>CATQJD010000111.1:0-2642164 GCA_958298945.1 Atherix ibis
AGAGGAATATGAAGTAGTATGTTTAAGAGGAATATGAAGTAGTATGTTTAAGAGGAATATGAAGTAGTATGTTTAAGAGGAATATGAAGTAGTATGTTTAAGAGGAATATGAAGTAGTATGTTTAAGAAGAATATGATGTAGTATGCTTAAGAGGAATATGAAGTAGTATGTTTAAGAGGAATATGTAGTAGTATGTTTAAGAGGAATATGAAGTAGTATGTTTAAGAGGAATATGAAGTAGTATGGTTAAGAGGAATATGAAGTAGTATGTTTAAGATGAAAATGAAGTAGTATATTTAAGATGATTATGAAGTGGTATATTTAAGAGGAATATGAAGTAGTATGTTTAAGAGGAATATGAAGTAGTATGTTAAAGAGGAATATGAAGTAATATATTTAAGAGGAATATGAAGTAGTATGTTTAAGAGGAATATGAAGTAATATGTTTAAGAGGAATATGAAGTAGTAAGTTTAAGAGGAATATGAAGTAGTATGTTTAAGAGGAATATGAAGTAGTATATTTAAGAGGAATATGAAGTAGCATGTTTAAGAGGAATATGAAGTAGTATGTTTAAGAGGAATATGAAGTAGTATGTTTAAGAGGAATATGAAGTAGTATGTTTAAGAGGAATATGAAGTAGTATGTTTGAGAGGAATATGAAGTAGTATATTTAAGAGGAATATGAAATAGTATATTTAAGAAGAATATGAAGTTGTATATATAAGAGGAATATGAAGTAGTATGTTTAAGAGGAATATGAAGTAGTATGTTTTAGAGGAATATGAAGTAGTATGTTTAAGAGGAATATGAAGTAGTATGTTTAAGAGGAATATGAAGTAGTATGTTTAAAAGGAATATGAAGTTGTATATTTAAGAGGAATATGAAGTAGTATGTTTAAGAGGAATATGAAGTAGTAAGTTTAAGAGGAATATGAAGTAGTATGTTTAAGAGGAATATGAAGTAGTATATTTAAGAGGAATATGAAGTAGCATGTTTAAGAGGAATATGAAGTAGTATGTTTAAGAGGAATATGAAGTAGTATGTTTAAGAGGAATATGAAGTAGTATGTTTAAGAGGAATATGAAGTAGTATGTTTGAGAGGAATATGAAGTAGTATATTTAAGAGGAATATGAAATAGTATATTTAAGAAGAATATGAAGTTGTATATATAAGAGGAATATGAAGTAGTATGTTTGAGAGGAATATGAAGTAGTATATGTAAGAGGAATATGAAATAGTATATTTAAGAGGAATATTAAGTTGTATATATAAGAGGAATATGAAGTAGTATGTTTAAGAGGAATATGCAGTAGTATGTTTAAGAGGAATATGAAGTAGTATGTTTAAGAGGAATATGAAGTAGTATGATTAAGAGGAATATGAAGTAGTATGTTTAAGATGAAAATGAAGTAGTATATTTAAGAGGATTATGAAGTGGTTTGTTTAAGAGGAA
This sequence comes from Atherix ibis, assembly GCA_958298945.1. Lineage (NCBI taxonomy): Eukaryota > Metazoa > Arthropoda > Insecta > Diptera > Athericidae > Atherix > Atherix ibis. Next base: position 1,458 of record CATQJD010000111.1, read on the forward strand.
TATGAAGTAATATATTTAAGAGGAATATAAAGTAGTATATTTAAGAGGAATATGAAGTATTATATTTAAGAGGAATATGAAATAGTATTTTTAAGAGGAATATGAAGTAGTATGTTTAAGAGGAATATGAAGTAGTATATTTAAAAGGAATATAAAGTAGTATATTTAAGAGGAATAAGAAGTATTATATTTAAGAGGAATATGAAGTAGTATTTTTAAGAGGAATATGAAGGAGAATGTTTAAGAGGAATATGAAGTAGTATATTTAAGAGGAATATGAAATAGTATATTTAAGAGGAATATGAAGTAGTATGTTTAAGAGGAATATGAAGTAGTATGTTTAAGAGGAATATGAAGTAGCATATTTAAGCTGAATATGAATTAGTATGTTTAAGAGGAATATGAAGTAGTATGTTAAAGAGGAATATGAAGTAATATGTTTAAGAGGAATATGAAGTAGTATGTTTAAGAGGACTACGAAGTAGTATGTTTAAGAGGAATATGAAGTAGTAAGTTTAAGAGGAATGTGAAGTAGTATATTTAAGAGGAATATGAAGTAGTTTATTTAAGAGGAATATGAAGTAGTATGTTTAAGAGGAATATGAAGTAGTATGTTTAAGAGAAATATGAAGTATTATATTTAAGAGGAATATGAAGTAGTATATTTAAGAGGAATATGAGGTAGTATGTTTAAGAGGAATATGAAGTAGTATGTTTAAGAGGAATATGAAGTAGTATATTTAAGAGGAATATGAAGTAGTTTATTTAAGAGGAATATGAAGTAGTATGTTTAAGAGGAATATGAAGTAGTATGTTTAAGAGAAATATGAAGTATTATATTTAAGAGGAATATGAAGTAGTATATTTAAGAGGAATATGAGGTAGTATATTTAAGAGGAATATGAAGTAGTATGTTTAAGAGGAATATGAAGTAGTATGTTTAAGAAGAATATGATGTAGTATGCTTAAGAGGAATATGAAGTAGTATGTTTAACATAAGAGGAATATGAAGTAGTATGTTTAAGAGGAATATGAAGTAGTATGTTTAAGAGGAATATGAAGTAGTATATTTAAGAGGAATATGAAATAGTATGTTTAAGAGGAATATGAAGTAGTATGTTTAAGAGGAATATGAAGTAGTATGTTTAAGAGGAATATGAAGTAGTATGTTTAAGAGGAATATGAAGTAGTATGTTTAAGAGGAATATGAAGTAGTATGTTTAAGAGGAATATGAAGTAGTATGTTTAAGAGGAATATGAAGTAGTATGTTTAAGAGGAATAAGAAGTAGTATTTTAAAGACGAATATGAAGTAATATGTTTAAGAGGAATATGAAGTAGTATGTTTAAGAGAAATATGAAGTAGTATGTTTAAGTGGAATATGAAGTAGTAAGTTTAAGAGGAATGTGAAGTAGTATATTTAAGAGGAATATGTAGTAGTATATTCAAGAGGAATATGAAGTAGTATGTTTAAGAGGAATATGAAGTAGTATGTTTAAGAGGAATATGAAGTAGTATGTTTAAGAGGAATATGAAGTAGTATGTTTAAGAGGAATATGAAGTAGTATGTTTAAGAGGAATATGAAGTAGTATGTTTAAGAGGAATATGAAGTAGTATGTTTAAGAGGAATATTAAGTAGTATGTTTAAGAGGAATATGAAGTAGTATATTTAAGGGGAATATGAAATAGTATATTTAAGAGGAATATGAAGTAGTATGTTTAAGAGGAATATGAAGTAGTATGTTTAAGAGGAATATGAAGTAGTATGTTTAAGAGGAATATGAAGTAGTATGTTTAAGAGGAATATGAAGTAGTATGTTTAAGAGGAATATGAAGTAGTAAGTTTAAGAGGAATGTGAAGTAATATATTTAAGAAAAATATGAAGTAGTATATTCAAGAGGAATATGAAGAAGTATGTTTAAGAGGAGTATGAAGTAGTATGTTTAAGAGGAATATGAAGTAGTATGTTTAAGAAGAATATGATGTAGTATGCTTAAGAGGAATATGAAGTAGTATGTTTAAGAGGAATATGTAGTAGTATGTTTAAGAGGAATATGAAGTAGTATGTTTAAGAGGAATATGAAGTAGTATGGTTAAGAGGAATATGAAGTAGTATGTTTAAGATGAAAATGAAGTAGTATATTTAAGATGATTATGAAGTGGTATATTTAAGAGGAATATGAAGTAGTATGTTTAAGAGGAATATGAAGTAGTATGTTCAAGAGGAATATGAAGTAATATATTTAAGAGGAATATGAAGTAGTATGTTTAAGAGGAATATGAAGTAATATGTTTAAGAGGAATATGAAGTAGTAAGTTTAAGAGGAATATGAAGTAGTATGTTTAAGAGGAATATGAAGTAGTATATTTAAGAGGAATATGAAGTAGCATGTTTAAGAGGAATATGAAGTAGTATGTTTAAGAGGAATATGAAGTAGTATGTTTAAGAGGAATATGAAGTAGTATGTTTAAGAGGAATATGAAGTAGTATGTTTGAGAGGAATATGAAGTAGTATATTTAAGAGGAATATGAAATAGTATATTTAAGAAGAATATGAAGTTGTATATATAAGAGGAATATGAAGTAGTATGTTTAAGAGGAATATGAAGTAGTATGTTTTAGAGGAATATGAAGTAGTATGTTTAAGAGGAATATGAAGTAGTATGTTTAAGAGGAATATGAAGTAGTATGTTTAAAAGGAATATGAAGTTGTATATTTAAGAGGAATATGAAGTAGTATGTTTAAGAGGAATATGAAGTAGTAAGTTTAAGAGGAATATGAAGTAGTATGTTTAAGAGGAATATGAAGTAGTATATTTAAGAGGAATATGAAGTAGCATGTTTAAGAGGAATATGAAGTAGTATGTTTAAGAGGAATATGAAGTAGTATGTTTAAGAGGAATATGAAGTAGTATGTTTAAGAGGAATATGAAGTAGTATGTTTGAGAGGAATATGAAGTAGTATATTTAAGAGGAATATGAAATAGTATATTTAAGAAGAATATGAAGTTGTATATATAAGAGGAATATGAAGTAGTATGTTTGAGAGGAATATGAAGTAGTATATGTAAGAGGAATATGAAATAGTATATTTAAGAGGAATATTAAGTTGTATATATAAGAGGAATATGAAGTAGTATGTTTAAGAGGAATATGCAGTAGTATGTTTAAGAGGAATATGAAGTAGTATGTTTAAGAGGAATATGAAGTAGTATGTTTAAGAGGAATATGAAGTAGTATGTTTAAGAGGAATATGAAGTTGTATATTTAAGAGGAATATGAAGTAGTATGTTTAAGAGGAATATGAAGTAATATATTTAAGAGGAATATGAAGCATTATGTTTAAGAGGAATATGAAGTAGTATATTTAAGAGGAATATGAAGTAGTATGTTTAAGAGGAATATGAAGTAGTATGTTTATGAGAAATATAAAGTTGTATATTTAAGAGGAATATGAAGTAGTATATTTAAGAGGAATATGAAGTAGTATATTTAAGAGGAATATGAAGTAGTATGTTTAAGAGGAATATGAAGTTGTATGTTTAAGAAGAATATGATGTAGTATGCTTAAGAGGAATATGAAGTAGTATGTTTAAGAGGAATATGAAGTAGTATGTTTAAGAGGAATATGAAGTAGTATGTTTAAGAGGAATATGATGTAGTATGTTTAAGAGGAATATGAAGTAGTATGTTTAAGATGAAAATGAAGTAGTATATTTAAGAGGATTATGAAGTGGTATGTTTAAGAGGAATATGAAGTAGTATATTTAAGAGGAATATAAAGTAGTATGTTTAAGAGGAATATGAAGTTGTATATTTAAGAGGAATATGAAGTAGTATATTTAAGATGTATATGAAATAGTATGTTTAAGAGGAATATGAAGTAGTATGTTTAAGAGGAATATGAAGTCGTATATTTAAGAGGCATTTGAAGTAGTTTGTCTAAGAGGAATATGAAGTAGTATGTTTAAGAGGAATATGAAGTAGTATGTTTAAGAGGAATATGAAGTAGTATGTTTAAGAGTAATATGAAGTAGTATGATTAAGAGTAATTTGAAATAGTATGTTTGAGAGGAATATGAAGTAATATATTTAAGAGGAATATGAAGTAGTATGTTTAAGAGGAATATGAAGTAGTATGTTTAAGAGGAATATGAAGTAATATGTTTAAGAGGAATATGAAGTAGTATGTTTAAGAGGAATATGAAGTAGTATATTTAAGAGGAATATGAAGTAGTATGTTTAAGAGGAATATGAAGAAGTATGTTTAAGAGAAATATGAAGTAGTATATTTAAGAGGAATATGAAGTAGTATATTTAAGAGGAATATGAAGTAGTATTTTTAAGAGGAATATGAAGTAGTCTGTTTAAGAGGAATATGAAGTAGTATGTTTAAGAAGAATATGATGTAGTATGCTTAAGAAGAATATGAAGTAGTATGTTTAAGAGGAATATGAAGTAGTATGTTTAAGAGGAATATGAAGTAGTATGTTTTAGAGAAATATGAAGTAGTATGATTAAGAGGAATATGAAGTAGTATGTTTAAGATGAAAATGAAGTAGTATATTTAAGAGGATTATGAAGTGGTTTTTTTAAGAGGAATATGAAGTAATATATTTAAGAGTAATATAAAGTAGTATATTTAAGAGGAATATGAAGTATTATATTTAAGAGGAATATGAAATAGTATTTTTAAGAGGAATATGAAGTAGTATGTTTAAGAGGAATATGAAGTAGTATATTTAAAAGGAATATAAAGAAGTATATTTAAGAGGAATATGAAGTATTATATTTAAGAGGAATATGAAGTAGTATTTTTAAGAGGAATATGAAGGAGAATGTTTAAGAGGAATATGAAGTAGTATATTTAAGAGGAATATGAAATAGTATATTTAAGAGGAATATGAAGTAGTATGTTTAAGAGGAATATGAAGTAGTATGTTTAAGAGGAATATGAAGTAGCATATTTAAGCTGAATATGAATTAGTATGTTTAAGAGGAATATGAAGTAGTATGTTAAAGAGGAATATGAAGTAATATGTTTAAGAGGAATATGAAGTAGTATGTTTAAGAGGACTACGAAGTAGTATGTTTAAGAGGAATATGAAGTAGTAAGTTTAAGAGGAATGTGAAGTAGTATATTTAAGAGGAATATGAAGTAGTATATTCAAGAGGAATATGAAGTAGTATGTTTACGAGGAATATGAAGTAGTATGTTTAGGAGGAATATGAAGTAGTATGTTTAAGATGAAAATGAAGTAGTATATTTAAGAGGATTATGAAGTGGTATATTTAAGAGGAATATGAAGTAGTATGTTTAAGAGGAATATGAAGTAGTATGTCAAAGAGGAATATGAAGTAATATATTTAAGAGGAATATGAAGTAGTATGTTTAAGAGGAATATGAAGTAGTATGTTTAAGAGGAATATGAAGTAGTAAGTTTAAGAGGAATATGAAGTAGTATGTTTAAGAGGAATATGAAGTAGTATATTTAAGAGGAATATGAAGTAGCATGTTTAAGAGGAATATGAAGTAGTATGTTTAAGAGGAATATGAAGTAGTATGTTTAAGAGGAATATGAAGTAGTATGTTTAAAAGGAATATGAAGTAGGATGTTTGAGAGGAATATGAAGTAGTATATTTAAGAGGAATATGAAATAGTATATTTAAGAGGAATATGAAGTTGTATATATAAGAGGAATATGAAGTAGTATGTTTAAGAGGAATATGAAGTAGTATGTTTTAGAGGAATATGAAGTAGTATGTTTAAGAGGAATATGAAGTAGTATGTTTAAGAGGAATATGAAGTAGTATGTTTAAAAGGAATATGAAGTTGTATATTTAAGAGGAATATGAAGTAGTATGTTTAAGAGGAATATGAAGTAGTATGTTTGAGAGGAATATGAAGTAGTATATGTAAGAGGAATATGAAATAGTATATTTAAGAGGAATATGAAGTTGTATATATAAGAGGAATATGAAGTAGTATGTTTAAGAGGAATATGAAGTAGTATGTTTAAGAGGAATATGAAGTAGTATGTTTAAGAGGAATATGAAGTAGTATGTTTAAGAGGAATATGAAGTAGTATGTTTAAGAGGAATATGAAGTTGTATATTTAAGAGGAATATGAAGTAGTATGTTTAAGAGGAATATGAAGTAATATATTTAAGAGGAATATGAAGCATTATGTTTAAGAGGAATATGAAGTAGTATATTTAAGAGGAATATGAAGTAGCATGTTTAAGAGGAATATGAAGTAGTATGTTTATGAGAAATATAAAGTAGTATATTTAAGAGCAATATGAAGTAGTATATTTAAGAGGAATATGAAGTAGTATATTTAAGAGGAATATGAAGTAGTATGTTTAAGAGGAATATGAAGTTGTATGTTTAAGAATAATATGATGTAGTATGCTTAAGAGGAATATAAAGTAGTATGTCTAAGAGGAATATGAAGTAGTAGGTTTAAGAGGAATATGAAGTAGTATGTTTAAGAGGAATATGAAGTAGTATGTTTAAGAGGAATATGAAGTAGTATGTTTAAGATGAAAATGAAGTAGTATATTTAAGAGGATTATGAAGTGGTATGTTTAAGAGGAATATGAAGTAGTATATTTAAGAGGAATATAAAGTAGTATATTTAAGAGGAATATGAAGTATTATATTTAAGAGGAATATGAAGTAGTATGTTTAAGAGGAATATGAAGTAGTATATTTAAGAGGAATATGAAGTAGTATGTTTAAGAGGAATATGAAGTAGTATGTTTAGGAGGAATATGAAGTTGTATATTTAAGAGGAATATGAAGTAGTATATTTAAGATTTATATGAAATAGTATGTTTAAGAGGAATATGAAGTAGTATGTTTAAGAGGAATATGAAATAGTATATTTAAGAGGAATTTGAAGTAGTTTGTCTAAGAGGAATATGAAGTAGTATGTTTAAGAGGAATATGAAGTAGTATGTTTAAGAGGAATATGAAGTAGTATGTTTAAGAGTAATATGAAGTAGTATGATTAAGAGTAATTTGAAATAGTATGTTTGAGAGGAATATGAAGTAATATATTTAAGAGGAATATGAAGTAGTATGTTTAAGAGGAATATGAAGTAGTATGTTTAAGAGGAATATGAAGTAATATGTTTAAGAGGAATATGAAGTAGTATGTTTAAGAGGAATATGAAGTAGTATATTTAAGAGGAATATGAAGTAGTATGTTTAAGAGGAATATGAAGAAGTATGTTTAAGAGAAATATGAAGTAGTATATTTAAGAGGAATATGAAGTAGTATATTTAAGAGGAATATGAAGTAGTATTTTTAAGAGGAATATAAAGTAGTCTGTTTAAGAGGAATATGAAGTAGTATGTTTAAGAAGAATATGATGTAGTATGCTTAAGGAGAATATGAAGTAGTATGTTTAAGAGGAATATGAAGTAGTATGTTTAAGAGGAATATGAAGTAGTATGTTTAAGAGAAATATGAAGTAGTATGATTAAGAGGAATATGAAGTAGTACGTTTAAGATGAAAATGAAGTAGTATATTTAAGAGGATTATGAAGTGGTTTGTTTAAGAGGAATATGAAGTAATATATTTAAGAGGAATATAAAATAGTATATTTAAGAGGAATATGAAGTATTATATTTAAGAGGAATATGAAATAGTATTTTTAAGAGGAATATGAAGTAGTATGTTTAAGAGGAATATGAAGTAGTATATTTAAGAGGAATATAAAGTAGTATATTTAAGAGGAATATGAAGTATTATATTTAAGAGGAATATGAAGTAGTATGTTTAAGAGGAATATGAAGTAGAATGTTTAAGAGGAATATGAAGTAGTATATTTAAGAGGAATATGAAATAGTATATTTAAGAGGAATATGAAGTAGTATGTTTAAGAGGAATATGGAGTAGTATGTTTAAGAGGAATATGAAGTAGTATATTTAAGCTGAATATGAATTAGTATGTTTAAGAGGAATATGAAGTAGTATGTTAAAGAGGAATATGAAGTAATATGTTTAAGAGGAATATGAAGTAGTATGTTTAAGAGGACTACGAAGTAGTATGTTTAAGAGGAATATGAAGTAGTAAGTTTAAGAGGAATGTGAAGTAGTATATTTAAGAGGAATATGAAGTAGTATATTCAAGAGGAATATGAAGTAGTATGTTTACGAGGAATATGAAGTAGTATGTTTAAGTGGAATATGAAGTAGTATGTTTAAGAGGAATATGAAGTAGTATGTTTAAGAGGAATATGAAGTAGTATGTTTAAGGGGAATATGAAGTAGTATGTTTAAGAGGAATATGAAGTAGTATGTTTAAGAGGAATATGAAGTAGTATGTTTAAGAGGAATATGAAGTAGTATATTTAAGAGGAATATGAAATAGTATATTTAAGAGGAATATGAAGTAGTATATTTATGAGAAATATGAAGTAGTATATTTAAGAGGAATATGAAGTAGTATGTTTAAGAGGAATATGAAGTTGTATGTTTAAGAGAAATATGAGGTAGTATGTTTAAGGGGAATATGAAGTAGTATGTTTAAGAGGTATATGAAGTAGTATGGTTAAGAGCAATATGAAGTAGTATGTTTAAGATGAAAATGAAGTAGTATGTTTAAGAGGAATATGAAGTACTATGTTTTAGAGGAATTTGAAGTCGTAGGCTTAAGAGGAATATGAAGTAGTATATTGAAGAGGAATATGAAGTAGTATATTTAAGAGAGAATATGAAGTAGTATGTTTAAGAGGAATATGAAGTAGTATGTTAAAGAAGAATATGAAGTAGTATGTTTAAGAGGAATATGAAGTAGTATGTTTAAGGGGAATATGAAGTAGTATGTTTAAGAGGAATATGAAGAAGTTTGTTTAAGAGGATTATTGAAGTAGTATGTTTAAGAGGAATATGAAGTAGTATGTTTAAAGAGAATATGAAGTACTATGTTTAAGAGGAATATGAAGTAGTATGCTTAAGAAGAATATGAAATAGTATATTTAAGAGGAATATGAAGTAGTATATTTAAGAGGAATATGAAGTAGTATGTTTAAGAGGAATATGAAGTAGTATGTTTAAGAGGAATATGCAGCAGTATAATTAAGAGGAATATAAAGTTGTATATTTAAGAGGAATATGAAGTAATATGTTTAAGAGGAATATGAAGTAGTATATTTAAGAGGAATATGAAATAGTATATTTAAGAGGAATATGAAGTAGTATGTTTAAGAGGAATATGAAGTAGTATATTTAAGAGGAATATGAAGTAGTATGTTTAAGAGGAATATGAAGTTGTATGTTTAAGAGAAATATGAATTAGTATGTTTAAGGGGAATAAAAACTAGTATGTTTAAGAGGAATATGAAGTAGTATGTTTAAGAGGAATATGAAGTAGTATGTTTAAGAGGAAAATAAAGTAATATGTTTAAGAGGAATATAAAGTACTATGTTTTAGAGGAATTTGAAGTCGTAGGCTTAAGAGGAATATGAAGTAGTATATTGAAGAGGAATATGAAGTAGAATATTTAAGAGGAATATGAAGTAGTATGTTTAAGAGGAATATGAAGTAGTATGTTAAAGAGGAATATGAAGTAGTATGTTTAAGAGGAATATGAAGTAGTATGTTTAAGGGGAATATGAAGTAGTATGTTTAAGAGGAATATGAAGAAGTTTGTTTAAGAGGAATATGAAGTAGTATGTTTAAGAGGAATATGAAGTAGTATGTTTAAAAGGAATATGAAGTACTATATTTAAGAGGAATATGAAGTAGTAAGCTTAACAGGAATATGAAGTAGTATATTTAAGAGGAATATGAAGTAGTATATTTAAGAGGAATATGAAGTTGTATGTTTAAGAGGAATATGAAGTAGTATGTTTAAGAGGAATATGCAGCAGTATAATTAAGAGGAATATAAAGTTGTATATTTAAGAGGAATATGAAGTAATATGTTTAAGAGGAATATGAAGTAGTATATTTAAGAGGAATGTGCAGTAGGATATTTAAGAGGAATATGAAGTAGTATGTTTAAGAGGAATATGAAGTAGTATGTTTAAGAGGAATATGAAGTAGTATGTTTAAGAGGAATATGAAGTAGTATATTTAAGAGGAATATGAAGTAGTATGTTTAAGAGGAATATAAAGTAGTATGTTTAAGAGGAATATGAAGTACTATGTTTAAGATGAATATGAAGTAGTATGTTTAAGAGGAATATGAAGTAGTATATTTAAGAGGAATATGAAGTAGTATATATAAGAGGACCATGAAGTAGTATGTGTAAGAGGAATATGAAGTAGTATGTTTAAGAGGAATATGAAGTAGTATGTTTAAGAATAATATAAAGTAGTATGTTTAAGAGGAATATGAAGTAGTATGTTTAAGAGGAATATGAAGTAGTATTTTTAAGAAGAATATGAAGTAGTATATTTAAGAGGAATATGAAGTAGTATGTTTAAGAGGAATATGAAGTAGTATGTTTAAGAGGAATATGAAGTAGTATGTGTAAGGGGAATATAAAGTAGTATGTTTAAGAGAAATATGAAGTAGCATATATAAGAGGAACATGAAGTAGTATGTTTAAGATGAATATGAAGTAGTATGTTTAAGAGGAATATGAAGTACTATGTTTAAGAGGAATATGAAGTAGTATGCTTAAGAGGAATATGAAGTTGTATATTTAAGAGGAATATGAAGTAGTATATTTAAGAGGAATATGAAGTAGTATATTTAAGAGGAATATGAAGTAGTATGTTTAAGAGGAATATGAAGTAGTATGTTTAAGAGGAATATGAAGTAGTATATTTAAGAGGAATATGAAGTAGTATGTTTAAGAGGAATATGAAGTAGTATGTTTAAGAGGAATATGAAGTAGTATGTTTAAGAGGAATATGAAGTAGTATATTTAAGCTGAATATGAATTAGTATGTTTAAGAGAAATATGAAGTAGTATGTTAAAGAGGAATACGAAGTAGTATGTTTAAGAGGAATATGAAGTAGTAAGTTGAAGAGGAATGTGAAGTTGTATATTTAAGAGGAATATGAAGTAGTATGTTTAAGAGGAATATGAAGTAGTATGTTAAAGAGGAAAATGAAGTAGTATGTTTAAGAGGAATATGAAGTAGTATGTTTAAGGGGAATAAAAAGTAGTATGTTTAAGAGGAATATGAAGTAGTATGTTTAAGAGGAATATGAAGTAGTATGTTTAAGAGGAAAATGAAGTAGTATGTTTAAGAGGAATATGAAGTACTATGTTTTAGAGGAATTTGAAGTCGTAGGCTTAAGAGGAATATGAAGTAGTATATTGAAGAGGAATATGAAGTTGTATATTTAAGAGGAATATGAAGTAGTATGTTTAAGAGGAATATGAAGTAGTATGTTAAAGAGGAATATGAAGTAGTATGTTTAAGAGGAATATGAAGTAGTATGTTTAAGGGGAATATGAAGTAGTATGTTTAAGAGTAATATGAAGAAGTTTGTTTAAGAGGAATATGAAGTAGTATGTTTAAGAGGAATATGAAGTAGTATGTTTAAGAGGAATATGAAGTACTATGTTTAAGAGGAATATGAAGTAGTATGCTTAAGAGGAATATCAAGTAGTATATTTAAGAGGAATATGAAGTAGTATGTTTAAGAGGAATATGAAGTAGTATGTTTAAGAGGAATATGAAGTAGTATGTTTAAGAGGAATATGAAGTAGTATATTTAAGAGGAATATGAAGTAGTATGTTTAAGAGGAATATGAAGTAGTATGTTTAAGAGGAATATGAAGTACTATGTTGAAGAGGAATATGAAGTAGTATGGTTAAGAGGAATATGAAGTAGTATATTTAAGTTGAATATGAAGTAGTATATATAAGAGGAACATGAAGTAGTATGTGTAAGAGGAATATGAAGTAGTATGTTTAAGAGGAATATGAAGTAGTATGCTTAAGAATAATATAAAGTAGTATGTTTAAGAGGAATATGAAGTAGTATGTTTAAGAGGAATATGAAGTAGTATTTTTAAGAAGAATATGAAGTAGTATATTTAAGAGGAATATGAAGTAGTATGTTTAAGAGGAATATGAATTAGTATGTTTAAGAGGAATATGAAGTAGTATGTGTAAGGGGAATATAAAGTAGTATGTTTAAGAGGAATATGAAGTAGTATATATAAGAGGAACATGAAGTAGTATGTTTAAGAGGAATATGAAGTAGTATGTTTAAGAGGAATATGAAGTACTATGTTTAAGATGAATATGAAGTAGTATGCTTAAGAGGAATATGAAGTTGTATATTTAAGAGGAATATGAAGTAGTATATTTAAGAGGAATATGAAGTAGTATATTTAAGAGGAATATGAAGTAGTATGTTTAAGAGAAATATGAAGTAGTATGTTTAAGAGGAATATGAAGTAGTATATTTAAGAGGAATATGAAGTAGTATGTTTAAGAGGAATATAAAGTAGTATGTTTAAGAGGAATATGAAGTAGTATGTTTAAGAGGAATATGAAGTAGTATATTTAAGCTGAATATGAATTAGTATGTTTAAGAGAAATATGAAGTAGTATGTTAAAGAGGAATATGAAGTAATATGTTTAAGAGGAATATGAAGTAGTATGTTTAAGAGGAATACGAAGTAGTATGTTTAAGAGTAATATGAAGTAGTAAGTTGAAGAGGAATGTGAAGTAGTATATTTAAGAGGAATATGAAGTAGTATATTTAAGAGGAATATGAAGTAGCATGTTTACGAGGAATTTGAAGTAGTATGTTTAAGAGGAATATGAAGTAGTATGTTTAAGAGAAATATGAAGTAGTATGTTTAAGAGGAATATGAAGTAGTATGTTTAAGGGGAATATGAAGTAGTATGTTTAAGAGGAATATGAAGTAGTATGTTTAAGAGGAATATGAAGTAGTATGTTTAAGAGGAATATGAAGTAGTTTTTAAGGAATATGAAATAGTATATTTAAGAGGAATATGCAGTTGTATATGTAAGAGGAATATGAAGTAGTATGTTTATGAGGAATATGAAGTAGTATGTTTAAGAGGAATATGAAGTAGTATGTTTAAGAGGAATATGAAGTAGTATGTTCAAGAGGAATATGAAGTAGTATCTGTAAGAGGAATATGAAGTAGTATGTTTAAGAGGAATATGAAGTAGTATGTTTAAGAGGAATATGAAGTAGTATGTTTAAGAGGAATATGAAGTAGTATATTTAAGAGGAATATGAAATAGTATATTTAAGAGGAATATGAAGTAGTATGTTTAAGAGGAATATGAAGTAGTATATTTAAGAGGAATATGAAGTAGTATGTTTAAGAGGAATATGAAGTTGTATGTTTAAGAGAAATATGAAGTACTATGTTTTAGAGGAATTTGAAGTAGTAGGCTTAAGAGGAATATGAAGTAGTATATTTAAGAGGAATATGAAGTAGTATGTTTAAGAGGAATATGAAGTAGTATGTTTAAGAGGAATATGAAGTAGTATGTTTAAGAGGAATATGAAGTAGTATATTTAAGAGGAATATGAAATAGTATATTTAAGAGGAATATGAAGTTGTATATATAAGAGGAATATGAAGTAGTATGTTTATGAGGAATATGAAGTAGTATGTTTAAGAGGAATATGAAGTAGTATGTTTAAGAGGAATATGAAGTAGTATGTTCAAGAGGAATATGAAGTAGTATCTTTAAGAGGAATATGAAGTAGTATGTTTAAGAGGAATATGAAGTAGTATGTTTAAGAGGAATATGGAGCAGTATAATTAAGAGGAATATAAAGTTGTATATTTAAGAGGAATATGAAGTAATATGTTTAAGAGGAATATGAAGTAGTATATTTAAGAGGAATATGAAGTAGTATATTTAAGCTGCATATGAATTAGTATGTTTAAGAGAAATATGAAGTAGTATGTTAAAGAGGAATATGAAGTAATATGTTTAAGAGGAATATGAAGTAGTATGTTTAAGAGGAATACGAAGTAGTATGTTTAAGAGGAATATGAAGTAGTAAGTTGAAGAGGAATGTGAAGTTGTATGTTTAAGAGAAATATGAAGTAGTATGTTTAAGGGGAATAAAAAGTAGTATGTTTAAGAGGAATATGAAGTAGTATGTTTAAGAGGAATATGAAGTAGTATGTTTAAGAGGAAAATGAAGTAGTATGTTTAAGAGGAATATGAAGTACTATGTTTTAGAGGAATTTGAAGTCGTAGGCTTAAGAGGAATATGAAGTAGTATATGAAGTAGTATATATAAGAGGAATATGAAGTAGTATTTTTAAGAGGAATATGAAGTAGTATGTTAAAGAGGAATATGAAGTAGTATGTTTAAGAGGAATATGAAGTAGTATGTTTAAGGGGAATATGAAGTAGTATGTTTAAGAGGAATATGAAGAAGTTTGTTTAAGAGGAATATGAAGTAGTATTTTTAAGAGGAATATGAAGAAGTATGTTTAAGAGGAATATGAAGTACTATGTTTAAGAGGAATATGAAGTAGAATGCTTAAGAGGAATATGAAGTAGTATATTTAAGAGGAATATGAAGTAGTATATTTAAGAGGAATACGAAGTAGTATGTTTAAGAGGAATATGAAGTAGTATGTTTAAGAGGAATATGCAGCAGTATAATTAAGAGGAATATAAAGTTGTATATTTAAGAGGAATATGAAGTAATATGTTTAAGAGGAATATGAAGTAGTATGTTTAAGAGGAATATGAAGTAGTATGTTTAAGAGGAATATGAAGTAGTATGTTTAAGAGGAATATGAAGTAGTATGTTTAAGATTAATATGAAGTAGTATGTTTAAGAGGAATATGAAGTAGTATGTTTAAGAGGAATATGAAGTAGTATGTTTAAGAGGAATATGAAGTAGTATTTTAAAGAGGAATATGAAGTAATATGTTTAAGAGGAATATGAAGTAGTATGTTTAAGAGAAATATGAAGTAGTATGTTTAAGAGTAATATGAAGTAGTATGTTTAAGAGGAATATGAAGTAGTATGTTTAAGAGGAATATGAAGTAGTATGTTTAAGAGGAATATGAAGTAGTATATTTAAGAGGAATATGAAGTAGTATGTCTAAGAGGAATATGAAGTAGTATGTTTAAGAGGAATATGAAGTAGTATGTTTAAGAGGAATATGAAGTAGTATGTTTAAGAGGAATATGAAGTAGTATGTTTAAGAGGAATATGAAGTAGTATGTTTAAGAGGAATATGAAGTAGTATATTTAAGAGGAATATGAAATAGTATATTTAAGAGGAATATGAAGTTGTATATATAAGAGGAATATGAAGTAGTATGTTTATGAGGAATATGAAGTAGTATGCTTAAGAGGAATATGAAGTAGTATATTTAAGAGGAATATGAAGTAGTATATTTAAGAGGAATACGAAGTAGTATGTTTAAGAGGAATATGAAGTAGTATGTTTAAGAGGAATATGCAGCAGTATAATTAAGAGGAATATAAAGTTGTATATTTAAGAGGAATATGAAGTAATATGTTTAAGAGGAATATGAAGTAGTATGTTTAAGAGGAATATGAAGTAGTATGTTTAAGAGGAACATGAAGTAGTATGTTTAAGAGGAATATGAAGTAGTATGTTTAAGAGGAATATGAAGTAGTATTTTAAAGAGGAATATGAAGTAATATGTTTAAGAGGAATATGAAGTAGTATGTTTAAGAGAAATATGAAGTAGTATGTTTAAGAGTAATATGAAGTAGTATGTTTAAGAGGAATATGAAGTAGTATGTTTAAGAGGAATATGAAGTAGTATGTTTAAGAGGAATATGAAGTAGTATATTTAAGAGGAATATGAAGTAGTATGTCTAAGAGGAATATGAAGTAGTATGTTTAAGAGGAATATGAAGTAGTATGTTTAAAAGGAATATGAAGTAGTATGTTTAAGAGTAATATGAAGTAGTATGTTTAAGAGGAATATGAAGTAGTATGTTTAAGAGGAATATGAAGTAGTATGTTTAAGAGGAATATGAAGTAGTATGTTTAAGAGGAATATGAAGTAGTATATTTAAGAGGAATATGAAATAGTATGTTTAAGAGGAATATGAAGTAGTATGTTTAAGAGAAATATGAAGTATTATATTTAAGAGGAATATGAAGTAGTATATTTAAGAGGAATATGAGGTAGTATATTTAAGAGGAATATGAAGTAGTATGTTTAAGAGGAATATGAAGTAGTATGTTTAAGAGGAATATGAAGTAGTATGTTTAAGAGGAATATGAAGTAGTATGTTTAAGAGGAATATGAAGTAGTGTGTTTAAGAGGAATATGAAGTAGTATGTTTAAGAGGAATATGAAGTAGTATGTTTAAGAGGAATATGAAGTAGTATGTTTAAGAGGAATATGAAGTAGTATGCTTAAGAGGAATATGAAGTAGTATTTTAAAGAGGAATATGAAGTAATATGTTTAAGAGGAATATGAAGTAATATGTTTAAGAGGAATATGAAGTAGTATGTTTAAGAGGAATATGAAGTAGTATGTTTAAGAGGAATATGAAGTAGTATGTTTAAGAGGAATATGAAGTAGTATATTTAAGAGGAATATGAAGTAGTATGTCTAAGAGGAATATGAAGTAGTATGGTTAAGAGGAATATGAAGTAGTATGTTTAAGAGGAATATGAAGTAGTATGTTTAAGAGTAATATGAAGTAGTATGTTTAAGAGGAATATGAAGTAGTATGTTTAAGAGGAATATGAAGTAGTATGTTTAAGAGGAATATGAAGTAGTATGTTTAAGAGGAATATGAAGTAGTATATTTAAGAGGAATATGAAATAGTATGTTTAAGAGGAATATGAAGTAGTATGTTTAAGAGAAATATGAAGTATTATATTTAAGAGGAATATGAAGTAGTATATTTAAGAGGAATATGAGGTAGTATATTTAAGAGGAATATGAAGTAGTATGTTTAAGAGGAATATGAAGTAGTATGTTTAAGAGGAATATGAAGTAGTATGTTTAAGAGGAATATTAAGTAGTATGTTTAAGAGGAATATGAAGTAGTATGTTTAAGAGGAATATGAAGTAGTATGTTTAAGAGGAATATGAAGTAGTATGTTTAAGAGGAATATGAAGTAGTATGTTTAAGAGGAATATGAAGTAGTATGTTTAAGAGGAATATGAAGTAGTATTTTAAAGAGGAATATGAAGTAATATGTTTAAGAGGAATATGAAGTAGTATGTTTAAGAGAAATATGAAGTAGTATGTTTAAGAGGAATATGAAGTAGTAAGTTTAAGAGGAATGTGAAGTAGTATGTTTAAGAGGAATATGAAGTAGTGTGTTTAAGAGGAATATGAAGTAGTATGTTTAAGAGGAATATGAAGTAGTATGTTTAAGAGGAATATGAAGTAGTATGTTTAAGAGGAATATGAAGTAGTATGCTTAAGAGGAATATGAAGTAGTATTTTAAAGAGGAATATGAAGTAATATGTTTAAGAGGAATATGAAGTAATATGTTTAAGAGGAATATGAAGTAGTATGTTTAAGAGGAATATGAAGTAGTATGTTTAAGAGGAATATGAAGTAGTATGTTTAAGAGGAATATGAAGTAGTATATTTAAGAGGAATATGAAGTAGTATGTCTAAGAGGAATATGAAGTAGTATGGTTAAGAGGAATATGAAGTAGTATGTTTAAGAGGAATATGAAGTAGTATGTTTAAGAGTAATATGAAGTAGTATGTTTAAGAGGAATATGAAGTAGTATGTTTAAGAGGAATATGAAGTAGTATGTTTAAGAGGAATATGAAGTAGTATGTTTAAGAGGAATATGAAGTAGTATATTTAAGAGGAATATGAAATAGTATGTTTAAGAGGAATATGAAGTAGTATGTTTAAGAGAAATATGAAGTATTATATTTAAGAGGAATATGAAGTAGTATATTTAAGAGGAATATGAGGTAGTATATTTAAGAGGAATATGAAGTAGTATGTTTAAGAGGAATATGAAGTAGTATGTTTAAGAGGAATATGAAGTAGTATGTTTAAGAGGAATATTAAGTAGTATGTTTAAGAGGAATATGAAGTAGTATGTTTAAGAGGAATATGAAGTAGTATGTTTAAGAGGAATATGAAGTAGTATGTTTAAGAGGAATATGAAGTAGTATGTTTAAGAGGAATATGAAGTAGTATGTTTAAGAGGAATATGAAGTAGTATTTTAAAGAGGAATATGAAGTAATATGTTTAAGAGGAATATGAAGTAGTATGTTTAAGAGAAATATGAAGTAGTATGTTTAAGAGGAATATGAAGTAGTAAGTTTAAGAGGAATGTGAAGTAGTATAGTTAAGAGGAATATGAAGTAGTATATTCAAGAGGAATATGAAGTAGTATGTTTAAGAGGAATATGAAGTAGTATGTTTAAGAAAAATATGAAGTAGCATGTTTAAGAGGAATATGAAGTTGTATGTTTAAGATAAAAATAAAGTAGTATATTTAAGAGAATTATGAAGTAGTATGTTTAAGAGGAATATGAAGTAGTATGTTTAAGAGGAATATGAAGTAGTATGTTTAAGAGGAATATGAAGTAGTATATTTAAGAGGAATATGTAATAGTATATTTAAGAGGAATATGAAGGAGTATGTTTAAGAGGAATATGAAGTAGTATGTTTAAGAGGAATATGAAGTAGTATGTTTAAGAGAAATATGAAGTAGTATGTTTAAGAGAAATATGAAGTAGTATGTTTGAGAGGAATATGAAGTAGTATGTTTAAGAGGAATATGAAGTAGTATGTTTAAGAGGAATATGAAGTAGTATGCTTAAGCGGAATATGAAGCAGTAAGTTTAAGAGGAATGTGAAGTAGTATATTTAAGAGGAATATGAAGTAGTATATTCAAGAGGAATATGAAGCAGTATGTTTAAGAGGAATATGAAGTAGTATGTTTAAGAGGAATATGAAGTAGTATGTTTAAGAGGAATATGAAGTAGTATGTTTAAGAGGAATATGAAGTAGTATGTTTAAGAGGAATATGGAGTAGTATGTTTGAGAGGAATATGAAGTAGTATGTTTAAGAGGAATATGAAATAGTATGTTTAAGAGGAATATGAAGTAGTATTTTAAAGAGGAATATGAAGTAATATGTTTAAGAGGAATATGAAGTAGTATGTTTAAGAGAAATATGAAGTAGTATGTTTAAGAGGAATATGAAGTAGTAAGTTTAAGAGGAATGTGAAGTAGTATATTTAAGAGGAATATGAAGTAGTATATTCAAGAGGAATATGAAGTAGTATGTTTAAGAGGAATATGAAGTAGTATGTTTAAGAGGAATATGAAGTAGTATGTTTAAGAGGAATATGAAGTTGTATGTTTAAGATGAAAATAAAGTAGTATATTTAAGAGGATTATGAAGTAGTATGTTTAAGAGGAATATGAAGTGGTACATTTAAGCGGAATATGAAGTTATATGTTTAAGAGGAATATGAAGTAGTATGTTTAGGGGGAATATGAAGTAGTATGTTTAAGAGGAATATGAAGTAGTATGTTTAAGAGGAATATGAAATAGTATGTTTAAGAGTAATATGAAGTAGTATATTTAAGAGGAATATGAAATAGTATATTTAATAGGAATATGAAGTAGTATGTTTAAGAGGAATATGAAGTTGTATGTTTAAGATGAAAATGAAGTAGTATATTTAAGAGAATTATGAAGTAGTATGTTTAAGAGGAATATGAAGTGGTATATTTAAGAGGAATATGATGTAGTATGTTTAAGAGGAATATGAAGTAGTATGTTTAAGAGGAATATGAAGTAGTATGTTCAAGAGGAATATGAAGTAGTATGTTTAAGAGTAATATGAAGTAGTATGTTTAAAAGGAATATGAAGTGCTATGTTTAAGAGAAATATGAAGTAGTATGTTTAAGAGGAATATGAAGTAGTATGTTTAAGAGGAATATGAAGTAGTATGTTTAAGAGGAATATGAAGTAGTATGTTTAAGAGGAATATGAAGTCGTATGTTTAAGAGGAATATGAAATAGTATATTTAAGAGGAATATGAAGTAGTATTTTTAAGAGGAATATGAAGTAGTATATTTAAGATGAATATGAAGTAGTATGTTTAAGAGGAATATGAAGTAGTATGTTTAAGAGGAATATGAAGTAGTATGTTTAACAGGAATATGAAGTAGTATGTTTAAGAGGAATATGAAGTAGTATGTTTAAGAGGAATATGAAGTAGCATGTTTAAGAGGAATATAAAGTAGTATGTTTAAGAGGAATATGATGTAGTATGCTTAAGCGGAATATGAAGAAGTATGCTTAAGAGGAATATGAAGTAGTATATTTAAGAGAAATATGAAGTAGTATATTTAAGAGGAATATGAAGTAGTATGTTTAAGAGGAATATGAAGTTGTATGTTTAAGATGAAAATGAAGTAGTATATTTAAGAGAATTATGAAGTAGTATGTTTAAGAGGAATATGAAGTGGTATATTTAAGAGGAATATGAAGTTGTATATTTAAGAGGAATATGAAGTAGTATATTTAAGAGGAATATGAAGTAGTATGTTTAAGAGGAATATGAAGTAGTATGTTTAAGAGGAATAGGAAGTTGTATATTTAAGAGGAATATGAAGTAGTATATTTAAGATTTATAGGAAATAGTATGTTTAAGAGGAATATGAAGTAGTATGTTTAAGAGGAATATGAAGTAGTATATTTAAGAGGAATATGAAGTAGTATGTCTAAGAGGAATATGAAGTAGTATGTTTAAGAGGAATATGAAGTAGTATGTTTTAGAGGAATATGAAGTAGTATGTTTAAGAGTAATATGAAGTAGTATGTTTAAGAGGAATATGAAGTAGTATGTATAAGAAGAATATGAAGTAGTATGTTTAAGAGGAATATGAAGTAGTATATTTAAGAGGAATATGAAGTAGTTTATTTAAGAGGAATATGAAGTAGTATGTTTAAGAGGAATATGAAGTAGTATGTTTAAGAGAAATATGAAGTATTATATTTAAGAGGAATATGAAGTAGTATATTTAAGAGGAATATGAGGTAGTATATTTAAGAGGAATATGAAGTAGTATGTTTAAGAGGAATATGAAGTAGTATGTTTAAGAAGAATATGATGTAGTATGCTTAAGAGGAATATGAAGTAGTATGTTTAAGAGGAATATGAAGTAGTATGTTTAAGAGGAATATGAAGTAGTATGTTTAAGAGGAATATGAAGTAGTATATTTAAGAGGAATATGAAAGAGTATGTTTAAGAGGAATATGAAGTAGTATGTTTAAGAGGAATATGAAGTAGTATGTTTAAGAGGAATATGAAGTAGTATGTTTAAGAGGAATATGAAGTAGTATGTTTAAGAGGAATATGAAGTAGTATGTTTAAGAGGAATATGAAATAGTATGTTTAAGAGGAATATGAAGTAGTATGTTTAAGAGGAATATGAAGTAGTATTTTAAAGAGGAATATGAAGTAATATGTTTAAGAGGAATATGAAGTAGTATGTTTAAGAGAAATATGAAGTAGTATGTTTAAGAGGAATATGAAGTAGTAAGTTTAAGAGGAATGTGAAGTAGTATATTTAAGAGGAATATGTAGTAGTATATTCAAGAGAAATATGAAGTACTATGTTTAAGAGGAATATGAAGTAGTATGTTTAAGAGGAATATGAAGTAGTATGTTTAAGAGGAATATGAAGTAGTATGTTTAAGAGGAATATGAAGTAGTATGTTTAAGAGGAATATGAAGTAGTATGTTTAAGAGGAATATGAAGTAGTATGTTTAAGAGGAATATTAAGTAGTATGTTTAAGAGGAATATGAACTAGTATATTTAAGGGGAATATGAAATAGTATATTTAAGAGGAATATGAAGTAGTATGTTTAAGAGGAATATGAAGTAGTATGTTTAAGAGGAATATGGAGTAGTATGTTTAAGAGGAATATGAAGTAGTATGTTTAAGAGGAATATGAAGTAATATGTTTGGGAGGAATATGAAGTAGTATGTTTAAGAGGAATATGAAGTAGTATGTTTAAGAAGAATATGATGTAGTATGCTTAAGAAGAATATGAAGTAGAATGTTTAAGAGGAATATGTAGTAGTATGTTTAAGAGGAATATGAAGTAGTATGTTTAAGAGGAATATGAAGTAGTATGTTTAAGAGGAATATGAAGTAGTATGTTTAAGATGAAAATGAAGTAGTGTATTTAAGAGGATTATGAAGTGGTATATTTAAGAGGAATATGAAGTAGTATGTTTAAGAGGAATATGAAGTAGTATGTTAAAGAGGAATATGAAGTAATATATTTAAGAGGAATATGAAGTAGTATGTTTAAGAGGAATATGAATTAGTATGTTTAAGAGGAATATGAAGTAGTATGTTTAAGAGGAATATGAAGTAGTATGTTTGAGAGGAATATAAAGTAGTATATTTAAGAGGAATATGAAATAGTATATTTAAGAGGAATATGAAGTTGTATATATAAGAGGAATATGAAGTAGTATGTTTAAGAGGAATATGAAGTAGTATGTTTTAGAAGAATATGAAGTAGTATGTTTAAGAGGAATATGAAGTAATATATTTAAGAGGAATATGAAGCAGTATGTTTAAGAGGAATATGAAGTAGTATGTTAAAGAGGAATATGAAGTAATATATTTAAGAGGAATATGAAGTAGTATGTTAAAGAGGAATATGAAGTAATATATTTAAGAGGAATATGAAGTAGCATGTTTAAGAGGAATATGAAGTAGTATGTTTAAGACGAATATGAATTAGTATGTTTAAGAGGAATATGAAGTAGTATGTTGAAGAGGAATATGAAGTAGTATGTTTGAGAGGAATATAAAGTAGTATATTTAAGAGGAATATGAAATAGTATATTTAAGAGGAATATGAAGTTGTATATATAAGAGGAATATGAAGAAGTATGTTTAAGAGGAATATGAAGTAGTATGTTTTAGAAGAATATGAAGTAGTATGTTTAAGAGGAATATGAAGTAATATATTTAAGAGGAATATGAAGCAGTATGTTTAAGAGGAATATGAAGTAGTATATTTAAGAGGAATATGAAGTAGTATGTTTAAGAGGAATATGAAGTAGTATGTTTATGAGAAATATAAAGTAGTATATTTAAGAGGAATATGAAGTAGTATATTTAAGAGGAATATGAAGTAGTATATTTAAGAGGAATATGAATTAGTATGTTTAAGAAGAATATGATGTAGTATGCTTAAGAGGAATATGAAGTAGAATGTTTAAGAGGAATATGTAGTAGTATGTTTAAGAGGAATATGAAGTAGTATGTTTAAGAGGAATATGAAGTAGTATGTTTAAGAGGAATATGAAGTAGTATGTTTAAGATGAAAATGAAGTAGTGTATTTAAGAGGATTATGAAGTGGTATATTTAAGAGGAATATGAAGTAGTATGTTTAAGAGGAATATGAAGTAGTATGTTAAAGAGGAATATGAAGTAATATATTTAAGAGGAATATGAAGTAGTATGTTTAAGAGGAATATGAATTAGTATGTTTAAGAGGAATATGAAGTAGTATGTTTAAGAGGAATATGAAGTAGTATGTTTGAGAGGAATATAAAGTAGTATATTTAAGAGGAATATGAAATAGTATATTTAAGAGGAATATGAAGTTGTATATATAAGAGGAATATGAAGTAGTATGTTTAAGAGGAATATGAAGTAGTATGTTTTAGAAGAATATGAAGTAGTATGTTTAAGAGGAATATGAAGTAATATATTTAAGAGGAATATGAAGCAGTATGTTTAAGAGGAATATGAAGTAGTATGTTAAAGAGGAATATGAAGTAATATATTTAAGAGGAATATGAAGTAGTATGTTAAAGAGGAATATGAAGTAATATATTTAAGAGGAATATGAAGTAGCATGTTTAAGAGGAATATGAAGTAGTATGTTTAAGACGAATATGAATTAGTATGTTTAAGAGGAATATGAAGTAGTATGTTGAAGAGGAATATGAAGTAGTATGTTTGAGAGGAATATAAAGTAGTATATTTAAGAGGAATATGAAATAGTATATTTAAGAGGAATATGAAGTTGTATATATAAGAGGAATATGAAGAAGTATGTTTAAGAGGAATATGAAGTAGTATGTTTTAGAAGAATATGAAGTAGTATGTTTAAGAGGAATATGAAGTAATATATTTAAGAGGAATATGAAGCAGTATGTTTAAGAGGAATATGAAGTAGTATATTTAAGAGGAATATGAAGTAGTATGTTTATGAGAAATATAAAGTAGTATATTTAAGAGGAATATGAAGTAGTATATTTAAGAGGAATATGAAGTAGTATATTTAAGAGGAATATGAATTAGTATGTTTAAGAGTAATATGAAGTTGTATGTTTAAGAAGAATATGATGTAGTATGCTTAAGAGGAATATGAAGTAGTATGTTTAAGAGGAATATGAAGTAGTATGTTTAAGAGGAATATGAAGTTGTATATTTAAGAGGAATATGAAGTAGTATATTTAAGATTTATATGAAATAGTATGTTTAAGAGGAATATGAAGTAGTATGTTTAAGAGGAATATGAAGTAGTATATTTAAGAGGAATTTGAAGTAGGTTGTCTAAGAGGAATATGAAGTAGTATGTTTAAGAGGAATATGAAGTAGTGTGTTTAAGAGGAATATGAAGTAGTATGTTTAAGAGTAATATGAAGTAGTATGATTAAGAGTAATTTGAAATAGTATGTTTGAGAGGAATATGAAGTAATATATTTAAGAGGAATATGAAGTAGTATGTTTAAGAGGAGTATGAAGTAGTATGTTTAAGAGGAATATTAAGTAATATGTTTAAGAGGAATATGAAGTAGTATGTTTAAGAGGAATATGAAGTAGTATATTTAAGAGGAATATGAAGTAGTATGCTTAAGAGGAATATGAAGTAGTATGTTTAAGAGGAATATGAAGTAGTATGTTTAAGAGGAATATGAAGTAGTATGTTTAAGAGAAATATGAAGTAGTATGTTTAAGAGGAATATGAAGTAGTATGTTTAAGATGAAAATGAAGTAGTATATTTAAGAGGATTATGAAGTGGTTTGTTTAAGAGGAATATGAAGTAATATATTTAAGAGGAATATAAAGTAGTATATTTAAGAGGAATATGAAGTATTATATTTAAGAGGAATATGAAATAGTATTTTTAAGAGGAATATGAAGTAGTATGTTGAAGAGGAATATGAAGTAGTATATTTAAGAGGAATATAAAGTAGTATATTTAAGAGGAATATGAAGTATTATATTTAAGAGGAATATGAAGCAGTATGTTTAAGAGGAATATGAAGTAGAATGTTTAAGAGGAATATGAAGTAGTATATTTAAGAGGAATATGAAATAGTATATTTAAGAGGAATATGAAGTAGTATATTTAAGCTGAATATGAATTAGTATGTTTAAGAGGAATATGAAGTAGTATGTTAAAGAGGAATATGAAGTAATATGTTTAAGAGGAATATGAAGTAGTATGTTTAAGAGGACTACGAAGTAGTATGTTTAAGAGGAATATGAAGTAGTAAGTTTAAGAGGAATGTGAAGTAGTATATTTAAGAGGAATATGAAGTAGTATATTCAAGAGGAA
The DNA here is from genome assembly GCA_958298945.1 of Atherix ibis. Lineage (NCBI taxonomy): Eukaryota > Metazoa > Arthropoda > Insecta > Diptera > Athericidae > Atherix > Atherix ibis. The sequence continues at coordinate 27,023 of CATQJD010000111.1, forward strand.
TATGAAGTAGTATGTTTACGAGGAATATGAAGTAGTATGTTTAAGTGGAATATGAAGTAGTATGTTTAAGAGGAATATGAAGTAGTATGTTTAAGAGGAATATGAAGTAGTATGTTTAAGGAGAATATGAAGTAGTATGTTTAAGAGGAATATGAAGTAGTATGTTTAAGAGGAATATGAAGTAGTATGTTTAAGAGGAATATAAAGTAGTATATTTAAGAGGAATATGAAATAGTATATTTAAGAGGAATATGAAGTTGTATATATAAGAGGAATATGAAGTAGTATGTTTATGAGGAATATGAAGTATTATGTTTAAGAGGAATATGAAGTAGTATGTTTAAGAGGAATATGAAGTAGTATGTTCAAGAGGAATATGAAGTAGTATCTTTAAGAGGAATATGAAGTAGTATGTTTAAGAGGAATATGAAGTAGTATGTTTAAGAGGAATATGAAGTAGTATGTTTAAGAGGAATATGAAGTAGTATATTTAAGAGGAATATGAAATAGTATATTTAAGAGGAATATGAAGTAGTATGTTTAAGGGAAATATGAAGTAGTATATTTAAGAGGAATATGATGTAGTATGTTTAAGAGGAATATGAAGTTGTATGTTTAAGAGAAATATGAAGTAGTATGTTTTAGGGGAATATGAAGTAGTATGTTTAAGAGGAATATGGAGTAGTATGTTTAAGAGGAATATGAAGTAGTATGTTTAAGAGGAATATGAAGTAATATGTTTGGGAGGAATATGAAGTAGTATGTTTAAGAGGAATATGAAGTAGTATGTTTAAGAGGAATATGAAGTAGTATGTTTAAGAGGAATATGAAGTAGTAAGTTTAAGAGGAATGTGAAGTAATATATTTAAGAGGAATATGAAGTAATATATTCAAGAGGAATATGAAGTAGTATGTTTATGAGGAATATGAAGTAGTATGTTTAAGAGGAATATGAAGTAGTATGTTTAAGAAGAATATGATGTAGTATGCTTAAGAGGAATATGAAGTAGAATGTTTAAGAGGAATATGTAGTAGTATGTTTAAGAGGAATATGAAGTAGTATGTTTAAGAGGAATATGAAGTAGTATGTTTAAGAGGAATATGAAGTAGTATGTTTAAGATGAAAATGAAGTAGTGTATTTAAGAGGATTATGAAGTGGTATATTTAAGAGGAATATGAAGTAGTATGTTTAAGAGGAATATGAAGTAGTATGTTAAAGAGGAATATGAAGTAATATATTTAAGAGGAATATGAAGTAGTATGTTTAAGAGGAATATGAAGTAGTATGTTTAAGAGGAATATGAAGTAGTAAGTTTAAGAGGAATATGAAGTAGTATGTTTAAGAGGAATATGAATTAGTATGTTTAAGAGGAATATGAAGTAGTATGTTTAAGAGGAATATGAAGTAGTATGTTTGAGAGGAATATAAAGTAGTATATTTAAGAGGAATATGAAATAGTATATTTAAGAGGAATATGAAGTTGTATATATAAGAGGAATATGAAGTAGTATGTTTAAGAGGAATATGAAGTAGTATGTTTTAGAAGAATATGAAGTAGTATGTTTAAGAGGAATATGAAGTAATATATTTAAGAGGAATATGAAGCAGTATGTTTAAGAGGAATATGAAGTAGTATGTTAAAGAGGAATATGAAGTAATATATTTAAGAGGAATATGAAGTAGTATGTTAAAGAGGAATATGAAGTAATATATTTAAGAGGAATATGAAGTAGCATGTTTAAGAGGAATATGAAGTAGTATGTTTAAGACGAATATGAATTAGTATGTTTAAGAGGAATATGAAGTAGTATGTTGAAGAGGAATATGAAGTAGTATGTTTGAGAGGAATATAAAGTAGTATATTTAAGAGGAATATGAAATAGTATATTTAAGAGGAATATGAAGTTGTATATATAAGAGGAATATGAAGAAGTATGTTTAAGAGGAATATGAAGTAGTATGTTTTAGAAGAATATGAAGTAGTATGTTTAAGAGGAATATGAAGTAATATATTTAAGAGGAATATGAAGCAGTATGTTTAAGAGGAATATGAAGTAGTATATTTAAGAGGAATATGAAGTAGTATGTTTAAGAGGAATATGAAGTAGTATGTTTATGAGAAATATAAAGTAGTATATTTAAGAGGAATATGAAGTAGTATATTTAAGAGGAATATGAAGTAGTATATTTAAGAGGAATATGAATTAGTATGTTTAAGAGTAATATAAAGTTGTATGTTTAAGAAGAATATGATGTAGTATGCTTAAGAGGAATATGAAGTAGTATGTTTAAGAGGAATATGAAGTAGTATGTTTAAGAGGAATATGAAGTTGTATATTTAAGAGGAATATGAAGTAGTATATTTAAGATTTATATGAAATAGTATGTTTAAGAGGAATATGAAGTAGTATGTTTAAGAGGAATATGAAGTAGTATATTTAAGAGGAATTTGAAGTAGGTTGTCTAAGAGGAATATGAAGTAGTATGTTTAAGAGGAATATGAAGTAGTGTGTTTAAGAGGAATATGAAGTAGTATGTTTAAGAGTAATATGAAATAGTATGATTAAGAGTAATTTGAAATAGTATGTTTGAGAGGAATATGAAGTAATATATTTAAGAGGAATATGAAGTAGTATGTTTAAGAGTTGTATGAAGTAGTATGTTTAAGAGGAATATTAAGTAATATGTTTAAGAGGAATATGAAGTAGTATGTTTAAGAGGAATATGAAGTAGTATATTTAAGAGGAATATGAAGTAGTATGCTTAAGAGGAATATGAAGAAGTATGTTTAAGAGAAATGTGAAGTAGTATATTTAAGAGGAATATGAAGTAGTATATTTAAGATGAATATGAAGTAGTATTTTTAAGAGGAATATGAAGTAGTCTGTTTAAGAGGAATATGAAGTAGTATGTTTAAGAAGAATATGATGTAGTATGCTTAAGAAGAATATGAAGTAGTATGTTTAAGAGGAATATGAAGTAGTATGTTTAAGAGGAATATGAAGTAGTATGTTTAAGAGAAATATGAAGTAGTATGTTTAAGAGGAATATGAAGTAGTATGTTTAAGATGAAAATGAAGTAGTATATTTAAGAGGATTATGAAGTGGTTTGTTTAAGAGGAATATGAAGTAATATATTTAAGAGGAATATAAAGTAGTATATTTAAGAGGAATATGAAGTATTATATTTAAGAGGAATATGAAATAGTATTTTTAAGAGGAATATGAAGTAGTATGTTGAAGAGGAATATGAAGTAGTATATTTAAGAGGAATATAAAGTAGTATATTTAAGAGGAATATGAAGTATTATATTTAAGAGGAATATGAAGCAGTATGTTTAAGAGGAATATGAAGTAGAATGTTTAAGAGGAATATGAAGTAGTATATTTAAGAGGAATATGAAATAGTATATTTAAGAGGAATATGAAGTAGTATATTTAAGCTGAATATGAATTAGTATGTTTAAGAGGAATATGAAGTAGTATGTTAAAGAGGAATATGAAGTAATATGTTTAAGAGGAATATGAAGTAGTATGTTTAAGAGGACTACGAAGTAGTATGTTTAAGAGGAATATGAAGTAGTAAGTTTAAGAGGAATGTGAAGTAGTATATTTAAGAGGAATATGAAGTAGTATATTCAAGAGGAATATGAAGTAGTATGTTTACGAGGAATATGAAGTAGTATGTTTAAGTGGAATATGAAGTAGTATGTTTTAGAGGAATATGAAGTAGTATGTTTAAGAGGAATATGAAGTAGTATGTTTAAGGAGAATATGAAGTAGTATGTTTAAGAGGAATATGAAGTAGTATGTTTAAGAGGAATATGAAGTAGTATGTTTAAGAGGAATATAAAGTAGTATATTTAAGAGGAATATGAAATAGTATATTTAAGAGGAATATGAAGTTGTATATATAAGAGGAATATGAAGTAGTATGTTTATGAGGAATATGAAGTATTATGTTTAAGAGGAATATGAAGTAGTATGTTTAAGAGGAATATGAAGTAGTATGTTCAAGAGGAATATGAAGTAGTATCTTTAAGAGGAATATGAAGTAGTATGTTTAAGAGGAATATGAAGTAGTATGTTTAAGAGGAATATGAAGTAGTATGTTTAAGAGGAATATGAAGTAGTATATTTAAGAGGAATATGAAATAGTATATTTAAGAGGAATATGAAGTAGTATGTTTAAGGGAAATATGAAGTAGTATATTTAAGAGGAATATGATGTAGTATGTTTAAGAGGAATATGAAGTTGTATGTTTAAGAGAAATATGAAGTAGTATGTTTTAGGGGAATATGAAGTAGTATGTTTAAGAGGAATATGAAGTAGTATGTTTAAGAGCAATATGAAGTAGTATGTTTAAGAGGAATATGAAGTAGTATGTTTAAGAGGAATATGAAGTACTATGTTTTAGAAGAATTTGAAGTCGTAGGCTTAAGAGGAATATGAAGTAGTATATTGAAGAGGAATATGAAGTAGTATATTTAAGAGGAATATGAAGTAGTATGTTTAAGAGGAATATGAAGTAGTATGTTAAAGAGGAATATGAAGTAGTATGTTTAAGAGGAATATGAAGTAGTATGTTTAAGGGGAATATGAAGTAGTATGTTTAAGAGGAATATGAAGAAGTTTGTTTAAGAGGAATATGAAGTAGTATGTTTAAGAGGAATATGAAGTAGTATGTTTAAGAGGAATATGAAGTACTATGTTTAAGAGGAATATGAAGTAGTATGCTTAAGAAGAATATGAAGTAGTATATTTAAGAGGAATATGAAGTAGTATGTTTAAGAGGAATATGCAGCAGTATAATTAAGAGGAATATAAAGTTGTATATTTAAGAGGAATATGAAGTAATATGTTTAAGAGGAATATGAAGTAGTATATTTAAGAGGAATATGAAATAGTATATTTAAGAGGAATATGAAGTAGTATGTTTAAGAGGAATATGAAGTAGTATATTTAAGAGGAATATGAAGTAGTATGTTTAAGAGGAATATGAAGTTGTATGTTTAAGAGAAATATGAAGTAGTATGTTTAAGGGGAATAAAAAGTAGTATGTTTAAGAGGAATATGAAGTAATATGTTTAAGAGGAATATGAAGTAGTATGTTTAAGAGGAAAATAAAGTAGTATGTTTAAGAAGAATATGAAGTACTATGTTTTAGAGGAATTTGAAGTCGTAGGCTTAAGAGGAATATGAAGTAATATATTGAAGAGGAATATGAAGTAGTATATTTAAGAGGAATATGAAGTAGTATGTTTAAGAGGAATATGAAGTAGTATGTTAAAGAGGAATATGAAGTAGTATGTTTAAGAGGAATATGAAGTAGTATGTTTAAGGGGAATATGAAGTAGTATGTTTAAGAGGAATATGCAGAAGTTTGTTTAAGAGGAATATGAAGTAGTATGTTTAAGAGGAATATGAAGTAGTATGTTTAAGAGGAATATGAAGTACTATGTTTAAGAGGAATATGAAGTAGTAAGCTTAAGAGGAATATGAAGTAGTATATTTAAGAGGAATATGAAGTAGTATATTTAAGAGGAATATGAAGTTGTATGTTTAAGAGGAATATGAAGTAATATGTTTAAGAGGAATATGAAGTAGTATGTTTAAGAGGAATACGAAGTAGTATGTTTAAGAGGAATATGAAGTAGTAAGTTGAAGAGGAATGTGAAGTAGTATATTTAAGAGGAATATGAAGTAGTATATTCAAGAGGAATATGAAGTAGCATGTTTACGAGGAATATGAAGTAGTATGTTTAAGAGGAATATGAAGTAGTATGTTTAAGAGAAATATGAAGTAGTATGTTTAAGAGGAATATGAAGTAGTATGTTTAAGGGGAATATGAAGTAGTATGTTTAAGAGGAATATGAAGTAGTATGTTTAAGAGGAATATGAAGTAGTATGCTTAAGAGGAATATGAAGTAGTATTTTTAAGAGGAATATGAAATAGTATATTTAAGAGGAATATGCAGTAGTATATATAAGAGGAATATGAAGTAGTATGTTTAAGAGGAATATGAAGTAGTATGCTTAAGAGGAATATGAAGTTGTATATTTAAGAGGAATATGAAGTAGTATATTTAAGAGGAATATGAAGTAGTATATTTAAAAGGAATATGAAGTAGTATGTTTAAGAGGAATATGAAGTAGTATGTTTAAGAGGAATATGAAGTAGTATGTTTAAGAGGAATATGAAGTAGTATATTTAAGCTGAATATGAATTAGTATGTTTAAGAGAAATATGAAGTAGTATGTTAAAGAGGAATATGAAGTAGTATATTTAAGAGGAATATGAAGTAGTATATTTAAAAGGAATATGAAGTAGTATGTTTAAGAGGAATATGAAGTAGTATGTTTAAGAGGAATATGAAGTAGTATATTTAAGAGGAATATGAAGTAGTATGTTTAAGAGGAATATGAAGTAGTATGTTTAAGAGGAATATGAAGTAGTATGTTTAAGAGGAATATGAAGTAGTATATTTAAGCTGAATATGAATTAGTATGTTTAAGAGAAATATGAAGTAGTATGTTAAAGAGGAATATGAAGTAATAATTTTAAGAGGAATATGAAGTAGTATGTTTAAGAGGAATACGAAGTAGTATGTTTAAGAGGAATATGAAGTAGTAAGTTGAAGAGGAATGTGATGTAGTATATTTAAGAGGAATATGAAGTAGTATATTCAAGAGGAATATGAAGTAGCATGTTTACGAGGAATATGAAGTAGTATGTTTAAGAGAAATATGAAGTAGTATATATAAGAGGAATATGAAGTAGTATGTTTAAGAGGAATATGAAGTAGTATGCTTAAGAGGAATATGAAGTTGTATATTTAAGAGGAATATGAAGTAGTATATTTAAGAGGAATATGAAGTAGTATATTTAAAAGGAATATGAAGTAGTATGTTTAAGAGGAATATGAAGTAGTATGTTTAAGAGGAATATGAAGTAGTATATTTAAGAGGAATATGAAGTAGTATGTTTAAGAGGAATATGAAGTAGTATGTTTAAGAGGAATATGAAGTAGTATGTTTAAGAGGAATATGAAGTAGTATATTTAAGCTGAATATGAATTAGTATGTTTAAGAGAAATATGAAGTAGTATGTTAAAGAGGAATATGAAGTAATATGTTTAAGAGGAATATGAAGTAGTATGTTTAAGAGGAATACGAAGTAGTATGTTTAAGAGGAATATGAAGTAGTAAGTTGAAGAGGAATGTGAAGTTGTATGTTTAAGAGAAATATGAAGTAGTATGTTTAAGGGGAATAAAAAGTAGTATGTTTAAGAGGAATATGAAGTAGTATGTTTAAGAGGAATATGAAGTAGTATGTTTAAGAGGAAAATGAAGTAGTATGTTTAAGAGGAATATGAAGTACTATGTTTTAGAGGAATTTGAAGTCGTAGGCTTAAGAGGAATATGAAGTAGTATATTGAAGAGGAATATGAAGTAGTATATTTAAGAGGAATATGAAGTAGTATGTTTAAGAGGAATATGAAGTAGTATGTTAAAGAGGAATATGAAGTAGTATGTTTAAGAGGAATATGAAGTAGTATGTTTAAGGGGAATATGAAGTAGTATGTTTAAGAGGAATATGAAGAAGTCTGTTTAAGAGGAATATGAAGTGTATGTTTAAGAGGAATATGAAGTAGTATGCTTAAGAGGAATATCAAGTAGTATATTTAAGAGGAATATGAAGTAGTATATTTAAGAGGAATATGAAGTAGTATGTTTAAGAGGAATATGAAGTAGTATGTTTAAGAGGAATATGCAGCAGTATAATTAAGAGGAATATAAAGTTGTATATTTAAGAGGAATATGAAGTAATATGTTTAAGAGGAATATGAAGTAGTATATTTAAGAGGAATGTGCAGTAGTATATTTAAGAGGAATATGAAGTAGTATGTTTAAGAGGAATATGAAGTAGTATGCTTAAGAGGAATATGAAGTAGTATGTTTAAGAGGAATATGAAGTAGTATATTTAAGAGGAATATGAAGTAGTATGTTTAAGAGGAATATGAAGTAGTATGTTTAAGAGGAATAGGAAGTACTATGTTTAAGAGGAATATGAAGTCGTATGGTTAAGAGGAATATGAAGTAGTATATTTAAGAGGAATATGAAGTAGTATATATAAGAGGAACATGAAGTAGTATGTGTAAGAGGAATATGAAGTAGTATGTTTAAGAGGAATATGAAGTAGTATGTTTAAGAATAATATAAAGTAGTATGTTTAAGAGGAATAAGAAGTAGTATGTTTAAGAGGAATATGAAGTAGTATTTTTAAGAAGAATATGAAGTAGTATATTTAAGAGGAATATGAAGTAGTATTTTTAAGAGGAATATGAAGTAGTATGTTTAAGAGGAATATGAAGTAGTATGTGTAAGGGGAATATAAAGTAGTATGTTTAAGTGGAATATGAAGTAGTATATATAAGAGGAACATGAAGTAGTATGTTTAAGAGGAATATGAAGTAGTATGTTTAAGAGGAATATGAAGTACTATGTTTAAGATGAATATGAAGTAGTATGCTTAAGAGGAATATGAAGTTGTATATTTAAGAGGAATATGAAGTAGTATATTTAAGAGGAATATGAAGTAGTATATTTAAGAGGAATATGAAGTAGTATGTTTAAGAGGAATATGAAGTAGTATGTTTAAGAGGAATATGAAGTAGTGTATTTAAGAGGAATATGAAGTAGTATGTTTAAGAGGAATATAAAGTAGTATGTTTAAGAGGAATATGAAGTAGTATGTTTAAGAGGAATATGAAGTAGTATATTTAAGCTGAATATGAATTAGTATGTTTAAGAGATATATGAAGTAGTATGTTAAAGAGGAATATGAAGTAATATGTTTAAGAGGAATATGAATTAGTATGTTTAAGAGGAATACGAAGTAGTATGTTTAAGAGGAATATGAAGTAGTATGTTTAAGAGGAATATGAAGTAGTATGTTTAAGGGGAATATGAAGTAGTATGTTTAAGAGGAATATGAAGTAGTATGTTTAAGAGGAATATGAAGTAGTATGTTTAAGAGGAATATGAAGTAGTATATTTAAGAGGAATATGAATTAGTATATTTAAGAGGAATATGTTGTTGTATATATAAGAGGAATATGAAGTAGTATGTTTAAGAGGAATATGAAGTAGTATGTTTAAGAGGAATATGAAGTAGTATGTTCAAGAGGAATATGAAGAAGTATCTTTAAGAGGAATATGAAGTAGTATGTTTAAGAGGAATATGAAGTAGTATGTTTAAGAGGAATATGAAGTAGTATGTTTAAGAGGAATATGAAGTAGTATGTTTAAGGGGAATATGAAGTAGTATGTTTAAGAGGAATATGAAGTAGTATGTTTAAGAGGAATATGAAGTAGTATGTTTAAGAGGAATATGAAGTAGTATATTTAAGAGGAATATGAAATATTATATTTAAGAGGAATATGCAGTTGTATATATAAGAGGAATATGAAGTAGTATGTTTATGAGGAATATGAAGTAGTATGTTTAAGACGAATATGAAGTAGTATGTTTAAGAGGAATATGAAGTAGTATGTTCAAGAGGAATATGAAGTAGTATCTTTAAGAGGAATATGAAGTAGTATGTTTAAGAGGAATATGAAGTAGTATGTTTAAGAGGAATATGAAGTAGTATGTTTAAGAGGAATATGAAGTAGTATATTTAAGAGGAATATGAAATAGTATATTTAAGAGGAATATGAAGTAGTATGTTTAAGAGGAATATGAAGTAGTATATTTAAGAGGAATATGAAGTAGTATGTTTAAGAGGAATATGAAGTTGTATGTTTAAGAGAAATATGAAGTACTATGTTTTAGAGGAATTTGAAGTAGTAGGCTTAAGAGGAATATGAAGTTGTATATTTAAGAGGAATATGAAGTAGTATGTTTAAGAGGAATATGAAGTAGTATGTTTAAGACGAATATGAAGTAGTATGTTTAAGAGGAATATGAAGTAGTATATTTAAGAGGTTTATGAAATAGTATATTTAAGAGGAATATGAAGTTGTATATATAAGAGGAATATGAAGTAGTATGTTTATGATGAATATGAAGTAGTATGTTTAAGAGGAATATGAAGTAGTATGTTTAAGAGGAATATGAAGTAGTATGTTCAAGAGGAATATGAAGTAGTATCTTTAAGAGGAATATGAAGTAGTATGTTTAAGAGGAATATGAAGTAGTATGTTTAAGAGGAATATGGAGCAGTATAATTAAGAGGAATATAAAGTTGTATATTTAAGAGGAATATGAAGTAATATGTTTAAGAGGAATATGAAGTAGTATATTTAAGAGGAATATGAAGTAGTATGTTTAAGAGGAATATGAAGTTGTATGTTTAAGAGGAATATGAAGTAGTATGTTTAAGAGGAATATGAAGTAGTATATTTAAGCTGAATATGAATTAGTATGTTTAAGAGAAATATGAAGTAGTATGTTAAAGAGAAATATGAAGTAATATGTTTAAGAGGAATATGAAGTAGTATGTTTAAGAGGAATACGAAGTAGTATGTTTAAGAGGAATATGAAGTAGTAAGTTGAAGAGGAATGTGAAGTTGTATGTTTAAGAGAAATATGAAGTAGTATGTTTAAGGGGAATAAAAAGTAGTATGTTTAAGAGGAATATGAAGTAGTATGTTTAAGAGGAATATGAAGTAGTATGTTTAAGAGGAAAATGAAGTAGTATGTTTAAGAGGAATATGAAGTACTATGTTTTAGAGAAATTTGAAGTCGTAGGCTTAAGAGGAACATAAAGTAGTATATTGAAGAGGAATATGAAGTAGTATATTTAAGAGGAATATGAAGTAGTATGTTTAAGAGGAATATGAAGTAGTATGTTTAAGGGGAATATGAAATAGTATGTTTAAGAGGAATATGAAGAAGTTTGTTTAAGAGGAATATGAAGTAGTATGTTTAAGAGGAATATGAAGAAGTATGGTTAAGAGGAATATGAAGTACTATGTTTAAGAGGAATATGAAGTAGTATGCTTAAGAGGAATATGAAGTAGTATATTTAAGAGGAATATGAAGTAGTATATTTAAGAGGAATACGAAGTAGTATGTTTAAGAGAAATATAAAGTAGTATGTTTAAGAGGAATATGCAGCAGTATAATTAAGAGGAATATAAAGTTGTATATTTAAGAGGAATATGAAGTAATATGTTTAAGAGGAATATGAAGTAGTATATTTAAGAGGAATGTGCAGTAGTATATTTAAGAGGAATATGAAGTAGTATGTTTAAGAGGAATATGAAGTAGTATGTTTAAGAGGAATATGAAGTAGTATGTTTAAGAGGAATATGAAGTAGTATATTTAAGAGGAATATGAAGTAGTATGTTTAAGAGGAATATGAAGTAGTATGTTTAAGAGGAATATGAAGTACTATGTTTAAGAGGAATATGAAGTAGTTTGGTTAAGAGGAATATGAAGTAGTATATTTAAGAGGATTATGAAGTAGTATATATAAGCGGTACATGAAGTAGTATGTGTAAGAGGAATATGAAGTAGTATGTTTAAGAGGAATATGAAGTAGTATGTTTAAGAATAATATGAAGTAGTATGTTTAAGAGGAATATGAAGTAGTATGTTTAAGAGGAATATGAAGTAGTATGTTTAAGAGGAATATGAAGTAGTATATTTAAGCTGAATATGAATTAGTATGTTTAAGAGAAATATGAAGTAGTATGTTAAAGAGAAATATGAAGTAATATGTTTAAGAGGAATATGAAGTAGTATGTTTAAGAGGAATACGAAGTAGTATGTTTAAGAGGAATATGAAGTAGTAAGTTGAAGAGGAATGTGAAGTTGTATGTTTAAGAGAAATATGAAGTAGTATGTTTAAGGGGAATAAAAAGTAGTATGTTTAAGAGGAATATGAAGTAGTATGTTTAAGAGGAATATGAAGTAGTATGTTTAAGAGGAAAATGAAGTAGTATGTTTAAGAGGAATATGAAGTACTATGTTTTAGAGAAATTTGAAGTCGTAGGCTTAAGAGGAACATGAAGTAGTATATTGAAGAGGAATATGAAGTAGTATATTTAAGAGGAATATGAAGTAGTATGTTTAAGAGGAATATGAAGTAGTATGTTTAAGGGGAATATGAAATAGTATGTTTAAGAGGAATATGAAGAAGTTTGTTTAAGAGGAATATGAAGTAGTATGTTTAAGAGGAATATGAAGAAGTATGTTTAAGAGGAATATGAAGTACTATGTTTAAGAGGAATATGAAGTAGTATGCTTAAGAGAAATATGAAGTAGTATATTTAAGAGGAATATGAAGTAGTATATTTAAGAGGAATACGAAGTAGTATGTTTAAGAGAAATATAAAGTAGTATGTTTAAGAGGAATATGCAGCAGTATAATTAAGAGGAATATAAAGTTGTATATTTAAGAGGAATATGAAGTAATATGTTTAAGAGGAATATGAAGTAGTATATTTAAGAGGAATGTGCAGTAGTATATTTAAGAGGAATATGAAGTAGTATGTTTAAGAGGAATATGAAGTAGTATGTTTAAGAGGAATATGAAGTAGTATGTTTAAGAGGAATATGAAGTAGTATATTTAAGAGGAATATGAAGTAGTATGTTTAAGAGGAATATGAAGTAGTATGTTTAAGAGGAATATGAAGTACTATGTTTAAGAGGAATATGAAGTAGTTTGGTTAAGAGGAATATGAAGTAGTATATTTAAGAGGATTATGAAGTAGTATATATAAGCGGTACATGAAGTAGTATGTGTAAGAGGAATATGAAGTAGTATGTTTAAGAGGAATATGAAGTAGTATGTTTAAGAATAATATAAAGTAGTATGTTTAAGAGGAATATGAAGTAGTATGTTTAAGAGGAATATGAAGTAGTATTTTTAAGAAGAATATGAAGTAGTATATTTAAGAGGAATATGAAGTAGTATGTTTAAGAGGAATATGAAGTAGTATGTTTAAGAGGAATATGAAGTAGTATGTTTAAGAGGAATACGAAGTAGTATGTTTAAGAGGAATATGAAGTAGTAAGTTGAAGAGGAATGTGAAGTTGTATGTTTAAGAGAAATATGAAGTAGTATGTTTAAGAGGAATATGAAGTACTATGTTTAAGAGGAATATGAAGTAGTATGCTTAAGAGGAATATGAAGTAGTATATTTAAGAGGAATATGAAGTAGTATATTTAAGAAGAATACGAAGTAGTATGTTTAAGAGGAATATGAAGTAGTATGTTTAAGAGGAATATGAAGTAGTATGTTTAAGAGGAATATGAAGTAGTATATTTAAGAGGAATATGAAGTAGTATGTTTAAGAGGAATATGAAGTAGTATGTTTAAGAGGAATATAAAGTACTATGTTTAAGAGGAATATGAAGTAGTATGGTTAAGAGGAATTTGAAGTAGTATATTTAAGAGGAATATGAAGTAGTATATATAAGAGGTACATGAAGTAGTATGTGTAAGAGGAATATGAAGTAGTATGTTTAAGAGGAATATGAAGTAGTATGTTTAAGAATAATATAAAGTAGTATGTTTAAGAGGAATATGAAGTAGTATGTTTAAGAGGAATATGAAGTAGTATTTTTAAGAAGAATATGAAGTAGTATATTTAAGAGGAATATGAAGTAGTATGTTTAAGAGGAATATGAAGTAGTATGTTTAAGAGGAATATGAAGTAGTATGTGTAAGGGGAATATAAAGTAGTATGTTTAAGAGGAATATGAAGAAGTATATATAAGAGGAACATGAAGTAGTATGTTTAAGAGGAATTTGAAGTAGTATGTTTAAGAGGAATATGAAGTACTATGTTTAAGAGGAATATGAAGTAGTATGCTTAAGAGGAATATGAAGTTGTATATTTAAGAGGAATATGAAGTAGTATATTTAAGAGGAATATGAAGTAGTATATTTAAAAGGAATATGAAGTAGTATGTTTAAGAGGAATATGAAGTAGTATGTTTAAGAGGAATATGAAGTAGTATATTTAAGAGGAATATGAAGTAGTATGTTTAAGAGGAATATGAAGTAGTATGGTTAAGAGGAATATGAAGTAGTATGTTTAAGAGGAATATGAAGTAGTATATTTAAGCTGAATATGAATTAGTATGTTTAAGATAAATATGAAGTAGTATGTTAAAGAGGAATATGAAGTAATATGTTTAAGAGGAATATGAAGTAGTATATTTAAGAGGAATACGAAATAGTATGTTTAAGAGGAATATGAAGTAGTAAATTGAAGAGGAATGTGAAGTATTATATTTAAGAGGAATATGAAGTAGTATATTCAAGAGGAATATGAAGTAGCATGTTTACGAGGAATGTGAAGTAGTATGTTTAAGAGGAATATGAAATAGTATATTTAAGAGGAATATGCAGTTGTATATATAAGAGGAATATGAAGTAGTATGTTTATGAGGAATATGAAGTAGTATGTTTAAGAGGAATATGAAGTAGTATGTTTAAGAGGAATATGAAGTAGTATGTTTAAGAGGAATATGAAGTAGTATGTTTAAGAGGAATATGAAGTAGTGTGTTTAAGAGGAATATGAAGTAGTATATTTAAGAGGAATATGAAATAGTATATTTAAGAGGAATATGAAGTAGTATGTTAAAGAGGAATATGAAGTAGTATATTTAAGAGGAATATGAAGTAGTATGTTTAAGAGGAATATGAAGTTGTATGTTTAAGAGAAATATGAAGTACTATGTTTTAGAGGAATTTGAAGTAGTAGGCTTAAGAGGAATATGAAGTAGTATATTTAAGAGGAATATGAAGTAGTATGTTTAAGAGGAATATGAAGTAGTATGTTTAAGAGGAATATGAAGTAGTATGTTTAAGAGGAATATGAAGTAGTATATTAAAGAGGAATATGAAATAGTATATTTAAGAGGAATATGAAGTTGTATATATAAGAGGAATATGAAGTAGTATGTTTATGAGGAATATGAAGTAGTACGTTTAAGAGGAATATGAAGTAGTATGTTTAAGAGGAATATGAAGTAGTATGTTCAAGAGGAATATGATGTAGTATCTTTAAGAGGAATATGAAGTAGTATGTTTAAGAGGAATATGAAGTAGTATGTTTAAGAGGAATATGCAGCAGTATAATTAAGAGGAATATAAAGTTGTATAATTAAAAGGAATATGAAGTAATATGTTTAAGAGGAATATGAAGTAGTATATTTAAGAGGAATGTGCAGTAGTATATTTAAGAGGAATATGAAGTAGTATGTTTAAGAGGAATATGAAGTAGTATGTTTAAGAGGAATATGAAGTAGTATGTTTAGGAGGAATATGAAGTAGTATATTTAAGAGGAATATGAAGTACTATGTTTAAGAGGAATATGAAGTAGTATGGTTAAGAGGAATATGAAGTAGTATATTTAAGAGGAATATGAAGTAGTATATATAAGAGGAACATGAAGTAGTATATGTAAGAGGAATATGAAGTAGTATGTTTAAGAGGAATATGAAGTAGTATGTTTAAGAATAATATAAAGTAGTATGTTTGAGAGGAATATGAAGTAGTATGTTTAAGAGGAATATGAATTAGTATTTTTAAGAAGAATATGAAGTAGTATATTTAAGAGGAATATGAAGTAGTATGTTTAAGAGGAATATGAAGTAGTATGTTTAAGAGGAATATGAAGTAGTATGTGTAAGGGGAATATAAAGTAGTATGTTTAAGAGGAATATGAAGTAGTATATATAAGAGGAACATGAAGTAGTATGTTTAAGAGGAATATGAAGTAGTATGTTTAAGAGGAATATGAAGTACTATGTTTAAGAGGAATATGAAGTAGTATGCTTAAGAGGAATATGAAGTTGTATATTTAAGAGGAATATGAAGTAGTATATTTAAGAGGAATATGAAGTAGTATATTTAAGAGGAATATGAAGTAGTATGTTTAAGAGGAATATGAAGTAGTATGTTAAAGAGGAATATGAAGTAGTATATTTAAGAGGAATATGAAGTAGTATGTTTAAGAGGAATATGAAGTAGTATGTTTAAGAGGAATATGAAGTAGTATGTTTAAGAGGAATATGAAGTAGTATATTTAAGCTGAATATGAATTAGTATGTTTAAGAGAAATATGAAGTAGTATGTTAAAGAGGAATATGAAGTAATATGTTTAAGAGGAATATGAAGTAGTATGTTTAAGAGGAATACGAAGTAGTATGTTTCAGAGAAATATGAAGTAGTAAGTTGAAGAGGAATGTGAAGTAGTATATGTAAGAGGAATATGAAGTAGTATATTCAAGAGGAATATGAAGTAGTATGTTTAAGAGGAATGTGAAGTAGTATGTTTAAGAGGAATATGAAGTAGTATGTTTAAGAGAAATATGAAGTGGTATGTTTAAGAGGAATATGAAGTAGTATGTATAAGGGGAATATGAAGTAGTATGTTTAAGAGGAATATGAAGTAGTATGTTTAAGAGGAATATGAAGTAGTATGTTTAAGAGGAATATGAAGTAGTATATTTAAGAGGAATATGAAATAGTAAATTTGAGAGGAATATGAAGTAGTATGTTTAAGAGGAATATGAAGTAGTATATTTAAGAGGAATATGAAGTAGTATGTTTAAGAGGAATATGAACTTGTATGTTTAAGAGAAATATGAAGTACTATGTTTTAGAGGAATTTGAAGTAGTAGGCTTAAGAGGAATATGAAGTAGTATATTTAAGAGGAATATGAAGTAGTATGTTTAAGAGGAATATGCAGCAGTATAATGAAGAGGAATATAAAGTTGTATATTTAAGAGGAATATGAAGTAATATGTTTAAGAGGAATATGCAGTAGTATATTTAAGAGGAATATGAAGTAGTATGTTTAGGAGGAATATGAAATAGTATGTTTAAGAGGAATATGAAGTAGTATGTTTAAGAGGAATATGAAGTAGTATGTTTAAGAGGAATATGAAGTAGTATGTTTAAGGGGAATATGAAGTAGTATGTTTAAGAGGAATATGAAGTAGTATGTTTAAGAGGAATATCAAGTAGTATGTTTAAGAGGAATATGAAGTAGTATATTTAAGAGGAATATGAAATAGTATATTTAAGAGGAATATGAAGTTGTATATATAAGAGGAATATGAAGTAGTATGTTTATGAGGAATATGAAGTAGTATGTTTAAGAGGAATATGAAGTAGTATGTTTAAGAGGAATATGAAGTAGTATGTTCAAGAAGAATATGAAGTAGTATCTTTAAGAGGTATATGAAGTAGTATATTTAAGAGGAATATGAAGTAGTATGTTTAAGAGGAATATGATGTAGTATGTTTAAGAGGAATATGAAGTAGTATATTTAAGAGGAATATGAAATAGTATATTTAAAAGGAATATGAAGTAGTATGTTTAAGAGGAATATGAAGTAGTATACTTAAGAGGAATATGAAGTAGTATGTTTAAGAGAAATATGAAGTTGTATGTTTAAGCGAAATATGAAGTAGTATGTTTAAGGGGAATATGAAGTAGTATGTTTAAGAGGAATATGAAGTAGTATGTTTAAGAGGAATATGAAGTAGTAGGCTTAAGAGGAATATGAAGTAGTATGTTTAAGAGGAATATGAAGTAGTATGTTTAAGAGGAATATGAAGTAGTATGTTCAAGAGGAATATGAAGTAGTATCTTTAAGAGGAATATGAAGTAGTATGTTTAAGAGGAATATGAAGTAGTATGTTTAAGAGGAATATGAAGTAGTATGTTTAAGAGGAATATGAAGTAGTATATATAAGAGGAATATGAAATAGTATATTTAAGAGGAATATGAAGTAGTATGTTTAAGAGGAATATGAAGTAGTATATTTAAGAGGAATATGAAGTAGTATGTTTAAGAGGAATATGAATTTGTATGTTTAAGAAAAATATGAAGTAGTATGTTTAAGAGGAAAATGAAGTAGTATGTTTAGGAGGAATATGAAGTACTATGTTTTAGAGGAATTTGAAGTAGTAGGCTTAAGAGGAATATGAAGTAGTATATTGAAGAGGTATATGAAGTAGTATATTTAAGAGGAATATGAAGTAGTATGTTTAAGAGGAATATGAAGTAGTTTGTTAAAGAGGAATATGAAGTAGTATGTTTAAGAGGAATATGAAGTAGTATGTTTAAGGGAATATGAAGTAGTATGTTTAAGAGGAATATGAAGAAGTTTGTTTAAGAGAAATATGAAGTAGTATGTTTAAGAGGAATATGAAGTAGTATGTTTAAGAGGAATATGAAGTACTATGTTTAAGAGGAATATGAAGTAGTATGCTTAAGAGGAATATGAAGTAGTATATTTAAGAGGAATATGAAGTAGTATATTTAAGAGGAATATGAAGTAGTATGTTTAAGAGGAATATGAAGTAGTATGTTTAAGAGGAATATGCAGCAGTATAATTAAGAGGAATATAAAGTTATATATTTAAGATGAATATGAAGTAATATGTTTAAGAGGAATATGAAGTAGTATATTTAAGAGGAATATGCAGTAGTATATTTAAGAGGAATATGAAGTAGTATGTTTAAGAGGAATATGAAGTAGTATGTTTAAGAGGAATATGAAGTAGTATGTTTAAGAGGAATATGAAGTAGTATATTTAAGAGGAATATGAAGTAGTATGTTTAAGAGGAATATGAAGTAGTATATTTAAGAGGAATATGAAGTAGCATGTTTAAGAGGAATATGAAGTAGTATGTTTAAGAAGAATATGAAGTAGTATGTTTAAGAGTAATATGAAGTAGTATGTTTAAGAGGAATATGAAGTAGTATGTTTAAGAGGAATATGAAGTAGTATGTTTAAGAAGAATATAAAGTAGTATGTTTAAGAGGAATATGAAGTAGTATGTTTAAGAAGAATATGAAGTAGTATTTTTAAGAAGAATATGAAGTAGTATATTTAAGAGGAATATGAAGTAGTATGTTTAAGAGGAACATGAAGTATTATGTTTAAGAGGAATATGAAGTAGTATGTGTAAGGGGAATATGAAGTAGTATGTTTAAGAGGAATATGAAGTAGTATATATAAGAGGAACATGAAGTAGCATGTTTAAGAGGAATATGAAGTAATATGTTTAAGAGGAATATGAAGTACTATGTTTAAGAGGAATATGAAGTAGTATATTTAAGAGGAATATGAAGTAGTATATTTAAGAGGAATATGAAGTAGTATGTTTAAGAGGAATATGAAGTAGTATGTTTAAGAGGAATATGAAGTAGTATATTTAAGAGGAATATGAAGTAGTATGTTTACGAGGAATATGAAGTAGTATGTTTAAGAGGAATATGAAGTAGTATGTTTAAGAGGATAATGAAGTAGTATATTTAAGCTGAATATGAATTAGTATGTTTAAGATAAATATGAAGTAGTATGTTAAAGAGGAATATGAAGTAATATGTTTAAGAGGAATATGAAGTAGTATATTTAAGAGGAATACGAAATAGTATGTTTAAGCGGAATATGAAGTAGTAAGTTGAAGAGGAATGTGAAGTAGTATATTTAAGAGGAATATGAAGTAGTATATTCAAGAGGAATATGAAGTAGCATGTTTACGAGGAATGTGAAGTAGTATGTTTAAGAGGAATATGAAATAGTATATTTAAGAGGAATATGCAGTTGTATATATAAGAGGAATATGAAGTAGTATGTTTATGAGGAATATGAAGTATTATGTTTAAGAGGAATATGAAGTAGTATGTTTAAGAGGAATATGAAGTAGTATGTTCAAGAGGAATATGAAGTAGTATCTTTAAGAGGAATATGAAGTAGTATGTTTAAGAGGAATATGAAGTAGTATGTTTAAGAGGAATATGAAGTAGTATGTTTAAGAGGAATATGAAGTAGTATATTTAAGAGGAATATGAAATAGTATATTTAAGAGGAATATGAAGTAGTAGGTTTAAGAGGAATATGAAGTAGTATATTTAAGAGGAATATGAAGTAGTATGTTTAAGAGGAATATGAAGTTGTATGTTTAAGAGAAATATGAAGTACTATGTTTTAGAGGAATTTAAAGTAGTAGGCTTAAGAGGAATATGAAGTAGTCTATTTAAGAGGAATATGAAGTAGTATGTTTAAGAGGAATATGAAGTAGTATGTTTAAGAGTAATATGAAGTAGTATGTTTAAGAGGAATATGAAGTAGTATATTAAAGAGGAATATGAAATAGTATATTTAAGAGGAATATGAAGTAGTATGTTAAAGAGAAATATGAAGTAGTATGTTTATGAGGAATATGAAGTAGTACGTTTAAGAGGAATATGAAGTAGTATGTTTAAGAGGAATATGAAGTAGTATGTTCAAGAGGAATATGAAGTAGTATCTTTAAGAGGAATATGAAGTAGTATGTTTAAGAGGAATATGAAGTAGTATGTTTAAGAGGAATATGCAGCAGTATAATTAAGAGGAATATAAAGTTGTATATTTAAGAGGAATATGAAGTAATATGTTTAAGAGGAATATGAAGTAGTATATTTAAGAGGAATGTGCAGTAGTATATTTAAGAGGAATATGAAGTAGTATGTTTAAGAGGAATATGAAGTAGTATGTTTAAGAGGAATATGAAGTAGTATGTTTAAGAGGAATATGAAGTAGTATATTTAAGAGGAATATGAAGTACTATGTTTAAGAGGAATATGAAGTAGTATGGTTAAGAGGAATATGAAGTAGTATATTTAAGAGGAATATGAAGTAGTATATATAAGAGGAACATGAAGTAGTATGTGTAAGAGGAATATGAAGTAGCATGTTTAAGAGGAATATGAAGTAGTATGTTTAAGAATAATATAAAGTAGTATGTTTGAGAGGAATATGAAGTAGTATGTTTAAGAGGAATATGAATTAGTATTTTTAAGAAGAATATGAAGTAGTATATTTAAGAGGAATATGAAGTAGTATGTTTAAGAGGAATATGAAGTAGTATGTTTAAGAGGAATATGAAGTAGTATGTGTAAGGGGAATATAAAGTAGTATGTTTAAGAGGAATATGAAGTAGTATATATAAGAGGAACATGAAGTAGTATGTTTAAGAGGAATATGAAGTAGTATGTTTAAGAGGAATATGAAGTAGTATATTTAAGAGGAATATGAAGTAGTATGTTTAAGAGGAATATGAAGTAGTATGTTTAAGAGGAATATGAAGTAGTATGTTTAAGAGGAATATGAAGTAGTATATTTAAGCTGAATATGAATTAGTATGTTTAAGAGAAATATGAAGTAGTATGTTAAAGAGGAATATGAAGTAATATGTTTAAGAGGAATATGAAGTAGTATGTTTAAGAGGAATACGAAGTAGTATGTTTAAGAGGAATATGAAGTAGTAAGTTGAAGAGGAATGTGAAGTAGTATATGTAAGAGGAATATGAAGTAGTATATTCAAGAGGAATATGAAGTAGTATGTTTACGAGGAATGTGAAGTAGTATGTTTAAGAGGAATATGAAGTAGTATGTTTAAGAGAAATATGAAGTGGTATGTTTAAGAGGAATATGAAGTAGTATGTATAAGGGGAATATGAAGTAGTATGTTTAAGAGGAATATGAAGTAGTATGTTTAAGAGGAATATGAAGTAGTATGTTTAAGAGGAATATGAAGTAGTATATTTAAGAGGAATATGAAATAGTATATTTGAGAGGAATATGAAGTAGTATGTTTAAGAGGAATATGAAGTAGTATATTTAAGAGGAATATGAACTTGTATGTTTAAGAGAAATATGAAGTACTATGTTTTAGAGGAATTTGAAGTAGTAGGCTTAAGAGGAATATAAAGTTATATATTTAAGAGGAATATGAAGTAATATGTTTAAGAGGAATATGAAGTAGTATATTTAAGAGGAATATGCAGTAGTATATTTAAGAGGAATATGAAGTAGTATGTTTAAGAGGAATATGAAGTAGTATGTTTAAGAGGAATATGAAGTAGTATGTTTAAGAGGAATATGAAGTAGTATGTTTAAGAGGAATATGAAGTAGTATATTTAAGAGGAATATGAAGTACTATGTTTAAGAGGAATATGAAGTAGTATGGTTAAGAGGAATATGAAGTAGTATATTTAAGAGGAATATGAAGTAGTATATATAAGAGGAACATGAAGTAGTATGTGTAAGAGGAATATGAAGTAGCATGTTTAAGAGGAATATGAAGTAGTATGTTTAAGAATAATATAAAGTAGTATGTTTGAGAGGAATATGAAGTAGTATGTTTAAGAGGAATATGAATTAGTATTTTTAAGAAGAATATGAAGTAGTATATTTAAGAGGAATATGAAGTAGTATGTTTAAGAGGAATATGAAGTAGTATGTTTAAGAGGAATATGAAGTAGTATGTGTAAGGGGAATATAAAGTAGTATGTTTAAGAGGAATATGAAGTAGTATATATAAGAGGAACATGAAGTAGTATGTTTAAGAGGAATATGAAGTAGTATGTTTAAGAGGAATATGAAGTAGTATATTTAAGAGGAATATGAAGTAGTATGTTTAAGAGGAATATGAAGTAGTATGTTTAAGAGGAATATGAAGTAGTATGTTTAAGAGGAATATGAAGTAGTATATTTAAGCTGAATATGAATTAGTATGTTTAAGAGAAATATGAAGTAGTATGTTAAAGAGGAATATGAAGTAATATGTTTAAGAGGAATATGAAGTAGTATGTTTAAGAGGAATACGAAGTAGTATGTTTAAGAGGAATATGAAGTAGTAAGTTGAAGAGGAATGTGAAGTAGTATATGTAAGAGGAATATGAAGTAGTATATTCAAGAGGAATATGAAGTAGTATGTTTACGAGGAATGTGAAGTAGTATGTTTAAGAGGAATATGAAGTAGTATGTTTAAGAGAAATATGAAGTGGTATGTTTAAGAGGAATATGAAGTAGTATGTATAAGGGGAATATGAAGTAGTATGTTTAAGAGGAATATGAAGTAGTATGTTTAAGAGGAATATGAAGTAGTATGTTTAAGAGGAATATGAAGTAGTATATTTAAGAGGAATATGAAATAGTATATTTGAGAGGAATATGAAGTAGTATGTTTAAGAGGAATATGAAGTAGTATATTTAAGAGGAATATGAAGTAGTATGTTTAAGAGGAATATGAACTTGTATGTTTAAGAGAAATATGAAGTACTATGTTTTAGAGGAATTTGAAGTAGTAGGCTTAAGAGGAATATGAAGTAGTATATTTAAGAGGAATATGAAGTAGTATGTTTAAGAGGAATATGCAGCAGTATAATGAAGAGGAATATAAAGTTGTATATTTAAGAGGAATATGAAGTAATATGTTTAAGAGGAATATGAAGTAGTATATTTAAGAGGAATATGCAGTAGTATATTTAAGAGGAATATGAAGTAGTATGTTTAGGAGGAATATGAAGTAGTATGTTTAAGAGGAATATGAAGTAGTATGTTTAAGAGGAATATGAAGTTGTATGTTTAAGAAGAATATGAAGTAGTATGTTTAAGGGGAATATGAAGTAGTATGTTTAAGAGGAATATGAAGTAGTATGTTTAAGAGGAATATCAAGTAGTATGTTTAAGAGGAATATGAAGTAGTATATTTAAGAGGAATATGAAATAGTATATTTAAGAGGAATATGAAGTTGTATATATAAGAGGAATATGAAGTAGTATGTTTATGAGGAATATGAAGTAGTATGTTTAAGAGGAATATGAAGTAGTATGTTTAAGAGGAATATGAAGTAGTATGTTCAAGAGGAATATGAAGTAGTATCTTTAAGAGGTATATGAAGTAGTATGTTTAAGAGGAATATGAAGTAGTATGTTTAAGAGGAATATGATGTAGTATGTTTAAGAGGAATATGAAGTAGTATATTTAAGAGGAATATGAAATAGTATATTTAAAAGGAATATGAAGTAGTATGTTTAAGAGGAATATGAAGTAGTATATTTAAGAGGAATATGAAGTAGTATGTTTAAGAGGAATATGAAGTTGTATGTTTAAGCGAAATATGAAGTAGTATGTTTAAGGGGAATATGAAGTAGTATGTTTAAGAGGAATATGAAGTAGTATGTTTAAGAGGAATATGAAGTAGTAGGCTTAAGAGGAATATGAAGTAGTATGTTTAAGAGGAATATGAAGTAGTATGTTTAAGAGGAATATGAAGTGGTATGTTCAAGAGGAATATGAAGTAGTATCTTTAAGAGGAATATGAAGTAGTATGTTTAAGAGGAATATGAAGTAGTATGTTTAAGAGGAATATGAAGTAGTATGTTTAAGAGGAATATGAAGTAGTATATATAAGAGGAATATGAAATAGTATATTTAAGAGGAATATGAAGTAGTATGTTCAAGAGGAATATGAAGTAGTATATTTAAGAGGAATATGAAGTAGTATGTTTAAGAGGAATATGAATTTGTATGTTTAAGAGAAATATGAAGTAGTATGTTTAAGAGGAAAATGAAGTAGTATGTTTAGGAGGAATATGAAGTACTATGTTTTAGAGGAATTTGAAGTAGTAGGCTTAAGAGGAATATGAAGTAGTATATTGAAGAGGAATATGAAGTAGTATATTTAAGAGGAATATGAAGTAGTATGTTTAAGAGGAATATGAAGTAGTTTGTTAAAGAGGAATATGAAGTAGTATGTTTAAGAGGAATATGAAGTAGTATGTTTAAGGGAATATGAAGTAGTATGTTTAAGAGGAATATGAAGAAGTTTGTTTAAGAGGAATATGAAGTAGTATGTTTAAGAGGAATATGAAGTAGTATGTTTAAGAGGAATATGAAGTACTATGTTTAAGAGGAATATGAAGTAGTATGCTTAAGAGGAATATGAAGTAGTATATTTAAGAGGAATATGAAGTAGTATATTTAAGAGGAATATGAAGTAGTATGTTTAAGAGGAATATGAAGTAGTATGTTTAAGAGGAATATGCAGCAGTATAATTAAGAGGAATATAAAGTTATATATTTAAGAGGAATATGAAGTAATATGTTTAAGAGGAATATGAAGTAGTATATTTAAGAGGAATATGCAGTAGTATATTTAAGAGGAATATGAAGTAGTATGTTTAAGAGGAATATGAAGTAGTATGTTTAAGAGGAATATGAAGTAGTATGTTTAAGAGGAATATGAAGTAGTATATTTAAGAGGAATATGAAGTAGTATGTTTAAGAGAAATATGAAGTAGTATATTTAAGAGGAATATGAAGTAGCACGTTTAAGAGGAATATGAAGTAGTATGTTTAAGAAGAATATGAAGTAGTATGTTTAAGAGTAATATGAAGTAGTATGTTTAAGAGGAATATGAAGTAGTATGTTTAAGAGGAATATGCAGTAGTATGTTTAAGAGGAATATGAAGTACTATGTTTAAGAGGAATATGAAGTAGTATGGTTAAGAGGAATATGAAGTAGTATATTTAAGAGGAATATGAAGTGGTATATATAAGAGGAACATGAAGTAGTATGTTTAAGAGGAATATGAAGTAGTATGTTTAAGAGGAATATGAAGTAGTATGTTTAAGAAGAATATAAAGTAGTATGTTTAAGAGGAATATGAAGTAGTATGTTTAAGAAGAATATGAAGTAGTATTTTTAAGAAGAATATGAAGTAGTATATTTAAGAGGAATATGAAGTAGTATGTTTAAGAGGAACATGAAGTATTATGTTTAAGAGGAATATGAAGTAGTATGTGTAAGGGGAATATGAAGTAGTATGTTTAAGAGGAATATGAAGTAGTATATATAAGAGGAACATGAAGTAGCATGTTTAAGAGGAATATGAAGTAATATGTTTAAGAGGAATATGAAGTACTATGTTTAAGAGGAATATGAAGTAGTATGGTTAGGAGGAATATGAAGTTGTCTATTTAAGAGGAATATGAAATAGTATATTTAAGAGGAGTATGAAGTGGTATGTTTAAGAGGAATATGAAGTAGTATGTTTAAGGGGAATATGCAGTAGTATATTTAAGAGGAATATGAAGTAGTACATTTAAGAGGAATATAAAGTAGTATGTTTAAGAGGAATATGAAGTAGTATATTTAAGAGGAATATGAAGTTGTATGTTTAAGAGGAATATGAAGTAGTATGTTAAAGAGGAATATGCAGTAGTACATTTAAGAGGAATATGATGTAGTATATTTAAGATGAATATGAAGTAGTATGTTTAAGAAGAATATGAAGTAGTATGTTTAAGAGGAATATGAAGTAGTATGTTTACGAGGAATATGAAGTAGTATGTTTAAGAGGAATATGAAGTAATATGTTTAAGAGGAAAATGAAGTAGTCAGTTTAAGAGGAATGTGAAGTAGTATATTTAAGAGGAATATGAAGTAGTATATTCAAGAGGAATATGAAGTAGTATGTTTAAGAGGAATATGAAGTAGTATATTTAAGAGGAATATGAAGTAGTATGTTTAAGAAGAATATGAAGTAGTATGTTTAAGTGTAATATGAAGTAGTATGTTTAAGAGGAATATGAAGTAGTGTGTTTAAGAGGAATATGAAGTAGTATATTTAAGAGGAATATGAAGTAGTATGTTTAAGAGATATCTGAAGTAGTATATTTAAGAGGAATATGAAGTAGTATGTTTAAGAGGAATATGAAGTAGTATGTTTAAGAGGAAAATGAAGTAGTATGTTTAAGAGGAATATGAAGTAGTATGTTTAAGAAGAATATGAAGTAGTATGTTTTAGAGTAATATGAAGTGGTATGCTTAAAATGAATATGAAGTAGTATGTTTAAAATGAATATGAAGTAGTATATTTAAGAGCAATATGAAGTAGTTTGTTTAAGAGGAATATGAGGTAGTATGTTTAAGAGGAATATGAAGTAATATTTTTAAGAGGAATATGAAGTAGTATGTTAAAGAGGAATATGGAGAAGTATGGTTAAGAGGCATATGAAGTAGTATGTTTAAGAGGAATATGAAGTAGTATGCTAAAGAGGAATATGAAGTAGTATATTTAAGAGGATTATGAAGTAGTATATTTAAGAGGAATATGAAGTAATATATTTAAGAGGAATATGAAGTAGTATGCTTAAAAGGAATATGAAGTAGTATACTTAAGAGGAATATGAAGTACTATGCTTAAGATGAATATGAAGTAGTATGTTTAAGAGCAATATGAAGTAGTACCTTTAAGAGGAATATGAAGTAGTATGTTTAAGAGGAATATGAAATAGTATGTTTAAGAGGAATATGAAGTAGTATATTTAAGAGAAATATGAAGTAGTATATTTAAGAGGAATATGAAGTAGTATGTTTAATAAGAATTTGAAGTAGTATGTTTAAGAGGAATATGAAGTAGTATGTTTAAGGGGAATATGAAGTAGTATGTTTAAGAGAAATACGAAGTAGTATGTTTAAGAGGAATATGAAGTAGCATATTTAAGAGGAATATGAAGTTGTATGTTTAAGAGGAATATGAAGTAGTATGTTTAAGAGTAATATGAACTAGTATGTTTAAGAGGAATATGGAGTAGTATGTTTAAGAGGAATATGAAGTAGTATGTTTAAGAGGAATATGAAGTAGTATGTTTAAGAGGAATAAGAAGTAGTATACTAAAGAGGAATATGAAGTAGTATATTTAAGAGGAATATGAAATAGTATGTTTAAGAGGAATATGAAGTAGTATATTTAAGAGGATATGAAGTATTATGCTTAAGAGGAATATGAAGTAGTATGTTTAAGAGGAATATGAAGTAGTATGTTGAAGAGGAATATGAAGTACTATGTTTAAGAGGAATATGAAGTAGAATGTTTAAGAGGAATATGAAGTATTTTATTTAAGAGGAATATGAAGTAGTATATTTAAGAGGAATATGAAGTAGTATGTTTAAGAGGAATATAAAGTAGTATGTTTAAGAGGAATATGCAGTAGTATATTTAAGAGGAATATGAAGTAGTATATTTAAGAGGAATATGAAGTAGTATGCTTAAGAGGAATATGAAATAGTATATTTAAGAGGAATATGAAGTAGTATATTTAAGAGGAATATGAAGTTGTATGTTTAAGAGGAATATGAAGTAGTACGTTTAAGAGGAATATGAAGTAGTATGTTTAAGAGGAATATGCAGCAGTATATTTAAGAGGAATATGAAGTAGTATATTTAAGAGGAATATGAAGTAGTATGCTTAAGAGGAATATGAAGTAGTATAATTAAGAGGAATATGAAGTAGTATGTTTAAGAGGAATAAGAAGAAGTATGTTTAAGAGGAATATGAAGTAGTATATATAAGAGGAATATGAAATAGTATATTTAAGAGGAATATGAAGTAGTATGTTCAAGAGGAATATGAAGTAGTATATTTAAGAGGAATATGAAGTAGTATGTTTAAGAGGAATATGAAGTTGTATGTTTAAGCGAAATATGAAGTAGTATGTTTAAGGGGAATATGAAGTAGTATGTTTAAGAGGAATATGAAGTAGTATGTTTAAGAGGAATATGAAGTAGTAGGCTTAAGAGGAATATGAAGTAGTATGTTTAAGAGGAATATGAAGTAGTATGTTTAAGAGGAATATGAAGTAGTATGTTCAAGAGGAATATGAAGTAGTATCTTTAAGAGGAATATGAAGTAGTATGTTTAAGAGGAATATGAAGTAGTATGTTTAAGAGGAATATGAAGTAGTATGTTTAAGAGGAATATGAAGTAGTATATATAAGAGGAATATGAAATAGTATATTTAAGAGGAATATGAAGTAGTATGTTCAAGAGGAATATGAAGTAGTATATTTAAGAGGAATATGAAGTAGTATGTTTAAGAGGAATATGAATTTGTATGTTTAAGAGAAATATGAAGTAGTATGTTTAAGAGGAAAATGAAGTAGTATGTTTAGGAGGAATATGAAGTACTATGTTTTAGAGGAATTTGAAGTAGTAGGCTTAAGAGGAATATGAAGTAGTATATTGAAGAGGAATATGAAGTAGTATATTTAAGAGGAATATGAAGTAGTATGTTTAAGAGGAATATGAAGTAGTTTGTTAAAGAGGAATATGAAGTAGTATGTTTAAGAGGAATATGAAGTAGTATGTTTAAGGGAATATGAAGTAGTATGTTTAAGAGGAATATGAAGAAGTTTGTTTAAGAGGAATATGAAGTAGTATGTTTAAGAGGAATATGAAGTAGTATGTTTAAGAGGAATATGAAGTACTATGTTTAAGAGGAATATGAAGTAGTATGCTTAAGAGGAATATGAAGTAGTATATTTAAGAGGAATATGAAGTAGTATATTTAAGAGGAATATGAAGTAGTATGTTTAAGAGGAATATGAAGTAGTATGTTTAAGAGGAATATGCAGCAGTATAATTAAGAGGAATATAAAGTTATATATTTAAGAGGAATATGAAGTAATATGTTTAAGAGGAATATGAAGTAGTATATTTAAGAGGAATATGCAGTAGTATATTTAAGAGGAATATGAAGTAGTATGTTTAAGAGGAATATGAAGTAGTATGTTTAAGAGGAATATGAAGTAGTATGTTTAAGAGGAATATGAAGTAGTATATTTAAGAGGAATATGAAGTAGTATGTTTAAGAGAAATATGAAGTAGTATATTTAAGAGGAATATGAAGTAGCACGTTTAAGAGGAATATGAAGTAGTATGTTTAAGAAGAATATGAAGTAGTATGTTTAAGAGTAATATGAAGTAGTATGTTTAAGAGGAATATGAAGTAGTATGTTTAAGAGGAATATGCAGTAGTATGTTTAAGAGGAATATGAAGTACTATGTTTAAGAGGAATATGAAGTAGTATGGTTAAAAGGAATATGAAGTAGTATATTTAAGAGGAATATGAAGTGGTATATATAAGAGGAACATGAAGTAGTATGTTTAAGAGGAATATGAAGTAGTATGTTTAAGAGGAATATGAAGTAGTATGTTTAAGAAGAATATAAAGTAGTATGTTTAAGAGGAATATGAAGTAGTATGTTTAAGAAGAATATGAAGTAGTATTTTTAAGAAGAATATGAAGTAGTATATTTAAGAGGAATATGAAGTAGTATGTTTAAGAGGAACATGAAGTATTATGTTTAAGAGGAATATGAAGTAGTATGTGTAAGGGGAATATGAAGTAGTATGTTTAAGAGGAATATGAAGTAGTATATATAAGAGGAACATGAAGTAGCATGTTTAAGAGGAATATGAAGTAATATGTTTAAGAGGAATATGAAGTACTATGTTTAAGAGGAATATGAAGTAGTATGGTTAGGAGGAATATGAAGTTGTATATTTAAGAGGAATATGAAATAGTATATTTAAGAGGAGTATGAAGTGGTATGTTTAAGAGGAATATGAAGTAGTATGTTTAAGGGGAATATGCAGTAGTATATTTAAGAGGAATATGAAGTAGTACATTTAAGAGGAATATAAAGTAGTATGTTTCAGAGGAATATGAAGTAGTATATTTAAGAGTAATATGAAGTAGTATATTTAAGAGGAATATGAAGTAGTATGTTTAAGAGGAATATGAAGTAGTATGTTTAAGAGGAATATGAAGTAGTATGTTTAAGAGGAATATTAAGTAGTATGTTTAAGAGGAATATGAAGTAGTATATTTAAGAGGAATATGAAGTAGTATGTTAAAGAGAAATATGAAGTAGTATGTTTAAGAGGAATATGAAGTAGTATGTTTAAGAGGAATATGAAGTAGTATGTTTAAGAGGAATATGAAGTAATATGTTTAAGAGGAATATGAAGTAGCATGTTTAAGAGGAATATGAAGTAGTATATTTAAAAGGAATATGATGTAGTATGCTTAAGAGGAATATGAAGTAGTATGCTTAAGAGGCTTATGAAGTAGTATATTTAAGAGGAATATGAAGTAGTATATTTAAGAGGAATATGAAGTTGTATGTTTAAGAGGAATATGAAGTAGTATGTTAAAGAGGAATATGCAGTAGTACATTTAAGAGGAATATGATGTAGTATATTTAAGATGAATATGAAGTAGTATGTTTAAGAAGAATATGAAGTAGTATGTTTAAGAGGAATATGAAGTAGTATGTTTACGAGGAATATGAAGTAGTATGTTTAAGAGGAATATGAAGTAATATGTTTAAGAGGAAAATGAAGTAGTCAGTTTAAGAGGAATGTGAAGTAGTATATTTAAGAGGAATATGAAGTAGTATATTCAAGAGGAATATGAAGTAGTATGTTTAAGAGGAATATGAAGTAGTATATTTAAGAGGAATATGAAGTAGTATGTTTAAGAAGAATATGAAGTAGTATGTTTAAGAGTAATATGAAGTAGTATGTTTAAGAGGAATATGAAGTAGTGTGTTTAAGAGGAATATGAAGTAGTATATTTAAGAGGAATATGAAGTAGTATGTTAAAGAGATATCTGAAGTAGTATATTTAAGAGGAATATGAAGTAGTATGTTTAAGAGGAATATGAAGTAGTATGTTTAAGAGGAAAATGAAGTAGTATGTTTAAGAGGAATATGAAGTAGTATGTTTAAGAAGAATATGAAGTAGTATGTTTTAGAGTAATATGAAGTGGTATGCTTAAAATGAATATGAAGTAGTATGTTTAAAATGAATATGAAGTAGTATATTTAAGAGCAATATGAAGTAGTTTGTTTAAGAGGAATATGAGGTAGTATGTTTAAGAGGAATATGAAGTAATATTTTTAAGAGGAATATGAAGTAGTATGTTAAAGAGGAATATGGAGAAGTATGGTTAAGAGGAATATGAAGTAGTATGTTTAAGAGGAATATGAAGTAGTATGCTAAAGAGGAATATGAAGTAGTATATTTAAGAGGAATATGAAGTAGTATATTTAAGAGGAATATGAAGTAATATATTTAAGAGGAATATGAAGTAGTATGCTTAAAAGGAATATGAAGTAGTATACTTAAGAGGAATATGAAGTACTATGCTTAAGATGAATATGAAGTAGTATGTTTAAGAGCAATATGAAGTAGTACCTTTAAGAGGAATATGAAGTAGTATGTTTAAGAGGAATATGAAATAGTATGTTTAAGAGGAATATGAAGTAGTATATTTAAGAGAAATATGAAGTAGTATATTTAAGAGGAATATGAAGTAGTATGTTTAATAAGAATTTGAAGTAGTATGTTTAAGAGGAATATGAAGTAGTATGTTTAAGGGGAATATGAAGTAGTATGTTTAAGAGAAATACGAAGTAGTATGTTTAAGAGGAATATGAAGTAGCATATTTAAGAGGAATATGAAGTTGTATGTTTAAGAGGAATATGAAGTAGTATGTTTAAGAGTAATATGAAGTAGTATGTTTAAGAGGAATATGGAGTAGTATGTTTAAGAGGAATATGAAGTAGTATGTTTAAGAGGAATATGAAGTAGTATGTTTAAGAGGAATAAGAAGTAGTATACTAAAGAGGAATATGAAGTAGTATATTTAAGAGGAATATGAAATAGTATGTTTAAGAGGAATATGAAGTAGTATATTTAAGAGGATATGAAGTATTATGCTTAAGAGGAATATGAAGTAGTATGTTTAAGAGGAATATGAAGTAGTATGTTGAAGAGGAATATGAAGTACTATGTTTAAGAGGAATATGAAGTAGAATGTTTAAGAGGAATATGAAGTATTTTATTTAAGAGGAATATGAAGTAGTATATTTAAGAGGAATATGAAGTAGTATGTTTAAGAGGAATATAAAGTAGTATGTTTAAGAGGAATATGCAGTAGTATATTTAAGAGGAATATGAAGTAGTATATTTAAGAGGAATATGAAGTAGTATGCTTAAGAGGAATATGAAATAGTATATTTAAGAGGAATATGAAGTAGTATATTTAAGAGGAATATGAAGTTGTATGTTTAAGAGGAATATGAAGTAGTACGTTTAAGAGGAATATGAAGTAGTATGTTTAAGAGGAATATGCAGCAGTATATTTAAGAGGAATATGAAGTAGTATATTTAAGAGGAATATGAAGTAGTATGCTTAAGAGGAATATGAAGTAGTATAATTAAGAGGAATATGAAGTAGTATGTTTAAGAGGAATAAGAAGAAGTATGTTTAAGAGGAATATGAAGTAGTATGTTTAAGAGGAATATGAAGTAGTATGTTTAAGAGGAATATGAAGTGGTATATTTAAGAGGAATATGAAGTAGAATATTTAAGAGGAATATGAAGTAGCATGTTTAAGAGGAATATGAAGTAGTATGTGTAAGGGGAATATGAAGTAGTAAGTTTAAGAAGAATATAAAGTAGTATGTTTAAGAGGAATATGAAGTAGTATGTTTAAGAGGAATATGAAGAAGTATGTTTAAGAGGAATATGAAGTAGTATGTTTAAGAGGAATATGAAGTAGTATGTTTAAGTGGAATATGAAGTGGTATGTTCAAGAGGAATATGAAGTAGTATCTTTAAGAGGAATATGAAGTAGTATGTTTAAGAGGAATATGAAGTAGCATATTTAAGAGGAATATGAAGTTGTATGTTTAAGAGGAATATGAAGTAGTATGTATAAGAGTAATATGAACTAGTATGTTTAAGAGGAATATGGAGTAGTATGTTTAAGAGGAATATGAAGTAGTATGTTTAAGAGGAATATGAAATAGTATGTTTAAGAGGAATAAGAAGTAGTATACTAAAGAGGAATATGAAGTAGTATATTTAAGAGGAATATGAAATAGTATGTTTAAGAGGAATATGAAGTAGTATATTTAAGAGGATATGAAGTATTATGCTTAAGAGGAATATGAAGTAGTATGTTTAAGAGGAATATGAAGTAGTATGTTGAAGAGGAATATGAAGTACTATGTTTAAGAGGAATATGAAGTAGAATGTTTAAGAGGAATATGAAGTATTTTATTTAAGAGGAATATGAAGTAGTATATTTAAGAGGAATATGAAGTAGTATGTTTAAGAGGAATATAAAGTAGTATGTTTAAGAGGAATATGCAGTAGTATATTTAAGAGGAATATGAAGTAGTATATTTAAGAGGAATATGAAGTAGTATGCTTAAGAGGAATATGAAATAGTATATTTAAGAGGAATATGAAGTAGTATATTTAAGAGGAATATGAAGTTGTATGTTTAAGAGGAATATGAAGTAGTACGTTTAAGAGGAATATGAAGTAGTATGTTTAAGAGGAATATGCAGCAGTATATTTAAGAGGAATATGAAGTAGTATATTTAAGAGGAATATGAAGTAGTATGCTTAAGAGGAATATGAAGTAGTATAATTAAGAGGAATATGAAGTAGTATGTTTAAGAGGAATAAGAAGAAGTATGTTTAAGAGGAATATGAAGTAGTATATATAAGAGGAATATGAAATAGTATATTTAAGAGGAATATGAAGTAGTATGTTCAAGAGGAATATGAAGTAGTATATTTAAGAGGAATATGAAGTAGTATGTTTAAGAGGAATATGAAGTTGTATGTTTAAGCGAAATATGAAGTAGTATGTTTAAGGGGAATATGAAGTAGTATGTTTAAGAGGAATATGAAGTAGTATGTTTAAGAGGAATATGAAGTAGTAGGCTTAAGAGGAATATGAAGTAGTATGTTTAAGAGGAATATGAAGTAGTATGTTTAAGAGGAATATGAAGTAGTATGTTCAAGAGGAATATGAAGTAGTATCTTTAAGAGGAATATGAAGTAGTATGTTTAAGAGGAATATGAAGTAGTATGTTTAAGAGGAATATGAAGTAGTATGTTTAAGAAGAATATGAAGTAGTATATATAAGAGGAATATGAAATAGTATATTTAAGAGGAATATGAAGTAGTATGTTCAAGAGGAATATGAAGTAGTATATTTAAGAGGAATATGAAGTAGTATGTTTAAGAGGAATATGAATTTGTATGTTTAAGAGAAATATGAAGTAGTATGTTTAAGAGGAAAATGAAGTAGTATGTTTAGGAGGAATATGAAGTACTATGTTTTAGAGGAATTTGAAGTAGTAGGCTTAAGAGGAATATGAAGTAGTATATTGAAGAGGAATATGAAGTAGTATATTTAAGAGGAATATGAAGTAGTATGTTTAAGAGGAATATGAAGTAGTTTGTTAAAGAGGAATATGAAGTAGTATGTTTAAGAGGAATATGAAGTAGTATGTTTAAGGGAATATGAAGTAGTATGTTTAAGAGGAATATGAAGAAGTTTGTTTAAGAGGAATATGAAGTAGTATGTTTAAGAGGAATATGAAGTAGTATGTTTAAGAGGAATATGAAGTACTATGTTTAAGAGGAATATGAAGTAGTATGCTTAAGAGGAATATGAAGTAGTATATTTAAGAGGAATATGAAGTAGTATATTTAAGAGGAATATGAAGTAGTATGTTTAAGAGGAATATGAAGTAGTATGTTTAAGAGGAATATGCAGCAGTATAATTAAGAGGAATATAAAGTTATATATTTAAGAGGAATATGAAGTAATATGTTTAAGAGGAATATGAAGTAGTATATTTAAGAGGAATATGCAGTAGTATATTTAAGAGGAATATGAAGTAGTATGTTTAAGAGGAATATGAAGTAGTATGTTTAAGAGGAATATGAAGTAGTATGTTTAAGAGGAATATGAAGTAGTATATTTAAGAGGAATATGAAGTAGTATGTTTAAGAGAAATATGAAGTAGTATATTTAAGAGGAATATGAAGTAGCACGTTTAAGAGGAATATGAAGTAGTATGTTTAAGAAGAATATGAAGTAGTATGTTTAAGAGTAATATGAAGTAGTATGTTTAAGAGGAATATGAAGTAGTATGTTTAAGAGGAATATGCAGTAGTATGTTTAAGAGGAATATGAAGTACTATGTTTAAGAGGAATATGAAGTAGTATGGTTAAGAGGAATATGAAGTAGTATATTTAAGAGGAATATGAAGTGGTATATATAAGAGGAACATGAAGTAGTATGTTTAAGAGGAATATGAAGTAGTATGTTTAAGAGGAATATGAAGTAGTATGTTTAAGAAGAATATAAAGTAGTATGTTTAAGAGGAATATGAAGTAGTATGTTTAAGAAGAATATGAAGTAGTATTTTTAAGAAGAATATGAAGTAGTATATTTAAGAGGAATATGAAGTAGTATGTTTAAGAGGAACATGAAGTATTATGTTTAAGAGGAATATGAAGTAGTATGTGTAAGGGGAATATGAAGTAGTATGTTTAAGAGGAATATGAAGTAGTATATATAAGAGGAACATGAAGTAGCATGTTTAAGAGGAATATGAAGTAATATGTTTAAGAGGAATATGAAGTACTATGTTTAAGAGGAATATGAAGTAGTATGGTTAGGAGGAATATGAAGTTGTATATTTAAGAGGAATATGAAATAGTATATTTAAGAGGAGTATGAAGTGGTATGTTTAAGAGGAATATGAAGTAGTATGTTTAAGGGGAATATGCAGTAGTATATTTAAGAGGAATATGAAGTAGTACATTTAAGAGGAATATAAAGTAGTATGTTTCAGAGGAATATGAAGTAGTATATTTAAGAGTAATATGAAGTAGTATATTTAAGAGGAATATGAAGTAGTATGTTTAAGAGGAATATGAAGTAGTATGTTTAAGAGGAATATGAAGTAGTATGTTTAAGAGGAATATTAAGTAGTATGTTTAAGAGGAATATGAAGTAGTATATTTAAGAGGAATATGAAGTAGTATGTTAAAGAGAAATATGAAGTAGTATGTTTAAGAGGAATATGAAGTAGTATGTTTAAGAGGAATATGAAGTAGTATGTTTAAGAGGAATATGAAGTAATATGTTTAAGAGGAATATGAAGTAGCATGTTTAAGAGGAATATGAAGTAGTATATTTAAAAGGAATATGATGTAGTATGCTTAAGAGGAATATGAAGTAGTATGCTTAAGAGGCTTATGAAGTAGTATATTTAAGAGGAATATGAAGTAGTATATTTAAGAGGAATATGAAGTTGTATGTTTAAGAGGAATATGAAGTAGTATGTTAAAGAGGAATATGCAGTAGTACATTTAAGAGGAATATGATGTAGTATATTTAAGATGAATATGAAGTAGTATGTTTAAGAAGAATATGAAGTAGTATGTTTAAGAGGAATATGAAGTAGTATGTTTACGAGGAATATGAAGTAGTATGTTTAAGAGGAATATGAAGTAATATGTTTAAGAGGAAAATGAAGTAGTCAGTTTAAGAGGAATGTGAAGTAGTATATTTAAGAGGAATATGAAGTAGTATATTCAAGAGGAATATGAAGTAGTATGTTTAAGAGGAATATGAAGTAGTATATTTAAGAGGAATATGAAGTAGTATGTTTAAGAAGAATATGAAGTAGTATGTTTAAGAGTAATATGAAGTAGTATGTTTAAGAGGAATATGAAGTAGTGTGTTTAAGAGGAATATGAAGTAGTATATTTAAGAGGAATATGAAGTAGTATGTTAAAGAGATATCTGAAGTAGTATATTTAAGAGGAATATGAAGTAGTATGTTTAAGAGGAATATGAAGTAGTATGTTTAAGAGGAAAATGAAGTAGTATGTTTAAGAGGAATATGAAGTAGTATGTTTAAGAAGAATATGAAGTAGTATGTTTTAGAGTAATATGAAGTGGTATGCTTAAAATGAATATGAAGTAGTATGTTTAAAATGAATATGAAGTAGTATATTTAAGAGCAATATGAAGTAGTTTGTTTAAGAGGAATATGAGGTAGTATGTTTAAGAGGAATATGAAGTAATATTTTTAAGAGGAATATGAAGTAGTATGTTAAAGAGGAATATGGAGAAGTATGGTTAAGAGGAATATGAAGTAGTATGTTTAAGAGGAATATGAAGTAGTATGCTAAAGAGGAATATGAAGTAGTATATTTAAGAGGAATATGAAGTAGTATATTTAAGAGGAATATGAAGTAATATATTTAAGAGGAATATGAAGTAGTATGCTTAAAAGGAATATGAAGTAGTATACTTAAGAGGAATATGAAGTACTATGCTTAAGATGAATATGAAGTAGTATGTTTAAGAGCAATATGAAGTAGTACCTTTAAGAGGAATATGAAGTAGTATGTTTAAGAGGAATATGAAATAGTATGTTTAAGAGGAATATGAAGTAGTATATTTAAGAGAAATATGAAGTAGTATATTTAAGAGGAATATGAAGTAGTATGTTTAATAAGAATTTGAAGTAGTATGTTTAAGAGGAATATGAAGTAGTATGTTTAAGGGGAATATGAAGTAGTATGTTTAAGAGAAATACGAAGTAGTATGTTTAAGAGGAATATGAAGTAGCATATTTAAGAGGAATATGAAGTTGTATGTTTAAGAGGAATATGAAGTAGTATGTTTAAGAGTAATATGAAGTAGTATGTTTAAGAGGAATATGGAGTAGTATGTTTAAGAGGAATATGAAGTAGTATGTTTAAGAGGAATATGAAGTAGTATGTTTAAGAGGAATAAGAAGTAGTATACTAAAGAGGAATATGAAGTAGTATATTTAAGAGGAATATGAAATAGTATGTTTAAGAGGAATATGAAGTAGTATATTTAAGAGGATATGAAGTATTATGCTTAAGAGGAATATGAAGTAGTATGTTTAAGAGGAATATGAAGTAGTATGTTGAAGAGGAATATGAAGTACTATGTTTAAGAGGAATATGAAGTAGAATGTTTAAGAGGAATATGAAGTATTTTATTTAAGAGGAATATGAAGTAGTATATTTAAGAGGAATATGAAGTAGTATGTTTAAGAGGAATATAAAGTAGTATGTTTAAGAGGAATATGCAGTAGTATATTTAAGAGGAATATGAAGTAGTATATTTAAGAGGAATATGAAGTAGTATGCTTAAGAGGAATATGAAATAGTATATTTAAGAGGAATATGAAGTAGTATATTTAAGAGGAATATGAAGTTGTATGTTTAAGAGGAATATGAAGTAGTACGTTTAAGAGGAATATGAAGTAGTATGTTTAAGAGGAATATGCAGCAGTATATTTAAGAGGAATATGAAGTAGTATATTTAAGAGGAATATGAAGTAGTATGCTTAAGAGGAATATGAAGTAGTATAATTAAGAGGAATATGAAGTAGTATGTTTAAGAGGAATAAGAAGAAGTATGTTTAAGAGGAATATGAAGTAGTATGTTTAAGAGGAATATGAAGTAGTATGTTTAAGAGGAATATGAAGTGGTATATTTAAGAGGAATATGAAGTAGAATATTTAAGAGGAATATGAAGTAGCATGTTTAAGAGGAATATGAAGTAGTATGTGTAAGGGGAATATGAAGTAGTAAGTTTAAGAAGAATATAAAGTAGTATGTTTAAGAGGAATATGAAGTAGTATGTTTAAGAGGAATATGAAGAAGTATGTTTAAGAGGAATATGAAGTAGTATGTTTAAGAGGAATATGAAGTAGTATGTTTAAGTGGAATATGAAGTGGTATATTTAAGAGGAATATGAAGTAGAATATTTAAGAGGAATATGAAGTAGTATGTTTAAGAGGAATATGAAGTAGTATGTGTAAGGGGAATATGAAGTAGTATATTTAAGAGGAATATGAAGTAGTATATTTAAGAGGAACATGAAGTAGTATGTTTAAGAGGAATATGAAGTAGTATGTTTAAGAGGAATATGAAGTAGTATGTTTAAGAAGAATATAAAGTAGTATGTTTAAGAGGAATATGAAGTAGTATGTTTAAGAGGAATATGAAGTAGTATGTTTAAGAGGAATATGAAGAAGTATGTTTAAGAGGAATATGAAGTAGTATGTTTAAGAGGAATATGAAGTAGTATGTTTAAGAGGAATATGAAGTGGTATATTTAAGAGGAATATGAAGTAGAATATTTAAGAGGAATATGAAGTAGTATATATAAGAGGAACATGAAGTAGTAGGTTTAAGACGAATATGAAGTAGTATGTTTAAGAGGAATATGAAGTAGTATGTTTAAGAAGAATATCAAGTAGTATGTTTAAGAGGAATATGAAGTTGTATGTTTAAGAGGAATATGAAGTAGTATTTTTAAGAAGAATATGAAGTAGTATATTTAAGAGGAATATGAAGTAGTATGTTTAAGAGGAATATGAAGTAGTATATTTAAGAGGAATATGAAGTAGTATGTGTAAGGGGAATATGAAGTAGTATGTTTAAGAGGAATATGAAGTAGTATATATAAGAGGAACATGAAGTAGTATGTTTAAGAGGAATATGAAGTAGTATGTTTAAGAGGAATATGAAGTACTATGTTTAAGAGGAATATGAAGTAGTATGCTTAAGAGGAATATGAAGTTGTATATTTAAGAGGAATATGAAGTAGTATATTTAAGAGGAATATGAAGTAGTATGTTTAAGAGGAATATGAAGTAGTATGTTTAAGAGGAATATGCAGCAGTATATTTAAGAGGAATATGAAGTAGTATATTTAAGAGGAAGATAAAGTAGTATGTTTAAGAGGAATTTGAAGTAGAATGTTTAAGAGTAATATGAAGTAGTATATTTAAGAGAAATATGAAGTAGTATGTTTAAGAGGAATATGAAGTAGTATGTTTAAGACGAATATGAAGTAGTATGTTTAAGAGGAATATTAAGTAGTATGTTTAAGAGGAATATGAAGTAGTATATTTAAAAGGAATATGAAGTAGTATATTAAAGAGAAATATGAAGTAGTATGTTTAAGAGGAATATGAAGTAGTATGTTTAAGAGGAATATGAAGTAGTATGTTTAAGAGGAATATGAAGTAGTATGTTTAAGAGGAATATGCAGTAGCATGTTTAAGAGGAATATGAAGTAGTATGTTTAAGAGGAATATGAAGTAGTATGTTTAAGAGGAATATGAAGTAGCATGTTTAAGAGGAATATGAAGTAGTATATTTAAAAGGAATATGATGTAGTATGCTTAAGAGGAATATGAAGTAGTATGCTTAAGAGGAATATGAAGTAGTATATTTAAGAGGAATATGATGTAGTATGTTTAAGAAGAATATGAAGTAGTGTGTTTAAGAGTAATATGAAGTAGTATGTTTAAGAGGAATATGAAGTAGTGTGTTTAAGAGGAATATGAAGTAGTATATTTAAGAGGAATATGAAGTAGTATGTTTAAGACGTATCTGAAGTAGTATATTTAAGAGGAATATGAAGTAGTATGTTTAAGAGTAATATGAAGTAATATGTTTAAGAGGAAAATGAAGTAGTATGTTTAAGAGGAATATGAAGTAGTATGTTTAAGAAGAATATGAAGTAGTATGTTTTAGAGTAATATGAAGTGGTATGCTTAAAATGAATATGAAGTAGTATGTTTAAAATGAATATGAAGTAGTATATTTAAGAGCAATATGAAGTAGTATGTTTAAGAGGGATATGAAGTAGTATGTTTAAGAGGAATATGAAGTAGCATGTTTAAGAGGAATATGAAGTAGTATGTTTAAGAGGAATATGAAGTAGTATGTTTAAGAGGAATATGAAGTAGCATGTTTAAGAGGAATATGAAGTAGTATATTTAAAAGGAATATGATGTAGTATGCTTAAGAGGAATATGAAGTAGTATGCTTAAGAGGAATATGAAGTAGTATATTTAAGAGGAATATGAAGTATTATGTTTAAGAAGAATATGAAGTAGAATGTTTAAGAGTAATATGAAGTAGTATGTTTAAGAGGAATATGAAGTAGTGTGTTTAAGAGGAATATGAAGTAGTATATTTAAGAGGAATATGAAGTAGTATGTTTAAGATGTATCTGAAGTAGTATATTTAAGAGGAATATAAAGTAGTATGTTTAAGAGTAATATGAAGTAGTATGTTTAAGAGGAAAATGAAGTAGTATGTTTAAGAGGAATATGAAGTAGTATGTTTAAGAAGAATATGAAGTAGTATGTTTTAGAGTAATATGAAGTGGTATGCTTAAAATGAATATGAAGTAGTATGTTTAAAATGAATATGAAGTAGTATATTTAAGAGGAATATGAAGTAGTATATTTAAGAGGAATATGAAGTAATATATTTAAGAGGAATATGAAGTAGTATGCTTAAGAGGAATATGAAGTTGTATACTTAAGAGGAATATGAAGTAGTATGCTTAAGAGGAATATGAAGTAGTATG
Source organism: Atherix ibis (assembly GCA_958298945.1). Taxonomy (NCBI): domain Eukaryota; kingdom Metazoa; phylum Arthropoda; class Insecta; order Diptera; family Athericidae; genus Atherix; species Atherix ibis. Next base: position 68,978 of record CATQJD010000111.1, read on the forward strand.
TTTAAGAGGAATATGAAATAGTATGTTTAAGAGGAATATGAAGTAGTATATTTAAGAGGAATATGAAGTAGTATATTTAAGAGAAATATGAAGTAGTATGTTTAATAAGAATTTGAAGTAGTATGTTTAAGAGGAATATGAAGTAGTATGTTTAAGAGGAATATGAAGTAGTACGTTTAAGAGAAATACGAAGTAGTATGTTTAAGAGGAATATGAAGTAGCATGTTTAAGAGGAATATGAAGTTGTATGTTTAAGAGTAATATGAAGTAGTATGTTTAAGAGTAATATGAAGTAGTATGTTTAAGAGGAATACGAAGTAGTATGTTTAAGAGGAATATGAAGTAGCATGTTTAAGAGGAATATGAAGTTGTATGTTTAAGAGGAATATGAAGTAGTATGTTTAAGAGTAATATGAAGTAGTATGTTTAATAAGAATTTGAAGTAGTATGTTTAAGAGGAATATGAAGTAGTATGTTTAAGAGGAATATGAAGTAGTACGTTTAAGAGAAATACGAAGTAGTATGTTTAAGAGGAATATGAAGTAGCATGTTTAAGAGGAATATGAAGTTGTATGTTTAAGAGGAATATGAAGTAGTATGTTTAAGAGGAATATGAAGTAGTACGTTTAAGAGAAATACGAAGTAGTATGTTTAAGAGGAATATGAAGTAGCATGTTTAAGAGGAATATGAAGTTGTATGTTTAAGAGGAATATGAAGTAGTATGTTTAAGAGTAATATGAAGTAGTATGTTTAAGAGGAATATGAAGTAGTATGTTTAAGAGGAACATGAAGTAGTATGTTTAAGAGGATTATGAAGTAGTATGTTTAAGAGGAATAAGAAGTAGTATACTAAAGAGGAATATGAAGTAGTATATTTAAGAGGAATATGAAATAGTATGTTTAAGAGGAATATGAAGTAGTATATTTAAGAGGATATGAAGTATTATGCTTAAGAGGAATATGAAGTAGTATGTTTAAGAGGAATATGAAGTAGTATGTTGAAGAGGAATATGAAGTACTATGTTTAAGAGGAATATGAAGTAGTATGTTTAAGAGGAATATGAAGTATTTTATTTAAGAGGAATATGAAGTAGTATATTTAAGAGGAATATGAAGTAGTGTGTTTAAGAGGAATATGAAGTAGTATGTTTAAGAGGAATATGCAGTAGTATATTTAAGAGGAATATGAAGTAGTATATTTAAGAGGAATATGAAGTAGTATGCTTAAGAGGAATATGAAATAGTATATTTAAGAGGAATATGAAGTAGTATATTTAAGAGGAATATGAAGTTGTATGTTTAAGAGGAATATGAAGTAGTACGTTTAAGAGGAATATGAAGTAGTATGTTTAAGAGGAATATGAAGTAGTATAATTAAAAGGAATATGAAGTAGTATGTTTAAGAGGAATATGAAGAAGTATGTTTAAGAGGAATATGAAGTAGTATGTTTAAGAGGAATATGAAGTAGTATGTTTAAGAGGAATATGAAGTGGAATATTTAAGAGGAATATGAAGTAGAATATTTAAGAGGAATATGAAGTAGTATGTTTAAGAGGAATATGAAGTAGTATGTGTAAGGGGAATATGAAGTGGTATGTTTAAGAAGAATATAAAGTAGTATGTTTAAGAGGAATATGAAGTAGTATGTTTAAGAGAAATATGAAGTAGTATTTTTAAGAAGAATATGAAGTAGTATATTTAAAAGGAATATGAAGTAGTATGTTCAAGAGGAATATGAAGTAGTATGTTTAAGAGGAATATTAAGTAGTATGTGTAAGGGGAATATGAAGTAGTATGTTTAAGAGGAATATGAAGTAGTATAATTAAGAGGAATATGAAGTAGTATGTTTAAGAGGAATATGAAGAAGTATGTTTAAGAGGAATATGAAGTAGTATGCTTAAGAGGAATATGAAGTAGTATGTTTAAGAGGAATATGAAGTGGTATATTTAAGAGGAATATGAAGTAGAATATTTAAGAGGAATATGAAGTAGTATGTTTAAGAGGAATATGAAGTAGTATGTGTAAGGGGAATATGAAGTAGTATATTTAAGAGGAATATAAAGTAGTATATTTAAGAGGAACATGAAGTAGTATGTTTAAGAGGAATATGAAGTAGTATGTTTAAGAGGAATATGAAGTAGTATGTTTAAGAAGAATATAATGTAGTATGTTTAAGAGGAATATGAAGTAGTATGTTTAAGAGGAATATGAAGTAGTATGTTTAAGAGGAATATGAAGAAGTATGTTTAAGAGGAATATGAAGTAGTATGTTTAAGAGGAATATGAAGTAGTATGTTTAAGAGGAATATGAAGTGGTTTATTTAAGAGGAATATGAAGTAGAATATTTAAGAGGAATATGAAGTAGTATATATAAGAGGAACATGAAGTAGTATGTTTAAGAGGAATATGAAGTAGTATGTTTAAGAGGAATATGAAGTAGTATGTTTAAGAAGAATATAAAGTAGTATGTTTAAGAGGAATATGAAGTAGTATGTTTAAGAGGAATATGAAGTAGTATTTTTAAGAAGAATATGAAGTAGTATATTTAAGAGGAATATGAAGTAGTATGTTTAAGAGGAATATGAAGTAGTATGTTTAAGAGGAATATGAAGTAGTATGTGTAAGGGGAATATGAAGTAGTATGTTTAAGAGGAATATGAAGTAGTATATATAAGAGGAACATGAAGTAGTATGTTTAAGAGGAATATGAAGTAGTATGTTTAAGAGGAATATGAAGTACTATGTTTAAGAGGAATATGAAGTAGTATGCTTAAGAGGAATATGAAGTTGTATATTTAAGAGGAATATAAAGTAGTATGTTTAAGAGGAATTTGAAGTAGAATGTTTAAGAGTAATATGAAGTAGTATATTTAAGAGAAATATGAAGTAGTATATTTAAGAGGAATACGAAGTAGTATGTTTAAGAGGAATATGAAGTAGCATGTTTAAGAGGAATATGAAGTTGTATGTTTAAGAGGAATATGAAGTAGTATGTTTAAGAGTAATATGAAGTAGTATGTTTAAGAGGAATATGAAGTAGTATGTTTAAGAGGAACATGAAGTAGTATGTTTAACAGGATTATGAAGTAGTATGTTTAAGAGGAATAAGAAGTAGTATACTAAAGAGGAATATGAAGTAGTATATTTAAGAGGAATATGAAATAGTATGTTTAAGAGGAATATGAAGTAGTATATTTAAGAGGATATGAAGTATTATGCTTAAGAGGAATATGAAGTAGTATGTTTAAGAGGAATATGAAGTAGTATGTTGAAGAGGAATATGAAGTACTATGTTTAAGAGGAATATGAAGTAGTATGTTTAAGAGGAATATGAAGTATTTTATTTAAGAGGAATATGAAGTAGTATATTTAAGAGGAATATGAAGTAGTATGTTTAAGAGGAATATGAAGTAGTATGTTTAAGAGGAATATGCAGTAGTATATTTAAGAGGAATATGAAGTAGTATATTTAAGAGGAATATGAAGTAGTATGCTTAAGAGGAATATGAAATAGTATATTTAAGAGGAATATGAAGTAGTATATTTAAGAGGAATATGAAGTTGTATGTTTAAGAGGAATATGAAGTAGTACGTTTAAGAGGAATATGAAGTAGTATGTTTAAGAGGAATATGAAGTAGTATAATTAAAAGGAATATGAAGTAGTATGTTTAAGAGGAATATGAAGAAGTATGTTTAAGAGGAATATGAAGTAGTATGTTTAAGAGGAATATGAAGTAGTATGTTTAAGAGGAATATGAAGTGGAATATTTAAGAGGAATATGAAGTAGAATATTTAAGAGGAATATGAAGTAGTATGTTTAAGAGGAATATGAAGTAGTATGTGTAAGGGGAATATGAAGTGGTATGTTTAAGAAGAATATAAAGTAGTATGTTTAAGAGGAATATGAAGTAGTATGTTTAAGAGAAATATGAAGTAGTATTTTTAAGAAGAATATGAAGTAGTATATTTAAAAGGAATATGAAGTAGTATGTTCAAGAGGAATATGAAGTAGTATGTTTAAGAGGAATATTAAGTAGTATGTGTAAGGGGAATATGAAGTAGTATGTTTAAGAGGAATATGAAGTAGTATAATTAAGAGGAATATGAAGTAGTATGTTTAAGAGGAATATGAAGAAGTATGTTTAAGAGGAATATGAAGTAGTATGCTTAAGAGGAATATGAAGTAGTATGTTTAAGAGGAATATGAAGTGGTATATTTAAGAGGAATATGAAGTAGAATATTTAAGAGGAATATGAAGTAGTATGTTTAAGAGGAATATGAAGTAGTATGTGTAAGGGGAATATGAAGTAGTATATTTAAGAGGAATATGAAGTAGTATATTTAAGAGGAACATGAAGTAGTATGTTTAAGAGGAATATGAAGTAGTATGTTTAAGAGGAATATGAAGTAGTATGTTTAAGAAGAATATAATGTAGTATGTTTAAGAGGAATATGAAGTAGTATGTTTAAGAGGAATATGAAGTAGTATGTTTAAGAGGAATATGAAGAAGTATGTTTAAGAGGAATATGAAGTAGTATGTTTAAGAGGAATATGAAGTAGTATGTTTAAGAGGAATATGAAGTGGTTTATTTAAGAGGAATATGAAGTAGAATATTTAAGAGGAATATGAAGTAGTATATATAAGAGGAACATGAAGTAGTATGTTTAAGAGGAATATGAAGTAGTATGTTTAAGAGGAATTTGAAGTAGAATGTTTAAGAGTAATATGAAGTAGTATATTTAAGAGAAATATGAAGTAGTATATTTAAGAGGAATACGAAGTAGTATGTTTAAGAGGAATATGAAGTAGCATGTTTAAGAGGAATATGAAGTTGTATGTTTAAGAGGAATATGAAGTAGTATGTTTAAGAGTAATATGAAGTAGTATGTTTAAGAGGAATATGAAGTAGTATGTTTAAGAGGAACATGAAGTAGTAATGTTAAGAAGATTATGAAGTAGTATGTTTAAGAGGAATAAGAAGTAGTATACTAAAGAGGAATATGAAGTAGTATATTTAAGAGGAATATGAAATAGTATGTTTAAGAGGAATATGAAGTAGTATATTTAAGAGGATATGAAGTATTATGCTTAAGAGGAATATGAAGTAGTATGTTTAAGAGGAATATGAAGTAGTATGTTGAAGAGGAATATGAAGTACTATGTTTAAGAGGAATATGAAGTAGTATGTTTAAGAGGAATATGAAGTATTTTATTTAAGAGGAATATGAAGTAGTATATTTAAGAGGAATATGAAGTAGTATGTTTAAGAGGAATATGAAGTAGTATGTTTAAGAGGAATATGCAGTAGTATATTTAAGAGGAATATGAAGTAGTATATTTAAGAGGAATATGAAGTAGTATGCTTAAGAGGAATATGAAATAGTATATTTAAGAGGAATATGAAGTAGTATATTTAAGAGGAATATGAAGTTGTATGTTTAAGAGGAATATGAAGTAGTACGTTTAAGAGGAATATGAAGTAGTATGTTTAAGAGGAATATGAAGTAGTATAATTAAAAGGAATATGAAGTAGTATGTTTAAGAGGAATATGAAGAAGTATGTTTAAGAGGAATATGAAGTAGTATGTTTAAGAGGAATATGAAGTAGTATGTTTAAGAGGAATATGAAGTGGAATATTTAAGAGGAATATGAAGTAGAATATTTAAGAGGAATATGAAGTAGTATGTTTAAGAGGAATATGAAGTAGTATGTGTAAGGGGAATATGAAGTGGTATGTTTAAGAAGAATATAAAGTAGTATGTTTAAGAGGAATATGAAGTAGTATGTTTAAGAGAAATATGAAGTAGTATTTTTAAGAAGAATATGAAGTAGTATATTTAAAAGGAATATGAAGTAGTATGTTCAAGAGGAATATGAAGTAGTATGTTTAAGAGGAATATTAAGTAGTATGTGTAAGGGGAATATGAAGTAGTATGTTTAAGAGGAATATGAAGTAGTATAATTAAGAGGAATATGAAGTAGTATGTTTAAGAGGAATATGAAGAAGTATGTTTAAGAGGAATATGAAGTAGTATGCTTAAGAGGAATATGAAGTAGTATGTTTAAGAGGAATATGAAGTGGTATATTTAAGAGGAATATGAAGTAGAATATTTAAGAGGAATATGAAGTAGTATGTTTAAGAGGAATATGAAGTAGTATGTGTAAGGGGAATATGAAGTAGTATATTTAAGAGGAATATGAAGTAGTATATTTAAGAGGAACATGAAGTAGTATGTTTAAGAGGAATATGAAGTAGTATGTTTAAGAGGAATATGAAGTAGTATGTTTAAGAAGAATATAATGTAGTATGTTTAAGAGGAATATGAAGTAGTATGTTTAAGAGGAATATGAAGTAGTATGTTTAAGAGGAATATGAAGAAGTATGTTTAAGAGGAATATGAAGTAGTATGTTTAAGAGGAATATGAAGTAGTATGTTTAAGAGGAATATGAAGTGGTTTATTTAAGAGGAATATGAAGTAGAATATTTAAGAGGAATATGAAGTAGTATATATAAGAGGAACATGAAGTAGTATGTTTAAGAGGAATATGAAGTAGTATGTTTAAGAGGAATATGAAGTAGTATGTTTAAGAAGAATATAAAGTAGTATGTTTAAGAGGAATATGAAGTAGTATGTTTAAGAGGAATATGAAGTAGTATTTTTAAGAAGAATATGAAGTAGTATATTTAAGAGGAACATGAAGTAGTATGTTTAAGAGGAATATGAAGTAGTATGTTTAAGAGGAATATGAAGTAGTATGTGTAAGGGGAATATGAAGTAGTATGTTTAAGAGGAATATGAAGTAGTATATATAAGAGGAACATGAAGTAGTATGTTTAAGAGGAATATGAAGTAGTATGTTTAAGAGGAATATGAAGTACTATGTTTAAGAGGAACATGAAGTAGTATGCTTAAGAGGAATATGAAGTTGTATATTTAAGAGGAATATAAAGTAGTATGTTTAAGAGGAATTTGAAGTAGAATGTTTAAGAGTAATATGAAGTAGTATATTTAAGAGAAATATGAAGTAGTATATTTAAGAGGAATACGAAGTAGTATGTTTAAGAGGAATATGAAGTAGCATGTTTAAGAGGAATATGAAGTTGTATGTTTAAGAGGAATATGAAGTAGTATGTTTAAGAGTAATATGAAGTAGTATGTTTAAGAGGAATATGAAGTAGTATGTTTAAGAGGAACATGAAGTAGTATGTTTAAGAGGATTATGAAGTAGTATGTTTAAGAGGAATAAGAAGTAGTATACTAAAGAGGAATATGAAGTAGTATATTTAAGAGGAATATGAAATAGTATGTTTAAGAGGAATATGAAGTAGTATATTTAAGAGGATATGAAGTATTATGCTTAAGAGGAATATGAAGTAGTATGTTTAAGAGGAATATGAAGTAGTATGTTGAAGAGGAATATGAAGTACTATGTTTAAGAGGAATATGAAGTAGTATGTTTAAGAGGAATATGAAGTATTTTATTTAAGAGGAATATGAAGTAGTATATTTAAGAGGAATATGAAGTAGTATGTTTAAGAGGAATATGAAGTAGTATGTTTAAGAGGAATATGCAGTAGTATATTTAAGAGGAATATGAAGTAGTATATTTAAGAGGAATATGAAGTAGTATGCTTAAGAGGAATATGAAATAGTATATTTAAGAGGAATATGAAGTAGTATATTTAAGAGGAATATGAAGTTGTATGTTTAAGAGGAATATGAAGTAGTACGTTTAAGAGGAATATGAAGTAGTATGTTTAAGAGGAATATGAAGTAGTATAATTAAAAGGAATATGAAGTAGTATGTTTAAGAGGAATATGAAGAAGTATGTTTAAGAGGAATATGAAGTAGTATGTTTAAGAGGAATATGAAGTAGTATGTTTAAGAGGAATATGAAGTGGAATATTTAAGAGGAATATGAAGTAGAATATTTAAGAGGAATATGAAGTAGTATGTTTAAGAGGAATATGAAGTAGTATGTGTAAGGGGAATATGAAGTGGTATGTTTAAGAAGAATATAAAGTAGTATGTTTAAGAGGAATATGAAGTAGTATGTTTAAGAGAAATATGAAGTAGTATTTTTAAGAAGAATATGAAGTAGTATATTTAAAAGGAATATGAAGTAGTATGTTCAAGAGGAATATGAAGTAGTATGTTTAAGAGGAATATTAAGTAGTATGTGTAAGGGGAATATGAAGTAGTATGTTTAAGAGGAATATGAAGTAGTATAATTAAGAGGAATATGAAGTAGTATGTTTAAGAGGAATATGAAGAAGTATGTTTAAGAGGAATATGAAGTAGTATGCTTAAGAGGAATATGAAGTAGTATGTTTAAGAGGAATATGAAGTGGTATATTTAAGAGGAATATGAAGTAGAATATTTAAGAGGAATATGAAGTAGTATGTTTAAGAGGAATATGAAGTAGTATGTGTAAGGGGAATATGAAGTAGTATATTTAAGAGGAATATGAAGTAGTATATTTAAGAGGAACATGAAGTAGTATGTTTAAGAGGAATATGAAGTAGTATGTTTAAGAGGAATATGAAGTAGTATGTTTAAGAAGCATATAATGTAGTATGTTTAAGAGGAATATGAAGTAGTATGTTTAAGAGGAATATGAAGTAGTATGTTTAAGAGGAATATGAAGAAGTATGTTTAAGAGGAATATGAAGTAGTATGTTTAAGAGGAATATGAAGTAGTATGTTTAAGAGGAATATGAAGTGGTTTATTTAAGAGGAATATGAAGTAGAATATTTAAGAGGAATATGAAGTAGTATATATAAGAGGAACATGAAGTAGTATGTTTAAGAGGAATATGAAGTAGTATGTTTAAGAGGAATATGAAGTAGTATGTTTAAGAAGAATATAAAGTAGTATGTTTAAGAGGAATATGAAGTAGTATGTTTAAGAGGAATATGAAGTAGTATTTTTAAGAAGAATATGAAGTAGTATATTTAAGAGGAATATGAAGTAGTATGTTTAAGAGGAATATGAAGTAGTATGTTTAAGAGGAATATGAAGTAGTATGTGTAAGGGGAATATGAAGTAGTATGTTTAAGAGGAATATGAAGTAGTATATATAAGAGGAACATGAAGTAGTATGTTTAAGAGGAATATGAAGTAGTATGTTTAAGAGGAATATGAAGTACTATGTTTAAGAGGAATATGAAGTAGTATGCTTAAGAGGAATATGAAGTTGTATATTTAAGAGGAATATAAAGTAGTATGTTTAAGAGGAATTTGAAGTAGAATGTTTAAGAGTAATATGAAGTAGTATATTTAAGAGAAATATGAAGTAGTATATTTAAGAGGAATATGAAGTAGTATGTTTAAGAGGAATATGAAGTAGTATGTTTAAGAGGAATATTAAGTAGTATGTTTAAGAGGAATATGAAGTAGTATATTTAAGAGGAATATGAAGTAGTATATTAAAGAGAAATATGAAGTAGTATGTTTAAGAGGAATATGAAGTAGTATGTTTAAGAGGAATATGAAGTAGTATGTTTAAGAGGAATATGAAGTAGTATGTTTAAGAGGAATATGAAGTACCATGTTTAAGAGGAATATGAAGTAGTATATTTAAAAGGAATATGATGTAGTATGCTTAAGAGGAATATGAAGTAGTATGCTTAAGAGGAATATGAAGTAGTATATTTAAGAGGAATATGAAGTAGTATATTAAAGAGGAATATGAAGTTGTATGTTTAAGAGGAATATGAAGTAGTATGTTAAAGAGGAATATGCAGTAGTACATTTAAGAGGAATATGATGTAGTATATTTAAGATGAATATGAAGTAGTATGTTTAAGAAGAATATGAAGTAGTATGTTTAAGAGGAATATGAAGTAGTATGTTTACGAGGAATATGAATTAGTATGTTTAAGAGGAATATGAAGTAATAAGTTTAAGAGGAAAATGAAGTAGTCAGTTTAAGAGGAATGTGAAGTAGTATATTTAAGAGGAATATGAAGTAGTATATTCAAGAGGAATATGTAGTATTATGTTTAAGAAGAATATGAAGTAGTATATTTAAGAGGAATATGAAGTAGTATGTTTAAGAAGAATATGAAGTAGTATGTTTAAGAGTAATATGAAGTAGTATATTTAAGAGGAATATGAAGTAGTATGTTTAATAAGAATTTGAAGTAGTATGTTTAAGAGGAATGTGAAGTAGTATGTTTAAGAGAAATATGAAGTAGTATGTTTAAGAGAAATATGAAGTAGTATATTTAAGAGGAATATGAAATAGTATGTTTAAGAGGAATATGAAGTAGTATATTTAAGAGGATATGAAGTATTATACTTAAGAGGAATATGAAGTAGTATGTTTAAGAGGAATATGAAGTAATATGTTTAAGAGGAAAATGAAGTAGTCAGTTTAAGAGGAATATGAAATAGAATGTTTAAGAGGAATATGAAGTAGTATATTTAAGAGGAATATGAAGTAGTATATTTAAGAGGAATATGAAGTAGTATGTTTAATAAGAATTTGAAGTAGTATGTTTAAGAGGAATGTGAAGTAGTATGTTTAAGAGAAATATGAAGTAGTATGTTTAAGAGAAATATGAAGTAGTATGTTTAAGAGGAATATGAAGTAGCATGTTTAAGAGGAATATGAAGTTGTATGTTTAAGAGGAATATGAAGTAGTATGTTTAAGAGTAATATAAAGTAGTATGTTTAAGAGGAATATGAAGTAGTATGTTTAAGAAGAATATGAAGTAGTATGTTTAAGACGAATATGAAGTTGTATGTTTAAGAGGAATAAGAAGTAGTATACTAAAGAGGAATATGAAGTAGTATGTTTAAGAGGAATATGAAGTAATATTTTTAAGAGGAATATGAAGTAGTATGTTTAAGAGGAATATGGAGAAGTATGGTTAAGAGGAATATGAAGTAGTATGTTTAAGAGGAATATGAAGTAGTATGCTAAAGAGGAATATGAAGTAGTATATTTAAGAGGAATATAAAGTAGTATATTTAAGAGGAATATGAAGTAGTATATTTAAGAGGAATATGAAGTAGTATGTTAAAGAGGAATATGAAGTAGTATACTTAAGAGGAATATGAAGTAGTATGCTTAAGATGAATATGAAGTAGTATGTTTAAGAGCAATATGAAGTAGTACGTTTAAGAGGAATATGAAGTAGTATGTTTAAGAGGAATATGAAATAGAATGTTTAAGAGGAATATGAAGTAGTATATTTAAGAGGAATATGAAGTAGTATATTTAAGAGGAATATGAAGTAGTATGTTTAATAAGAATTTGAAGTAGTATGTTTAAGAGGAATGTGAAGTAGTATGTTTAAGAGAAATATGAAGTAGTATGTTTAAGAGAAATATGAAGTAGTATGTTTAAGAGGAATATGAAGTAGCATGTTTAAGAGGAATATGAAGTTGTATGTTTAAGAGGAATATGAAGTAGTATGTTTAAGAGTAATATAAAGTAGTATGTTTAAGAGGAATATGAAGTAGTATGTTTAAGAAGAATATGAAGTAGTATGTTTAAGACGAATATGAAGTTGTATGTTTAAGAGGAATAAGAAGTAGTATACTAAAGAGGAATATGAAGTAGTATATTTAAGAGGAATATGAAATAGTATGTTTAAGAGGAATATGAAGTAGTATATTCAAGAGGATATGAAGTATTATACTTAAGAGGAATATGAAGTAGTATGTTTAAGAGGAATATGAAGTAATATGTTTAAGAGGAAAATGAAGTAGTCAGTTTAAGAGGAATGTGAATTAGTATATTTAAGAGGAATATGAAGTAGTATTTTATTTAAGAGGAATATGAAGTAGTATATTTAAGAGGAATATGAAGTAGTATGTTTAAGAGGAATATGAAGTAGTATGTTTAAGAGGACTATGCAGCAGTATATTTAAGAGGAATATGAAGTAGTATATTTAAGAGGAATATGAAGTAGTATGCTTAAGAGGAATATGAAATAGTATATTTAAGAGGAATATGAAGTAGTATATTTAAGAGGAATATGAAGTTGTATGTTTAAGAGGAATATGAAGTAGTATGTTTAAGAGGAATATGAAGTAGTATGTTTAAGAGGAATATGCAGCAATATATTTAAGAGGAATATGAAGTAGTATATTTAAGAGGAATATGAAGTAGTATGCTTAAGAGGAATATGAAGTAGTATAATTAAGAGGAATATGAAGTAGTATGTTTAAGAGGAATATGAAGAAGTATGTTTAAGAGGAATATGAAGTAGTATGTTTAAGAGGAATATGAAGTAGTATGTTTAAGAGGATAATGAAGTGGTATATTTAAGAGGAATATGAAGTAGAATATTTAAGAGGAATATGAAGTAGTATGTTTAAGAGGAATATGAAGTAGTATGTGTAAGGGGAATATGAAGTAGTATGTTTAAGAGGAAAATTAAGTAGTATGTTTAAGAGGAATATGAAGTAGTATGTTTAAGAGGAAAATGAAGTAGTATGTTTTAGAGTAAGATGAAGTGGTATGTTTAAGAGGAATATGAAGTAGTATGTTTAAAAGGAATATGAAGTAGTATATTTAAGAGCAATATGAAGTAGTATGTTTAAGAGGAATATGAAGTAGTATGCTTAAGAGGAATATGAAGTAGTATGTTTAAGAGGAATATGAAGTAGTATTTTTAAGAGGAATATGAAGTAATATGTTTAAGAGGAATATGAAGTAGTATGTTTAAGAGGAATATGAAGTAGTATGTTTAAGAGGAATATGAAGTAGTATGTTTAAGAGGAATATGAAGTAGTATGTTGAAGAGGAATATGAAGTTCTATGTTTAAGAGGAATATGAAGTAGTATGTTTAAGAGGAATATGAAGTAGCATGTTTAAGAGGAATATGAAGTTGTATGTTTAAGAGGAATATGAAGTAGTATGTTTAAGTGTAATATGAAGTAGTATGTTTAAGAGGAATATGAAGTAGTATGTTTAAGAGGAATGAGAAGTAGTATACTAAAGAGGAATATGAAGTAGTATATTTAAGAGGAATAAGAAATAGTATGTTTAAGAGGAATATGAAGTAGTATATTTAAGAGGATATGAAGTATTATGCTTAAGAGGAATATGAAGTAGTATGTTTAAGAGGAATATGAAGTAGTATGTTGAAGAGGAATATGAAGTACTATGTTTAAGAGGAATATGAAGTAGTATGTTTAAGAGGATTATGAAGTATTTTATTTAAGAGGAATATGAAGTAGTATATTTAAGAGGAATATGAAGTAGTATGTTTAAGTGGAATATGAAGTAGTATATTTAAGAGGAATATGCAGCAGTATATTTAAGAGGAATATGAAGTAGTATATTTAAGAGGAATATGAAGTAGTATGCTTAAGAGGAATATTAAATAGTATATTTAAGAGGAATATGAAGTAGTATATTTAAGAGGAATATGAAGTTGTATGTTTAAGAGGAATATGACGTAGTATGTTTAAGAGGAATATGAAGTAGTATGTTTAAGAAGAATATGCAGCAGTATATTTAAGAGGAATATGAAGTAGTATATTTAAGAGGAATATGAAGTAGTATGCTTAAGAGGAATATGAAGTAGTATGTTTAATAGGAATATGAAGAAGTATGTTTAAGAGGAATATGAAGAAGTATGTTTAAGAGGAATATGAAGTAGTATGTTTAAGAGGAATATAAAGTAGTATGTTTAAGAGGAATATGAAGTAGTATATATAAGAGGAACATGAAGTAGTATGTTTAAGAGGAATATGAAGTAGTATGTTTAAGAGGAATATGAAGTAGTATGTTTAAGAAGAATATAAAGTAGTATGTTTAAGAGGAATATGAAGTAGAATGTTTAAGAGGAATATGAAGTAGTATATTTAAAAGGAATATGATGTAGTATGCTTAAGAGGAATATGAAGTAGTATGCTTAAGAGGAATATGAAGTAGTATATTTAAGAGGAATATGAAGTAGTATATTTAAGAGGAATATGAAGTTGTATGTTTAAGAGGAATATGAAGTAGTATGTTAAAGAGGAATATGCAGTAGTACATTTAAGAGGAATATGAAGTTGTATGTTTACGAGGAATATGAAGTAGTATGTTTAAGAGGAATATGAAGTAATATGTTTAAGAGGAAAATGAAGTAGTCAGTTTAAGAGGAATGTGAAGTAGTATATTTAAGAGGAATACGAAGTAGTATTTTATTTAAGAGGAATATTAAGTAGTATATTTAAGAGGAAAATGAAGTAGTCAGTTTAAGAGGAATGTGAAGTAGTATATTTAAGAGGAATATGAAGTAGTATATTCAAGAGGAATATGTAGTAGTATGTTTAAGAGGAATATGAAGTAGTATATTTAAGAGGAATATGAAGTAGTATGTTTAAGAAGAATATGAAGTAGTATGTTTAAGAGTAATATGAAGTAGTATGTTTAAGAGGAATATGAAGTAGTGTGTTTAAGAGGAATATGAAGTAGTATATTTAAGAGGAATATGAAGTAGTATGTTTAAGAGGTATATGAAGTAGTATATTTAAGAAGAATATGAAGTAGTATGTTTAAGAGGAATATGAAGTAGTATGTTTAAGAGGAAAATGAAGTACTATGTTTAAGAGGAATATGAAGTAGTATGTTTAAAAAGAATATGAAGTAGTATGTTTTAGAGTAATATGAAGTGGTATGCTTAAGATGAATATGAAGTAGTATGTTTAAAATGAATATGAAGTAGTATGTTTTAGAGTAATATGAAGTAGTATGATTAAGAGGAATATGAAGTAGTATGTTTAAGAGGAATATGAAGTAATATTTTTAAGAGGAATATGAAGTAGTATGTTTAAGAGGAATATGGAGAAGTATGGTTAAGAGGAATATGAAGTAGTATGTTTAAGAGGAATATGAAGTAGTATGCTAAAGAGGAATATGAAGTAGTATATTTAAGAGGAATATGAAGTAGTATATTTAAGAGGAATATGAAGTAGTATATTTAAGAGGAATATGAAGTAATATGTTAAAGAGGAATATGAAGTAGTATACTTAAGAGGAATATGAAGTAGTATGCTTAAGATGAATATGAAGTAGTATGTTTAAGAGCAATATGAAGTAGTACGTTTAAGAGGAATATGAAGTAGTATGTTTAAGAGGAATATGAAATAGAATGTTTAAGAGGAATATGAATTAGTATAATTAAGAGGAATATGTAGTAGTATATTTAAGAGGAATATGAAGTAGTATGTTTAATAAGAATTTGAAGTAGTATGTTTAAGAGGAATATGAAGTAGTATGTTTTAGAGGAATATGACGTAGTATGTTTAAGAGGAATATGAAGTAGTATGTTTAAGAGAAATATGCAGCAGTATATTTAAGAGGAATATGAAGTAGTATATTTAAGAGGAATATGGAGTAGTATGCTTAAGAGGAATATGAAGTAGTATAATTAAGAGGAATATGAAGTAATATGTTTAATAGGAATATGAAGAAGTATGTTTAAGAGGAATATGAAGAAGTATGTTTAAGAGGAATATGAAGTAGTATGTTTAAGAGGAATATGAAGTAGTATGTTTAAGAGGAATATGAAGTGGTATATTTAAGAGGAATATGAAGTAGAATATTTAAGAGGAATATGAAGTAGTATATATAAGAGGAACATGAAGTAGTATGTTTAAGAGGAATATGAAGTAGTATGTTTAAGAGGAATATGAAGTAGTATTTTTAAGAAGAATATGATGTTGTATATTTAAGAGGAATATGAAGTAGTATGTTTAAGAGGAATATGAAGTAGTATGTTTAAGAGGAATATGAAGTAGTATGTGTAAGGGGAATATGAAGTAGTATGTTTAAGAGGAATATGAAGTAGTATATATAAGAGGAACATGAAGTAGTGTGTTTAAGAGGAATATGAAGTAGTATGTTTAAGAGGAATATGAAGTACTATGTTTAAGAGGAATATGAAGTAGTATGCTTAAGAGGAATATGAAGTTGTATATTTAAGAGGAATATGAATTAGTATATTTAAGAGGAATATGAAGTAGTATGTTTAAGAGGAATATGAAGTAGTATGTTTAAGAGGAATATGCAGCAGTATATTTAAGAGGAATATGAAGTAGTATATTTAAGAGGAATATAAAGTTGTATGTTTAAGAGGAATTTGAAGTAGAATGTTTAAGAGTAATATGAAGTAGTATATTTAAGAGAAATATGAAGTAGTATGTTTAAGAGGAATATGAAGTAGTATGTTTAAGAGGAATATGAAGTAGTATGTTTAAGAGGAATATTAAGTAGTATGTTTAAGAGGAATATGAAGTAGTATATTTAAGAGGAATATGAAGTAGTATATTAAAGAGAAATATGAAGTAGTATGTTTAAGAGGAATATGAAGTAGTATGTTTAAGAGGAATATGAAGTAGTATGTTTAAGAGGAATATGAAGTAGTATGTTTAAGAGAAATATGAAGTAGCATGTTTAAGAGGAATATGAAGTAGTATATTTAAAAGGAATATGATGTAGTATGCTTAAGAGGAATATGAAGTAGTATGCTTAAGAGGAATATGAAGTAGTATATTTAAGAGGAATATAAAGTAGTATATTTAAGAGGAATATGAAGTTGTATGTTTAAGAGGAATATGAAGTAGTATGTTAAAGAGGAATATGCAGTAGTACATTTAAGAGGAATATGATGTAGTATATTTAAGATGAATATGAAGTAGTATGTTTAAGAAGAATATGAAGTAGTATGTTTAAGAGGAATATGAAGTAGTATGTTTACGAGGAATATGAAGTAGTATGTTTAAGAGGAATATGAAGTAATATGTTTAAGAGGAAAATGAAGTAGTCAGTTTAAGAGGAATGTGAAGTAGTATATTTAAGAGGAATATGAAGTAGTATATTCAAGAGGAATATGTAGTAGTATGTTTAAGAGGAATATGAAGTAGTATATTTAAGAGGAATATGAAGTATTATGTTTAAGAAGAATATGAAGTAGTATGTTTAAGAGTAATATGAAGTAGTATGTTTAAGAGGAATATGAAGTAGTATGTTTAAGAGGTATATGAAGTAGTATATTTAAGAAGAATATGAAGTAGTATGTTTAAGAGGAATATGAAGTAGTATGTTTAAGAGGAAAATGAAGTACTATGTTTAAGAGGAATATGAAGTAGTATGTTTAAAAAGAATATGAAGTAGTATGTTTTAGAGTAATATGAAGTGGTATGCTTAAGATGAATATGAAGTAGTATGTTTAAAATAAATATGAAGTAGTATGTTTTAGAGTAATATGAAGTAGTATGATTAAGAGGAATATGAAGTAGTATGTTTAAGAGGAATATGAAGTAATATTTTTAAGAGGAATATGAAGTAGTATGTTTAAGAGGAATATGGAGAAGTATGGTTAAGAGGAATATGAAGTAGTATGTTTAAGAGGAATATGAAGTAGTATGCTAAAGAGGAACATGAAGTAGTATATTTAAGAGGAATATGAAGTAGTATATTTAAGAGGAATATGAAGTAGTATATTTAAGAGGAATATGAAGTAATATGTTAAAAAGGAATATGAAGTAGTATACTTAAGAGGAATATGAAGTAGTATGCTTAAGATGAATATGAAGTAGTATGTTTAAGAGCAATATGAAGTAGTACGTTTAAGAGGAATATGAAGTAGTATGTTTAAGAGGAATATGAAATGGAATGTTTAAGAGGAATATGAAGTAGTATAATTAAGAGGAATATGAAGTAGTATATTTAAGAGGAATATGAAGTAGTATGTTTAATAAGAATTTGAAGTAGTATGTTTAAGAGGAATATGAATTAGTATGTTTAAGAGGAATATGAAGTAGTATGTTTAAGAGAAATATGAAGTAGTATGTTTAAGAGGAATATGAAGTAGTATGTTTAAGAGGAATATGAAGTTGTATGTTTAAGAGGAATATGAAGTAGTATGTTTAAGAGTAATATAAAGTAGTATGTTTAAGAGGAATATGAAGTAGTATGTTTAAGAGGAATATGAAGTAGTATGTTTAAGAGGAATATGAAGTTGTATGTTTAAGAGGAATAAGAAGTAGTATACTTAAGAGGAATATGAAGTAGTATATTTAAGAGGAATATGAAATAGTATGTTTAAGAGGAATATGAAGTAGTATATTTAAGAGGATATGAAGTATTATGCTTAAGAGGAATATGAAGTAGTATGTTTAAGAGGAATATGAAGTAGTATGTTGAAGAGGAATATGAAGTACTATGTTTAAGAGGAATATGAAGTAGTATGTTTAAGAGGAATATGAAGTATTTTATTTAAGAGGAATATGAAGTAGTATATTTAAGAGGAATATGAAGTAGTATGTTTAAGAGGAATATGAAGTAGTATGTTTAAGAGGACTATGCAGCAGTATATTTAAGAGGAATATGAAGTAGTATATTTAAGAGGAATATGAAGTAGTATGCTTAAGAGGAATATGAAATAGTATATTTAAGAGGAATATGAAGTAGTATATTTAAGAGGAATATGAAGTTGTATGTTTAAGAGGAATATGAAGTAGTATGTTTAAGAGGAATATGAAGTAGTATGTTTAAGAGGAATATGCAGCAATATATTTAAGAGGAATATGAAGTAGTATATTTAAGAGGAATATGAAGTAGTATGCTTAAGAGGAATATGAAGTAGTATAATTAAGAGGAATATGAAGTAGTATGTTTAAGAGGAATATGAAGAAGTATGTTTAAGAGGAATATGAAGTTGTATGTTTAAGAGGAATATGAAGTAGTATGTTTAAGAGGAATATGAAGTGGTATATTTAAGAGGAATATGAAGTAGAATATTTAAGAGGAATATGAAGTAGTATGTTTAAGAGGAATATGAAGTAGTATGTGTAAGGGGAATATGAAGTAGTATGTTTAAGAGGAAAATTAAGTAGTATGTTTAAGAGGAATATGAAGTGGTATATTTAAGAGGAATATGAAGTAGAATATTTAAGAGGAATATGAAGTAGTATGTTTAAGAGGAATATGAAGTAGTATGTGTAAGGGGAATATGAAGTAGTATGTTTAAGAGGAAAATTAAGTAGTATGTTTAAGAGGAATATGAAGTAGTATTTTTAAGAGGAAAATGAAGTAGTATGTTTAAGAGGAATATGAAGTAGTATGCTTAAGAGGAATATGAAGTAGTATGTTTAAGAGGAATATGAAGTAGTATTTTTAAGAGGAATATGAAGTAATATGTTTAAGAGGAATATGAAGTAGTATGTTTAAGAGGAATATGAAGTAGTATGGTTAAGAGGAATATGAAGTAGTATGTTTAAGAGGAATATGAAGTAGTATGTTGAAGAGGAATATGAAGTTCTATGTTTAAGAGGAATATAAAGTAGTATGTTTAAGAGGAATATGAAGTAGCATGTTTAAGAGGAATATGAAGTTGTATGTTTAAGAGGAATATGAAGTAGTATGTTAAAGTGTAATATGAAGTAGTATGTTTAAGAGGAATATGAAGTAGTATGTTTAAGAGGAATATGAAGTAGTATGTTTAAGACGAATATGAAGTAGTACGTTTAAGAGGAATGAGAAGTAGTATACTAAAGAGGAATATGAAGTAGTATGTTTAAGAGGAATAAGAAATAGTATGTTTAAGAGGAATATGAAGTAGTATATTTAAGAGGATATGAAGTATTATGCTTAAGAGGAATATGAAGTAGTATGTTTAAGAGGAATATGAATTAGTATGTTGAAGAGGAATATGAAGTACTATGTTTAAGAGGAATATGAAGTAGTATGTTTAAGAGGATTATGAAGTATTTTATTTAAGAGGAATAAGAAGTAGTATACTTAAGAGGAATATGAAGTAGTATGTTTAAGTGGAATATGAAGTAGTATATTTAAGAGGAATATGCAGCAGTATATTTAAGAGGAATATGAAGTAGTATATTTAAGAGGAATATGAAGTAGTATGCTTAAGAGGAATATGAAATAGTATATTTAAGAGGAATATGAAGTAGTATGTTTAAGAGGAATATGAAGAAGTATGTTTAAGAGGAATATGAAGTAGTATGTTTAAGAGGAATATGAAGTAGTATGTTTAAGAGGAATATGAAGTAGTATATTTAAGAGGAATATGAAGTAGTATGTGTAAGGGGAATATGAAGTAGTATGTTTAAGAGGAAAATGAAGTAGTATGTTTAAGAGGAATATGAAGTAGTATGTTTAAAAGGAATATGAAATAGTATATGTAAGAGCAATATGAAGTAGTATGTTTAAGGGGAATATGAAGTAGTATGCTTAAGAGGAATATGAAGTAGTATGTTTAAGAGGAATATGAAGTAATATGTTTAAGAGGAATATGAAGTAATATGTTTAAGAGGAATATGAAGTAGTATGTTTAAGAGGAATATGAAGTAGTATGTTTAAGAGGAATATGAAGTAGTATGTTTAAGGGGAATTTGAAGTAGTATGTTTAAGAGGAATATGAAGTAGTATGTTTAAGAGGAATATGAAGTAGTATGTTTAAGAGGAATATGAAGTAGTATGTTGAAAAGGTATATGAAGTTCTATGTTTAATAGGAATATGAAATAGTATGTTTAAGAGGAATATGAAGTAGTATATTTAAGAGGAATATGAAGTATTATGCTTAAGAGGAATATGAAGTAGTATGTTTAAGAGGAATATGAAGTAGTATGTTTAAGGGGAATTTGAAGTAGTATGCTTAAGAGGAATATGAAGTAGTATGTTTAAGATGAATATGAAGTAGTATGTTTAAGAGGAATATGAAGTAGTATGTTGAAGAGGAATATGAAGTTTTATGTTTAAGAGGAATATGAAATAGTATGTTTAAGAGGAATATGAAATAGTATATTTAAGAGGAATATGAAGTATTATGCTTAAGAGGAATATGAAGTAGTATGTTTAAGAGGAATATGAAGTAGTATGTTGAAGAGGAAAATGAAGTAGTATGTTTAAGAGGAATATGAAGTAGTACGTTTAAGAAGAATATGAAGTAGTATGTTTTAGAGTAATATGAAGTGGTACCTTTAAGAGGAATATGAAATAGTAGGTTTTAGAGGAATATGAAGTAGTATATTTAAGAGGAATATGAAGTATTATGCTTAAGAGGATATGAAGTAACCTGTTTAAGAGGAATATGAAGTAGTATGTTTAAGAGGAATATGAAGTAGTATGCTTAAGAGGAATATAAAGTAGTATGCTTAAGAGGAATATGAAGTAGTATATTTAAGAGGAATATGAAGTTGTATGTTTAAGAGGAATATGAAGTAGTATGTTTAAGAGGAATATGAAGTAGTATGTTTAAGAGGAATATGAAGTAATATGTTTAAGAGGAATATGAAGTAGTATGTTTAAGAGGAATATGAAGTAGTATGTTCAAGAGGAATATGAAATAGTATGTTTAAGAGGATATGAAGTAACCTGTTTAAGAGGAATATGAAGTAGTATGTTTAAGAGGAATATGAAGTAGTATGCTTAAGAGGAATATAAAGTAGTATGCTTAAGAGGAATATGAAGTAGTATTTTTAAGAGGAATATGACGTAGTATATTTAAGAGGAATATGAAGAAGTATGTTCAAGAGGAATATGAAATAGTATGTTTAAGAGGATATGAAGTAACCTGTTTAAGAGGAATATGAAGTAGTATGTTTAAGAGGAATATGAAGTAGTATGCTTAAGAGGAATATAAAGTAGTATGCTTAAGAGGAATATGAAGTAGTATTTTTAAGAGGAATATGACGTAGTATATTTAAGAGGAATATGAAGAAGTATGTTTCAGAGGAATATGAAGTAGTATGTTTAAGAGGAATATGCAGTAGTATATTTAAGAGGAATATGAAGTAGTATATTTAAGATGAATATGAAGTAGTATGTTTAAGAAAAATATGAAGTACTATGTTTAAGAAGAATATGAAGTAGTATGTTTACGAGGAATATGAAGTATTATGTTTAATAGGAATATGAACTAGTATGTTTAAGAGGAATATGAAGTAGTAGATTTAAGAGGAATGTGAAGTAGTATATTTAAGAGCAATATGAAGTGGTATATTCAAGAGGAATATGAAGTAATATGTTTAAGAGGAATATGAAGTAGTATATTTAAGAGGAATATGAAGTAGTATGTTTAAGAGAAATATGAAGTAGTATGTATAAGAGTAATATGGAGTAGTATGTTTAAGAGGAATATAAAGTAGTGTGTTTAAGAGGAATATGAAGTAGTATATTTAAGAGAAATATGATGTAGTATGTTTAAGAAAAATATGAAGTAGTATATTTAAGAGGAATATGAAGTAGTGTGCTTAAGAGGAATATGAAGTAGTATGTTTAAGAGGAATATGAAGTAGTATGTTTAAGAGGAATGTGAAGTAGTATGTTTAAGAGGAATATGAAGTAGTATATTTAAGAGGAATATGAAGTAGTATATTTAAGAGGAATATGAAGTAGTATGTTTAAGAAAAATATGAAGTAGTATGTTTAAGAGGAAAATGAAGTAGTATGTTTAAGAGGAATATGAAGTAGTATGTTTAAAAGGAATATGAAATAGTATGTTTAAGAGGAATATGAAATAGTATATTTAAGAGGAATATGAAGTATTATGCTTAAGAGGAATATGAAGTAGTATGTTTAAGAGGAATATGAAGTAGTATGTTGAAGAGGAAAATGAAGTAGTATGTTTAAGAGGAATATGAAGTAGTACGTTTAAGAAGAATATGAAGTAGTATGTTTTAGAGTAATATGAAGTGGTACCTTTAAGAGGAATATGAAATAGTAGGTTTTAGAGGAATATGAAGTAGTATATTTAAGAGGAATATGAAGTATTATGCTTAAGAGGATATGAAGTAACCTGTTTAAGAGGAATATGAAGTAGTATGTTTAAGAGGAATATGAAGTAGTATGCTTAAGAGGAATATAAAGTAGTATGCTTAAGAGGAATATGAAGTAGTATATTTAAGAGGAATATGAAGTTGTATGTTTAAGAGGAATATGAAGTAGTATGTTTAAGAGGAATATGAAGTAGTATGTTTAAGAGGAATATGAAGTAATATGTTTAAGAGGAATATGAAGTAGTATGTTTAAGAGGAATATGAAGTAGTATGTTCAAGAGGAATATGAAATAGTATGTTTAAGAGGATATGAAGTAACCTGTTTAAGAGGAATATGAAGTAGTATGTTTAAGAGGAATATGAAGTAGTATGCTTAAGAGGAATATAAAGTAGTATGCTTAAGAGGAATATGAAGTAGTATTTTTAAGAGGAATATGACGTAGTATATTTAAGAGGAATATGAAGAAGTATGTTCAAGAGGAATATGAAATAGTATGTTTAAGAGGATATGAAGTAACCTGTTTAAGAGGAATATGAAGTAGTATGTTTAAGAGGAATATGAAGTAGTATGCTTAAGAGGAATATAAAGTAGTATGCTTAAGAGGAATATGAAGTAGTATTTTTAAGAGGAATATGACGTAGTATATTTAAGAGGAATATGAAGAAGTATGTTTCAGAGGAATATGAAGTAGTATGTTTAAGAGGAATATGCAGTAGTATATTTAAGAGGAATATGAAGTAGTATATTTAAGATGAATATGAAGTAGTATGTTTAAGAAAAATATGAAGTACTATGTTTAAGAAGAATATGAAGTAGTATGTTTACGAGGAATATGAAGTATTATGTTTAATAGGAATATGAACTAGTATGTTTAAGAGGAATATGAAGTAGTAGATTTAAGAGGAATGTGAAGTAGTATATTTAAGAGCAATATGAAGTGGTATATTCAAGAGGAATATGAAGTAATATGTTTAAGAGGAATATGAAGTAGTATATTTAAGAGGAATATGAAGTAGTATGTTTAAGAGAAATATGAAGTTGTATGTATAAGAGTAATATGGAGTAGTATGTTTAAGAGGAATATAAAGTAGTGTGTTTAAGAGGAATATGAAGTAGTATATTTAAGAGAAATATGATGTAGTATGTTTAAGAAAAATATGAAGTAGTATATTTAAGAGGAATATGAAGTAGTGTGCTTAAGAGGAATATGAAGTAGTATGTTTAAGAGGAATATGAAGTAGTATGTTTAAGAGGAATGTGAAGTAGTATGTTTAAGAGGAATATGAAGTAGTATATTTAAGAGGAATATGAAGTAGTATATTTAAGAGGAATATGAAGTAGTATGTTTAAGAAGAATATGAAGTAGTATGTTTAAGAGGAAAATGAAGTAGTATGTTTAAGAGGAATATGAAGTAGTATGTTTAAAAGGAATATGAAGTAGTATGTTTTAGAGTAATATGAAGTGGTACGTTTAAGATGAATATGGAGTAGTATGTTTAAAAGGAATATGAAGTCGTATATTTAAGAGCAATATGAAAGATTATGTTTAAGAGGAATATGAAGTAGTATGTTTAAGAGGAATATGAAGTAGTATGTTTAAAAGGAATATAAGGTAGTATGTTTAAGAGGAATATGAAGTAATATGTTTAAGAGGAGTATGAAGTAGTATGTTTAAGAGGAATATGGAGTAGTGTGTTTAAGAGGAATATGAAGTAGTATGTTTAAGAGGAATAAGTAGTAGTATATTTAAGAGGAATATGAAGTAGTATATTTAAGAGGAATATGAAATAGTATGTTTGAGAGGAATATGAAGTAGTATATTTAAGAGGAATATGAAGTAGTATGTCTAAGAGGAATATGAAGTGGTATGGTTAAGAGGAATATGAAGAAGTATGTTTGAGAGGAATATGAAATAGTATGTTAAAGAGGAATATGAAGTAGTATTTTTAAGAGGAATATGAAGTAGTATGTTTAAGAGGAATATGAAGTAGTATATTTAAGAGGAATATGAAGTAGTATGTTTAAGAGGAATATGAAGTAGTATGTTTAAGAGGAATATGAAGTAGTATGTTTAAGAGAACTATGAAGTAGTATGTTTAAGAGGAATATAAAGTAGTATGTTTAAGAGGAATATGAAGTAGTACGAGGGTCGTTCAATAAGTCCATAGAAAAAGATGGAAAAAACTGTTTTTTTAAAAAAAAATTTTATTTTTCAATATAATAAAAAGTTCCTTTTAACTCTATACTCTTTCCCAACTGTTTTTCCAAAATTTTTATCCCGTCCAAAAAATAGGATTCCCGAAGTTCTGCAAAATACTCATCCGTTTGAGCAATGACGGCCTCGTTGGAAGTGAACCGTCGTCCGCCAAGCCATTTCTTTAGATTGGAGAAAAGAAAATAGTCACTCGGGGCCAAATCTGGTGAATAATGGGATTCTGCAACAATTCCATTCTCAATTCCACAATTTTGGCCATGGAAACAGCGCAGGTGTGCACACGCGCATTGTCCTGATGCAAGAGGATTTTTTTCTTCTTCAGATGGGGGCGTTTCTCTTTGATTTCCTCGCTCAACTGTTGCAATAACGACGCGTAATACGCTCCTGTTATTGTTTTTCCTTTTTCCAAGTAATCGATAAAAATGATGCCTGCGAATTCCAAAAGACCGTGGCCATCACCTTGCCGGCCGATGGCACAGTTTTTGCTTTCTTCGGAGCCCGTGGAAGAGTGCCAACATAGCCTCAGAGTAGACTACACGATTGCGCTTATTCTCCTCTGAGAGCAAACGCGGCCCCATCTTGCCGAAATTTTTTTCACAGACAATTTTTCATGCAAAATTGAAGCGACTGTACCTTGTGATATGTCCGTGGCCTCAACTAATTCGCGCACTTTAATTCGCCGATTGTTCAAAATCAGATCGTGGATTTTGTCGATGATTTCAGGAGTAGACACCTCAACTGGACGTCCTGAACGATGTTCATCTTTTGTGGATGAACGGCCACGTTAAAATTCATTCACCCAATTGTAAACCGTCGCAAATAAACGTGCAGATGTGCCATGAACTGCATTCAACTCGGCTTTGATTTCTTTCGGGCTTAAGCCTTTCAAATGGAGATGTTTGATGATAGCCCTAAGCTCGCTTTTTTCCATTGTTATGCACAAATAAATGTCGTTAACTTTAATCGACGATAGAAATTGACCTACGCTATGGATCGAGCTGAAATTTTGACAGCTTTCCTGTCGATAATAATACTTACAAAAAAATTTTATCGAAGGACTTATTGAACGACCCTCGTAATTCCTATTTCTCTTAAATATACTACTTCATATTCCTCCTGAATATACTACTGCATATTCCTCTTAAATATACTACTTTATATTCCTCTTTAATATACTACTTCATATTACTCTTAAATATACTACTTCATATTCCTCTCAAATATACTACTTCATATTCTTCTTAATTATAATACTTAATATTCCTCTTAAATATACTACAATACTTCATATTCCTCTTAAATATACTACTTCATATTCCTCTTAAATATACTACTGCATATTTCTCTTAAATATACTACTGTATATTCCTCTTAAATATACTACTGTATATTCCTCTGAAATATACTACTTCATATTCCTCTTAAATATACTACTGCATATTCCTCTTAAACATACTAGTTCATATTCCTATTAAACATACTACTTCATATTCCTCGTAAACATACTACTTCATATTCTTCTTAAACATACTACTTCATATTCCTCTTAAATATACTACTTCATATTCCTCTTAAATATACTACTTCATATTCCTCTTAAACATACTACTTCATATTCCTCTTAAACATACTACTTCATATTCCTCTTAAACATACTACTTCATATTCCTCTTAAGCACACTACTTCATATTCCTCTTAAATATACTACTTCATATTTTTCTTAAACATACTACATCATATTTCTCTTAAATATACTACTTCATATTCCTCTTAAATATACTACTGCATATTCCTTTTAAATATACTACCTCATATTTTTCTTAAATATACTACTGCATATTTCTCTTAAATATACTACTGTATATTCCTCTTAAATATACTACTGTATATTCCTCTGAAATATACTACTGCATATTCCTCTTAAATATACTACTGCATATTCCTCTTAAGTATACTACTTCATATTCCTCTTAAAAATACTACTTCATATTGCTCTTAAATATACTACTATATATTCCTCTTAAATATAATATTTAATATTCCTCTTAAATATAATACTTAATATTCCTCTTAAATATAATACTTAATAGTCCTCTTAAATATACTACTGCATATTCCTCTTAAATATACTACTTCATATTCCTCTTAAATATACTACTTCATTATCCTCTTAAATATACTACTTCATATGCCTCTTAAATATACTACTGCATATTCTTCTTAAATAACAGTTCGGCTGAAAAGTTTAGAACGAAACACAGTAGAAATATTTTTTTTTGCAAAATTCATTTTTATTATTCAACATAGATGCCTTCGAGGGCGATACAGCGATTATAGCGATCTTCCAACTTTTCGATACCATTTTTATAGTACTCTTTCGGTTTTGCCTCAAAATAGGCCTCAGTTTCATCATCGGTCTTAAATTTCTTGCCAGCGAGCATTCTCTTGAGGTCTGCAAACAGGAAAAAGTCGCTGGGGGCCAGATCTGGAGAATACGGTGGATGGGGAAGCAATTCGTAGCCCAATTCATTGAGTTTGACCATCGTTTTCATCGACTTGTGACACTGTGCATTGTCTTGGTGAAACAACACTTTTTCTTCTTCAAATGAGGCCGTTTCTTAGCGATTTCTTTCTTCAAACGATCCAATAACGCTATATAATAGTCGCTGTTGATCGTCTGTCCCTTCTGGAGATAGTCAATGAATATTATACCATGCGCATCCCAAAATACAGACGCCATCACCTTGCCAGCCGACTGTTGCGTCTTTCCACGCTTTGGATTCGGTTCGTCGCTCGCTCTCCACTCTGCCGACTGCTGATTGGACTCTGGAGTGTGGTGACGGAGCCATGTTTCATCCATTGTCACATATCGACGCAAAAATTCGGGTTTATTGCGCTTGAACAGCTCCAAACACTGCTCAGAATCATCAACACGTTGTTGTTTTTGGTCCACAGTGAGCCCACGCGGCAACCACTTTGCTCACAGCTTTCGCATGCCCAAATATTCATGCACGATATGTCCAACACGCTCTTTCGATATCTTCAGAGTCTCAGCTATCTCGCTCAACTTCACTTTACGGTCATTTAAAATTATTTTGTGGATTTTTTTGATGTTTTCTGCCGTAACCACCTCTTTTGGACGTCCACTGTGTTCTGCATCAACTGTGCTCGTACGACCAGTTCGAAATTGACGAAACCAATATTCCACAGTTGAAATAGCTGGAGCAGAGTCCAGGTAACGTTTGTCAAACCATGCTTTGGTTTCTACTGTATTTTTTTTCATCAAAAAGCAATGCTTTATCAATACACGAAATTCGTCTTTATCCATTTTTTTTTCAATAACAAAAGTTGCTCCACTCAAAATGCTATATCTCACGAACCAATCGAGCGATTGCTGTCAAATTTTGACAGGAATTATTTGAAGCATGGGGCTTTGTGATAATTAAGTAGATTTTTGCAAGAGGCGCCATCTAGACGTCATGGTTTTCAACTTTTCAGCCGAACTGTTATACTACTTCATATTCCTCTTAAATATACTACTTCATATTCTTTTTAAATATACTACTGCATATTCCTCTTAAATATACTACTTCATATGGCTCTTAAATATAATATTTATATTCATCTTAAATCCAATACTTATTATTTCTCTTAAATATACTACTTCATATTCCTCTTAAATATACTACTTCATATTCCTCTTAAATATACTACTGCATATTCCTTTTAAATATACTACCTCATTATTCTCTTAAATATACTACTGCATAATAATCTTAAATAGTATACTACTTCATATTCTTTTTAAATATACTACTGCATATTCCTCTTAGATATACTACTGCATATGGCTCTTAAATATAATACTTAATATTCCTCTTAAATATAATACTTAATATTTCTCTTAAATATACTACTTCATATTCCTCTTAAATATACTACTTCATATTCCTCTTAAATATACTACTGCATATTCCTTTTAAATATACTACCTCATATTTTTCTTAAATATACTACTGCATATTAATCTTAAATATACTACTTCATATTCCTCTTAAATATACTACTTCATATTCCTCTTAAATATACTACTTCATATTCATTTTAAATATACTACTGCATATTAATCTTAAATATACTACTGCATATTCCTCTTAAATAAACTACTTCATATTCCTCTTAAATATACTACTTCATATTACTCTTAAATATACTACTTCATATTCCTCTCAAATATACTACTTCATATTCCTCTTATATATAATACTTAATATTCCTCTTAAATATACTACAATACTTCATATTCCTCTTAAATATACTACTTCATATTCCTCTTAAATATACTACTGCATATTCCTGTCAAATATACTACTTCATATTCCTCTTAAATATAATACTTAATATTCCCCTTAAATATACTACAATACTTCATATTCCTCTTAAATATACTACTTCATATTCCTCTTAAATATACTACTGCATATTCTTCTTAAATATACTACTGCATATACCTTTTAAATATACTACTTCATATTCCTCTTAAATATACTACTGCATATTCCTCTTAAATATACTGCTTCATATTCCTCTTAAATGTACTACTATATATTTCTCTTAAATATACTACTGCATATTCCCCTTAAATATACTACATCATATTCCTCTTAAATATAAACTTCTTATTCCTCTTAAATATACTAATTCATATTCCTCTTAAATATACTTCTTCATATTCCTCTTAAATATAATACTGCATATTCCTCTTAAATATACTACTTCATATTCCTCTTAAATGTACTACTGCATATTCCTCTTAAATATACTACTGCATATTGCTCTTAAATATACTACTTCATATTCCTCTCAAATATACTACTTCATATTCCTCTTAAATATAATACTTAATATTCCTCTTAAATATACTACAATACTTCATATTCCTCTTAAATATACTACTTCATATTCCTCTTAAATATACTACTGCATATTCCTCTTAAATATACTACTTCATATTCCTCTTAAATATACTACTTCATATTATTCTTAAATATACTTCTTCATATTCCTCTCAAATATACTACTTCATGCTCCTCTTAAATATACTACTTCATATTCCTCTCAAATATACTTCTTCATATTCCCCTTAAATATAATACTAAATATTCCTCTTAAATATACTACAATACTTCATATTCCTCTTAAATATACTACTTCATATTCCTCTTAAATATACTACTGCATATTCCTCTTAAATATACTACTGCATATTCCTCTAAAATATACTACTGCATATTCCTCTTAAATATACTACTTCATATTCCTTTTAAATATACTACTGCATATTCCTCTTAAATATACTACTTCATATTCCTCTTAAATGTACTACTACATATTCTTCTTAAATATACTACTGCATATTCCTCTTAAATATACTACATCATATTCCTCTTAAATATAAACTTCTTATTCCTCTTAAATGTACTACTTCATATTGCTCATAAATATACTACTATATATTCCTCTTAAATATAATACATAATATTCCTCTTAAATATAATACTTCATATTCCTCTTAAATATAATACTTAATATTCCTCTTAAATATACTACTGGATATTCCTCTTAAATATACTACTTCATATTCCTCTTAAATATACTACTTCATTATCCTCTCCAATATACTACTTCATATGCCTCTTAAATATACTACTGCATATTCATCTTAAATATACTACTTCATATTCCTCTTAAATATACTACTTCATATTCCTCTTAAATATACTACAATACTTCATATTCCTCTTAAATATACTACTTTATATTCCTCTTAAATATACTACTGCATATTCGTCTTAAATATACTACTTCATATTCCTCTTAAATAAACTACTTCATATTACCCTTAACTATACTACTTCATATTCCTCTCAAATATACTACTTCATATTCCTCTTAAATATAATACTTAATATTTCTCTTAAATATACTACTTCATATTCCTCTTAAATATACTACTTCATATTCCTCTTAAATATACTACTGCATATTCCTTTTAAATATACTACCTCATATTTCTCTTAAATATACTACTGCATATTAATCTTAAATAGTATACTACTTCATATTCTTTTTAAATATACTACTGCATATTCCTCTTAGATATACTACTGCATATGGCTCTTAAATATAATACTTAATATTCCTCTTAAATATAATACTTAATATTTCTCTTAAATATACTACTTCATATTCCTCTTAAATATACTACTTCATATTCCTCTTAAATATACTACTGCATATTCCTTTTAAATATACTACCTCATATTTCTCTTAAATATACTACTGCATATTAATCTTAAATATACTACTTCATATTCCTCTTAAATATACTACTTCATATTCCTCTTAAATATACTACTTCATATTCATTTTAAATATACTACTGCATATTAATCTTAAATATACTACTGCATATTCCTCTTAAATAAACTACTTCATATTCCTCTTAAATATACTACTTCATATTACTCTTAAATATACTACTTCATATTCCTCTCAAATATACTACTTCATATTCCTCTTATATATAATACTTAATATTCCTCTTAAATATACTACAATACTTCATATTCCTCTTAAATATACTACTTCATATTCCTCTTAAATATACTACTGCATATTCCTGTCAAATATACTACTTCATATTCCTCTTAAATATAATACTTAATATTCCCCTTAAATATACTACAATACTTCATATTCCTCTTAAATATACTACTTCATATTCCTCTTAAATATACTACTGCATATTCTTCTTAAATATACTACTGCATATACCTTTTAAATATACTACTTCATATTCCTCTTAAATATACTACTGCATATTCCTCTTAAATATACTGCTTCATATTCCTCTTAAATGTACTACTATATATTTCTCTTAAATATACTACTGCATATTCCCCTTAAATATACTACATCATATTCCTCTTAAATATAAACTTCTTATTCCTCTTAAATATACTAATTCATATTCCTCTTAAATATACTTCTTCATATTCCTCTTAAATATAATACTGCATATTCCTCTTAAATATACTACTTCATATTCCTCTTAAATGTACTACTGCATATTCCTCTTAAATATACTACTGCATATTGCTCTTAAATATACTACTTCATATTCCTCTCAAATACACTACTTCATATTCCTCTTAAATATAATACTTAATATTCCTCTTAAATATACTACAATACTTCATATTCCTCTTAAATATACTAGTTCATATTCCTCTTAAATATACTACTGCATATTCCTCTTAAATATACTACTTCATATTCCTCTTAAATATACTACTTCATATTATTCTTAAATATACTTCTTCATATTCCTCTCAAATATACTACTTCATGCTCCTCTTAAATATACTACTTCATATTCCTCTCAAATATACTTCTTCATATTCCCCTTAAATATAATACTTAATATTCCTCTTAAATATACTACAATACTTCATATTCCTCTTAAATATACTACTTCATATTCCTCTTAAATATACTACTGCATATTCCTCTTAAATATACTACTGCATATTCCTCTAAAATATACTACTGCATATTCCTCTTAAATATACTACTTCATATTCCTTTTAAATATACTACTGCATATTCCTCTTAAATATACTACTTCATATTCCTCTTAAATATACTACTGCATATTCTTCTTAAATATACTACTGCATATTCCTCTTAAATATACTACATCATATTCCTCTTAAATATAAACTTCTTATTCCTCTTAAATGTACTACTTCATATTGCTCATAAATATACTACTATATATTCCTCTTAAATATAATACATAATATTCCTCTTAAATATAATACTTCATATTCCTCTCAAATATAATACTTAATATTCCTCTTAAATATACTACTGGATATTCCTCTTAAATATACTACTTCATATTCCTCTTAAATATACTACTTCATTATCCTCTCCAATATACTACTTCATATGCCTCTTAAATATACTACTGCATATTCATCTTAAATATACTACTTCATATTCCTCTTAAATATACTACTTCATATTCCTCTTAAATATACTACAATACTTCATATTCCTCTTAAATATACTACTTTATATTCCTCTTAAATATACTACTGCATATTCCTCTTAAATATACTACTTCATATTCCTCTTAAATAAACTACTTCATATTACCCTTAACTATACTACTTCATATTCCTCTCAAATATACTACTTCATATTCCTCTTAAATATAATACTTAATATTTCTCTTAAATATACTACTTCATATTCCTCTTAAATATACTACTTCATATTCCTCTTAAATATACTACTGCATATTCCTTTTAAATATACTACCTCATATTTCTCTTAAATATACTACTGCATATTAATCTTAAATAGTATACTACTTCATATTCTTTTTAAATATACTACTGCATATTCCTCTTAGATATACTACTGCATATGGCTCTTAAATATAATACTTAATATTCCTCTTAAATATAATACTTAATATTTCTCTTAAATATACTACTTCATATTCCTCTTAAATATACTACTTCATATTCCTCTTAAATATACTACTGCATATTCCTTTTAAATATACTACCTCATATTTCTCTTAAATATACTACTGCATATTAATCTTAAATATACTACTTCATATTCCTCTTAAATATACTACTTCATATTCCTCTTAAATATACTACTTCATATTCATTTTAAATATACTACTGCATATTAATCTTAAATATACTACTGCATATTCCTCTTAAATAAACTACTTCATATTCCTCTTAAATATACTACTTCATATTACTCTTAAATATACTACTTCATATTCCTCTCAAATATACTACTTCATATTCCTCTTATATATAATACTTAATATTCCTCTTAAATATACTACAATACTTCATATTCCTCTTAAATATACTACTTCATATTCCTCTTAAATATACTACTGCATATTCCTGTCAAATATACTACTTCATATTCCTCTTAAATATAATACTTAATATTCCCCTTAAATATACTACAATACTTCATATTCCTCTTAAATATACTACTTCATATTCCTCTTAAATATACTACTGCATATTCCTCTTAAATATACTACTGCATTATCTTCTTAAATATACTACTGCATATACCTTTTAAATATACTACTTCATATTCCTCTTAAATATACTACTGCATATTCCTCTTAAATATACTACTTCATATTCCTCTTAAATGTACTACTATATATTCCTCTTAAATATACTACTGCATATTCCCCTTAAATATACTACATCATATTCCTCTTAAATATAAACTTCTTATTCCTCTTAAATATACTAATTCATATTCCTCTTAAATATAATTCTCCATATTCCTCTTAAATATAATACTGCATATTCCTCTTAAATATACTACTTCATATTCCTCTTAAATGTACTACTGCATATTCCTCTTAAATATACTACTGCATATTACTTTTAAATATACTACTTCATATTCCTCTCAAATATACTACTTCATATTCCTCTTAAATATAATACTTAATATTCCTCTTAAATATACTACAATACTTCATATTCCTCTTAAATATACTACTTCATATTCCTCTTAAATATACTACTGCATATTCCTCTTAAATATACTACTTCATATTCCTCTTAAATATACTACTTCATATTATTCTTAAATATATTTCTTCATATTCCTCTCAAATATACTACTTCATGCTCCTCTTAAATATACTACTTCATATTCCTCTCAAATATACTTCTTCATATTCCCCTTAAATATAATACTTAATATTCCTCTAAAATATACTACAATAATTCATATTCCTCTTAAATATACTACTTCATATTCCTCTTAAATATACTACTGCATATTCCTCTTAAATATATTACTGCATATTCCTCTTAAATATACTACTGCATATTCCTCTTAAATATACTACTTCATATTCCTTTTAAATATACTACTGCATATTCCTCTTAAATATACTACTTCATATTCCTCTTAAATGTACTACTGCATATTCTTCTTAAATATACTACTGCATATTCCTCTTAAATATACTACATCATATTCCTCTTAAATATAAACTTCTTATTCCTCTTAAATGTACTACTTCATATTGCTCTTAAATATACTACTATATATTCCTCTTAAATATAATACTTAATATTCCTCTTAAATATAATACTTCATATTCCTCTTAAATATAATACTTAATATTCCTCTTAAATATACTACTTCATATTCCTCTTAAATATACTACTTCATTATCCTCTCCAATATACTACTTCATATGCCTCTTAAATATACTACTGCATATTCATCTTAAATATACTACTTCATATTCCTCTTAAATATACTACTTCATATTCCTCTTAAATATACTACAATACTTCATATTCCTCTTAAATATACTACTTTATATTCCTCTTAAATATACTACTGCATATTCCTCTTAAATATACTACTTCATATTCCTCTTAAATAAACTACTTCATATTACCCTTAAATATACTACTTCATATTCATCTCAAATATACTACTTCATATTCCTCTTAAATATAATACTTAATATTCCTCTTAAATATACTACAATACTTCATATTCCTATTAAATATACTACTTCATATTCCTCTAAAATATACTACTGCATAATCCTCTTATATATACTACTGCATATTCCTCTTAAATATACTACTGCATATTCCTCTTAAATATACTACTTCATATTCCTCTTAAATATACTACTGCATATTTCTCTTAAATATACTACTTCATATTCCTCTTAAATGTAATACTGCATATTCCTCTTAAATATACTACTGCATATTCCTCTTAAATATACTACATCATATTCCTCTTATATATAAACTTCTTATTCCTCTTAAATATACAACTTCATATTCCTCTTAAATATACTTCTTCATATTCCTCTTAAATATAATACTGCATATTCCTCTTAAATATACTACTTCATATTCCTCTTAAATGTACTACTGCATATTCCTCTTAAATATACTACTGCATATTCCTCTTAAATATACTCCATCATATTCCTCTTAAATATAAACTTCTTATTCCTCTTAAATATACTACTTCATATTTCTCTTAAATATACTTCTTATTGTTCCTCTTAAATATACTACTGCATATTCCTCTTAAATGTACGATTTCATATTTCTCTGAAATATACTACTTCATATTCCTCTCAAATATACTACTTCATATTCCTCTAAAATATGATACTTAATATTCCTCTTAAATATACAACAATACTTCATATTCCTCTTAAATATACTACTGCATATTAATCTTAAATATACTACTTCATATTCCTCTTAAATATACTACTTCATATTCCTCTTAAATATACTACTTCATATTCATTTTAAATATACTACTGCATATTAATCTTAAATATACTACTGCATATTCCTCTTAAATAAACTACTTCATATTCCTCTTAAATATACTACTTCATATTACTCTTAAATATACTACTTCATATTCCTCTCAAATATACTACTTCATATTCCTCTTATATATAATACTTAATATTCCTCTTAAATATACTACAATACTTCATATTCCTCTTAAATATACTACTTCATATTCCTCTTAAATATACTACTGCATATTCCTGTCAAATATACTACTTCATATTCCTCTTAAATATAATACTTAATATTCCCCTTAAATATACTACAATACTTCTTATTCCTCTTAAATATACTACTTCATATTCCTCTTAAATATACTACTGCATATTCCTCTTAAATATACTACTGCATATTCTTCTTAAATATACTACTGCATAGACCTTTTAAATATACTACTTCATATTCCTCTTAAATATACTACTGCATATTCCTCTTAAATATACTACTTCATATTTCTCTTAAATGTACTACTATATATTCCTCTTAAATATACTACTGCATATTCCCCTTAAATATACTACATCATATTCCTCTTAAATATAAACTTCTTATTCCTCCTAAATATACTAATTCATATTCCTCTTAAATATACTTCTTCATATTCCTCTTAAATATAATACTGCATATTCCTCTTAAATATACTACTTCATATTCCTCTTAAATGTACTACTGCATATTCCTCTTAAATATACTACTGCATATTACTCTTAAATATACTACTTCATATTCCTCTCAAATATACTACTTCATATTCCTCTTAAATATAATACTTAATATTCCTCTTAAATATACTACAATACTTCATATTCCTCTTAAATATACTACTTCATATTCCTCTTAAAATATACTACTGCATATTCCTCTTAAATATACTACTTCATATTCCTCTTAAATATACTACTTCATATTATTCTTAAATATACTTCTTCATATTCCTCTCAAATATACTACTTCATGCTCCTCTTAAATATACTACTTCATATTCCTCTCAAATATACTTCTTCATATTCCCCTTAAATATAATACTTAATATTCCTCTTAAATATACTACAATACTTCATATTCCTCTTAAATATACTACTTCATATTCCTCTTAAATATACTACTGCATATTCCTCTTAAATATACTACTGCATATTCCTCTTAAATATACTACTGCATATTCCTCTTAAATATACTACTTCATATTCCTTTTAAATATACTACTGCATATTCCTCTTAAATATACCACTTCATATTCCTCTTAAATGTACTACTGCATATTCTTCTTAAATATACTACTGCATATTCCTCTTAAATATACTACATCATATTCCTCTTAAATATAAACTTCTTATTCCTCTTAAATGTACTACTTCATATTGCTCTTAAATATACTACTATATATTCCTCTTAAATATAATACTTAATATTCCTCTTAAATATAATACTTCATATTCCTCTTAAATATAATACTTAATATTTCTCTTAAATATACTACTGGATATTCCTC
Organism: Atherix ibis; assembly: GCA_958298945.1. Taxonomy (NCBI): domain Eukaryota; kingdom Metazoa; phylum Arthropoda; class Insecta; order Diptera; family Athericidae; genus Atherix; species Atherix ibis. The sequence goes on from CATQJD010000111.1 coordinate 106,946, forward strand.
TTAAATATATTACTTCATATTCCTCTTAAATATACTACTTCATTATCCTCTCCAATATACTACTTCATATGCCTCTTAAATATACTACTGCATATTCATCTTAAATATACTACTTCATATTCCTCTTAAATATACTACTTCATATTCCCCTTAAATATACTACAATACTTCATATTCCTCTTAAATATACTACTTTATATTCCTCTTAAAAATACTACTGCATATTCCTCTTAAATATACTACTTCATATTCCTCTTAAATAAACTACTTCATATTACTCTTAAATATAGTACTTCATATTCATCTCAAATATACTACTTTATATTCCTCTTAAATATAATACTTAATATTCCTCTTAAATATACTACAATACTTCATATTCCTCTTAAATATACTACTTCATATTCCTCTAAAATATACTACTGCATAATCCTCTTATATATACTACTGCATATTCCTCTTAAATATACTACTGCATATTCCTCTTAAATATACTACTTCATATTCCTCTTAAATATACTACTGCATATTTCTCTTAAATATACTACTTCATATTCCTCTTAAATGTAATACTGCATATTCCTCTTAAATATACTACTGCATATTCCTCTTAAATATACTACATCATATTCCTCTTATATATAAAATTCTTATTCCTCTTAAATATACAACTTCATATTCCTCTTAAATATACTTCTTCATATTCCTCTTAAATATAATACTGCATATTCCTCTTAAATATACTACTTCATATTCCTCTTAAATGTACTACTGCATATTCCTCTTAAATATACTACTGCATATTCCTCTTAAATATACTCCATCATATTCCTCTTAAATATAAACTTCTTATTCCTCTTAAATATACTACTTCATATTTCTCTTAAATATACTTCTTATTATTCCTCTTAAATATACTACTGCATATTCCTCTTAAATGTACGATTTCATATTTCTCTGAAATATACTACTTCATATTCCTCTCAAATATACTACTTCATATTCCTCTAAAATATGATACTTAATATTCCTCTTAAATATACAACAATACTTCATATTCCTCTTAAATATACTACTTCATATTCCTCTTATATATACTACTGCATATTCCTCTTAAATATACTATTTCATATTCCTCTTAAATATACTACTTCATATTACTCTTAAATATACTACTTCACATTCCTCTCAAATATACTACTTTATATTCCTCTTAAATATAATACTTAATATTCCTCTTAAATATACTACAATACTTCATATTCCTCTTAAATATACTACTTCATATTCCTCTTAAATATACTACTTCATATTCCTCTTAAATATACTACTGCATATTCCTCTTAAATATACTACTGCATATTCCTCATAAATATACTACTGCATATTTCTCTTAAATATACTACTTCATATTCCTCTTAAATATACTTCTTCATATTCCTCTTAAATATACTACTGCATATTCCTCTCAAATATACTACTTTATATTTCTCTTAAATATAATACTTAATATTCCTCTTAAATATACTACAATACTTCATATTCCTTTTAAATATACTACTTCATATTCCTCTTAAATATACTACTGCATATTCCTCTTAAATATACTACTGCATATTCCTCATAAATATACTACTGCATATTCCTCTTAAATATACTACTGCATATGGCTCTTAAATATAATACTTAATATTCCTCTTAAATATAATACTTAATATTTCTCTTAAATATACTACTTCATATTCCTCTTAAATATACTACTTCATATTCCTCTTAAATATACTACTGCATATTGCTTTTAAATATACTACCTCATATTTCTCTTAAATATACTACTGCATATTAATCTTAAATATACTTCTTCATATTCCTCTTAAATATACTACTTCATATTCCTCTTAAATATACTACTTCATATTCATTTTAAATATACTACTGCATATTAATCTTAAATATACTACTGCATATTCCTCTTAAATAAACTACTTCATATACCTCTTAAATATACTACTTCATATTACTCTAAAATATACTACTTCATATTCGTCTCAAATATACTACTTCATATTCCTCTTAAATATAATACTTAATATTCCTCTTAAATATACTACAATACTTCATATTCCTCTTAAATATACTACTTCATATTCCTCTTAAATAGACTACTGCATATTCCTCTCAAATATACTACTTCATATTCCTCTTAAATATAATACTTAATATTCCCCTTAAATATACTACAATACTTCATATTCCTCTTAAATATACTACTTCATATTCCTCTTAAATATACTACTGCATATTCCTCTTAAATATACTACTGCATATTCCTCTTAAATATACTACTGCATATACCTTTTAAATATACTACTTCATATTCCTCTTAAATATACTACTGCATATTCCTCTTAAATATACTACTTCATATTCTTCTTAAATGTACTACTATATATTCCTCTTAAATATACTACTGCATATTCCCCTTAAATATACTACATCATATTCCTCTTAAATATAAACTTCTTATTCCTCTTAAATATACTAATTCATATTCCTCTTAAATATACTTCTTCATATTCCTCTTAAATATAATACTGCATATTCCTCTTAAATATACTACTTCATATTCCTCTTAAATGTACTACTGCATATTCCTCTTAAATATACTACTGCATATTACTCTTAAATATACTACTTCATATTCCTCTCAAATATACTATTTCATATTCCTCTTAAATATAATACTTAATATTCCTCTTAAATATACTACAATACTTCATATTCCTCTTAAATATACTACTTCATATTCCTCTTAAATATACTACTGCATATTCCTCTTAAATATACTACTTCATATTCCTCTTAAATATACTACTTCATATTATTCTTAAATATACTTCTTCATATTCGTCTCAAATATACTACTACATGCTCCTCTTAAATATACTACTTCATATTCCTCTCAAATATACTTCTTCATATTCCCCTTAAATATAATACTTAATATTCCTCTTAAATATACTACAATACTTCATATTCCTCTTAAATATACTACTTCATATTCCTCTTAAATATACTACTGCATATTCCTCTTAAATATACTACTGCATATTCCTTTTAAATATACTACTGCATATTCCTCTTAAATATACTACTTCATATTCCTTTTAAATATACTACTGCATATTCCTCTTAAATATACTACTTTATATTCCTCTTAAATGTACTACTGCATATTCTTCTTAAATATACTACTGCATATTCCTCTTAAATATACTACATCATATTCCTCTTAAATATAAACTTCTTATTCCTCTTAAATGTACTACTTCATATTGCTCTTAAATATACTACTATATATTCCTCTTAAATATAATACTTAATATTCCTCTTAAATATAATACTTCATATTCCTCTTATATATAAAACTTAATATTCCTCTTAAATATACTACTGGATATTCCTCTTAAATATACTACTTCATATTCCTCTTAAATATACTACTTCATTATCCTCTACAATATACTACTTCATATGCCTCTTAAATATACTACTGCATATTCATCTTAAATATACTACTTCATATTCCTCTTAAATATACTACTTCATATTACTCTTAAATATACTACAATACTTCATATTCCTCTTAAATATACTACTTTATATTCCTCTTAAATATACTACTGCATATTCCTCTTAAATATACTACTTCATATTCCTCTTAAATAAACTACTTCATATTACCCTTAAATATACTACTTCATATTCATCTCATATATACTACTTCATATTCCTCTTAAATATAATACTTAATATTCCTCTTAAATATACTACAATACTTCATATTCCTCTTAAATATACTACTTCATATTCCTCTAAAATATACTACTGCATAATCCTCTTATATATACTACTGCATATTCCTCTTAAATATACTATTTCATATTCCTCTTAAATATACTACTTCATATTACTCTTAAATATGCTACTTCACATTCCTCTCAAATATACTACTTTATATTCCTCTTAAATATAATACTTAATATTCCTCTTAAATATACTACAATACTTCATATTCCTCTTAAATATACTACTTCATATTCGTCTTAAATATACTACTGCATATTTCTCTTAAATATACTACTTCATATTCCTCTTAAATGTAATAATGCATATTCCTCTTAAATATACTACTGCATATTCCTCTTAAATATACTACATCATATTCCTCTTATATATAAACTTCTTATTCCTCTTAAATATACAACTTCATATTCCTCTTAAATATACTTCTTCATATTCCTCTTAAATATAATACTGCATATTCCTCTTAAATATACTACTTCATATTCCTCTTAAATGTACTACTGCATATTCCTCTTAAATATACTACTGCATATTCCTCTTAAATATACTCCATCATATTCCTCTTAAATATAAACTTCTTATTCCTCTTAAATATACTACTTCATATTTCTCTTAAATATACTTCTTATTATTCCTCTTAAATAAACTACTGCATATTCCTCTTAAATGTACGATTTCATATGTCTCTGAAATATACTACTTCATATTCCTCTCACATATACTACTTCATATTCCTCTAAAATATGATACTTAATATTCCTCTTAAATATACAACAATACTTCATATTCCTCTTAAATATACTACTTCATATTCCTCTTATATATACTACTGCATATTCCTCTTAAATATACTATTTCATATTCCTCTTAAATATACTACTTCATATTACTCGTAAATATACTACTTCACATTCCTCTCAAATATACTACTTTATATTCCTCTTAAATATAATACTTAATATTCCTCTTAAATATACTACAATACTTCATATTCCTCTTAAATATACTACTTCATATTCCTCTTAAATATACTACTGCATATTCCTCTTAAATATACTACTGCATATTCCTCATAAATATACTACTGCATATTCCTCTTAAATATACTACTTCATATTCCTCTTAAATATACTTCTTCATATTCCTCTTAAATATACTACTGCATATGGCTCTTAAATATAATACTTAATATTCCTCTTAAATATAATACTTAATATTTCTCTTAAATATACTACTTCATATTCCTCTTAAATATACTACTTAATATTCCTCTTAAATATACTACTGCATATTGCTTTTAAATATACTACCTCATATTTCTCTTAAATATACTACTGCATATTAATCTTAAATATACTACTTCATATTCCTCTTAAATATACTACTTCATATTCCTCTTAAATATACTACTTCATATTCATTTTAAATATACTACTGCATATTAATCTTAAATATACTACTGCATATTCCTCTTAAATAAACTACTTCATATACCTCTTAAATAATCTACTTCATATTACTCTTAAATATACTACATCATATTCCTCTCAAATACACTACTTCATATTCCTCTTAAATATAATACTTAATATTCCTCTTAAATATACTACTGCATAATCCTCTTAAATATACTACAATACTTCATATTCCTCTTAAATATACTACTTCATATTCCTCTTAAATATACTACTGCATATTCCTCTCAAATATACTACTTCATATTCCTCTTAAATATAATACTTAATATTCCCCTTAAATATACTACAATACTTCATATTCCTCTTAAAGATACTACTTCATATTCCTCTTAAATATACTACTGCATATTCCTCTTAAATATACTACTGCATATTCCTCTTAAATATACTACTGCATATACCTTTTAAATATACTACTTCATATTCCTCTTACATATACTACTGCATATTCCTCTTAAATATACTACTTCATATTCCTCTTAAATGTACAACTATATATTCCTCTTAAATATACTACTGCATATTCCCCTTAAATATACTACATCATATTCCTCTTAAATATAAACTCCTTATTCCTCTTAAATACACTAATTCATATTCCTCTTAAATATACTTCTTCATATTCCTCTTAAATATAATACTGCATATTCCTCTTAAATATACTACTTCATATTCCTCTTAAATGTACTACTGCATCTTCCTCTTAAATATACTACTGCATATTACTCTTAAATATACTACTTCATATTCCTCTCAAATATACTACTTCATATTCCTCTTAAATGTAATACTTAATATTCCTCTTAAATATACTACAATACTTCATATTCCTCTTAAATATACTACTTCACATTCCTCTTAAATATACTACTGCATATTCCTCTTAAATATACTACTTCATATTCCTCTTAAATATACTACTTCATATTATTCTTAAATATACTTCTTCATATTCCTCTCAAATATACTACTTCATGCTCCTCTTAAATATACTACTTCATATTCCTCTCAAATATACTTCTTCATATTCCCCTTAAATATAATACTTAATATTCCTCTTAAATATACTACAATACTTCATATTCCTCTTAAATATACTACTTCATATTCCTCTTAAATATACTACTGCATATTCCTCTTAAATATACTACTGCATATTCCTCTTAAATATACTACTGCATATTCCTCTTAAATATACTACTTCATATTCCTTTTAAATATACTACTGCATATTCCTCTTAAATATACTACTTCATATTCCTCTTAAATGTACTACTGCATATTCCTCTTAAATATACTACTGCATATTCCTCTTAAATATACTACATCATATTCCTCTTAAATATAAACTTCTTATTCCTCTTAAATGTACTACTTCATATTGCTCTTAAATATACTACTATATATTCCTCTTAAATATAATACTTAATATTCCTCTTAAATATAATACTTCATATTCCTCTTAAATATAATACTTAATATTCCTCTTAAATATACTACTGGATATTCCTCTTAAATATACTACTTCATATTCCTCTTAAATATACTACTTCATTATCCTCTCCAATATACTACTTCATATGCCTCTTAAATATACTACTGCATATTCATCTTAAATATATTACTTCATATTCCTCTTAAATACACTACTTCATATTCCTCTTAAATATACTACAATACTTCATATTCCTCTTAAATATACTACTTTATATTCCTCTTAAATAAACTACTTCATATTACCCTTAAATATACTACTTCATATTCCTCTCAAATATACTACTTCATATTCCTCTTAAATATAATACTTAATATTCCTCTTAAATATACTACAATACTTCATATTCCTCTTAAATATACTACTTCATATTCCTCTAAAATATACTACTGCATAATCCTCTTATATATACTACTGCATATTCCTCTTAAATATACTACTGCATATTCCTCTTAAATATACTACTTCATATTCCTCTTAAATATAAACTTCTTATTCCTCTTAAATATACAACTTCATATTCCTCTTAAATATACTTCTTCATATTCCTCTTAAATATAATACTGCATATTCCTCTTAAATATACTACTTCATATTCCTCTTAAATGTACTACTGCATATTCCTCTTAAATATACTACTGCATATTCCTCTTAAATATACTCCATCATATTCCTCTTAAATATAAACTTCTTATTCCTCTTAAATATACTACTTCATATTTCTCTTAAATATACTTCTTATTATTCCTCTTAAATATACTACTGCATATTCCTCTTAAATGTACGATTTCATATTTCTCTGAAATATACTACTTCATATTCCTCCCAAATATACTACTTCATATTCCTCTAAAATATGATACTTAATATTCCTCTTAAATATACAACAATACTTCATATTCCTCTTAAATATACTACTTCATATTCCTCTTATATATACTACTGCATATTCCTCTTAAATATACTATTTCATATTCCTCTTAAATATACTACTTCATATTACTCTTAAATATACTACTTCACATTCCTCTCAAATATACTACTTTATATTCCTCTTAAATATAATACTTAATATTCCTCTTAAATATACTACAATACTTCATATTCCTCTTAAATATACTACTTCATATTCCTCTTAAATATACTACTGCATATTCCTCTTAAATATACTACTGCATATTCCTCATAAATATACTACTGCATATTCCTCTTAAATATACTACTTCATATTCCTCTTATATATACTTCTTCATATTCCTCTTAAATATACTACTGCATATTCCTCTCAAATATACTACTTCATATTCCTCCTGAATATACTACTTCATATTCCTCTTAAATATAATACTTAATATTCCCCTTAAATATACTACAATACTTCATATTCCTCTTAAATATACTACTTCATATTCCTCTTAAATATACTACTGCATATTCCTCTTAAATATACTACTGCATATTCCTCTTAAATATACTACTGCATATACCTCTTAAATATACTACTTCATATTCCTCTTAAATATACTACTGCATATTCCTCTTAAATATACTACTTCATATTCCTCTTAAATGTACTACTGTATATTCCTCTTAAATATACTACTGCATATTCCCCTTAAATATACTACATCATATTCCTCTTAAATATAAACTTCTTATTCCTCTTAAATATACAACTTCATATTACTCTTAATTATACTTCTTCATATTCCTCTTAAATATAATACTGCATATTCCTCTTAAATATACTACTTCATATTCCTCTTAAACGTACTACTGCATATTCCTCTTAAATATACTACTGCATATTACTCTTAAATATACTACTTCATATTCTTCTCAAATATTCTACTTCATATTCCTCTTAAATATAATACTTAATATTCCTCTTAAATATACTACAATACTTCATATTCCTCTTAAATATACTACTTCATATTCCTCTTAAATATACTACTGCATATTCCTCTTAAATATACTACTTCATTAGACTCTTAAATATACTACTTCATATTATTCTTAAATATACTTCTTCATTTTCCTCTCAAATATACTACTTCATGTTCCTCTTAAATATACTACTTCATATTCCTCTCAAATATACTTCTTCATATTCCCCTTAAATATAATACTTAATATTCCTCTTAAATATACTACAATACTTCATATTCCTCTTAAATATACTACTTCATATTCCTCTTAAATATACTACTGCATATTCCTCTTAAATATACAACTGCATATTCCTCTTAAATATACTACTGCATATTCCTCTTAAATATACTACTTCATATTCCTTTTAAATATACTACTGCATATTCCTCTTAAATATACTACTTCATATTCCTCTTAAATGTACTACTGCATATTCCTCTTAAATATACTACTGCATATTCCTCTTAAATATACTACATCATATTCCTCTTAAATATAAACTTCTTATTCCTCTTAAATGTACTACTTCATATTGCTTTTAAATATACTACTATATATTCCTCTTAAATATAATACTTCATATTCCTCTTAAATATAATACTTCATATTCCTCTTAAATATAATACTTAATATTCCTCTTAAATATACTACTGGATATTCCTCTTAAATATACTACTTCATATTCCTCTTAAATATACTACTTCATTATCCTCTTCAATATACTACTTCATATGCCTCTTAAATATACTACTGCATATTCATCTTAAATATACTACTTTATATTCCTCTTAAATATACTACTTCATATTCCTCTTAAATATACTACAATACTTCATATTCCTCTTAAATATACTACTTCATATTCCTCTTAAATATACTACTGCATATTCCTCTCAAATATACTACTTCATATTCCTCTTAAATATAATACTTAATATTCCCCTTAAATATACTACAATACTTCATATTCCTCTTAAATATACTACTTCATATTCCTCTTAAATATACTACTGCATATTCCTCTTAAATATACTACTGCATATTCCTCTTAAATATACTACTGCATATACCTTTTAAATATACTACTTCATATTCCTCTTAAATATACTACTGCATATTCCTCTTAAATATACTACTTCATATTCCTCTTAAATGTACTACTATATATTCCTCTTAAATATACTACTGCATATTCCCCTTAAATATACTACATCATATTCCTCTTAAATATAAACTTTTTATTCCTCTTAAATATACTAATTCATATTCCTCTTAAATATACTTCTTCATATTCCTCTTAAATATAATACTGCATATTCCTCTTAAATATACTACTTCATATTCCTCTTAAATGTACTACTGCATATTCCTCTTAAATATACTACTGCATATTACTCTTAAATATACTACTTCATATTCCTCTCAAATATACTACTTCATATTCCTCTTAAATATAATACTTAAAATTCCTCTTAAATATACTACAATACTTCATATTCCTCTTAAATATACTACTTCACATTCCTCTTAAATATACTACTGCATATTCCTCTTAAATATACTACTTCATATTCCTCTTAAATATACTACTTCATATTATTCTTAAATATACTTCTTCATATTCCTCTCAAATATACTACTTCATGCTCCTCTTAAATATACTACTTCATATTCCTCTCAAATATACTTCTTCATATTTCCCTTAAATATAATACTTAATATTCCTCTTAAATATACTACAATACTTCATATTCCTCTTAAATATACTACTTCATATTCCTCTTAAATATACTACTGCATATTCCTCTTAAATATACTACTGCATATTCCTCTTAAATATACTACTGCATATTCCTCTTAAATATACTACTTCATATTCCTTTTAAATATACTACTGCATATTCCTCTTAAATATACTACTTCATATTCCTCTTAAATGTACTACTGCATATTCCTCTTAAATATACTACTGCATATTCCTCTTAAATATACTACATCATATTCCTCTTAAATATAAACTTCTTATTCCTCTTAAATGTACTACTTCATATTGCTCTTAAATATACTACTATATATTCCTCTTAAATATAATACTTAATTTTCCTCTTAAATATAATACTTCATATTCCTCTTAAATATAATACTTAATATTCCTCTTAAATATACTACTGGATATTCCTCTTAAATATACTACTTCATATTCCTCTTAAATATACTACTTCATTATCCTCTCCAATATACTACTTCATATGCCTCTTAAATATACTACTGCATATTCATCTTAAATATACTACTTCATATTCCTCTTAAATACACTACTTCATATTCCTCTTAAATATACTACAATACTTCATATTCCTCTTAAATATACTACTTTATATTCCTCTTAAATAAACTACTTCATATTATCCTTAAATATACTACTTCATATTCCTCTCAAATATACTACTTCATATTCCTCTTAAATATAATACTTAATATTCCTCTTAAATATACTACAATACTTCATATTTCTCTTAAATATACTACTTCATATTCCTCTAAAATATACTACTGCATAATCCTCTTATATATACTACTGCATATTCCTCCTAAATATACTACTGCATATTCCTCTTAAATATACTACTTCATATTCCTCTTAAATATAAACTTCTTATTCCTCTTAAATATACAACTTCATATTCCTCTTAAATATACTTCTTCATATTCCTCTTAAATATAATATTGCATATTCCTCTTAAATATACTACTTCATATTCCTCTTAAATGTACTACTGCATATTCCTCTTAAATATACTACTGCATATTCCTCTTAAATATACTCCATCATATTCCTCTTAAATATAAACTTCTTATTCCTCTTAAATATACTACTTCATATTTCTCTTAAATATACTTCTTATTATTCCTCTTAAATATACTACTGCATATTCCTCTTAAATGTACGATTTCATATTTCTCTGAAATATACTACTTCATATTCCTCTAAAATATGATACTTAATATTCCTCTTAAATATACAACAATACTTCATATTCCTCTTAAATATACTACTTCATATTCCTCTTATATATACTACTGCATATTCCTCTTAAATATACTATTTCATATTCCTCTTAAATATACTACTTCATATTACTCTTAAATATACTACTTCACATTCCTCTCAAATATACTACTTTATATTCCTCTTAAATATAATACTTAATATTCCTCTTAAATATACTACAATACTTCATATTCCTCTTAAATATACTACTTCATATTCCTCTTAAATATACTACTGCATATTCCTCTTAAATATACTACTGCATATTCCTCATAAATATACTACTGCATATTCCTCTTAAATATACTACTTCATATTCCTCTTACATATACTTCTTCATATTCCTCTTAAATATACTACTGCATATTCCTCTCAAATATACTACTTCATATTCCTCTTAAATATACTACTTCATATTCCTCTTAAATATACTACAATACTTCATATACCTCTTAAATATACTACTTCATATTCCTCATAAATATACTACTGCATGTTCCTCTTAAATATACTACTGCATATGGCTCTTAAATATAATACCTAATATTCCTCTTAAATATAATACTTAATTTTCCTCTTAAATATACTACAATACTTCATATTCCTCTTAAATATACTACTTCATATTCCTCTTAAATATGCTACTGCATATTCCTCTCAAATATACTACTTCATATTCCTCTTAAATATACTACTGCATATACCTCTTAAATATACTACTTCATATTCCTCTTAAATATACTACTGCATATTCCTCTTAAATATACTACTTCATATTCCTCTTAAATGTACTACTGTATATTCCTCTTAAATATACTACTGCATATTCCCCTTAAATATACTACATCATATTCCTCTTAAATATAAACTCCTTTTTCGTCTTAAATATACTACTTCATATTACTCTTAATTATACTTCTTCATATTCCTCTTAAATATAATACTGCATATTCCTCTTAAATATACTACTTCATATTCCTCTTAAATGTACTACTGCATATTCCTCTTAAATATACTACTGCATATTACTCTTAAATATACTACTTCATATTCCTCTCAAATATTCTACTTCATATTCCTCTTAAATATAATACTTAATATTTCTCTTAAATATACTACAATACTTCATATTCCTCTTAAATATACTACTTCATATTCCTCTTAAATATACTACTGCATATTCCTCTTAAATATACTACTTCATATTCCTCTTAAATATACTACTTCATATTATTCTTAAATATACTTCTTCATATTCCTCTTAAATATACGTATACTACTTCATGTTCCTCTTAAATATACTACTTCATATTCCTCTCAAATATACTTCTTCATATTCCCCTTAAATATAATACTTAATATTCCTCTTAAATATACTACAATACTTCATATTCCTCTTAAATATACTACTTCATATTCCTCTTAAATATACTACTGCATATTCCTCTTAAATATACTACTGCATATTCCTCTTAAATATACTACTGCATATTCCTCTTAAATATACTACTTCATATTCTTTTTAAATATACTACTGCATATTCCTCTTAAATATACTACTTCATATTCCTCTTAAATGTACTACTGCATATTCCTCTTAAATATACTACTGCATATTTCTCTTAAATATACTACATCATATTCCTCTTAAATATAAACTTCTTATTCCTCTTAAATGTACTACTTCATATTGCTTTTAAATATACTACTATATATTCCTCTTAAATATAATACTTAATATTCCTCTTAAATATAATACTTCATATTCCTCTTAAATATAATACTTAATATTCCTCTTAAATATACTACTGGATATTCCTCTTAAATATACTACTTCATATTCCTCTTAAATATACTACTTCATTATCCTCTTCAATATACTACTTCATATGCCTCTTAAATATACTACTGCATATTCATCTTAAATATACAACTTCATATTCCTCTTAAATATACCACTTCATATTCCTCTTAAATATACTACAGTACTTCATATTCCTCTTAAATATACTACTTCATATTCCTCTTAAATATATTACTGCATATTCCTCTTAAATATACTACTTCATATTCCTCTTAAATAAACTACTTCATATTACCCTTAAATATACTACTTCATATTCCTCTCAAATATACTACTTCATATTCCTCTTAAATATAATACTTAATATTCCTCTTAAATATACTACAATACTTCATATTTCTCTTAAATATACTACTTCATATTCCTCTAAAATATACTACTGCATAATCCTCTTATATATACTACTGCATATTCCTCTTAAATATACTACTGTATATTCCTCTTAAATATACTACTTCATATTCCTCTTAAATATACTACTGCATATTTCTCTTAAATATACTACTTCATATTCCTCTTAAATGTGCTACTGCGTATTCCTTTTAAATATACTACTGCATATTCCTCTTAAATATACAACATCATATTCCTCTTATATATAAACTTCTTATTCCTCTTAAATATACAACTTCATATTCCTCTTAAATATACTTCTTCTTATTCCTCTTAAATATACTACTGCATATTCCTCTTAAATATACTACTTCATATTCCTCTTAAATGTACTACTGCATATTCCTCTTAAATATACTACTGCATATTCCTCCTAAATATACTACATCATATTCCTCTTAAATATAAAGTTCTTATTCCTCTTAAATATACTTCTTCATATTTCTCTTAAATATACTTCTTATTATTCCACTTAAATATACTACTGCATATTTCTCTTAAATTTACTATTTCATATTTCTCTCAAATATACTACTTCATATTCCTCTCAAATATACTACTTCATATTCCTCTTAAATATGATACTTAATATTCCTCTTAAATATACAACAATACTTCATATTCCTCTTAAATATACTACTTCATATTCCTCTTATATATACTACTGCATATTGATCTTAAATATAATAGTTCATATTCCTCTTAAATATACTACTTCATATTACTCTTAAATATACTACTTCACATTCCTCTCAAATATACTACTTTATATTCCTCTTAAATATAATACTTAATATTCCTCTTAAATATACTACAATACTTCATATTCCTCTTAAATATACTACTGCATATTCCTCATAAATATACTACTGCATATTCCTCTTAAATATACTACTTCATATTCCTCTTAATTATACTTCTTCATATTCCTCTTAAATATACTACTGCATATTCTTCTCAAATATACTACTTCATATTCCTCTTAAATATACTACTTCATATTACTCTTAAATATACTACTATATATTCCTCTTAAATATAATGCTTAATATTCCTCTTAAATATAATACTTTATATTCCTCTTAAATATACTACTTAATATTCCTCTTAAATATACTACCGCATATTCCTCTTAAATATACTACTTCATATTCCTCTTAAATATACTACATCATATTCCTCTTAAATATACTACTGCATATTCCTCTTAAATATACTACATCATATTCCTCTTAAATATAAACTTCTTATTTCTCTTAAATATACTACTTCATATTCCTCTTAAATATACTTTTTCATATTCCTCTTAAATATACTACTGCATATTCCTCTTAAATATACTACTTCATATTCCTCTTAAATATACTACTGCATATTCCTCTTAAATATACTACTTCATATTCCTCTTAAATATAATACTGCATATTCCTCTTAAATATACTACTTCATATTCCGCTTAAATATACTACTGCATATTCTTCTTAAATGTACTACTTCATATTACTCTTAAATATACTACTTCATATTCCTCTCAAATATACTACTTCATATTCCTCTTAAATATAATACTTAATATTCCTCTTAAATATACTACAATACTTCATATTCCTCTTAAATATACTACTTCATATTCCTCTTAAATATACTACTGCATATTCCTTTTAAATATACTACTGCATATTCCTCTTAAATATACTACTGCATATTCCACTTAAATATACTACTTCATATTCCTCTTAAATATACTACTGTATATTCCTCTTAAATATACTACTTCATATTCCTCTTAAATGTACTACTGCATATTCCTCTTAAATATACTACTGCATATTCCTCTTAAATATACTACATCATATTCCTCTTAAATATAAACTTCTTATTCCTTTTAAATATACTACTTCAGATTCCTCTTAAATATACTTCTTCATATTCCTCTTAAATATACTACTGCATATTCCTCTCAAATATACAACTTCATATTCCTCTTAAAAATACTACTTCATATTGCTCTTAAATATACTACTATATATTCCTCTTAAATATAATACTTAATATTCCTCTTAAATATAATACTTAATATTCCTCTTAAATATAATACTTAATATTCCTCTTAAATATACTACTGGATATTCCTCTAATATATACCACTTCATATTCCTCTTAAATATACTACTTCATTATCTTCTTCAATATACTACTGCATATGCCTCTTAAATATACTACTGCATATTCCTCTTAAATATACTACTTCATATTCCTCTTAAATATACTACTTCATATTCCTTTTAAATATACTACTGCATATTCCTCTTAAATATACTACTTGATATGGCTCTTAAATATAATACTTAATATTCCTCTTAAATATAATACTTAATATTCCTCTTAAATATACTACTTCATATTTCTCTTAAATATACTACTTTATATTCCTCTTAAATATACTACTGAATATTCCTTTTAAATATACTACTTCATATTTCTTTTAAATATACTACTGCATATTAATCTTAAATATACTACTTCATATTCCTCTTAAATATACTACTTCATATTCCTCTTAAATACACTACTTCATATTCCTCTTAAACATACTACTGTATATTCCTCTTAAATATACTACTTCATATTCCTCTTAAATATACTACTTCATATTACTCTTAAATATACTATTTCATATTCCTCTCAAATATACTACTTCATATTCCTCTTAAATATAATACCTAATATTCCTCTTAAATATACTACAATACTTCATATTCCTCTTAAATATACTACTGCATATTCCTCTTAAATATACTTAAGCATATTCTTCTTAAATATACTACTGCATATTCCTCTTAAATATACTACTTCATATTCCTCTTAAATATACTACTGCATATTCCTCTTAAATATACTACTTCATTTTCCTCTTAAATGTACTACTTCATATTCCTCTTAAACATACTACTTCATATTCCTCTTAAACATGCTACTTCATATTCCTCTTAAACATACTACTTCATATTCCTCTCAAATATACTACTTCATATTCCTCTTAAACATACTACTTCATATTCCTCTTAAACATACTACTTCATATTCCTCTTAAACATACTACTTCATATTCCTCTTAAATATACTACTTCATATTTCTCTTAAACATACTACTTCATATTCCTCTTAAATATACTACTGCATATTCCTCTTAAATATACTTCTTCATATTCCTCTATAATATACTACTTCATATTCCTCTTAAACATACTACTTCATATTCCTCTTAAATATACTACTTCATATTCCTCTAAAACATACTACTTCATATTCCTCTTAAACATACTACTTCATATTGCTGTTAAAAATACTACTTCATATTCCTCTTAAACATACTACTTCATATTACTCTTAAATATAATACTTCATATTCCTCTTAAATATTCTACTGCATATTCCTCTTAAATATACTACTTCATATTCCTCTTAAACATACTACTTCATATTCTTTTTTGAACATACTATTTCAAATTCCTCTTAAACATACTACTTCATATTCCTCTAAAACAAACTACTTCATATTCCTCTTAAATATACTACTTCATATGCCTCTTAAACATACTACTTCATATTCCTCTTAAACATACTACTTCATATTCCTCTTAAATATACTACTTCATATTCCTCTTAAACATACTACTTCATATTACTCTTAAATATACTACTCCATATTCCTCTTAAACATTCTACTTTATATTCCTCTTATACTACCTCAAATTCCTCTTAAACATACTACTTTATAATCTTCTTAAATATACTACTTCATATTTCTTTTAAATATACTACTTCATATTCCTCTCAAACATACTACTTCATATTCCTCTTAAACATACTACTTCATATTCCTCTTAAACATACTACTTCATATTCCTCTTAAACATATTACTTCATATTCCTCTTAAATATACTACTTCATATTTTTTTTAAACATACTACTTCATATTCCTCTTAAACATACTACTTCATATTCCTCTTAAACATACTACTTCATATTCCTCTTAAACATAATACTTCATATTCCTCTTAAACATACTACTTCATATTCCTCTTAAACATATAATATAATATTCTTCTTAAATATACTACTTCATATTCCTCTTAAACATACTCCTTCATATTCTTCTTAAACACACTACTTCATATTCCTCTTAAACATTCTACTGCATATTCCTCTTAAATATACTACTTCATATTCTTCTTTAACATACTACTTCATATTCCTCTTAAACATACTACTTCATATTCCTCTTAAACATACCACTTCATATTCCTCTTAAATATACTACTTCATATTCCTCTTAAACATAATACTTCATATTCCTCTTAAACATACTACTTCATATTCCTCTTAAACATACTACTTCATATTCCTCTTAAACATACTACTTCATATTTCTCTTAAACATACTACTTCATATTCCTCTTAAAAATATAATATAATATTCTTCTTAAATATACTACTTCATATTCCTCTTAAACATACTCCTTCATATTTTTCTTAAACACACTACTTCATATTCCTTTTAAACATACTACTTCATATACCTCTTAAACATACTACTTCATATTAATCTTAAACATACTACTTCATATTCCTCTTAAACATACTACTTCATATGCCTCTTACACATACTACTTCATATTCCTCTTAAACATAATACTTCATATTCCTCTTAAACATACTACTTCATATTCTTCTTAAACATACTACTTCATATTCCTCTAAAACATACCACTTCATATTTCTCTTATACATACTACTTCATATGCCTCTTAAACATACTACTTCATATTCCTCTTAAACTAAAACCTTCAGATTCCTCTTAAACATACTACTTCATATTCATCTTAAACATACTACTTCATATTCCTCTTAAACATACTACTTCATTTTCCTCTTAAACATACTACTTCATATTCCTCTTAAACATACTACTTCATATTCCTTTTAAACATACTACTTCATATAACTCTTAAACATACTACTTCATATTCCTCTTAAACATACTACTTCATAATCCTCTTAAACATACTACTTCATATTCCTCTTAAACATACTACTTCATATTCCTCTTAAACATACTACTTCATATTCCTCTTAAACATACTACTTAGTATTCCTCTCAAATATACTACTTAATATTCCTCTTAAACATACTACTTCATATTCCTCTTAAACATACTACTTCATATTACCCTTAAACATACTACTTCATATTCCTCTTAAATATTCAACTTCATATTTCTCTTAAACATACTACTTTATATTCCTCTTAAATATACTACTTCATATTCCTCTTAAACATACTACTACATATTCCTCTTAAACATACTACTCATATTCCTCTTAAACATACTACTTCATATTCCTCTTAAACATACTACTTCATATTCCTCTTAAACAATCTACTGCATATTCCTCTTAAACATACTACTTCATATTCCTTTTAAATATATTACTTCATATTCCTCTTAAACATACTACTTCATATTCCTCTTATACTACTTCATATTCCTCTTAAACATACTACTTAATATTCTTCTTAAATATACTACTTCATATTACTTTTAAAAATACTACTTCATATTCCTCTTAAGCATACTACTTCATATTTCTCTTAAACATACTACTTCATATTCCTCTTAAACATACTACTTCATATTCCTCTTAAACAATCTACTGCATATTCCTCTTAAACATACTACTTCATATTCCTTTTAAACATACTACTTCATATTACCCTTAAACATAGTACTTCATATCCCTCTTAAACATATTACTTCATATTCTTCTTAAATATAGTACTTCATATTCTTCTTAAACATACTACTTCATATTCCTCTTAAACATACTACTTCATATTCCTCTTAAACATACTACTTCATATTCCTCTTAAACATACTACTTCATATTCCTCTTAAACATACTACTTCATATTCCTCTTAAACATACTACATAATATTCTTCTTCAATATACTACTTCATATTCCTCTTAAACATACTCCTTCATATTCCTCTTAAACATACTAATTCATATTCCTCGTAAACATTCTACTGCATATTCCTCTTAAATATACTACTTCATATTCCTCTTAAACATACTACTTCATATTCCTCTTAAGCATACTACTTCATATTCCTCTTCAACATACTACTTTATATTCCTCTTAAATATACTACTTCATATTCCTTTTAAATATGCTACTTCATATTACTCTTAAACATACTACTTCATATTCCTCTTAAACATACTACTTCATATTCCTCTTAAATATACTACTTTATATTCCTTTTAAATATATTACTTCATATTCCTCTTAAACATTCTACTTCATTTTCCTCTTATACTACTTCATATTCTTCTTAAATATAGTACTTCATATTCCTCTTAAACATACTACTTCATATTCCTCTTAAACATACTACTTCATATTCCTCTTAAACATACTACTTCATATTCCTCTTCAACATACAACTTCATATTCCTCTTAAACATACTACTTCATATTCCAGTTAAACATACTACTTCATATTCCTCCTTATTATACTACTTCATATTCCTCTTAAACATACTACTTCATATTCCTCTTAAACGTACTACTTCATATTCCTCTTAAACATACTACTGCATATTCCTCAAAAATATACTGCTTCATATTCCTTTTAAACATACTACTTCATATTCCTCTTAAATATACTACTTCATATTCCTCTTAAATATACTACTTCATATTCCTCCTAAACATACTACTTCATATTTCTCTTAAAAATATTACTTCATATTCCTCTTAAACATACTACTTCATATTCCTCTTAAACATACTACTTCATATTCCTCTTAAACATACTACTTCATATTCCTTTTAAATATACTACTTCATATTACTCTTAAACATACTACTTCATATTCCTCTTGAACATACTACTTTATATTCCTCTTAAATATACTACTGGATATTCCTCTTATATATACCACTTCATATTCCTCTTAAATATACTACTTCATTATCTTCTTCAATATACTACTGCATATGCCTCTTAAATATACTACTGCATATTCCTCTTAAATATACTACTTTATATTCCTCTTAAATATACTACTTCATAGTCCTTTTAAATATACTACTGCATATTCCTCTTAAATATACTACTTCATATGGCTCTTAAATATAATACTTAATATTCCTCTTAAATATAATACATAATATTCCTCTTAAATATACTACTTCATATTTCTCTTAAATATACTACTTCATATTCCTCTTAAATATACTACTGCATATTCCTTTTAAATATACTACTTCATATTTCTCTTAAATATACTACTGCATATTAATCTTAAATATACTACTTCATATTCCTCTTAAATATACTACTTCATATTCCTCTTAAATACACTACTTCATATTCCTCTTAAATATACTACTGTATATTCCTCTTAAATATACTACTTCATATTCCTCTTAAATATACTACTTCATATTACTCTTAAATATACTATTTCATATTCCTCTCAAATATACTACTTCATATTCCTCTTAAATATAATACTTAATATTCCTCTTAAATATACTACAATACTTCATATTCCTCTTAAATATACTACTTCATATTCCTCTTAAATATACTACTGCATATTCCTCTTAAATATACTACAGCATATTCCTCTTAAATATAATACTGCATATTCCTCTTAAATATACTACTTCATATTCCTCTTAAATATACTACTGCATATTCCTCTTAAATATACTACTTCATATTCCTCTTAAATGTACTACTTCATATTCCTCTTAAACATACTACTTCATATTCCTCTTAAACATGCTACTTCATATTCCTCTTAAACATACTACTTCATATTCCTCTCAAATATACTACTTCATATTCCTCTTAAACATACTACTTCATATTCTTCTTAAACATACTACTTCATATTCCTCTTAAACATACTACTTCATATTCCTCTTAAATATACTACTTCATATTTCTCTTAAACATACTACTTCATATTCCTCTTAAATATACTACTGCATATTCCTCTTAAATATACTACTTCATATTCCTCTATAATATACTACTTCATATTCCTCTTAAACATACTACTTCATATTCCTCTTAAATATACTACTTCATATTCCTCTAAAACATATTACTTCATATTCCTCTTAAACATACTACTTCATATTCCTCTTAAACATACTACTTCATATTACCCTTAAACATAGTACTTCATATCCCTCTTAAACATATTACTTCATATTCTTCTTAAATATAGTACTTCATATTCTTCTTAAACATACTACTTCATATTCCTCTTAAACATACTACTTCATATTCCTCTTAAACATACTACTTCATATTCCTCTTAAACATACTACTTCATATTCCTCTTAAACATACTACTTCATATTCCTCTTAAACATACTACATAATATTCTTCTTAAATATACTACTTCATATTCCTCTTAAACATACTCCTTCATATTCCTCTTTAACATACTAATTCATATTCCTCTTAAACATTCTACCGCATATTCCTCTTAAATATACTACTTCATATTCCTCTTTAACATACTACTTCATATTCCTCTTAAGCATAATACTTCATATTCCTCTTCAACATATTACTTCATATTCCTCTTAAATATACTACTTCATATTTTTCTTTAACATACTACTTCATATTCCTCTTAAACATACTACTTCATATTCCTCTTAAACATACTACTTCATATTCCTCTTAAACATATTACTTCATATTCCTCTTAAATATACTACTTCATATTTTTTTTAAACATACTACTTCATATTCCTCTTAAACATACTACTTCATATTCCT
Organism: Atherix ibis; assembly: GCA_958298945.1. Lineage (NCBI taxonomy): Eukaryota > Metazoa > Arthropoda > Insecta > Diptera > Athericidae > Atherix > Atherix ibis. The sequence continues at coordinate 129,912 of CATQJD010000111.1, forward strand.
CTTAAACATACTACTTCATATTCCTCTTAAACATACTACTTCATATTCCTCTTAAACATACTACTTCATATTCCTCTTAAACATATAATATAATATTCTTCTTAAATATACTACTTCATATTCCTCTTAAACATACTCCTTCATACTCCTCTTAAACACACTACTTCATATTCCTCTTAAACATTCTACTGCATATTCCTCTTAAATATACTACTTCATATTCTTCTTTAACATACTACTTCATATTCCTCTTAAACATACTACTTCATATTCCTCTTAAACATACCACTTCATATTCCTCTTAAATATACTACTTCATATTCCTCTTAAACATACTACTTCATATTCCTCTTAAACATAATAATTCATATTCCTCTTAAACATACTACTTCATATTCCTCTTAAACATACTACTTCATATTCCTCTTAAACATACTACTTCATATTAATCTTAAACATACTACTTCATATTCCTCTTAAACATACTACTTCATATGCCTCTTACACATACTACTTCATATTCCTCTTAAACATAATACTTCATATTCCTCTTAAACATACTACTTCATATTCTTCTTAAACATACTACTTCATATTCCTCTAAAACATACTACTTCATATTTCTCTTAAACATACTACTTCATATGCCTCTTAAACATACTACTTCATATTCCTCTTAAACTAAAACCTTCATATTCCTCTTAAACATACTACTTCATATTCCTCTTAAACATACTACTTCATATTCCTCTTAAACATACTACTTCATATTCCTCTTAAACATACTACTTAGTATTCCTCTCAAATATACTACTTAATATTCCTCTTAAACATACTACTTCATATTCCTCTTAAACATACTACTTCATATTACCCTTAAACATACTACTTCATATTCCTCTTAAATATTCTACTTCATATTTCTCTTAAACATACTACTTTATATTCCTCTTAAATATACTACTTCATATTCCCCGTAAATATACTACTGCATATTCCTCTTAAACATACTACTTCATATTCCTCTTGAACATACTACTTCATATTCATCTTAAACATAATACTTAATATTCCTCTTAAATATACTACTTCATATTCCTCTTAAACATACTACTTCATATTCCTCTTAAACATACTACTTCATATTCCTCTTAAACATACTACTTCATATTCCTCTTAAACATACTACTTCATATTCCCTTTAAACATACTACTTCATATTATTCTTAAATATACTACTGCATATTCCTCTTAAACATACTACTTCATATTCCTCTTAAACATACTACTTCATATTCATCTTAAACATAATACTTAATATTCCTCTTAAATATACTACTTCATATTCCTCTTAAACATACTACTTCATATTCCTCTTAAACATACTATTTCATATTCCTCTTAAACATACTACTTCATATTCCTCTTAAACATACTACTTCATATTCAATTTAAACATACTATTTCATATTATTCTTAAATATACTACTTCATATTCCTCTTAAATATACTACTACCTATTCCTCTTAAATATACTACTTCACATTCCTCTTAAACATACTACTTCATATTCCTCTTAAACATACTACTTCATATTCCTCTTAAATATACTACTTCATATTCCTCTTAAACATACTACTACATATTCCTCTTAAACATACTACTCATATTCCTCTTAAATATACTACTTCATATTCCTCTTAAACATACTACTTCATATTCCTTTTAAATATATTACTTCATATTCCTCTTAAACATACTACTTCATATTCCTCTTATACTACTTCATATTCCTCTTAAACATACTACTTTATATTCTTCTTAAATATACTACTTCATATTCCTTTTAAAAATACTACTTCATATTCCTCTTAAGCATACTACTTCATATTCCTCTTAAACATACCACTTCATATTCCTCTTAAACATACTACTTCATATTCCTCTTAAACATTCTACTGCATATTCCTCTTAAACATACTACTTCATATTCCTTTTAAACATACTACTTCATATTACCCTTAACATAGTACTTCATATACCTCTTAAACATATTACTTCATATTCTTCTTAAATATAGTACTTCATATTCTTCTTAAACATACTACTTCATATTCCTCTTAAACATACTACTTCATATTCCTCTTAAACATACTACTTCATATTCCTCTTAAACATACTACTTCATATTCCTCTTAAACATACTACTTCATATTCCTCTTAAACATACTACATAATATTCTTCTTCAATATACTACTTCATATTCCTCTTAAACATACTCCTTCATATTCCTCTTAAACATACTAATTCATATTCCTCGTAAACATTCTACTGCATATTCCTCTTAAATATACTACTTCATATTCCTCTTTAACATACTACTTCATATTCCTCTTAAGCATACTACTTCATATTCCTCTTCAACATACTACTTTATATTCCTCTTAAATATACTACTTCATATTCCTTTTAAATATGCTACTTCATATTACTCTTAAACATACTACTTCATATTCCTCTTAAACATACTACTTCATATTCCTCTTAAATATACTACTTTATATTCCTTTTAAATATATTACTTCATATTCCTCTTAAACATTCTACTTCATATTCCTCTTATACTACTTCATATTCTTCTTAAATATAGTACTTCATATTCCTCTTAAACATACTACTTCATATTCCTCTTAAACATACTACTTCATATTCCTCTTAAACATACTACTTCATATTCCTCTTCAACATACAACTTCATATTCCTCTTAAACATACTACTTCATATTCCACTTAAACATACTACTTCATATTCCTCTTTATTATACTACTTCATATTCCTCTTAAACATACTACTTCATATTCCTCTTAAACATACTACTTCATATTCCTCTTAAACATACTACTGCATATTCCTCAAAAATATACTACTTCATATTCCTTTTAAACATACTACTTCATATTCCTCTTAAATATACTACTTCATATTCCTCTTAAACATACTCCTTCATATTCCTCTTAAACACACTACTTCATATTCCTCTTAAACATTCTACTGCATATTCCTCTTAAATATACTACTTCATATTCTTCTTTAACATACTACTTCATATTCCTCTTAAACATACTACTTCATATTCCTCTTAAACATACCACTTCATATTCCTCTTAAATATACTACTTCATATTCCTCTTAAACATACTACTTCATATTCCTCTTAAACATAATAATTCATATTCCTCTTAAACATACTACTTCATATTCCTTTTAAACATACTACTTCATATTCCTCTTAAACATACTACTTCATATTAATCTTAAACATACTACTTCATATTCCTCTTAAACATACTACTTCATATGCCTCTTACACATACTACTTCATATTCCTCTTAAACATAATACTTCATATTCCTCTTAAACATACTACTTCATATTCTTCTTAAACATACTACTTCATATTCCTCTAAAACATACTATTTCATATTTCTCTTAAACATACTACTTCATATGCCTCTTAAACATACTACTTCATATTCCTCTTAAACTAAAACCTTCATATTCCTCTTAAACATACTACTTCATATTCCTCTTAAACATACTACTTCATATTCCTCTTAAACATACTACTTCATATTCCTCTTAAACATACTACATAGTATTCCTCTCAAATATACTACTTAATATTCCTCTTAAACATACTACTTCATATTCCTCTTAAACATACTACTTCATATTACCCTTAAACATACTACTTCATATTCCTCTTAAATATTCTACTTCATATTTCTCTTAAACATACTACTTTATATTCCTCTTAAATATACTACTTCATATTCCTCGTAAATATACTACTGCATATTCCTCTTAAACATACTACTTCATATTCCTCTTGAACATACTACTTCATATTCATCTTAAACATAATACTTAATATTCCTCTTAAATATACTACTTCATATTCCTCTTAAAAATACTACTTCATATTCCTCTTAAACATACTACTTCATATTCCTCTTAAACATACTACTTCATATTCCTCTTAAACATACTACTTCATATTCCCTTTAAACATACTACTTCATATTATTCTTAAATATACTACTTAATATTCCTCTTAAATATACTACTACCTATTCCTCTTAAATATACTACTTCATATTCCTCTTAAACATACTACTTCATAATCCTCTTAAACATACTACTTCATATTCCTCTTAAATATACTACTTCATATTCCTCTTAAGCATACTACTACATATTCCTCTTAAACATACTACTCATATTCCTCTTAAATATACTACTTCATATTCCTCTTAAACATACTACTTCATATTCCTTTTAAATATATTACTTCATATTCCTCTTAAACATACTACTTCATATTCCTCTTATACTACTTCATATTCCTCTTAAACATACTACTTTATATTCTTCTTAAATATACTACTTCATATTCCTCTTAAACATACTACTTCATAATCCTCTTAAACATACTACTTCATATTCCTCTTAAATATACTACTTCATATTCCTCTTAAACATACTACTACATATTCCTCTTAAACATACTACTTCATATTCCTCTTAAACATACTACTTCATTTTCCTCTTAAACATACTACTTCATATTCCTCTTAAACATACTACTTCATATTCCTTTTAAACATACTACTTCATATAACTCTTAAACATACTACTTCATATTCCTCTTAAACATACTACTTCATAATCCTCTTAAACATACTACTTCATATTCCTCTTAAACATACTACTTCATATTCCTCTTAAACATACTACTTCATATTCCTCTTAAACATACTACTTAGTATTCCTCTCAAATATACTACTTAATATTCCTCTTAAACATACTACTTCATATTCCTCTTAAACATACTACTTCATATTACCCTTAAACATACTACTTCATATTCCTCTTAAATATTCTACTTCATATTTCTCTTAAACATACTACTTTATATTCCTCTTAAATATACTACTTCATATTCCTCGTAAATATACTACTGCATATTCCTCTTAAACATACTACTTCATATTCCTCTTAAACATACTACTTCATATTCATCTTAAACATAATACTTAATATTCCTCTTAAATATACTACTTCATATTCCTCTTAAACATACTACTTCATATTCCTCTTAAACATACTATTTCATATTCCTCTTAAACATACTACTTCATATTCCTCTTAAACATACTACTTCATATTCAATTTAAACATACTATTTCATATTATTCTTAAATATACTACTTCATATTCCTCTTAAATATACTACTACCTATTCCTCTTAAATATACTTCTTCACATTCCTCTTAAACATACTACTTCATATTCCTCTTAAACATACTACTTCATAGTCCTCTTAAATATACTACTTCATATTCCTCTTAACCATACTACTACATATTCCTCTTAAACATACTACTCATATTCCTCTTAAATATACTACTTCATATTCCTCTTAAACATACTACTTCATATTCCTTTTAAATATATTACTTCATATTCCTCTTAAACATACTACTTCATATTCCTCTTATACTACTTCATATTCCTCTTAAACATACTACTTTATATTCTTCTTAAATATACTACTTCATATTCCTTTTAAAAATACTACTTCATATTCCTCTTAAGCATACTACTTCATATTCCTCTTAAACATACCACTTCATATTCCTCTTAAACATACTACTTCATATTCCTCTTAAACATTCTACTGCATATTCCTCTTAAACATACTACTTCATATTCCTTTTAAACATACTACTTCATATTACCCTTAAACATAGTACTTCATATACCTCTTAAACATATTACTTCATATTCTTCTTAAATATAGTACTTCATATTCTTCTTAAACATACTACTTCATATTCCTCTTAAACATACTACTTCATATTCCTCTTAAACATACTACTTCATATTCCTCTTAAACATACTACTTCATATTCCTCTTCAACATACTACTTTATATTCCTCTTAAATATACTACTTCATATTCCTTTTAAATATGCTACTTCATATTACTCTTAAACATACTACTTCATATTCCTCTTAAACATACTACTTCATATTCCTCTTAAATATACTACTTTATATTCCTTTTAAATATATAACTTCATATTCCTCTTAAACATTCTACTTCATATTCCTCTTATACTACTTCATATTCTTCTTAAATATAGTACTTCATATTCCTCTTAAACATACTACTTCATATTCCTCTTAAACATACTACTTCATATTCCTCTTAAACATACTACTTCATATTCCTCTTCAACATACAACTTCATATTCCTCTTAAACATACTACTTCATATTCCACTTAAACATACTACTTCATATTCCTCTTTATTATACTACTTCATATTCCTCTTAAACATACTACTTCATATTCCTCTTAAACATACTACTTCATATTCCTCTTAAACATACTACTGCATATTCCTCAAAAATATACTACTTCATATTCCTTTTAAACATACTACTTCATATTCCTCTTAAATATACTACTTCATATTCCTCTTAAATATACTACTTCATATTCCTCCTAAACATACTACTTCATATTCCTCTTAAACATACTACTTCATATTCCTTTTAAATATACTACTTCATATTATTCTTAAACATACTACTTCATATTCCTCTTAAACATACTACTTCATATTCCTCTTAAATATACTACTGGATATTCCTCTTATATATACCACTTCATATTCCTCTTAAATATACTACTTCATTATCTTCTTCAATATACTACTGCATATGCCTCTTAAATATACTACTGCATATTCCTCTTAAATATACTACTTCATATTCCTCTTAAATATACTACTTCTTATTCCTTTTAAATATACAACTGCATATTCCTCTTAAATATACTACTTCATATGGCTCTTAAATATAATACTTAATATTCCTCTTAAATATAATACTTAAAATTCCTCTTAAATATACTACTTCATATTTCTCTTAAATATACTACTTCATATTCCTCTTAAATATACTACTGCATATTCATTTTAAATATACTACTTCATATTTCTCTTAAATATACTACTGCATATTAATCTTAAATATACTACTTCATATTCCTCTTAAATATACTACTTCATATTCCTCTTAAATACACTACTTCATATTCCTCTTAAATATACTACTGTATATTCCTCTTAAATATACTACTTCATATTCCTCTTAAATATACTACTTCATATTACTCTTAAATATACTATTTCATATTCCTCTCAAATATACTACTTCATATTCCTCTTAAATATAATACTTAATATTTCTCTTAAATATACTACAATACTTCATATTCCTCTTAAATATACTACTTCATATTCCTCTTAAATATACTACTGCATATTCCTCTTAAATATACTACAGCATATTCCTCTTAAATATAATACTGCATATTCCTCTTAAATATACTACTTCATATTCCTCTTAAATATACTACTGCATATTCCTCTTAAATATACTACTTCATATTCCTCTTAAATGTACTACTTCATATTCCTCTTAAACATACTACTTCATATTCCTCTTAAACATGCTACTTCATGTTCCTCTTAAACATACTACTTCATATTCCTCTCAAATATACTAATTCATATTCCTCTTAAACATACTACTTCATATTCTTCTTAAACATACTACTTCATATTCCTCTTAAACATACTACTTCATATTCCTCTTAAATATACTACTTCATATTTCTCTTAAACATACTACTTCATATTCCTCTTAAATATACTACTGCATATTCCTCTTAAATATACTACTTCATATTCCTCTATAATATACTACTTCATATTCCTCTTAAACATACTACTTCATATTCCTCTTAAATATACTACTTCATATTCCTCTAAAACATATTACTTCATATTCCTCTTAAACATACTACTTCATATTGCTGTTAAAAATACTACTTCATATTCCTCTTAAACATACTACTTCATATTACTCTTAAATATAATACTTCATATTCCTCTTAAATATTCTACTGCATATTCCTCTGAAATATACTACTTCATATTCCTCTTAAACATACTACTTCATATTCTTCTTGAACATACTACTTCATATTCCTCTTAAACATACTACTTCATATTCCTCTAAAACAAACTACTTCATATTCCTCTTAAATATACTACTTCATATGCCTCTTAAACATACTACTTCATATTCCTCTTAAACATACTAATTCATATTCCTCTTAAATATACTACTTCATATTCCTCTTAAACATACTACTTCATATTACTCTTAAATATACTACTTCATATTCCTCTTAAACATTCTACTTTATATTCCTCTTATACTACCTCAAATTCCTCATAAACATACTACTTTATAATCTTCTTAAATATACTACTTCATATTTCTTTTAAATATACTACTTCATATTCCTCTCAAACATTCTACTTCATATTCCTCTTAAACATACTACTTCATATTCCTCTTAAACATACCACTTCATATTCCTCTTAAACATTCTACTGCATATTCCTCTTAAATATACTACTTCATATTCCTCTTAAACATACTACTTCATATTCCTCTTAAACATACTACTTCATATTCCTCTTAAACATATTACTTCATATTCCTCTTAAATATACTACTTCATATTTTTCTTAAACATACTACTTCATATTCCTCTTAAACATACTACTTCATATTCCTCTTAAACATACCACTTCATATTCCTCTTAAACATTCTACTGCATATTCCTCTTAAATATACTACTTCATATTCCTCTTAAACATACTACTTCATATTCCTCTTAAACATACTACTTCATATTCCTCTTAAACATACTACTTCATATTCCTCTTAAACATACTCCTTCATATTCCTCTTAAACACACTACTTCATATTCCTCTTAAACATTCTACTGCATATTCCTCTTAAATATACTACTTCATATTCTTCTTTAACATACTACTTCATATTCCTCTTAAACATACTACTTCATATTCCTCTTAAACATAATAATTCATATTCCTCTTAAACATACTACTTCATATTCCTTTTAAACGTACTACTTCATATTCCTCTTAAACATACTACTTCGTATTAATCTTAAACATACTACTTCATATTCCTCTTAAACATACTACTTCATATGCCTCTTACACATACTACTTCATATTCCTCTTAAACATAATACTTCATATTCCTCTTAAACATACTACTTCATATTCTTCTTAAACATACTACTTCATATTCTTCTAAAACATACTACTTCATATTTCTCTTAAACATACTACTTCATATGCCTCTTAAACATACTACTTCATATTCCTCTTAAACTAAAACCTTCATATTCCTCTTAAACATACTACTTCATATTCCTCTTAAACATACTACTTCATATTCCTCTTAAACATACTACTTCATATTCCTCTTAAACATAATACTTCATATTCCTCTTAAACATACTACTTCATATTCCTTTTAAACATACTACTTCATATAACTCTTAAACATACTACTTCATATTCCTCTTAAACATACTACTTCATAATCCTCTTAAACATACTACTTCATATTCCTCTTAAACATACTACTTCATATTACTCTTAAACATACTACTTCATATTCCTCTTAAACATACTACTTAGTATTCCTCTCAAATATACTACTTAATATTCCTCTTAAACATACTACTTCATATTCCTCTTAAACATACTACTTCATATTACCCTTAAACATACTACTTCATATTCCTCTTAAATATTCTACTTCATATTTCTCTTAAACATACTACTTTATATTCCTCTTAAATATACTACTTCATATTCCTCGTAAATATACTACGGCATATTCCTCTTAAACATACTACTTCACATTCCTCTTAAACATACTACTTCATATTCATCTTAAACATAATACTTAATATTCCTCTTAAATATACTACTTCATATTCCTCTTAAACATACTACTTCATATTCCTCTTAAACATACTACTTCATATTCCTCTTAAACATACTACTTCATATTCCTCTTAAACATACTACTTCATATTCCCTTTAAACATACTACTTCATATTATTCTTAAATATACTACTTCATATTCCTCTTAAATATACTACTACCTATTCCTCTTAAATATACTACTTCACATTCCTCTTAAACATACTACTTCATATTCCTCTTAAACATACTACTTCATATTCCTCTTAAATATACTACTTCATATTCCTCTTAAACATACTACTACATATTCCTCTTAAACATACTACTCATATTCCTCTTAAATATACTACTTCATATTCCTCTTAAACATACTACTTCATATTCCTTTCAAATATATTACTTCATATTCCTCTTAAACATACTACTTCATATTCCTCTTATACTACTTCATATTCCTCTTAAACATACTACTTTATATTCTTCTTAAATATACTACTTCATATTCCTTTTAAAAATACTACTTCATATTCCTCTTAAACATACTACTTCATATTCCTCTTAAACATACCACTTCATATTCCTCTTAAACATACTACTTCATATTCCTCTTAAACATTCTACTGCATATTCCTCTTAAACATACTACTTCATATTCCTCTTAAACATACTACTTCATATTACCCTTAAACATAGTACTTCATATCCCTCTTAAACATATTACTTCATATTCTTCTTAAATATAGTACTTCATATTCTTCTTAAACATACTACTTCATATTCCTCTTAAACATACTACTTCATATTCCTCTTAAACATACTACTTCATATTCCTCTTAAACATACTACTTCATATTCCTCTTAAACATACTACTTCATATTCCTCTTAAACATACTACATAATATTCTTCTTAAATATACTACTTCATATTCCTCTTAAACATACTCCTTCATATTCCTCTTTAACATACTAATTCATATTCCTCTTAAACATTCTACTGCATATTCCTCTTAAATATACTACTTCATATTCCTCTTTAACATACTACTTCATATTCCTCTTAAGCATACTACTTCATATTCCTCTTCAACATATTACTTCATATTCCTCTTAAATATACTACTTCATATTTTTCTTAAACATACTACTTCATATTCCTCTTAAACATACTACTTCATATTCCTCTTAAACATACTACTTCATATTCCTCTTAAACATATTACTTCATATTCCTCTTAAATATACTACTTCATATTTTTCTTAAACATACTACTTCATATTCCTCTTAAACATACTACTTCATATTCCTCTTAAACATACTACTTCATATTCCTCTTAAACATACTACTTCATATTCCTCTTAAACATACTACTTCATATTCCTCTTAAACATATAATATAATATTCTTCTTAAATATACTACTTCATATTCCTCTTAAACATACTCCTTCATATTCCTCTTAAACACACTACTTCATATTCCTCTTAAACATTCTACTGCATATTCCTCTTAAATATACTACTTCATATTCTTCTTTAACATACTACTTCATATTCCTCTTAAACATACTACTTCATATTCCTCTTAAACATACCACTTCATATTCCTCTTAAACATACTACTTCATATTCCTCTTAAACATAATAATTCATATTCCTCTTAAACATACTACTTCATATTCCTTTTAAACGTACTACTTCATATTCCTCTTAAACATACTACTTCGTATTAATCTTAAACATACTACTTCATATTCCTCTTAAACATACTACTTCATATGCCTCTTACACATACTACTTCATATTCCTCTTAAACATAATACTTCATATTCCTCTTAAACATACTACTTCATATTCTTCTTAAACATACTACTTCATATTCTTCTAAAACATACTACTTCATATTTCTCTTAAACATACTACTTCATATGCCTCTTAAACATACTACTTCATATTCCTCTTAAACTAAAACCTTCATATTCCTCTTAAACATACTACTTCATATTCCTCTTAAACATACTATTTCATATTCCTCTTAAACATACTACTTCATATTCCTCTTAAACATAATACTTCATATTCCTCTTAAACATACTACTTCATATTCCTTTTAAACATACTACTTCATATAACTCTTAAACATACTACTTCATATTCCTCTTAAACATACTACTTCATAATCCTCTTAAACATACTACTTCATATTCCTCTTAAACATACTACTTCATATTACTCTTAAACATACTACTTCATATTCCTCTTAAACATACTACTTAGTATTCCTCTCAAATATACTACTTAATATTCCTCTTAAACATATACGTACTACTTCATATTCCTCTTAAACATACTACTTCATATTACCCTTAAACATACTACTTCATATTCCTCTTAAATATTCTACTTCATATTTCTCTTAAACATACTACTTTATATTCCTCTTAAATATACTACTTCATATTCCTCGTAAATATACTACGGCATATTCCTCTTAAACATACTACTTCACATTCCTCTTAAACATACTACTTCATATTCATCTTAAACATAATACTTAATATTCCTCTTAAATATACTACTTCATATTCCTCTTAAACATACTACTTCATATTCCTCTTAAACATACTACTTCATATTCCTCTTAAACATACTACTTCATATTCCTCTTAAACATACTACTTCATATTCCCTTTAAACATACTACTTCATATTATTCTTAAATATACTACTTCATATTCCTCTTAAATATACTACTACCTATTCCTCTTAAATATACTACTTCACATTCCTCTTAAACATACTACTTCATATTCCTCTTAAACATACTACTTCATATTCCTCTTAAATATACTACTTCATATTCCTCTTAAACATACTACTACATATTCCTCTTAAACATACTACTCATATTCCTCTTAAATATACTACTTCATATTCCTCTTAAACATACTACTTCATATTCCTTTCAAATATATTACTTCATATTCCTCTTAAACATACTACTTCATATTCCTCTTATACTACTTCATATTCCTCTTAAACATACTACTTTATATTCTTCTTAAATATACTACTTCATATTCCTTTTAAAAATACTACTTCATATTCCTCTTAAACATACTACTTCATATTCCTCTTAAACATACCACTTCATATTCCTCTTAAACATACTACTTCATATTCCTCTTAAACATTCTACTGCATATTCCTCTTAAACATACTACTTCATATTCCTCTTAAACATACTACTTCATATTACCCTTAAACATAGTACTTCATATCCCTCTTAAACATATTACTTCATATTCTTCTTAAATATAGTACTTCATATTCTTCTTAAACATACTACTTCATATTCCTCTTAAACATACTACTTCATATTCCTCTTAAACATACTACTTCATATTCCTCTTAAACATACTACTTCATATTCCTCTTAAACATACTACTTCATATTCCTCTTAAACATACTACATAATATTCTTCTTAAATATACTACTTCATATTCCTCTTAAACATACTCCTTCATATTCCTCTTTAACATACTAATTCATATTCCTCTTAAACATTCTACTGCATATTCCTCTTAAATATACTACTTCATATTCCTCTTTAACATACTACTTCATATTCCTCTTAAGCATACTACTTCATATTCCTCTTCAACATATTACTTCATATTCCTCTTAAATATACTACTTCATATTTTTCTTAAACATACTACTTCATATTCCTCTTAAACATACTACTTCATATTCCTCTTAAACATACTACTTCATATTCCTCTTAAACATATTACTTCATATTCCTCTTAAATATACTACTTCATATTTTTCTTAAACATACTACTTCATATTCCTCTTAAACATACTACTTCATATTCCTCTTAAACATACTACTTCATATTCCTCTTAAACATACTACTTCATATTCCTCTTAAACATACTACTTCATATTCCTCTTAAACATATAATATAATATTCTTCTTAAATATACTACTTCATATTCCTCTTAAACATACTCCTTCATATTCCTCTTAAACACACTACTTCATATTCCTCTTAAACATTCTACTGCATATTCCTCTTAAATATACTACTTCATATTCTTCTTTAACATACTACTTCATATTCCTCTTAAACATACTACTTCATATTCCTCTTAAACATACCACTTCATATTCCTCTTAAATATACTACTTCATATTCCTCTTAAACATACTACTTCATATTCCTCTTAAACATAATAATTCATATTCCTCTGAAACATACTACTTCATATTCCTTTTAAACATACTACTTCATATTCCTCTTAAACATACTACTTCATATTAATCTTAAACATACAACTTCATATTCCTCTTAAACATACTACTTCATATGCCTCTTACACATACTACTTCATATTCCTCTTAAACATAATACTTCATATTCCTCTTAAACATACTACTTCATATTCTTCTTAAACATACTACTTCATATTCCTCTAAAACATATTACTTCATATTTCTCTTAAACATACTACTTCATATGCCTCTTAAACATACTACTTCATATTCCTCTTAAACTAAAACCTTCATATTCCTCTTAAACATACTACTTCATATTCCTCTTAAACATACTACTTCATATTCCTCTTAAACATACTACTTCATATTCCTCTTAAACATACCACTTAGTATTCCTCTCAAATATACTACTTAATATTCCTCTTAAACATACTACTTCATATTCCTCTTAAACATACTACTTCATATTACCCTTAAACATACTACTTCATATTCCTCTTAAATATTCTACTTCATATTTCTCTTAAACATACTACTTTATATTCCTCTTAAATATACTACTTCATGTTCCTCGTAAATATACTACTGCATATTCCTCTTAAACATACTACTTCATATTCCTCTTGAACATACTACTTCATATTCATCTTAAACATAATACTTAATATTCCTCTTAAATATACTACTTCATATTCCTCTTAAACATACTACTTCATATTCCTCTTAAACATACTACTTCATATTCCTCTTAAACATACTACTTCATATTCCTCTTAAACATACTACTTCATATTCCCTTTAAACATACTACTTCATATTATTCTTAAATATACTACTTCATATTCCTCTTAAATATACTACTACCTATTCCTCTTAAATATACTACTTCATATTCCTCTTAAACATACTATTTCATAATCCTCTTAAACATACTACTTCATATTCCTCTTAAATATACTACTTCATATTCCTCTTAAACATACTACTACATATTCCTCTTAAACATACTACTCATATTCCTCTTAAATATACTACTTCATATTCCTCTTAAACATACTACTTCATATTCCTTTTAAATATATTACTTCATATTCCTCTTAAACATACTACTTCATATTCCTCTTATACTACTTCATATTCCTCTTAAACATACTACTTTATATTCTTCTTAAATATACTACTTCATATTCCTTTTAAAAATACTACTTCATATTCCTCTTAAACATACTACTTCATATTCCTCTTAAACATACCACTTCATATTCCTCTTAAACATACTACTTCATATTCCTCTTAAACATTCTACTGCATATTCCTCTTAAACATACTACTTCATATTCCTCTTAAACATACTACTTCATATTACCCTTAAACATAGTACTTCATATCCCTCTTAAACATATTACTTCATATTCTTTTTAAATATAGTACTTCATATTCTTCTTAAACATACTACTTCATATTCCTCTTAAACATACTACTTCATATTCCTCTTAAACATACTACTTCATATTCCTCTTAAACATACTACTTCATATTCCTCTTAAACATACTACATGATATTCTTCTTAAATATACTACTTCATATTCCTCTTAAACATACTCCTTCATATTCCTCTTTAACATACTTATTCATATGCCTCTTAAACATTCTACTGCATATTCCTCTTAAATATTCTACTTCATATTCCTCTTTAACATACTACTTCATATTCCTCTTAAGCATACTACTTCATATTCCTCTTCAACATACTACTTTATATTCCTCTTAAATATACTACTTCATATTCCTTTTAAATATACTACTTCATATTACTCTTAAACATACTACTTCATATTCCTCTTAAACATACTACTTCATATTCCTCTTAAACATACTACTTCATATAACTCTTAAACATACTACTTCATATTCCTCTTAAACATACTACTTCATATTCCTCTTAAATATACTACTTTATATTCCTTTTAAATATATTACTTCATATTCCTGTTAAACATTCTACTTAATATTCCTCTTATACTACTTCATATTCCTCTTAAACATACTACTTTATATTTTTCTTAAATATACTACTTCATATTCCTTTTAAATATACTACTTCATATTCCTCTTAAACATACTACTTCATATTTCTCTTAAACATACCACTTCATATTCCTCTTAAACATACTACTTCATATTCCTCTTAAACATTCTACTGCATATTCCTCTTAAACATACTACTTCATATTCCTCTTAAACATACTACTTCATATTACCCTTAAACATAGTACTTCATATTCCTCTTAAACATATAACTTCATATTCTTCTTAAATATAGTACTTCATATTCTTCTTAAACATACTACTTCATATTCCTCTTAAACATACTACTTCAAATTCCTCTTAAACATACTACTTCATATTCCTCTTAAACATAATACTTCATATTCCTCTTAAACATACTACTTCATATTCCTCTTAAAAATACTACTTCATATTCCTCTTAAACATACTACTTCATATTCCTCTTAAACATACTACTTCATATTAATCTTAAACATACTACTTCATATTCCTCTTAAACATACTACTTCATATTCCTCTTAAACATTCTCCTTCATATTCCTCTCTAACATACTAATTCATATTCCTCTTAAACATTCTACTGCATATTCCTCTTAAATATACTACTTCATATTCCTCTTTAACATACTACTTCATATTCCTCTTAAGCATACTACTTCATATTCCTCTTCAACATACTACTTTATATTCCTCTTAAATATACTACTTCATATTCCTTTTAAATATACTACTTCATATTACTCTTAAGCATACTACTTCATATTCCTCTTAAACATACTACTTCATATTCCTCTTAAACATACTACTTCATATAACTCTTAAACATACTACTTCATATTCCTCTTAAACATACTACTTCATATTCCTCTTAAATATACTACTTTATATTCCTTTTAAATATATTACTTCATATTCCTCTTAAACATTCTACTTAATATTCCTCTTATACTACTTCATATTCCTCTTAAACATACTACTTTATATTTTTCTTAAATATACTACTTCATATTCCTTTTAAATATACTACTTCATATTCCTCTTAAACATACTACTTCATATAACTCTTAAACATACTACTTCATATTCCTCTTAAACATACTACTTCATATTCCTCTTAAATATACTACTTTATATTCCTTTTAAATATATTACTTCATATTCCTCTTAAACATTCTACTTAATATTCCTCTTATACTACTTCATATTTCTCTTAAACATACTACTTTATATTTTTCTTAAATATACTACTTCATATTCCTTTTAAATATACTACTTCATATTCCTCTTAAATATACTACTTCATATTCCTCTTAAACATACTACTTCATATTCCTTTTAAATATATTACTTCATATTCCTCTTAAACATACTACTTCATATTCCTCTTATACTACTTCATATTCCTCTTAAACATACTACTTTATATTCTTCTTAAATATACTACTTCATATTCCTTTTAAAAATACTACTTCATATTCCTCTTAAACATACTACTTCATATTCCTCTTAAACATACCACTTCATATTCCTCTTAAACATACTACTTCATATTCCTCTTAAACATTCTACTGCATATTCCTCTTAAACATACTACTTCATATTCCTCTTAAACATACTACTTCATATTACCCTTAAACAAAGTACTACATATCCCTCTTAAACATATTACTTCATATTCTTCTTAAATATAGTACTTCATATTCTTCTTAAACATACTACTTCATATTCCTCTTAAACATACTACTTCATATTCCTCTTAAACATACTACTTCATATTCCTCTTAAACATACTACTTCATATTCCTCTTAAACATACAACTTCATATTCCTCTTAAACATACTACATAATATTCTTCTTAAATATACTACTTCATATTCCTCTTAAACATACTCCTTCATATTCCTCTTTAACATACTAATTCACATTCCTCTTAAACATTCTACTGCATATTCCTCTTAAATATATTACTTCATATTCTTCTTAAATATAGTACTTCATATTCTTCTTAAACATACTACTTCATATTCCTCTTAAACATACTACTTCAAATTCCTCTTAAACATACTACTTCATATTCCTCTTAAACATAATACTTCATATTCGTCTTAAACATACTACTTCATATTCCTCTTAAAAATACTACTTCATATTCCTCTTAAACATACTACTTCATATTCCTCTTAAACATACTACTTCATATTAATCTTAAACATACTACTTCATATTCCTCTTAAACATACTACTTCATATTCCTCTTAAACATACTCCTTCATATTCCTCTTTAACATACTAATTCACATTCCTCTTAAACATTCTACTGCATATTCCTCTTAAATATACTACTTCATATTCCTCTTTAACATACTACTTCATATTCCTCTTAAGCATACTACTTCATATTCCTCTTCAACATACTACTTTATATTCCTCTTAAATATACTACTTCATATTCCTTTTAAATATACTACTTCATATTACTCTTAAACATACTACTTCATATTCCTCTTAAACATACTACTTCATATTCCTCTTAAACATACTACTTCATATAACTCTTAAACATACTACTTCATATTCCTCTTAAACATACTACTTCATATTCCTCTTATATATACTACTTTATATTCCTTTTAAATATATTACTTCATATTCCTCTTAAACATTCTACTTAATATTCCTCTTATACTACTTAATATTCTTCTTAAACATACTACTTTATATTTTTCTTAAATATACTACTTCATATTCCTTTTAAATATACTACTTCATATTCCTCTTAAACATACTACTTCATATTCCTCTTAAACATACCACTTCATATTCCTCTTAAACATACTACTTCATATTCCTCTTAAACATTCTACTGCATATTCCTCTTAAACATACTAATTCATATTCCTCTTAAACATACTACTTCATATTACCCTTAAACATAGTACTTCATATTCCTCTTAAACATATTACTTCATATTCTTCTTAAATATAGTACTTCATATTCTTCTTAAACATACTACTTCATATTCCTCTTAAACATACTACTTCAAATTCCTCTTAAACATACTACTTCATATTCCTCTTAAACATAATACTTCATATTCCTCTTAAACATACTACTTCATATTCCTCTTAAAAATACTTCTTCATATTCCTCTTAAACATACTACCTCATATTCCTCTTAAACATACTACCTCATATTAATCTTAAACATACTACTTCATATTCCTCTTAAACATACTACTTTATGTGCCTCTTAAACATTCTACCTATATTCCTCTTAAACATACTACTTCATATTCCTCTTAAACATACTACTTCATATTCCTCTTAAACATACTACTTCATATTCCTCTTAAACATACAACTTCATATTCCTCTTAAACATACTACCTATATTCCTCTTAAACATACTACTTCATATTCCTCTTAAACATACTACTTCATATTCCTCTTAAACATACTACTTCATATTCCTCTTAAACATACAACTTCATATTCCTCTTAAACATACTACTTCATATTCCACTTAAACATACTACTTCATATTCCTCTTAATTATACTACTTCATATTCCTCTTAAACATACTACTTCATATTCCTCTTAAACATACTACTTCATATTCCTCTTAAACATACTACTGCATATTCCTCAAAAATATACTACTTCATATTCCTTTTAAACATATTACTTCATATTCCTCTTAAATATACTACTTCATATTCCTCTTAAATATACTACTTCATATTCCTCCTAAACATACTACTTCATATTTCTCTTAAAAATATTACTTCATATTCCTCTTAAACATACTACTTCATATTCCTCTTAAACATACTACTTCATATTCCTCTTAAACATACTACTTCATATTCCTTTTAAATATACTACTTCATATTACTCTTAAACATACTACTTCATATTCCTCTTAAACATACTACTTCATATTCCTCTTAAATATACTACTTCATATTCGTCTTAAACATACTACTTCATAGATCTCTTAAACATACTACTTCATATTACTCTTAAATATACTACTTCATATAACTCTTAAACATACTACTTCATATTCCTCTTAAACATACTACTTCATATTCCTCTTAAATATACTAATTCATATTCCCCTTAAATATACTACTTCACATTCCTCTTAAAAATACCACTTCATATTCCTCTTAAATATACTACTTCCTATTCCTCTTAAACATACTACTTCATATTCCTCTTAAACATACTACTTCATATTCCTCTTAAACATACTAAATCATATTCCTCTTAAACATTCTACTGCATATGCCTCTTAAATATACTACTTCATATTCCTGTTTAACATACTACTTCATATTCCTCTTAAACATACTACTTCATATTCCTCTTAAACATACTCCTTCATATTCCTCTTAAATATACTACTTCATATTCCTCTTAAACATTCTACTTCATATTCCTCTTAAACATAATACTTCATATTCCTCTTAAACATAGTACTTCATATTCCTCTTAAACATACTACTTCATATTCCTCTTAAACATACTACTTCATATTCCTCTTAAACATACTACTTCATATTCCTCTTAAATATACTACTTCATATTCCTCTTAAACATTCTACTTCATATTCCTCTTAACCATAATACTTCATATTCCTCTTAAACATTGTACTTCATATTCCTCTTAAACATAATACTTCATATTCCTCTTAAACATACTACTTTATATTCTTCTTAAATATACTATTTCATATTTCTTTTTAATATACTACTTCATATTCCTCATAAACTTACTACTTCATATTCCTCTTAAACATACTACTTCATATTCCTCTTAAATATACTACTTCATATTCCTCTTAAACATTCTACTTCATATTCCTCTTAACCATAATACTTTATATTCCTCTTAAACATTGTA
Source organism: Atherix ibis (assembly GCA_958298945.1). NCBI lineage: Eukaryota > Metazoa > Arthropoda > Insecta > Diptera > Athericidae > Atherix > Atherix ibis. Next base: position 151,146 of record CATQJD010000111.1, read on the forward strand.
CTTCATATTCCTCTTAAACATACTACTTCATATTCCTCTTAAATATACTACTTCATATTCCTCTTAAACATTCTACTTCATATTTCTCTTAAACATAATACTTCATATTCCTCTTAAACATACTACTTTATATTCTTCTTAAATATACTACTTCATATTCCTTTTAAATATACTACTTCATATTCCTCATAAACTTACTACTTCATATTCCTCTTAAACATACTACTTCATATTCCTCTTAAACATACTACTTCATATTCCTCTTAAACATTCTACTGCATATTCCTCTAAACATACTACTTCATATTCCTCTTACACATACTACTTCATATTACTCTTAAACAAAGTACTTCATATTCCTCTTAAACCTATTACTTCATATTCTTCTTAAATATACTACTTCATATTCTTCTTAAACATACTACTTCATATTCCTCTTAAACATACTACTTCATATTCCTCTTAAACATACTACTTCATATTCCTCTTAAACATACTACTTCATATTCCTCTTAAACATACTACTTCATATTCCTCTTAAACATACTACATAATATTCTCCTTAAATATACTACTTCATATTCCTCCTAAACATACTCCTTCATATTCCTCTTTAACATACTAATTCATATTCTACTGCATATTCTTCTTAAATATACTACTTCACATTCCCCTTTAACATACTACTGCATATTCCTCTTCAACATACTACTTTATATTCCTCTTAAATATACTACGTCATTTTCCTCTTAAACATACTACTTCATATTCCTCTTAAACATAATACTTCATATTCCTCTTAAAATACTACTTCATATTCCTCTTAAACATACTACTTCATGTTCCTCTTAAACATACTACTTCATATTCCTCTTAAACATACTACTTCATATTAATCTTAAACATACTACTTCATATTCCTCTTAAACATACTACTTCATATGCCTCTTAAACATACTACTTCATATTCCTCTTAAACATAATACTTCATATTCCTCTTAAACATACTACTTCATATTCCTCTTAAAAATACTACCTATATTCCTCTTAAACATACTACTTCATATTCCTCTTAAATATACTACTTCATATTCCTCTTAAACATACTACTTCATATTCCTCTTAAACATACAACTTCATATTCCTCTTAAACATACAACTTCATATTCCTTTTAAACATACTACTTCATATTCCTCTTAATTATACTACTTCATATTCCTCTTAAACATACTACTTCATATTCCTCTTAAACATACTACTTCATATTCCTCTTAAGCATACTACTTCATATTCCTCTTAAACATACTACTTCATATTCCTCTTAAACATACTACTGCATATTCCTCAAAAATATACTACTTCATATTCCTTTTAAACATACTACTTCATATTCCTCTTAAATATACTACTTCATATTCCTCTTAAATATACTACTTCATATTCCTCCTAAACTTACTACTTTATATTTCTCTTAAACATACTACTTCATATTCCTCTTAAACATACTACTTCATATTCCTCTTAAACATACTACTTCATATTCCTCTTAAACATACTATTCCTCTTAAAATACTACTTCATATTCCTCTTAAACATACTACTTCATATTCCTCTTAAACATACTACTTCATATTCCTCTTAAACATACTACTTCATATTAATCTTAAACATACTACTTCATATTCCTCTTAAACATACTACTTCATATGCCTTTTAAACATACTACTTCATATTCCTCTTAAACATAATACTTCATGTTCCTCTTAAACATACTACTTCATATTCCTCTTAAACATACTACCTATATTCCTCTTAAACATACTACTTCATATTCCTCTTAAACATACTACTTCATATTCCTCTTAAACATACTACTTCGTATTCCTCTTAAACATACAACTTCATATTCCTCTTAAACATACAACTTCATATTCCTTTTAAACATACTACTTCATATTCCTCTTAATTATACTACTTCATATTCTTCTTAAACATACTACTTCATATTCCTCTCAAACATACTACTTCATATTCCTCTTAAACATACTACTTCATATTCCTCTTAAACATACTACTTCATATTCCTCTTAAACATACTACTGCATATTCCTCAAAAATATACTACTTCATATTCCTTTTAAACATACTACTTCATATTCCTCTTAAATATACTACTTCATATTCCTCTTAAATATACTACTTCATATTCCTCCTAAACATACTACTTCATATTTCTCTTAAACATACTACTTCATATTCCTCTTAAAAATACTACTTCATATTCCTCTTAAACATACTACTTCATATTCCTCTTAAACATACTACTTCATATTCCTCTTAAACATACTACTTCATATTCCTCTTAAACATACTTCTTCATATTCCTCTTAAACATACTACTTCATATTCCTCTTAAACATACTAATTCATATTCTTCTTAAACATACTACTTCATATTCCTCTTAAACATACTAATTCATATTCCTCTTAAACATACTACTTCATATTCCTCTTAAACATACTACTGCATATTCCTCAAAAATATACTACTTCATATTCCTTTTGAACTAACTACTTCATATTCCTCTTAAATATACTACTTCATATTCCTCTTAAATATACTACTTCATATTCCTCCTAAACATACTACTTCATATTTCTCTTAAACATACTACTTCATATTCCTCTTAAACATACTACTTCATATTCCTTTTAAACATACTACTTCATATTACTCTTAAACATACTACTTCATATTCCTCTTAAACATGCTACTTCATATTCCTCTTAAACATGCTACTTCATATTCCGTTTAAATATACTACTTCATATTCCTTTTAAATATACTACTTCATATTCCTTATAAACATACTACTTCATAGTTCTCTTAAACATACTACTTCATATTACTCTTAAATATGCTACTTCATATAACTCTTAAACATACTACTTCATATTCCTCTTAAACATACTACTTCATATTCCTCTTAAATATACTAATTCATATTCCCCTTAAATATACTACTTCACATTCCTCTTAAAAATACTACTTCATATTCCTCTTCAATATACTACTTCATATTCCTCTTAAACATACTACTTCATATTCCTCTTAAACATACTACTTCATATTCCTCTTAAACATACTAATTCATATTCCTCTTAAACATTCTACTGCATATTCCTCTTAAATATACTACTTCATATTCCTGTTTAACATACTACTTCATATTCCTCTCAAACATAATACTTCATATTCCTCTTAAACATACTACCTCATATTCCTCAAAAATATACTACTTCATATTCCTTTTAAACATACTACTTCATATTCCTCTTAAATATACTACTTCATATTCCTCTTTAATATACTACTTCATAGTCCTCCTAAACATACTACATCATATTTCTCTTAAACATACTACTTCATATTCCTCTTAAACATACTACTTCATATTCCTCTTAAACATACTACTTCATATTCCTTTTAAACATACTACTTCATATTCCTCTTAAATATACTACTTCATATTCCTCTTGAATATACTACTTCATATTCCCCTTAAACATACTACTTCATATTTCTCCTAAACATACTACTTCATAATGCTCTTAAATATACTACTTCATATTACTCTTAAACATACTACTTCATATTCCCCTTAAACATACTACTTCATATTCCTTTTAAACATACTACTTCATATTCCTCTTAAACATACTACTTCATATTCCTCTTAAACATACTACTTCATATTCCTCTTAAATATACTACTTCATATTCCCCTTAAATATACTACTTCATATTCCTCTTAAAAATACTACTTCATATTGCTCTTAAATATACTACTTCATATTCCTCTTAAACATACTACTTCATATTCCTCTTAAACATACTACTTCATATTCCTCTTAAAAATACTACTTCATATTCCTCTTAAACACACTACTTCATATTCCTCTTAAACATACTACTTCATGTTCCTCTTAAATATACTACTTCATATTCCTCTTAAATATACTACTTCATATTCCTCTTAAATATACTACTTCATATTCCCCTTAAATATACTACTTCATATTCCTCTTAAACATACTACTTCATATTCCTCTTAAACATACTACTTCATATTTTTGTTAAATATACTACTTTATATTCCTCTTAAATATACTACTTCATATTCCTCTTAAATATACTACTTCATATTCCTCTTAAATATACTACTTTATATTCCTCTTAAATATTTTACTTCATATTCCTCTTAAATATCCTACCTCATATTCCTCTTAAACATACTACTTCATATTCCTCTTAAACATACTACTTCATATTCCACTTAAACATACAACTTCATAATCCTCTTACACATACTACTGCATATTCCTCTTAAATATACTACCTCATATTCCTCTTAAACATACTACTTCGTATTCCTTTTAAATATACTACTTCATATTCCTGTTAAATATACTACTTCATATTCCTCTTAAACATACTACTTCATATTCCTCTTAAACATACTACTTCATATTCCTCTTAAACATACTACTTCATATTCCTCCTAAACATACTACTTCATATTCCTCTTAAACATACTACTTCATATTCCTTTTAAACATACTACTTCATATTCCTCTTAAACATACTACTTCATATTCCTCTTAAACATACTATTTCATATTCCTCTTAAACATACTACCTCATATTCCTCTCAAATATACTTCTTCATATTCTTCTTAAATATAATATTTCATATTCCTCGTAAATATACTACTTCATATTCCTCGTAAATATACTACTTCATATTCCTCTTAAATATACTACTTCATATTCCTCTTAAACATACTACTTCATATTCCTCTTAAACATACTACTTCATATTCCTCTTAAGCATACTACTTCATATTCCTCTTAAACATACTACTTCATATTCCTCTAAAACATACTACTTCATATTCCTCTCAAATATACTACTTCATATTCCTCTTAAATATACTACTTCATATTCCTCTTAAATATACTACTTCATATTCCTCTTAAATATACTACTTCATATTCCTCTTAAACATACTACTTCATATTCCTCTTAAACATACTACTTCATATTTCTGTTAAATATACTACTTCATATTCCTCTTAAATATACTACTTCATATTCCTCTTAAATATACTACTTCGTATTCCTCTTAAATATACTACTTCATAGTCCTCTTAAATATACTACTTCATAGTCCTCTGAAACATACTACTTCATATTCCTCTTAAACATACTACTTCATATTCCTCTTAAACATACTACTTCATATTCCTCTTGAACATACTACTTCATATTCCTCTTAAACATACTTCTTCATATTCCTCTTAAGCATACAACTTCATATTCCTTTTAAACATACTACTTCATATTCCTCTTTAACATACTACTTCATATTCCTCTTAAACATACTATTTCATATTCCTCTTAAACATACTACCTCATATTCCTCTCAAATATACTTTTTCTTATTCTTCTTAAATATAATACTTCATATTCCTCCTAAATATACTACTTCATATTCCTCGTAAATATACTACTTCATATTCCTCTTAAACATACAACTTCATATTACTCTTAAATATACTACTTCATGTTACTCTTAAACATATTACTTGATATTCCTCTTAAACATACTACTTCATATTCCTCTTAAACATACTACTTCATATTCCTCTTAAACATACTACTTCAGATTCCTCTTAAACATACTACTTCATATTCGTCTTAAATATACTACTTCATATTCCTCTTAAATATACTACTTCATATTCCTCTTAAATATACTACTTCATATTCCTCTTAAATATACTACTTCATATTCCTCTTAAATATACTAATTCATATTCCTCTTAAACATACTACTTCATATTCCTCTTAAATATACTACTTCATATTCCTCCTAATATACTACTTCATATTCCTCTTAAATATACTTCTTCATATTCCTCTTAAATATACTACTTCATATTCCTCTTAAATATACTACTTCATATTCCTCTTAAATATACTACTTCATATTTCTCTTAAATATACTACCTCATATTCCTCTTAAACATACTACTTCATATTCCTCTTAAACATACTACTTCATATTCCTCTTAAATATACTACTTCATATTCCTCTTAAATATACTACTTCTTATTCCTCTTAAACATACTACTTCATATTCCACTGAAACATATGATACTACTTCATATTCTTCTTAAACATACTACTTCATATTTCTCTTAAACATACTACTTCATAATACTCTTAAATATACTACTTCATATTACTCTTAAACATACTACTTCATATTCCTCTTAAACATACTACTTTATATTCCTCTTACACATACTACTTCATATTCCTTTTAAACATACTACTTCATATTTCTCTTAAACATACTACTTCATATTCCTCTTAAACATACTACTTCATATTCCTCTTAAACATACTACTTCATATTCCTCTTAAATATACTAACTTCATATTTCTCTTAAATACACTACTTCATATTCCTCTTAAATATACTACTTCATATTCCTCTTAAATATACTACTTCATATTCCTCTTAAACATACTACTTCATATTCCTCTCAAATATACTTTTTCTTATTCTTCTTAAATATAATACTTCATATTCCTCTTAAATATACTACTTCATGTTACTCTTAAACATATTACTTGATATTCCTCTTAAACATACTACTTCATATTCCTCTTAAACATACTACTTCATATTCCTCTTAAACATACTACTTCAGATTCCTCTTAAACATACTACTTCATATTCGTCTTAAATATACTACTTCATATTCCTCTTAAATATACTACTTCATATTCCTCTTAAATATACTACTTCATATTCCTCTTAAATATACTACTTCATATTCCTCTTAAATATACTAATTCATATTCCTCTTAAACATACTACTTCATATTCCTCTTAAATATACTACTTCATATTCCTCCTAATATACTACTTCATATTCCTCTTAAATATACTTCTTCATATTCCTCTTAAATATATACTACTTCATATTCCTCTTAAATATACTACTTCATATTCCTCTTAAATATACTACTTTATATTTCTCTTAAATATACTACCTCATATTCCTCTTAAACATACTCCTTCATATTCCTCTTAAACATACTACTTCATATTCCTCTTAAATATATTACTTCATATTCCTCTTAAATATACTACTTCTTATTCCTCTTAAACATACTACTTCATATTCCACTGAAACATATGATACTACTTCATATTCTTCTTAAACATACTACTTCATATTTCTCTTAAACATACTACTTCATAATACTCTTAAATATACTACTTCATATTACTCTTAAACATACTACTTCATATTCCTCTTAAACATACTACTTTATATTCCTCTTACACATACTACTTCATATTCCTTTTAAACATACTACTTCATATTTCTCTTAAACATACTACTTCATATTCCTCTTAAACATACTACTTCATATTCCTCTTAAACATACTACTTCATATTCCTCTTAAATATACTACTTCATATTTCTCTTAAATACACTACTTCATATTCCTCTTAAATATACTACTTCATATTCCTCTTAAATATACTACTTCATATTCCTCTTAAACATACTACTTCATATTCCTCTCAAATATACTTTTTCTTATTCTTCTTAAATATAATACTTCATATTCCTCTTAAATATACTACTTCATATTCCTCGTAAATATACTACTTCATATTCCTCTTAAACATACAACTTCATATTACTCTTAAATATACTACTTCATGTTACTCTTAAACATACTACTTGATATTCCTCTTAAACATACTACTTCATATTCCTCTTAAACATACTACTTCATATTCCTCTTAAACATACTACTTCAGATTCCTCTTAAACATACTACTTCATATTCGTCTTAAATATACTACTTAATATTCCTCTTAAATATACTACTTCATATTCCTCTTAAATATACTACTTCATATTCCTCTTAAATATACTACTTCATATTCCTCTTAAATATACTAATTCATATTCCTCTTAAACATACTACTTCATATTCCTCTTAAATATACTACTTCATATTCCTCCTAATATACTACTTCATATTCCTCTTAAATATACTTCTTCATATTCCTCTTAAATATACTACTTCATATTCCTCTTAAATATACTACTTCATATTCCTCTTAAATATACTACTTCATATTTCTCTTAAATATACTACCTCATATTCCTCTTAAACATACTACTTCATATTCCTCTTAAACATACTACTTCATATTCCTCTTAAATATACTACTTCATATTCCTCTTAAATATACTACTTCTTATTCCTCTTAAACATACTACTTCATATTCCACTGAAACATATGATACTACTTCATATTCTTCTTAAACATACTACTTCATATTTCTCTTAAACATACTACTTCATAAAACTCTTAAACATACTACTTCATATTCCTTTTAAACATACTACTTCATATTCCTCTTAAACATACTACTTCATATTCCTCTTAAACATACTACTTCATATTCCTCTTAAACATACTACTGCATATTCCTCTTAAATATACTACCTCATATTCCTCTTAAACATACTACTTCGTATTCCTCTTAAATATACTACTTCATATTCCTCCTAAATATACTACCTCATATTCCTTTTAAACATACTACTTCATATTCCTTTTAAACATACTACTTCATATTCCTCTTAAACATACTACTTCATATTCCTCTTAAACATACTACTTCATATTCCTCTTAAACATACTACTTCATATTCCTTTTAAACATACTACTTCATATTCCTCTTAAACATACTACTTCATATTCATCTTAAACATACTATTCCATATTCCTCTTAAACATACTACCTCATATTCCTCTCAAATATACTACTTCATATTCGTCTTAAATATACTACTTCATATTCCTCTTAAATATACTACTTCATATTCCTCTTAAATATACTACTTCGTATTCCTCTTAAATATACTACTTCAAAGTCCTCTTAAATATACTACTTCATAGTCCTCTGAAACATACTACTTCATATTCCTCTTAAACATACTACTTCATATTCCTCTTAAACATACTACTTCATATTCCTCTTAAACATACTACTTCATATTACTCTTAAACATACTTCTTCATATTCCTCTTAAGCATACAACTTCATATTCCTTTTAAACATACTACTTCATATTCCTCTTTAACATACTACTTCATATTCCTCTTAAACATATCATTTCATATTCCTCTTAAACATACTACCTCATATTCCTCTCAAATATACTTTTTCTTATTCTTCTTAAATATAATACCTCATATTCCTCTTAAATATACTACTTCATATTCCTCGTAAATATACTACTTCATATTCCTCTTAAACATACTACTTCATATTCGTCTTAAATATACTACTTCATATCCCTCTTAAATATACTACTTCATATTCCTCTTAAATATAATACTTCGTATTCCTCTTAAATATACTACTATATAGTCCTCTTAAATATACTACTTCATAGTCCTCTGAAACATACTACTTCATATTCCTCTTAAACATACTACTTCATATTCCTCTTAAACATACTACTTCATATTCCTCTTAAACATACTACTTCATATTCCTCTTAAACATACTACTTCATATTCCTCTTAAACATACTACTTCATATTCCTCTTAAACATACTACTTCATATTCCTCTTAAACATACTACTTCAGATTCCTCTTAAACATACTACTTCATATTCGTCTTAAATATACTACTTCATATTCCTCTTAAATATACTACTTCATATTCCTCTTAAATATACTACTTCATATTCCTCTTAAATATACTACTTCATATTCCTCTTAAATATACTAATTCATATTCCTCTTAAACATACTACTTCATATTCCTCTTAAATATACTACTTCATATTCCTCCTAATATACTACTTCATATTCCTCTTAAATATACTTCTTCATATTCCTCTTAAATATACTACTTCATATTCCTCTTAAATATACTACTTCATATTCCTCTTAAATATACTACTTCATATTTCTCTTAAATATACTACCTCATATTCCTCTTAAACATACTACTTCATATTCCTCTTAAACATACTACTTCATATTCCTCTTAAATATACTACTTCATATTCCTCTTAAACATACTACTTCTTATTCCTCTTAAACATACTACTTCATATTCCACTGAAACATATGATACTACTTCATATTCTTCTTAAACATACTACTTCATATTTCTCTTAAACATACTACTTCATAATACTCTTAAATATACTACTTCATATTTCTCTTAAACATACTACTTCATATTCCTCTTAAACATACTACTTCATATTCCTTTTAAACATACTACTTCATATTCCTCTTAAACATACTACTTCATATTCCTCTTAAACATACTACTTCATATTCCTCTTAAATATACTACTTTATATTCCCCTTAAATATACTACTTCATATTCCTCTTAAAAATACTACTTCATATTCCTCTTAAATATACTACTTCATATTCCTCTTACACATACTACTTCATATTCCTTTTAAACATACTACTTCATATTCCTCTTAAACATACTACTTCATATTCCTCTTAAACATACTACTTCATATTCCTCTTAAACATACTACTTCATATTCCTCTTAAATATACTACTTCATATTTCTCTTAAATACACTACTTCATATTCCTCTTAAATATACTACTTCATATTCCTCTTAAATATACTACTTCATATTCCTCTTAAACATACTACTTCATATTCCTCTTAAACATACTACTTCATATTTCTGTTAAATATACTACTTCATATTCCTCTTAAATATACTACTTCATATTCTTCTTAAATATGCTACTCGTATTCCTCTTAAATATACAACTTCATATTCCTCTTAAATATACTACTTCATATTCCTCTTAAACATACTACTTCATATTCCTCTTAAACATACTACTTCATATTCTTCTTAAACATACTACTTCATAATTCTCTTAAACATACTACTGCATATTCCTCTTAAATATACTACTTCATATTCCTCTTAAATATACTACTTCATATTCCTCATAAATATACTATTTCATATTCTTCTTAAATATACTACTTCATATTCCTCTTAAACATACTACTTCATATTCCTCGTAAACATACTACTTCATATTTCTGTTAAATATACTACTTCATATTCCTCTTAATTATACTACTTCATATTCCTCTTAAATATACTACTTCGTATTCCTCTTAAATATACTACTTCATATTCCTCTTATATATACTACTTCATATTCCTCTTAAACATACTACTTCATATTCCTCTTAAACATACTACTTCATATTCCTCTTAAACATACTACTTCATAATCCTCTTACACATACTACTGCATATTCCTCTTAAATATACTACCTCATATTCCTCTTAAACATACTACTTCGTATTCCTCTTAAATATACTACTTCATATTCCTCTTAAATATAATACTTCATATTCCTTTTAAACATACTACTTCATATTCCTCTTAAACATACTACTTCATATTCCTCTTAAACATACTACTTCATATTCCTCTTAAACATACTACTTCATATTCCTCTTAAACATACTACTTCATATTCCTTTTAAACATACTACTTCATATTTCTCTTAAACATACTACTTCATATTCATCTTAAACATACTATTTCATATTCCTCTTAAACATACTAGCTCCTATTCCTCTCAAATATACTTCTTCATATTCTTCTTAAATATAATACTTCATATTCCTCTTAAATATACTACTTCATATTCCTCGTAAATATACTACTTCATATTCCTCTTAAACATACTACTTCATATTCGTCTTAAATATACTACTTCATATTCCTCTTAAATATACTACTTGATATTCCTCTTAAATATACTACTTCGTATTCCTCTTAAATATACTACTTCAAAGTCCTCTTAAATATACTACTTCATAGTCCTCTGAAACATACTACTTCATATTCCTCTTAAACATACTACTTCATATTCCTCTTAAAGATACTACTTCATATTCCTCTTAAACATACTACCTCATATTCCTCTTAAACATACTTCTTCATATTCCTCTTAAGCATACATTTTCATATTCCTTTTAAACATACTACTTCATATTCCTCTTTAACATACTACTTCATATTCCTCTTAAACATACTATTTCATATTCCTCTTAAACATACTACCTCATATTCCTCTCAAATATACTTTTTCTTATTCTTCTTAAATATAATACTTCATATTCCTCTTAAATATACTACTTCATATTCCTCGTAAATATACTACTTCATATTCCTCTTAAACATACTACTTCATATTCGTCTTAAATATACTACTTCATATTCCTCTTAAATATACTACTTCATATTCCTCTTAAATATACTACTTCGTATTCCTCTTAAATATACTACTTCATAGTCATCTTAAATATACTACTTAATAGTCCTCTGAAACATACTACTTCATATTCCTCTTAAACATACTACTTCATATTCCTCTTAAACATACTACTTCATATTCCTCTTAAACATACTACTTCATATTCCTCTTAAACATACTACTTCATATTCCTCTTAAACATACTACTTCAGATTCCTCTTAAACATACTACTTCATATTCGTCTTAAATATACTACTTCATATTCCTCTTTAATATACTACTTCATATTCCTCTTAAATATACTACTTCATATTCCTCTTAATTATACTACTTCATATTCCTCTTAAACATACTAATTCATATTCCTCTTAAACATACTACTTCATATTCCTCTTAAATATACTACTTCATATTCCTCCTAATATACTACTTCATATTCCTCTTAAATATACTTCTTCATATTCCTCTTAAATATACTACTTCATATTCCTCTTAAATATACTACTTCATATTCCTCTTAAATATACTACTTCATATTCCTCTTTAATATACTACTTCATATTCCTCTTAAATATACTACTTCATTATTCTCTTAATTATACTACTTCATATTCCTCTTAAATATACTAATTCATATTCCTCTTAAACATACTACTTCATATTCCTCTTAAATATACTACTTCATATTCCTCCTAATATACTACTTCATATTCCTCTTAAATATACTTCTTCATATTCCTCTTAAATATACTACTTCATATTCCTCTTAAATATACTACTTCTTATTCCTCTTAAACATACTACTTCATATGCCACTGAAACATATGATACTACTTCATATTCTTCTTAAACATACTACTTCATATTTCTCTTAAACATACTACTTCATAATACTCTTAAATATACTACTTCATATTACTCTTAAACATACTACTTCATATTCCTCTTAAACATACTACTTCATATTCCTTTTAAACATACTACTTCATATTCCTCTTAAACATACTACTTCATATTCCTCTTAAACATACTACTTCATATTCCTCTTAAGTATACTACTTTATATTCCCCTTAAATATACTACTTCATATTCCTCTTAAAAATACTACTTCATATTCCTCTTAAATATACTACTTCATATTCCTCTTACACATACTACTTCATATTCCTTTTAAACATACTACTTCATATTCCTCTTAAACATACTACTTCATATTCCTCTTAAACATACTACTTCATATTCCTCTTAAACATACTACTTCATATTCCTCTTAAATATACTACTTCATATTTCTCTTAAATACACTACTTCATATTCCTCTTAAATATACTACTTCATATTCCTCTTAAATATACTACTTCATATTCCTCTTAAACATTCTACTTCATATTCCTCTTAAACATACTACTTCATATTTCTGTTAAATATACTACTTCATATTCCTCTTAAATATACTACTTCATATTCTTTTTAAATATGCTACTTCGTATTCCTCTTAAATATACTACTTCATATTCCTCTTAAATATACTACTTCATATTCCTCTTAAACATACTACTTCATATTCCTCTTAAACATACTACTACATATTCTTCTTAAACATACTACTTCATAATCCTCTTACACATACTACTGCATATTCCTCTTAAATATACTACTTCATATTCCTCTTAAATATACTACTTCATATTCCTCATAAATATACTACTTCATATTCCTCTTAAATATACTACTTCATATTCCTCTTAAACATACTACTTCATATTCCTCGTAAACATACTACTTCATATTTCTGTTAAATATACTACTTCATATTCCTCTTAATTATACTACTTCATATTCCTCTTAAATATACTACTTCGTATTCCTCTTAAATATACTACTTCATATTCCTCTTAAATATACTACTTCATATTCCTCTTAAACATACTACTTCATATTCCTCTTAAACATACTACTTCATATTCCTCTTAAACATACTACTTCATAATCCTCTTACACATACTACTGCATATTCCTCTTAAATATACTACCTCATATTCCTCTAAAACATACTACTTCGTATTCCTCTTAAATATACTACTTCATATTCCTCTTAAATATACTACTTCATATTCCTTTTAAACATACTACTTCATATTCCTCTTAAACATACTACTTCATATTCATCTTAAACATACTATTTCATATTCCTCTTAAACATACTACCTCATATTCCTCTCAAATATACTTCTTCATATTCTTCTTAAATATAATACTTCATATTCCTCTTAAATATACTACTTCATATTCCTCGTAAATATACTACTTCATATTCCTCTTAAACATACTACTTCATATTCGTCTTAAATATACTACTTCATATTCCTCTCAAATATACTACTTTATATTCCTCTTAAATATACTACTTCATATTTCTCTTAAATATACTACTTCATATTCCTCTTAAATATACTAATTCATATTCCTCTTAAACATACTACTTCATATTCCTCTTAAACATACTACTTCATATTCCTCCTAATATACTACTTTATATTCCTCTTAAATATACTTCTTCATATTCCTCTTAAACATACTACTTCATATTTCTCTTAAATATACTACTTCATATTCCTCTTAAATATACTTCATATTTCTCTTAAATATACTACCTCATATTCCTCTTGAACATACTACTTCATATTCCTCTTAAACATACTACTTCATATTCCTCTTAAATATACTACTTCATATTACTCTTAAACATACTACTTCTTATTCCTCTTAAACATACTACTTCATATTCCACTGAAACATATGATACTACTTCATATTCCTCTCAAACATACTACTTCATATTCCTCTTAAACATACTACTTCATATTCCTCTTTAATATACTACTTCATATTCCTCTTAAATATACTACTTCATATTCCTCTTAAATATACTACTTCATATTCCTCTTAAACATACTACTTCATATTCCTCTTAAACATACTACTTCATATTCCTCTTAAACATACTACTTCATATTCCTCTTAAACATACTATTTCATATTCCCCTTAAATATACTACTTCATATTCATCTTAAATATACTACTTCATATTCCTCTTAAATATACTACTTCATATTCCTCTTAAATATACTACTTCATATATCTCTTAAATATACTACTTCATATTCCTCTTAAACATACTACTTCATATTCCTCTTAAACATACAACTTCATATTCCTCTTAAACATACTACTTCATATTCCTCTTAAACATACTACTTCATATTCCTCTTAAATATACTACTTTATATTCATCTAAAATATACTTCATATTCCTCTTAAATATACTACTTCATATTCCTCTTAAATATACTTCATATTCCTCTTAAATATACTACTTCATATTCCTCTTAAATATACTACTTCATATTCCTCTTAAACATACTATTTCATATTTCTCTTAAATATACAACTTCATATACATCTTAAATATACTACTTCATTTCCTCTTAAATATACTACTTCATATTCCTCTTAAACATACTACTTCATATTCCTCTTAAACATACTACTTCATATTCCTCTTAAACATACTACTTCATAATCCTCTTACACATACTACTGCATATTCCTCTTAAATATACTACCTCATATTCCTCTTAAACATACTACTTCGTATTCCTCTTAAATATACTACTTCATATTCCTCTTCAATATACTACTTCATATTCCTTTTAAACATACTACTTCATATTCCTCTTAAACATACTACTTCATATTCCTCTTAAACATACTACTTCATATTCCTCTTAAACATACTACTTCATATTCCTCTTAAACATACTACTTCGTATTCCTCTTAAATATACTACTTCATATTCCTCTTAAATATACTACTTCATATTCCTTTTAAACATACTACTTCATATTCATCTTAAACATACTACTTCATATTGCTCTTAAACATACTACTTCATATTCTTCTTAAATATAATACTTCATATTCCTCTTAAATATACTACTTCATATTCCTCGTAAATATACTACTTCATATTCCTCTTAAACATACTACTTCATTTTCGTCTTAAATATACTACTTCATATTCCTCTTAAATATACTACTTTATATTCCTCTTAAATATACTACTTCATATTCCTCTTAAATATACTACTTCATATTCCTCTTAAATATACTAATTCATATTCCTCTTAAACATACTACTTCATATTCCTCTTAAATATACTACTTCATATTCCTCCTAATATACTACTTTATATTCCTCTTAAATATACTTCTTCATATTCCTCTTAAATATACTACTTCATATTTCTCTTAAATATACTACTTCATATTCCTCTTAAATATACTTCATATTTCTCTTAAATATACTACCTCATATTCCTCTTGAACATACTACTTCATATTCCTCTTAAACATACTACTTCATATTCCTCTTAAATATACTACTTCATATTACTCTTAAACATACTACTTCTTATTCCTCTTAAACATACTACTTCATATTCCACTGAAACATATGATACTACTTCATATTCCTCTCAAACATACTACTTCATATTCCTCTTAAACATACTACTTCATATTCCTCTTTAATATACTATTTCATATTCCTCTTAAATATACTACTTCATATTCCTCTTAAATATACTACTTCATATTCCTCTTAAACATACTACTTCATATTCCTCTTAAACATACTACTTCATATTCATCTTAAACATACTACTTCATATTCCTCTTAAACATACTATTTCATATTCCCCTTAAATATACTACTTCATATTCATCTTAAATATACTACTTCATATTCCTCTTAAATATACTACTTCATATTCCTCTTAAATATACTACTTCATATATCTCTTAAATATACTACTTCATATTCCTCTTAAACATACTACTTCATATTCCTCTTAAACATACAACTTCATATTCCTCTTAAACATACTACTTCATATTCCTCTTAAACATACTACTTCATATTCCTCTTAAATATACTACTTTATATTCATCTAAAATATACTTCATATTCCTCTTAAATATACTACTTCATATTCCTCTTAAATATACTTCATATTTCTCTTAAATATACTACTTCATATTCCTCTTAAATATACTACTTCATATTCCTCTTAAACATACTATTTCATATTTCTCTTAAATATACAACTTCATATACATCTTAAATATACTACTTCATTTCCTCTTAAATATACTACTTCATATTCCTCTTAAATATACTACTTCATATTCGTCTTAAATATACTACTTCATTTTCCTCTTAAACATACTACTTCATATTCCTTTTAAACATACTACTTCATATTCCTCTTAAACAAACTACTTCATATTCCTCTTAAACATACTACTTCATATTCCTCTTAAATATACTACTTCATATTCATCTTAAATATACTACTTCATATTCCTCTTAAATATACTACTTCATATTTCTCTTAAATATACTACTTCATATTCCTCTTAAATATACTACTTCACATTCCTCTTAAATATACTACTTCATATTCCTCTTAAACGTACTACTTCATAATGATCTTAAACAAACTCCTTCATATTCCTCTTAAATATACTACTTCATATTCCTCTTAAACATACTACTTCATATTCCTCTTAAGCATACTACTTCATATTCCTCTTAAATATACTACTTCATATATTTCTCTTAAACATACTACTTCATATTCCTCTTAAACATAATACTTCATATTCCTCTTAAACATACTACTTCATATTCCTCTTAAACATACTACTTCATATTCCTCTTAAACATACTACTTCATATTCGTCTTAAACATACTAATTCATATTAATATTAAACATACTACTTCATATTCCACTTAAACATACTACTTCATATGCGTCTTAAACATAATACTTCATATTACTCTTAAACATAATACATCATATTCCTCTTAAACATACTACTTCATATTCCTCTTAAATATACTACTTCATATTCCTCTTAAATATACTACTTCATATTCCTCTTCAACATACTACTTCATATTCCTCTTAAACATACTACTTCATATTATTCTTAAACATACTACTTCATATTCCTCTTAAATATACTACTTCATATTCCTCTTAAATATACTACTTCATATTCCTCTTAAATATACTACTTCATATTCCTCTTAAATATACTACTTCATATTCCTCTTAAACGTACTACTTCATAATGATCTTAAACATTCTCCTTCATATTCCTCTTAAATATACTACTTCATATTCCTCTTAAACATACTACTTCATATTCCACTGAAACATATGATACTACTTCATATTTTTCTTAAACATACTACTTCATATTCCTCTTAAACATACTACTTCATAATCCTCTTACACATACTACCGCATATTCCTCTTAAATATACTACTTCATATTCCTCTTAAATATACTACTTCATATTCCTCTTAAACATACTACTTCATATTCCTCTTAAACATACTACTTCATATTCATCTTAAACATACTACTTCATATTCCTCTTAAACATACTATTTCATATTCCCCTTAAATATACTACTTCATATTCATCTTAAATATACTACTTCATATTCCTCTTAAATATACTACTTCATATTCCTCTTAAATATACTACTTCATATATCTCTTAAATATACTACTTCATATTCCTCTTAAACATACTACTTCATATTCCTCTTAAACATACAACTTCATATTCCTCTTAAACATACTACTTCATATTCCTCTTAAACATACTACTTCATATTCCTCTTAAATATACTACTTTATATTCATCTAAAATATACTTCATATTCCTCTTAAATATACTACTTCATATTCCTCTTAAATATACTTCATATTTCTCTTAAATATACTACTTCATATTCCTCTTAAATATACTACTTCATATTCCTCTTAAACATACTATTTCATATTTCTCTTAAATATACAACTTCATATACATCTTAAATATACTACTTCATTTCCTCTTAAATATACTACTTCATATTCCTCTTAAATATACTACTTCATATTCGTCTTAAATATACTACTTCATTTTCCTCTTAAACATACTACTTCATATTCCTTTTAAACATACTACTTCATATTCCTCTTAAACAAACTACTTCATATTCCTCTTAAACATACTACTTCATATTCCTCTTAAATATACTACTTCATATTCATCTTAAATATACTACTTCATATTCCTCTTAAATATACTACTTCATATTTCTCTTAAATATACTACTTCATATTCCTCTTAAATATACTACTTCACATTCCTCTTAAATATACTACTTCATATTCCTCTTAAACGTACTACTTCATAATGATCTTAAACAAACTCCTTCATATTCCTCTTAAATATACTACTTCATATTCCTCTTAAACATACTACTTCATATTCCTCTTAAGCATACTACTTCATATTCCTCTTAAATATACTACTTCATATATTTCTCTTAAACATACTACTTCATATTCCTCTTAAACATAATACTTCATATTCCTCTTAAACATACTACTTCATATTCCTCTTAAACATACTACTTCATATTCCTCTTAAACATACTACTTCATATTCGTCTTAAACATACTAATTCATATTAATATTAAACATACTACTTCATATTCCACTTAAACATACTACTTCATATGCGTCTTAAACATAATACTTCATATTACTCTTAAACATAATACATCATATTCCTCTTAAACATACTACTTCATATTCCTCTTAAATATACTACTTCATATTCCTCTTAAATATACTACTTCATATTCCTCTTCAACATACTACTTCATATTCCTCTTAAACATACTACTTCATATTATTCTTAAACATACTACTTCATATTCCTCTTAAATATACTACTTCATATTCCTCTTAAATATACTACTTCATATTCCTCTTAAATATACTACTTCATATTCCTCTTAAATATACTACTTCATATTCCTCTTAAACGTACTACTTCATAATGATCTTAAACATTCTCCTTCATATTCCTCTTAAATATACTACTTCATATTCCTCTTAAACATACTACTTCATATTCCACTGAAACATATGATACTACTTCATATTTTTCTTAAACATACTACTTCATATTCCTCTTAAACATACTACTTCATAATCCTCTTACACATACTACCGCATATTCCTCTTAAATATACTACTTCATATTCCTCCTAATATACTACTTTATATTCCTCTTAAATATACTTCTTTATATTCCTCTTAAATATACTACTTCATATTTCTCTTAAATATACTACTTCATATTCCTCTTAAATATACTTCATATTTCTCTTAAATATACTACCTCATATTCCTCTTGAACATACTACTTCATATTCCTCTTAAACATACTACTTCATATTCCTCTTAAATATACTACTTCATATTCCTCTTAAATATACTACTTCATATTCCTCTTAAATATACTACTTCATATTCCTCTTAAATATACTAATTCATATTCCTCTTAAACATACTACTTCATATTCCTCTTAAATATACTACTTCATATTCCTCCTAATATACTACTTTATATTCCTCTTAAATATACTTCTTTATATTCCTCTTAAATATACTACTTCATATTTCTCTTAAATATACTACTTCATATTCCTCTTAAATATACTTCATATTTCTCTTAAATATACTACCTCATATTCCTCTTGAACATACTACTTCATATTCCTCTTAAACATACTACTTCATATTCCTCTTAAATATACTACTTCATATTACTCTTAAACATACTACTTCTTATTCCTCTTAAACATACTACTTCATATTCCACTGAAACATATGATACTACTTCATATTCCTCTCAAACATACTACTTCATATTCCTCTTAAACATACTACTTCATATTCCTCTTAAACATACTACTTCATATTCATCTTAAACATACTACTTCATATTCCTCTTAAACATACTATTTCATATTCCCCTTAAATATACTACTTCATATTCATCTTAAATATACTACTTCATATTCCTCTTAAATATACTACTTCATATTCCTCTTAAATATACTACTTCATATATCTCTTAAATATACTACTTCATATTCCTCTTAAACATACTACTTCATATTCCTCTTAAACATACAACTTCATATTCCTCTTAAACATACTACTTCATATTCCTCTTAAACATACTACTTCATATTCCTCTTAAATATACTACTTTATATTCATCTAAAATATACTTCATATTCCTCTTAAATATACTACTTCATATTCCTCTTAAATATACTTCATATTTCTCTTAAATATACTACTTCATATTCCTCTTAAATATACTACTTCATATTCCTCTTAAACATACTATTTCATATTTCTCTTAAATATACAACTTCATATACATCTTAAATATACTACTTCATTTCCTCTTAAATATACTACTTCATATTCCTCTTAAATATACTACTTCATATTCGTCTTAAATATACTACTTCATTTTCCTCTTAAACATACTACTTCATATTCCTTTTAAACATACTACTTCATATTCCTCTTAAACAAACTACTTCATATTCCTCTTAAACATACTACTTCATATTCCTCTTAAATATACTACTTCATATTCATCTTAAATATACTACTTCATATTCCTCTTAAATATACTACTTCATATTTCTCTTGAATATACTACTTCATATTCCTCTTAAATATACTACTTCACATTCCTCTTAAATATACTACTTCATATTCCTCTTAAACGTACTACTTCATAATGATCTTAAACAAACTCCTTCATATTCCTCTTAAATATACTACTTCATATTCCTCTTAAACATACTACTTCATATTCCTCTTAAGCATACTACTTCATATTCCTCTTAAATATACTACTTCATATATTTCTCTTAAACATACTTTTTCATATTCCTCTTAAACATAATACTTCATATTCCTCTTAAACATACTACTTCATATTCCTCTTAAACATACTACTTCATATTCCTCTTAAACATACTACTTCATATTCGTCTTAAACATACTAATTCATATTAATATTAAACATACTACTTCATATTCCACTTAAACATACTACTTCATATGCGTCTTAAACATAATACTTCATATTACTCTTAAACATAATACATCATATTCCTCTTAAACATACTACTTCATATTCCTCTTAAATATACTACTTCATATTCCTCTTAAACATACTACTTCATATTGCTCTTCAACATACTACTTCATATTCCTCTTAAACATACTACTTCATATTATTCTTAAACATACTACTTCATATTCCTCTTAAATATACTACTTCATATTCCTCTTAAATATACTACTTCATATTCCTCTTAAATATACTACTTCATATTCCTCTTAAATATACTACTTCATATTCCTCTTAAACGTACTACTTCATAATGATCTTAAACATTCTCCTTCATATTCCTCTTAAATATACTACTTCATATTCCTCTTAAACATACTACTTCATATTCCACTGAAACATATGATACTACTTCATATTTTTCTTAAACATACTACTTCATATTCCTCTTAAACATACTACTTCATAATCCTCTTACACATACTACCGCATATTCCTCTTAAATATACTACTTCATATTCCTCCTAATATACTACTTTATATTCCTCTTAAATATACTTCTTTATATTCCTCTTAAATATACTACTTCATATTTCTCTTAAATATACTACTTCATATTCCTCTTAAATATACTTCATATTTCTCTTAAATATACTACCTCATATTCCTCTTGAACATACTACTTCATATTCCTCTTAAACATACTACTTCATATTCCTCTTAAATATACTACTTCATATTCCTCTTAAATATACTACTTCATATTCCTCTTAAATATACTACTTCATATTCCTCTTAAATATACTAATTCATATTCCTCTTAAACATACTACTTCATATTCCTCTTAAATATACTACTTCATATTCCTCCTAATATACTACTTTATATTCCTCTTAAATATACTTCTTTATATTCCTCTTAAATATACTACTTCATATTTCTCTTAAATATACTACTTCATATTCCTCTTAAATATACTTCATATTTCTCTTAAATATACTACCTCATATTCCTCTTGAACATACTACTTCATATTCCTCTTAAACATACTACTTCATATTCCTCTTAAATATACTACTTCATATTACTCTTAAACATACTACTTCTTATTCCTCTTAAACATACTACTTCATATTCCACTGAAACATATGATACTACTTCATATTCCTCTCAAACATACTACTTCATATTCCTCTTAAACATACTACTTCATATTCCTCTTTAATATACTACTTCATATTCCTCTTAAATATACTACTTCATATTCCTCTTAAATATACTACTTCATATTCCTCTTAAACATACTACTTCATATTCCTCTTAAACATACTACTTCATATTCCTCTTAAACATACTACTTCATATTCCTCTTAAACATACTATTTCATATTCCCCTTAAATATACTACTTCATATTCATCTTAAATATACTACTTCATATTCCTCTTAAATATACTACTTCATATTCCTCTTAAATATACTACTTCATATATCTCTTAAATATACTACTTCATATTCCTCTTAAACATACTACTTCATATTCCTCTTAAACATACAACTTCATATTCCTCTTAAACATACTACTTCATATTCCTCTTAAACATACTACTTCATATTCCTCTTAAATATACTACTTTATATTCATCTAAAATATACTTCATATTCCTCTTAAATATACTACTTCATATTCCTCTTAAATATACTTCATATTTCTCTTAAATATACTACTTCATATTCATCTTAAATATACTACTTCATATTCCTCTTAAACATACTATTTCATATTTCTCTTAAATATACAACTTCATATACATCTTAAATATACTACTTCATTTCCTCTTAAATATACTACTTCATATTCCTCTTAAATATACTACTTCATATTCCTCTTAAATATACTACTTCATTTTCCTCTTAAACATACTACTTCATATTCCTTTTAAACATACTACTTCATATTCCTCTTAAACAAACTAGTTCATATTCCTCTTAAACATACTACTTCATATTCCTCTTAAATATACTACTTCATATTCATCTTAAATATACTACTTCATATTCCTCTTAAATATACTACTTCATATTTCTCTTAAATATACTACTTCATATTCCTCTTAAATATACTACTTCACATTCCTCTTAAATATACTACTTCATATTCCTCTTAAACGTACTACTTCATAATGATCTTAAACAAACTCCTTCATATTCCTCTTAAATATACTACTTCATATTCCTCTTAAACATACTACTTCATATTCCTCTTAAGCATACTACTTCATATTCCTCTTAAATATACTACTTCATATATTTCTCTTAAACATACTTTTTCATATTCCTCTTAAACATAATACTTCATATTCCTCTTAATCATACTACTTCATATTCCTCTTAAACATACTACTTCATATTCCTCTTAAACATACTACTTCATATTCGTCTTAAACATACTAATTCTTATTAATATTAAACATACTACTTCATATTCCACTTAAACATACTACTTCATATGCGTTTTAAACATAATACTTCATATTACTCTTAAACATAATACTTTATATTCCTCTTAAACATACTACTTCATATTCCTCTTAAATATACTACTTCATATTCCTCTTAAACATACTACTTCATATTCCTCTTCAACATACTACTTCATATTCCTCTTAAACATACTACTTCATATTATTCTTAAACATACTACTTCATATTCCTCTTAAATATACTACTTCATATTCCTCTTAAATATACTACTTCATATTCCTCTTAAATATACTACTTCATATTCCTCTTAAATATACTACTTCATATTCCTCTTAAACGTACTACTTCATAATGATCTTAAACATTCTCCTTCATATTCCTCTTAAATATACTACTTCATATTCCTCTTAAACATACTACTTCATATTCCACTGAAACATATGATACTACTTCATATTTTTCTTAAACATACTACTTCATATTTCTCTTAAACATACTACTTCATAATACTCTTAAATATACTACTTCATATTACTCTCAAACATACTACTTCATATTCCTCTTAAACATACTACTTCATATTCCTTTTAAACATACTACTTCATATTCCTCTTAAACATACTACTTCATATTCCTCTTAAACATACTACTTCATATTCCTCTTAAATATACAACTTTATATTCCCCTTAAATATACTACTTCATATTCCTCTTAAAAATACTACTTCATATTCCTCTTAAATATACTACTTCATATTCCTCTTAAATATACTACTTCATATTCCTCTTAAACATACTACTTCATATTCCTCTTAAACATACTACTTCATATTCCTCTTAAACATACTACTTCATATTCCTCTTAAACATACTATTTCATATTCCCCTTAAATATACTACTTCATATTCATCTTAAATATACTACTTCATATTCCTCTTAAATATACTACTTCATATTCCTCTTAAATATACTACTTCATATATCTCTTAAATATACTACTTCATATTCCTCTTAAACATACTACTTCATATTCCTCTCAAACATACAACTTCATATTCCTCTTAAACATACTACTTCATATTCCTCTTAAACATACTACTTCATATTCCTCTTAAATATACTACTTTATATTCATCTAAAATATACTTCATATTCCTCTTAAATATACTACTTCATATTCCTCTTAAATATACTTCATATTTCTCTTAAATATACTACTTCATATTCCTCTTAAATATACTACTTCATATTCCTCTTAAACATACTATTTCATATTTCTCTTAAATATACAACTTCATATACATCTTAAATATACTACTTCATTTCCTCTTACATATACTACTTCATATTCCTCTTAAATATACTACTTCATATTCCTCTTAAATATACTACTTCATTTTCCTCTTAAACATACTACTTCATATTCCTTTTAAACATACTACTTCATATTCCTCTTAAACAAACTAGTTCATATTCCTCTTAAACATACTACTTCATATTCCTCTTAAATATACTACTTCATATTCATCTTAAATATACTACTTCATATTCCTCTTAAATATACAACTTCATATTTCTCTTAAATATACTACTTCATCATCCTCTTAAATATACTACTTCACATTCCTCTTAAATATACTACTTCATATTCCTCTTAAACGTACTACTTCATAATGATCTTAAACAAACTCCTTCATATTCCTCTTAAATATACTACTTCATATTCCTCTTAAACATACTACTTCATATTCCTCTTAAGCATACTACTTCATATTCCTCTTAAATATACTACTTCATATATTTCTCTTAAACATACTTTTTCATATTCCTCTTAAACATAATACTTCATATTCCTCTTAAACATACTACTTCATATTCCTCTTAAACATACTACTTCATATTCCTCTTAAACATACTACTTCATATTCGTCTTAA
Source organism: Atherix ibis (assembly GCA_958298945.1). Classification (NCBI taxonomy): domain Eukaryota; kingdom Metazoa; phylum Arthropoda; class Insecta; order Diptera; family Athericidae; genus Atherix; species Atherix ibis. The sequence continues at coordinate 178,118 of CATQJD010000111.1, forward strand.
ACATACTAATTCATATTAATATTAAACATACTACTTCATATTCCACTTAAACATACTACTTCATATGCGTCTAAAACATAATAATTCATATTACTCTTAAACATAATACTTCATATTCCTCTTAAACATACTACTTCATATTCCTCTTAAATATACTACTTCATATTCCTCTTAAACATACTACTTCATATTCCTCTTCAACATACTACTTCATATTCCTCTTAAACATACTACTTCATATTATTCTTAAACATACTACTTCATATTCCTCTTAAATATACTACTTCATATTCCTCTTAAATATACTACTTCATATTCCTCTTAAATATACTACTTCATATTCCTCTTAAATATACTACTTCATATTCCTCTAAAACGTACTACTTCATAATGATCTTAAACATTCTCCTTCATATTCCTCTTAAATATACTACTTCATATTCCTCTTAAACATACTACTTCATATTCCACTGAAACATATGATACTACTTCATATTTTTCTTAAACATACTACTTCATATTTCTCTTAAACATACTACTTCATAATACTCTTAAATATACTACTTCATATTACTCTCAAACATACTACTTCATATTCCTCTTAAACATACTACTTCATATGCCTTTTAAACATACTACTTCATATTCCTCTTAAACATACTACTTCATATTCCTCTTAAACATACTACTTCATATTCCTCTTAAATATACTACTTTATATTCCCCTTAAATATACTACTTCATATTCCTCTTAAAAATACTACTTCATATTCCTCTTAAATATACTACTTCATATTCCTCTTACACATACTACTTCATATTCCTCTTAAACATACTACTTCATATTCCTCTTAAACATACTACTTCATATTCCTCTTAAACATACTACTTCATATTCTTCTTAAATATACTACTTTATATTTCTCTTAAATACACTACTTTATATTCCTCTTAAATATACTACTTCATATTCCTCTTAAATATACTACTTCATATTCCTATTAAACATACTACTTCATATTCCTCTTAAACATACTACTTCATATTTCTGTTAAATATACTACTTCATATTCCTCTTAAATATACTACTTCATATTCCTCTTAAATATGCTACTTCGTATTCCTCTTAAATATACTACTTCATATTCGTCTTAAATATACTACTTCATATTCCTCTTAAACATACTACTTCATATTCCTCTTAAACATACTACTTCATATTCTTCTTAAACATACTACTTCATAATCCTCTTACACATACTACTGCATATTCCTCTTAAATATACTACTTCATATTCCTCTTAAATATAATACTTCATATTCCCCTTAATATACTACTTCATATTCCTCTGAAATATACTACTTCATATTCCTCTTAAACATACTACTTCATATTCCTCTTAAACATACTACTTCATATTTCTGTTAAATATACTACTTCATATTCCTCTTAATTATACTACTTCATATTCCTCTTAAATATACTACTTCGTATTCCTCTTAAATATACTACTTCATATTCCTCTTAAATATACTACTTCATATTCCTCTTAAACATACTACTTCATATTCCTCTTAAACATACTACTTTATATTCCTCTTAAACATACTACTTCATAATCCTCTTACACATACTACTGCATATTCCTCTTAAACATACTACCTCATATTCCTCTTAAACATACTACTTCGTATTCCTCTTAAATATACTACTTCATATTCCTCTTAAATATACTACTTCATATTCCTCTTAAACATACTACTTCATATTCCTCTTAAACATACTACTTCATATTCCTCTTAAACATACTACTTCATATTCCTCTTAAACATACTACTTCATAATCCTCATACACGTACTACTGCATATTCCTCTTAAATATACTACCTCATATTCCTCTTAAACATACCACTTCGTATTCCTCTTAAATATACTACTTCATATTCCTCTTAAATATACTACTTCATATTCCTTTTAAACATACTACTTTATATTCCTCTTAAACATACTACTTCATATTCATCTTAAACATACTATTTCATATTCCTCTTAAACATACTACCTCATATTCCTCTCAAATATACTTCTTCATATTCTTCTTAAAAATAATACTTCATATTCCTCTTAAATATACTATTTCATATTCCTCGTAAATATACTACTTCATATTCCTCTTAAATATGCTACTTCATATTCCTCTTAAACATACTACTTTATATTCCTCTTAAACATACTACTTCATATTACTCTTAAATATACTACTTCATATTACTCTTAAACATACTACTTCATATTCCTCTTAAATATACTAATTCATATTCCTCTTAAACATACTACTTCATATTTCTCTTAAATATACTACTTCATATTCCTCCTAATATACTACTTTATATTCCTCTTAAATATACTTCTTCATATTCCTCTTAAATAGACTGCTTCATATTTCTCTTAAATATACTACTTCATATTCCTCTTAAATATACTTCATATTTCTCTTAAATATACTACCTCATATTCCTCTTAAACATACTACTTCATATTCCTCTTAAACATACTACTTCATATTCCTCTTAAATATACTACTTCGTATTACTCTTAAACATACTACTTCTTATTCCTCTTAAACATACTACTTCATATTCCACTGAAACATGTGATACTACTTCATATTCCTCTTAAACATACTACTTCATATTCCTCTTAAACATACTACTTCATATTCCTCTTTAATATACTACTTCATATTCCTCTTAAATATACTACTTCATATTTCTCTTAAATATACTACTTCATATTCCTCTTAAACATACTACTTCATATTCCTCTTAAACATACTACTTCATATTCCTCTTAAACATACTACTTCATATTCCTCTTAAACATACTATTTCATATTCCCCTTAAATATACTACTTCATATTCATCTTAAATATACTACTTCATATTCCTCTTAAATATACTACTTCATATTCCTCTAAAATATACTACTTCATATTCCTCTTAAATATACTAGTTCATATTCCTCTTAAACATACTACTTCATGTTCCTCTTAAACATACAACTTCATATTCCTCTTAAACATACTACTTCATATTCCTCTTAAACATGCTACTTCATATTCCTCTTAAATATACTACTTCATATTCATCTAAAATATACTACTTCATATTCCTCTTAAATATACTACTTCATATTCCTCTTAAATATACTACTTCATATTCCTCTTAAACATACTACTTCATATTTCTCTTAAATATACAACTTCATATACATCTTAAATATACTCCTTCATATTCCTCTTAAATATACTACTTCATATTTCTCTTAAACATACTACTTCATATTCCTCTTAAGCATACTACTTCATATTCCTCTTAAATATACTACTTCATATTCCTCTTAAACATACTTTTTCATATTCCTCTTAAACATAATACTTCATATTCCTCTTAAACATACTACTTCATATTCCTCTTAAACATACTACTTCATATTCCTCTTAAACATACTACTTCATATTCCTCTTAAACATACTACTTCATATTAATATTAAACATACTACTTCATATTCCTCTTAAACATACTACTTCATATGCGTCTTAAACATAATACTTCATATTCCTCTTAAACATAATACTTCATATTCCTCTTAAACATACTACTTCATATTCCTCTTAAATATACTACTTCATATTCCTCTTAAACATACTACTTCATATTCCTCTTCAACATACTACTTCATATTCCTCTTAAACATACTACTTCATATTATTCTTAAACATACTACTTCATATTCCTCTTAAATATACTACTTCATATTCCTCTTAAATATACTACTTCATATTCCTCTTAAATATACTACTTCATATTCCTCTTAAATATACTACTTCATATTCCTCTTAAACGTACTACTTCATAATGATCTTAAACATCCTCCTTCATATTCCTCTTAAATATACTACTTCATATTCCTCTTAAACATACTACTTCATATTCCTCTTAAACATACTACTTCATATTTCTCTTAAATATACTACTTCATATTCCTCTTAAACATACTTTTTAATATTCCTCTTAAACATAATACTTCATATTCCTCTTAAACATACTACTTCATATTCCTCTTAAACATACTACTTCATATTCCTCTTAAACATACTACTTCATATTCCTCTTAAACATACTACTTCATATTTCTGTTAAGTATACTACTTCATATTCCTCTTAAATATACTACTTCATATTCCTCTTAAATATGCTACTTCGTATTTCTCTTACATATACTACTTCATATTCCTCTTAAATATACTACTTCATATTCCTCTTAAACATACTACTTCATATTCCTCTTAAACATACTACTTCATATATCTGTTAAATATACTACTTCATATTCCTCTTAATTATACTACTTCATATTCCTCTTAAATATACTACTTCGTATTCCTCTTAAATATACTACTTCATATTCCTCTTAAATATACTACTTCATATTCCTCTTAAACATACTACTTCATATTCCTCTTAAACATACTACTTCATATTCCTTTTAAACATACTACTTCATAATCCTCTTACACATACTACTGCATACTACTTCATATTCCTTTTAAACATACTACTTCATATTCCTCTTAAACATACTACTTCATATTCATCTTAAACATATTATTTCATATTCCTCTTAAACATGCTACCTCATATTCCTCTCAAATATACTTCTTCATATTCTTCTTAAATATAATACTTCATATTCCTCTTAAATATACTACTTCATATTCCTCGTAAATATACTACTTAATATTCCTCTTAAATATGCTACTTCATATTCCTCTTAAACATACTACTTCATATTCCTCTTAAACATACTACTTCATATTCCTCTTAAACATACTACTTCATATTCCTCTTAAATAGACTACTTCATATTCGTCTTAAATATACTAATTCATATTCCTCTTAAACATACTACTTCATATTCTTCTTAAATATACTACTTCATATTACTCTTAAACATACTACTTCTTATTCCTCTTAAACATACTACTTCATATTCCACTGAAACATATGATACTATTTCATATTCCTCTTAAACATACTACTTCATATTCCTCTTAAACATACTACTTCATATTCCTCTTAAATAGACTACTTCATATTCGTCTTAAATATACTAATTCATATTCCTCTTAAACATACTACTTCATATTCTTCTTAAATATACTACTTCATATTACTCTTAAACATACTACTTCTTATTCCTCTTAAACATACTACTTCATATTCCACTGAAACATATGATACTATTTCATATTCCTCTTAAACATACTACTTCATATTCCTCTTAAACATACTACTTCATATTCCTCTTTAATATACTACTTCATATTCCTCTTAAATATACTACTTCATATTCCTCTTAAATATACTACTTCATATTCCTCTTAAACATACTACTTCATATTCCTCTTAAACATACTACTTCATATTCCTCTTAAACATACTACTTCATATTCCTCTTAAACAGACTATTTCATATTCCTCTTAAATATACTACTTCATATTCATCTTAAATATACTACTTCATATTCCTCTTAAATATACTACTTCATATTCCTCTTAAATATACTACTTCATATTCCTCTTAAATATACTACTTCATATTCCTATTAAATAACCTACTTCATATTCCTCTTAAACATACTACTTCATATTCCTTTTAAACATACTACTTCATATTCCTCTCAAACAAACTACTTCATATTCCTCTTAAACATACTACTTCATATTCTTCTTAAATATACTACTTCATATTCATCTTAAATATACTACTTCATATTCCTCTTAAATATACTACTTCATATTCCTCTTAAATATACTACTTCATATTCCTCTTAAATATACTACTTCATATTCCTCTTAAATATACTACTTCATATTCCTCTTAAACGTACTACTTCATAATGATCTTAAACATACTCCTTCATATTCCTCTTAAATATACTACTTCATATTCCTCTTAAACATACTACTTCATATTCCTCTTAAGCATACTACTTCATATTCCTCTTAAATATACTACTTCATATTCCTCTTAAACATACTTTTTCATATTCCTCTTAAACATAATACTTCATATTCCTCTTAAACATACTACTTCATATTGTTCTTAAACATACTACTTCATATTCCTCTTAAACATACTACTTCATATTCCTCTTAAACATACTACTTCATATTAATATTAAACATACTACTTCATATTCTTCTTAAACATACTACTTCATATGCGTCTTAAACATAATACTTCATATTCCTCTTAAACATAATACTTCATATTCCTCTTAAACATACTACTTCATATTCCTCTTAAACATACTACTTTTTATTCCTCATAAACATACTTCTTCATATTAATATTAAACATACTACTTCATATTCCTCTTAAATATACTACTTCATACTCCTCTTAAATATACTACTTCATATTCCTCTTAAATATACTACTTCATATTCCTCTTAAACTTACTACTTCATAATGATCTTAAACATCCTCCTTCATATTCCTCTTAAATATACTACTTCATATTCCTCTTAAACATACTGCTTCATATTCCTCTTAAACATACTACTTCATATTTCTCTTAAATATACTACTTCATATTCCTCTTAAACATACTTTTTCATATTCCTCTTAAACATAATACTTCATATTCCTCTTAAACATACTACTTCATATTCCTCTTAAACATACTACTTCATATTCCTCTTATACATACTACTTCATATTCCTCTTAAACATACTACTTCATATTAATATTAAACATACTACTTCAAATTCCTCTTAAACATACTACTTCATATGCGTCTTAAACATACTACTTCATATTCCTCTTAAACATAATACTTCATATTCCTCTTAAACATACTACTTCATATTTCTCTTAAATATACTACTTCATATTCCTTTTAAACATATTACTTCATATTCGTTTTAAACATACTACTTCATATTACTCTTAAACATACAACTTCGTATTCGTCTTAAACATACTACTTCATATTCCTCTTAAATATACTACTTCACATTCCTCGTAAATATACTACTTCATATTCCTCTTAAATATACTACTTCATATTCCTCTTAAACATACTACTTCATATTCTTTTAAACATATTACTTCATATTCCTCTTAAACATACTACTTCATATTCCGCTTAAACATACTACTTCATATTCCTCTTAAATATACTACTTTATATTCCCCTTAAATATACTACTTCATATTCCTCTTAAACATACTACTTCATATTCCTCTTAAACATACTACTTCATATTCCTCTTAAATATACTACTTCATATTCCTCTTAAATATACTACTTCATATTCCTCTTAAATATACTACTTCATATTCCTCTTAAATATACTACTTCATATTCCTCTTAAATATAATACTTCATATTCCTTTTAAACATACTACTACATATTCCTCTTAAACATACTACTTCATATTCCTCTTTAATATACTACTTCATATTCCTCTTAAATATACTACTTCATATTCCTCTTAAATATACTACTTCATATTCCTCTTAAACATACTACTCCATATTCCTCTTAAACACACTACTTCATATTCCTCTTAAACATACTACTTCATATTCCTCTTAAACATACTACTTCATTTTCCTCTTAAATATACTACTTCATATTCCTCTTAAATATACTACTTCATATTCCTCTTAAATATACTACTTCATATTCCTCTCAAATATAATACTTCATATTCCTTTTAAACATACTACTTCATATTCCTCTTAAACATACTACTTCATATTCCTCTTAAACATACTACTTCATATTCCTCTTAAACATACTACTTCATATTAATATTAAACATACTACTTCATCTTCCTCTTAAACATACTACTTCATATGCGTCTTAAACATAATACTTCATATTCCTCTTAAACATAATACTTCATATTCCTCTTAAACATACTACTTCATATTCCTCTTAAATATACTACTTCATATTCCTCTTAAACATACTACTTCATAATCCTCTTCAACATACTACTTCATATTCCTCTTAAACATGCTACTTCATATTATTCTTAAACATACTACTTCATATTCCTCTTAAATATACTACTTCATATTCCTCTTAAATATACTACTTCATATTCCTCTTAAATATACTACTTCATATTCCTCTTAAATATACTACTTCATATTCCTCTTAAACGTACTACTTCATAATGATCTTAAACATCCTCCTTCATATTCCTCTTAAATATACTACTTCATATTCCTCTTAAACATACTACTTCATATTCCTCTTAAACATACTACTTCATATTTCTCTTAAATATACTACTTTATATTCCTCTTAAACATACTTTTTGATATTCCTCTTAAACATAATACTTCATATTCCTCTTAAACATACTACTTCATATTCCTCTTAAACATACTACTTCATATTCCTCTTAAACATACTACTTCATATTCCTCTTAAACTTACTACTTCATATTTCTGTTAAATATACTACTTCATATTCCTCTTAAATATACTACTTCATATTTCTCTTAAATATGCTACTTCGTATTTCTCTTAAATATACTACTTCATATTCCTCTTAAATATACTACTTAATATCCTCTTAAACATACTACTTCATATTCCTCTTAAACATACTACTTCATATTTCTGTTAAATATACTACTTCATATTCCTCTTAATTATACTACTTCATATTCCTCTTAAATATACTACTTCGTATTCCTCTTAAATATACTACTTCATATTCCTCTTAAATATACTACTTCATATTCCTCTTAAACATACTACTTCATATTCCTCTTAAACATACTACTTCATATTCCTTTTAAACATACTACTTCATAATCCTCTTACACATACTACTGCATACTACTTCATATTCCTTTTAAACATACTACTTCATATTCCTCTTAAACATACTACTTCATATTCATCTTAAACATATTATTTCATATTCCTCTTAAACATACTACCTCATATTCCTCTCAAATATACTTCTTCATATTCTTCTTAAATATAATACTTCATATTCCTCTTAAATATACTACTTCATATTCCTCGTAAATATACTACTTAATATTCCTCTTAAATATGCTACTTCATATTCCTCTTAAACATACTACTTCATATTCCTCTTAAACATACTACTTCATATTACTCTTAAATATACTACTTCATATTACTCTTAAACATACTACTTCATATTCCTCTTAAACATACTACTTCATATTCCTCTTAAACATACTACTTCATATTCCTCTTAAACATACTACTTCATATTCGTCTTAAATATACTACTTCATATTCCTCTTAAATATACTACTTCATATTCCTCTTAAATATACTACTTCATATTCCTCTTAAATATACTACTTCATATTCCTCTTAAATATACTAATTCATATTCCTCTTAAACATACTACTTCATATTCCTCTTAAATATACTATTTCATATTACTCTTAAACATACTACTTCTTATTCCTCTTAAACATACTACTTCATATTCCACTGAAACATATGATACTACTTCATATTCCTCTTAAACATACTACTTCATATTCCTCTTAAACATACTACTTCATATTCCTCTTAAATATACTACTTCGTATTCCTCTTAAATATACTACTTCATATTCCTCTTAAATATACTACTTCATATTCCTCTTAAACATACTACTTCATATTCCTCTTAAACATACTACTTCATATTCCTTTTAAACATACTACTTCATAATCCTCTTACACATACTACTGCATACTACTTCATATTCCTTTTAAACATACTACTTCATATTCCTCTTAAACATACTAATTCATATTCCTCTTAAACATACTACCTCATATTCCTCTCAAATATACTTCTTCATATTCTTCTTAAATATAATACTTCATATTCCTCTTAAATATACTACTTCATATTCCTCGTAAATATACTACTTAATATTCGTCTTAAATATGCTACTTCATATTCCTCTTAAACATACTACTTCATATTCCTCTTAAACATACTACTTCATATTACTTTTAAATATACTACTTCATATTACTCTTAAACATACTACTTCATATTCCTCTTAAACATACTACTTCATATTCCTCTTAAACATACTACTTCATATTCCTCTTAAACATACTACTTCATATTCGTCTTAAATATACTACTTCATATTCCTCTTAAATATACTACTTCATATTCCTCTTAAATATACTACTTCATATTCCTCTTAAATATACTACTTCATATTCCTCTTAAATATACTAATTCATATTCCTCTTAAACATACTACTTCATATTCCTCTTAAATATACTACTTAATATTACTCTTAAACATACTACTTCTTATTCCTCTTAAACATACTACTTCATATTCCACTGAAACATATGATACTACTTCATATTCCTCTTAAACATACTACTTCATATTCCTCTTAAACATACTACTTCATATTCCTATTTAATATACTACTTCATATTCCTCTTAAATATACTACTTCATATTCCTCTTAAATATACTACTTCATATTCCTCTTAAACATACTACTTCATATTCCTCTTAAACATACTACTTCATATTCCTCTTTAACATACTTCTTCATATTCCTCTTAAACATACTATTTCATATTCCTCTTAAATATACTACTTCATATTCATCTTAAATATACTACTTCATATTCCTCTTAAATATACTACTTCATATTCCTCTTAAATATACTACTTCATATTCCTCTTAAATATACTACTTCATATTCCTCTTAAATATACTACTTCATATTCCTCTTAAACATACTACTTCATATTACTCTTAAATATACTACTTCATATTACTCTTAAACATACTACTTCATATTCCTCTTAAACATACTACTTCATATTCCTCTTAAACATACTACTTCATATTCCTCTTAAACATACTACTTCATATTCGTCTTAAATATACTACTTCATATTCCTCTTAAATATACTACTTCATATTCCTCTTAAATATACTACTTCATATTCCTCTTAAATATACTACTTCATATTCCTCTTAAATATACTACTTCATATTCCTCTTAAATATACTAATTCATATTCCTCTTAAACATACTACTTCATATTCCTCTTAATCATACTACTTAATATTCGTCTTAAATATGCTACTTCATATTCCTCTTAAACATACTACTTCATATTCCTCTTAAACATACTACTTCATATTACTCTTAAATATACTGCTTCATATTACTCTTAAACATATTACTTCATATTCCTCTTAAACATACTACTTCATATTCCTCTTAAACATACTACTTCATATTCCTCTTAAACATACTACTTCATATTCGTCTTAAATATACTACTTCATATTCCTCTTAAATATACTACTTCATATTCCTCTTAAATATACTACTTCATATTCCTCTTAAATATACTACTTCATATTCCTCTTAAATATACTAATTCATATTCCTCTTAAACATACTACTTCATATTCCTCTTAAATATACTACTTCATATTACTCTTAAACATACTACTTCTTATTCCTCTTAAACATACTACTTCATATTCCACTGAAACATATGATACTACTTCATATTCCTCTTAAACATACTACTTCATATTCCTCTTAAACATACTACTTCATATTCCTATTTAATATACTACTTCATATTCCTCTTAAATATACTACTTCATATTCCTCTTAAATATACTACTTCATATTCCTCTTAAACATACTACTTCATATTCCTCTTAGACATACTACTTCATATTCCTCTTAAACATACTACTTCATATTCCTCTTAAACATACTATTTCATATTCCTCTTAAATATACTACTTCATATTCATCTTAAATATACTACTTCATATTCCTCTTAAATATACTACTTCATATTCCTCTTAAATATACTACTTCATATTCCTCTTAAATATACTACTTCATATTCCTCTTAAATATACTACTTCATATTCCTCTTAAACATACTACTTCATATTCCTTTTAAACATACTACTTCATATTCCTCTCAAACCAACTACTTCATATTCCTCTTAAACATACTACTTCATATTCTTCTTAAATATACTACTTCATATTCATCTTAAACATACTACTTCATATTCTTCTTAAACATACTACTTCATATTCCTCTTAAACATACTACTTCATATTCCTCTAAAACATACTACTTCATACTTCATATTCCTCTTAAACATACTACTTCATATGCGTCTTAAACATAATACTTCATATTCCTCTTAAACATAATACTTCATATTCCTCTTAAACATACTACTTCATATTCCTCTTAAACATACTACTTCATATTCCTCTTAAACATACTTCTTCATATTAGTATTAAACATACTACTTCATATTCCTCTTAAACATACTACTTCATATGCGTCTTAAACATAATACTTCATATTCCTCTTAAACATAATACTTCATATTCCTCTTAAACATACTACTTCATATTCCTCTTAAATATACTACTTCATATTCCTCTTAAACATACTACTTCATATTCCTCTTCAACATACTACTTCATATTCCTCTTAAACATACTACTTCATATTATTCTTAAACATACTACTTCATATTCCTCTTAAATATACTACTTCATATTCCTCTTAAATATACTACTTCATATTCCTCTTAAATATACTACTTCATATTCCTCTTAAATATACTACTTCATATTCCTCTTAAACGTACTACTTCATAATGATCTTAAACATCCTCCTTCATATTCCTCTTAAATATACTACTTCATATTCCTCTTAAACATACTGCTTCATATTCCTCTTAAACATACTACTTCATATTTCTCTTAAATATACTACTTCATATTCCTCTTAAACATACTTTTTCATATTCCTCTTAAACATAATACTTCATATTCCTCTTAAACATACTACTTCATATTCCTCTTAAACATACTACTTCATATTCCTCTTATACATACTACTTCATATTCCTCTTAAACATACTACTTCATATTAATATTAATCATACTACTTCATATTCCTCTTAAACATACTACTTCATATGCGTCTTAAACATACTACTTCATATTCCTCTTAAATATACTACTTCATATTCCTCTTAAATATACTACTTCATATTCCTCTTAAACATACTACCTAATATTCCTTTTAAACATACTACTTCATATTCCTCTCAAACCAACTACTTCATATTCCTCTTAAACATACTACTTCATATTCTTCTTAAATATACTACTTCATATTCATCTTAAACATACTACTTCATATTCTTCTTAAACATACTACTTCATATTCCTCTTAAACATACTACTTCATATTCCTCTAAAACATACTACTTCATACTTCATATTCCTCTTAAACATACTACTTCATATGCGTCTTAAACATAATACTTCATATTCCTCTTAAACATAATACTTCATATTCCTCTTAAACATACTACTTCATATTCCTCTTAAACATACTACTTCATATTCCTCTTAAACATACTTCTTTATATTAGTATTAAACATACTACTTCATATTCCTCTTAAACATACTACTTCATATGCGTCTTAAACATAATACTTCATATTCCTCTTAAACATAATACTTCATATTCCTCTTAAACATACTACTTCATATTCCTCTTAAATATACTTCTTCATATTCCTCTTAAACATACTACTTCATATTCCTCTTCAACATACTACTTCATATTCCTCTTAAACATACTACTTCATATTCTTCTTAAACATACTACTTCATATTCCTCTTAAACATACTACTTCATATTCCTCTAAAACATACTACTTCATACTTCATATTCCTCTTAAACATACTACTTCATATGCGTCTTAAACATAATACTTCATATTCCTCTTAAACATAATACTTCATATTCCTCTTAAACATACTACTTCATATTCCTCTTAAACATACTACTTCATATTCCTCTTAAACATACTTCTTCATATTAGTATTAAACATACTACTTCATATTCCTCTTAAACATACTACTTCATATGCGTCTTAAACATAATACTTCATATTCCTCTTAAACATACTACTTCATATTCCTCTTAAACATACTACTTCATATTCCTCGTAAATATACTACTTCATATTCCTCTTAAACATACTACTTCATATTCCTCTTAAATATACTACTTCATATTACTCTTAAACATATTACTTCATATTCCTCTTAAACATACTACTTCATATTCCTCTTAAACATACTACTTCATATTCCTCTTAAACATACTACTTCATATTCGTCTTAAATATACTACTTCACATTCCTCTTAAATATACTACTTCATATTCCTCTTAAATATACTACTTCATATTCCTCTTAAATATACTACTTCATATTCCTCTTAAATATACTAATTCATATTCCTCTTAAACATACTACTTCATATTCCTCTTAAATATACTACTTCATATTACTCTTAAACATACTACTTCTTATTTCTCTTAAACATACTACTTCATATTCCACTGAAACATATGATACTACTTCATATTCCTCTTAAACATACTACTTCATATTCCTCTTAAACATACTACTTCATATTCCTATTTAATATACTACTTCATATTCCTCTTAAATATACTACTTCATATTCCTCTTAAATATACTACTTCATATTCCTCTTAAACATACTACTTCATATTCGTCTTAAACATACTACTTCATATTCCTCTTAAACATACTACTTCATATTCCTCTTAAACATACTATTTCATTTTCCTCTTAAATATACTACTTCATATTCATCTTAAATATACTACTTCATATTCCTCTTAAATATACTACTTCATATTTCTCTTAAATATACTACTTCATAATCCTCTTAAATATACTACTTCATATTCCTCTTAAATATACTACTTCATATTCCTCTTAAACATACTACTTCATATTCCTTTTAAACATACTACTTCATATTCCTCTCAAACCAACTACTTCATATTCCTCTTAAACATACTACTTCATATTCTTCTTAAATATACTACTTCATATTCATCTTAAACATACTACTTCATATTCTTCTTAAACATACTACTTCATATTCCTCTTAAACATACTACTTCATATTCCTCTAAAACATACTACTTCATACTTCATATTCCTCTTAAACATACTACTTCATATGCGTCTTAAACATAATACTTCATATTCCTCTTAAACATAATACTTCATATTCCTCTTAAACATACTACTTCATATTCCTCTTAAACATACTACTTCATATTCCCCTTAAACATACTTCTTCATATTAGTATTAAACATACTACTTCATATTCCTCTTAAACATACTACTTCATATGCGTCTTAAACATAATACTTCATATTCCTCTTAAACATAATACTTCATATTCCTCTTAAACATACTACTTCATATTCCTCTTAAATATACTACTTCATATTCCTCTTAAACATACTACTTCATATTCCTCTTCAACATACTACTTCATATTCCTCTTAAATATACTACTTCATATTATTCTTAAACATACTACTTCATATTCCTCTTAAATATACTACTTCATATTCCTCTTAAATATACTACTTCATATTCCTCTTAAATATACTACTTCATATTCCTCTTAAATATACTACTTCATATTCCTCTTAAACGTACTACTTCATAATGATCTTAAACATCCTCCTTCATATTCCTCTTAAATATACTACTTCATATTCCTCTTAAACATACTGCTTCATATTCCTCTTAAACATACTACTTCATATTTCTCTTAAATATACTACTTCATATTCCTCTTAAACATACTTTTTCATATTCCTCTTAAACATAATACTTCATATTCCTCTTAAACATACTACTTCATATTCCTCTTAAACATACTACTTCATATTCCTCTTATACATACTACTTCATATTCCTCTTAAACATACTACTTCATATTAATATTAAACATACTACTTCATATTCCTCTTAAACATACTACTTCATATGCGTCTTAAACATACTACTTCATATTCCTCTTAAATATACTACTTCATATTCCTCTTAAATATACTACTTCATATTCCTCTTAAACATACTACTTCATATTCCTTTTAAACATACTACTTCATATTCCTCTCAAACCAACTACTTCATATTCCTCTTAAACATACTACTTCATATTCTTCTTAAATATACTACTTCATATTCATCTTAAACATACTATTTCATATTCTTCTTAAACATACTACTTCATATTCCTCTTAAACATACTACTTCATATTCCTCTAAAACATACTACTTCATACTTCATATTCCTCTTAAACATACTACTTCATATGCGTCTTAAACATAATACTTCATATTCCTCTTAAACATAATACTTCATATTCCTCTTAAACATACTACTTCATATTCCTCTTAAACATACTACTTCATATTCCTCTTAAACATACTTCTTCATATTAGTATTAAACATACTACTTCATATTCCTCTTAAACATACTACTTCATATGCGTCTTAAACATAATACTTCATATTCCTCTTAAACATAATACTTCATATTCCTCTTAAACATACTACTTCATATTCCTCTTAAATATACTACTTCATATTCCTCTTAAACATACTACTTCATATTCCTCTTCAACATACTACTTCATATTCCTCTTAAACATACTACTTCATATTATTCTTAAACATACTACTTCATATTCCTCTTAAATATACTACTTCATATTCCTCTTAAATATACTACTTCATATTCCTCTTAAATATACTACTTCATATTCCTCTTAAATATACTACTTCATATTCCTCTTAAACGTACTACTTCATAATGATCTTAAACATCCTCCTTCATATTCCTCTTAAATATACTACTTCATATTCCTCTTAAACATACTGCTTCATATTCCTCTTAAACATAATTTTTCATATTCCTCTTAAACATAAAACTTCATATTCCTCTTAAACATACTACTTCATATTCCTCTTAAACATACTACTTCATATTCCTCTTATACATACTACTTCATATTCCTCTTAAACATACTACTTCATATTAATATTAAACATACTACTTCATATTCCTCTTAAACATACTACTTCATATGCGTCTTAAACATACTACTTCATATTCCTCTTAAACATATTACTTCATATTCGTTTTAAACATACTACTTCATATTACTCTTAAACATACAACTTCATATTCGTCTTAAACATACTACTTCATATTCCTCTTAAATATACTACTTCATATTCCTCGTAAATATACTACTTCATATTCCTCTTAAAAATACTACTTCATATTCCTCTTAAACATACTACTTCATATTCCCTTTAAACATACTACTTCATATTCCTCTTAAACATACTACTTCATATTCCGCTTAAACATACTACTTCATATTCCTCTTAAATATACTACTTTATATTCCCCTTAAATATACTACTTCATATTCCTCTTAAACATACTACTTCATATTCCTCTTAAATATACTAATTCATATTCCTCTTAAACATACTACTTCATATTCCTCTTAAATATACTACTTCATATTACTCTTAAACATACTACTTCTTATTCCTCTTAAACATACTACTTCATATTCCACTGAAACATATGATACTACTTCATATTCCTCTTAAACATACTACTTCATATTCCTCTTAAACATACTACTTCATATTCCTATTTAATATACTACTTCATATTCCTCTTAAATATACAACTTCATATTCCTCTTAAATATACTACTTCATATTCCTCTTAAACATACTACTTCATATTCCTCTTAAACATACTACTTCATATTCCTCTTAAACATACTACTTCATATTCCTCTTAAACATACTATTTCATATTCCTCTTAAATATACTCCTTCATATTCATCTTAAATATACTACTTCATATTCCTCTTAAATATACTAATTCATATTCCTCTTAAATATACTACTTCATATTCCTCTTAAATATACTACTTCATATTCCTCTTAAATATACTACTTCATATTCCTCTTAAACATACTACTTCATATTCCTTTTAAACATACTACTTCATATTCCTCTCAAACAAACTACTTCATATTCCTCTTAAACATACTACTTCATATTCTTCTTAAATATACTACTTCATATTCATCTTAAATATACTACTTCATATTCCTCTTAAATATACCACTTCATATTCCTCTTAAATATACTACTTGATATTCCTCTTAAATATACTACTTCATATTCCTCTTAAATATACTACTTCATATTCCTCTAAAACGTACTACTTCATAATGATCTTAAACATACTCCTTCATATTCCTCTTAAATATACTACTTCATATTCCTCTTAAACATACTACTTCATATTCCTCTTAAGCATACTACTTCATATTCCTCTTAAATATACTACTTCATATTCCTCTTAAACATACTTTTTCATATTCCTCTTAAACATAAGACTTCATATTCCTCTTAAACATACTACTTCATATTCTTCTTAAACATACTATTTCATATTCCTCTTAAACATACTACTTCATATTCCTCTTAAACATACTACTTCATATTCCTCTAAAACATACTTCTTCATATTAATATTAAACATACTACTTCATATTCCTCTTAAACATACTACTTCATATGCGTCTTAAACATAATACTTCATATTCCTCTTAAACATAATACTTCATATTCCTCTTAAACATACTACTTCATATTCCTCTTAAATATACTATTTCATATTCCTCTTAATAATACTACTTCATATTCCTCTTCAACATACTTCTTCATATTCCTCTTAAACAAACTACTTCATATTATTCTTAAACATACTACTTCATATTCCTCTTAAATATACTACTTCATATTCCTCTTAAATATACTACTTCATATTCCTCTTAAATATACTACTTCATATTCCTCTTAAATATACTACTTCATATTCCTCTTAAACGTACTACTTCATAATGATCTTAAACATCCTCCTTCATATTCCTCTTAAATATACTACTTCATATTCCTCTTAAACATACTGCTTCATATTCCTCTTAAGCATACTACTTCATATTTCTCTTAAATATACTACTTCATATTCCTCTTAAACATACTTTTTCATATTCCTCTTAAATATACTACTTCATATTCCTTTTAAACATACTACTTCATATTCCTCTGCAACATACTACTTCATATTCCTCTTAAACATACTACTTCATATTATTCTTAAACATACTACTTCATATTCCTCTTAAATATACTACTTCATATTCCTCTTAAATATACTACTTCATATTCCTCTTAAATATACTACTTCATATTCCTCTTAAATATACTACTTCATATTCCTCTTAAACGTACTACTTCATAATGATCTTAAACATCCTCCTTCATATTTCTCTTAAATATACTACTTCATATTCCTCTTAAACATACTTTTTCATATTCCTCTTAAACATAATACTTCATATTCCTCTTAAACATACTACTTCATATTCCTCTTAAACATACTACTTCATATTCCTCTTATACATACTACTTCATATTCCTCTTAAACATACTACTTCATATTAATATTAAACATACTACTTCATATTTCTCTTAAACATACTACTTCATATGCGTCTTAAACATACTACTTCATATTCCTCTTAAACATATTACTTCATATTCGTTTTAAACATACTACTTCATATTACTCTTAAACATACAACTTCATATTCGTCTTAAACATACTACTTCATATTCCTCTTAAATATACTACTTCATATTCCTCGTAAATATACTACTTCATAATCCTCTTAAAAATACTACTTCATATTCCTCTTAAACATACTACTTCATATTCCTTTTAAACATACTACTTCATATTCCTCTTAAACATACTACTTCATATTGAGCTTAAACATACTACTTCATATTCCTCTTAAATATACTACTTTATATTCCCCTTAAATATACTACTTCATATTCCTCTTAAACATACTACTTCATATTCCTCTTAAATATACTAATTCATATTCCTCTTAAACATACTACATCATATTCCTCTTAAATATACTACTTCATATTACTCTTAAACATACTACTTCTTATTCCTCTTAAACATACTACTTCATATTCCACTGAAACATATGATACTACTTCATATTCCTCTTAAACATACTACTTCATATTCCTCTTAAACATACTACTTCATATTCCTATTTAATATACTACTTCATATTCCTCTTAAATATACTACTTCATATTCCTCTTAAATATACTACTTCATATTCCTCTTAAACATACTACTTCATATTCCTCTTAAATATACTACTTCATATTCCTCTTAAATATACTACTTCATATTCCTCTTAAATATACTACTTCATATTCCTCTTAAATATACTACTTCATATTCGTCTTAAATATACTACTTCATATTCCTCTTAAATATACTACTTCATATTCCTCTTAAACATACTACTTCATATTCCTTTTAAACATACTACTTCATATTCCTCTCAAACAAACTACTTCATATTCCTCTTAAACATACTACTTCATATTCTTCTTAAATATACTACTTCATATTCATCTTAAATATACTACTTCATATTCCTCTTAAATATACTACTTCATATTCCTCTTAAATATACTACTTGATATTCCTCTTAAATATACTACTTCATATTCCTCTTAAATATACTACTTCATATTCCTCTTAAACATATTACTTCATATTCGTTTTAAACATACTACTTCATATTACTCTTAAACATACAACTTCATATTCGTCTTAAACATACTACTTCATATTCCTCTTAAATATACTACTTCATATTCCTCGTAAATATACTACTTCATATTCCTCTTAAAAATACGACTTCATATTCCTCTTAAACATACTACTTCATATTCCTTTTAAACATACTACTTCATATTCCTCTTAAACATATTACTTCATATTCCGCTTAAACATACTACTTCATATTCCTCTTAAATATACTACTTTATATTCCCCTTAAATATACTACTTCATATTCCTCTTAAACATACTACTTCATATTCCTCTTAAATATACTAATTCATATTCCTCTTAAACATACTACTTCATATTCCTCTTAAATATACTACTTCATATTACTCTTAAACATACTACTTCTTATTCCTCTTAAACATACTACTTCATATTCCACTGAAACATATGATACTACTTCATATTCCTCTTAAACATACTACTTCATATTCCTCTTAAACATACTACTTCATATTCCTATTTAATATACTACTTCATATTCCTCTTAAATATACTACTTCATATTCCTCTTAAATATACTACTTCATATTCCTCTTAAACATACTACTTCATATTCCTCTTAAACATACTACTTCATATTCCTCTTAAACATACTACTTCATATTCCTCTTAAACATACTATTTCATATTCCTCTTAAATATACTACTTCATATTCATCTTAAATATACTACTTCATATTCCTCTTAAGTATACTACTTCATATTCCTCTTAAATATACTACTTCATATTCCTCTTAAATATACTACTTCATATTCCTCTTAAATATACTACTTCATATTCCTCTTAAACATACTACTTCATATTCCTTTTAAACATACTACTTCATATTCCTCTCAAACAAACTACTTCATATTCCTCTTAAACATACTACTTCATATTCTTCTTAAATATACTACTTCATATTCATCTTAAATATACTACTTCATATTCTTCTTAAATATACTACTTCATATTCCTCTTAAATATACTACTTGATATTCCTCTTAAATATACTACTTCATATTCCTCTTAAATATACTACTTCATATTCCTCTAAAACGTACTACTTCATAATGATCTTAAACATACTCCTTCATATTCCTCTTAAATATACTACTTCATATTCCTCTTAAACATACTACTTCATATTCCTCTTAAGCATACTACTTCATATTCCTCTTAAACATACTACTTCATATTCCTCTTAAATATACTTTTTCATATTCCTCTTAAACATAAGACTTCATATTCCTCTTAAACATACTACTTCATATTCTTCTTAAACATACTACTTCATATTCCTCTTTAACATACTACTTCATATTCCTCTTAAACATACTACTTCATATTCCTCTTAAACATACTTCTTCATATTAATATTAAACATACTACTTCATATTCCTCTTAAACATACTACTTCATATGCGTCTTAAACATAATACTTCATATTCCTCTTAAACATAATACTTCATATTCCTCTTAAACATACTACTTCATATTCCTCTTAAATATACTACTTCATATTCCTCTTAAACATACTACTTCATATTCCTCTTCAACATACTACTTCATATTCCTCTTAAACAAACTACTTCATATTATTCTTAAACATACTACTTCATATTCCTCTTAAATATACTACTTCATATTCCTCTTAAATATACTACTTCATATTCCTCTTAAATATACTACTTCATATTCCTCTTAAATATACTACTTCATATTCCTCTTAAACGTACTACTTCATAATGATCTTAAACATCCTCCTTCATATTCCTCTTAAATATACTACTTCATATTCCTCTTAAACATACTAGTTCATATTCCTCTTAAACATACTACTTCATATTTCTCTTAAATATACTACTTCATATTCCTCTTAAACATACTTTTTCATATTCCTCTTAAACATAATACTTCATATTCCTCTTAAACATACTACTTCATATTCCTCTTAAACATAATACTTAATATTCCTCTTATACATACTACTTCATATTCCTCTTAAACATACTACTTCATATTAATATTAAACATACTACTTCATATTCCTCTTAAACATACTACTTCATATGCGTCTTAAACATACTACTTCATATTCCTCTTAAACATATTACTTCATATTCGTTTTAAACATACTACTTCATATTACTCTTAAACATACAACTTCATATTCGTCTTAAACATACTACTTCATATTCCTCTTAAATATACTACTTCATATTCCTCGTAAATATACTACTTCATATTCCTCTTAAAAATACTACTTCATATTCCTCTTAAACATACTACTTCATATTCCTTTTAAACATACTACTTGATATTCCTCTTAAACATACTACTTCATATTCCGCTTAAACATACTACTTCATATTCCTCTTAAATATACTACTTTATATTCCCCTTAAATATACTACTTCATATTCCTCTTAAACATACTACTTCATATTCCTCTTCAATATACTACTTCATATTCCTCTTAAATATACTACTTCATATTCCTCTTAAACATACTACTTCATATTCGTCTTAAACATACTACTTCATATTCCTCTTAAACATACTACTTCATATTCCTTTTAAACATACTACTTCATATTCCTCTTAAACATATTACTTCATATTCCGCTTAAACATACTACTTCATATTCCTCTTAAATATACTACTTTATATTCCCCTTAAATATACTACTTCATATTCCTCTTAAACATACTACTTCATATTCCTCTTAAATATACTAATTCATATTCCTCTTAAACATACTACTTCATATTCCTCTTAAACGTACTACTTCATAATGATCTTAAACATCCTCCTTCATATTCCTCTTAAATATACTACTTCATATTCCTCTTAAACATACTGCTTCATATTCCTCTTAAACATACTACTTCATATTCCTTTTAAACATACTACTTCATATTCCTCTTAAACATATTACTTCATATTCCGCTTAAACATACTACTTCATATTCCTCTTAAATATACTACTTTATATTCCCCTTAAATATACTACTTCATATTCCTCTTAAACATACTACTTCATATTCCTCTTAAATATACTAATTCATATTCCTCTTAAACATACTACTTCATATTCCTCTTAAATATACTACTTCATATTACTCTTAAACATACTACTTCTTATTCCTCTTAAACATACTACTTCATATTCCACTGAAACATATGATACTACTTCATATTCCTCTTAAACATACTACTTCATATTCCTCTTAAACATACTACTTCATATTCCTATTTAATATACTACTTCATATTCCTCTTAAATATACTACTTCATATTCCTCTTAAATATACTACTTCATATTCCTCTTAAACATACTACTTCATATTCCTCTTAAACATACTACTTCATATTCCTCTTAAACATACTACTTCATATTCCTCTTAAACATACTATTTCATATTCCTCTTAAATATACTACTTCATATTCATCTTAAATATACTACTTCATATTCCTCTTAAGTATACTACTTCATATTCCTCTTAAATATACTACTTCATATTCCTCTTAAATATACTACTTCATATTCCTCTTAAATATACTACTTCATATTCCTCTTAAACATACTACTTCATATTCCTTTTAAACATACTACTTCATATTCCTCTCAAACAAACTACTTCATATTCCTCTTAAACATACTACTTCATATTCTTCTTAAATATACTACTTCATATTCATCTTAAATATACTACTTCATATTCTTCTTAAATATACTACTTCATATTCCTCTTAAATATACTACTTGATATTCCTCTTAAATATACTACTTCATATTCCTCTTAAATATACTACTTCATATTCCTCTAAAACGTACTACTTCATAATGATCTTAAACATACTCCTTCATATTCCTCTTAAATATACTACTTCATATTCCTCTTAAACATACTACTTCATATTCCTCTTAAGCATACTACTTCATATTCCTCTTAAACATACTACTTCATATTCCTCTTAAATATACTTTTTCATATTCCTCTTAAACATAAGACTTCATATTCCTCTTAAACATAATACTTCATATTCCTCTTAAACATACTACTTCATATTCCTCTTAAATATACTACTTCATATTCCTCTTAAACATACTACTTCATATTCCTCTTCAACATACTACTTCATATTCCTCTTAAACAAACTACTTCATATTATTCTTAAACATACTACTTCATATTCCTCTTAAATATACTACTTCATATTCCTCTTAAATATACTACTTCATATTCCTCTTAAATATACTACTTCATATTCCTCTTAAATATACTACTTCATATTCCTCTTAAACGTACTACTTCATAATGATCTTAAACATCCTCCTTCATATTCCTCTTAAATATACTACTTCATATTCCTCTTAAACATACTGCTTCATATTCCTCTTAAACATACTACTTCATATTTCTCTTAAATATACTACTTCATATTCCTCTTAAACATACTTTTTCATATTCCTCTTAAACATAATACTTCATATTCCTCTTAAACATACTACTTCATATTCCTCTTAAACATAATACTTAATATTCCTCTTATACATACTACTTCATATTCCTCTTAAACATACTACTTCATATTAATATTAAACATACTACTTCATATTCCTCTTAAACATACTACTTCATATGCGTCTTAAACATACTACTTCATATTCCTCTTAAACATATTACTTCATATTCGTTTTAAACATACTACTTCATATTACTCTTAAACATACAACTTCATATTCGTCTTAAACATACTACTTCATATTCCTCTTAAATATACTACTTCATATTCCTCGTAAATATACTACTTCATATTCCTCTTAAAAATACTACTTCATATTCCTCTTAAACATACTACTTCATATTCCTTTTAAACATACTACTTGATATTCCTCTTAAACATACTACTTCATATTCCGCTTAAACATACTACTTCATATTCCTCTTAAATATACTACTTTATATTCCCCTTAAATATACTACTTCATATTCCTCTTAAACATACTACTTCATATTCCTCTTCAATATACTACTTCATATTCCTCTTAAATATACTACTTCATATTCCTCTTAAACATACTACTTCATATTCGTCTTAAACATACTACTTCATATTCCTCTTAAACATACTACTTCATATTCCTCTTAAACATACTACTTCATATTCCTCTTAAATATACTACTTCATATTCCTCTTAAATATACTACTTCATATTCCTCTTAAATATACTACTTCATATTCCTCTTAAATATACTACTTCATATTCCTCTTAAATATAATACTTCATATTCCTTTTAAACATACTACTTCATATTCCTCTTAAACATACTACTTCATATTTCTGTTAAATATACTACTTCATATTCCTCTTAAATATACTACTTCATATTCCTCTTAAATATACTACTTCATATTCCTCTTAAATATACTACTTCATATTCCTCTTAAATATACTACTTCATATTCCTCTTAAATATACTACTTGATATTGCTCTTAAACATACTATTTCATATTCCTCTTAAACATACTACTACATATGCCTCTTAAACATACTACTTCATATTCCTCTTAAACATACTACTGCATATTCCTCTTCAATATACTACCTCATATTCCTCCTAAACATACTACTTCGTACTCCTCTTAAATATATAACTTCATATTCCTCTTAAATATACTACTTCATATTCCTCTTAAACATACTACTTCATATTCCTCTTAAATATACAACTTCATATTCCTCTTAAATATACTACTTCATATTCCTCTTAAATATACAACTTCATATTCCTCTTAAACATACTACTTCATATTCCTTTTAAACATACTACTTCATATTCCTCTTAAACAAACTTCTTCATATTCCCCTTAAACATACTACTTCATATTCCTCTTAAATATACTACTTCATATTCATCTTAAATATACTACTTCATATTCCTCTTAAATATACTACTTCATATTCCTCTTAAATATACTACTTCATATTCCTCTTAAATATACTACTTCATATTCCTCTTAAATATACTACTTCATATTCCTCTTAAACATACTACTTCAAAATGATCTTAAACATCCTCCTTCATATTCCTCTTAAATATACTACTTCATATTCCTCTTAAACATACTACTTCATATTCCTCTTAAACATACTACTTCATATTTCTCTTAAATATACTACTTCATATTCCTCTTAAACATACTTTTTCATATTCCTCTTAAACATAATACTTCATATTCCTCTTAAACATACTATTTCATATTCCTCTTAAACATACTACTTCATATTCCTCTTAAACATACTACTTCATATTAATATTAAACATACTACTTCATATTCCTCTTAAACATACTACTTCATATGCGTCTTAAACATACTACTTCACATTTTCTTAAACATAATACTTCATATTCCTCTTAAACATACTACTTCATATTCCTCTTAAATATACTACTTCATATTCCTCGTAAATATACTACTTCATATTCCTCTTAAATATACTACTTCATATTCCTCTTAAACATACTACTTCATATTTCTCTTAACCATACTACTTCATATTACTCTTAAATATACTACTTCATATTCCTCTTAAACATACTACTTCATATTCCTCTTAAATATACTACTTCATATTCCCTTAAATATACTACTTCATATTCCTCTTCAATATACTACTTCATATTCCTCTTAAATATACTACTTCATATTCCTCTTAAACATACTACTTCATATTCCTCTTAAACATACTACTTCATATTCCTCTTAAACATACTACTTCATATTCCTCTTAAACATACTACTTCATATTCCTCTTAAATATACTACTTCATATTCCTCTAATATACTACTTCATATTCCTCTTAAATATACTACTTCATATTCCTCTTAAATATACTACTTCATATTCTTCTTGAATATAATACTTCATATTCCTCTAAAACATACTACTTCATATTCCTCTTAAATATACTACTTCATATTCCTCTTAAATATACTACTTCATATTCCACTTAAATATACTACTTCATATTCCTCTTAAACGTACTACTTCATAATGATCTTAAACAACTTCCTTCATATTCCTCTTAAATATACTACTTCATATTCCTCTTAAACATACTACTTCATATTCCTCTTAAACATACTATTTCATATTTCTCTTAAATATACTACTTCATATTCCTCTTAAACATACTTTTTCATATTCCTCTTAAACATAATACTTAATATTCCTCTTAAACATACTACTTCATATTCCTCTTAAACATACTACTTCATATTCCTCTTAAACATACTACTTCATATTCCTCGTAAATATACTACTTCATAATCCTATTAAACATACTACTTCATATTACTCTTAAATATACTACTTCATATTACTCTTAAACATACTACTTCATATTCCTCTTAAACATACTACTTCATATTCCTCTTAAATATACTACTTCATATTCCTCTTAAATATACTACTTCATATTCCTCTTAAACGTACTACTTCATAATGATCTTAAACATCCTCCTTCATATTCCTCTTAAATATACTACTTCATATTCCTCTTAAACATACTACTTCATATTCCTCTTAAACATACTACTTCATATTTCTCTTAAATATACTACTTCATATTCCTCTTAAACATACTTTTTCATATTCCTCTTAAACATAATACTTCATATTCCTCTTAAACATACTACTTCATATTCCTCTTAAACATACTACTTCATATTCCTCTTAAACATACTACTTCATATTAATATTAAACATACTACTTCATATTCCTCTTAAACATACTACTTCATATGCGTCTTAAACATACTACTGCATATTCCTCTTAAACATAATACTTCATATTCCCTTAAATATACTACTTCATAGTCCTCTTCAATATACTACTTCATATTCCTCTTAAATATACTACTTCATATTCCTCTTAAACATACTACTTCATATTCCTCTCAAACATACTACTTCATATTCCTCTTAAACATACTACTTCATATTCCTCTTAAACATACAACTTCATATTCCTCTTAAATATACTACTTCATATTCCTCTAATATACTACTTCATATTCCTCTTAAATATACTACTTCATATTCCTCTTAAATATACTACTTCATATTCCTCTTAAATATACAACTTCATATTCCTCTTAAACATACTACTTCATATTACTTTTATACATACTACTTCATATTCCTCTTAAACATAATACTTCATATTCCTCTTAAACATACTACTTCATATTCCTCTTAAACATACTACTTCATATTCCTCTTAAACATACTACTTCATATTCCTCTTAAACATACTACTTCATATTAATATTAAACATACTACTTCATATTCCTCTTAAACATACTACTTCATATGCGTATTAAACATACTACTTCATATTCCTCTTAAACATAAGACTTCATATTCCTCTTAAACATACTACTTCATATTCCTCTTAAATATACTACTTCATATTCCTCTTAAATATACTCCTTCATATTCCTCTTAAACATACTACTTCATATTCCTCTTAAACATACTACTTCATATTCCTCTTAAACATACTACTTCATATTCCTCTTAAGCATACTACTTCATATTCCTCTTAAATATACTACTTCATATTCCTCTTAAATATACTACTTCATATTCCTATTAAATATACTACTTCATATTCCTCTTAAATATACGACTTCATATTCCTCTTAAATATAATACTTCATATTCCTCTAAAACATACTACTTCATATTCCTCTTAAACATACTACTTCATATTTCCCTTAAACATACTACTTCATATTCCTCTTAAACATACTACTTCATATTCCTCTTAAACATACTACTGCATATTCCTCTTAAATATAATACCTCATATTCGTCCTAAACATACTACTTCGTATTCCTCTTAAATATATAACTTCATATTCCTCTTAAATATACTACTTCATATTCCTCTTAAGCATACTACTTCATATTCCTCTTAAATATACTACTTCATATTCCTCTTAAATATACTACTTAATATTCCTCTTAAATATACTACTTCATATTCCTCTTAAATATACGACTTCATATTCCTCTTAAATATAATACTTCATATTCCTCTAAAACATACTACTTCATATTCCTCTTAAACATACTACTTCATATTCCTCTTAAACATACTACTTCATATTCCTCTTAAACATACTACTTCATATTAATATTAAACATACTACTTCATATTCCTCTTAAACATACTACATCATATGCGTCTTAAACATACTACTTCATATTCCTCTTAAACATAATACTTCATATTCCTCTTAAACATACTACTTCATATTCCTCTTAAATATTCTACTTCATATTCCTCTTAAATATACTACTTCATATTCCTCTTAAATATACTACTTCATATTCCTCTTAAATATACTACCTGATATTGCTCTTAAACATACTATTTCATATTCCTCTTAAACATACTACTTCATATTCCTCTTAAACATACTACTTCATATTCCTCTTAAACATACTACTGCATATTCCTCTTATATATACTACCTCATATTCGTCCTAAACATACTACTTCGTATTCCTCTTAAATATATAACTTCATATTCCTCTTAAATATACTACTTCATATTCCTCTTAAACATACTACTTCATATTTCTCTTAAATATACAACTTCATATTCATCTTAAATATACTACTTCATTTCCTCTTAAATATACTACTTCATATTCCTCTTAAATATACTACTTCATATTCCTCTTAAATATACAACTTCATATTCCTCTTAAAAATACTACTTCATATTCCTCTTAAACATACTACTTCATATTCCTCTTAAAAATACTACTTCATATTCCTCTTAAACATACTACTTCATATTAATATTAAACATACTACTTCATATTCCTCTTAAACATACTACTTCATATGCGTCTTAAACATACTACTTCATATTCCTCTTAAACATAAGACTTCATATTCCTCTTAAACATACTACTTCATATACCTCTTAAATATACTACTTCATATTCCTCTTAAATATACTACTTCATATTCCTCTTAAACATACTACTTCATATTCCTCTTAAACATACTACTTCAAATTCCTCTTAAACATACTACTTCATATTCCTCTTAAGCATACTACTTCATATTCCTCTTAAATATAATACTTCATATTCCTCTAAAACATACTACTTCATATTCCTCTCAAACATACTACTTCATATTCCTCTTAAATATACTACTTCATATTCTTCTTAAACATACTACTTCATATTCCTCTTAAAAATACTACTTCATATTCCTCTTAAACATACTACTTCATATTAATATTAAACATACTACTTCATATTCCTCTTAAACATACTACTTCATATGCGTCTTAAACATACTACTTCATATTCCTCTTCAACATAATACTTCATATTCCTCTTAAACATACTACTTCATATTAATATTAAACATACTACTTCATATTCCTCTTAAAAATACCACTTCATATTCCTCTTAAACGTACTTTTTCATATTCCTCTTAAACATAATACTTCATATTCCTCTTAAACATACTACTTCATATTCCTCTTAAACATACTACTTCATATTCCTCTTAAAAATACTACTTCATATTCCTCTTAAAAATACTACTTCATATTCCTCTTAAACATATTACTTCATATTCCTCTTAAACATACTACTTCATATTTCTCTTAAATATACTACTTCATATTCCTCTTAAACATACTTTTTCATATTCCTCTTAAACATAATACTTCATATTCCTCTTAAACATACTACTTCATATTCCTCTTAAACATACTACTTCATATTTCTCTTAAATATACAACTTCATATTCATCTTAAATATACTACTTCATTTCCTCTTAAATATACTACTTCATATTCCTCTTAAATATACTACTTCATATTCCTCTTAAATATACAACTTCATATTCCTCTTAAACATACTACTTCATATTACTTTTATACATACTACTTCATATTCCTCTTAAACAAACTACTTCATATTCCTCTTAAACATACTACTTCATATTCCTCTTAAATATACTACTTCATATTCATCTTAAATATACTACTTCATATGCCTCTTAAATATACTACTTCATATTCCTCTTAAATATACTACTTCATTTTCCTCTTAAATATACTACTTCATATTCCTCTTAAATATACTACTTCATATTCCTCTTAAACGTACTACTTCATATTTCTCTTAAATATACTACATATTCCTCTTAAACATACTTTTTCATATTCCTCTTAAACATAATACTTCATATTCCTCTTAAACATACTACTTCATATTCCTCTTAAACATACTACTTCATATTCCTCTTAAAAATACTACTTCATATTCCTCTTAAACATACTACTTCATATTAATATTAAACATACTACTTCATATTCCTCTTAAACATACTACTTCATATGCGTCTTAAACATACTACTTCATATTCCTCTTAAACATAAGACTTCATATTCCTCTTAAACATACTACTTCATATACCTCTTAAATATACTACTTCATATTCCTCTTAAATATACTACTTCATATTCCTCTTAAACATACTACTTCATATTCCTCTTAAACATACTACTTCAAATTCCTCTTAAACATACTACTTCATATTCCTCTTAAGCATACTACTTCATATTCCTCTTAAATATAATACTTCATATTCCTCTAAAACATACTACTTCATATTCCTCTCAAACATACTACTTCATATTCCTCTTAAATATACTACTTCATATTCCTCTTAAACATACTACTTCATATTCCTCTTAAAAATACTACTTCATATTCCTCTTAAACATACTACTTCATATTAATATTAAACATACTACTTCATATTCCTCTTAAACATACTACTTCATATGCGTCTTAAACATACTACCTCATATTCCTCTTAAACATAATACTTCATATTCCTCTTAAACATACTACTTCATATTCCTCTTAAATATACTACTTCATATTCCTCTTAAACATACTACTTCATATTCCTCTTAAAAATACTACTTCATATTCCTCTTAAACATACTACTTCATATTAATATTAAACATACTACTTCATATTCCTCTTAAAAATACTACTTCATATTCCTCTTAAACATATTACTTCATATTCCTCTTACACATACTACTTCATATTTCTCTTAAATATACTACTTCATATTCCTCTTAAACATACTTTTTCATATTCCTCTTAAACATAATACTTCATATTCCTCTTAAACATACTACTTCATATTCCTCTTAAACATACTACTTCATATTCCTCTTAAAAATACTACTTCATATTCCTCTTAAACATACTACTTCATATTAATATTAAACATACTACTTCATATTCCTCTTAAACATACTACTTCATATGCGTCTTAAACATACTACCTCATATTCCTCTTAAACATAAGACTTCATATTCCTCTTAAACATACTACTTCGTATTCCTCTTAAATATATAACTTCATATTCCTCTTAAATATACTACTTCATATTCCTCTTAAACATACTACTTCATATTTCTCTTAAATATACAACTTCATATTCATCTTAAATATACTACTTCATTTCCTCTTAAATATACTACTTCTTATTCCTCTTAAATATACTACTTCATATTCCTCTTAAATATACAACTTCATATTCCTCTTAAACATACTACTTTATATTACTTTTATACATACTACTTCATATTCCTCTTAAACAAACTACTTCATATTCCTCTTAAACATACTACTTCATATTCCTCTTAAATATACTACTTCATATTCATCTTAAATATACTACTTCATATTCCTCTTAAATATACTACTTCATATTCCTCTTAAATATACTACTTCATATTGCTCTTAAATATACTACTTCATATTCCTCTTAAATATACTACTTCATATTCCTCTTAAACGTACTACTTCATAATGATCTTAAACATCCTCCTTCATATTCCTCTTAAATATACTACTTCATATTCCTCTTAAACATACTACTTCATATTCCTCTTAAACATACTACTTCATATTTCTCTTAAATATACTACTTCATATTCCTCTTAAACATACTTTTTCATATTCCTCTTAAACATAATACTTCATATTCCTCTTAAACATACTACTTCATATTCCTCTTAAACATTCTACTTCATATTCCTCTTAAAAATACTACTTCATATTCCTCTTAAACATACTACTTCATATTAATATTAAACATACTACTTCATATTCCTCTTAAACATACTACTTCATATGCGTCTTAAACATACTACTTCATATTCCTCTTAAACATAAGACTTCATATTCCTCTTAAACATACTACTTCATATTCCTCTTAAATATACTACTTCATATTCCTCTTAAATATACTACTTCATATTCCTCTTAAACAAACTACTTCATATTCCTCTCAAACATACTACTTCATATTCCTCTTAAACATACTACTTCATATTCCTCTTAAGCATACTCCTTCATATTCCTCTTAAATATAATACTTCATATTCCTCTAAAACATACTACTTCATATTCCTCTCAAACATACTACTTCATATTCCTCTTAAACATACTACTTCATATTCCTCTTAAACATACTACTTCATATTAATATTAAACATACTACTTCATATTCCTCTTAAACATACTACTTCATATGCGTCTTAAACATACTACTTCATATTCCTCTTAAACATAATACTTCATATTCCTCTTAAACATACTACTTCATATTCCTCTTAAATATACTACTTCATATTCCTCTTAAACATATTACTTCATATTCGTTTTAAACATACTACTTCATATTACTCTTAAACATACAACTTCATATTCGTCTTAAACATACTACTTGATATTCCTCTTAAATATACTACTTCATATTCCTCGTAAATATACTACTTCATATTCCTCTTAAATATACTACTTCATATTCCTCTTAAACATACTACTTCATATTTCTCTTAAACATACTACTTCATATTCCTCTTAAATATACTACTTCATATTACTCTTCAACATACTACTTCATAGTCCTTGTAAACATACTACTTCATATTCCTCTTAAACATAATACTTCATATTCCTCTTAAACATACTACTTCATATTCCTCTTAAATATACTACTTCATATTCCCCTTAAATATACTACTTCATATTCCTCTTAAACATACTACTTCATTTTCCTCTTCAATATACTACTTCATATTCCTCTTAAATATACTACTTCATATTTCTCTTAAACATACTACTTCATATTCCTCTTAAACATACTACTTCATATTCCTCTTAAACATACTACTTCATATTCCTCTTAAACATACTACTTCATATTCCTCTTAAATATACTACTTCATATTCCTCTTAAATATACTACTTCATATTCCTCTTAAATATACTACTTCATATTCCTCTT
Source organism: Atherix ibis (assembly GCA_958298945.1). Classification (NCBI taxonomy): domain Eukaryota; kingdom Metazoa; phylum Arthropoda; class Insecta; order Diptera; family Athericidae; genus Atherix; species Atherix ibis. The sequence continues at coordinate 213,371 of CATQJD010000111.1, forward strand.
AAACATACTACTTCATATTCCTTTTAAACATACTACTTCATATTCCTCTTAAACATACTACTTCATATTCCTCTTAAACATAATACTTCATATTCCTCTTAAACATACTACTTCATATTCCTCTTAAATATACTACTTCATATTCCTCTTAAATATACTACTTCATATTCCTCTTAAATATACTACTTCATATTCCTCTTAAACATACTACTTCATATTCCTTTTAAACATACTACTTCATATTCCTCTTAAACATACTACTTCATATTCCTCTTAAACATAATACTCCATATTCCTCTTAAACATACTACTTCATATTCCTCTTAAATATACTACTTCATATTCCTCTTAAACATATTACTTCATATTCGTTTTAAACATACTACTTCATATTACTCTTAAACATACAACTTCATATTCGTCTTAAACATACTACTTCATATTCATCTTAAATATACTACTTCATATTCTTCTTAAATATACTACTTCATATTCCTCTTAAATATAATACTTCATATTACTCTTAAATATACTACTTCATATTCCTCTTAAATATACTACTTCATATTCCTCGTAAATATACTACTTCATATTCCTCTTAAATATACTACTTCATATTCCCCTTAAATATACTACTTCATATTCCTCTTAAACATACTACTTCATATTCCTCTTAAACAAACTACTTCATATTCCTCTTAAACATACTACTTCATATTCCTCTTAAATATACTACTTCATATTCATCTTAAATATACTACTTCATATTCCTCTTAAATATACTACTTCATATTCCTCTTAAATATACTACTTCATACCTCTTAAATATACTACTTCATATTCCTCTTAAATATACTACTTCATATTCCTCTTAAACATACTACTTCATATTCCTCTTAAATATACTACTTCATATTCATCTTAAATATACTACTTCATATTCCTCTTAAATATACTACTTCATATTCCTCTTAAATATACTACTTCATATTCCTCTTAAATATACTACTTCATATTTCTCTTAAATATACTACTTCATATTCCTCTTAAACATACTTTTTCATATTCCTCTTAAACATAATACTTCATATTCCTCTTAAACATACTACTTCATATTCCTCTTAAACATACTACTTCATATTCCTCTTAAATATACTACTTCATATTCCTCTTAAACATATTACTTCATATTCGTTTTAAACATACTACTTCATATTACTCTTAAACATACAACTTCATATTCGTCTTAAACATACTACTTCATATTCATCTTAAATATACTACTTCATATTCTTCTTAAATATACTACTTCATATTCCTCTTAAATATACTACTTCATATTCCTCTTAAATATACTACTTCATATTCCTCTTAAATATACTACTTCATATTCCTCGTAAATATACTACTTCATATTCCTCTTAAATATACTACTTCATATTCCCCTTAAATATACTACTTCATATTCCTCTTAAACATACTACTTCATATTCCTCTTAAACAAATTACTTCATATTCCTCTTAAACATACTACTTCATATTCCTCTTAAATATACTACTTCATATTCATCTTAAATATACTACTTCATATTTATCTTAAATATACTACTTCATATTCCTCTTAAATATACTACTTCATATTCCTCTTAAATATACTACTTCATATTCCTCTTAAATATACTACTTCATATTCATCTTAAATATACTACTTCATATTCCTCTTAAATATACTACTTCATATTCCTCTTAAATATACTACTTCATATTCCTCTTAAACATACTACTTCATATTCCTTTTAAACATACTACTTCATATTCCTCTTAAACATACTACTTCATATTCCTCTTAAACATAATACTTCATATTCCTCTTAAACATACTACTTCATATTCCTCTTAAATATACTACTTCATATTCCTCTTAAACATATTACTTCATATTGGTTTTAAACATACTACTTCATATTACTCTTAAACATACAACTTCATATTCGTCTTAAACATACTACTTCATATTCCTCTTAAACAAACTACATCATATTCCTCTTAAACATACTACTTCATATTCCTCTTAAATATACTAATTCATATTCATCTTAAATATACTACTTCATATTCCTCTTAAATATACTACTTCATATTCCTCTTAAATATACTACTTCATATTCCTCTTAAATATACTACTTCATATTCCTCTTAAATATACTACTTCATATTCCTCTTAAATATACTACTTCATATTCATCTTAAATATACTACTTCATATTCCTCTTAAATATACTACTTCATATTCCTCTTAAATATACTACTTCATATTCCTCTTAAACATACTACTTCATATTCCTTTTAAACATACTACTTCATATTCCTCTTAAACATACTACTTCATATTCCTCTTAAACATAATACTTCATATTCCTCTTAAACATACTACTTCATATTCCTCTTAAATATACTACTTCATATTCCTCTTAAACATATTACTTCATATTGGTTTTAAACATACTACTTCATATTACTCTTAAACATACAACTTCATATTCGTCTTAAACATACTACTTCATATTCCTCTTAAACAAACTACATCATATTCCTCTTAAACATACTACTTCATATTCCTCTTAAATATACTAATTCATATTCATCTTAAACATACTACTTCATATTCCTCTTAAATATACTACTTCATATTCCTCTTAAACATATTACTTCATATTGGTTTTAAACATACTACTTCATATTACTCTTAAACATACAACTTCATATTCGTCTTAAACATACTACTTCATATTCCTCTTAAACAAACTACATCATATTCCTCTTAAACATACTACTTCATATTCCTCTTAAATATACTAATTCATATTCATCTTAAATATACTACTTCATATTCCTCTTAAATATACTACTTCATATTCCTCTTAAATATACTACTTCATATTCCTCTTAAATATACTACTTCATATTCCTCTTAAATATACTACTTCATATTCCTCTTAAACATACTACTTCATATTCCTCTTAAACATACTACTTCATATTCCTCTTAAACATACTACTTCATATTCCTCTTAAACATACTACTTCATATTAATATTAAACATACTACTTCATATTCCTCTTAAATATACTACTTCATATGCGTCTTAAACATACTACTTCATATTCCTCTTAAACATAAGACTTCATATTCCTCTTAAACATACTACTTCATATTCCTCTTAAATATACTACTTCATATTCTTCTTAAACATATTACTTCATATTCCTTTTAAACATACTATGTTACTTCATATTACTCTTAAACATACAACTTCATATTCGTCTTAAACATACTACTTCATATTCCTCTTAAATATACTACTTCATATTCCTCTTAAACATACTACTTCATATTTCTCTTAAACATACTACTTCATATTCCTCTTAAACATACTACTTCATATTCCTCTTAAACATACTACTTCATATTCCTCTTAAACATACTACTTCATATTAATATTAAACATACTACTTCATATTCCTCTTAAACATACTACTTCATATGCGTCTTAAACATACTACTTCATATTCCTCTTAAACATAATACTTCATATTCCTCTTAAACATACTACTTAATATTCCTCTTAAATATACTACTTCATATTCCTCTTAAACATAATACTTCATATTCCTCTTAAACATACTACTTCATATTCCTCTTAAATATACTACTTCATATTCCTCTAAAACATACTACTTCATATTCCTCTTAAACATACTATTTCATATTTCTCTTAAACATACTACTTCATATTACTCTTAAATATACTACTTCATATTCCTCTTAAACATACTACTTCATATTCCTCTTAAATATACTACTTCATATTCCCCTTAAATATACTACTTCATATTCCTCTTCAATATACTACTTCATATTCCTCTTAAATATACTACTTCATATTCCTCTTAAACATACTACTTCATATTCCTCTTAAACATACTACTTCATATTCCTCTTAAATATACTACTTCATATTCCTCTTAAATATACTACTTCATATTCCTCTTAAATATAATACTTCATATTCCTCTTAAACATAATACTTCATATTCCTCTTAAACATACTACTTCAAATTTCTGTTAAATATACTACTTCATATTCCTCTTAAATATACTACTTTATATTCCTCTTAAATATACTACTTCATATTCCTCTTAAATATACTACTTCATATTCCTCTTAAATATACTACTTCATATTCCTCTTAAATATACTACCTGATATTGCTCTTAAACATACTATTTCATATTCCTCTTAAACATACTACTTCATATTCCTCTTAAACATACTACTTCATATTCCTCTTAAACATACTACTGCATATTCCTCTTAAATATACTACCTCATATTCCTCGTAAACATACTACTTTGTATTCCTCTTAAATATACTACTTCATATTCCTCTTAAACGTACTACTTCATAATGATCTTAAACATCCTCCTTCATATTCCTCTTAAATATACTACTTCATATTCCTCTTAAACATACTACTTCATATTCCTCTTAAACATACTACTTCATATTTCTCTTAAATATACTACTTCATATTCCTCTTAAACATACTTTTTCATATTCCTCTTAAACATAATACTTCATATTCCTCTTAAACATACTACTTCATATGCCTCTTAAACATACTACTTCATATTCCTCTTAAACATACTACTTCATATTCCTCTTAAACATACTACTTCATATCAATATTAAACATACTACTTCATATTCCTCTTAAACATACTACTTTATATGCGTCTTAAACATACTACTTCATATTCCTCTTAAACATAATACTTCATATTCCTCTTAAACATACTACTTCATGTTCCTCTTAAATATACTACTTCATATTCCTCTTAAACATATTACTTCATATTACTCTTAAATATACTACTTCATATTACTCTTAAACATACGACTTCATATTCCTTTTAAACATACAACTTCATATTCCTCTTAAACATACTACTTCATATTCCTCTTAAACATACTACTTCATATTCCTCTTAAACATACTACTTCATATTCCTCTTAAATATACTACTTCATATTCTCCTTAAATATACTGCTTCATATTCCTTTTAAATATACTACTTCATATTCCTCTTAAACATACTACTTCATATTCCTCTTAAACATACTACTTCATATTCCTCTTAAACATACTACTTCATATTCCTCTTAAACATACTACTTCATATTCCTCTTAAATATACTACTTCATATTCCTCTTAAATATACTACTTCATATTCCTCTTAAATATACTACTTCATATTCCTCTTAAATATACTACTTCATATTCCTCTTAAATATAATACTTCATAATCCTCTTAAACATACTACTTCATATTCCTCTTGAGCATACTACTTCATATTTCTGTTAAATATACTACTTCATATTCCTCTTAAATATACTACTTCATATTCCTCTTAAATATACTACTTCATATTCCTCTTAAATATACTACTAAATATTCCTCTTAAATATACTACTTCATATTCCTCTTAAATATACTACCTGATATTGCTCTTAAACATACTATTTCATATTCATCTTAAACATACTACTTCATATTCCTCTTAAACATACTACTTCATATTCCTCTTAAACATACTACAGCATATTCCTCTTAAATATACTACCTCATAGTCCTGCTATACATACTACTTCGTATTCCTCTTAAATATATAACTTCATATTCCTCTTAAATATACTACTTCATATTCCTCTTAAACATACTACTTCATATTCCTCTTAAGCATACTACTTCATATTCCTCTTAAACATACTACTTCATATTCCTCTTAAACATACTACTTCATATTCCTCTTAAACATACTACTTCATATTCCTTTTAAACATACTACTTCATATTCCTCTTAAACATACTACTTCATATTCCTCTTAAACACAGTATTTCATATTCCTCTTAAACATACTACTTCATATTCCTCTTAAATATACTACTTCATATTCCTCGTAAATATACTACTTCATAATCCTCTTAAACATACTACTTCATATTACTCTTAAATATACTACTTCAAATTACTCTTAAACATACTACTTCATATTCCTCTTAAGCATACTACTTCATATTCCTCTTAAACATAATACTTCATATTCCTCTTAAACATACTACTTCATATTCCTCTTAAACATACTACTTCATATTCCTCTTGAATATACTACTTCATATTCCTCTTAAATATACTACTTCATATTCCTCTTAAATATACTACTTCATATTCCTCTTATATATACTACTTCATTTTCCTCTTAAATATACTACTTCATATTCCTCTTAAACATACTACTTCATATTCCTCTTAAACATACTACTTCATATTCCTCCTAATATACAACTTCATATTCCTCTTAAATATACTACTTCATATTCCTCTTAAATATACTACTTCATATTCCTCTTAAATATACTACTTCATATTCCTCTTAAATATACTACTTCATATTCCTCTTAAATATAATACTTCATATTCCTCTTAAATATACTACTTCATATTCCTCTTAAACGTACTACTTCATAATGATCTTAAACATCCTCCTTCATATTCCTCTTAAATATACTACTTCATATTCCTCTTAAACATACTACTTCATATTCCTCTTAAACATACTACTTCATATTTCTCTTAAATATACTACTTCATATTCCTCTTAAACATACTTTTTCATATTCCTCTTAAACATAATACTTCATATTCCTCTTAAACATACTACTTCATATTCCTCTTAAACATACTACTTCATATTCCTCTTAAACATACTACTTCATATTAATATTAAACATACTACTTCATATTCCTCTTAAACATACTACTTCATATGCGTCTTAAACATACTACTTCATATTCCTCTTAAACATAAGACTTCATATTCCTCTTAAACATACTACTTCATATTCCTCTTAAATATACTACTTCATATTCCTCTTAAACATATTACTTCATATTCCTTTTAAACATACTACTTCATATTACTCTTAAACATACAACTTTATATTCGTCTTAAACATACTACTTCATATTCCTCTTAAATATACTACTCCATATTCCTCTTAAACATACTACTTCATATTTCTCTTAAACATACTACTTCATATTCCTCTTAAACATACTACTTCATATTCCTCTTAAACATAATACTTCATATTCCTCTTAAACATACTACTTCATATTAATATTAAACATACTACTTCATATTCCTCTTAAACATACTACTCCATATGCGTCTTAAACATACTACTTCATATTCCTCTTAAACATAATACTTCATATTCCTCTTAAACATACTACTTAATATTCCTCTTAAATATATTACTTCATATTCCTCTTAAACATAATACTTCATATTCCTCTTAAACATACTACTTCATATTCCTCTTAAATATACTACTTCATATTCCTCTTAAACATATTACTTCATATTCCTTTTAAACATACTACTTCATATTACTCTTAAACATACAACTTCATATTCGTCTTAAACATACTACTTCATATTCCTCTTAAATATACTACTTCATATTCCTCGTAAATATACTACTTCATATTCCTCTTAAATATACTACTTCATATTCCTCTTAAACATACTACTTCATATTTCTCTTAAACATACTACTTCATATTACTCTTAAATATACTACTTCATATTACTCTTAAATATACTACTTCATATTCCTCTTAAACATACTAATTCATATTCCTCTTAAATATACTACTTCATATTCCTCTTAAACATATTACTTCATATTCCTTTTAAACATACTACTTCATATTACTCTTAAACATACAACTTCATATTCGTCTTAAACATACTACTTCATATTCCTCTTAAATATACTACTCCATATTCCTCTTAAACATACTACTTCATATTTCTCTTAAACATACTACTTCATATTCCTCTTAAACATACTACTTCATATTCCTCTTAAACATACTACTTCATATTCCTCTTAAACATACTACTTCATATTAATATTAAACATACTACTTCATATTCCTCTTAAACATACTACTTCATATGCGTCTTAAACATACTACTTCATATTCCTCTTAAACATAATACTTCATATTCCTCTTAAACATACTACTTAATATTCCTCTTAAATATATTACTTCATATTCCTCTTAAACATAATACTTCATATTCCTCTTAAACATACTACTTCATATTCCTCTTAAATATACTACTTCATATTCCTCTTAAACATATTACTTCATATTCCTTTTAAACATACTACTTCATATTACTCTTAAACATACAACTTCATATTCGTCTTAAACATACTACTTCATATTCCTCTTAAATATACTACTTCATATTCCTCGTAAATATACTACTTCATATTCCTCTTAAATATACTACTTCATATTCCTCTTAAACATACTACTTCATATTTCTCTTAAACATACTACTTCATATTACTCTTAAATATACTACTTCATATTACTCTTAAATATACTACTTCATATTCCTCTTAAACATACTACTTCATATTCCTCTTAAATATACTACTTCATATTCCCCTTAAATATACAACTTCATATTCCTCTTCAATATACTACTTCATATTCCTCTTAAATATACTACTTCATATTCCTCTTAAACATACTACTTCATATTCCTCTTAAACATACTACTTCATATTCCTCTTAAATATACTACTTCATATTCCTCTTAAATATACTACTTCATATTCCTCTTAAATATAATACTTCATATTCCTCTTAAACATATTACTTCATATTCCTCTTAAACATACTACCTCATATTTCTGTTAAATATACTACTTTATATTCCTCTTAAATATACTACTTTATATTCCTCTTAAATATACTGCTTCATATTCCTCTTAAATATACTACTTCATATTCCTCTTAAATATACTACTTCATATTCCTCTTAAATATACTACCTGATATTGCTCTTAAACATACTATTTCATATTCCTCTTAAACATACTACTTCATATTCCTCTTAAACATACTACTTCATATTCCTCTTAAACATACTACTTTAATTTCTCTTAAATATACTACCTCATATTCCTCGTAAACATACTACTTCGTATTCCTCTTAAATATACTACTTCATATTCCTCTTAAACGTACTACTTCATAATGATCTTAAACATCCTCCTTCATATTCCTCTTAAATATACTACTTCATATTCCTCTTAAACATACTACTTCATATTCCTCTTAAACATACTACTTCATATTTCTCTTAAATATACTACTTCATATTCCTCTTAAATATACTTTTTCATATTCCTCTTAAACATAATACTGCATATTCCTCTTAAACATACTACTTCATATTCCTCTTAAACATACTACTTCATATTCCTCTTAAACATACTACTTCATATTCCTCTTAAACATACTACTTCATATCAATATTAAACATACTACTTCATATTCCTCTTAAACATACTACTTCATATGCGTCTTAAACATACTACTCCATATTCCTCTTAAACATAATACTTCATATTCCTCTTAAACATACTACTTCATATTCCTCTTAAACATACTACTTCATATTCCTCTTAAATATACTACCTCATATTCCTCGTAAACATACTACTTCGTATTCCTCTTAAATATACTACTTCATATTCCTCTTAAACGTACTACTTCATAATGATCTTAAACATCCTCCTTCATATTCCTCTTAAATATACTACTTCATATTCATCTTAAACATACTACTTCATATTCCTCTTAAATATACTACTTCATATTCCTCTTAAACATATTACTTTATATTCCTTTTAAACATACTACTTCATATTCCTCTTAAGTATACTACTTCATATTCCTCTTAAACATACTACTTCATATTTCTCTTAAACATACTACTTCATATTCCTCTTAAACATACTACTTCATATTCCTCTTAAATATACTACCTCATATTCCTCGTAAACATACTACTTCGTATTCCTCTTAAATATACTACTTCATATTCCTCTTAAACGTACTACTTCATAATGATCTTAAACATCCTCCTTCATATTCCTCTTAAATATACTACTTCATATTCATCTTAAACATACTACTTCATATTCCTCTTAAACGTACTACTTCATAATGATCTTAAACATCCTCCTTCATATTCCTCTTAAATATACTACTTCATATTCCTCTTAAACATACTACTTCATATTCCTCTTAAACATACTACTTCATATTTCTCTTAAATATACTACTTCATATTCCTCTTAAACATAAGACTTCATATTCCTCTTAAACATACTACTTCATATTCCTCTTAAATATACTACTTCATATTCCTCTTAAACATATTACTTCATATTCCTTTTAAACATACTACTTCATATTACTCTTAAACATACAACTTTATATTCGTCTTAAACATACTACTTCATATTCCTCTTAAATATACTACTCCATATTCCTCTTAAACATACTACTTCATATTTCTCTTAAACATACTACTTCATATTCCTCTTAAACATACTACTTCATATTCCTCTTAAACATACTACTTCATATTCCTCTTAAACATACTACTTCATATTAATATTAAACATACTACTTCATATTCCTCTTAAACATACTACTCCATATGCGTCTTAAACATACTACTTCATATTCCTCTTAAACATAATACTTCATATTCCTCTTAAACATACTACTTAATATTCCTCTTAAATATATTACTTCATATTCCTCTTAAACATAATACTTCATATTCCTCTTAAACATACTACTTCATATTCCTCTTAAATATACTACTTCATATTCCTCTTAAACATATTACTTCATATTCCTTTTAAACATACTACTTCATATTACTCTTAAACATACAACTTCATATTCGTCTTAAACATACTACTTCATTATCCTCTTAAATATACTACTTCATATTCCTCGTAAATATACTACTTCATATTCCTCTTAAATATACTACTTCATATTCCTCTTAAACATACTACTTCATATTTCTCTTAAACATACTACTTCATATTACTCTTAAATATACTACTTCATATTACTCTTAAATATACTACTTCATATTCCTCTTAAACATACTAATTCATATTCCTCTTAAATATACTACTTCATATTCCTCTTAAACATATTACTTCATATTCCTTTTAAACATACTACTTCATATTACTCTTAAACATACAACTTCATATTCGTCTTAAACATACTACTTCATATTCCTCTTAAATATACTACTCCATATTCCTCTTAAACATACTACTTCATATTTCTCTTAAACATACTACTTCATATTCCTCTTAAACATACTACTTCATATTCCTCTTAAACATACTACTTCATATTCCTCTTAAACATACTACTTCATATTAATATTAAACATACTACTTCATATTCCTCTTAAACATACTACTTCATATGCGTCTTAAACATACTACTTCATATTCCTCTTAAACATAATACTTCATATTCCTCTTAAACATACTACTTAATATTCCTCTTAAATATATTACTTCATATTCCTCTTAAACATAATACTTCATATTCCTCTTAAACATACTACTTCATATTCCTCTTAAATATACTACTTCATATTCCTCTTAAACATATTACTTCATATTCCTTTTAAACATACTACTTCATATTACTCTTAAACATACAACTTCATATTCGTCTTAAACATACTACTTCATATTCCTCTTAAATATACTACTTCATATTCCTCGTAAATATACTACTTCATATTCCTCTTAAATATACTACTTCATATTCCTCTTAAACATACTACTTCATATTTCTCTTAAACATACTACTTCATATTACTCTTAAATATACTACTTCATATTACTCTTAAATATACTACTTCATATTCCTCTTAAACATACTACTTCATATTCCTCTTAAATATACTACTTCATATTCCCCTTAAATATACTACTTCATATTCCTCTTCAATATACTACTTCATATTCCTCTTAAATATACTACTTCATATTCCTCTTAAACATACTACTTCATATTCCTCTTAAACATACTACTTCATATTCCTCTTAAATATACTACTTCATATTCCTCTTAAATATACTACTTCATATTCCTCTTAAATATAATACTTCATATTCCTCTTAAACATACTACCTCATATTTCTGTTAAATATACTACTTTATATTCCTCTTAAATATACTACTTTATATTCCTCTTAAATATACTGCTTCATATTCCTCTTAAATATACTACTTCATATTCCTCTTAAATATACTACTTCATATTCCTCTTAAATATACTACCTGATATTGCTCTTAAACATACTATTTCATATTCCTCTTAAACATACTACTTCATATTCCTCTTAAACATACTACTTCATATTCCTCTTAAACATACTACTTTAATTTCTCTTAAATATACTACCTCATATTCCTCGTAAACATACTACTTCGTATTCCTCTTAAATATACTACTTCATATTCCTCTTAAACGTACTACTTCATAATGATCTTAAACATCCTCCTTCATATTCCTCTTAAATATACTACTTCATATTCCTCTTAAACATACTACTTCATATTCCTCTTAAACATACTACTTCATATTTCTCTTAAATATACTACTTCATATTCCTCTTAAATATACTTTTTCATATTCCTCTTAAACATAATACTGCATATTCCTCTTAAACATACTACTTCATATTCCTCTTAAACATACTACTTCATATTCCTCTTAAACATACTACTTCATATTCCTCTTAAACATACTACTTCATATCAATATTAAACATACTACTTCATATTCCTCTTAAACATACTACTTCATATGCGTCTTAAACATACTACTCCATATTCCTCTTAAACATAATACTTCATATTCCTCTTAAACATACTACTTCATATTCCTCTTAAACATACTACTTCATATTCCTCTTAAATATACTACCTCATATTCCTCGTAAACATACTACTTCGTATTCCTCTTAAATATACTACTTCATATTCCTCTTAAACGTACTACTTCATAATGATCTTAAACATCCTCCTTCATATTCCTCTTAAACATACAACTTCATATTCGTCTTAAACATACTACTTCATATTCCTCTTAAATATACTACTTCATATTCCTCGTAAATATACTACTTCATATTCCTCTTAAATATACTACTTCATATTCCTCTTAAACATACTACTTCATATTCCTCTTAAACATACTACTTCATATTCCTCTTAAATATACTACCTCATATTCCTCGTAAACATACTACTTCGTATTCCTCTTAAATATACTACTTCATATTCCTCTTAAACATACTACTTCATATTTCTCTTAAACATACTACTTCATATTACTCTTAAATATACTACTTCATATTACTCTTAAATATACTACTTCATATTCCTCTTAAACATACTAATTCATATTCCTCTTAAATATACTACTTCATATTCCTCTTAAACATATTACTTCATATTCCTTTTAAACATACTACTTCATATTACTCTTAAACATACAACTTCATATTCGTCTTAAACATACTACTTCATATTCCTCTTAAATATACTACTCCATATTCCTCTTAAACATACTACTTCATATTTCTCTTAAACATACTACTTCATATTCCTCTTAAACATACTACTTCATATTCCTCTTAAACATACTACTTCATATTCCTCTTAAACATACTACTTCATATTAATATTAAACATACTACTTCATATTCCTCTTAAACATACTACTTCATATGCGTCTTAAACATACTACTTCATATTCCTCTTAAACATAATACTTCATATTCCTCTTAAACATACTACTTAATATTCCTCTTAAATATATTACTTCATATTCCTCTTAAACATAATACTTCATATTCCTCTTAAACATACTACTTCATATTCCTCTTAAATATACTACTTCATATTCCTCTTAAACATATTACTTCATATTCCTTTTAAACATACTACTTCATATTACTCTTAAACATACAACTTCATATTCGTCTTAAACATACTACTTCATATTCCTCTTAAATATACTACTTCATATTCCTCGTAAATATACTACTTCATATTCCTCTTAAATATACTACTTCATATTCCTCTTAAACATACTACTTCATATTTCTCTTAAACATACTACTTCATATTACTCTTAAATATACTACTTCATATTACTCTTAAATATACTACTTCATATTCCTCTTAAACATACTACTTCATATTCCTCTTAAATATACTACTTCATATTCCCCTTAAATATACTACTTCATATTCCTCTTCAATATACTACTTCATATTCCTCTTAAATATACTACTTCATATTCCTCTTAAACATACTACTTCATATTCCTCTTAAACATACTACTTCATATTCCTCTTAAATATACTACTTCATATTCCTCTTAAATATACTACTTCATATTCCTCTTAAATATAATACTTCATATTCCTCTTAAACATATTACTTCATATTCCTCTTAAACATACTACCTCATATTTCTGTTAAATATACTACTTTATATTCCTCTTAAATATACTACTTTATATTCCTCTTAAATATACTGCTTCATATTCCTCTTAAATATACTACTTCATATTCCTCTTAAATATACTACTTCATATTCCTCTTAAATATACTACCTGATATTGCTCTTAAACATACTATTTCATATTCCTCTTAAACATACTACTTCATATTCCTCTTAAACATACTACTTCATATTCCTCTTAAACATACTACTTTAATTTCTCTTAAATATACTACCTCATATTCCTCGTAAACATACTACTTCGTATTCCTCTTAAATATACTACTTCATATTCCTCTTAAACGTACTACTTCATAATGATCTTAAACATCCTCCTTCATATTCCTCTTAAATATACTACTTCATATTCCTCTTAAACATACTACTTCATATTCCTCTTAAACATACTACTTAATATTTCTCTTAAATATACTACTTCATATTCCTCTTAAATATACTTTTTCATATTCCTCTTAAACATGATACTGCATATTCCTCTTAAACATACTACTTCATATTCCTCTTAAACATACTACTTCATATTCCTCTTAAACATACTACTTCATATTCCTCTTAAACATACTACTTCATATCAATATTAAACATACTACTTCATATTCCTCTTAAACATACTACTTCATATGCGTCTTAAACATACTACTCCATATTCCTCTTAAACATAATACTTCATATTCCTCTTAAACATACTACTTCATATTCCTCTTAAACATACTACTTCATATTCCTCTTAAATATACTACCTCATATTCCTCGTAAACATACTACTTCGTATTCCTCTTAAATATACTACTTCATATTCCTCTTAAACGTACTACTTCATAATGATCTTAAACATCCTCCTTCATATTCCTCTTAAATATACTACTTCATATTCATCTTAAACATACTACTTCATATTCCTCTTAAATATACTACTTCATATTCCTCTTAAACATATTACTTTATATTCCTTTTAAACATACTACTTCATATTCCTCTTAAGTATACTACTTCATATTCCTCTTAAACATACTACTTCATATTTCTCTTAAACATACTACTTCATATTCCTCTTAAACATACTACTTCATATTCCTCTTAAATATACTACCTCATATTCCTCGTAAACATACTACTTCGTATTCCTCTTAAATATACTACTTCATATTCCTCTTAAACGTACTACTTCATAATGATCTTAAACATCCTCCTTCATATTCCTCTTAAATATACTACTTCATATTCATCTTAAACATACTACTTCATATTCCTCTTAAACGTACTACTTCATAATGATCTTAAACATCCTCCTTCATATTCCTCTTAAATATACTACTTCATATTCCTCTTAAACATACTACTTCATATTCCTCTTAAACATACTACTTCATATTTCTCTTAAATATACTACTTCATATTCCTCTTAAACATACTTTTTCATATTCCTCTTAAACATAATACTGCATATTCCTCTTAAACATACTACTTCATATTCCTCTTAAACATACTACTTCATATTCCTCTTAAACATACTACTTCATATTCCTCTTAAACATACTACTTCATATCAATATTAAACATACTACTTCATATTCCTCTTAAACATACTACTTCATATGCGTCTTAAACATACTACTCCATATTCCTCTTAAACATAATACTTCATATTCCTCTTAAACATACTACTTCATATTCCTCTTAAACATACTACTTCATATTCCTCTTAAATATACTACCTCATATTCCTCGTAAACATACTACTTCGTATTCCTCTTAAATATACTACTTCATATTCCTCTTAAACGTACTACTTCATAATGATCTTAAACATCCTCCTTCATATTCCTCTTAAATATACTACTTCATATTCATCTTAAACATACTACTTCATATTCCTCTTAAATATACTACTTCATATTCCTCTTAAACATATTACTTTATATTCCTTTTAAACATACTACTTCATATTCCTCTTAAGTATACTACTTCATATTCCTCTTAAACATACTATTTCATATTTCTCTTAAACATACTACTTCATATTCCTCTTAAACATACTACTTCATATTCCTCTTAAATATACTACCTCATATTCCTCGTAAACATACTACTTCGTATTCCTCTTAAATATACTACTTCATATTCCTCTTAAACGTACTACTTCATAATGATCTTAAACATCCTCCTTCATATTCCTCTTAAATATACTACTTCATATTCATCTTAAACATACTACTTCATATTCCTCTTAAACATACTACTTCATATTTCTCTTAAATATACTACTTCATATTCCTCTTAAACATACTTTTTCATATTCCTCTAAAACATAATACTGCATATTCCTCTTAAACATACTACTTCATATTCCTCTTAAACATACTACTTCATATTCCTCTTAAACATACTACTTCATATTCCTCTTAAACATACTACTTCATATCAATATTAAACATACTACTTCATATTCCTCTTAAACATACTACTTCATAAGCGTCTTAAATATACTACTTCATATTCCTCTTGAACATAATACTTCATATTCCTCTTAAACATACTACTTCATATTCCTCTTAAATATACTACTTCATATTCCTCTTAAACATATTACTTCATATTCCTTTTAAACATACTACTTCATATTACTCTTAAATATACTACTTCATATTCCTCTTAAACATACTACTTCATATTCCTCTTAAATATACTACTTCATATTCCCCTTAAATATACTACTTCATATTCCTCTTAAATATACTACTTCATATTCCTCTTAAACATACTACTTCATATTTCTCTTAAACATACTACTTCATATTCCTCTTAAACATACTACTTCATATTCCTCTTAAACATACTACTTCATATTCCTCTTAAACATACTACTTCATATTACTCTTAAATATACTACTTCATATTCCTCTTAAACATACTACTTCATATTCCCCTTAAATATACTACTTCATATTCCTCTTAAATATACTACTTCATATTCCTCTTTAACATACTACTTCATATTTCTCTTAAACATAATACTTCATATTCCTCTTAAACATACTACTTCATATTCCTCTTAAACATACTACTTCATATTCCTCTTAAACATACTACTTCATATTAATATTAAACATACTACTTCATATTCCTCTTAAACATTCTACTTCATATGCGTCTTAAACATACTACTTCATATTCCTCTTAAAAATAATACTTCATATTCCTCCTAAACATACTACTTAATATTCCTCTTAAATATATTACTTCATATTCCTCTTAAACATAATACTTCATATTCCTCTTAAACATACTACTTCATATTCCTCTTAAATATACTACTTCATATTCCTCTTAAACATATTACTTCATATTCCTTTTAAACATACTACTTCATATTACTCTTAAACATACAACTTCATATTCGTCTTAAACATATTACTTCATATTCCTCTTAAATATACTACTTCATATTCCTCGTAAATATACTACTTCATATTCCTCTTAAATATACTACTTCATATTCCTCTTAAACATACTACTTCATATTTCTCTTAAACATACTACTTCATATTACTCTTAAATATACTACTTCATATTCCTCTTAAACATACTACTTCATATTCCTCTTAAATATACTACTTCATATTCCCCTTAAATATACTACTTCATATTCCTCTTCAATATACTACTTCATAATCCTCTTAAATATACTACTTCATATTCCTCTTAAACATACTACTTCATATTCCTCTTAAACATACTACTTCATATTCCTCTTAAATATACTACTTCATATTCCTCTTAAATATACTACTTCATATTCCTCTTAAATATAATACTTCATATTCCTCTTTAACATACTACTTCATATTCCTCTTAAACATACTACTTCATATTTCTGTTAAATATACTACTTCATATTCCTCTTAAATATACTACTTTATATTCCTCTTAAATATACTACTTCATATTCCTCTTAAATATACTACTTCATATTCCTCTTAAATATACTACTTCATATTCCTCTTAAATATACTACCTGATATTGCTCTTAAATATACTATTTCATATTCCTCTTAAACATACTACTTCATATTCCTCTTAAACATACTACTTCATATTCGTCTTAAACATACTACTGCATATTTCTCTTAAATATACTACCTCATATTCCTCGTAAACATACTACTTCGTATTCCTCTTGAATATACTACTTCATATTCCTCTTAAACGTACTACTTCATAATGATCTTAAACATCCTCCTTCATATTCCTCTTAAATATACTACTTCATATTCCTCTTAAACATACTACTTCATATTCCTCTTAAACATACTACTTCATATTTCTCTTAAATATACTACTTCATATTCCTCTTAAACGTACTTTTTCATATTCCTCTTAAACATAATACTGCATATTCCTCTTAAACATACTACTTCATATTCCTCTTAAACATACTACTTCATATTCCTCTTAAACATACTACTTCATATTCCTCTTAAACATACTACTTCATATCAATATTAAACATACTACTTCATATTCCTCTTAAACATACTACTTCATATGCGTCTTAAACATACTACTTCATATTCCTCTTAAACATAATACTTCATATTCCTCTTAAACATACTACTTCATATTCCTCTTAAATATACTACTTCATATTCGTCTTAAACATATTACTTCACATTCCTTTTAAACATACTACTTCATATTACTCTTAAACATACAACTTCATATTCGTCTTAAACATACTACTTCATATTCCTCTTAAATATACTACTTTATATTCCTCGTAAACATACTACTTCATATTCCTCTTAAACATACTACTTCATATTCCTCTTAAATATACTACTTCATACTCCCCTTAAATATACTACTTCATATTGCTCTTCAATATACTACTTCATATTCCTCTTAAGTATACTACTTCATATTCCTCTTAAACATACTACTTCATATTCCTCTTAAACATACTACTTTATATTCCTCTTAAACATACTACTTCATATTCCTCTTAAACATACTACTGCATATTTCTCTTAAATATACTACCTCATATTCCTCGTAAACATACTACTTCGTATTCCTCTTAAATATACTACTTCATATTCCTCTTAAACGTACTACTTCATAATGATCTTAAACATCCTCCTTCATATTCCTCTTAAATATACTACTTCATATTCCTCTTAAACATACTACTTCATATTCCTCTTAAACATACTACTTCATATTTCTCTTAAATATACTACTTCATATTCCTCTTAAACATACTTTTTCATATTCCTCTTAAACATAATACTTCATATTCCTCTTAAACATACTACTTCATATTCCTCTTAAATATACTACTTCATATTCCTCTTAAATATACTACTTCATATTCCTCTTAAACATACTACTGCATATTCCTCTTAAATATACTACCTCATAGTCCTCCTATACATACTACTTCGTATTCCTCTTAAATATACTACTTCATATTCCTCTTAAACATACTACTTCATATTCCTCTTAAACATACTACTTCATATTCATCTTAAACATACTACTTCATATTCCTCTTAAACATACTACTTCATATTCCTCTTAAACATACTACTTCATATTCCTTTTAAACATACTACTTCATATTCCTCTTAAACATACTACTTCATATTCCTCTTAAACATAGTATTTCATATTCCTCTTAAACATACTACTTCATATTCCTCTCAAATATACTACTTCATATTCCTCTTTAATATAATACTTTATATTCCTCTTAAATATACTACTTCATATTACTCGTAAATATACTACTTCATAATCCTCTTAAACATACTACTTCATATTACTCTTAAATATACTACTTCATATTACTCTTAAACATACTACTTCATATTCCTCTTAAACATAATACTTCATATTCCTCTTAAACATAATACTTCATATTCCTCTTAAACATACTACTTCATATTCCTCTTAAACATACTACTTCATATTCCTCTTGAATATACTACTTCATATTCCTCTTAAATATACAACTTCATATTCCTCTTAAATATACTACTTCATATTCCTCTTATATATACTACTTCATATTCCTCTTAAATATACTACTTCATATTCCTCTTAAACATACTACTTCATATTCCTCTTAAACATACTACTTCATATTCCTCCTAATATACAACTTCATATTCCTCTTAAATATACTACTTCATATTCCTCTTCATATTCCTCTTAAATATACTACTTCATATTCCTCTTAAATATACTACTTCATATTCCTCTTAAACATACTTCTTAATATTCCTCTTAAACATACTACTTCATATTATTCTTAAATATACTACTTCATATTCCTCTTAAACATACTACTTCGTATTCCTCTTAAACATACCACTTCATATTCCTCTTAATTATTCTACTTCATATTCCTCTTAAACATACTACTTCATATTCCTCTTAAACATACTACTTCATATTCCTCTTAAACATACTACTTTATATTCCTCTTAAACATACTACTTCATATTTCTCTTGAACATACTACTTCATTTTCCTTTTAAACATACTACTTCATATTACTCTTAAACATATTTCTTCATATTCGTCTTAAACATACTACTTCATATTCCTCTTAAACATACTACGTCATATTCCTCTTAAATATACTACTTCATATTTCTCTTAAATAAACTACTTTATATTCTCTTAAATATACTACTTCATATTCCTCTTAAATATACTACTTCATATTCCTCTTATATATACTACTGCATATTCCTCTTAAATATACTACTTCATATTCCTCTTAAACATACTACTTCATATTCCTCTTAAACATACTACTTCATATTCCTCCTAATATACTACTTCATATTCCTCTTAAATATACTACTTCATATTCCTCTTAAATATAATACTTCATATTCCTCTTAAATATACTACTTCATATTCCTCTTAAATATACTATTTCATATTCCTCTTAAATATACTACTTCATATTCCTCTTAAACATACTACTTCATATTCCTCTTAAACATACTACTTCATATTCTTCTTAAACATACTACTTCATATTCCTCTTAAACATACTACTTCATATTCCTCTTAAACATACTACTTCATATTCCTCTTAAACATACTACTTCATATTCCTCTTAAACATACTACTTCATATTCCTCTTAAACATACAACTTCATATTCCTCTTAAACATACTACTTCAAATTCCTCTTAAACATACTACTTCATATTCCTCTTAATTATACTACTTCATATTCCTCTTAAACATACTACTTCATATTCCTTTTAAACATACTACTTCATATTCCTCTTAAACATACTACTTCATATTCCTCTTAAACATACTACTTCATATTTCTCTTAAACATACTACTGCATATTCCTCTTAAACATACTACTTCATATTACTCTTAAATATACTACTTCATATTACTCTTAAACATACTACTTCATATTCCTCTTAAACATACTACTTCATATTCCTCTTATACATACTACTTCATATTCCTCTTAAACATACTACTTCATATTCCTCTTAAACATACTACTTCATATTCCTCTTAAATATACTACTTCATATTCCTCTTAAATATACTACTTCATATTCCTCTTAAATATACTACTTCATATTCCTCTTATATATACTACTTCATATTCCTCTTAAATATACTACTTCATATGCCTCTTAAACATACTACTTCATATTCCTCTTAAACATACTACTTCATATTCCTCCTAATATACTACTTCATATTGCTCTTAAATATACTACTTCATATTCCTCTTAAATATACTACTTCATATTCCTCTTAAATATACTACTTCATATTTCTCTTAAACATACTACTTCATATTCCTCTTAAATATACTACTTCATATTCCTCTTAAACATACTACTTCATATTCTTCTTAAACATACTACTTCATATTCCTCTTAAACATACAAATTCATATTCCAATTAAACATAGTACTTCATGTTCCTCTTAAACATACTACTTCATAGTCCTCTTAATTATACTACTTCATATTCCTCTTAAACATACTACTTCATATTCCTCTTAAACATACTACTTCATATTCCTCTTAAACATACTACTTGATATTCCTCTTAAACATACTACTTCATATTCCTCTTAAACATACTACTGCATATTCCTCTTAAATATACTACTTCATATTCCTCTTAAATATACTACTTCATATTCCTCCTAAACATACTACTTCATATTTCTCTTAAACATACTACTTCATATTCCTCTTAAACATACTACTTCATATTCGTCTAAAACATACTACTTCATATTCTCTCTTAAACATACTACTTCATATTCCTTTTAAACATACTACTTCATATTACTCTTAAACATACTACTTCATATTCGTCTTAAACATACCACTTCATATTCCTTTTAAACATACTACTTCATATTCCTTTTAAATATACCACTTCATATTCCTCTTAAATATAATACTTCATATTCCTCTTAAATATACTACTCCATATTCCTCTTAAATATACTTGTTTATATTCCTCTTAAATATACTACTTCATATTCCTCTTAAACATACTACTTCATATTCTTTTTAAACATACTACTTCATATTCCTCTTAAACATACAACTTCATATTGCTCTTAAACATACTACTTCATATTTCTCTTAAACATACTACTTCATATTCCTCTTAAATATACTACTTCATATTCCTCTTAAACATACTACTTCATATTCCTCCTAATATACTACTTCATATTCCTCTTAAATATACTACTTCATATTCCTCTTAAATATACTACTTCATAGTACTCTTAAATATACTACTTCATATTCCTCTTAAATATACTACTTCATATTCCTCTTAAATATACTACTTCATATTCCTCTTAAACATACTACTTCATATTCCTCTTAAACATACTACTTCAAATTCTTCTTAAATATACTACTTCATATTCCTCTTAAACATACTACTTCGTATTCCTCTTATACATACTACTTCATATTCCTCTTAATTATTCTACTTCATATTCCTCTTAAACATACTACTTCATATTCCTCTTAAACATACTACTTCATATTCCTCTTAAACATACTACTTCATATTCGTCTTAAACATAATACTTCATATTCCTCTTAAACATACTACTGCATATTCCTCAAAAATATACTATTTCATATTCCTTTTAAACATACTACTTCATATTCCTCTTAAATATACTACTTCATATTCTTCTTAAACATACTACTTCATATTCCTCTTAAACATACTACTTCATATTCCTCTTAAACATAATACTTCATATTCCTCTTAAACATACTACTGCATATTCCTCAAAAATATACTATTTCATATTCCTTTTAAACATACTACTTCATATTCCTCTTAAACATACTACTTCATATTCCTCTTAAACATACTACTTCATATTTCTCTTAAACATACTACTGCAGATTCCTCTTAAACATACTACTTCATATTACTCTTAAATATACTACTTCATATTACTCTTAAACATACTACTTCATATTCCTTTTAAACATACTACTTCATATTCCTCTTATACATACTACTTCATATTCCTCTTAAACATACTACTTCATATTCCTCTTAAACATACTACTACTTCATATTCCTCTTAAATATACTACTTCATATTCCTCTTAAATATACTACTTCATATTCCTCTTAAATATACTACTTCATATTCCTCTTAAACATACTACTTCATATTCTTCTTAAACATACTACTTCATATTCCTCTTAAATATACAAATTCATATTCCGATTAAACATAGTACTTCATATGCCTCTTAAACATACTACTTCATAGTCCTCTTAATTATACTACTTCATATTCCTCTTAAACATACTACTTCATATTCCTCTTAAACATACGACTTCATATTCCTCTTAAACATACTACTTCATATTCCTCTTAAACATACTACTTTATATTCCTCTTAAACATACTACTTCATATTCCTCTTAAACATACTACTGCATATTTCTCTTAAATATACTACCTCATATTCCTCGTAAACATACTACTTCGTATTCCTCTTAAATATACTACTTCATATTCCTCTTAAACGTACTACTTCATAATGATCTTAAACATCCTCCTTCATATTCCTCTTAAATATACTACTTCATATTCCTCTTAAACATACTACTTCATATTCCTCTTAAACATACTACTTCATATTTCTCTTAAATATACTACTTCATATTCCTCTTAAACATACTTTTTCATATTCCTCTTAAACATAATACTTCATATTCCTCTTAAACATACTACTTCATATTCCTCTTAAATATACTACTTCATATTCCTCTTAAATATACTACTTCATATTCCTCTTAAACATACTACTGCATATTCCTTTTAAATATACTACCTCATAGTCCTCCTATACATACTACTTCGTATTCCTCTTAAATATACTACTTCATATTCCTCTTAAACATACTACTTCATATTCCTCTTAAACATACTACTTCATATTCATCTTAAACATACTACTTCATATTCCTCTTAAACATACTACTTCATATTCCTCTTAAACATACTACTTCATATTCCTTTTAAACATACTACTTCATATTCCTCTTAAACATACTACTTCATATTCCTCTTAAACATAGTATTTCATATTCCTCTTAAACATACTACTTCATATTCCTCTCAAATATACTACTTCATATTCCTCTTTAATATAATACTTTATATTCCTCTTAAATATACTACTTCATATTACTCGTAAATATACTACTTCATAATCCTCTTAAACATACTACTTCATATTACTCTTAAATATACTACTTCATATTACTCTTAAACATACTACTTCATATTCCTCTTAAACATAATACTTCATATTCCTCTTAAACATAATACTTCATATTCCTCTTAAACATACTACTTCATATTCCTCTTAAACATACTACTTCATATTCCTCTTGAATATACTACTTCATATTCCTCTTAAATATACAACTTCATATTCCTCTTAAATATACTACTTCATATTCCTCTTATATATACTACTTCATATTCCTCTTAAATATACTACTTCATATTCCTCTTAAACATACTACTTCATATTCCTCTTAAACATACTACTTCATATTCCTCCTAATATACAACTTCATATTCCTCTTAAATATACTACTTCATATTCCTCTTCATATTCCTCTTAAATATACTACTTCATATTCCTCTTAAATATACTACTTCATATTCCTCTTAAACATACTTCTTAATATTCCTCTTAAACATACTACTTCATATTATTCTTAAATATACTACTTCATATTCCTCTTAAACATACTACTTCGTATTCCTCTTAAACATACCACTTCATATTCCTCTTAATTATTCTACTTCATATTCCTCTTAAACATACTACTTCATATTCCTCTTAAACATACTACTTCATATTCCTCTTAAACATACTACTTTATATTCCTCTTAAACATACTACTTCATATTTCTCTTGAACATACTACTTCATTTTCCTTTTAAACATACTACTTCATATTACTCTTAAACATATTTCTTCATATTCGTCTTAAACATACTACTTCATATTCCTCTTAAACATACTACGTCATATTCCTCTTAAATATACTACTTCATATTTCTCTTAAATAAACTACTTTATATTCTCTTAAATATACTACTTCATATTCCTCTTAAATATACTACTTCATATTCCTCTTATATATACTACTGCATATTCCTCTTAAATATACTACTTCATATTCCTCTTAAACATACTACTTCATATTCCTCTTAAACATACTACTTCATATTCCTCCTAATATACTACTTCATATTCCTCTTAAATATACTACTTCATATTCCTCTTAAATATAATACTTCATATTCCTCTTAAATATACTACTTCATATTCCTCTTAAATATACTATTTCATATTCCTCTTAAATATACTACTTCATATTCCTCTTAAACATACTACTTCATATTCCTCTTAAACATACTACTTCATATTCTTCTTAAACATACTACTTCATATTCCTCTTAAACATACTACTTCATATTCCTCTTAAACATACTACTTCATATTCCTCTTAAACATACTACTTCATATTCCTCTTAAACATACTACTTCATATTCCTCTTAAACATACAACTTCATATTCCTCTTAAACATACTACTTCAAATTCCTCTTAAACATACTACTTCATATTCCTCTTAATTATACTACTTCATATTCCACTTAAACATACTACTTCATATTCCTTTTAAACATACTACTTCATATTCCTCTTAAACATACTACTTCATATTCCTCTTAAACATACTACTTCATATTTCTCTTAAACATACTACTGCATATTCCTCTTAAACATACTACTTCATATTACTCTTAAATATACTACTTCATATTACTCTTAAACATACTACTTCATATTCCTCTTAAACATACTACTTCATATTCCTCTTATACATACTACTTCATATTCCTCTTAAACATACTACTTCATATTCCTCTTAAACATACTACTTCATATTCCTCTTAAATATACTACTTCATATTCCTCTTAAATATACTACTTCATATTCCTCTTAAATATACTACTTCATATTCCTCTTATATATACTACTTCATATTCCTCTTAAATATACTACTTCATATGCCTCTTAAACATACTACTTCATATTCCTCTTAAACATACTACTTCATATTCCTCCTAATATACTACTTCATATTGCTCTTAAATATACTACTTCATATTCCTCTTAAATATACTACTTCATATTCCTCTTAAATATACTACTTCATATTTCTCTTAAACATACTACTTCATATTCCTCTTAAATATACTACTTCATATTCCTCTTAAACATACTACTTCATATTCTTCTTAAACATACTACTTCATATTCCTCTTAAACATACAAATTCATATTCCAATTAAACATAGTACTTCATGTTCCTCTTAAACATACTACTTCATAGTCCTCTTAATTATACTACTTCATATTCCTCTTAAACATACTACTTCATATTCCTCTTAAACATACTACTTCATATTCCTCTTAAACATACTACTTGATATTCCTCTTAAACATACTACTTCATATTCCTCTTAAACATACTACTGCATATTCCTCTTAAATATACTACTTCATATTCCTCTTAAATATACTACTTCATATTCCTCCTAAACATACTACTTCATATTTCTCTTAAACATACTACTTCATATTCCTCTTAAACATACTACTTCATATTCGTCTAAAACATACTACTTCATATTCTCTCTTAAACATACTACTTCATATTCCTTTTAAACATACTACTTCATATTACTCTTAAACATACTACTTCATATTCGTCTTAAACATACCACTTCATATTCCTTTTAAACATACTACTTCATATTCCTTTTAAATATACCACTTCATATTCCTCTTAAATATAATACTTCATATTCCTCTTAAATATACTACTCCATATTCCTCTTAAATATACTTGTTTATATTCCTCTTAAATATACTACTTCATATTCCTCTTAAACATACTACTTCATATTCTTTTTAAACATACTACTTCATATTCCTCTTAAACATACAACTTCATATTGCTCTTAAACATACTACTTCATATTTCTCTTAAACATACTACTTCATATTCCTCTTAAATATACTACTTCATATTCCTCTTAAACATACTACTTCATATTCCTCCTAATATACTACTTCATATTCCTCTTAAATATACTACTTCATATTCCTCTTAAATATACTACTTCATAGTACTCTTAAATATACTACTTCATATTCCTCTTAAATATACTACTTCATATTCCTCTTAAATATACTACTTCATATTCCTCTTAAACATACTACTTCATATTCCTCTTAAACATACTACTTCAAATTCTTCTTAAATATACTACTTCATATTCCTCTTAAACATACTACTTCGTATTCCTCTTATACATACTACTTCATATTCCTCTTAATTATTCTACTTCATATTCCTCTTAAACATACTACTTCATATTCCTCTTAAACATACTACTTCATATTCCTCTTAAACATACTACTTCATATTCGTCTTAAACATAATACTTCATATTCCTCTTAAACATACTACTGCATATTCCTCAAAAATATACTATTTCATATTCCTTTTAAACATACTACTTCATATTCCTCTTAAATATACTACTTCATATTCTTCTTAAACATACTACTTCATATTCCTCTTAAACATACTACTTCATATTCCTCTTAAACATAATACTTCATATTCCTCTTAAACATACTACTGCATATTCCTCAAAAATATACTATTTCATATTCCTTTTAAACATACTACTTCATATTCCTCTTAAACATACTACTTCATATTCCTCTTAAACATACTACTTCATATTTCTCTTAAACATACTACTGCAGATTCCTCTTAAACATACTACTTCATATTACTCTTAAATATACTACTTCATATTACTCTTAAACATACTACTTCATATTCCTTTTAAACATACTACTTCATATTCCTCTTATACATACTACTTCATATTCCTCTTAAACATACTACTTCATATTCCTCTTAAACATACTTCTTCATATTCCTCTTAAATATACTACTTCATATTCCTCTTAAATATACTACTTCATATTCCTCTTAAACATACTACTTCATATTCCTCTTAAACATACTACTTCAAATTCTTCTTAAATATACTACTTCATATTCCTCTTAAACATACTACTTCGTATTCCTCTTATACATACAACTTCATATTCCTCTTAATTATTCTACTTCATATTCCTCTTAAACATACTACTTCATATTCCTCTTAAATATACTACTTCATATTCCTCTTAAATATACTACTTCATATTCCTCTTAAATATACTACTTCATATTCCTCTTAAATATACTACTTCATATTCCTCTTAAACATACTACTTCATATTCTTCTTAAACATACTACTTCATATTCCTCTTAAATATACAAATTCATATTCCGATTAAACATAGTACTTCATATGCCTCTTAAACATACTACTTCATAGTCCTCTTAATTATACTACTTCATATTCCTCTTAAACATACTACTTCATATTCCTCTTAAACATACGACTTCATATTCCTCTTAAACATACTACTTGATATTCCTCTTAAACATACTACTGCATATTCCTCTTAAACATACTACTGCATATTCCTCTTAAATATACTACTTCATATTCCTCTTAAATATACTACTTCATATTCCTCCTAAACATACTACTTCATATTTCTCTTAAACATACTACTTCATATTCCTCTTAAACATACTACTTCATATTCGTCTTAAACATACTACTTCATATTCTCTCTTAAACATACTACTTCTATATCCTTTTAAACATACTACTTCATATTACTCTTAAACATACTACTTCATATTCCTTTTAAATATACCACTTCATATTCCTCTTAAATATAATACTTCATATTCCTCTTAAATATACTACTCCATATTTCTCTTAAATATACTACTTTATATTCCTCTTAAATATACTACTTCATATTCCTCTTAAACATACTACTTCATATTCCTCCTAATATACTACTTCATATTCCTCTTAAATATACTACTTCATATTCCTCTTAAATATACTACTTCATAGTACTCTTAAATATACTACTTCATATTCCTCTTAAATATACTACTTCATATTCCTCTTAAATATACTACTTCATATTCCTCTTAAACATACTACTTCATATTCCTCTTAAACATACTACTTCAAATTCTTCTTAAATATACTACTTCATATTCCTCTTAAACATACTACTTCGTATTCCTCTTATACATACTACTTCATATTCCTCTTAATTATTCTACTTCATATTCCTCTTAAACATACTACTTCATATTCCTCTTAAACATACTACTTCATATTCCTCTTAAACATACTACTTCATATTCCTCTTAAACATAATACTTCATATTCCTCTTAAACATACTACTGCATATTCCTCAAAAATATACTATTTCATATTCCTTTTAAACATACTACTTCATATTCCTCTTAAATATACTACTTCATATCCTTCTTAAATATACTACTTCATATACATCCTAAATATACTACTTCATATTCCTCTTAAACATACTACTTAATATTCCTCTTAAACATACTACTTCATATTCCTCTTAAACATACTACTTCATATTCCTCTTAAACATACTACTTCATATTCCTTTTAAACATACTACTTCATATTACTCTTAAACATACTTCTTCATATTCGTCTTAAACATACTACTTCATATTCCTCCTAAACATACTACTTCATATTCCTCTTAAATATACTACTTCATATTCCTCTTAAATAAACTACTTCATATTCCTACTAAATATACTACTTCATATTCCTCTTAAATATACTACTTCATATTCCCTAATATATACTACTGCATATTCCTCTTAAATATACTACTTCATATTTCTCTTAAACATACTACTTCATATTCCTCTTAAACATACTACTTCATATTCCTCTTAAACATACTACTTCATATTCTTCTTAAACATACTACTTCATATTCCTCTTAAACATACTACTTCATCTTCCTCTTAAACATACTACTTCATATTCCTCTTAAACATACTACTTCATATTCCTCTTAAATATACTACTTCATATTCCACTTAAACATACAACTTCATATTCCTCTTAAACATACTACTTCAAATTCCTCTTAAACATACTACTTCATATTCCTCTTAATTATACTACTTCATATTCCTCTTAAACATACTTCTTCATATTCCTCTTAAACATACTACTTCATATTCCTCTTAAACATACTACTTCATATTCCTCTTCAACATACTACTTCATATTCCTCTTAAAAATTCTACTGCATATTCCTCTTAAACATACTACTTCATATTACTCTTAAATATACTACTTCATATTAGTCTTAAACATACTACTTCATATTCCTCTTAAACATACTACTTCATATTCCTCTTATACATACTACTTCATATTCCTCTTAGACATACTACTTCATATTCCTCTTAAACATACTACTTCGTATTCCTCTTAAATATACTACTTCATATTCCTCTTAAATATACTACTTCATATTCCTCTTAAATATACTACTTCAAATTCCTCTTATGTATACTACTTCATATTTCTCTTAAATATACTACTTCATATTCATCTTAAACATACTACTTCATATTCCTCTTAAACATACTACTTCATATTCTTCTTAATATACTACTTCATATTGCTCTTAAATATACTTCTTCATATTCCTCTTAAATATACTACTTCATATTCCTCTTAAATATACTACTTCATATTCCTCTTAAATATACTACTTCATATTCCTCTTAAACATACTACTTCATATTCTTGTTAAGCATAATACTTCATATTCCTCTTAAACATACTACTTCATATTCCTCTTCAACATACTACTTCATATTCCTCTTAAACATACTACTTCATATTATTCTTAAACATACTACTTCAAATTCCTCTTAAATATACTACTTCATATTCCTCTTAAATATACTACTTCATATTCCTCTTAAATATACTACTTCATATTCCTCTTAAACGTACTACTTCATAATGATCTTAAACATACTCCTACATATTCCTGTTAAATAAACTATATCATATTCCTCTTAAACATACTACTTCATATTCCTCTTAAACATACTACTTCATATTTCTCTTAAATATACTACTTCATATTTCTCTTAAACATACTTTTTCATATTCCTCTTAAACATAATACTATATATTCCTCTTAAACATACTACTTCATATTCCTCTTAAACATACTACTTCATATTCCTCTTAAACATACTACTTCATATTCCTCTTAAACATACTACTTCATATTAATATTAAACATACTACTTCATATTCCTCTTAAACATACTACTTCGTATGCGTCTTAAACATACTACTTCATATTCCTCTTAAACATAATACTTCATATTCCTCTTAAACATACTACTTCATATTCCTCTTAAATATACTTCTTCATATTCCTCTTAAACATACTACTTCATATTCCTCTTGAACATACTACTTCATATTCCTCTTAATTATACTACTTCATATTCCTCTTAAACATACTACTTCGTATTCCTCTTAAACATACTACTTCATATCCCTCTTAAACATACTACTTCATATTCCTCTTAAACATGCTACTTCATATTCCTCTTAAACATACTACTGCACATTCCTCTTAAACATACTACTTCATATTCCTCTTAAACATACTACTTCATATTCCTTTTAAACATACAACTTCATATTATTCTTAAACATACTACTTCATATTCTTCTTAAACATACTACTTCATATTCCTTTTAAACATACAACTTCATATTCCTCTTAAACATACTACTTCATATTCCTCTTAAACATACTACTTCATATTCCTCTTAATTATACTACTTCATATTCCTCTTAAACATACTACTTCGTATTCCTCTTAAACATACTACTTCATATTCCTCTTAAACATACTACTTCATATTCCTCTTAAACATGCTACTTCATATTCCTCTTAAACATACTACTGCACATTCCTCTTAAACATACTACTTCATATTCCTCTTAAACATACTACTTCATATTTTTCTTAAATATACTACTTCATATTTCTCTTAAACATACTTTTTCATATTCCTCTTAAACATAATACTATATATTCCTCTTAAACATACTACTTCATATTCCTCTTAAACATACTACTTCATATTTCTCTTAAACATACTACTTCATGTTCCTCTTAAACATACTACTTCATATTAATATTAAACATACTAATTCATATTCCTCTTAAACATACTACTTCATATGCGTCTTAAACATACTACTTCATATTCCTCTTAAACATAATGCTTCATATTCCTCTTAAACATACTACTTCATATTCTTCTTAAATATACTACTTCATATTCCTCTTCAACATACTGCTTCATATTCCTCTTAAACATACTACTTCATATTATTCTTAAACATACTACTTCATATTCCTCTTAAATATACTACTTCATATTCCTCTTAAATATACTACTTCATATTCCTCTTAAATATACTACTTCATATTCCTCTTAAACGTACTACTTTATAATAATCTTAAACATACTCCTTCATACTCCTCTTAAATATACTACTTCATATTCCTCTTAAACATACTACTTCATATTCCTCTTAAACATACTACTTCATATTCCTCTTAAATATACTACTTCATATTCCTCTTAAATATACTACTTCATATTTCTCCTAAACATACTACTTCATATTTCTCTTAAACATACTACTTCATATTCCTCTTACACATACTACTTCATATTCCTCTTAAACATACTACTTCATATTCCTCTTATACATATTACTTAATATTCCTTTTAAACATACTACTTCATATTACTCTTAAACATACAACTTCATATTCGTCTTAAACATACTACTTCATATTCCTCTTACACATACTACTTCATATTCCTTTTAAATATACTACTTCATATTCCTCTTAAATATAATATTTCATATTCCTCTTAAATATACTACTTCATATTCCTCTTAAATATACTACTTCATATTCCTCGTAAATATACTACTTCATATTACTCTTAAACATACTACTTCATATTCCTTTTAAACATACTACTTCATATTCCCCGTAAACATACTACTTCATATTCCTCTTTAACATACTACTTAATATTCCTCTTAAATATACTACTTCATATACCCCTTAAATATACTACTTCATATTCCTCTTAAAAATACTACTTCATATTCCTCTTCAATATACTACTTCATATTCCTCTTAAATATACTACTTCATATTCCTCTTAAACATACTACTTCATATTCCTCTTAAATATAATATTTCATATTCCTCTTAAATATACCACTTCATATTCCTCTTAAATATACTACTTTATATTCCTCTTAAACATACTACTTAATATTCCTCTTAAATATACTACTTCATATTAATATTAAACATACTACTTCATAGTCCTCTTAAACATACTACTTCATATTAATATTAAACATACTACTTCATATTCCTCTTAAACATACTACTTCGTATGCGTCTTAAACATACTACTTCATATTCCTCTTAAACATAATACTTCATATTCCTCTTAAACATACTACTTCATATTCCTCTTAAATATACTTCTTCATATTCCTCTTAAACATACTACTTCATATTCCTCTTGAACATACTACTTCATATTCCTCTTAATTATACTACTTCATATTCCTCTTACACATACTACTTCATATTCCTCTTAAACATAGTACTTCATATTCCTCTTATACATATTACTTAATATTCCTTTTAAACATACTACTTCATATTACTCTTAAACATACAACTTCATATTCGTCTTAAACATACTACTTCATATTCCTCTTACACATACTACTTCATATTCCTTTTAAATATACTACTTCATATTCCTCTTAAATATAATATTTCATATTCCTCTTAAATATACTACTTCATATTCCTCTTAAATATACTACTTCATATTCCTCGTAAATATACTACTTCATATTACTCTTAAACATACTACTTCATATTCCTTTTAAACATACTACTTCATATTCCCCGTAAACATACTACTTCATATTCCTCTTTAACATAATACTTAATATTCCTCTTAAATATACTACTTCATATACCCCTTAAATATACTACTTCATATTCCTCTTAAAAATACTACTTTATATTCCTCTTCAATATACTACTTCATATTCCTCTTAAATATACTACTTCATATTCCTCTTAAACATACTACTTCATATTCCTCTTAAATATAATATTTCATATTCCTCTTAAATATACCACTTCATATTCCTCTTAAATATACTACTTTATATTCCTCTTAAACATACTACTTAATATTCCTCTTAAATATACTACTTCATATTAATATTAAACATACTACTTCATAGTCCTCTTAAACATACTACTTCATATTAATATTAAACATACTACTTCATATTCCTCTTAAACATACTACTTCGTATGCGTCTTAAACATACTACTTCATATTCCTCTTAAACATAATACTTCATATTCCTCTTAAACATACTACTTCATATTCCTCTTAAATATACTTCTTCATATTCCTCTTAAACATACTACTTCATATTCCTCTTGAACATACTACTTCATATTCCTCTTAATTATACTACTTCATATTCCTCTTAAACATACTACTTCGTATTCCTCTTAAACATACTACTTCATATTCCTCTTAAACATACTACTTCATATTCCTCTTAAACATGCTACTTCATATTCCTCTTAAACATACTACTGCACATTCCTCTTAAACATACTACTTCATATTCCTCTTAAACATACTACTTCATATTCCTTTTAAACATACAACTTCATATTATTCTTAAACATACTACTTCATATTCTTCTTAAACATACTACTTCATATTCCTTTTAAACATACAACTTCATATTCCTCTTAAACATACTACTTCATATTCCTCTTAAACATACTACTTCATATTCCTCTTAATTATACTACTTCATATTCCTCTTAAACATACTACTTCGTATTCCTCTTAAACATACTACTTCATATTCCTCTTAAACATACTACTTCATATTCCTCTTAAACATGCTACTTCATATTCCTCTTAAACATACTACTGCACATTCCTCTTAAACATACTACTTCATATTCCTCTTAAACATACTACTTCATATTTTTCTTAAATATACTACTTCATATTTCTCTTAAACATACTTTTTCATATTCCTCTTAAACATAATACTATATATTCCTCTTAAACATACTACTTCATATTCCTCTTAAACATACTACTTCATATTTCTCTTAAACATACTACTTCATGTTCCTCTTAAACATACTACTTCATATTAATATTAAACATACTAATTCATATTCCTCTTAAACATACTACTTCATATGCGTCTTAAACATACTACTTCATATTCCTCTTAAACATAATGCTTCATATTCCTCTTAAACATACTACTTCATATTCTTCTTAAATATACTACTTCATATTCCTCTTCAACATACTGCTTCATATTCCTCTTAAACATACTACTTCATATTATTCTTAAACATACTACTTCATATTCCTCTTAAATATACTACTTCATATTCCTCTTAAATATACTACTTCATATTCCTCTTAAATATACTACTTCATATTCCTCTTAAACGTACTACTTTATAATAATCTTAAACATACTCCTTCATACTCCTCTTAAATATACTACTTCATATTCCTCTTAAACATACTACTTCATATTCCTCTTAAACATACTACTTCATATTCCTCTTAAATATACTACTTCATATTCCTCTTAAATATACTACTTCATATTTCTCCTAAACATACTACTTCATATTTCTCTTAAACATACTACTTCATATTCCTCTTACACATACTACTTCATATTCCTCTTAAACATACTACTTCATATTCCTCTTATACATATTACTTAATATTCCTTTTAAACATACTACTTCATATTACTCTTAAACATACAACTTCATATTCGTCTTAAACATACTACTTCATATTCCTCTTACACATACTACTTCATATTCCTTTTAAATATACTACTTCATATTCCTCTTAAATATAATATTTCATATTCCTCTTAAATATACTACTTCATATTCCTCTTAAATATACTACTTCATATTCCTCGTAAATATACTACTTCATATTACTCTTAAACATACTACTTCATATTCCTTTTAAACATACTACTTCATATTCCCCGTAAACATACTACTTCATATTCCTCTTTAACATACTACTTAATATTCCTCTTAAATATACTACTTCATATACCCCTTAAATATACTACTTCATATTCCTCTTAAAAATACTACTTCATATTCCTCTTCAATATACTACTTCATATTCCTCTTAAATATACTACTTCATATTCCTCTTAAACATACTACTTCATATTCCTCTTAAATATAATATTTCATATTCCTCTTAAATATACCACTTCATATTCCTCTTAAATATACTACTTTATATTCCTCTTAAACATACTACTTAATATTCCTCTTAAATATACTACTTCATATTAATATTAAACATACTACTTCATAGTCCTCTTAAACATACTACTTCATATGCGTCTTAAACATACTACTTCATATTCCTCTTAAACATAATACCTCATATTCCTCTTAAACATACTACTTCATATTCCTCTTAAATATACTACTTCATATTCCTCTTATGCATACTACTTCATATTCCTCTTGAACATACTACTTCATATTCCTCTTAAACATACTACTTCATATTATTCTTAAACATACTACTTAATATTCTTCTTAAACATACTACTTCATATTCCTTTTAAACATACAACTTCATATTCCTCTTAAACATACTACTTCATATTCCTCTTAAACATACTACTTCATATTCCTCTTAATTATACTACTTCATATTCCTCTTAAACATACTACTTCGTATTCCTCTTAAACATACTACTTCATATTCCTCTTAAACATACTACTTCATATTCCTCTTAAACATACTACTTCATATTCCTCTTAAACATACTACTGCACATTCCTCAAAAATATACTACTTCATATTCCGTTTAAACATACTACTTCATATTCCTCTTAAATATACTACTTCATATTCCTCTTAAATATACTACTTCATATTCCTCCTAAACATACTACTTCATATTCCTCAAAAATATACTACTTTATATTCCTCTTAAACATACTACTTAATATTCCTCTTAAACATACTACTTAATATTCCTCTTAAACATACTACTTCATATTCCTTTTAAACATACTACTTCATATTACTTTTAAACATACTTCTTCATATTCGTCTTAAACATACTACTTCATATTCCTCCTAAACATACTACTTCATATTCCTCTTAAATATACTACTTCATATTCCTCTTAAATAAACTACTTCATATTCCTACTAAATATACTACTTCATATTCCTCTTAAATATACTACTTCATATTCCTCTAATATATACTACTGCATATTCCTCTTAAATATACTACTTCATATTTCTCTTAAACATACTACTTCATATTCCTCTTAAACATACTACTTCATATTCCTCCTAATATACTACTTCATATTACTCTTAAATATACTACTTCATATTCCTCTTAAACATACTACTTCATATTCCTCTTAAATATACTACTTCATATTCCTCTTAAATATACTACTTCAAATTCCTCTTAAATATACTACTTCATATTCCTCTTACATATACTACTTCATATTCCTCTTAAACATACTACTTCATATTCCTCTTAAACATACAACTTCTTATTCCTCTTAAACATACTACTTCAAATTCCTCTTAAACATACTACTGCATATTCCTCTTAATTATACTACTTCATATTCCTCTTAAACATACTTCTTCATATTCCTCTTAAACATACTACTTCATATTCCTCTTAAACATACTACTTCATATTCCTCTTAAACATACTACTTCATATTCCTCTTAAACATACTACTGCATATTCCTCCTAAACATACTACTTCATATTACTCTTAAATATACTACTTCATATTAGTCTTAAACATACTACTTCATATTCCTCTTAAACATACTACTTCATATTCCTCTTATACATACTACTTCATATTCCTCTTAAACATACTACTTCATATTCCTCTTAAACATACTACTTCGTATTCCTCTTAAATATACTACTTCATATTCCTCTTAAATATACTACTTCATATTCCTCTTAAATATACTACTTCAAATTCCTCTTATGTATACTACTTCATATTCCTCTTAAATATACTACTTCATATTCATCCTAAACATACAACTTCATATTCCTCTTAAACATACTACTTCATATTCCTCCTAATATACTACTTCATATTGCTCTTAAATATACTACTTCATATTCCTCTTAAATATACTACTTCATATTCCTCTTAAATATACTACTTCATATTCCTCTTAAATATACTACTTCATATTCCTCTTAAACATACTACTTCATATTCTTCTTAAACATAATACTTCATATTCCTCTTAAACATACTACTTCATATCCCTCTTAAATATACTACTTCATATTCCTCTTAAACATACTACTTCATATTCCTCTTCAACATACTACTTCATATTCCTCTTAAACATACTACTTCATATTATTCTTAAACATACTACTTCATATTCCTCTTAAATATACTACTTCATATTCCTCTTAAATATACTACTTCATATTCCTCTTAAATATACTTCTTCATATTCCTCTTAAACGTACTACTTCATAATGATCTTAAACATACTCCTTCATATTCCTCTTAAATAAACTACTTCATATTCCTCTTAAACATACTACTTCATATTCCTCTTAAACATACTACTTCATATTTCTCTTAAATATACTACTTCATATTTCTCTTAAACATACTTTTTCATATTCCTCTTAAACATAATACTATATATTCCTCTTAAACATACTACTTCATATTCCTCTTAAACATACTACTTCATATTCCTCTTAAACATACTACATCATATTCCTCTTAAACATACTACTTCATATTAATATTAAACATACTACTTCATATTCCTCTTTAACATACTACTTCATATGTGTCTTAAACATACTACTTCATATTCCTCTTAAACATAATACTTCATATTCCTCTTAAACATACTTTTTCATATTCCTCTTAAACATAATACTATATATTCCTCTTAAACATACTACTTCATATTCCTCTTAAACATAATACTTCATATTCCTCTTAAACATACTACTTCATATTCCTCTTAAATATACCACTTCATATTCCTTTTAAACATACAACTTCATATTCCTCTTAAACATAATACTTCATATTCCTCTTAAACATACTACTTCATATTCCTCTTAATTATACTACTTCATATTCCTCTTAAGCATACTACTTCGTATTCCTCTTAAACATACTACTTCATATTCCTCTTAAACATACTACTTCATATTCCTCTTAAACATATTACTTCATATTCCTCTTAAACATACTACTGCACATTCCTCTTAAACATACTACTTCATATTCCTCTTAAACATACTACTTCATATTTCTCTTAAATATACTACTTCATATTTCTCTTAAACATACTTTTTCATATTCCTCTTAAACATAATACTATATATTCCTCTTAAACATACTACTTCATATTCCTCTTAAACATACTACTTCATATTCCTCTTAAACATACTACTTCATATTCCTCTTAAACATACTACTTCATAGTAATATTAAACATACTAATTCATATTCCTCTTAAACATACTACTTCATATGCGTCTTAAACATACTACTTCATATTCCTCTTAAACATAATACTTCATATTCCTCTTAAACATACTACTTCTTATTCCTCTTAAATATACTACTTCATATTCCTCTTCAACATACTGCTTCATATTGCTCTTAAACATACTACTTCATATTATTCTTAAACATACTACTTCATATTCCTCTTAAATATACTACTTCATATTCCTCTTAAATATACTACTTCATATTCCTCTTAAATATACTACTTCATATTCCTCTTAAACGTACTACTTCATAATGATCTTAAACATACTCCTTCATATTCCTCTTAAATATACTACTTCATATTCCTCTTAAACATACTACTTCATATTCCTCTTTAACATACTACTTCATATTCCTCTTAAATATACTACTTCATATTCCTCTTAAATATACTACTTCATATTCCTCCTAAACATACTACTTCATATTTCTCTTAAACATACTACTTCATATTCCTCTTACACATACTACTTCATATTCCTCTTAGACATACTACTTCATATTCCTCTTATACATATTACTTCATATTCCTTTTAAACATACTGCTTCATATTACTCTTAAACATGCAACTTCATATTCGTCTTAAACATACTACTTCATATTCCTCTTAAACATACTACTCATATTCCTTTTAAATATACTACTTCATATTCCTCTTAAATATAATATTTCATATTCCTCTTAAATATACTACTTCATATTCCTCTTAAACATACTACTTCATATTCCTCTTAAATATACTACTTCATATTCCTCTTAAACA
Organism: Atherix ibis; assembly: GCA_958298945.1. NCBI lineage: Eukaryota > Metazoa > Arthropoda > Insecta > Diptera > Athericidae > Atherix > Atherix ibis. Next base: position 255,164 of record CATQJD010000111.1, read on the forward strand.
TACAACTTCATATTCCTCTTAAACATACTACTTCATATTCCTCTTAAACATACTACTTCATATTCCTCTTAAACATACTACTTCATATTCCTCTTAAACATACTACTTCATATTCCCCTTAAACATACTACTTCATATTCCTCTACTTAATATTCCTCTTAAATATACTACTTCATATACCCCTTAAATATACTACTTCATATTCCTCTTGAAAATACTACTTCATATTCCTCTTCAATATACTACTTCATATTCCTTTTAAATATACTACTTCATATTTCTCTTAAACATACGACTTCATATTCCTCTTAAACATACTACTTCATATTCCTCTTAAACATACTACTTCATATTTCTCTTAAATATACTACTTAATATTTCTCTTAAATATACTTTTTCATATTCCTCTTAAACATAATACTATATATTCCTCTTAAACATACTACTTCATATTCCTCTTAAACATACTACTTCATATTCCTCTTAAACATACTACTTCATATTCCTCTTAAACATACTACTTCATATTAATATTAAACATACTACTTCATATTCCTCTTAAACATACTACTTCATATGCGTCTTAAACATACTACTTCATATTCCTCTTAAGCATAATACCTCATATTCCTCTTAAGCATACTACTTCATATTCCTCTTAAATATATTACTTCATATTCCTCTTAAATAATACTACTTCATATTACTCTTGAACATACTACTTCATATTCCTCTTAAACATACAACTTCATATTATTCTTAAACATACTACTTCATATTCTTCTTAAACATACTACTTCATATTCCTTTTAAACATACAACTTCATATTCCTCTTAAACATACTACTTCATATTCCTCTTAAACATACTACTTCATATTCCTCTTTATTATACTACTTCATATTCCTCTTAAACATACTACTTCATATTCCTCTTAAACATACTACTTCATATTCCTCTTAAAAATACTATTTCATATTCCTCTTAAAAATACTACTTCATATTCCTCTTAAACATACTACTGCGCATTCCTCAAAAATATACTACTTCATATTCCTTTTAAACATACTACTTCATATTCCTCTTAAATATACTACTTCATATTCCTCTTAAATATACTACTTCATATTCCTCCTAAACATACTACTTCATATTTCTCTTAAACATACTACTTCATATTCCTCTTACACATACTACTTCATATTCCTCTTAAACATACTACTTCATATTCCTCTTATACATATTACTTCATATTCCTTTTAAACCTACTACTTCATATTACTCTTAAACATACAACTTCATATTCGTCTTAAACATACTACTTCATATTCCTATTAAACATACTACTTCATATTCCTTTTAAATATACTACTTCATATTCCTCTTAAATATAATATTTCATATTCCTCTTAAATATACTACTTAATATTCCTCTTAAATATACTACTTCATATTCCTCGTAAATATACTACTTCATATTCCTCTTAAATATACTATTTCATATTCCTCTTAAACATACTACTTCATATTTCTCTTAAACATACTACTTCATATTACTCTTAAATATACTACTTCATATTACTCTTAAACATACTACTTCATATTCCTTTTAAACATACTTCTTCATATTCCTCTTAAACATACTACTTCATATTCCTCTTAAACATACTACTTCATATTCCTCTTAAATATACGACTTCATATACCCCTTAAATATACTACTTCATATTCCTCTTAAAAATACTACTTCATATTCCTCTTCAATATACTACTTCATATTCCTCTTAAATATACTACTTCATATTCCTCTTAAACATACTACTTCATATTCCTCTTAAACATACTACTTCATATTCCTCTTAAACATACTGCTTCATATTCCTCTTAAACATACTACTTCATATTCCTCTTAAATATACTACTTCATATTCCTCTTAAATATACTACTTCATATTCCTCTTAAATATACTACTTCATATTCCTCTTAAATATACTACTTCATATTCCTCTTAATTATACTACTTCATATTCCTCTTAAACATACTTCTTCATATTCCTCTTAAACATACTACTTCATATTCCTCTTAAACATACTACTTCATATTCCTCTAAAAACATACTACTTCATATTCCTCTTAAACATACTACTGCATATTCCTCCTAAACATACTACTTCATATTACTCTTAAATATACTACTTAATATTAGTCTCAAACATACTACTTCATATTCCTCTTAAACATACTACTTCATATTCCTCTTATACATACTACTTCATAATCTTCTTAAAAATACTACTTCATATTCCTCTTAAATATACTACTTCGTATTCCTCTTAAATATACTACTTCATATTCCTCTTAAATATACTACTTCATATTCCTCTTAAATATACTACTTCAAATTCCTCTTATGTATACTACTTCATATTCCTCTTAAATATACTACTTCATATTCATCCTAAACATACTACTTCATATTCCTCTTAAACATACTACTTCATATTCCTCCTAATATACTACTTCATATTGCTCTTAAATATACTACTTCATATTCCTCTTAAATATACTACTTCATATTCCTCTTAAATATACTACTTCATATTCCTCTTAAATATACTACTTCATATTCCTCTTAAACGTACTACTTCATAATGATCTTAAACATACTCCTTCATATTCCTCTTAAATATACTACTTCATATTCCTCTTAAACATACTACTTCATATTCCTCTTAATTATACTACTTCATATTCCTCTTAAGCATACTACTTCGTATTCCTCTTAAACATACTACTTCATATTCCTCTTAAACATACTACTTCATATTCCTTTTAAACATACTACTTCATATTCCTCTTAAACATACTACTGCACATTCCTCTTAAACATACTACTTCATATTCCTCTTAAACATACTACTTCATATTTCTCTTAAATATACTACTTCATATTTCTCTTAAACATACTTTTTCATATTCCTCTTAAACACAATACTATATATTTCTCTTAAACACACTACTTCATATTCCTCTTAAACATACTACTTCATATTCCTCTTAAACATACTACTTCATATTCCTCTTAAACATACAACTTCATAGTAATATTAAACATACTAATTCTTATTCCTCTTAAACATACTATTTCATATTCGTCTTAAGCATACTACTTCATATTCCTCTTAAACATAATACTTCATATTCCTCTTAAACATAGTACTTCATATTCCTCTTAAATATACTACTTCATATTCCTCTTCAACATACTGCTTCATATTGCTCTTAAACATACTACTTCATATTATTCTTAAACATACTACTTCATATTCCTCTTAAATATACTACTTCATATTCCTCTTAAATATACTACTTCATATTCCTCTTAAATATACTACTTCATATTCCTCTTAAACGTACTACTTCATAATGATCTTAAGCATACTCCTTCATATTCCTCTTAAATATACTACTTCATATTCCTCTTAAACATACTACTTCATATTCCTCTTAAACATACTACTTCATATTCCTCTTAAATATACTACTTCATATTCCTCTTAAATATACTACTTCATATTCCTCCTAAACATACTACTTCATATTTCTCTTAAACATACTACTTCATATTCCTCTTAGACATACTACTTCATATTCCTCTTATACATATTACTTCATATTCGTTTTAAACATACTACTTCATATTACTCTTAAACATACTACTTCATATTCCTTTTAAATATACTACTTCATATTCCTCTTAAATATAATATTTCATATTCCTCTTAAATATACTACTTCATATTATTCTTAAATATACTACTTCATATTCCTCGTAAATATACTACTTCATATTACTCTTAAACATACTACTTCATATTCCTTTTAAACATACTACTTCATATTCCCCTTAAACATACTACTTCATATTCCTCTTAAAGATACTACTAAATAGTCCTCTTAAATATACTACTTCATATACCCCTTAAATATACTACTTCATATTCCTCTGAAAAATACTACTTCATATTCCTCTTCAATATACTACTTCATATTCCTCTTAAATATACTACTTCATATTCCTCTTAAACATACGACTTCATATTCCTCTTAAACATACTACTTCATATTCCTCTTAAACATACTACTTCATATTCCTCTTAAACATACTACTTCATATTTCTCTTAAATATACTACTTCATATTTCTCTTAAACTTACTTTTCCATATTCCTCTTAAACATAATACTATATATTCCTCTAAAACATACTACTTCATATTCCTCTTAAACATACTACTTCATATTCCTCTTAAACATACTACTTCATATTCCTCTTAAACATACTACTTCATATTAATATTAAACATACTACTTCATATTCCTCTTAAACATACTACTTCATATGCGTCTTAAACATACTACTTCATATTCCTCTTAAACATAATACCTCATATTCCTCTTAAACATACTACTTCATATTCCTCTTAAATATATTACTTCATATTCCTCTTAAACATACTACTTCATATTCCTCTTGAACATACTACTTCATATTCCTCTTAAACATACAACTTCATATTATTCTTAAACATACTACTTCATATTCTTCTTAAACATTCTACTTCATATTCCTGTTAAACATACAACTTCATATTCCTCTTAAACATACTACTTCATATTCCTCTTAAACATACTACTTCATATTCCTCTTAAACATACTACTTCATATTCCTCTTAAACATACTACTGCACATTCCTCAAAAATATACTACTTCATATTCCTTTTAAACATACTACTTTATATTCCTCTTAAATATACTACTTCATATTCCTCTTAAATATACTACTTCATATTCCTCCTAAACATACTACTTCATATTTCTCTTAAACATGATACTTCATATTCCTCTTACAAATACTACTTCATATTCCTCTTAAACATACTACTTCATATTCCTCTTATACATATTACTTCATATTCCTTTTAAACCTACTACTTCATATTACTCTTAAACATACAACTTCATATTCGTCTTAAACATACTACTTCATATTCCTATTAAACATACTACTTCATATTCCTTTTAAATATACTACTTCATATTCCTTTTAAATATAATATTTCATATTCCTCTTAAATATACTACTTAATATTCCTCTTAAATATACTACTTCATATTCCTCGTAAATATACTACATCATATTCCTCTTAAATATACTACTTCATATTCCTCTTAAACATACTACTTCATATTTCTCTTAAACATACTACTTCATATTACTCTTAAATATACTACTTCATATTACTCTTATACATACTACTTCATATTCCTTTTAAACATACTACTTCATATTCCTCTTAAACATACTACTTCATATTCCTCTTAAACATACTACTTCATATTCCTCTTAAATATACTACTTCATATACCCCTTAAATATACTACTTCATATTCCTCTTAAAAATACTACTTCATATTCCTCTTCAATATACTACTTCATATTGTTCTTAAATATACTACTTCATATTCCTCTTAAACATACTACTTCATATTCCTCTTAAACATACTACTTCATATTCCTCTTAAACATACTACTTCATATTCCTCTTAAACATACTACTTCATATTCCTCTTAAATATACTACTTCACATTCCTCTTAAACATACTACTTCATATTCCTCTTAAACATATTACTTCATATTCCTCTTAAACATACTACTTCATATTCCTCTTAAACATACTACTTCATATTCCTCTTAAATATACTACTTCATATTCCTCTATTATATACTACTTCATATTCCTCTTAAATATACTACTTCATATTCCTCTTAAATATACTACTTCATATTCCTCTTAAATATACTACTTCATATTCCTCTTAATTATACTACTGCATACTCCTCTTAAACATACTTCTTCATATTCCTCTTAAATATACTACTTCATATTCCTCTTAATTATACTACTTCATATTCCTCTTAAACATACTTCTTCATATTCCTCTTAAACATACTACTTCATATTCCTCTTAAACATACTACTTCATATTCCTCTTAAACATACTACTAAATATTCCTCTTAAACATACTACTGCATATTCCTCCTAAACATACTACTTCATATTACTCTTAAATATACTACTTTATATTAGTCTTAAACATACTACTTCATATTTCTCTTAAACATACTACTTCATATTCCTCTTATACATACTACTTCATATTCCTTTTAAACATACTACTTCATATTCCTCTTAAACATACTACTTCGTATTCCTCTTAAATATACTACTTCATATTCCTCTTAAATATACTACTTCATATTCCTCTTAAACGTACTACTTCATAATGATCTTAAACATACTCCTTCATATTCCTCTTAAATATACTACTTCATATTCCTCTTAAACATACTACTTCATATTCCTCTTAAACATACTACTTCATATTCCTCCTAAATATACTACTTCATATTCCTCTTAAATATACTACTTCATATTCCTCCTAAACATACTACTTCATATTTCTCTTAAACATACTACTTCATATTCCTCTTAGACATACTACTTCATATTCCTCTTATACATATTACTTCATATTCCTTTTAAACATACTACTTCATATTACTCTTAAACATACTACTTCATATTCCTTTTAAATATACTACTTCATATTCCTCTTAAATATAATATTTCATATTCCTCTTAAATATACTACTTCATATTCCTCTTAAATATACTACTTCATATTCCTCGTAAATATACTACTTCATATTACTCTTAAACATACTACTTCATATTCCTTTTAAACATACTACTTTATATTCCCCTTAAACATACTACTTCATATTCCTCTTAAACATACTACTTAATAGTCCTCTTAAATATACTACTTCATATACCCCTTAAATATACTACTTCATATTCCTCTTAAAAATACTACTTCATATTCCTCTTCAATATACTACTTCATATTCCTCTTAAATATACTACTTCATATTCCTCTTAAACATACGACTTCATATTCCTCTTAAACATACTACTTCATATTCCTCTTAAACATACTACTTCATATTCCTCTTAAACATACTACTTCATATTTCTCTTAAATATACTACTTCATATTTCTCTTAAACATACTTTTCCATATTCCTCTTAAACATAATACTATATATTCCTCTAAAACATACTACTTCATATTCCTCTTAAACATACTACTTCATATTCCTCTTAAACATACTACTTCATATTCCTCTTAAACATACTACTTCATATTAATATTAAACATACTACTTCATATTCCTCTTAAACATACTACTTCATATGCGTCTTAAACATACTACTTCATATTCCTCTTAAACATAATACCTCATATTCCTCTTAAACATACTACTTTATATTCCTCTTAAATATATTACTTCATATTCCTCTTAAACATACTACTTCATATTTCTCTTAAACATACTACTTCATATTACTCTTAAATATACTACTTCATATTACTCTTATACATACTACTTCATATTCCTTTTAAACATACTACTTCATATTCCTCTTAAACATACTACTTCATATTCCTCTTAAACATACTACTTCATATTCCTCTTAAATATACTACTTCATATACCCCTTAAATATACTACTTCATATTCCTCTTAAAAATACTACTTCATATTCCTCTTCAATATACTACTTCATATTCCTCTTAAATATACTACTTCATATTCCTCTTAAACATACTACATCATATTCCTCTTAAACATACTACTTCATATTCCTCTTAAACATACTACTTCATATTCCTCTTAAACATACTACTTCATATTCCTCTTAAATATACTACTTCATATTCCTCTTAAACATACTACTTCATATTCCTCTTAAACATATTACTTCATATTCCTCTTAAACATACTACTTCATATTCCTCTTAAACATACTACTTCATATTCCTCTTAAATATACTACTTCATATTCCTCTTAAATATACTACTTCATATTCCTCTTATATATACTACTTCATATTCCTCTTAAATATACTACTTCATATTCCTCTTAAATATACTACTTCATATTCCTCTTAATTATACTACTTCATACTCCTCTTAAACATACTTCTTCATATTCCTCTTAAATATACTACTTCATATTCCTCTTAATTATACTACTTCATATTTCTCTTAAACATACTTCTTCATATTCCTCTTAAACATACTACTTCATATTCCTCTTAAACATACTACTTCATATTCCTCTTAAACATACTACTAAATATTCCTCTTAAACATACTACTGCATATTCCTCCTAAACATACTACTTCATATTACTCTTAAATATACTACTTAATATTAGTCTTAAACATACTACTTCATATTCCTCTTAAACATACTACTTCATATTCCTCTTATACATACTACTTCATATTCCTCTTAAACATACTACTTCATATTCCTCTTAAACATACTACTTCGTATTCCTCTTAAATATACTACTTCATATTCCTCTTAAATATACTACTTCATATTCCTCTTAAACGTACTACTTCATAATGATCTTAAACATACTCCTTCATATTCCTCTTAAATATACTACTTCATATTCCTCTTAAACACACTACTTCATATTCCTCTTAAACATACTACTTCATATTCCTCCTAAATATACTACTTCATATTCCTCTTAAATATACTACTTCATATTCCTCCTAAACATACTACTTCATATTCCTCTTAAACATACTACTTCATATTCTTCTTAGACATACTACTTCATATTCCTCTTATACATATTACTTCATATTCCTTTTAAACATACTACTTCATATTACTCTTAAACATACTACTTCATATTCCTTTTAAATATACTACTTCATATTCCTCTTAAATATAATATTTCATATTCCTCTTAAATATACTACTTCATATTCCTCTTAAATATACTACTTCATATTCCTCGTAAATATACTACTTCATATTACTCTTAAACATACTACTTCATATTCCTTTTAAACATACTACTTCATATTCCCCTTAAACATACTACCTCATATTCCTCTTAAACATACTACTTAATAGTCCTCTTAAATATACTACTTCATATACCCCTTAAATATACTACTTCATATTCCTCTTAAAAATACTACTTCATATTCCTCTTCAATATACTACTTCATATTCCTCTTAAATATACTACTTCATATTCCTCTTAAACATACGACTTCATATTCCTCTTAAACATACTACTTCATATTCCTCTTAAACATACAACTTCATATTCCTCTTAAACATACTACTTCATATTTCTCTTAAATATACTACTTCATATTTCTCTTAAACATACTTTTCCATATTCCTCTTAAACATAATACTATATATTCCTCTAAAACATACTACTTCATATTCCTCTTAAACATACTACTTCATATGCGTCTTAAACATACTACTTCATATTCCTCTTAAACATAATACCTCATATTCCTCTTAAACATACTACTTCATATTCCTCTTAAATATATTACTTCATATTCCTCTTAAACATACTACTTCATATTCCTCTTGAACATACTACTTCATATTCCTCTTAAACATACAACTTCATATTATTCTTAAACATACTACTTCATATTCTTCTTAAACATACTACTTCATATTCCTGTTAAACATACAACTTCATATTCCTCTTAAACATACTACTTCATATTCCTCTTAAACATACTACTTCATATTCCTCTTAATTATACTACTTCATATTCCTCTTAAACATACTATTTCGTATTCCACTTAAACATACTACTTCATATTCCTCTTAAACATACTATTTCATATTCCTCTTAAACATACTACTTCATATTCCTCTTAAACATACTACTACATATTCCTCCTAAACATACTACTTCATATTTCTCTTAAACATGATACTTCATATTCCTCTTACACATACTACTTCATATTCCTCTTAAACATACTACTTCATATTCCTCTTATACATATTACTTCATATTCCTTTTAAACCTACTACTTCATATTACTCTTAAACATACAACTTCATATTCGTCTTAAACATACTACTTCATATTCCTATTAAACATACTACTTCATATTCCTTTTAAATATACTACTTCATATTCCTTTTAAATATAATATTTCATATTCCTCTTAAATATACTACTTAATATTCCTCTTAAATATACTACTTCATATTCCTCGTAAATATACTACTTCATATTCCTCTTAAATATACTACTTCATATTCCTCTTAAACATACCACTTCATATTTCTCTTAAACATACTACTTCATATTACTCTTAAATATACTACTTCATATTACTCTTATACATACTACTTTATATTCCTTTTAAACATACTACTTCATATTCCTCTTAAACATACTACTTCATATTCCTCTTAAACATACTACTTCATATTCCTCTTAAATATACTACTTCATATACCCCTTAAATATACTACTTCATATTCCTCTTAAAAATACTACTTCATATTCCTCTTCAATATACTACTTCATATTCCTCTTAAAGATACTACTTCATATTCCTCTTAAACATACTACTTCATATTCCTCTTAAACATACTACTTCATATTCCTCTTAAACATTCTACTTCATATTCCTCTTAAACATACTACTTCATATTCCTCTTAAATATACTACTTCATATTCCTCTTAAACATACTACTTCATATTCCTCTTAAATATACTACTTCATATTCCTCTTAAACATACTACTTCATATTCCTCTTAAACATACTACTTCATATTCCTCTTAAATATACTACTTCATATTCCTCTTAAATATACTACTTCATATTCCTCTTAAATATACTACTTCATATTCCTCTTAATTATACTACTTCATATTCCTCTTAAATATACTACTTCATATTCCTCTTAATTATACTACTTCATATTCCTCTTAAACATACTTCTTCATATTCCTTTTAAATATACTACTTCATATTCCTCTTAATTATACTACTTCATATTCCTCTTAAACATACTTCTTCATATTCCTCTTAAACATACTACTTCATATTCCTCTTTAACATACTACTTCATATTCCTCTTAAACATACTACTAAATATTCCTCTTAAACATACTACTGCATATTCCTCCTAAACATTCTACTTCATATTACTCTTAAATATATTACTTAATATTAGTCTTAAACATACTACTTCATATTCCTCTTAAACACACTACTTCATATTCCTCTTATACATACTACTTCATATTCCTCTTAAACATACTACTTCATATTCCTCTTAAACATACTACTTCGTATTCCTCTTAAATATACTACTTCATATTCCTCTTAAATATACTACTTCATATTCCTCTTAAATATACTACTTCAAATTCCTCTTATGTATACTTCTTCATATTCCTCTTAAATATACTACTTCATATTCATCCTAAACATACTACTTCATATTCCTCTTAAACATACTACTTCATATTCCTCCTAATATACTACTTCATATTGCTCTTAAATATACTACTTCATATTCCTCTTAAATATACTACTTCATATTCCTCTTAAATATACTACTTCATATTCCTCTTAAATATACTACTTCATATTCCTCTTAAACGTACTACTTCATAATGATCTTAAACATACTCCTTCATATTCCTTTTAAACATACTACTTCATATTCCTCTTAAACATACTACTTCATATTCCTCTTAAACATACTACTTCATATTTCTCTTAAATATACTACTTCATATTTCTCTTAAACATACTTTTTCATATTCCTCTTAAACATAATACTATATATTCCTCTTAAACATACTACTTCATATTCCTCTTAAACATACTACTTCATATTCCTCTTAAACATACTACATCATATTCCTCTTAAACATACTACTCCATATTAATATTAAACATACTACTTCATATTCCTCTTTAACATACTACTTCATATGTGTCTTAAACATACTACTTCATATTCCTCTTAAACATAATACTTCATATTCCTCTTAATATACTTTTTCATATTCATCTTAAACATAATACTATATATTCCTCTTAAACATACTACTTCATATTCCTCTTAAACATAATACTTCATATTCCTCTTAAACATACTACTTCATATTCCTCTTAAATATACCACTTCATATTCCTTTTAAACATGCAACTTCATATTCCTCTTAAACATACTACTTCATATTTCTCTTAAACATACTACTTCATATTCCTCTTAATTATACTACTTCATATTCCTCTTAAGCATACTACTTCGTATTCCTCTTAAACATACTACTTCATATTCCTCTTAAACATACTACTTCATATTCCTCTTAAACATACTACTTCATATTCCTCTTAAACATACTACTGCACATTCCTCTTAAACATACTACTTCATATTCCTCTTAAACATACTACTTCATATTTCTCTTAAATATACTACTTCATATTTCTCTTAAACATACTTTTTCATATTCCTCTTAAACACAATACTATATATTCCTCTTAAACATACTACTTCATATTCCTCTTAAACATACTACTTCATATTCCTCTTAAACATACTACTTCATATTCCTCTTAAACATACTACTTCATAGTAATATTAAACATACTAATTCATATTCCTCTTAAACATACTACTTCATATTCGTCTTAAACATACTACTTCATATTCCTCTTAAACATAATACTTCATATTCCTCTTAAACATACTACTTCATATTCCTCTTAAATATACTACTTCAAATTCCTCTTCAACATACTGCTTCATATTGCTCTTAAACATACTACTTCATATTATTCTTAAACATACTTCTTTATATTCCTCTTAAATAAACTACTTCATATTCCTCTTAAATATACTACTTCATATTCCTCTTAAATATACTACTTCATATTCCTCTTAAACGTACTACTTCATAATGATCTTAAACATACTCCTTCATATTCCTCTTAAATATACTACTTCATATTCCTCTTAAACATACTACTTCATATTCCTCTTAAACATACTACTTCATATTCCTCTTAAATATACTACTTCATATTCCTCTTAAATATACTACTTCATATTCCTCCTAAACATACTACTTCATATTTCTCTTAAACATACTACTTCATATTCTTCTTACACATACTACTTCATATTCCTCTTAGACATACTTCTTCATATTTCTCTTATACATATTACTTCATATTCCTTTTAAACATACTACTTCATATTACTCTTAAACATACAACTTCATAATCGTCTTAAACATACTACTTCATATTCCTCTTAAACATACTACTTCATATTCCTTTTAAATAAACTACTTCATATTCCTCTTAAATATAATATTTCATATTCCTCTTAAATATACTACTTCATATTCCTCTTAAATATACTACTTCATATTCCTCGTAAATATACTACTTCATATTACTCTTAAACATACTACTTCATATTCCTTTTAAACATACTACTTCATATTCCCCTTAAACATACTACTTCATATTCCTCTTAAACATACTACTTAATATTCCTCTTAAATATACTACTTCATATACCCCTTAAATATACTACTTCATATTCCTCTTAAAAATACTACTTCATATTCCTCTTCAATATACTACTTCATATTCCTCTTAAATATACTACTTCATATTCCTCTTAAACATACGACTTCATATTCCTCTTAAACATACTACTTCATATTCCTCTCAAACATACTACTTCATATTCCTCTTAAAAATACTACTTCATATTCCTCTTCAATATACTACTTCATATTCCTCTTAAATATACTACTTCATATTCCTCTTAAACATACGACTTCATATTCCTCTTAAACATACTACTTCATATTCCTCTTAAATATATTACTTCATATTCCTCTTAAACATACTACTTCATATTTCTCTTAAACATACTACTTCATATTACTCTTAAATATACTACTTCATATTACTCTTATACATACTACTTCATATTCCTTTTAAACATACTACTTCATATTCCTCTTAAACATACTACTTCATATTCCTCTTAAACATACTACTTCATATTCCTCTTAAATATACTACTTCATATACCCCTTAAATATACTACTTCATATTCCTCTTAAAAATACTACTTCATATTCCTCTTCAATATACTACTTCATATTCCTCTTAAATATACTACTTCATATTCCTCTTAAACATACTACTTCATATTCCTCTTAAACATACTACTTCATATTCCTCTTAAACATACTACTTCATATTCCTCTTAAACATACTACTTCATATTCCTCTTAAATATACTACTTCATATTCCTCTTAAACATACTACTTCATATTCCTCTTAAACATATTACTTCATATTCCTCTTAAACATACTACTTCATATTCCTCTTAAACATACTACTTCATATTCCTCTTAAATATACTACTTCATATTCCTCTTAAATATACTACTTCATATTCCTCTTAAATATACTACTTCATATTCCTCTTAAATATACTACTTCATATTCCTCTTAAATATACTACTTCATATTCCTCTTAATTATACTACTTCATACTCCTCTTAAACATACTTCTTCATATTCCTCTTAAATATACTACTTCATATTCCTCTTAATTATACTACTTCATATTCCTCTTAAACATACTTCTTCATATTCCTCTTAAACATACTACTTCATATTCCTCTTAAACATACTACTTCATATTCCTCTTAAACATACTACTAAATATTCCTCTTAAACATACTACTGCATATTCCTCCTAAACATACTACTTCATATTACTCTTAAATATACTACTTAATATTAGTCTTAAACATACTACTTCATATTCCTCTTAAACATACTACTTCATATTCCTCTTATACATACTACTTCATATTCCTCTTAAACATACTACTTCATATTCCTCTTAAACATACTACTTCGTATTCCTCTTAAATATACTACTTCATATTCCTCTTAAATATACTACTTCATATTCCTCTTAAACGTACTACTTCATAATGATCTTAAACATACTCCTTCATATTCCTCTTAAATATACTACTTCATATTCCTCTTAAACACACTACTTCATATTCCTCTTAAACATACTACTTCATATTCCTCCTAAATATACTACTTCATATTCCTCTTAAATATACTACTTCATATTCCTCCTAAACATACTACTTCATATTTCTCTTAAACATACTACTTCATATTCTTCTTAGACATACTACTTCATATTCCTCTTATACATATTACTTCATATTCCTTTTAAACATACTACTTCATATTACTCTTAAACATGCTACTTCATATTCCTTTTAAATATACTACTTCATATTCCTCTTAAATATAATATTTCATATTCCTCTTAAATATACTACTTCATATTCCTCTTAAATATACTACTTCATATTCCTCGTAAATATACTACTTCATATTACTCTTAAACATACTACTTCATATTCCTTTTAAACATACTACTTCATATTCCCCTTAAACATACTACCTCATATTCCTCTTAAACATACTACTTAATAGTCCTCTTAAATATACTACTTCATATACCCCTTAAATATACTACTTCATATTCCTCTTAAAAATACTACTTCATATTCCTCTTCAATATACTACTTCATATTCCTCTTAAATATACTACTTCATATTCCTCTTAAACATACGACTTCATATTCCTCTTAAACATACTACTTCATATTCCTCTTAAACATACTACTTCATATTCCTCTTAAACATACTACTTCATATTTCTCTTAAATATACTACTTCATATTTCTCTTAAACATACTTTTCCATATTCCTCTTAAACATAATACTATATATTCCTCTAAAACATACTACTTCATATTCCTCTTAAACATACTACTTCATATGCGTCTTAAACATACTACTTCATATTCCTCTTAAACATAATACCTCATATTCCTCTTAAACATACTACTTCATATTCCTCTTAAATATATTACTTCATATTCCTCTTAAACATACTACTTCATATTCCTCTTGAACATACTACTTCATATTCCTCTTAAACATACAACTTCATATTATTCTTAAACATACTACTTCATATTCTTCTTAAACATACTACTTCATATTCCTGTTAAACATACAACTTCATATTCCTCTTAAACATACTACTTCATATTCCTCTTAAACATACTACTTCATATTCCTCTTAATTATACTACTTCATATTCCTCTTAAACATACTATTTCGTATTCCACTTAAACATACTACTTCATATTCCTCTTAAACATACTATTTCATATTCCTCTTAAACATACTACTTCATATTCCTCTTAAACATACTACTACATATTCCTCCTAAACATACTACTTCATATTTCTCTTAAACATGATACTTCATATTCCTCTTACACATACTACTTCATATTCCTCTTAAACATACTACTTCATATTCCTCTTATACATATTACTTCATATTCCTTTTAAACCTACTACTTCATATTACTCTTAAACATACAACTTCATATTCGTCTTAAACATACTACTTCATATTCCTATTAAACATACTACTTCATATTCCTTTTAAATATACTACTTCATATTCCTTTTAAATATAATATTTCATATTCCTCTTAAATATACTACTTAATATTCCTCTTAAATATACTACTTCATATTCCTCGTAAATATACTACTTCATATTCCTCTTAAATATACTACTTCATATTCCTCTTAAACATACCACTTCATATTTCTCTTAAACATACTACTTCATATTACTCTTAAATATACTACTTCATATTACTCTTATACATACTACTTTATATTCCTTTTAAACATACTACTTCATATTCCTCTTAAACATACTACTTCATATTCCTCTTAAACATACTACTTCATATTCCTCTTAAATATACTACTTCATATACCCCTTAAATATACTACTTCATATTCCTCTTAAAAATACTACTTCATATTCCTCTTCAATATACTACTTCATATTCCTCTTAAAGATACTACTTCATATTCCTCTTAAACATATTACTTCATATTCCTCTTAAACATACTACTTCATATTCCTCTTAAACATTCTACTTCATATTCCTCTTAAACATACTACTTCATATTCCTCTTAAATATACTACTTCATATTCCTCTTAAACATACTACTTCATATTCCTCTTAAATATACTACTTCATATTCCTCTTAAACATACTACTTCATATTCCTCTTAAACATACTACTTCATATTCCTCTTAAATATACTACTTCATATTCCTCTTAAATGTACTACTTCATATTCCTCTTAAATATACTACTTCATGTTCCTCTTAATTATACTACTTCATATTCCTCTTAAATATACTACTTCATATTCCTCTTAATTATACTACTTCATATTCCTCTTAAACATACTTCTTCATATTCCTTTTAAATATACTACTTCATATTCCTCTTAATTATACTACTTCATATTCCTCTTAAACATACTTCTTCATATTCCTCTTAAACATACTACTTCATATTCCTCTTTAACATACTACTTCATATTCCTCTTAAACATACTACTAAATATTCCTCTTAAACATACTACTGCATATTCCTCCTAAACATTCTACTTCATATTACTCTTAAATATACTACTTAATATTAGTCTTAAACATACTACTTCATATTCCTCTTAAACACACTACTTCATATTCCTCTTATACATACTACTTCATATTCCTCTTAAACATACTACTTCATATTCCTCTTAAACATACTACTTCGTATTCCTCTTAAATATACTACTTCATATTCCTCTTAAATATACTACTTCATATTCCTCTTAAATATACTACTTCAAATTCCTCTTATGTATACTTCTTCATATTCCTCTTAAATATACTACTTCATATTCATCCTAAACATACTACTTCATATTCCTCTTAAACATACTACTTCATATTCCTCCTAATATACTACTTCATATTGCTCTTAAATATACTACTTCATATTCCTCTTAAATATACTACTTCATATTCCTCTTAAATATACTACTTCATATTCCTCTTAAATATACTACTTCATATTCCTCTTAAACGTACTACTTCATAATGATCTTAAACATACTCCTTCATATTCCTTTTAAACATACTACTTCATATTCCTCTTAAACATACTACTTCATATTCCTCTTAAACATACTACTTCATATTTCTCTTAAATATACTACTTCATATTTCTCTTAAACATACTTTTTCATATTCCTCTTAAACATAATACTATATATTCCTCTTAAACATACTACTTCATATTCCTCTTAAACATACTACTTCATATTCCTCTTAAACATACTACATCATATTCCTCTTAAACATACTACTCCATATTAATATTAAACATACTACTTCATATTCCTCTTTAACATACTACTTCATATGTGTCTTAAACATACTACTTCATATTCCTCTTAAACATAATACTTCATATTCCTCTTAAACATACTTTTTCATATTCATCTTAAACATAATACTATATATTCCTCTTAAACATACTACTTCATATTCCTCTTAAACATAATACTTCATATTCCTCTTAAACATACTACTTCATATTCCTCTTAAATATACCACTTCATATTCCTTTTAAACATGCAACTTCATATTCCTCTTAAACATACTACTTCATATTTCTCTTAAACGTACTACTTCATAATGATCTTAAACATACTCCTTCATATTCCTTTTAAACATACTACTTCATATTCCTCTTAAACATACTACTTCATATTCCTCTTAAACATACTACTTCATATTTCTCTTAAATATACTACTTCATATTTCTCTTAAACATACTACTTCATATTCCTCTTAAATATACTACTTCATATTCCTCTTAAACGTACTACTTCATAATGATCTTAAACATACTCCTTCATATTCCTTTTAAACATACTACTTCATATTCCTCTTAAACATACTACTTCATATTCCTCTTAAACATACTACTTCATATTTCTCTTAAATATACTACTTCATATTTCTCTTAAACATACTTTTTCATATTCCTCTTAAACATAATACTATATATTCCTCTTAAACATACTACTTCATATTCCTCTTAAACATACTACTTCATATTCCTCTTAAACATACTACATCATATTCCTCTTAAACATACTACTCCATATTAATATTAAACATACTACTTCATATTCCTCTTTAACATACTACTTCATATGTGTCTTAAACATACTACTTCATATTCCTCTTAAACATACTACTTCATATTCCTCTTAAATATACTACTTCATATTCCTCTTAAACATACTACTTCATATTCCTCTTAAACATACTACTTCATATTCCTCTTAAATATACTACTTCATATTCCTCTTAAATATACTACTTCATATTCCTCTTAAATATACTACTTCATATTCCTCTTAATTATACTACTTCATATTCCTCTTAAATATACTACTTCATATTCCTCTTAATTATACTACTTCATATTCCTCTTAAACATACTTCTTCATATTCCTTTTAAATATACTACTTCATATTCCTCTTAATTATACTACTTCATATTCCTCTTAAACATACTTCTTCATATTCCTCTTAAACATACTACTTCATATTCCTCTTTAACATACTACTTCATATTCCTCTTAAACATACTACTAAATATTCCTCTTAAACATACTACTGCATATTCCTCCTAAACATTCTACTTCATATTACTCTTAAATATACTACTTAATATTAGTCTTAAACATACTACTTCATATTCCTCTTAAACACACTACTTCATATTCCTCTTATACATACTACTTCATATTCCTCTTAAACATACTACTTCATATTCCTCTTAAACATACTACTTCGTATTCCTCTTAAATATACTACTTCATATTCCTCTTAAATATACTACTTCATATTCCTCTTAAATATACTACTTCAAATTCCTCTTATGTATACTTCTTCATATTCCTCTTAAATATACTACTTCATATTCATCCTAAACATACTACTTCATATTCCTCTTAAACATACTACTTCATATTCCTCCTAATATACTACTTCATATTGCTCTTAAATATACTACTTCATATTCCTCTTAAATATACTACTTCATATTCCTCTTAAATATACTACTTCATATTCCTCTTAAATATACTACTTCATATTCCTCTTAAACGTACTACTTCATAATGATCTTAAACATACTCCTTCATATTCCTTTTAAACATACTACTTCATATTCCTCTTAAACATACTACTTCATATTCCTCTTAAACATACTACTTCATATTTCTCTTAAATATACTACTTCATATTTCTCTTAAACATACTTTTTCATATTCCTCTTAAACATAATACTATATATTCCTCTTAAACATACTACTTCATATTCCTCTTAAACATACTACTTCATATTCCTCTTAAACATACTACATCATATTCCTCTTAAACATACTACTCCATATTAATATTAAACATACTACTTCATATTCCTCTTTAACATACTACTTCATATGTGTCTTAAACATACTACTTCATATTCCTCTTAAACATAATACTTCATATTCCTCTTAAACATACTTTTTCATATTCATCTTAAACATAATACTATATATTCCTCTTAAACATACTACTTCATATTCCTCTTAAACATAATACTTCATATTCCTCTTAAACATACTACTTCATATTCCTCTTAAATATACCACTTCATATTCCTTTTAAACATGCAACTTCATATTCCTCTTAAACATACTACTTCGTATTTCTCTTAAACATACTACTTCATATTCCTCTTAATTATACTACTTCATATTCCTCTTAAGCATACTACTTCGTATTCCTCTTAAACATACTACTTCATATTCCTCTTAAACATACTACTTCATATTCCTCTTAAACATACTACTTCATATTCCTCTTAAACATACTACTGCACATTCCTCTTAAACATACTACTTCATATTCCTCTTAAACATACTACTTCATATTTCTCTTAAATATACTACTTCATATTTCTCTTAAACATACTTTTTCATATTCCTCTTAAACACAATACTATATATTCCTCTTAAACATACTACTTCATATTCCTCTTAAACATACTACTTCATATTCCTCTTAAACATACTACTTCATATTCCTCTTAAACATATTACTTCATAGTAATATTAAACATACTAATTCATATTCCTCTTAAACATACTACTTCATATTCGTCTTAAACATACTACTTCATATTCCTCTTAAACATAATACTTCATATTCCTCTTAAACATACTACTTCATATTCCTCTTAAATATACTACTTCAAATTCCTCTTCAACATACTGCTTCATATTGCTCTTAAACATACTACTTCATATTATTCTTAAACATACTTCTTTATATTCCTCTTAAATAAACTACTTCATATTCCTCTTAAATATACTACTTCATATTCCTCTTAAATATACTACTTCATATTCCTCTTAAACGTACTACTTCATAATGATCTTAAACATACTCCTTCATATTCCTCTTAAATATACTACTTCATATTCCTCTTAAACATACTACTTCATATTCCTCTTAAACATACTACTTCATATTCCTCTTAAATATACTACTTCATATTCCTCTTAAATATACTACTTCATATTCCTCCTAAACATACTACTTCATATTTCTCTTAAACATACTACTTCATATTCTTCTTACACATACTACTTCATATTCCTCTTAGACATACTTCTTCATATTTCTCTTATACATATTACTTCATATTCCTTTTAAACATACTACTTCATATTACTCTTAAACATACAACTTCATAATC
Organism: Atherix ibis; assembly: GCA_958298945.1. Classification (NCBI taxonomy): domain Eukaryota; kingdom Metazoa; phylum Arthropoda; class Insecta; order Diptera; family Athericidae; genus Atherix; species Atherix ibis. The sequence goes on from CATQJD010000111.1 coordinate 276,966, forward strand.
GTCTTAAACATACTACTTCATATTCCTCTTAAACATACTACTTCATATTCCTTTTAAATAAACTACTTCATATTCCTCTTAAATATAATATTTCATATTCCTCTTAAATATACTACTTCATATTCCTCTTAAATATACTACTTCATATTCCTCGTAAATATACTACTTCATATTACTCTTAAACATACTACTTCATATTCCTTTTAAACATACTACTTCATATTCCCCTTAAACATACTACTTCATATTCCTCTTAAACATACTACTTAATATTCCTCTTAAATATACTACTTCATATACCCCTTAAATATACTACTTCATATTCCTCTTAAAAATACTACTTCATATTCCTCTTCAATATACTACTTCATATTCCTCTTAAATATACTACTTCATATTCCTCTTAAACATACGACTTCATATTCCTCTTAAACATACTACTTCATATTCCTCTCAAACATACTACTTCATATTCCTCTTAAAAATACTACTTCATATTCCTCTTCAATATACTACTTCATATTCCTCTTAAATATACTACTTCATATTCCTCTTAAACATACGACTTCATATTCCTCTTAAACATACTACTTCATATTCCTCTCAAACATACTACTTCATATTCCTCTTAAACATACTACTTCATATTTTTCTTAAATATACTACTTCATATTTCTCTTAAACATACTTTTTCATATTCCTCTTAAACATAATACTATATATTCCTCTTAAACATACTACTTCATATTCCTCTTAAACATACTACTTCATATTCCTCTTAAACATACTACTTCATATTCCTCTTAAACATACTACTTCATATTAATATTAAACATACTACTTCATATTCCTCTTAAACATACTACTTCATATGCGTCTTAAACATACTACTTCATATTCCTCTTAAACATAATACCTCATATTCCTCTTAAACATACTACTTCATATTCCTCTTAAATATATTACTGCATATTCGTCTTAAACATACTACTTCATATTCCTCTTGAACATACTACTTCATATTCCTCTTAAACATACAACTTCATATTATTCTTAAACATACTACTTCATATTCTTCTTAAACATACTACTTCATATTCCTGTTAAACATACAACTTCATATTTTTCTTAAACATACTACTTCATATTCCTCTTAAACATACTACTTCATATTCCTCTTAATTATACTACTTCATATTCCTCTTAAACATACTATTTCGTATTCCTCTTAAACATACTACTTCATATTCCTCTTAAACATACTACTTCATATTCCTCTTAAACAGACTACTTCATATTCCTCTTAAACATACTACTGCACATTCCTCAAAAATATACTACTTCATATTCCTTTTAAACATACTACTTCATATTCCTCTTAAATATACTACTTCATATTCCTCTTAAAAATACTACTTCATATTCCTCCTAAGCATACTACTTCATATTTCTCTTAAACATACTACTTCATATTCCTCTTACGCATACTACTTCATATTCCTCTTAAACATACTACTTCATATTCCTCTTATACATATTACTTCATATTCCTTTTAAACCTACTACTTCATATTACTCTTAAACATACAACTTCATATTCGTCTTAAACATACTACTTCATATTCCTATTAAACATACTACTTCATATTCCTTTTAAATATACTACTTCATATTCCTCTTAAATATAATATTTCATATTCCTCTTAAATATACTACTTAATATTCCTCTTAAATATACTACTTCATATTCAGCGTAAATATACTACTTCATATTCCTCTTAAACATACTACTTCATATTCCTCTTATACATACTACTTCATATTCCTCTTAAACATACTACTTCATATTCCTCTTAAACATAATACTTCATATTCCTCTTAAACATACTACTTCATATTCCTCTTAAATATACCACTTCATATTCCTTTTAAACATACAACTTCATATTCCTCTTAAACATACTACTTCATATTCCTCTTAAACATACTACTTCATATTCTTCTTAATTATACTACTTCATATTCCTCTTAAGCATACTACTTCGTATTCCTCTTAAACATACTACTTCATATTCCTCTTAAACATACTACTTCATATTCCTCTTAAACATACTACTTCATATTCCTCTTAAACATACTACTGCACATTCCTCTTAAACATACTACTTCATATTCCTCTTAAACATACTACTTCATATTTCTCTTAAATATACTACTTCATATTTCTCTTAAACATACTTTTTCATATTCCTCTTAAACACAATACTATATATTCCTCTTAAACATACTACTTCATATTCCTCTTAAACATACTACTTCATATTCCTCTTAAACATACTACTTCATATTCCTCTTAAACATACTACTTCATAGTAATATTAAACATACTTATTCATATTCCTCTCAAACATACTACTTCATATTCGTCTTAAACATACTACTTCATATTCCTCTTAAACATAATACTTCATATTCCTCTTAAACATACTACTTCATATTCCTCTTAAATATACTACTTCATATTCCTCTTAAATATACTACTTCATATTCCTCTTAAATATACTACTTCATATTCCTCTTAAACGTACTACTTCATAATGATCTTAAACATACTCCTTCATATTCCTCTTAAATATACTACTTCATATTCCTCTTAAACATACTACTTCATATTTCTCTTAAACATACTACTTCATATTCCTCTTAAATATACTACTTCATATTCCTCTTAAATATACTACTTCATATTCCTCCTAAACATAATACTTCATATTTCTCTTAAACATACTACTTCATATTCCTCTTACACATACTACTTCATATTCCTCTTAGACATACTACTTCATATTCCTTTTATACATATTACTTCATATTCCTTTTAAACATACTACTTCATATTACTCTTAAACATACAACTTCATATTCGTCTTAAACATACTACTTCATATTCCTCTTAAACATACTACTTCATATTCCTTTTAAACATACTACTTCATATTCCTCTTAAATATAATATTTCATATTCCTCTTAAATATACTACTTCATATTCCTCTTAAATATACTACTTCATATTCCTCGTAAATATACTACTTCATATTACTCTTAAACATACTACTTCATATTCCTTTTAAACATACTACTTCATATTCCCCTTAAACATACTACTTCATATTCCTCTTAAACATACTACTTAATATTCCTCTTAAATATACTACTTCATATACCCCTTAAATATACTACTTCATATTCCTCTTAAAAATACTACTTCATATTCCTCTTCAATATACTACTTCATATTCCTCTTAAATATACTACTTCATATTCCTCTTAAACATACGACTTCATATTCCTCTTAAACATACTACTTCATATTCCTCTTAAACATAATACTATATATTCCTCTTAAACATACTACTTCACATTCCTCTTAAACATACTACTTCATATTCCTCTTAAACATACTACTTCATATTCCTCTTAAACATACTACTTCATATTAATATTAAACATACTACTTCATATTCCTCTTAAACATACTACTTCATATGCGTCTTAAACATACTACTTCATATTCCTCTTAAACATAATACCTCATATTCCTCTTAAACATACTACTTCATATTCCTCTTAAACATACTACTTCATATGCGTCTTAAACATACTACTTCATATTCCTCTTAAACATAATACCTCATATTCCTCTTAAACATACTACTTCATATTCCTCTTAAATATATTACTTCATATTCCTCTTAAACATACTACTTCATATTCCTCTTGAACATACTACTTCATATTCCTCTTAAACATACAACTTCATATTATTCTTAAACATACTACTTCATATTCTTCTTAAACATACTACTTCATATTCCTGTTAAACATACAACTTCATATTTTTCTTAAACATACTACTTCATATTCCTCTTAAACATACTACTTCATATTCCTCTTAATTATACTACTTCATATTCCTCTTAAACATACTATTTCGTATTCCTCTTAAACATACTACTTCATATTCCTCTTAAACATACTACTTCATATTCCTCTTAAGCAGACTACTTCATATTCCTCTTAAACATACTACTGCACATTCCTTAAAAATATACTACTTCATATTCCTTTTAAACATACTACTTCATATTCCTCTTAAATATACTACTTCATATTCCTCTTAAATATACTACTTCATATTCCTCCTAAACATACTACTTCATATTTCTCTTAAACATACTACTTTATATTCCTCTTACGCATACTACTTCATATTCCTCTTAAACATACTACTTCATATTCCTCTTATACATATTACTTCATATTCCTTTTAAACCTACTACTTCATATTACTCTTAAACATACAACTTCATATTCGTCTTAAACATACTACTTCATATTCCTATTAAACATACTACTTCATATTCCTTTTAAATATACTACTTCATATTCCTCTTAAATATAATATTTCATATTCCTCTTAAATATACTACTTAATATTCCTCTTAAATATACTACTTCATATTCCGCGTAAATATACTACTTCATATTCCTCTTAAACATACTACTTCATATTCCTCTTATACATACTACTTCATATTCCTCTTAAACATACTACTTCATATTCCTCTTAAACATAATACTTCATATTCCTCTCAAACATACTACTACATATTCCTCTTAAATATACCACTTCATATTCCTTTTAAACATACAACTTCATATTCCTCTTAAACATACTACTTCATATTCCTCTTAAACATACTACTTCATATTCTTCTTAATTATACTACTTCATATTCCTCTTAAGCATACTACTTCGTATTCCTCTTAAACATACTACTTTATATTCCTCTTAAACATACTACTTCATATTCCTCTTAAACATACTACTTCATATTCCTCTTAAACATACTACTGCACATTCCTCTTAAACATACTACTTCATATTCCTCTTAAACATACTACTTCATATTTCTCTTAAATATACTACTTCATATTTCTCTTAAACATACTTTTTCATATTCCTCTTAAACACAATACTATATATTCCTCTTAATCATACTACTTCATATTCCTCTTAAACATACTACTTCATATTCCTCTTAAACATACTACTTCATATTCCTCTTAAACATACTACTTCATAGTAATATTAAACATACTAATTCATATTCCTCTTAAACATACTACTTCATATTCGTCTTAAACATACTACTTCATATTCCTCTTAAACATAATACTTCATATTCCTCTTAAACATACTACTTCATATTCCTCTTAAATATACTACTTCATATTCCTCTTAAATATACTACTTCATATTCCTCTTAAATATACTACTTCATATTCCTCTTAAACGTACTACTTCATAATGATCTTAAACATACTCCTTCATATTCCTCTTAAATATACTACTTCATATTCCTCTTAAACATACTACTTCATATTCCTCTTAAACATACTACTTCATATTCCTCTTAAATATACTACTTCATATTCCTCTTAAATATACTACTTCATATTCCTCCTAAACATACTACTTCATATTTCTCTTAAACATACTACTTCATATTCCTCTTACACATACTACTTCATATTCCTTTTAGACATACTACTTCATATTCCTCTTATACATATTACTTCATATTCCTTTTAAACATACTACTTCATATTACTCTTAAACATACAACTTCATATTCGTCTTAAACATACTACTTCATATTCCTCTTAAACATACTACTTCATATTCCTTTTAAATATACTACTTCATATTCCTCTTAAATATAATATTTCATATTCTTTTAAATATACTACTTCATATTCCTCTTAAATATACTACTTCATATTCCTCGTAAATATACTACTTCATATTACTCTTAAACATACTACTTCATATTCCTTTTAAACATACTACTTCATATTCCCCTTAAACATACTACTTCATATTCCTCTTAAACATACTACTTAATATTCCTCTTAAATATACTACTTCATATACCCCTTAAATATACTACTTCACATTCCTCTTAAAAATACTACTTCATATTCCTCTTCAATATACTACTTCATATTCCTCTTAAATATACTACTTCATATTCCTCTTAAACATACGACTTCATATTCCTCTTAAACATACTACTTCATATTCCTCTTAAACATACTACTTCATATTCCTCTTAAACATACTACTTCATATTTCTCTTAAATATACTACTTCATATTTCTCTTAAACATACTTTTTCATATTCCTCTTAAACATAATACTATATATTCCTCTTAAACATACTACTTCATATTCCTCTTAAACGTACTACTTCATATTCCACTTAAACATACTACTTCATATTCCTCTTAAACATACTACTTCATATTAATATTAAACATACTACTTCATATTCCTCTTAAACATACTACTTCATATGCGTCTTAAACATACTACTTCATATTCCTCTTAAATATATTACTTCATATTCCTCTTAAACATACTACTTCATATTCCTCTTGAACACACTACTTCATATTCCTCTTAAACATACAACTTCATATTATTCTTAAACAAACTACTTCATATTCTTCTTAAACATACTACTTCATATTCCTGTTAAACATACAACTTCATATTCCTCTTAAACATACTACTTCATATTCCTCTTAAACATACTACTTCATATTCCTCTTAATTATACTACTTCATATTCCTCTTAAACATATTATTTCGTATTCCTCTTAAACATACTACTTCATATTCCTCTTAAACATACTACTTCATATTCCTCTTAAACATACTACTTCATATTCCTCTTAAACATACTACTGCACATTCCTCAAAAATATACTACTTCATATTCCTTTTAAACATACTACTTCATATTCCTCTTAAATATACTACTTCATATTCCTCTTAAATATACTACATCATATTCCTCCTAAACATACTACTTCATATTTCTCTTAAACATACTACTTCATATTCCTCTTACACATACTACTTCATATTCCTCTTAAACATACTACTTCATATTCCTCTTATACATATTACCTCATATTCCTTTTAAACCTACTACTTCATATTACTCTTAAACATACAACTTCATATTCGTCTTAAACATACTACTTCATATTCCTATTAAACATACTACTTCATATTCCTTTTAAATATACTACTTCATATTCCTCTTAAATATAATATTTCATATTCCTCTTAAATATACTACTTAATATTCCTCTTAAATATACTACTTCATATTCCTCGTAAATATACTACTTCATATTCCTCTTAAACATACTACTTCATATTCCTCTTATACATACTACTTCATATTCCTCTTAAACATACTACTTCATATTCCTCTTAAACATACTACTTCGTATTCCTCTTAAATATACTACTTCATTTTCCTCTTAAATATACTACTTCATATTCCTCTTAAATATACTACTTCAAATTCCTCTTATGTATACTACTTCATATTCCTCTTAAATATACTACTTCATATTCCTCTTAAATATACTACTTCATATTCCTCTTAAATATACTACTTCATATTCCTTTTAAACGTACTACTTCATAATGATCTTAAACATACTCCTTCATATTCCTCTTAAATAAACTACTTCATATTCCTCTTAAACATACTACTTCATATTCCTCTTAAACATACTACTTTATATTTCTCTTAAATATAATACTTCATATTTCTCTTAAACATACTTTTTCATATTCCTCTTAAACATAATACTATATATTCCTCTTAAACATACTACTTCATATTCCTCTTAAACATACTACTTCATATTCCTCTTAAACATACTACATCATATTCCTCTTAAACATCCTACTTCATATTAATATTAAACATACTACTTCATATTCCTCTTTAACATACTACTTCATATGTGTCTTAAACATACTACTTCATATTCCTCTTAAACATAATACTTCATATTCCTCTTAAACATACTTTTTCATATTCCTCTTAAACATAATACTATATATTCCTCTTAAACATACTACTTCATATTCCTCTTAAACATAATACTTCATATTCCTCTTAAACATACTACTTCATATTCCTCTTAAATATACCACTTCATATTCCTTTTAAACATACAACTTCATATTCCTCTTAAACATACTACTTCATATTCCTCTTAAACATACTACTTCATATTCCTCTTAATTATACTACTTCATATTCCTCTTAAGCATACTACTTCGTATTCCTCTTAAACATACTACTTCATATTCCTCTTAAACATACTACTTCATATTCCTCTTAAACATACTACTTCATATTCCTCTTAAACATACTACTGCACATTCCTCTTAAACATACTACTTAATATTCCTCTTAAACATACTACTTCATATTTCTCTTAAATATACTACTTCATATTTCTCTTAAACATACTTTTTCATATTCCTCTTAAACACAATACTATATATTCCTCTTAAACATACTACTTCATATTCCTCTTAAACATACTACTTCATATTCCTCTTAAATATACTACTTCATAGTAATATTAAACATACTAATTCATATTCCTCTTAAACATACTACTTCATATGCGTCTTATACATACTACTTCATATGCCTCTTAAACATAATACTTCATATTCCTCTTAAACATACTACTTCATATTCCTCTTAAATATACTACTTCATATTCCTCTTCAACATACTGCTTCATATTGCTCTTAAACATACTACTTCATATTATTCTTAAACATACTACTTCATATTCCTCTTAAATATACTACTTCATATTCCTCTTAAATATACTACTTCATATTCCTCTTAAATATACTACTTCATATTCCTCTTAAACGTACTACTTCATAATGATCTTAAACATACTCCTTCATATTCCTCTTAAATATACTACTTCATATTCCTCTTAAACATACTACTTCATATTCCTCTTAAATATACTACTTCATATTCCTCTTACACATACTACTTCATATTCCTCTTAGACATACTACTTCATATTCATCTTATACATATTACATCATATTCCTTTTAAACATACTACTTCATATTACTCTTAAACATACAACTTCATATTCCTCTTAAACATACTACTTCATATTCCTCTTAAACATACTACTGCACATTCCTCAAAAATATACTACTTCATATTCCTTTTAAACATACTACTTCATATTCCTCTTAAATATACTACTTCATATTCCTCTTAAATATACTACATCATATTCCTCCTAAACATACTACTTCATATTTCTCTTAAACATACTACTTCATATTCCTCTTACACATACTACTTCATATTGCTCTTAAGCATACTACTTCATATTCCTCTTATACATATTACCTCATATTCCTTTTAAACCTACTACTTCATATTACTCTTAAACATACAACTTCATATTCGTCTTAAACATACTACTTCATATTCCTATTAAACATACTACTTCATATTCCTTTTAAATATACTACTTCATATTCCTCTTATATATAATATTTCATATTCCTCTTAAATATACTACTTAATATTCCTCTTAAATATACTACTTCATATTCCTCGTAAATATACTACTTCATATTCCTCTTAAACATACTACTTCATATTCCTCTTATACATACTACTTCATATTCCTCTTAAACATACTACTTCATATTCCTCTTAAACATACTACTTCGTATTCCTCTTAAATATACTACTTCATTTTCCTTTTAAATATACTACTTCATATTCCTCGTAAACATACTACTTCATATTCCTCTTAAACATACTACTTCATATTCTTCTTAAATATACTACTTCATATTTCTCTTAAATATACTACATCATATTCCTCTTAAATATACTACTTCATATTCCTCTTAAACATACTACTTCATATTCCTCTTTAACATACTACTTCATATTACTCTTAAACATACTACTTCATATTCCTTTTAAACATACTACTTCATATTCCCCTTAAACATACTACTTCATATTCCTCTTAAACATACTACTTAATATTCCTCTTAAATATACTACTTCATATACCCCTTAAATATACTACTTCATATTCCTCTTAAAAATACTACTTCATATTCCTCTTCAATATACTACTTCATATTCCTCTTAAATTTACTACTTCATATTCCTCTTAAACATACGACTTCATATTCCTCTTAAACATACTACTTCATATTCCTCTTAAATATAGTACTTCATATTCCTGTTAAATATACTACTTCATATTCCTCTTAAATATACTACTTCATATTCCTCTTAAATATAATACTTCATATTCCTCTTAAACATACTACTTCATATTCTCCTTAAACATACTACTTCATATTTCTGTTAAATATACTACTTCATATTCCTCTTAAATATACAACTTCATATTCCTCTTAAATATACTACTTCATATTCCTCTTAAATATACTACTTCATATTTCTCTTAAATATACTACTTCATATTCCTCTTAAACATACTACTGCATATTCCTCTTAAATATACTACCTCATATTCCTCTTAAACATACTACTTCGTATTCCTCTTAAATATATAACTTCATATTCCTCTTAAATATACTACTTCATATTCCTCTTAAACATACTACTTCATATTCCTCTTAAACATACTACTTCATATTCCTCTTAAACATACTACTTCATATTCCTCTTAAACATACTACTTCATATTCCTCTTAAACATACTACTTCATATTCCTTTTAAACATACTACTTGATATTCCTCTTAAACATACTACTTCATATTCCTCTTAAACATAGTATTTCATATTCCTCTTAAACATACTACTTCATATTCCTCTCAAATATACTACTTCATATTCCTCTTAAATATAATACTTCATATTCCTCTTAAATATACTACTTCCTCTTAAATATACTACTTCATATTCCTCTTAAATATACAACTTCATATTCCTCCTAAACATACTACTTCATATTTCTCTTAATCATACTACTTCATATACCTCTTACACATACTACTTCATATTCCTCTTAAACACAATACTTCATATTCCTCTTATACATATTACTTCATATTCCGTTTAAACATACTACTTCATATTACTCTTAAACATACAACTTCATATTCGTCTTAAACATACTACTTCATATTCCTCTTAAACATACTACTTCATATTCCTTTTAAATATACTACTTCATGTTCCTCTTAAATATAATACTTCATATTCCTCTTAAATATACTACTTAATATTCCTCTTAAATATACTACTTCATATTCCTCGTAAATATACTACTTCATATTCCTCTTAAATATACTACTTCATATTCCTCTTAAACATACTACTTCATATTTCTCTTAAACATACTACTTCATATTACTCTTAAATATACTACTTCATATTACTCTTAAACATACTACTTCATATTCCTTTTAAACATACTACTTCATATTCCTCTTAAACATACTACTTCATATTCCTCTTAAACATACTACTTCATATTCCTCTTAAATATACTACTTCATATACCCCTTAAATATACTACTTCATATTCCTCTTAAAAATACAACTTCATATTCCTCTTCAATATACTACTTCATATTCCTCCTAAATATACTACTTCATATTCCTCTTAAACATACTACTTCATATTCCTCTTAAACATACTACTTCATATTTCTGTTAAATATACTACTTCATATTCCTCTTAAATATACTACTTCATATTCCTCTTAAATATACTACTTCATATTCCTCTTAAATATACTACTTCATATTTCTCTTAAATATACTACTTCATATTCCTCTTAAATATACTACCTGATATTGCTCTTAAACATACTACTTCATATTCCTCTTAAACATACTACTTCATATTCCTCTTAAACATACTACTTCATATTCCTCTTAAACATACTACTGCATATTCCTCTTAAATATACTACCTCATATTCCTCTTAAACATACTACTTCGTATTCCTCTTAAATATATAACTTCATATTCCTCTTAAATATACTACTTCATATTCCTCTTAAACATACTACTTCATATTCCTCTTAAACATACTACTTCATATTCCTCTTAAACATACTATTTCATATTCCTCTTAAACATACTACTTCATATTCCTCTTAAACATAGTATTTCATATTCCTCTTAAACATACTACTTCATATTCCTCTCAAATATACTACTTCATATTCCTCTTAAATATAATACTTCATATTCCTCTTAAATATACTACTTCATATTCCTCGTAAATATACTACTTCATAATCCTCTTAAACATACAACTTCATATTACTCCTAAATATACTACTTCATATTACTCTTAAACATACTACTTCATATTCCTCTTAAACATACTACTTCATATTCCTCTTAAACATAATACTTCATATTCCTCTTAAACATACTACTTCATATTCCTCTTAAACATACTACTTCATATTCCTCTTGAATATACTACTTCATATTCCTCTTAAATATACTCCTTCATATTCCTCTTAAATATACTACTTCATATTCCTCTTATATATACTACTTCATATTCCTCTTAAATATACTACTTCATAATCCTCTTAAACATACAACTTCATATTCCTCTTAAACATACTACTTCATATTCCTCCTAATATACAACTTCATATTCCTCTTAAATATACTACTTCATATTCCTCTTAAATATACTACTTCATATTCCTCTTAAATATACTACTTCATATTCCTTTTAAACATACAACTTACATATTCCTCTTAAATATACTACTTCATATTCCTCTTAAATATACTACTTCATATTCCTCCTAAACATACTACTTCATATTCCTCTTAAACATACTACTTCATATTCCTCTTAAACATACTACTTCATATTCCTCTTAAACATACTACTTCATATTCCTTTTAAGCATACTACTTCATATTCCTTTTAAACATACTACTTCATATTACTCTTAAACATACTACTTCATATTCCTCTTAAACATACTACTTCATATTCCTCTTAAACATACTACTTCATATTCCTCTTAAACATAGTACTTCATATTCCTCTTAAACATACTACTGCATATTCCTTTTAAACATACTACTCCATATTACTCTTAAATATACTACTTCATATTACTCTTAAACAAACTACTTCATATTCTTCTTAAACATCCTACTTCATATTCCTCTTAAACATACTACTTCATATACCTCTTAAATATACTACTTCATATTCCTCTTAAATATACTACTTCATATTGCTCTTAAATATACTACTTCATATTCCTCTTAAATATACTACTTCATATTCCTCTTAAATATACTACTTCATATTCTTCTTAAATATACTACTTCATATTCCCCTTAAATATACTACTTCATATTCCTCTTATACATACTACTTCATATTCTTCTTAAACATACTACTTCATATTCCTCTTAAACATACAACTTCATATTCCTCTTAAACATACTACTTCATATTCCTTCTAAACATACTACTTCATATTCCTCTTAATTATACTACTTCATATTCCTCTTAAACATACTACTTCATATTCCTCTTAAACATACTATTTCATATTCCTCTTAAACATACTACTTCATATTCCTCTTAAACATACTACTTCATATCCCTCTTAAATATACTACTTCATATTCCTCCTAACATACTACTTCATATTTCTCTTAAACATACTACTTCATATTCCTCTTAAACATACTACTTCATATTCGTCTTAAACATACTACTTCATATTCCTCTTAAACATACTACTTCATATTCCTTTTAAACATACTACTTCATATAACTCTTAAACATACTACTTCATATTCCTCTTAAACATACTACTTCATATTCCTCTTAAACATACTACTTCATATTCCTCTTAAATATACTACTTCATATTCCTCTTAAATCTACTACTTTATATTCCTTTTAAATATACTACTTCATATTCCTCTTAAACATACTACTTCATATTCCTCCTAATATACTACTTCATAATCCTCTTAAATATACTACTTCATATTCCTTTTAAATATACTACTTCATATTCCTCTTAAACATACTACTTCATATTCCTCCTAATATACTACTTCATATTCCTCTTAAATATACTACTTCATATTCCTCTTAAATATACTACTTCATATTCCTCTTAAATATACTATTCCATATTCCTCTTAAATATACTACTTCATATTCCTCTTAAATATACTACTTCATATTCCTCTTAAACATCCTACTTCATATTCCTCTCAACCATCCAACTTCATATTCCTCTTAAACATACTACTTTATATTCCTCTTAAACATACTACTTCATATTCCTCTTAAACATACTACTTCATATTCCTCTTAAACATACTACTTCATATTCCTCCTAATATACTACTTCATATTCCTCTTAAATATACTACTTCATATTCCTCTTAAATATACTACGTCATATTACTCTTAAATATACTACTTCATATTCCTCTTAAATATACTACTTCATATTCCTCTTAAATATACTACTTCATATTCCTCTTAAACATACTACTTCATATTCCTCTTAAACATACTACTTCATATTCTTCTTAAATATACTACTTCATATTCCTCTTAAACATACTACTTCGTATTCCTCTTAAACATACTACTTCATATTCCTCTTAATTATTCTACTTCATATTCCTCTTAAACATACTACTTCATATTCCTCTTAAACATACTACTTCATATTCCTCTTAAACATACTACTTCATATTCCTCTTAAACATACTACTTCATATTCCTCTTAAACATACAACTGCATATTCCTCAAAAATATACTACTTCATATTCCTTTTAAACATGCTACTTCATATTCCTCTTAAATATACTACTTCATATTCCTCTTAAATATACTACTTCATATACCTCCTAAACATACTACTTCATATTCCTCTTAAACATACTACTTAATATACCTCTTAAACATACTACTTCATATTCCTCTTAAACATACTACTTCATATTCCTCTTAAACATGCTACTTCATATTCCTTTTAAACATACTACTTCATATTATTCTTAAACATACTTCTTCATATTCGTCTTAAACATACTACTTCATATTCCTCTTAAACATACTACTTCATATTCCTCTTAAATATACTACTTCATATTCCTCTTAAACATACTACTTCATATTCCTCCTAACATACTACTTCATATTCCTCTTAAATATACTACTTCATATTTCTCTTAAACATACTACTTCATATTCCTCTTAAACATACTACTTCATATTCCTCCTAACATACTACTTCATATTCCTCTTAAATATACTACTTCATATTCCTCTTAAATATACTACTTCATATTCCTCTTAAATATACTACTTCATATTCCTCTTAAATATACTACTTTAAATTCCTCTTAAATATACTACTTCATATTCCTCTTAAACATACTTCTTCATATTCCTCTTAAACATACTACTTCATATTCCTCCTAACATACTACTTCATATTCCTCTTAAATATACTACTTCATATTCCTCTTAAATATACTACTTCATATTCCTCTTAAATATACTACTTCATATTCCTCTTAAATATACTACTTTAAATTCCTCTTAAATATACTACTTCATATTCCTCTTAAACATACTTCTTCATATTCCTCTTAAACATACTACTTCATATTCTTCTTAAACATACTACTTCATATTCCTCTCAAACATACCACTTCATATTCCTCTTAAACATACTACTTCATATTCCTCTTAAACATTCTACTTCATATTCCTCTTAAACAGACTACTTCATATTCCTCTTAAACATACAACTTCATATTCCTCTTAAACATAGTATTTCATATTCCTCTTAAACATACTACTTCATATTCCTTTCAAATATACTACTTCATATTCCTCTTAAATATAATACTTCATATTCCTCTTAAATATACAACTTCATATTCCTCCTAAACATACTACTTCATATTTCTCTTAATCATACTACTTCATATACCTCTTACACATACTACTTCATATTCCTCTTAAACACAATACTTCATATTCCTCTTATACATATTACTTCATATTCCGTTTAAACATACTACTTCATATTACTCTTAAACATACAACTTCATATTCGTCTTAAACATACTACTTCATATTCCTCTTAAACATACTACTTCATATTCCTTTTAAATATACTACTTCATGTTCCTCTTAAATATAATATTTCATATTCCTCTTAAATATACTACTTAATATTCCTCTTAAATATACTACTTCATATGCCTCGTAAATATACTACTTCATATTCCTCTTAAATATACTACTTCATATTCCTCTTAAACATACTACTTCATATTTCTCTTAAACATACTACTTCATATTACTCTTAAATATACTACTTCATATTACTCTTAAACATACTACTTCATATTCCTTTTAAACATACTACTTCATATTCCTCTTAAACATACTACTTCATATTCCTCTTAAACATACTACTTCATATTCCTCTTAAATATACTACTTCATATACCCCTTAAATATACTACTTCATATTCCTCTTAAAAATACAACTTTATATTCCTCTTCAATATACTACTTCATATTCCTCCTAAATATACTACTTCATATTCCTCTTAAACATACTACTTCATATTCCTCTTAAACATACTACTTCATATTTCTGTTAAATATACTACTTCATATTCCTCTTAAATATACTACTTCATATTCCTCTTAAATATACTACTTCATATTCCTCTTAAATATACTACTTCATATTTCTCTTAAATATACTACTTCATATTCCTCTTAAATATACTACCTGATATTGCTCTTAAACATACTACTTCATATTCCTCTTAAACATACTACTTCATATTCCTCTTAAACATACTACTTCATATTCCTCTTAAACATACGACTGCATATTCCTCTTAAATATATTACCTCATATTCCTCTTAAACATACTACTTTGTATTCCTCTTAAATATATAACTTCATATTCCTCTTAAATATACTACTTCATATTCCTCTTAAACATACTACTTCATATTCCTCTTAAACATACTACTTCATATTCCTCTTAAACATACTACTTCATATTCCTCTTAAACATACTACTTCATATTCCTCTTAAACATACTACTTCATATTCCTTTTAAACATACTACTTCATATTCCTCTTAAACATAGTATTTCATATTCCTCTTAAACATACTACTTCATATTCCTCTCAAATATACTACTTCATATTCCTCTTAAATATAATACTTCATATTCCTCTTAAATATACTACTTCATATTCCTCGTAAATATACTACTTCATAATCCTCTTAAACATACAACTTTATATTACTCTAAAATATACTACTTCATATTACTCTTAAACATACTACTTCATATTCCTCTTAAACATACTACTTCATATTCCTCTTAAACATAATACTTCATATTCTTCTTAAACATACTACTTCATATTCCTCTTAAACATACTACTTCATATTCCTCTTGAATATACTACTTCATATTCCTCTTAAATAAACTCCTTCATATTCCTCTTAAATATACTACTTCATATTCCTCTTATATATACTACTTCATATTCCTCTTAAATATACTACTTCATATTCCTCTTAAACATACAACTTCATATTCCTCTTAAACATACTACTTCATATTCCTCCTAATATACAACTTCATATTCCTCTTAAATATACTACTTCATATTCCTCTTAAATATACTACTTCATATTCCTCTTAAATATACTACTTCATATTCCTCTTAAATATACTACTTCATATTCCTTTTAAACATACAACTTACATATTCCTCTTAAATATACTACTTCATATTCCTCTTAAATATACTACTTCATATTCCTCCTAAACATACTACTTCATATTCCTCTTAAACATACTACTTCATATTCCTCTTAAACATACTACTTCATATTCCTCTTAAACATACTACTTCATATTCCTCTTAAGCATACTACTTCATATTCCTTTTAAACATACTACTTCATATTACTCTTAAACATACTACTTCATATTCCTCTTAAATATACTACTTCATATTCCTCTTAAACATACTACTTCATATTCCTCTTAAACATAGTACTTCATATTCCTCTTAAACATACTACTGCATATTACTTTTAAACATACTACTCCATATTACTCTTAAATATACTACTTCATATTACTCTTAAACATACTACTTCATATTCCTCTTAAACATCCTACTTCATATTCCTCTTAAACATACTACTTCATATACCTCTTAAATATACTACTTCATATTCTTCTTAAATATACTACTTCATATTCCTCTTAAATATACTACTTCATATTCCTCTTATGTATACTACTTCATATTCCTCTTAAATATACTACTTCATATTCCTCTTAAATATACTACTTCATATTCCTCTTAAACATACTACTTCATATTCCTACTAATATACTACTTCATATTGCTCTTAAATATACTACTTCATATTCCTCTTAAATATACTACTTCATATTCCTCTTAAATATACTACTTCATATTCTTCTTAAATATACTACTTCATATTCCCCTTAAATATACTACTTCATATTCCTCTTATACATACTACTTCATATTCTTCTTAAACATACTACTTCATATTTCTCTTAAACATACAACTTCATATTCCTCTTAAACATACTACTTCATATTCCTCCTAAACATACTACTTCATATTCCTCTTAATTATACTACTTCATATTCCTCTTAAACATACTACTTCATATTCCTCTTAAACATACTATTTCATATTCATCTTAAACATACTACTTCATATTCCTCTTAAACATACTACTTCATATTCCTCTTAAATATACTACTTCATATTCCTCCTAACATACTACTTCATATTTCTCTTAAACATACTACTTCATATTCCTCTTAAACATACTACTTCATATTCGTCTTAAACATACTACTTCATATTCCTCTTAAACATACTACTTCATATTCCTTTTAAACATACTACTTCATATAACTCTTAAGCATACTACTTCATATTCGTCTTAAACATACTACTTCATATTCCTCTTAAACATATTACTTCATATTCCTCTTAAATATACTACTTCATATTCCTCTTAAATCTACTACTTTATATTCCTTTTAAATATACTACTTCATATTCCTCTTAAACATACTACTTCATATTCCTCCTAATATACTACTTCATAATCCTCTTAAATATACTACTTCATATTCCTTTTAAATATGCTACTTCATATTCCTCTTAAACATACTACTTCATATTCCTCCTAATATACTACTTCATATTCCTCTTAAATATACTACTTCATATTCCTCTTAAATATACTACTTCATATTCCTCTTAAATATACTACTTCATATTCCTCTTAAATATACTATTCCATATTCCTCTTAAATATACTACTTCATATTCCTCTTAAATATACTACTTCATATTCCTCTTAAACATCCTACTTCATATTCTTCTTTAACATACTACTTCATATTCCTCTCAACCATCCAACTTCATATTCCTCTTAAACATACTACTTTATATTCCTCTTAAACATACTACTTCATATTCCTCTTAAACATACTACTTCATATTCCTCTTAAACATACTACTTCATATTCCTCCTAATATACTACTTCATATTCCTCTTAAATATACTACTTCATATTCCTCTTAAATATACTACGTCATATTACTCTTAAATATACTACTTCATATTCCTCTTAAATATACTACTTCATATTCCTCTTAAATATACTACTTCATATTCCTCTTAAACATACTACTTCATATTCCTCTTAAACATACTACTTCATATTCTTCTTAAATATACTACTTCATATTCCTCTTAAACATACTACTTCGTATTCCTCTTAAACATACTACTTCATATTCCTCTTAATTATTCTACTTCATATTCCTCTTAAACATACTACTTCATATTCCTATTAAACATACTACTTCATATTCCTCTTAAACATACTACTTCATATTCCTCTTAAACATACTACTTCATATTCCTCTTAAACATACAACTGCATATTCCTCAAAAATATACTACTTCATATTCCTTTTAAACATGCTACTTCATATTCCTCTTAAATATACTACTTCATATTCCTCTTAAATATACTACTTCATATACCTCCTAAACATACTACTTCATATTCCTCTTAAACATACTACTTAATATTCCTCTTAAACATACTACTTCATATTCCTCTTAAACATACTACTTCATATTCCTCTTAAACATGCTACTTCATATTCCTTTTAAACATACTACTTCATATTACTCTTAAACATACTTCTTCATATTCGTCTTAAACATACTACTTCATATTCCTCTTAAACATACTACTTCATATTCCTCTTAAATATACTACTTCATATTCCTCTGAAATAAACTACTTCATATTCCTACTAAATATACTACTTCATATTCCTCTTAAATATACTACTTCATATTTCTCTTAAACATACTACTTCATATTCCTCTTAAACATACTACTTCATATTCCTCCTAATATACTACTTCATATTCCTCTTAAATATACTACTTCATATTCCTCTTAAATATACTACTTCATATTCCTCTTAAACATACTACTTAATATTCCTCTTAAACATACTACTTCATATTCCTCTTAAACATACTACTTCATATTCGTCTTAAACATGCTACTTCATATTCCTTTTAAACATACTACTTCATATTACTCTTAAACATACTTCTTCATATTCGTCTTAAACATACTACTTCATATTCCTCTTAAATATACTACTTTAAATTCCTCTTAAATATACTACTTCATATTCCTCTTAAACATACTTCTTCATATTCCTCTTAAACATACTACTTCATATTCTTCTTAAACATACTACTTCATATTCCTCTCAAACATACCACTTCATATTCCTCTTAAACATACTACTTCATATTCCTCTCAAACATTCTACTTCATATTCCTCTTAAACAGACTACTTCATATTCCTCTTAAACATACAACTTCATATTCCTCTTAAACATACTACTTCAAATTCCTCTTAAACATACTACTTCATATTCCTCTTAAACATACTACTTCATATTCCTCTTAAACATACTACTTCATATTCCTCTTAAACATACTACTTCATATTCCTCTTAAACATACTACTTCATATTCCTCTTAAGCATACTACTTCATATTCCTTTTAAACATACTACTTCATATTACTCTTAAACATACTACTTCATATTCCTCTTAAACATACTACTTCATATTCCTCTTAAACATACTACTTCATATTCCTCTTAAACATAGTACTTCATATTCCTCTTAAACATACTACTGCATATTCCTTTTAAACATACTACTCCATATTACCCTTAAATATACTACTTCATATTACTCTTAAACATACTACTTCATATTCCTCTTAAACATCCTACTTCATATTCCTCTTAAACATACTACTTCATATACCTCTTAAATATACTACTTCATATTCCTCTTAAATATACTACTTCATATTCCTCTTAAATATACTACTTCATATTCCTCTTATGTATACTACTTAATATTCCTCTTAAATATACTACTTCATATTCCTCTTAAATATACTACTTCATATTCCTCTTAAACATACTACTTCATATTCCTACTAATATACTACTTCATATTGCTCTTAAATATACTACTTCATATTCCTCTTAAATATACTACTTCATATTCCTCTTAAATATACTACTTCATATTCTTCTTAAATATACTACTTCATATTCCTCTTAAACATACTACTTCATATTCCTCTTAAATATACTACTTCATATTCCTCCTAACATACTACTTCATATTTCTCTTAAACATACTACTTCATATTCCTCTTAAACATACTACTTCATATTCGTCTTAAACATACTACTTCATATTCCTCTTAAACATACTACTTCATATTCCTTTTAAACATACTACTTCATATGACTCTTAAACATACTACTTCATATTCGTCTTAAACATACTACTTTATATTCCTCTTAAACATACTACTTCATATTCCTCTTAAATATACTACTTCATATTCCTCTTAAAACTACTACTTTATATTCCTTTTAAATATACTACTTCATATTCCTCTTAAACATACTACTTCATATTCCTCCTAATATACTACTTCATATTCCTCTTAAATATACTACTTTATATTCCTTTTAAATATACAACTTCATATTCCTCTTAAACATACTACTTCATATTCCTCCTAATATACTACTTCATATTCCTCTTAAATATACTACTTCATATTCCTCTTAAATATACTACTTCATATTCCTCTTAAATATACTACTTCATATTCCTCTTAAATATACTATTCCATATTCCTCTTAAATATACTACTTCATATTCCTCTTAAATATACTACTTCATATTCCTCTTAAACATACTACTACATATTCTTCTTTAACATACTACTTCAGATTCCTCTCAACCATCCAACTTCATATTCCTCTTAAACATACTACTTTATATTCCTCTTAAACATACTACTTCATATTCCTCTTAAACATACTACTTCATATTCCTCTTAAACATACAACTTCATATTCCTCCTAATATACTACTTCATATTCCTCTTAAATATACTACTTCATATTTCTCTTAAATATACTACTTCATATTACTCTTAAATATACTACTTCATATTCCTCTTAAATATACTACTTCATATTCCTCTTAAATATACTACTTCATATTCCTCTTAAACATACTACTTCATATTTCTCTTAAACATACTACTTCATATTCTTCTTAAATATACTACTTCATATTCCTCTTAAACATACTACTTCGTATTCCTCTTAAACATACTACTTCATATTCCTCTTAATTATTCTACTTCATGTTCCACTTAAACATACTACTTCATATTCCTCTTAAACATACTACTTCATATTCCTCTTAAACATACTACTTCATATTCCTCTTAAACATACTATTTCATATTCCTCTTAAACATACAACTGCATATTCCTCAAAAATATACTACTTCATATTCCTTTTAAACATGCTACTTCATATTCCTCTTAAATATACTACTTCATATTCCTCTTAAATATACAACTTCATATACCTCCTAAACATACTACTTCATATTCCTCTTAAACATACTACTTAATATTCCTCTTAAACATACTACTTCATATTCCTCTTAAACATACTACTTCATATTCCTCTTAAACATGCTACTTCATATTCCTTTTAAACATACTACTTCATATTACTCTTAAACATACTTCTTCATATTCGTCTTAAACATACTACTTCATATTCCTCTTAAACATACTACTTCATATTCCTCTTAAATATACTACTTCATATTCCTCTTAAATAAACTACTTCATATTCCTACTAAATATACTACTTCATATTCCTCTTAAATATACTACTTCATATTCCTCTAATATATACTACTGCATATTCCTCTTAAATATACTACTTCATATTTCTCTTAAACATACTACTTCATATTCCTCTTAAACATACTACTTCATATTCCTCCTAATATACTACTTCATATTCCTCTTAAATATACTACTTCATATTCCTCTTAAATATACTACTTCATATTCCTCTTAAATATACTACTTCATATTCCTCTTAAATATACTACTTTAAATTCCTCTTAAATAAACTACTTCATATTCCTCTTAAACATACTTCTTCATATTCCTCTTAAACATACTACTTCATATTTTTCTTAAACATACTACTTCATATTCCTCTCAAACATACCACTTCATATTCCTCTTACACATACTACTTCATATTCCTCTTAAACATTCTACTTCATATTCCTCTTAAACAGACTACTTCATATTCCTCTTAAACATACAACTTCATATTCCTCTTAAACATACTACTTCAAATTCCTCTTAAACATACTACTTCATATTCCTCTTAGTTATACTACTTCATATTCCTCTTAAACATACTACTTCATATTCCTCTTAAACATACTACTTCATATTCCTCTTAAACATACTACTTCATATTCCTCTTATACATACTACTTCATATTCCTCTTAAACATACTACTGCATTTTCCTCTTAAACATACTACTTCATATTACTCTTAAATATACTACTTCATATTACTCTTAAACATACTACTTCATATTTCTCTTAAACATACTACTTCATATTCCTCTTATACGTACTACTTCATATTCCTCTTAAACATACTACTTCATATTCCTCTTAAACATACTACTTCATATTCCTCTTAAATATACTACTTCATATTCCTCTTAAATATGCTACTTCATATTCCTCTTAAATATACTACTTCATATTCCTCTTATGTATACTACTTCATATTCCTCTTAAATATACTACTTCATATTCATCTTAAACATACTACTTCATATTCCTCTTAAACATACTACTTCATATTCCTTCTAATATACTACTTCATATTGCTCTTAAATATACTACTTCATATTCCTCTTAAATATACTACTTCATATTCCTCTTAAATATACTACTTCATATTCTTCTTAAATATACTACTTCATATTCCTCTTAAACATACTACTTCATATTCTTCTTAAACATACTACTTCATATTCCTCTTAAACATACAACTGCATATTCCTCTTAAACATACTACTTCATATTCTTTTTAAACATACTACTTCATATTACTCTTAAACATACTACTTCATATTCGTCTTAAACATACTACTTCATATTCCTCTTAAACATACTACTTCATATTCCTTTTAAATATACTACTTCATATTCCTCTTAAATATAATACTTCAAATTCCTCTTAAATATACTACTTCATATTCCTCTTAAAGATACTACTTTATTTTCCTCTTAAACATACTACTTCATATTCCTCTTAAACATACTACTTCATATTCCTCTTAAGCATACTATTTCATATTCCTCTTAAACATACTACTTCATATTCCTCTTAAACATACAACTTCATATTCCTCTTAAACATATTACTTCAAATTCCTCTTAAACATACAACTTCATATTCCTCTTAATTATACTACTTCATATTCCTCTTAAACATACTACTTCATATTCCTCTTAAACATACTACTTCATATTTCTCTTAAACATACTACTTCATATTCCTCTTAAACATACTACTTCATATTCCTCTTAAACACACTACTGCATATTCCTCTTAAACATACTACTCTATATTACTCTTAAATATACTACTTCATATTACTCTTAAACATACTACTTCATATTCCTCTTAAACATCCTACTTCATATTCCTCTTAAACATACTACTTCATATACCTCTTAAATATACTACTTCATATTCCTCTTAAATATACTACTTCATATTCCTCTTAAATATACTACTTCATATTCCTCTTAAATATACTACTTCATATTTCTCTTAAACATACTACTTCATATATCTCTTAAACATACAACTTCATATTCCTCTAAAACATACTACTTCATATTCTTCTTAAACATACTACTTCATATTCCTCTCAAACATACCACTTCATATTCCTCTTAAACATACTACTTCATATTCTTCTTAAACATACTACTTCATTTTCCTCTTAAACATACTACTTCATATTCCTCTTAAACATACTACTTCATATTCCTCTTAAGCATACTACTTCATATTCCTCTTAAACATACTACTTCATATTCCTCTTAAACATACAACTTCATAT
Organism: Atherix ibis; assembly: GCA_958298945.1. Classification (NCBI taxonomy): domain Eukaryota; kingdom Metazoa; phylum Arthropoda; class Insecta; order Diptera; family Athericidae; genus Atherix; species Atherix ibis. Next base: position 302,662 of record CATQJD010000111.1, read on the forward strand.
TCCTCTTAAACATACTACTTCAAATTCCTCTTAAACATACAACTTCATATTCCTCTTAATTATACTACTTCATATTCCTCTTAAACATACTACTTCATATTCCTCTTAAACATACTACTGCATATTCCTCTTAAACATACTACTCCATATTACTCTTAAATATACTACTTCATATTACTCTTAAACATACTACTTCATATAACTCTTAAATGTACTACTTCATATTACTCTTAAATATACTACTTCATATTCCTCTTAAATATACTACTTCATATTCCTCTTATGTATACTACTTCATATTCCTCTTAAATATACTACTTCATATTCCTCTTAAACATACAACTTCATATTCCTCTTAAACATACTACTTCATATTCCTACTAATATACTATTTCATATTGCTCTTAAATATACTACTTCATATTCCTCTTAAATATACTACTTCATATTCCTCTTAAATATACTACTTCATATTCCTCTTAAATATACTACTTCATATTCCCCTTAAATATACTACTTCATATTCCTCTTAAACATACTACTTCATATTATTCTTAAACATACTACTTCATATTCCTCTTAAACATACAACTTCATATTCCTCTTAAACATACTACTTCATTTATCTCTTAAACATACTACTTCATATTCCTCTTAAATATACTTCTTCATATTCCTCTTAAACATACTACTTCATATTCCTGTTAAACATACTATTTCATATACCTCTTAAACATACTACTTCATATTCCTCTTAAACATACTACTTCATATTCCTCTTAAACATACTACTGCATATTCCATAAAAATATACTACTTTATATTCCTTTTAAACATACTACTTCATATTCCTCTTAAATATACTACTTCATATTCCTCTTAAATATACTACTTCAGATTCCTCCTAAACATACTACTTCATATTTCTCTTAAACATGCTACTTCATATTCGTCTTAAATATACTACTTCATATTCGTCTTAAACATACTACTTCATATTCCTCTTAAACATACTACTTCATATTCCTTTTAAACATACTACTTCATATTACTCTTAAACATACTACTTCATATTCGTGTTAAACATACTACTTCATATTCCTCTTAACCATACTACTTCATATTCCTTTTAAACATACTACTTCATATTACTCTTAAATATACTACTTCATATTACTCTTAAACATACTACTTCATATTCCTCTTAAACATACTACTTCATATTCCTCTTAAATATACTACTTCATATTCTTCTTAAATATACTACTTCATATTCCTCTTATATATACTACTTCATATTCCTCTTAAATATACTACTTCATATTCCTCTTAAACATACTACTTCATATTCCTCTTAAACATACTACTTCATATTCCTCCTAATATACTAATTCATATTCCTCTTAAACATACTACTTCATATTCCTCTTAAATATACTACTTCATATTCCTCTTAAATATAACACTTCATATTCCTCTTAAATATACTACTTCATATTCCTCTTAAATATACTACTTCATATTCCTCTTGAACATACTACTTCATATTTCTCTTAAACATACTACTTCATATTCTTCTTAAATATACTACTTCATATTCCTCTTAAACATACTACTTCGTATTCCTCTTAAACATACTACTTCATATTCCACTTAAACATATGATACTACTTTATATTCCTCTTAAACATACTACTTCATATTCCTCTTAAACATACTACTTCATATTCCTCTAAAATATATAACTTCACATTCCTTTTAAATATACTACTTCATATTCCTCTTAAATATCCTACTCTTCATATTCCTTTTAAATATACTACTTCATATTCCTCTTAAACATACTACTTCATATTCCTCTTAAACATGCTACTTCATATTCCTCTTAAATATACTACTTCATATTCGTCTTAAACATACTACTTCATATTCCTCTTAAACATACTACTTCATATTCCTTTTAAACATACTACTTCATATTACTCTTAAACATACTACTTCATATTCGTGTTAAACATACTACTTCATATTCCTCTTAACCATACTACTTCATATTCCTTTTAAATATACTACTTCATATTCCTCTTAAATATAATACTTCATATTCCTCTTAAATATACTACTTCATTGTCCTCTTAAATATACTACTTCATATTCCTCGTAAATATACTACTTTATATTCCTCTTAAATGTACTACTTCATATTTCTCTTAAACATACTACTTCATATATCTCTTAAACATACTACTTCTTATTACTCTTAAATATACTACTTCATATTACTCTTAAACATACTACTTCATATTCCTCTTAAACATACTACTTCATATTCCTTTTAAACATACTACTTCATATTCCTCTTAAACATACTACTTCATATTCCTCTTAAACATACTACTTCATATTCCTCTTAAACATACTACTTCATATTCCCCTTAAATATACTACTTCATATTCCTCTTAAACATACTACTTCATATTACTCTTAAATATACTACTTCATATTACTCTTAAACATACTACTTCATATTCCTCTTAAACATACTACTTCATATTCCTCTTAAACATACTACTTCATATTCCTCTTAAACATACTACTTCATATTCCTCTTAAACATACTACTTCATATTCCTCTTAAATATACTACTTCATATTCTTCTTAAATATACTACTTCATATTCTTCTTAAATATACTACTTCATATTCCTCTTATATATACTACTTCATATTCCTCTTAAATATACTACTTCATATTCCTCTTAAACATACTACTTCATATTCCTCTTAAACATACTACTTCATATTCCTCCTAATATACTAATTCATATTCCTCTTAAACATACTACTTCATATTCCTCTTAAATATACTACTTCATATCCCTCTTAAATATAACACTTCATATTCCTCTTAAATATACTACTTCATATTCCTCTTAAATATACTACTTCATATTCCTCTTGAACATACTACTTCATATTCCTCTTAAACATACTACTTCATATTCTTCTTAAATATACTACTTCATATTCCTCTTAAACATACTACTTCGTATTCCTCTTAAACATACTACTTCATATTCCACTTAAACATATGATACTACTTTATATTCCTCTTAAACATACTACTTCATATTCCTCTTAAACATACTACTTCATATTCCTCTTAAATATATAACTTCACATTCCTTTTAAATATACTTATTCATATTCCTCTTAAATATACTACTCTTCATATTCCTTTTAAATATACTACTTCATATTCCTCTTAAATATACTACTTCATATTCCTCTTAAATACACTACTTCATATTCCTCTTAAACATACTACTTCATATTCCTCTTAAACATACTACTTTATATTCCTCTTAAATATAACACTTCATATTCCTCTTAAATATACTACTTCATATTCCTCTTAAATATGCTACTTCATATTCCTCTTGAACATACTACTTCATATTCCTCTTAAACATACTACTTCATATTCTTCTTAAATATACTACTTCATATTCCTCTTAAACATACTACTTCGTATTCCTCTTAAACATACTACTTCATATTCCACTTAAACATATGATACTACTTTATATTCCTCTTAAACATACTACTTCATATTCCTCTTAAACATACTACTTCATATTCCTCTTAAATATATAACTTCACATTCCTTTTAAATATACTACTTCATATTCCTCTTAAATATACTACTCTTCATATTCCTTTTAAATATACTACTTCATATTCCTCTTAAATATACTACTTCATATTCCTCTTAAATACACTACTTCATATTCCTCTTAAACATACTAATTCATATTCCTCTTAAATATACTACTTCATATTCATCTTAAATATGCTACTTTATATTCATCTTAAATATGCTACTTCATATTCCTCTTAAATATACTACTTCATATTCCTCTTAAATATACTACTTCATATTCCTCTTAAATATACTACTTCATATTCCTCTTAAATGTACTACTTCATATTCCTCTTAAACATACTACTTCATAATGGTCTTAAACATACTACTTCATATTCCTCTTAAATATACTACTTCATATTCCTCTTAAATATACTACTTCATATTCCTCTTAAATATACTACTTCATATTCCTCTTAAATATACTACTTCATATTCCTCCTAAATATACTACTTCATATTCCTCTTAAACATACTACTTCGTATTCCTCTTAAGCATACTACTTCATATCCCTCTTAAACATACTACTTCATATTCCTCTTAAACATACTACTTCATATTCCTCTTAAACATACTACTTCATATTCCTCTTAAATATACTACTTCATATTCCTCTTAAATATTCAACTTCATATTCCTCTTAAATATACTACTCTTCATATTCCTCTTAAATATATTACTTAATATTCCTCTTAAATATACTACTTCATATTCCTCTTAAATATACTACTTCATATTCCTCTTAAACATACTACTTCATATTTCTCTTAAACATACTACTTCATATTCCTCTTAAATATACTACTTCATATTCCTCCTAAACATACTACTTCATATTTCTCTTAAACATACTACTTCATATTCCTCTTAAACATACTACTTCATATTCCTCTTAAACATACTACTTCATATTCCTCTTAAACATACTCCTTCATATTCCTTTTAAACATACTACTTCATATTCCTCTTAAACATACTACTTCATATTTCTCTTAAACTTACTACTTCATATTCCTCTTTAACATACTACTTCATATTACTCTTAAACATACAACTTCATATTCGTCTTAAACATAATACTTCATATTCCTCTTAAACATACTACTTTATATTCCTTTTAAATATACTACTTCATATTCCTCTTAAATATAATACTTCATATTCCTCTTAAATATACTACTTCATATTCCTCTTAAATATACTACTTAATATTCCTCGTAAATATGCTACTTCATATCCCTCTTAAATATACTACTTCATATTCGTCTTAAACTTCTACTTCATATTTCTCTTAAACATACTAGTTCATATTACTCTGAAATATACTACTTCATATTACTCTTAAACATACTACTTCATATTCCTCTTAAACATACTACTTGATATTCATTTTAAACATACTACTTCATATTCCTCTTAAACATACTACTTCATATTCCTCTTAAACGTACTACTTCACATTCCTCTTAAATATACTACTTCATATTCCCCTTAAATATACTACTTCATATTCCTCTTAAACATACTACTTCATATTCCTCTTTAACATACTACTTCATATTCCTCTTATTCCTCTTAAACATACTACTTCATATTCCTTTTAAACATACTACTTCATATTCCTTTTAAACATACTACTTCATATTACTCTTAAACATACAACTTCATATTCGTCTTAAACATAATACTTCATATTCCTCTTAAACATACTACTTTATATTCCTTTTAAATATACTACTTCATATTCCTCTTAAATATAATAATTCATATTCCTCTTAAATATACTACTTCATATTCCTCTTAATATACTACTTCATATTCCTCGTAAATATGCTACTTCATATCCCTCTTAAATATACTACTTCATATTCGTCTTAAACTTCTACTTCATATTTCTCTTAAACATACTAGTTCATATTACTCCTGAAATATACCACTTCATATTACTCTTAAACATACTACTTCATATTACTCTTAAACATACTACTTGACATTCCTTTTAAACATACTACTTCATATTCCTCTTAAACATACTACTTCATATTACTCTTAAACATACTACTTCATATTCCTCTTAAACATACTACTTCATATTCCTCTTAAACATACTTATTCATATTCCTCTTAAATATACTACTTCATATTCCTCTTAAATATACTACTTCCTATTCTCTATATATACTACTTCATATTCTGTTAAATACTACTATTCCTCTTCAACATACTACTTCATATTCCTCTTAAACATACTACTTCATAGTCCTCCTAATATACTACTTCATATTCCTCTTAAATATACTACTTCATATTCCTCTTAAATATACTACTTCATATTCCGCTTAAATATACTACTTCATATTCCTCTTAAATATATTACTTCATATTCCTCTAAATATACTACTTCATATCCTCTCTAAACATACTACTTCATATTCCTCTTAAACATACTACTTCATATACCTCTTAAATGTATAACTTCATATTCCTCTTAAATATACTACTTCATATTCCTCTTAAATATACTATTCTTCATATTCCTCTTAAATATACTACTTCATATTCCTCTTAAATATACTACTTCAAATTCCTCTTAAATATACTACTTCATATTCCTCTTAAACATACTACTTCATATTCCTCTTAAACATACTACTTCATATTCCTCTTAAACATACTACTTCGTATTCCTCTTAAACATACTACTTCATATTCCTCTTAAATATACTACTTCATATTCATCTTAAATATACTACTTCATATTCCTCTTAAATATACTACTTCATATTCCTCTTAAATATACTACTTCATATTCCTCTTAAATATACTACTTCATATTCCTCTTAAATATACTACTTCATATTCCTCTTAAACATACTACTTCATAATGGTCTTACACATACTACTTCATATTCCTCTTAAATATACTACTTCATATTCCTCTTAAACATACTACTTCATATTCTACTTAAACATAATACTTCATATTCCTCTTAAACATACTACTTCATATTCCTCTTAAACATACTACTTCATATTCCTTTTAAATATACTACTTCATATTCCTCTTAAATATTCTACTTCATATTCCTCTTAAATATACTACTCTTCATATTCATCTTAAATATGTTACTTCATATTCCTCTTAAATATACTACTTCATATTCCTCTTAAATATACTACTTCATATTCCTCTTAAACATACTTCTTCATAATCCTCTTAAACATACTACTTCATATTCCTCTTAAACATACTACTTCATATTCCTCTTAAACATACTACTTCATATTCCTCTTAAATATACTACTTCTTATTCCTCTTAAATATACTACTTCATTTTTCTCTTGAATATACTACTTCATATTCCTCTTAAATATACTACTTCATATTCCTCTTAAATATACTACATCATATTCCTCTTAAATATACTACTTCATATTCCTCTTAAACATACTAATTCATATTCGTCTTAAACATACTACTTCATATTCCTATTAAATATACTACATCATATGCCTCTTAAATATACTACTTCCTATTCCTCTTAAATATACTACTTCATATTCCTCTTAAATATACTACTTCATATTCCTCTTAAATATACTACTTCATATTCCCCTTAAACATACTACTTCATAATCTCTTAAACATTCTACTTCATATTCCTCTTAAACATGCTACTTCATATTATTTTTAAACATACTACTTCATATTCTTCTTAAACATACTACTTCATATTCCTCTTAAACATACAACTTCATATTCCTCTTAAACATAATACTTCATATTCCTCTTAAACATACTACTTCATATTCCTCTTAAACATACTACTTCATATTCCCCTTAAATAAACAACTTCATATTCCTCTTAAACATACTACTTCATATTCCTCTTAAACATACTACTTCATATTTCTCTTAAACATACTAACTTCATATTATTTTTAAGCATACTACTTCATATTATTTTTAAACATACTACTTCATATTCCTCTTAAACATACTACTTCATATTCCTCTTAAACATACTACTTCATATTCCTCTTAAACATACTACTTCATATTCCTCAAAAATATACTACGACATATTCCTTTTAAACATACTACTTCATATTCCTCTTAAATATACTACTTCATATTCCTCTTAAACATACTACTTCATATTCCTCTTAAAAATACTACTTCATATTCCTTTTAAATATACTACTTCATATTCCTCTTAAATATTCTATTTCATATTCCTCTTAAATATACTACTCTTCATATTCATCTTAAATATATTACTTCATATTCCTCTTAAATATACTACTTCATATTCCTCTTAAATAATATACTACTTCATATTCCTCTTAAACATACTACTTCATATTCCTCTTAAACATACTACTTCATATTCCTCTTAAACATACTACTTCATATTCCTCTTAAATGTACTACTTCATATTCCTCTTAAATATACTACATCATATTCCTCTTAAATATACTACTTCAAATTCCTCTTAAACATACTACTTCATATTCGTCTTAAACATACTACTTCATATTCCTCCTAAATATACTACATCATATGCCTCTTAAATATACTACTTCCTATTCCTCTTAAATATACTACCTCATATTCCTCTTAAATATACTACTTCATATTCCTCTTAAATATACTACTTCATATTCCTCTTAAACATACTACTTCATATTCCTCTTAAAGATACTACTTCATATTCCTCTTAAATATACTACTTCATATTCCTCTTAAACATACTACTTCATAATCCTCTTAAACATACTACTTCATATTCCTCTTAAACATACTACTTCATATTATTTTTAAACATACTACTTCATATTCTTCTTAAACATACTACTTCATATTCCTCCTAAACATACAACTTCATATTTCTCTTAATCATACTACTTCATATTCCTCTTAAACATACTACTTCATATTCCTCTTAAACATACTACTTCATATTTCTCTTAAATATACTACTTCATATTCCTCTTAAACATACTACTTCATATTCCTCTTAAACATACTACTTCATATTATTTTTAAACATACTACTTTATATTATTTTTAAACATACTACTTCATATTCCTCTTAAACATACTACTTCATATTCCTCTTAAACATACTACTTCATATTCCTCTTAAACATACTACTTCATATTCCTCAAAAATATACTACAACATATTCCTTTTAAACATACTACTTTATATTCCTCTTAAATATACTACTTCATATTCCTCTTAAATATTCTACTTCATATTCCTCTTAAATATACTACTTCATTTTTCTCTTGAATATACTACTTTATATTCCTCTTAAATATACTACTTCATATTCCTCTTAAATATACTACATCATATTCCTCTTAAATATACTACTTCATATTCCTCTTAAACATACTACTTCATATTCGTCTTAAACATACTACTTCATATTCCTACTAAATATACTACATCATATGCCTCTTAAATATACTACTTCCTATTCCTCTTAAATATACTACTTCATATTCCTCTTAAATATACTACTTCATATTCCTCTTAAATATACTACTTCATATTCCTCTTAAACATACTACTTCATATTCCTCTTAAACATACTACTTCATATTCCTCTTAAATATACTACTTCATATTGCTCTTAAACATACTACTTCATAATCCTCTTAAACATTCTACTTCATATTCCTCTTAAATATACTACTTCATATTATTTTTAAACATACTACTTCATATTCTTCTTAAACATACTACTTCATATTCCTCTTAAACATACAACTTCATATTCCTCTTAAACATACTACTTCATATTCCTCTTAAACATACTACTTCATATTCCTCTTAAACATACTACTTCATATTCCCCTTAAATATACTACTTCATATTCCTCTTAAACATACTACTTCATATTCCTCTTAAACATACTACTTCATATTTCTCTTAAACATACTACTTCGTATTATTTTTAAGCATACTACTTCATATTATTTTTAAACATACTACTTCATATTCCTCTTAAACATACTACTTCATATTCCTCTTAAACATACTACTTCATATTCCTCTTAAACATACTACTTCATATCCTCAAAATATACTACGACATATTCCTTTTAAACATACTACTTCATATTCCTCTTAAATATACTACTTCATATTCCTCTTAAACATACTACTTCATATTCCTCTTAAAAATACTACTTCATATTCCTTTTAAATATACTACTTCATGTTCCTCTAAATATTTAATTTCAATATACCTCTTAAATATACTAATCTTCATATTCATCTTAAATATATTACTTCATATTCCTCTTAAATATACTACTTCATATTCCTCTTAAATAATATACTACTCATATTCCTCTTAAACATACTACTTCATATTCCTCTAAACATACTAATTCATATTCCTCTTAAACATACTACTTCATATTCCTCTTAAATATACTACTTCATATTCCTCTTAAAACATACTACTTCATCCTCTTAAACATACTACTTCATATTCCTCTAAACATACTACTTCATATTATTTTTAAACATACTACTTCATATTCTTCTTAAACATACTACTTCATATTCCTCTTAAACATACAACTTCATATTCCTCTTAATCATACTACTTCATATTCCTCTTAAACATACTACTTCATATTCCTCTTAAACATACTACTTCATATTCCTCTTAAATATACTACTTCATATTCCTCTTAAACATACTACTTCATATTCCTCTTAAACATACTACTTCATATTTCTCTTAAACATACTACTTCATATTATTTTTTAACATACTACTTTATATTATTTTTAAACATACTACTTCATATTCCTCTAAACATACTACTTCATATTCCTCTTAAACATACTACTTCATATTCCTCTTAAACATACTACTTCATATTCCTCAAAAATATACTACAACATATTCCTTTTAAACATACTACTTCATATTCCTCTTAAATATACTACTTCATATTCCTCTTAAATATTCTACTTCATATTCCTCTTAAATATACTACTTCATTTTTGTCTTGAATATACTACTTTATATTCCTCTTAAATATACTACTTCATATTCCTCTTAAATATACTACATCATATTCCTCTTAAATATACTACTTCATATTCCTCTTAAACATACTACTTCATATTCGTCTTAAACATACTACTTCATATTCCTACTAAATATACTACATCATATGCCTCTTAAATATACTACTTCCTATTCCTCTTAAATATACTACTTAATATTCCTCTTAAATATACTACTTCATATTCCTCTTAAATATACTACTTCATATTCCTCTAAACATACTACTTCATATTCCTCTTAAACATACTACTTCATATTCCTCTTAAATATACTACTTCATATTGCTCTTAAACATACTACTTCATAATCCTCTTAAACATTCTACTTCATATTCCTCTTAAACATACTACTTCATATTATTTTTAAAGATACTACTTCATATTCTTCTTAAACATACTACTTCATATTCCTCTTAAACATACAACTTCATATTCCTCTTAAACATACTAAGTCATATTCCTCTTAAACATACTACTTCATATTCCTCTTAAATATACTACTTCATATTCCCCTTAAATATACTACTTAATATTCCTCTTAAACATACTACTTCATATTCCTCTTAAACATACTACTTCATATTTCTCTAAACATACGACTTCATATTATTTTTAAACATACTACTTCATATTATTTTAAACATACTACTTCATATTCCTCTTAAACATATTACTTCATATTCCTCTTAAACATACTACTTCATATTCCTCAAAAATATACTACATCATATTCCTTTTAAGCATACTACTTCATATTCCTCTTAAATATACTACTTCATATTCCTCTTAAACATACTACTTCATATTCCTCTTAAAAATACTACTTCATATTCCTTTTAAATATACTACTTCATATTCCTCTTAAATATTCTATTTCATATTCCTCTTAAATATACTACTCTTCATATTCATCTTAAATATATTACTTCATATTCCTCTTAAATATACTACTTCATATTCCTCTTAAATATACTACTTCATATTCCTCTAAAACATACTACTTCATATTCCTCTTAAACATACTACTTCATATTCCTCTTAAACATACTACTTCATATTCCTCTTAAATATACTACTTCATATTCCTCTTAAATATACTACATCATATTCCTATTAAATATACTACTTCATATTCCTCTTAAACATACTACTTCATATTCGTCTTAAACATACTACTTCATATTCTCCTAAATATACTACATCATATGCCTCTTAAATATACTACTTTCTATTCCTCTTAATATACTACTTCATATTCCTCTTAAATATACTACTTCATATTCCTCTTAAATATACTACTTCATATTCCTCTTAAACATACTACTTCATATTCCTCTTAAACATACTACTTCATATTCCTCTTAAATATACTACTTCATATTCCTCTTAAACATACTACTTCATAATCCTCTTAAACATACTACTTCATATTCCTCTTAAACATACTACTTCATATTATTTTTAACATACTACTTCATATTCTTCTTAAACATACTACTTCATATTCCTTTTAAACATACAACTTCATATTCCTCTTAAACATACTACTTCATATTCCTCTTAAACATACTACTTCATATTCCTCTTAAACATACTACTTCATATTCCTCTTAAATATACTACTTCATATTCCTCTTAAACATACTACTTCATATTCCTTTAAACATACTACTTCATATTTCTCTTAAACATACTACTTCATATTATTTTTAAACATACTACTTCATATTATTTTTAAACATACTACTTCATATTCCTCTTAAACATACTACTTCATATTCCTCTTAAACATACTACTTCATATTCCTCTTAAACATACTACTTCATATTCCTCAAAAATATACTACAACATATTCCTTTTAAACATACTACTTCATATTCCTCTTAAATATACTACTTCATATTCTTCTTAAATATATTACTTCATATTCCTCCTAAACATACTACTTCATATTTCTCTTAAACATACTACTTCATATTCCTCTTAAACATACTACTTCATATTCCTCTTAAACATACTACTTCATATTCCTCTTAAACATACTACTTCAAATTCCTTTTAAACATACTACTTCATATTACTCTTAAACATACTACTTCATATTCCTCTTAAACATACTACTTCATATTCCTCTTAAACATACTACTTCATATTCCTTTTAAATATACTACTTCATATTCCGCTTAAATATAATACTACATATTCCTCTTAAATATACTACTTCATATTCCTCTTAAATATACTACTTCATATTCCTCGTAAATATACTACTTCATATTCCTCTTAAATATACTACTTCATATTTCTCTTAAACATACTACTTCATATTTCCCTTAAACATATAACTTCATATTACTCTTAAATATACTACTTCATATTACTTTTAAACATACTACTTTATATTCCTCTTAAATATACTACTTCATATTCCTTTTAAACATACTACTTCGTATTCCTCTTAAACATACTACTTCATATTCCTCTTAAACATACTACTTCATATTCCTCTTAAATATACTACTTCATATTCCCCTTAAGTATACTACTTCATATTCCTCTTAAAAATACTACTTCATATTCCTCTTAAATATACTAATTCATATTATTCTTAAACATGCTACTTCATATTTCTCTTAAACATAATTCTTCATATTCCTCTTAAACATACTACTTCATATTCCTCTTAAATATACTACTTCATATTCCTCTTAAATGTACTACTTCATATTCCTCTTAAATATACTACTTCATATTCCTCTTAAATATAATACTTCATATACCTCTTAAATATAATACTTCATATTCCTCTTAAACATACTACTTCATATCCTCTTAAATATACTACTTCATATTCATCTTAAATATACTACTTCATATTCCTCTTAAATATACTACTTCATATTCCTCTTAAATATACTACTTCATATTCCTCTTAAATATACTACTTCATATTCCTCTTAAATATAATACTTCATATTCCTCTTAAACATACTACTTCATAATGGTTTTAAACATACTACTTCATATTCCTCTTAAATATACTACTTCATATTCCTCTTAAATATACTACTTCATATTCCTCTTAAACATACTACTTCATATTCCTCTTAAATATACTACTTCATATTCCTCTTAAATATACTACTTCATATTCCTCTTAAATATAATACTTCATATACGTCTTAAATATAATACTTCATATTCCTCTTAAACATACTACTTCATATCCTCTTAAATATACTACTTCATATTCATCTTAAATATACTACTTCATATTCCTCTTAAATATACTACTTCATATTCCTCTTAAATATACTACTTCATTTTCCTCTTAAATATTCTACTTCATTTTCCTCTTAAATATACTACTCTTTATATTCATCTTAAATATATTACTTCATATTCGTCTTAAACATACTACTTCATATTCCTTAAAAATATACTACATCATATTCCTTTTAAACATACTACTTCATATTCCTCTTAAATATACTACTTCATATTCCTCTTAAACATACTACTTCATATTCCTCTTAAAAATACTACTTCATATTCCTCCTAATTATACTACATCATATGCCTCTTAAATATACTACTTTCTATTCCTCTTTAATATACTACTTCATATTCCTCTTAAATATACTACTTCATATTCCTCTTACATATACTACTTCATATTCCTCTTAAACATACTACTTCATATTCCTCTTAAACATACTACTTCATATTCCTCTTAAATATACTACTTCATATTCCTCTTAAACATACTACTTCATAATCCTCTTAAACATACTACTTCATATTCCTCTTAAACATACTACTTCATATTATTTTTAACATACTACTTCATATTCTTCTTAAACATACTACTTCATATTCCTTTTAAACATACAACTTCATATTCCTCTTAAACATACTACTTCATATTCCTCTTAAACATACTACTTCATATTCCTCTTAAACATACTACTTCATATTCCTCTTAAATATACTACTTCATATTCCTCTTAAACATACTACTTCATATTCCTCTTAAACATACTACTTCATATTTCTCTTAAACATACTACTTCATATTATTTTTAAACATACTACTTCATATTATTTTTAAACATATTACTTCATATTCCTCTTAAACATACTACTTCATATTCCTCTTAAACATACTACTTCATATTCCTCTTAAACATACTACTTCATATTCCTCAAAAATATACTACTTTATATTCCTTTTAAACATACTACTTCATATTCCTCTTAAATATACTACTTCATTTTCCTCTTAAATATATTACTTCATATTCCTCCTAAACATACTACTTCATATTTCTCTTAAACATACTACTTCATATTCCTCTTAAACATACTACTTCATATTCCTCTTAAACATACTACTTCATATTCCTCTTAAACATACTACTTCAAATTCCTTTTAAACATACTACTTCATATTACTCTTAAACATACTACTTCATATTCCTCTTAAACATACTACTTCATATTCCTCTTAAACATACTACTTCATATTCCTTTTAAATATACTACTTCATATTCCGCTTAAATATAATACTACATATTCCTCTTAAATATACTACTTCATATTCCTCTTAAATATACTACTTCATATTCCTCGTAAATATACTACTTCATATTCCTCTTAAATATACTACTTCATATTTCTCTTAAACATACTACTTCATATTTCCCTTAAACATATAACTTCATATTACTCTTAAATATACTACTTCATATTACTTTTAAACATACTACTTCATATTCCTCTTAAATATACTACTTCATATTCCTTTTAAACATACTACTTCGTATTCCTCTTAAACATACTACTTCATATTCCTCTTAAACATACTACTTCATATTCCTCTTAAATATACTACTTCATATTCCCCTTAAGTATACTACTTCATATTCCTCTTAAAAATACTACTTCATATTCCTCTTAAATATACTAATTCATATTATTCTTAAACATGCTACTTCATATTTCTCTTAAACATAATTCTTCATATTCCTCTTAAACATACTACTTCATATTCCTCTTAAATATACTACTTCATATTCCTCTTAAATATACTACTTCATATTCCTCTTAAATATACTACTTCATATTCCTCTTAAATATAATACTTCATATACCTCTTAAATATAATACTTCATATTCCTCTTAAACATACTACTTCATATCCTCTTAAATATACTACTTCATATTCATCTTAAATATACTACTTCATATTCCTCTTAAATATACTACTTCATATTCCTCTTAAATATACTACTTCATATTCCTCTTAAATATACTACTTCATATTACTCTTAAACATACTACTTCATATTCCTCTTAAACATACTACTTCATATTACTCTTAAACATACTACTTCATATTCTTCTTAAACATACTATTTCATATTCCTCTTAAATATACTACTTCATATTCCTCTTAAATATACTACTTCATATTCCTCTTAAACATACTACTTCATATTCCTCTTAAACATACTACTTCATATTCCTCTTAAACATACTACTTCATATTCCACTTAAACATACAACTTTATATTCTTCTTAAACATACTACTTCATATTCCTCTTAAACATACTACTTCATATTCCTCTTAAAGATACTACTTTATATTCCTCTTAAATATACTACTTCATATTCCTCTTAAGCATACTACTTCATATTCCTCTTAAACATACTACTTCATATTCCTTTTAAACAAACTACTTCATATTCCTCTTAAACATACTACTTCATATTAATCTTAAACATACTAGTTCATATTCCTCTTAAATATACTACTTCATATTCATCTTAAATATACTACTTCATATTCCTCTTAAATATACTACTTCATATTCCTCTTAAATATACTACTTCATATTCCTCTTAAATATACTACTTCATATTCCTCTTAAATATAATACTTCATATTCCTCTTAAACATACTACTTCATAATGGTTTTAAACATACTACTTCATATTCCTCTTAAATATACTACTTCATATTCCTCTTAAATATACTACTTCATATTCCTCTTAAACATACTACTTCATATTCCTCTTAAATATACTACTTCATATTCCTCTTAAATATACTACTTCATATTCCTCTTAAATATAATACTTCATATACGTCTTAAATATAATACTTCATATTCCTCTTAAACATACTACTTCATATCCTCTTAAATATACTACTTCATATTCATCTTAAATATACTACTTCATATTCCTCTTAAATATACTACTTCATATTCCTCTTAAATATACTACTTCATTTTCCTCTTAAATATTCTACTTCATTTTCCTCTTAAATATACTACTCTTTATATTCATCTTAAATATATTACTTCATATTCGTCTTAAACATACTACTTCATATTCCTCAAAAATATACTACATCATATTCCTTTTAAACATACTACTTCATATTCCTCTTAAATATACTACTTCATATTCCTCTTAAACATACTACTTCATATTCCTCTTAAAAATACTACTTCATATTCCTCCTAATTATACTACATCATATGCCTCTTAAATATACTACTTTCTATTCCTCTTTAATATACTACTTCATATTCCTCTTAAATATACTACTTCATATTCCTCTTAAATATACTACTTCATATTCCTCTTAAACATACTACTTCATATTCCTCTTAAACATACTACTTCATATTCCTCTTAAATATACTACTTCATATTCCTCTTAAACATACTACTTCATAATCCTCTTAAACATACTACTTCATATTCCTCTTAAACATACTACTTCATATTATTTTTAACATACTACTTCATATTCTTCTTAAACATACTACTTCATATTCCTTTTAAACATACAACTTCATATTCCTCTTAAACATACTACTTCATATTCCTCTTAAACATACTACTTCATATTCCTCTTAAACATACTACTTCATATTCCTCTTAAATATACTACTTCATATTCCTCTTAAACATACTACTTCATATTCCTCTTAAACATACTACTTCATATTTCTCTTAAACATACTACTTCATATTATTTTTAAACATACTACTTCATATTATTTTTAAACATATTACTTCATATTCCTCTTAAACATACTACTTCATATTCCTCTTAAACATACTACTTCATATTCCTCTTAAACATACTACTTCATATTCCTCAAAAATATACTACAACATATTTCTTTTAAACATACTACTTCATATTCCTCTTAAATATACTACTTCATTTTCCTCTTAAATATATTACTTCATATTCCTCCTAAACATACTACTTCATATTTCTCTTAAACATACTACTTCATATTCCTCTTAAACATACTACTTCATATTCCTCTTAAACATACTACTTCATATTCCTCTTAAACATACTACTTCAAATTCCTTTTAAACATACTACTTCATATTACTCTTAAACATACTACTTCATATTCCTCTTAAACATACTACTTCATATTCCTCTTAAACATACTACTTCATATTCCTTTTAAATATACTACTTCATATTCCGCTTAAATATAATACTACATATTCCTCTTAAATATACTACTTCATATTCCTCTTAAATATACTACTTCATATTCCTCGTAAATATACTACTTCATATTCCTCTTAAATATACTACTTCATATTTCTCTTAAACATACTACTTCATATTTCCCTTAAACATATAACTTCATATTACTCTTAAATATACTACTTCATATTACTTTTAAACATACTACTTCATATTCCTCTTAAATATACTACTTCATATTCCTTTTAAACATACTACTTCGTATTCCTCTTAAACATACTACTTCATATTCCTCTTAAACATACTACTTCATATTCCTCTTAAATATACTACTTCATATTCCCCTTAAGTATACTACTTCATATTCCTCTTAAAAATACTACTTCATATTCCTCTTAAATATACTAATTCATATTATTCTTAAACATGCTACTTCATATTTCTCTTAAACATAATTCTTCATATTCCTCTTAAACATACTACTTCATATTCCTCTTAAATATACTACTTCATATTCCTCTTAAATATACTACTTCATATTCCTCTTAAATATACTACTTCATATTCCTCTTAAATATAATACTTCATATACCTCTTAAATATAATACTTCATATTCCTCTTAAACATACTACTTCATATCCTCTTAAATATACTACTTCATATTCATCTTAAATATACTACTTCATATTCCTCTTAAATATACTACTTCATATTCCTCTTAAATATACTACTTCATATTCCTCTTAAATATACTACTTCATATTCCTCTTAAATATAATACTTCATATTCCTCTTAAACATACTACTTCATAATGGTTTTAAACATACTACTTCATATTCCTCTTAAACATACTACTTCATATTCCTCTTAAATATACTACTTCATATCACTCTTAAACATACTACTTCATATTCCTCTTAAATATACTATTTCATATTCCTCTTAAATATACTACTTCATATTCCTCTTAAATATAATACTTCATATACGTCTTAAATATAATACTTCATATTCCTCTTAAACATACTACTTCACTTAAATATACTACTTCATATTCATCTTAAATATACTACTTCATATTCCTCTTAAATATACTACTTCATATTCATCTTAAATATACTACTTCATTTTCCTCTTAAATATTTTACTTCATTTTCCTCTTAAATATACTACTCTTTATATTCATCTTAAATATATTACTTCATATTCGTCTTAAACATACTACTTCATATTCCTCAAAAATATACTACATCATATTCCTTTTAAACATACTACTTCATATTCCTCTTAAATATACTACTTCATATTCCTCTTAAACATACTACTTCATATTCCTCTTAAAAATACTACTTCATATTCCTTTTAAATATACTACTTCATATTCCTCTTAAATATTATATTTCATATTCCTCTTAAATATACTACTCTTCATATTCATCTTAAATATATTACTTCATATTCCTCTTAAATATACTACTTCATATTCCTCTTAAATATACTATTTCATATTCCTCTTAAACATACTACTTCATATTCCTCGTAAACATACTACTTCATATTCCTCTTAAACATACTACTTCATATTCTTCTTAAATATACTACTTCATATTTCTCTTAAATATACTACATCATATTCCTCTTGAATATACTACTTCATATTCCACTTAAACATACTACTTCATATTCGTCTTAAACATACTACTTCATAATCCTCCTAAATATACTACATCATATGCCTCTTAAATATACTACTTCCTATTCCTCTTAAATATACTACTTCATATTCCTCTTAAATATACTACTTCATATTCCTCTTAAATATACTACTTCATATTCCTCTTAAACATACTACTTCATATTCCTCTTAAACATACTACTTCATATTCCTCTTAAATATACTACTTCATATTCCTCTTAAACATACTACTTCATATTCCTTTTAAATATACTACTTCATATTCCTCTTAAACATACTACTTCATAATCCTCTTAAACATACTACTTCATATTCCTCTTAAACATACTACTTCATATTATTTTTAACATACTACTTCATATTCTTCTTAAACATACTACTTCATATTCCTCTTAAACATACAACTTCATATTCCTCTTAAACATACTACTTCATATTCCTCTTAAACATACTACTTCATATTCCTCTTAAACATACTACTTCATATTCCTCTTAAATATACTACTTCATATTCCTCTTAAACATACTACTTCATATTCCTCTTAAACATACTACTTCATATTTCTCTTAAACATACTACTTCATATTATTTTTAAACATACTACTTCATATTATTTTTAAACATACTACTTCATATTCCTCTTAAATATAATACTTCATATTCCTCTTAAACATACTACTTCATAATGGCTTTAAACATACTACTTCATATTCCTCTTAAATATACTACTTCATATTCCTCTTAAATATACTACTTCATATTCCTCTTCAACATACTACTTCATATTCCTCTTAAATATACTACTTCATATTCCTCTTAAATATACTACTTCATTTTCCTCTTAAATATAATACTTCATATACCTCTTAAATATCATACTTCATATTCCTCTTAAACATACTACTTCATATGCTCTTAAATATACTACTTCATATTCATCTTAAATATACTACTTTATATTCCTCTTAAATATACTACTTCATATTCCTCTTAAATATACTACTTCATATTCCTCTTAAATATTCTACTTCATTTTCCTCTTAAATATACTACTCTTTATATTCATCTTAAATATATTACTTCATATTCCTCTTAAACATACTACTTCATATTCATCAAAAATATACTACATCATATTCCTTTTAAACATACTACTTCATATTCCTCTTAAATATACTACTTCATATTCCTTTTAAACATACTACTTCATATTCCTCTTAAAAATACTACTTCATATTCCTTTTAAATATACTACTTCATATTCCTCTTAAATATTCTATTTCATATTCCTCTTAAATATACTACTCTTCATATTCATCTTAAATATATTACTTCATATTCCTCTTAAATATACTACTTCATATTTCTCTTAAATATACTACTTCGTATTCCTCTTAAACAAACTACTTCATATTCCTCTTAAACATACTACTTCATATTCCTCTTAAACATACTACTTCATATTCTTCTTAAATATACTACTTCATATTCCTCTTAAATATACTACATCATATTCCTCTTAAATATACTACTTCATATTCCTCTTAAACATACTACTTCATATTCGTCTTAAACATACTACTTCATATTCCTCCTAAATATACTACATAATATGCCTCTTAAATATACTACTTCCTATTCCTCTTAAATGTACTACTTCATATTCCTCTTAAATATACTACTTCATATTCCTCTTAAATATTCTACTTCATATTCCTCTTAAACATACTACTTCATATTCCTCTTAAACATACTACTTCATATTCCTTTTAAATATACTACTTCATATTCCTCTTAAACATACTACTTCATAATCCTCTTAAACATACTACTTCATATTCCTCTTAAACATACTACTTCATATTATTTTTAACATACTACTTCATATTCTTCTTAAACATACTACTTCATATTCCTTTTAAACATACAACTTCATATTCCTCTTAAACATACTACTTCATATTCCTCTTAAACATACTACTTCATATTCCTCTTAAACATACTACTTCATATTTCTCTTAAATATACTACTTCATATTCCTCTTAAACATACTACTTCATATTCCTCTTAAACATACTACTTCATATTTCTCTTAAACATACTACTTCATATTATTTTTAAACATACTACTTCATATTATTTTTAAACATACTACTTCATATTCCTCTTAAACATACTACTTCATATTCCTCTTAAACATACTACTTCATATTCCTCTAAAACATACTACTTCATATTCCTCAAAAATATACTACAACATATTCCTTTTAAACATACTACTTCATATTCCTCTTAAATATACTACTTCATATTCCTCTTAAATATATTACTTCATATTGCTCCTAAACATACTACTTCATATTTCTCTTAAACATACTACTTCATATTCCTCTTAAACATACTACTTCATATTCCTCTTAAACATACTACTTCATATTCCTCTTAAACATACTAATTCATATTCCTCTTAAACATACTACTTCAAATTCCTTTTAAACATACTACTTCATATTACTCTTAAACATACGTATACTACTTCATATTCCTCTTAAACATACTACTTCATATTCCTCTTAAACATACTACTTCATATTCCTTTTATATACACTACTTCATATTCCGCTTTAATATAATACTTCATATTCCTCTTAAATATACTACTTCATATTCCTCTTAAATATACTACTTCATATTCCTCGTAAATATACTACTTCATATTCCTTTTAAATATACTACTTCATATTTCTCTTAAACATACTACTTCATATTTCCCTTAAACATATAACTTCATATTACTCTTAAATATACTACTTCATATTACTTTTAAACATACTACTTCATATTCCTCTTAAACATACTACTTCATATTCCTTTTAAACATACTACTTCGTATTCCTCTTAAACATACTACTTCATATTCCTCTTAAACATACTACTTCATATTCCTCTAAAATGTACTACTTCATATTCCCCTTAAGTATACTACTTCATATTCCTCTTAAAAATACTACTTCATATTCCTCTTAAATATACTAATTCATATTACTCTTAAACATGCTACTTTATATTCCTCTTAAACATACTACTTCATATTCCTCTTAAACATACTACTTCATATTCCTCTTAAACATACTACTTCATATTCCTCTTAAACATACTACTTCATATTCCTCTTAAACATACTACTTCATATTCCTCTTAAATATACTACTTCATATTCCTCTTAAATATACTACTTCATATTCCTCTTAAATATACTACTTCATATTCCTCTTAAATATACTACTTCATATTCCTCTTAAATATAATACTTCATATACCTCTTAAATATAATACTTCATATTGCTCTTAAACATACTACTTCATATCCTCTTAAATATACTACTTCATATTCATCTTAAATATACTACTTCATATTCTTCTTAAATATACTACTTCATATTCCTCTTAAATATACTACTTCATATTACTCTTAAATATACTACTTCATATTCCTCTTAAATATAATACTTCATATTCCTCTTAAACATACTACTTCATAATGGCTTTAAACATACTACTTCATATTCCTCTTAAATATACTACTTCATATTCCTCTTAAATATACTACTTCATATTCCTCTTAAACATACTACTTCATATTCCTCTTAAATATACTACTTCATATTCCTCTTAAATATACTACTTCATTTTCCTCTTAAATATAATACTTCATATACCTCTTAAATATAATACTCTTAAATATACTACTTCATATTCATCTTAAATATACTACTTCATATTCCTCTTAAATATACTACTTCATATTCCTCTTAAATATACTACTTCATATTCCTCTTAAATATTCTACTTCATTTTCCTCTTAAATATACTACTCTTTATATTCATCTTAAATATATTACTTCATATTCCTCTTAAACATACTACTTCATATTCATCAAAAATATACTACATCATATTCCCTTTAAACATACTACTTCATATTCCTCTTAAATATACTACTTCATATTCCTCTTAAATATACTACTTCATATTCCTCTTAAACATACTACTTCATATTCCTCTTAAACATACTACTTCATATTTCTCTTAAACATACTACTTCATATTATTTTTAAACATACTACTTCATATTATTTTTAAACATACTACTTCATATTCCTCTTAAACATACTACTTCATATTCCTCTTAAACATACTACTTCATATTCCTCTTAAACATACTACTTCATATTCCTCAAAAATATACTACAACATATTCCTTTTAATCATACTACTTCATATTCCTCTTAAATATACTACTTCATATTGCTCTTAAATTAATAACTTCATATTCCTCCTAAACATACTACTTCATATTTCTCTTAAACATACTACTTCATATTCCTCTTAAACATACTACTTCATATTCCTCTTAAACATACTACTTCATATTCCTCTTAAACATTCTACTTCAAATTCCTTTTAAACATACTACTTCATATTACTCTTAAACATACTACTTCATATTCCTCTTAAACATACTACTTCATATTCCTCCTAAACATACTACTTCATATTCCTTTTAAATATACTACTTCATATTCCGCTTAAATATAATACTTCATAATTCTCTTAAATATACTACTTCATATTCCTCTTAAATATACTACTTCATATTCCTCGTAAATATACTACTTCATAATCCTCTTAAATATTCCTCTTAAATATACTACTTCATATTCCTCTTAAACATACTACTTCATATTCCTCTTAAAAATACTACTTCATATTCCTTTTAAATATACTACTTCATACTCCTCTTAAATATTCTATTTCATATTCCTCTTAAATATACTACTCTTCATATTCATCTTAAATATATTACTTCATATTCCTCTTAAATATACTACTTCATATTCCTCTTAAATATACTACTTCATATTCCTCTTAAACATACTACTTCATATTCCTCTTAAACATACTACTTCATATTCCTCTTAAACATACTACTTCATATTCTTCTTAATTATACTACTTCATATTCCTCTTAAATATACTACATCATATTCCTCTTAAATATACTACTTCATATTCCTCTTAAACATACTACTTCATATTCGTCTTAAACATACTACTTCATATTCCTCCTAAATATACTACATCATATGCCTCTTAAATATACTACTTCCTATTCCTCTTAAATATACTACTTCATATTCCTCTTAAATATACTACTTCATATTCCTCTTAAATATACTACTTCATATTCCTCTTAAACATACTACTTCATATTCCTCTTAAACATACTACTTCATATTCCTTTTAAATATACTACTTCATATTCCTCTTAAACATACTACTTCATAATCCTCTTAAACATACTACTTCATATTCCTCTTAAACATACTACTTCATATTATTTTTAACATACTACTTCATATTCTTCTTAAACATACTACTTCATATTCCTTTTAACCATACAACTTCATATTCCTCTTAAACATACTACTTCATATTCCTCTTAAACATACTACTTCATATTCCTCTTAAACATACTACTTCATATTCCTCTTAAATATACTACTTCATATTCCTCTTAAACATAATACTTCATATTCCTCTTAAACATACTACTTCATATTTCTCTTAAACATACTACTTCATATTATTTTTAAACATACTACTTCATATTATTTTTAAACATACTACTTCATATTCCTCTTAAACATACTACTTCATATTCCTCTTAAACATACTACTTCATATTCCTCTTAAACATACTACTTCATATTCCTCAAAAATATACTACAACATATTCCTTTTAAACATACTACTTCATATTCCTCTTAAATATACTACTTCATATTCCTCTTAAATATATTACTTCATATTGCTCCTAAACATACTACTTCATATTTCCCTTAAACATACTACTTCATATTCCTCTTAAACATACTACTTCATATTCCTCTTAAACATACTACTTCATATTCCTCTTAAACATACTAATTCATATTCCTCTTAAACATACTACTTCAAATTCCTTTTAAACATACTACTTCATATTACTCTTAAACATACTACTTCATATTCCTCTTAAACATACTACTTCATATTCCTCTTAAACATACTACTTCATATTCCTTTTAAATATACTACTTCATATTCCGCTTTAATATAATACTTCATATTCCTCTTAAATATACTACTTCATATTCCTCTTAAATATACTACTTCATATTCCTCGTAAATATACTACTTCATATTCCTCTTAAATATACTACTTCATATTTCTCTTAAACATACTACTTCATATTTCCCTTAAACATATAACTTCATATTACTCTTAAATATACTACTTCATATTACTTTTAAACATACTACTTCATATTCCTCTTAAACATACTACTTCATATTCCTTTTAAACATACTACTTCGTATTCCTCTTAAACATACTACTTCATATTCCTCTTAAACATACTACTTCATATTCCTCTTAAATGTACTACTTCATATTCCCCTTAAGTATACTACTTCATATTCCTCTTAAAAATACTACTTCATATTCCTCTTAAATATACTAATTCATATTACTCTTAAACATGCTACTTTATATTCCTCTTAAACATACTACTTCATATTCCTCTTAAACATACTACTTCATATTCATCTTAAACATACTACTTCATATTGCTCTTAAACATACTACTTCATATTCCTCTTAAACTTACTACTTCATATTCCTCTTAAATATACTACTTCATATTCCTCTTAAATATACTACTTCATATTCCTCTTAAATATACTACTTCATATTCCTCTTAAATATACTACTTCATATTCCTCTTAAATATAATACTTTATATACCTCTTAAATATAATACTTCATATTCCTCTTAAACATACTACTTCATATCCTCTTAAATTTGCTACTTCATATTCATCTTAAATATACTACTTCATATTCTTCTTAAATATACTACTTCATATTCCTCTTAAATATACTACTTCATATTCCTCTTAAATATACTACTTCATATTCCTCTTAAATATAATACTTCATATTCCTCTTAAACATACTACTTCATAATGGCTTTAAACATACTACTTCATATTCCTCTTAAATATACTACTTCATATTCCTCTTAAATATACTACTTCATATTCCTTTTAAACATACTACTTCATATTCCTCTTAAATATACTACTTCATATTCCTCTTAAATATACTACTTCATTTTCCTCTTAAAAATAATACTTCATATACCTCTTAAATATAATACTTCATATTCCTCTTAAACATACTACTTCATATCCTCTTAAATATACTACTTCATATTCATCTTAAATATACTACTTCATATTCCTCCTAAATATACTACTTCATATTCCTCTTAAATATACTACTTCATATTCCTCTTAAATATTCTACTTCATTTTCCTCTTAAATATACTACTCTTTATATTCATCTTAAATATATTACTTCATATTCTTCTTAAACATACTACTACATATTCATCAAAAATATACTACATCATATTCCTTTTAAACATATAACTTCATATTACTCTTAAATATACTACTTCATATTACTTTTAAACATACTACTTCATATTTCTCTTAAACATACTACTTCATATTATTTTTAAACATACTACTTCATATTATTTTTAAACATACTACTTCATATTCCTCTTAAACATACTACTTCATATTCCTCTTAAACATACTACTTCATATTCCTCTTAAACATACTACTTCATATTCCTCAAAAATATACTACAACATATTCCTTTTAATCATACTACTTCATATTCCTCTTAAATATACTACTTCATATTGCTCTTAAATTAATAACTTCATATTCCTCCTAAACATACTACTTCATATTTCTCTTAAACATACTACTTCATATTCCTCTTAAACATACTACTTCATATTCCTCTTAAACATACTACTTCATATTCCTCTTAAACATTCTACTTCAAATTCCTTTTAAACATACTACTTCATATTACTCTTAAACATACTACTTCATATTCCTCTTAAACATACTACTTCATATTCCTCTTAAACATACTACTTCATATTCCTTTTAAATATACTACTTCATATTCCGCTTAAATATAATACTTCATAATTCTCTTAAATATACTACTTCATATTCCTCTTAAATATACTACTTCATATTCCTCGTAAATATACTACTTCATAATCCTCTTAAATATTCCTCTTAAATATACTACTTCATATTCCTCTTAAACATACTACTTCATATTCCTCTTAAAAATACTACTTCATATTCCTTTTAAATATACTACTTCATACTCCTCTTAAATATTCTATTTCATATTCCTCTTAAATATACTACTCTTCATATTCATCTTAAATATATTACTTCATATTCCTCTTAAATATACTACTTCATATTCCTCTTAAATATACTACTTCATATTCCTCTTAAACATACTACTTCATATTCCTCTTAAACATACTACTTCATATTCCTCTTAAACATACTACTTCATATTCTTCTTAATTATACTACTTCATATTCCTCTTAAATATACTACATCATATTCCTCTTAAATATACTACTTCATATTCCTCTTAAACATACTACTTCATATTCGTCTTAAACATACTACTTCATATTCCTCCTAAATATACTACATCATATGCCTCTTAAATATACTACTTCCTATTCCTCTTAAATATACTACTTCATATTCCTCTTAAATATACTACTTCATATTCCTCTTAAATATACTACTTCATATTCCTCTTAAACATACTACTTCATATTCCTCTTAAACATACTACTTCATATTCCTTTTAAATATACTACTTCATATTCCTCTTAAACATACTACTTCATAATCCTCTTAAACATACTACTTCATATTCCTCTTAAACATACTACTTCATATTATTTTTAACATACTACTTCATATTCTTCTTAAACATACTACTTCATATTCCTTTTAACCATACAACTTCATATTCCTCTTAAACATACTACTTCATATTCCTCTTAAACATACTACTTCATATTCCTCTTAAACATACTACTTCATATTCCTCTTAAATATACTACTTCATATTCCTCTTAAACATAATACTTCATATTCCTCTTAAACATACTACTTCATATTTCTCTTAAACATACTACTTCATATTATTTTTAAACATACTACTTCATATTATTTTTAAACATACTACTTCATATTCCTCTTAAACATACTACTTCATATTCCTCTTAAACATACTACTTCATATTCCTCTTAAACATACTACTTCATATTCCTCAAAAATATACTACAACATATTCCTTTTAAACATACTACTTCATATTCCTCTTAAATATACTACTTCATATTCCTCTTAAATATATTACTTCATATTGCTCCTAAACATACTACTTCATATTTCCCTTAAACATACTACTTCATATTCCTCTTAAACATACTACTTCATATTCCTCTTAAACATACTACTTCATATTCCTCTTAAACATACTAATTCATATTCCTCTTAAACATACTACTTCAAATTCCTTTTAAACATACTACTTCATATTACTCTTAAACATACTACTTCATATTCCTCTTAAACATACTACTTCATATTCCTCTTAAACATACTACTTCATATTCCTTTTAAATATACTACTTCATATTCCGCTTTAATATAATACTTTATATTCCTCTTAAATATACTACTTCATATTCCTCTTAAATATACTACTTCATATTCCTCGTAAATATACTACTTCATATTCCTCTTAAATATACTACTTCATATTTCTCTTAAACATACTACTTCATATTTCCCTTAAACATATAACTTCATATTACTCTTAAATATACTACTTCATATTACTTTTAAACATACTACTTCATATTCCTCTTAAACATACTACTTCATATTCCTTTTAAACATACTACTTCGTATTCCTCTTAAACATACTACTTCATATTCCTCTTAAACATACTACTTCATATTCCTCTTAAATGTACTACTTCATATTCCCCTTAAGTATACTACTTCATATTCCTCTTAAAAATACTACTTCATATTCCTCTTAAATATACTAATTCATATTACTCTTAAACATGCTACTTTATATTCCTCTTAAACATACTACTTCATATTCCTCTTAAACATACTACTTCATATTCATCTTAAACATACTACTTCATATTGCTCTTAAACATACTACTTCATATTCCTCTTAAACTTACTACTTCATATTCCTCTTAAATATACTACTTCATATTCCTCTTAAATATACTACTTCATATTCCTCTTAAATATACTACTTCATATTCCTCTTAAATATACTACTTCATATTCCTCTTAAATATAATACTTTATATACCTCTTAAATATAATACTTCATATTCCTCTTAAACATACTACTTCATATCCTCTTAAATTTGCTACTTCATATTCATCTTAAATATACTACTTCATATTCTTCTTAAATATACTACTTCATATTCCTCTTAAATATACTACTTCATATTCCTCTTAAATATACTACTTCATATTCCTCTTAAATATAATACTTCATATTCCTCTTAAACATACTACTTCATAATGGCTTTAAACATACTACTTCATATTCCTCTTAAATATACTACTTCATATTCCTCTTAAATATACTACTTCATATTCCTTTTAAACATACTACTTCATATTCCTCTTAAATATACTACTTCATATTCCTCTTAAATATACTACTTCATTTTCCTCTTAAAAATAATACTTCATATACCTCTTAAATATAATACTTCATATTCCTCTTAAACATACTACTTCATATCCTCTTAAATATACTACTTCATATTCATCTTAAATATACTACTTCATATTCCTCCTAAATATACTACTTCATATTCCTCTTAAATATACTACTTCATATTCCTCTTAAATATTCTACTTCATTTTCCTCTTAAATATACTACTCTTTATATTCATCTTAAATATATTACTTCATATTCTTCTTAAACATACTACTACATATTCATCAAAAATATACTACATCATATTCCTTTTAAACATACTACTTCATATTCCTCTTAAATATACTACTTCATATTCCTCTTAAACATACTACTTCATATTCCTCTTAAAAATACTACTTCATATTCCTTTTAAATATACTACTTCATATTCCTCTTAAATATTCTATTTCATATTCCTCTTAAATATACTACTCTTCATATTCATCTTAAATATATTACTTCATATTCCTCTTAAATATACTACTTCATATTCCTCTTAAATATACTACTTCATATTCCTCTTAAACATACTACTTCATATTCCTCTTAAACATACTACTTCATATTCCTCTTAAACATACTACTTCATATTCTTCTTAAATATACTACTTCATATTCCTCTTAAATATACTACATCATATTCCTCTTAAATATACTACTTCATATTCCTCTTAAACATACTACTTCATATTCGTCTTAAACATACTACTTCATATTCCTCCTAAATATACTACATCATATGCCTCTTAAATATACTACTTCCAATTCCTCTTAAATATACTACTTCATATTCCTCTTAAATATACTACTTCATATTCCTCTTAAATATACTACTTCATATTCCTCTTAAACATACTACTTCATATTCCTCTTAAACATACTACTTCATATTCCTCTTAAATATACTACTTCATATTCCTCTTAAACATACTACTTCATAATCCTCTTAAACATACTACTTCATATTCCTCTTAAACATACTACTTCATATTTTTTTTAACATACTACTTCATATTCTTCTTAAACATACTACTTCATATTCCTCTTAAACATACAACTTCATATTCCTCTTAAACATACTACTTCATATTCCTCTTAAACATACTACTTCATATTCCTCTTAAACATACTACTTCATATTCCTCTTAAATATACTACTTCATATTCCTCTTAAACATACTACTTCATATTCCTCTTAAACATACAACTTCATATTTCTCTTAAACATACTACTTCATATTCCTCTTAAACATACTACTTCATATTCCTCTTAAACATACTACTTCATATTCCTCTTAAACATACTACTTCATATTCCTCAAAAATATACTACAACATATTTCTTTTAAACATACTACTTCATATTCCTCTTAAATATACTACTTCATATTCCTCCTAAATATATTACTTCATATTGCTCCTAAACATACTACTTCATATTTCTCTTAAACATACTACTTCATATTCCTCTTAAACATACTACTTCATATTCCTCTTAAACATACTACTTCATATTCCTCTTAAACATACTAATTCATATTCCTCTTAAACATACTACTTCAAATTCCTTTTAAACATACTACTTCATATTACTCTTAAACATACTACTTCATATTCCTCTTAAACATACTACTTCATATTCCTCTTAAACATACTACTTCATATTCCTTTTAAATACACTACTTCATATTCCGCTTTAATATAATACTTCATATTCCTCTTAAATATACTACTTCATATTCCTCTTAAATATACTACTTCATATTCCTCGTAAATATACTACTTCATATTCCTCTTAAATATTCTACTTCATATTTCTCTTAAACATACTACTTCATATTTCCCATAAACATATAACTTCATATTACTCTTAAATATACTACTTCATATTACTTTTAAACATACTACTTCATATTCCTCTTAAACATACTACTTCATATTCCTTTTAAAAATACTACTTCGTATTCCTCTTAAACATACTACTTCATATTCCTCTTAAACATACTACTTCATATTTCTCTTAAATATACTACTTCATATTCCCCTTAAGTATACTACTTCATATTCCTCTTAAAAATACTACTTCTTATTCCTCTTAAATATACTAATTCATATTACTCTTAAACATGCTACTTCATATTCCTCTTAAACATACTACTTCATATTCCTCTTAAACAGACTACTTCATATTCCTCTTAAACATACTACTTCTTATTCCTCTTAAATATACTACTTCATATTCCTCTTAAATATACTACTTCATATTCCTCTTAAATATACTACTTCATATTCCTCTTAAATATAATACTTCATATACCTCTTAAATATAATACTTCATATTCCTCTTAAACATACTACTTCATATCCTCTTAAATATACTACTTCATATTCATCTTAAATATACTACTTCATATTCCTCTTAAATATACTACTTCATATTCCTCTTAAATATACTACTTCATATTCCTCTTAAATATAATACTTCATATTCCTCTTAAACATACTACTTCATAATGGTTTAACACATACTACTTCATATTCCTCTTAAATATACTACTTCATATTCCTCTTAAATATACTACTTCATATTCCTCTTAAACATACTACTTCATATTCCTCTTAAACATACTACTTCATATTCCTCTTAAATATACTACTTCATATTCCTCTTAAACATACTACTTCATATTCCTCTTAAACATACTACTTCATATTCCTCTTAAGCATACTACTTCATATTATTTTTAAACATACTACTTCATATTCTTCTTAAACATACTACTTCATATTCCTCTTAAACAGGCAACTTCATATTCCTCTTAAACACACTACTTCATATTCCTCTTAAGCATACTACTTCATATTCATCTTAAACATACTACTTCATATTCCTCTTAAATATACTACTTCATATTCCTCTTAAACATACTACTTCATATTCCTCTTAAACATACTACTTCATATTCCTCTTAAACATACTTCTTCATATTCTTCTTAAATATACTACTTCATATTCCTCTTAAATATACTACATCATATTCCTCTTAAATATACTACTTCATATTCCTCTTAAACATACTACTTCATATTCGTCTTAAACATACTACTTCATATTCCTCCTAAATATACTACATCATATGCCTCTTAAATATACTTCTTCCTATTCCTCTTAAATATACTACTTCATATTCCTCTTAAATATACTACGTCATATTCCTCTTAAATATACTACTTCATATTCCTCTTAAACATACTACTTCATATTCCTCTTAAACATACTACTTCATATTCCTCTTAAATATACTACTTCATATTCCTCTTAAACATACTACTTCATAATCTTCTTAAACATACTACTTCATATTCCTCTTAAACATACTACTTCATATTTTTTTTAACATACTACTTCATATTCTTCTTAAACATACTACTTCATATTCCTCTTAAACATACAACTTCATATTCCTCTTAAACATACTACTTCATATTCCTCTTAAACATGCTACTTCATATTCCTCTTAAACATACTACTTCATATTCCTCTTAAATATACTACTTCATATTCCTCTTAAACATACTACTTCATATTCCTCTTAAACATACAACTTCATATTTCTCTTAAACATACTACTTCATATTCCTCTTAAACATACTACTTCATATTCCTCTTAAACATACTACTTCATATTCCTCTTAAACATACTACTTCATATTCCTCAAAAACATACTACAACATATTCCTTTTAAACATACTACTTCATATTCCTCTTAAATATACTACTTCATATTCCTCCTAAATATATTACTTCATATTGCTCCTAAACATACTACTTCATATTTCTCTTAAACATACTACTTCATATTCCTCTTAAACATACTACTTCATATTCCTCTTAAACATACTACTTCATATTCCTCTTAAACATACTAATTCATATTCCTCTTAAACATACTACTTCAAATTCCTTTTAAACATACTACTTCATATTACTCTTAAACATACTACTTCATATTCCTCTTAAACATACTACTTCATATTCCTCTTAAACATACTACTTCATATTCCTTTTAAATACACTACTTCATATTCCGCTTTAATATAATACTTCATATTCCTCTTAAATATACTACTTCATATTCCTCTTAAATATACTACTTCATATTCCTCGTAAATATACTACTTCATATTCCTCTTAAATATTCTACTTCATATTTCTCTTAAACATACTACTTCATATTTCCCTTAAACATATAACTTCATATTACTCTTAAATATACTACTTCATATTACTTTTAAACATACTACTTCATATTCCTCTTAAACATACTACTTCATATTCCTTTTAAAAATACTACTTCGTATTCCTCTTAAACATACTACTTCATATTCCTCTTAAACATACTACTTCATATTTCTCTTAAATATACTACTTCATATTCCCCTTAAGTATACTACTTCATATTCCTCTTAAAAATACTACTTCTTATTCCTCTTAAATATACTAATTCATATTACTCTTAAACATGCTACTTCATATTCGTCTTAAACATACTACTTCATATTCCTCTTAAACATACTACTTCATATTCCTCTTAAACATACTACTTCTTATTCCTCTTAAATATACTACTTCATATTCCTCTTAAATATACTACTTCATATTCCTCTTAAATATACTACTTCATATTCCTCTTAAATATAATACTTCATATACCTCTTAAATATAATACTTCATATTCCTCTTAAACATACTACTTCATATCCTCTTAAATATACTACTTTATATTCATCTTAAATATACTACTTCATATTCCTCTTAAATATACTACTTCATATTCCTCTTAAATATACTACTTCATATTCCTCTTAAATATAATACTTCATATTCCTCTTAAACATACTACTTCATAATGGTTTTACACATACTACTTCATATTCCTCTTAAATATACTACTTCATATTCCTCTTAAATATACTACTTCATATTCCTCTTAAACATACTACTTCATATTCCTCTTAAACATACTACTTCATATTCCTCTTAAATATACTACTTCATATTCCTCTTAAACATACTACTTCATAATCCTCTTAAACATACTACTTCATATTCCTCTTAAACATACTACTTCATATTTTTTTTAACATACTACTTCATATTCTTCTTAAACATACTACTTCATATTCCTCTTAAACATACAACTTCATATTCCTCTTAAACATACTACTTCATATTCCTCTTAAACATACTACTTCATATTCCTCTTAAACATACTACTTCATATTCCTCTTAAATATACTACTTCATATTCCTCTTAAACATACTACTTCATATTCCTCTTAAACATACAACTTCATATTTCTCTTAAACATACTACTTCATATTCCTCTTAAACATACTACTTCATATTCCTCTTAAACATACTACTTCATATTCCTCTTAAACATACTACTTCATATTCCTCAAAAATATACTACAACATATTTCTTTTAAACATACTACTTCATATTCCTCTTAAATATACTACTTCATATTCCTCCTAAATATATTACTTCATATTGCTCCTAAACATACTACTTCATATTTCTCTTAAACATACTACTTCATATTCCTCTTAAACATACTACTTCATATTCCTCTTAAACATACTACTTCATATTCCTCTTAAACATACTAATTCATATTCCTCTTAAACATACTACTTCAAATTCCTTTTAAACATACTACTTCATATTACTCTTAAACATACTACTTCATATTCCTCTTAAACATACTACTTCATATTCCTCTTAAACATACTACTTCATATTCCTTTTAAATACACTACTTCATATTCCGCTTTAATATAATACTTCATATTCCTCTTAAATATACTACTTCATATTCCTCTTAAATATACTACTTCATATTCCTCGTAAATATACTACTTCATATTCCTCTTAAATATTCTACTTCATATTTCTCTTAAACATACTACTTCATATTTCCCATAAACATATAACTTCATATTACTCTTAAATATACTACTTCATATTACTTTTAAACATACTACTTCATATTCCTCTTAAACATACTACTTCATATTCCTTTTAAAAATACTACTTCGTATTCCTCTTAAACATACTACTTCATATTCCTCTTAAACATACTACTTCATATTTCTCTTAAATATACTACTTCATATTCCCCTTAAGTATACTACTTCATATTCCTCTTAAAAATACTACTTCTTATTCCTCTTAAATATACTAATTCATATTACTCTTAAACATGCTACTTCATATTCCTCTTAAACATACTACTTCATATTCCTCTTAAACAGACTACTTCATATTCCTCTTAAACATACTACTTCTTATTCCTCTTAAATATACTACTTCATATTCCTCTTAAATATACTACTTCATATTCCTCTTAAATATACTACTTCATATTCCTCTTAAATATAATACTTCATATACCTCTTAAATATAATACTTCATATTCCTCTTAAACATACTACTTCATATCCTCTTAAATATACTACTTCATATTCATCTTAAATATACTACTTCATATTCCTCTTAAATATACTACTTCATATTCCTCTTAAATATACTACTTCATATTCCTCTTAAATATAATACTTCATATTCCTCTTAAACATACTACTTCATAATGGTTTAACACATACTACTTCATATTCCTCTTAAATATACTACTTCATATTCCTCTTAAATATACTACTTCATATTCCTCTTAAACATACTACTTCATATTCCTCTTAAACATACTACTTCATATTCCTCTTAAATATACTACTTCATATTCCTCTTAAACATACTACTTCATATTCCTCTTAAACATACTACTTCATATTCCTCTTAAGCATACTACTTCATATTATTTTTAAACATACTACTTCATATTCTTCTTAAACATACTACTTCATATTCCTCTTAAACAGGCAACTTCATATTCCTCTTAAACACACTACTTCATATTCCTCTTAAGCATACTACTTCATATTCATCTTAAACATACTACTTCATATTCCTCTTAAATATACTACTTCATATTCCTCTTAAACATACTACTTCATATTCCTCTTAAACATACTACTTCATATTCCTCTTAAACATACTTCTTCATATTCTTCTTAAATATACTACTTCATATTCCTCTTAAATATACTACATCATATTCCTCTTAAATATACTACTTCATATTCCTCTTAAACATACTACTTCATATTCGTCTTAAACATACTACTTCATATTCCTCCTAAATATACTACATCATATGCCTCTTAAATATACTTCTTCCTATTCCTCTTAAATATACTACTTCATATTCCTCTTAAATATACTACGTCATATTCCTCTTAAATATACTACTTCATATTCCTCTTAAACATACTACTTCATATTCCTCTTAAACATACTACTTCATATTCCTCTTAAATATACTACTTCATATTCCTCTTAAACATACTACTTCATAATCTTCTTAAACATACTACTTCATATTCCTCTTAAACATACTACTTCATATTTTTTTTAACATACTACTTCATATTCTTCTTAAACATACTACTTCATATTCCTCTTAAACATACAACTTCATATTCCTCTTAAACATACTACTTCATATTCCTCTTAAACATGCTACTTCATATTCCTCTTAAACATACTACTTCATATTCCTCTTAAATATACTACTTCATATTCCTCTTAAACATACTACTTCATATTCCTCTTAAACATACAACTTCATATTTCTCTTAAACATACTACTTCATATTCCTCTTAAACATACTACTTCATATTCCTCTTAAACATACTACTTCATATTCCTCTTAAACATACTACTTCATATTCCTCAAAAACATACTACAACATATTCCTTTTAAACATACTACTTCATATTCCTCTTAAATATACTACTTCATATTCCTCCTAAATATATTACTTCATATTGCTCCTAAACATACTACTTCATATTTCTCTTAAACATACTACTTCATATTCCTCTTAAACATACTACTTCATATTCCTCTTAAACATACTACTTCATATTCCTCTTAAACATACTAATTCATATTCCTCTTAAACATACTACTTCAAATTCCTTTTAAACATACTACTTCATATTACTCTTAAACATACTACTTCATATTCCTCTTAAACATACTACTTCATATTCCTCTTAAACATACTACTTCATATTCCTTTTAAATACACTACTTCATATTCCGCTTTAATATAATACTTCATATTCCTCTTAAATATACTACTTCATATTCCTCTTAAATATACTACTTCATATTCCTCGTAAATATACTACTTCATATTCCTCTTAAATATTCTACTTCATATTTCTCTTAAACATACTACTTCATATTTCCCTTAAACATATAACTTCATATTACTCTTAAATATACTACTTCATATTACTTTTAAACATACTACTTCATATTCCTCTTAAACATACTACTTCATATTCCTTTTAAAAATACTACTTCGTATTCCTCTTAAACATACTACTTCATATTCCTCTTAAACATACTACTTCATATTTCTCTTAAATATACTACTTCATATTCCCCTTAAGTATACTACTTCATATTCCTCTTAAAAATACTACTTCTTATTCCTCTTAAATATACTAATTCATATTACTCTTAAACATGCTACTTCATATTCGTCTTAAACATACTACTTCATATTCCTCTTAAACATACTACTTCATATTCCTCTTAAACATACTACTTCTTATTCCTCTTAAATATACTACTTCATATTCCTCTTAAATATACTACTTCATATTCCTCTTAAATATACTACTTCATATTCCTCTTAAATATAATACTTCATATACCTCTTAAATATAATACTTCATATTCCTCTTAAACATACTACTTCATATCCTCTTAAATATACTACTTTATATTCATCTTAAATATACTACTTCATATTCCTCTTAAATATACTACTTCATATTCCTCTTAAATATACTACTTCATATTCCTCTTAAATATAATACTTCATATTCCTCTTAAACATACTACTTCATAATGGTTTTACACATACTACTTCATATTCCTCTTAAATATACTACTTCATATTCCTCTTAAATATACTACTTCATATTCCTCTTAAACATACTACTTCATATTCCTCTTAAACATACTACTTCATATTCCTCTTAAATATACTACTTCATATTCCTCTTAAACATACTACTTCATATTCCTCTTAAACATACTACTTCATATTCCTCTTAAACATACTACTTCATATTATTTTTAAACATACTACTTCATATTCTTCTTAAACATACTACTTCATATTCCTCTTAAACAGGCAACTTCATATTCCTCTTAAACACACTACTTCATATTCCTCTTAAGCATACTACTTCATATTCATCTTAAACATGCTACTTCATATTCCTCTTAAATATACTACTTCATATTCCTCTTAAACATACTACTTCATATTCCTCTTAAACATACTACTTCATATTTCTCTAAAACATACTACTTCATATTATTTTTAAACATACTACTTCATATTATTTTTAAACATACTACTTCATATTCCTCTTAAACATACTACTTCCTATTCCTCTTAAACATACTACTTCATATTCCTCTTAAACATACTACTTCATATTCCTCAAAAATATACTACATCATATTCCTTTTAAACATACTACTTCATATTCTTCTTAAATATACTACTTCATATTCCTCTTAAATATACTACTTCATATTCCTCCTAAACATACTACTTCATATTTCTCTTAAACATACTACTTCATATTCCTCTTAAACATACTACTTCATATTCCTTTTAAATATACTACTTCTATTCCTCTTAAATATAATACTTCATATTCGTCTTAAATATACTACTTCATATTCCTCTTAAATATACTACTTCATATTCCTCGTAAATATACTACTTCATATTCCTCTTAAACATACTACTTCATATTCCTCTTAAACATACTACTTCATATTCCTTTTAAATATACTACATCATATTCCTTTTAAACATACTACTTCATATTCTTCTTAAATATACTACTTCCTATTACTCTTAAACATACTACTTCATATTCCTCTTAAACATACTACTTCATATTCCTCAAAAATATACTACATCATATTCCTTTTAAACATACTACTTCATATTCTTCTTAAATATACTACTACATATTCCTCTTAAATATACTACTTCATATTCCTCCTAAACATACTACTTCATATTTCTCTTAAACATACTACTTCATATTCCTCTTAAACATACTACTTCATGTTCCTCTTAAACATACTACTTCATATTCCTCTTAAACATACTACTTCATATTCCTTTTAAATATACTACTTCATATTACTCTTAAACATACTACTTCTTATTCCTCTTAACCATACTACTTCATATTCCTCTTAAACATACTAATTCATATTCCTCTTAAATATACTACTTCATATTCATCTTAAATATGCTACTTCATATTCATCTTAAATATGCTACTTCATATTCCTCTTAAATATACTACTTCATATTCCTCTTAAATATACTACTTCATGTTCCTCTTAAATATACTACTTCATATTCCTCTTAAATGTACTACTTCATATTCCTCTTAAACATACTACTTCATAATGGTCTTAAACATACTACTTCATATTCCTCTTAAATATACTACTTCATATTCCTCTTAAATATACTACTTCATATTCCTCTTAAATATACTACTTCATATTCCTCTTAAATATACTACTTCATATTCCTCCTAAATATACTACTTCATATTCCTCTTAAATATACTACTTCATATTCCTCTTAAATATACTACTTCATATTCCTCTTTAACATACTACTTCATATTCCTCTTAAACATACTACTTCATATTCCTTTTAAACATACTACTTCATATTCCTTTTAAACATACTACTTCATATTACTCTTAAACATA
The DNA here is from genome assembly GCA_958298945.1 of Atherix ibis. Lineage (NCBI taxonomy): Eukaryota > Metazoa > Arthropoda > Insecta > Diptera > Athericidae > Atherix > Atherix ibis. Next base: position 344,456 of record CATQJD010000111.1, read on the forward strand.
CAACTTCATATTCGTCTTAAACATAATACTTCATATTCCTCTTAAACATACTACTTTATATTCCCCTTAAATATACTACTTTATATTCCTCTTAAACATACTACTTCATATTCCTCTTAAATATACTACTTCATATTCCTCCTAAACATACTACTTCATATTTCTCTTAAACATACTACTTCATATTCCTCTTAAACATACTACTTCATATTCCTCTTAAACATACTACTTCATATTCCTCTTAAACATACTCCTTCATATTCCTTTTAAACATACTACTTCATATTCCTCTTAAACATACTACTTCATATTCCTCTTTAACATACTACTTCATATTCCTCTTAAACATACTACTTCATATTCCTTTTAAACATACTACTTCATATTCCTTTTAAGCATACTACTTCATATTACTCTTAAACATACAACTTCATATTCGTCTTAAACATAATACTTCATATTCCTCTTAAACATACTACTTTATATTCCTTTTAAATATACTACTTCATATTCCTCTTAAATATAATACTTCATATTCCTCTTAAATATACTACTTCATATTCCTCTTAAATATACTACTTCATATTCCTCGTAAATATGCTACTTCATATCCCTCTTAAATATACTACTTCATATTCGTCTTAAACTTCTACTTCATATTTCTCTTAAACATACTACTTCATATTACTCTGAAATATACTACTTCATATTACTCTTAAACATACTACTTCATATTCCTCTTAAACATACTACTTGATATTCCTTTTAAACATACTACTTCATATTCCTCTTAAACATACTACTTCATATTCCTCTTAAACGTACTACTTCATATTCCTCTTAAATATACTACTTCATATTCCCCTTAAATATACTACTTCATATTCCTCTTAAACATACTACTTCATATTCCTCTTTAACATACTACTTCATATTCCTCTTAAACATACTACTTCATATTCCTTTTAAACATACTACTTCATATTCCTTTTAAACATACTACTTCATATTACTCTTAAACATACAACTTCATATTCGTCTTAAACATAATACTTCATATTCCTCTTAAACATACTACTTTATATTCCCCTTAAATATACTACTTCATATTCCTCTTAAACATACTACTTCATATTCCTCTTAAATATACTACTTCATATTCCTCCTAAACATACTACTTCATATTTCTCTTAAACATACTACTTTATATTCCTCTTAAACATACTACTTCATATTCCTCTTAAACATACTACTTCATATTCCTCTTAAACATACTCCTTCATATTCCTTTTAAACATACTACTTCATATTCCTCTTAAACATACTACTTCATATTTCTCTTAAACTTACTACTTCATATTCCTCTTTAACATACTACTTCAAATTCCTTTTAAACATACTACTTCATATTCCTTTTAAACATACTACTTCATATTCCTTTTAAACATACTACTTCATATTACTCTTAAACATACAACTTCATATTCGTCTTAAACATAATACTTCATATTCCTCTTAAACATACTACTTTATATTCCTTTTAAATATACTACTTCATATTCCTCTTAAATATAATACTTCATATTCCTCTTAAATATACTACTTCATATTCCTCTTAAATATACTACTTCATATTCCTCGTAAATATGCTACTTCATATCCCTCTTAAATATACTACTTCATATTCGTCTTAAACTTCTACTTCATATTTCTCTTAAACATACTAGTTCATATTACTCTGAAATATACTACTTCATATTACTCTTAAACATACTACTTCATATTCCTCTTAAGCATACTACTTGACATTCCTTTTAAACATACTACTTCATATTCCTCTTAAACATACTACTTCATATTACTCTTAAACATACTACTTCATATTCCTCTTAAACATACTACTTCATATTCCTCTTAAACATACTAATTCATATTCCTCTTAAACATACTACTTCATATTCCTCTTAAACATACTACTTCATATTCCTCTTAAATATACTACTTCATATTCTTCTTAAATATACTACTTCATATTCCTCTTAAATATACTACTTCCTATTTCTCTTATATATACTACTTCATATTCCTGTTAAATATACTACTTCATATTCCTCTTCAACATACTACTTCATATTCCTCTTAAACATACTACTTCATAGTCCTCCTAATATACTACTTCATATTCCTCTTAAATATACTACTTCATATTCCTCTTAAATATACTACTTCATATTCCGCTTAAATATACTACTTCATATTCCTCTTAAATATATTACTTCATATTCCTCTTAAATATACTACTTCATATTCCTCTTAAACATACTACTTCATATTCCTCTTAAACATACTACTTCATATACCTCTTAAATGTATAACTTCATATTCCTCTTAAATATACTACTTCATATTCCTCTTAAATATACTACTCTTCATATTCCTCTTAAATATACTACTTCATATTCCTCTTAAATATACTACTTCATATTCCTCTTAAATATACTACTTCATATTCCTCTTAAACATACTACTTCATATTCCTCTTAAACATACTACTTCATATTCCTCTTAAACATACTACTTCGTATTCCTCTTAAACATACTACTTCATATTCCTCTTAAATATACTACTTCATATTCATCTTAAATATACTACTTCATATTCCTCTTAAATATACTACTTCATATTCCTCTTAAATATACTACTTTATATTCCTCTTAAAATACTACTTCATATTCCTCTTAAATATACTACTTCATATTCCTCTTAAACATACTACTTCATAATGGTCTTAAACATACTACTTCATATTCCTCTTAAATATACTACTTCATATTCCTCTTAAATATACTACTTCATATTCCTCTTAAATATACTACTTCATATTCCTCTTAAATATACTACTTCATATTCCTCCTAAATATACTACTTCATATTCCTCTTAAGCATACTACTTCGTATTCCTCTTAAACATACTACTTCATATTCCACTTAAACATACTACTTCATATTCCTCTTAAACATACTACTTCATATTCCTCTTAAACATACTACTTCATATTCCTTTTAAATATACTACTTCATATTCCTCTTAAATATTCTACTTCATATTCCTGTTAAATATACTACTCTTCATATTCATCTTAAATATATAACTTCATATTCCTCTTAAATATACTACTTCATATTCCTCTTAAATATACTACTTCATATTCCTCTGAAACATACTACTTCATATTCCTCTTAAACATACTACTTCATATTCCTCTTAAACATACTACTTCATATTCCTCTTAAACATACTACTTCATATTCCTCTTAAATATACTACTTCTTATTCCTCTTAAATATACTACTTCATTTTTCTCTTGAATATACTTCTTCATAATCCTCTTAAATATACTACTTCATATTCCTCTTAAATATACTACATCATATTCCTCTTAAATATACTACTTCATATTCCTCTTAAACATACTACTTCATATTCGTCTTAAACATACTACTTCATATTCCTACTAAATATACTACATCATATGCCTCTTAAATATACTACTTCCTATTCCTCTTAAATATACTACTTCATATTCCTCTTAAATATACTACTTCATATTCCTCTTAAATATACTACTTCATATTCCCCTTAAACATACTACTTCATAATCCTCTTAAACATTCTACTTCATATTCCTCTTAAACATACTACTTCATATTATTTTTAAACATACTACTTCATATTCTTCTTAAACATACTACTTCATATTCCTCTTAAACATATAACTTCATATTCCTCTTAAACATACTACTTCATATTCCTCTTAAACATACTACTTCATATTCCTCTTAAACATACTACTTCATATTCCCCTTAAATATACTACTTCATATTCCTCTTAAACATACTACTTCATATTCCTCTTAAACATACTACTTCATATTTCTCTTAAACATACTACTTCATATTATTTTTAAGCATACTACTCTTCATATTCATCTTAAATATATTACTTCATATTCCTCTTAAATATACTACTTCATATTCCTCTTAAATATACTACTTCATATTCCTCTTAAACATACTACTTCATATTCCTCTTAAACATACTACTTCATATTCCTCTTAAACATACTACTTCATATTCCTCTTAAACATACTACTTCATATTCCTCTTAAATGTACTACTTCTTATTCCTCTTAAATATACTACTTCATTTTTCTCTTAAATATACTACTTCATATTCCTCTTAAATATACTACTTCATATTCCTCTTAAATATACTACATCATATTCCTCTTAAATATACTACTTCATATTCCTCTTAAACATACTACTTCATATTCGTCTTAAACATACTACTTCATATTCCTACTAAATATACTACATCATATGCCTCTTAAATATACTACTTCCTATTCCTCTTAAATATACTACTTCATATTCCTCTTAAATATACTACTTCATATTCCTCTTAAATATACTACTTCATATTCCCCTTAAACATACTACTTCATAATCCTCTTAAACATTCTACTTCATATTCCTCTTAAACATACTACTTCATATTATTTTTAAACATACTACTTCATATTCTTCTTAAACATACTACTTCATATTCCTCTTAAACATACAACTTCATATTCCTCTTAAACATACTACTTCATATTCCTCTTAAACATACTACTTCATATTCCTCTTAAACATACTACTTCATATTCCCCTTAAATATACTACTTCATATTCCTCTTAAACATACTACTTCATATTCCTCTTAAACATACTACTTCATATTTCTCTTAAACATACTACTTCATATTATTTTTAAGCATACTACTTCATATTATTTTTAAACATACTACTTCATATTCCTCTTAAACATACTACTTCATATTCCTCTTAAACATACTACTTCATATTCCTCTTAAACATACTACTTCATATTCCTCAAAAATATACTACGACATATTCCTTTTAAACATACTACTTCATATTCCTCTTAAATATACTACTTCATATTCCTCTTAAACATAATACTTCATATTCCTCTTAAAAATACTACTTCATATTCCTTTTAAATATACTACTTCATATTCCTCTTAAATATTCTATTTCATATTCCTCTTAAATATACTACTCTTCATATTCATCTTAAATATATTACTTCATATTCCTCTTAAATATACTACTTCATATTCCTCTTAAATAATATACTACTTCATATTCCTCTTAAACATACTACTTCATATTCCTCTTAAACATACTACTTCATATTCCTCTTAAACATACTACTTCATATTCCTCTTAAATATACTACTTCATATTCCTCTTAAATATACTACATCATATTCCTCTTAAATATACTACTTCAAATTCCTCTTAAACATACTACTTCATATTCGTCTTAAACATACTACTTCATATTCCTCCTAAATATACTACATCATATGCCTCTTAAATATACCACTTCCTATTCCTCTTAAATATACTACCTCATATTCCTCTTAAAGATACTACTTCATATTCCTCTTAAATATACAACTTCATATTCCTCTTAAACATACTACTTCATATTCCTCTTAAACATACTACTTCATATTCCTCTTAAATATACTACTTCATATTCCTCTTAAACATACTACTTCATAATCCTCTTAAACATACTACTTCATATTCCTCTTAAACATACTACTTCATATTATTTTTAAACATACTACTTCATATTCTTCTTAAACATACTACTTCATATTCCTCTTAAACATACAACTTCATATTCCTCTTAATCATACTACTTCATATTCCTCTTAAACATACTACTTCATATTCCTCTTAAACATACTACTTCATATTCCTCTTAAATATACTACTTCATATTCCTCTTAAACATACTACTTCATATTCCTCTTAAACATACTACTTCATATTATTTTTAAACATACTACTTTATATTATTTTTAAACATACTACTTCATATTCCTCTTAAACATACTTCTTCATATTCCTCTTAAACATACTACTTCATATTCCTCAAAAATATACTACAACATATTCCTTTTAAACATACTACTTCATATTCCTCTTAAATATACTACTTCATATTCCTCTTAAATATTCTACTTCATATTCCTCTTAAATATACTACTTCATTTTTCTCTTGAATATACTACTTTATATTCCTCTTGAATATACTACTTCATATTCCTCTTAAATATACTACATCATATTCCTCTTAAATATACTACTTCATATTCCTCTTAAACATACTACTTCATATTCGTCTTAAACATACTACTTCATATTCCTACTAAATATACTACATCATATACCTCTTAAATATACTACTTCCTATTCCTCTTAAATATACTACTTCATATTCCTCTTAAATATACTAATTCATATTCCTCTTAAATATACTACTTCATATTCCTCTTAAACATACTACTTCATATTCCTCTTAAACATACTACTTCATATTCCTCTTAAATATACTACTTCATATTGCTCTTAAACATACTACTTCATAATCCTCTTAAACATTCTACTTCATATTCCTCTTAAACATACTACTTCATATTATTTTTAAACATACTACTTCATATTCTTCTTAAACATACTACTTCATATTCCTCTTTAACATACAACTTCATATTCCTCTTAAACATACTACTTCATATTCCTCTTAAACATACTACTTCATATTCCTCTTAAACATACTACTTCATAATCCTCTTAAACATTCTACTTCATATTCCTCTTAAACATACTACTTCATATTATTTTTAAACATACTACTTCATATTCTTCTTAAACATACTACTTCATATTCCTCTTAAACATACAACTTCATATTCCTCTTAAACATACTACTTCATATTCCTCTTAAACATACTACTTCATATTCCTCTTAAACATACTACTTCATATTCCCCTTAAATATACTACTTCATATTCCTCTTAAACATACTACTTCATATTCCTCTTAAACATACTACTTCATATTTCTCTTAAACATACTACTTCATATTATTTTTAAGCATACTACTTCATATTATTTTTAAACATACTACTTCATATTCCTCTTAAACATACTACTTCATATTCCTCTTAAACATACTACTTCATATTCCTCTTAAACATACTACTTCATATTCCTCAAAAATATAATACGACATATTCCTTTTAAACATACTACTTCATATTCCTCTTAAATATACTACTTCATATTCCTCTGAAACATACTACTTCATATTCCTCTTAAAAATACTACTTCATATTCCTTTTAAATATACTACTTCATATTCCTCTTAAATATTCTATTTCATATTCCTCTTAAATATACTACTCTTCATATTCATCTTAAATATATTACTTCATATTCCTATTAAATATACTACTTCATATTCCTCTTAAATAATATACTACTTCATATTCCTCTTAAACATACTACTTCATATTCCTCTTAAACATACTACTTCATATTCCTCTTAAACATACTACTTCATATTCCTCTTAAACATACTACTTCATATTTCTCTTAAACATACTACTTCATATTATTTTTAAGCATACTACTTCATATTATTTTTAAACATACTACTTCATATTCCTCTTAAACATACTACTTCATATTCCTCTTAAACATACTACTTCATATTCCTCTTAAACATACTACTTCATATTCCTCAAAAATATACTACGACATATTCCTTTTAAACATACTACTTCATATTCCTCTTAAATATACTACTTCATATTCCTCTTAAACATAATACTTCATATTCCTCTTAAAAATACTACTTCATATTCCTTTTAAATATACTACTTCATATTCCTCTTAAATATTCTATTTCATATTCCTCTTAAATATACTACTCTTCATATTCATCTTAAATATATTACTTCATATTCCTCTTAAATATACTACTTCATATTCCTCTTAAATAATATACTACTTCATATTCCTCTTAAACATACTACTTCATATTCCTCTTAATCATACTACTTCATATTCCTCTTAAACATACTACTTCATATTCCTCTTAAACATACTACTTCATATTCCTCTTAAATATACTACTTCATATTCCTCTTAAACATACTACTTCATATTCCTCTTAAACATACTACTTCATATTATTTTTAAACATACTACTTTATATTATTTTTAAACATACTACTTCATATTCCTCTTAAACATACTTCTTCATATTCCTCTTAAACATACTACTTCATATTCCTCTTAAACATACTACTTCATATTCCTCAAAAATATACTACAACATATTCCTTTTAAACATACTACTTCATATTCCTCTTAAATATACTACTTCATATTCCTCTTAAATATTCTACTTCATATTCCTCTTAAATATACTACTTCATTTTTCTCTTGAATATACTACTTTATATTCCTCTTAAATATACTACTTCATATTCCTCTTAAATATACTACATCATATTCCTCTTAAATATACTACTTCATATTCCTCTTAAACATACTACTTCATATTCGTCTTAAACATACTACTTCATATTCCTACTAAATATACTACATCATATACCTCTTAAATATACTACTTCCTATTCCTCTTAAATATACTACTTCATATTCCTCTTAAATATACTACTTCATATTCCTCTTAAATATACTACTTCATATTCCTCTTAAACATACTACTTCATATTCCTCTTAAACATACTACTTCATATTCCTCTTAAATATACTACTTCATATTGCTCTTAAACATACTACTTCATAATCCTCTTAAACATTCTACTTCATATTCCTCTTAAACATACTACTTCATATTATTTTTAAACATACTACTTCATATTCTTCTTAAACATACTACTTCATATTCCTCTTTAACATACAACTTCATATTCCTCTTAAACATACTACTTCATATTCCTCTTAAACATACTACTTCATATTCCTCTTAAACATACTACTTCATAATCCTCTTAAACATTCTACTTCATATTCCTCTTAAACATACTACTTCATATTATTTTTAAACATACTACTACATATTCTTCTTAAACATACTACTTCATATTCCTCTTAAACATACAACTTCATATTCCTCTTAAACATACTACTTCATATTCCTCTTAAACATACTACTTCATATTCCTCTTAAACATACTACTTCATATTCCCCTTAAATATACTACTTCATATTCCTCTTAAACATACTACTTCATATTCCTCTTAAACATACTACTTCATATTTCTCTTAAACATACTACTTCATATTATTTTTAAGCATACTACTTCATATTATTTTTAAACATACTACTTCATATTTCTCTTAAACATACTACTTCATATTCCTCTTAAACATACTACTTCATATTCCTCTTAAACATACTACTTCATATTCCTCAAAAATATAATACGACATATTCCTTTTAAACATACTACTTCATATTCCTCTTAAATATACTACTTCATATTCCTCTGAAACATACTACTTCATATTCCTCTTAAAAATACTACTTCATATTCCTTTTAAATATACTACTTCATATTCCTCTTAAATATTCTATTTCATATTCCTCTTAAATATACTACTCTTCATATTCATCTTAAATATATTACTTCATATTCCTATTAAATATACTACTTCATATTCCTCTTAAATAATATACTACTTCATATTCCTCTTAAACATACTACTTCATATTCCTCTTAAACATACTACTTCATATTCCTCTTAAACATACTACTTCATATTCCTCTTAAATATACTACTTCATATTCCTCTTAAATATACTACATCATATTCCTCTTAAATATACTACTTCAAATTCCTCTTAAACATACTACTTCATATTCGTCTTAAACATACTACTTCATATTCCTCCTAAATATACTACATCATATGCCTCTTAAATATACTACTTCCTATTCCTCTTAAATATACTACCTCATATTCCTCTTAAATATACTACTTCATATTTCTCTTAAATATACTACTTCATATTCCTCTTAAACATACTACTTCATATTCCTCTTAAACATACTACCTCATATTCCTCTTAAATATACTACTTCATATTCCTCTTAAACATACTACTTCATAATCCTCTTAAACATACTACTTCATATTCCTCTTAAACATACTACTTCATATTCTTCTTAAACATACTACTTCATATTCCTCTTAAACATACAACTTCATATTCCTCTTAATCATACTACTTCATATTCCTCTTAAACATACTACTTCATATTCCTCTTAAACATACTACTTCATATTCCTCTTAAATATACTACTTCATATTCCTCTTAAACATACTACTTCATATTCCTCTTAAACATACTACTTCATATTATTTTTAAACATACTACTTTATATTATTTTTTAACATACTACTTCATATTCCTCTTAAACATACTACTTCATATTCCTCTTAAACATACTACTTCATATTCCTCTTAAACATACTACTTCATATTCCTCAAAAATATACTACAACATATTCCTTTTAAACATACTACTTCATATTCCTCTTAAATATACTACTTCATATTCCTCTTAAATATTCTACTTCATATTCCTCTTAAATATACTACTTCATTTTTCTCTTGAATATACTACTTTATATTCCTCTTAAATATACTACTTCATATTCCTCCTAAATATACTACATCATATTCCTCTTAAATATACTACTTCATATTCCTCTTAAACATACTGCTTCATATTCGTCTTAAACATACTACTTCATATTCCTACTAAATATACTACATCATATGCCTCTTAAATATACTACTTCCTATTCCTCTTAAATATACTACTTCATATTCCTCTTAAATATACTACTTCATATTCCTCTTAAATATACTACTTCATATTCCTCTTAAACATACTACTTCATATTCCTCTTAAACATACTACTTCATATTCCTCTTAAATATACTACTTCATATTGCTCTTAAACATACTACTTCATAATACTCTTAAACATTCTACTTCATATTCCTCTTAAACATACTACTTCATATTATTTTTAAACATACTACTTCATATTCTTCTTAAACATACTACTTCATATTCCTCTTTAACATACAACTTCATATTCCTCTTAAACATACTACTTCATATTCCTCTTAAACATACTACTTCATATTCCTCTTAAACATACTACTTCATAATCCTCTTAAACATTCTACTTCATATTCCTCTTAAACATACTACTTCATATTATTTTTAAACATACTACTTCATATTCTTCTTAAACATACTACTTCATATTCCTCTTAAACATACAACTTCATATTCCTCTTAAACATACTACTTCATATTCCTCTTAAACATACTACTTCATATTCCTCTTAAACATACTACTTCATATTCCCCTTAAATATACTACTTCATATTCCTCTTAAACATACTACTTCATATTCCTCTTAAACATACTACTTCATATTTCTCTTAAACATACTACTTCATATTATTTTTAAGCATACTACTTCATATTATTTTTAAACATACTACTTTATATTCCTCTTAAACATACTACTTCATATTCCTCTAAACATACTACTTCATATTCCTCTTAAACATACTACTTCATATTCCTCAAAAATATACTACGACATATTCCTTTTAAACATACTACTTCATATTCCTCTTAAATATACTACTTCATATTCCTCTTAAACATACTACTTCATATTCCTCTTAAAAATACTACTTCATATTCCTTTTAAATATACTACTTCATATTCCTCTTAAATATTCTATTTCATATTCCTCTTAAATATACTACTCTTCATATTCATCTTAAATATATTACTTCATATTCCTCTTAAATATACTACTTCATATTCCTCTTAAATAATATACTACTTCATATTCCTCTTAAACATACTACTTCATATTCCTCTTAAACATACTACTTCATATTCCTCTTAAACATACTACTTCATATTCCTCTTAAATATACTACTTTATATTCCTCTTAAATGTACTACATCATATTCCTCCTCAATATACTACTTCAAATTCCTCTTAAACATACTACTTCATATTCGTCTTAAACATACTACTTCATATTCCTCCTAAATATACTACATCATATGCCTCTTAAATATACTACTTCCTATTCCTCTTAAATATACTACCTCATATTCCTCTTAAATATACTACTTCATATTCCTCTTAAATATACTACTTCATATTCCTCTTAAACATACTACTTCATATTCCTCTTAAACATACTACTTCATATTCCTCTTAAATATACTACTTCATCTTCCTCTTAAACATACTACTTCATAATCCTCTTAAACATACTACTTCATATTCCTCTTAAACATACTACTTCATATTATTTTTAAACATACTACTTCATATTCTTCTTAAACATACTACTTCATATTCCTCTTAAACATACAACTTCATATTCCTCTTAATCATACTACTTCATATTCCTCTTAAACATACTACTTCATATTCCTCTTAAACATACTACTTCATATTCCTCTTAAATATACTACTTCATATTCCTCTTAAACATACTACTTCATATTCCTCTTAAACATACTACTTCATATTTCTCTTAAACATACTACTTCATATTATTTTTAAACATACTACTTTATATTATTTTTAAACATACTACTTCATATTCCTCTTAAACATACTACTTCATATTCCTCTTAAACATACTACTTCATATTCCTCTTAAACATACTACTTCATATTCCTCAAAAATATACTACAACATATTCCTTTTAAACATACTACTTCATATTCCTCTTAAATATACTACTTCATATTCCTCTTAAATATTCTACTTAATATTCCTCTTAAATATACTACTTCATTTTTCTCTTGAATATACTACTTTATATTCCTCTTAAATATACTACTTCATATTCCTCTTAAATATACTACATCATATTCCTCTTAAATATACTACTTCATATTCCTCTTAAACATACTACTTCATATTCGTCTTAAACATACTACTTCATATTCCTACTAAATATACTACATCATATGCCTCTTAAATATACTACTTCCTATTCCTCTTAAATATACTACTAAATATTCCTCTTAAATATACTACTTCATATTCCTCTTAAATATACTACTTCATATTCCTCTTAAACATACTACTTCATATTCCTCTTAAACATACTACTTCATATTCCTCTTAAATATACTACTTCATATTGCTCTTAAACATACTACTTCATAATCCTCTTAAACATTCTACTTCATATTCCTCTTAAACATACTACTTCATATTATTTTTAAACATACTACTTCATATTCTTCTTAAACATACTACTTCATATTCCTCTAAAACATACAACTTCATATTCCTCTTAAACATACTACTTCATATTCCTCTTAAACATACTACTTCATATTCCTCTTAAACATACTAATTCATATTCCCCTTAAATATACTACTTCATATTCCTCTTAAACATACTACTTCATATTCCTCTTAAACATACTACTTCATATTTCTCTTAAACATACTACTTCATATTATTTTTAAACATACTACTTCATATTATTTTTAAACATACTACTTCATATTCCTCTTAAACATACTACTTCATATTCCTCTTAAACATACTACTTCATATTCCTCTTAAACATACTACTTCATATTCCTTTTAAATATACTACTTCATATTCCTCTTAAATATTCTACTTCATTTTCCTCTTAAATATACTACTCTTTATATTCATCTTAAATATATTACTTCATATTCCTCTTAAACATACTACTTCATATTCCTCAAAAATATACTACATCATATTCCTTTTAAACATACTACTTCATATTCCTCTTAAATATACTACTTCATATTCCTCTTAAACATACTACTTCATATTCCTCTTAAAAATACTACTTCATATTCCTTTTAAATATACTACTTCATATTCCTCTTAAATATTCTATTTCATATTCCTCTTAAATATACTACTCTTCATATTCATCTTAAATATATTACTTCATATTCCTCTTAAATATACTACTTCATATTCCTCTTAAATATACTACTTCATATTCCTCTTAAACATACTACTTCATATTCTTCTTAAACATACTACTTCATATTCCTCTTAAACATACTACTTCATATTCCTCTTAAATATACTACTTCATATTCCTCTTAAATATACTACATCATATTCCTCTTAAATATACTACTTCATATTCCTCTTAAACATACTAAATCATATTCGTCTTAAACATACTACTTCATATTCCTCCTAAATATACTACATCATATGCCTCTTAAATATACTACTTTCTATTCCTCTTTAATATACTACTTCATATTCCTCTTAAATATACTACTTCATATTCCTCTTAAATATACTACTTCATATTCCTCTTAAACATACTTCTTCATATTCCTCTTAAACATACTACTTCATATTCCTCTTAAATATACTACTTCATATTCCTCTTAAACATACTACTTCATAATCCTCTTAAACATACTACTTCATATTCCTCTTAAACATACTACTTCATATTATTTTTAACATACTACTTCATATTCTTCTTAAACATACTACTTCATATTCCTCTTAAACATACAACTTCATATTCCTCTTAAACATACTACTTCATATTCCTCTTAAACATACTACTTCATATTCCTCTTAAACATACTACTTCATATTCCTCTTAAATATACTACTTCATATTCCTCTTAAACATACTACTTCATATTCCTCTTAAACATACTACTTCATATTTCTCTTAAACATACTACTTCACATTTCTCTTAAACATACTACTTCATATTCCTCTTAAACATACTACTTCATATTCCTCTTAAACATACTACTTCATATTCCTCTTAAACATACTACTTCATATTCCTCTTAAACATACTACTTCATATTCCTCAAAAATATACTACAACATATTCCTTTTAAACATACTACTTCATATTCCTCTTAAATATACTACTTCATATTCCTCTTAAATATATTACTTTATATTCCTCCTAAACATACTACTTCACATTTCTCTTAAACATACTACTTCATATTCCTCTTAAACATACTACTTCATATTCCTCTTAAACATACTACTTCATATTTCTCTTAAACATACTACTTCAAATTCCTTTTAAACATACTACTTCATATTACTCTTAAACATACTACTTCATATTCCTCTTAAACATACTACTTCATATTCCTCTTAAACATACTACTTCATATTCCTTTTAAATATACTACTTCATATTCCGCTTAAATATAATACTACATATTCCTCTTAAATATACTACTTCATATTCCTCTTAAATATACTACTTCATATTCCTCGTAAATATACTACTTCATATTCCTCTTAAATATACAACTTCATATTTCTCTTAAACATACTACTTCATATTTCCCTTAAACATATAACTTCATATTACTCTTTAATATACTACTTCATATTACTTTTAAACATACTACTTCATATTCCTCTTAAATATACTACTTCATATTCCTTTTAAACATACTACTTCGTATTCCTCTTAAACATACTACTTCATATTCCTCTTAAACATACTACTTCATATTCCTCTTAAATATACTACTTCATATTCCCCTTTAGTATACTACTTCATATTCCTCTTAAAAATACTACTTGATATTCCTCTTAAATATACTAATTCATATTACCCTTAAACATGCTACTTCATATTCCTCTTAAACATACTACTTCATATTCCTCTTAAACATACTACTTCATATTCCTCTTAAATATACTACTTCATATTCCTCTTAAATATACTACTTCATATTCCTCTTAAATATACTACTTCATATTCCTCTTAAATATAATACTTCATATACCTCTTAAATATAATACTTCATATTCCTCTTAAACATAATACTTCATATCCTCTTAAATATACTACTTCATATTCATCTTAAATATACTACTTCATATTCCTCTTAAATATACTACTTCATATTCCTCTTAAATATACTACTTCATATTCCTCTTAAATATACTACTTCATATTCCTCTTAAATATAATACTTCATATTCCTCTTAAACATACTATTTCATAATGGTTTTAAACATACTATTTCATATTCCTCTTAAATATACTACTTCATATTCCTCTTAAATATACTACTTCATATTCCTCTTAAACATACTACTTCATATTCCTCTTAAATATACTACTTCATATTCCTCTTAAATATACTACTTCATATTCCTCTTAAATATAATACTTCATATACCTCTTAAATATAATACTTCATATTCTTCTTAAACATACTACTTCATATCCTCTTAAATATACTACTTCATATTCATCTTAAATATACTACTTCATATTCCTCTTAAATATACTACTTCATATTCCTCTTAAATATACTACTTCATTTTCCTCTTAAATATTCTACTTCATTTTCCTCTTAAATATACTACTCTTTATAATCATCTTAAATATATTACTTCATATTCCTCTTAAACATACTACTTCATATTCCTCAAAAATATACTACATCATATTCCTTTTAAACATACTACTTCATATTCCTCTTAAATATACTACTTCATATTCCTCTTAAACATACTACTTCATATTCCTCTTAAAAATACTACTTCATATTCCTTTTAAATATACTACTTCATATTCCTCTTAAATATTATATTTCATATTCCTCTTAAATATACTACTCTTCATATTCATCTTAACTATATTACTTCATATTCCTCTTAAATATACTACTTCATATTCCTCTTAAATATACTACTTCATATTCCTCTTAAACATACTACTTCATATTCCTCGTAAACATACTACTTCATATTCCTCTTAAACATACTACTTCATATTCTTCTTAAATATACTACCTTATATTTCTATTAAATATACTACATCATATTCCTCTTAAATATACTACTTCATATTCCTCTTAAACATACTACTTCATGTTCGTCTTAAACATACTACTTCATATTCCTCCTAAATATACTACATCATATGCCTCTTAAATATACTACTTCCTATTCCTCTTAAATATACTACTTCATATTCCTCTTAAATATACTACTTCATATTCCTCTTAAATATACTACTTCATATTCCTCTTAAACATACTACTTCATATTCCTCTTAAACATACTACTTCATATTCCTCTTAAATATACTACTTCATATTCCTCTTAAACATACTACTTCATAATCCTCTTAAACATACTACTTCATATTCCTCTTAAACATACTACTTCATATTATTTTTAACATACTACTTCATATTCTTCTTAAACATACTACTTCATATTCCTCTTAAACATACAAATTCATATTCCTCTTAAACATACTACTTCATATTCCTCTTAAACATACTACTTCATATTCCTCTTAAACATACTACTTCATATTCCTCTTAAATATACTACTTCATATTCCTCTTAAACATACTACTTCATATTCCTCTTAAACATACTTCTTCATATTTCTCTTAAACATACTACTTCATATTATTTTTAAACATACTACTTCATATTATTTTTAAACATACTACTTCATATTCCTCTTAAACATACTACTTCATATTCCTCTTAAACATACTACTTCATATTCCTCTTAAACATACTACTTCATATTCCTCAAAAATATACTACAACATATTCCTTTTAATCATACTACTTCATATTCCTCTTAAATATACTACTTCATATTGCTCTTAAATTAATTACTTCATATTCCTCCTAAACATACTACTTCATATTTCTCTTAAACATACTACTTCATATTCCTCTTAAACATACTACTTCATATTCCTCTTAAACATACTACTTCATATTCCTCTTAAACATTCTACTTCAAATTCCTTTTAAACATACTACTTCATATTACTCTTAAACATACTACTTCATATTCCTCTTAAACATACTACTTCATATTCCTCTTAAACATACTACTTCATATTCCTTTTAAATATACTACTTCATATTCCGCTTAAATATAATACTTCATATTCCTCTTAAATATACTACTTCATATTCCTCTTAAATATACTACTTCATATTCCTCGTAAATATACTACTTCATATTCCTCTTAAATATACTACTTCATATTTCTCTTAAACATACTACTTCATATTTCCCTTAAACATATAACTTCATATTACTCTTAAATATACTACTTCATATTACTTTAAAACATACTACTTCATATTCCTCTTAAACATACTACTTCATATTCCTTTTAAACATACTACTTCGTATTCCTCTTAAACATACTACTTCATATTCCTCTTAAACATACTACTTCATATTCCTCTTAAATGTACTACTTCATATTCCCCTTAAGTATACTACTTCATATTCCTCTTAAAAATACTACTTCATATTCCTCTTAAATATACTAATTCATATTACTCTTAAACATACTACTTCATATTCCTCTTAAATATACTACTTCATATTCCTCTTAAACATACTACTTCATATTCCTCTTAAACATACTTCTTCATATTTCTCTTAAACATACTACTTCATATTATTTTTAAACATACTACTTCATATTACTTTTAAACATACTACTTCATATTCCTCTTAAACATACTACTTCATATTCCTTTTAAACATACTACTTCGTATTCCTCTTAAACATACTACTTCATGTTCGTCTTAAACATACTACTTCATATTCCTCCTAAATATACTACATCATATGCCTCTTAAATATACTACTTCCTATTCCTCTTAAATATACTACTTCATATTCCTCTTAAATATACTACTTCATATTCCTCTTAAATATACTACTTCATATTCCTCTTAAACATACTACTTCATATTCCTCTTAAACATACTACTTCATATTCCTCTTAAATATACTACTTCATATTCCTCTTAAACATACTACTTCATAATCCTCTTAAACATACTACTTCATATTCCTCTTAAACATACTACTTCATATTATTTTTAACATACTACTTCATATTCTTCTTAAACATACTACTTCATATTCCTCTTAAACATACAAATTCATATTCCTCTTAAACATACTACTTCATATTCCTCTTAAACATACTACTTCATATTCCTCTTAAACATACTACTTCATATTCCTCTTAAATATACTACTTCATATTCCTCTTAAACATACTACTTCATATTCCTCTTAAACATACTTCTTCATATTTCTCTTAAACATACTACTTCATATTATTTTTAAACATACTACTTCATATTATTTTTAAACATACTACTTCATATTCCTCTTAAACATACTACTTCATATTCCTCTTAAACATACTACTTCATATTCCTCTTAAACATACTACTTCATATTCCTCAAAAATATACTACAACATATTCCTTTTAATCATACTACTTCATATTCCTCTTAAATATACTACTTCATATTGCTCTTAAATTAATTACTTCATATTCCTCCTAAACATACTACTTCATATTTCTCTTAAACATACTACTTCATATTCCTCTTAAACATACTACTTCATATTCCTCTTAAACATACTACTTCATATTCCTCTTAAACATTCTACTTCAAATTCCTTTTAAACATACTACTTCATATTACTCTTAAACATACTACTTCATATTCCTCTTAAACATACTACTTCATATTCCTCTTAAACATACTACTTCATATTCCTTTTAAATATACTACTTCATATTCCGCTTAAATATAATACTTCATATTCCTCTTAAATATACTACTTCATATTCCTCTTAAATATACTACTTCATATTCCTCGTAAATATACTACTTCATATTCCTCTTAAATATACTACTTCATATTTCTCTTAAACATACTACTTCATATTTCCCTTAAACATATAACTTCATATTACTCTTAAATATACTACTTCATATTACTTTTAAACATACTACTTCATATTCCTCTTAAACATACTACTTCATATTCCTTTTAAACATACTACTTCGTATTTCTCTTAAACATACTACTTCATATTCCTCTTAAACATACTACTTCATATTCCTCTTAAATGTACTACTTCATATTCCCCTTAAGTATACTACTTCATATTCCTCTTAAAAATACTACTTCATATTCCTCTTAAATATACTAATTCATATTACTCTTAAACATGCTACTTTATATTCCTCTTAAACATACTACTTCATATTCCTCTTAAACATACTACTTCATATTCCTCTTAAACATACTACTTCATATTTCTCTTAAACATACTACTTCATATTATTTTTAAACATACTACTTCATATTATTTTTAAACATACTACTTCATATTCCTCTTAAACATACTACTTCATATTCCTCTTAAACATACTACTTCATATTCCTCTTAAACATACTACTTCATATTCCTCAAAAATATACTACAACATATTCCTTTTAATCATACTACTTCATATTCCTCTTAAATATACTACTTCATATTGCTCTTAAATTAATTACTTCATATTCCTCCTAAACATACTACTTCATATTTCTCTTAAACATACTACTTCATATTCCTCTTAAACATACTACTTCATATTCCTCTTAAACATACTACTTCATATTCCTCTTAAACATTCTACTTCAAATTCCTTTTAAACATACTACTTCATATTACTCTTAAACATACTACTTCATATTCCTCTTAAACATACTACTTCATATTCCTCTTAAACATACTACTTCATATTCCTTTTAAATATACTACTTCATATTCCGCTTAAATATAATTCTTCATATTCCTCTTAAATATACTACTTCATATTCCTCTTAAATATACTACTTTATATTCCTCGTAAATATACTACTTCATATTCCTCTTAAATATACTACTTCATATTCCTCTTAAACATACTACTTCATATTTCCCTTAAACATATAACTTCATATTACTCTTAAATATACTACTTCATATTACTTTTAAACATACTACTTCATATTCCTCTTAAACATACTACCTTATATTCCTTTTAAACATACTACTTCGTATTCCTCTTAAACATACTACTTCATATTCCTCTTAAACATACTACTTCATATGCCTCTTAAATGTACTACTTCATATTCCCCTTAAGTATACTACTTCATATTCCTCTTAAAAATACTACTTCATATTCCTCTTAAATATACTAATTCATATTACTCTTAAACATGCTACTTTATATTCCTCTTAAACATACTACTTCATATTCCTCTTAAACATACTACTTCATATTCCTCTTAAACATACTACCTCATATTCCTCTTAAACATACTATTTCATATTCCTCTTAAACATACTACTTCATATTCCTCTTAAATATACTACTTCATATTCCTCTTAAATATACTACTTCATATTCCTCTTAAATATACTACTTCATATTCCTCTTAAATATACTGCTTCATATTCCTCTTAAATATAATACTTCATATACCTCTTAAATATAATACTTCATATTGCTCTTAAACATACTACTTCATATCCTCTTTAATATACTACTTCATATTCATCTTAAATATACTACTTCATATTCCTCTTAAATATACTACTTCATATTCCTCTTAAATATACTACTTCATATTCCTCTTAAATATACTACTTCATATTCCTCTTAAATATAATACTTCATATTCCTCTTAAACATACTACTTCATAATGGCTTTAAACATACTACTTCATATTCCTCTTAAATATACTACTTCATATTCCTCTTAAATATACTACTTCATATTCCTCTTAAACATACTACTTCATATTCCTCTTAAATATACTACTTAATATTCCTCTTAAATATGCTACTTCATATTCCTCTTAAATATAATACTTCATATACCTCTTAAATATAATACTTCATATTCCTCTTAAACATACTACTTCATATCCTCTTAAATATACTACTTCATATTCATCTTAAATATACTACTTCATATTCCTCTTAAATATACTACTTCATATTCCTCTTAAATATACTACTTCATATTCCTCTTAAATATTCTACTTCATTTTCCTCTTAAATATACTACTCTTTATATTCATCTTAAATATATTACTTCATATTCCTCTTAAACATACTACTTCATATTCATCAAAAATATACTACATCATATTCCTTTTAAACATACTACTTCATATTCCTCTTAAATATACTACTTCATATTCCTCTTAAACATACTACTTCATATTCCTCTTAAAAATACTACTTCATATTCCTTTTAAATATACTACTTCATATTCCTCTTAAATATTCTATTTCATATTCCTCTTAAATATACTACTCTTCATATTCATCTTCAATATATTACTTCATATTCCTCTTAAATATACTACTTCATATTCCTCCTAAATATACTACTTCATATTCCTCTTAAACATACTAATTCATATTCCTCTTAAACATACTACTTCATATTCCTCTTAAACATACTACTTCATATTCGTCTTAAACATACTACTTCATATTCCTCCTAAATATACTACATCATATGCCTCTTAAATATACTACTTCCTATTCCTCTTAAATATACTGCTTCATATTCCTCTTAAATATACTACTTCATATTCCTCTTAAATATACTACTTCATATTCCTCTTAAACATACTACTTCATATTCCTCTTAAACATACTACTTCATATTCCTCTTAAATATACTACTTCATATTCCTCTTAAACATACTACTTCATAATCCTCTTAAACATACTACTTCATATTCCTCTTAAACATACTACTTCATATTATTTTTAACATACTACTTCATATTCTTCTTAAACATACTACTTCATATTCCTCTTAAACATACAACTTCATATTCCTCTTAAACATACTACTTCATATTCCTCTTAAACATACTACTTCATATTCCTCTTAAACATACTACTTCATATTCCTCTTAAATATACTACTTCATATTCCTCTAAAACATACTACTTCATATTCCTCTTAAACATACTACTTCATATTTCTCTTAAACATACTACTTCATATTATTTTTAAACATACTACTTCATATTATTTTTAAACATACTACTTCATATTCCTCTTAAACATACTACTTCATATTCCTCTTAAACATACTACTTCATATTCCTCTTAAACATACTACCTGATATTCCTCAAAAATATACTACAACATATTTCTTTTAAACATACTACTTCATATTCCTCTTAAATATACTACTTCATATTCCTCTAAAATATATTACTTCATATTGCTCCTAAACATACTACTTCATATTTCTCTTAAACATACTACTTCATATTCCTCTTAAACATACTGCTTCATATTCTTCTTAAACATACTACTTCATATTCCTCTTAAACATACTAATTCATATTCCTCTTAAACATACTACTTCAAATTCCTTTTAAACATACTACTTCATATTACTCTTAAACATACTACTTCATATTACTCTTAAACATACTACTTCATATTCCTCTTAAACATACTACTTCATATTCCTTTTAAATACACTACTTCATATTCCGCTTTAATATAATACTTCATATTCCTCTTAAATATACTACTTCATATTCTCCTTAAATATACTACTTCATATTCCTCGTAAATATACTACTTCATATTCCTCTTAAATATACTACTTCATATTTCTCTTAAACATACTACTTCATATTTCCCTTAAACATATTACTTCATATTACTCTTAAATATACTACTTCATATTACTTTTAAACATACTACTTCATATTCCTCTTAAACATACTACTTCATATTCCTTTTAAAAATACTACTTCGTATTCCTCTTAAACATACTACTTCATATTCCTCTTAAACATACTACTTCATATTTCTCTTAAATATACTACTTCATATTCCCCTTAAGTATACTACTTCATATTCCTCTTAAAAATACTACTTCATATTCCTCTTAAATATACTAATTCATATTACTCTTAAACATGCTACTTCATATTCCTCTTAAACATACTACTTCATATTCCTCTTAAACATACTACTTCATATTCCTCTTAAACATACTACTTCATATTCCTCTTAAACATACTACTTCATATTCCTCTTAAATATACTACTTCATATTCCTCTTAAATATACTACCTCATATTCCTCTTAAATATACTACTTCATATTCCTCTTAAATATAATACTTCATATACCTCTTAAATATAATACTTCATATTCCTCTTAAACATACTACTTCATATCCTCTTAAATATACTACTTCATATTCATCTTAAATATACTACTTCATATTCCTCTTAAATATACTACTTCATATTCCTCTTAAATATACTACTTCATATTCCTCTTAAATATAATACTTCATATTCCTCTTAAACATACTACTTCATAATGGTTTTAAACATACTACTTCATATTCCTCTTAAATATACTACTTCATATTCCTCTTAAATATACTACTTCATATTCCTCTTAAACATACTACTTCATATTCCTCTTAAACATACTACTTCATATTCCTCTTAAATATACTACTTCATATTCCTCTTAAACATACTACTTCATATTCCTCTTAAACATACTACTTCATATTCCTCTTAAACATACTACTTCATATTATTTTTAAACATACTACTTCATATTCTTTTTAAACATACTACTTCATATTGCTCTTAATCAGGCAACTTCATATTCCTCTTGAACATACTACTTCATATTCCTCTTAAGCATACTACTTCATATTCATCTTAAACATACTACTTCATATTCCTCTTAAATATACTACTTCATATTCCTCTCAAACATACTACTTCATATTCCTCTTAAACATACTACTTCATATTCCTTTTAAACATACTACTTCATATTCTTCTTAAATATACTACTTCATATTCCTCTTAAACATACTACTTCATGTTCCTCTTAAACATACTACTTCATATTCCTCTTAAACATACTACTTCATATTCCTTTTAAACATACTACTTCATATTACTCTTAAACATACTACTTCTTATTCCTCTTAACCATACTACTTCATATTCCTCTTAAACATACTACTTCATATTCCTTTTAAATATACTACTTCATATTCCTCTTAAATATAATACTTCATATTCCTTTTAAATATACTACTTCATATTCCTCTTAAATATACTACTTCATATTCTTCGTAAATATACTACTTCATATTCCTCTTAAACATACTACTTCATATTCCTCTTAAACATACTACTTCATATTCCTTTTAAATATACTACTTTATATTCCTCTTAAATATAATACTTCATATTCCTCTTAAATATACTACTTCATATTCCTCTTAAATATACTACTTCATATTCCTCGTAAATATACTACTTCATATTCCTCTTAAATATACTACTTCATATTTCTCTTAAACATACTACTTCATATTACCCTTAAACATACAACTTCATATTACTCTTAAATATACTACTTCATATTCCTCTTAAACATACTACTTCATATTCCTCTTAAACATACTACTTCATATTCCTCTTAAACATACTACTTCATATTCCTCTTAAACATACTACTTCATATTCCTCTTAAACATTCTACTTCATATTCCTCTTAAATATACTACTTCATATTCCCCTTAAGTATACTACTTCATATTCCTCTTAAAAATACTACTTCATATTCCTCTTAAATATACTAATTCATATTCCTCTTATACATGCTACTTCATATTCCTCTTAAACATACTACTTCATATTCCTCTTAAACATACTACTTCATATTCCTCTTACACATACTACTTCATATTCCTATTAAACATACTACTTCATATTCCTCTTAAATATACTTCTTCATATTCCTCTTAAATATACTACTTCATATTCCTCTTAAATATACTACTTCATATTCCTCTTAAATATACTACTTCATATATCTCTTAAATATACTACTTCATATTCCTCTTAAACATACTACTCCATATCCTCTTAAATATACTACTTCATATTCATCTTAAATATACTACTTCATATTCCTCTTAAATATACTACTTCATATTCCTCTTATACATACTACTTCATTTTCCTCTTAAACATACTACTTCATATTCCTCTTAAACATACTACTTCATTTTCCTCTTAAACATACTACTTCATATTCCTCTTAAATATACTACTTCATATTCCTCTTAAATATACTACTTCATATTCCTCTTAAACATACTGCTTCATATTCCTTTTAAACATACTACTTCATATTACTCTTAAACATACTACTTCATATTCCTCTTAAACATACTACTTCATTTTCCTCTTAAACATACTACTTCATATTCCTTTTAAATATACTACTTCATATTCCTCTTAAATATAATACTTCATATTCCTCTTAAATATACTACTTCATATTCCTCTTAAATATACTACTTCACATTCCTCGTAAATATACTACTTCATATTCCTCTTAAATATACTACTTCATATTTCTCTTAAACATACTACTTCATATTTCCCTTAAACATACAACTTCATATTACTCTTAAATATACTACTTCATATTACTTTTAAACATACTACTTCATATTCCTCTTAAACATACTGCTTCATATTCCTTTTAAACATACTACTTCATATTCCTCTTAAACATACTACTTCATATTCCTCTTAAACATACTACTTCATATTCCTCTTAAATATACTACTTCATATTCCCCTTAAGTATACTACTTCATATTCCTCTTAAAAATACTACTTCATATTCCTCTTAAATATACTAATTCATATTCCTCTTAAACATGCTACTTCATATTCCTCTTAAACATACTACTTCATATTCCTCTTAAACATACTACTTCATATTCCTCTTAAACATACTACTTCATATTCCTCTTAAACATACTACTTCATATTCCTCTTAAATATACTACTTCATATTCCTCTTAAATATACTACTTCATATTCCTCTTAAATATACTACTTCATATTCCTCTTAAATATACTACTTCATATACCTCTTAAATATACTACTTCATATTCCTCTTAAACATACTACTTCATATCCTCTTAAATATACTACTTCATATTCATCTTATATATACTACTTCATATTCCTCTTAAATATACTACTTCATATTCCTCTTAAATATACTACTTCATATTCCTCTTAAATATACTACTTCATATTCCTCTTAAATATACTACTACATATTCCTCTTAAACATACTACTTCATAATGTTTTTAAACATACTACTTCATATTCCTCTTAAATATACTACTTCATATTCCTCTTAAATATACTACTTCATATTCCTCTTAAACATACTACTTCATATTCCTCTTAAACATACTACTTCATATTCCTCTTCAATATACTACTTCATATTCCTCTGAAACATACTACTTCATATTCCTCTTAAACATACTACTTCATATTCCTCTTAAACATACTACTTCATATTATTTTTAAACATACTACTTCATATTCTTCTTAAACATACTACTTCATATTCCTCTTAAACAGACAACTTCATATTCCTCTTAAACATACTACTTCATATTCCTCTTAAGCATACTACTTCATATTCATCTTAGACATACTACTTCATATTCCTCTTAAATATACTACTGCATATTCCTCTTAAACATACTACTTCATGTTCCTCTTAAACATACTAATTCATATTCCTCTTAAACATACTACTTCATATTATTTTTAAACATACTACTTCATATTATTTTTAAACATACTACTTCATATTCCTCTTAAACATACTACTTCATTTTCCTCTTAAACATACCACTTCATATTTCTCTTAAACATACTACTTCATATTCCTCAAAAATATACTACATCATATTCCTTTTAAACATACTACTTCATATTCCTCTTAAATATACTACTTTATATTCCTCTTAAATATACTACTTCATATTCCTCCTAAACATACTACTTCATATTTCTCTTAAACATACTACTACATATTCCTCTTATACTACTTCATGTTCCTCTTAAACATACTACTTCATATTCCTCTTAAACATACTACTTCATATTCCTTTTAAACACACTACTTCATATTACTCTTAAACATACTACTTCATATTCCTCTTAACCATACTACTTCATATTCCTCTTAAACATACTACTTCATATTCCTTTTATATATACTACTTCATATTCCTCTTAAATATAATACTTCATATTCCTCTTAAATATACTACTTCATATTCCTCTTAAATATACTACTTCATAGTCCTCGTAAATATACTACTTCATATTCCTCTTAAACATACTACTTCATATTCCCCTTAAACATACTACTTCATATTCCTTATAAATATACTACTTCATATTATTCTTAAATATAATACTTCATATTCCTCTTAAATATACTACTTCATATTCCTCTTATATATACTACTTCATATTCCTCGTAAATATAATACTTCATATTCCTCTTAAATATACTACTTCATATTCCTCTTAAACATACTACTTCATTTTCCTCTTAAACATACTACTTCATATTCCTCTTAAATATACTACTTCATATTCCTCTTAAATATACTACTTCATATTCCTCTTAAACATACTGCTTCATATTCCTCTTAAACATACTACTTCATGATGGTTTTAAACATACTACTTCATATTCCTCTTAAATATACTACTTCATATTCCTCTTAAATATACTACTTCAAATTCCTTTTAAACATACTACTTCATATTACTCTTAAACATACTACTTCATATTCCTCTTAAACATACTACTTCATTTTCCTCTTAAACATACTACTTCATATTCCTTTTAAATATACTACTTCATATTCCTCTTAAATATAATACTTCATATTCCTCTTAAATATACTACTTCATATTCCTCTTAAATATACTACTTCACATTCCTCGTAAATATACTACTTCATATTCCTCTTAAATATACTACTTCATATTTCTCTTAAACATACTACTTCATATTTCCCTTAAACATACAACTTCATATTACTCTTAAATATACTACTTCATATTACTTTTAAACATACTACTTCATATTCCTCTTAAACATACTGCTTCATATTCCTTTTAAACATACTACTTCATATTCCTCTTAAACATACTACTTCATATTCCTCTTAAACATACTACTTCATATTCCTCTTAAATATACTACTTCATATTCCCCTTAAGTATACTACTTCATATTCCTCTTAAAAATACTACTTCATATTCCTCTTAAATATACTAATTCATATTCCTCTTAAACATACTACTTCATATTCCTCTTAAACATACTACTTCATATTCCTCTTAAACATACTACTTCATATTCCTCTTAAACATACTACTTCATATTCCTCTTAAACATACTACTTCATATTCCTCTTAAATATACTACTTCATATTCCTCTTAAATATACTACTTCATATTCCTCTTAAATATACTACTTCATATTCCTCTTAAATATACTACTTCATATACCTCTTAAATATACTACTTCATATTCCTCTTAAACATACTACTTCATATCCACTTAAATATACTACTTCATATTCATCTTATATATACTACTTCATATTCCTCTTAAATATACTACTTCATATTCCTCTTAAATATACTACTTCATATTCCTCTTAAATATACTACTTCATATTCCTCTTAAATATACTACTACATATTCCTCTTAAACATACTACTTCATAATGGTTTTAAACATACTACTTCATATTCCTCTTAAATATACTACTTCATATTCCTCTTAAATATACTACTTCATATTCATCTTAAACATACTACTTCATATTCCTCTTAAACATACTACTTCATATTCCTCTTAAATATACTACTTCATATTCCTCTGAAACATACTACTTCATATTCCTCTTAAACATACTACTTCATATTCCTCTTAAACATACTACTTCATATTATTTTTAAACATACTACTTCATATTCTTCTTAAACATACTACTTCATATTCCTCTTAAACAGACAACTTCATATTCCTCTTAAACATACTACTTCACATTCCTCTTAAGCATACTACTTCATATTCATCTTAGACATACTACTTCATATTCCTCTTAAATATACTACTGCATATTCCTCTTAAACATACTACTTCATGTTCCTCTTAAACATACTAATTCATATTCCTCTTAAACATACTACTTCATATTATTTTTAAACATACTACTTCATATTATTTTTAAACATACTACTTCATATTCCTCTTAAACATACTACTTCATATTCCTCTTAACCATACTACTTCATATTCCTCTTAAACATACTACTTCATATTCCTTTTATATATACTACTTCATATTCCTCTTAAATATAATACTTCATATTCCTCTTAAATATACTACTTCATATTCCTCTTAAATATACTACTTCATAGTCCTCGTAAATATACTACTTCATATTCCTCTTAAACATACTACTTCATATTCCCCTTAAACATACTACTTCATATTCCTTTTAAATATACTACTTCATATTATTCTTAAATATAATACTTCATATTCCTCTTAAATATACTACTTCATATTCCTCTTATATATACTACTTCATATTCCTCGTAAATATAATACTTCATATTCCTCTTAAATATACTACTTCATATTCCTCTTAAACATACTACTTCATTTTCCTCTTAAACATACTACTTCATATTCCTCTTAAATATACTACTTCATATTCCTCTTAAATATACTACTTCATATTCCTCTTAAACATACTGCTTCATATTCCTCTTAAACATACTACTTCATAATGGTTTTAAACATACTACTTCATATTCCTCTTAAATATACTACTTCATATTCCTCTTAAATATACTACTTCAAATTCCTTTTAAACATACTACTTCATATTACTCTTAAACATACTACTTCATATTCCTCTTAAACATACTACTTCATTTTCCTCTTAAACATACTACTTCATATTCCTTTTAAATATACTACTTCATATTCCTCTTAAATATAATACTTCATATTCCTCTTAAATATACTACTTCATATTCCTCTTAAATATACTACTTCACATTCCTCGTAAATATACTACTTCATATTCCTCTTAAATATACTACTTCATATTTCTCTTAAACATACTACTTCATATTTCCCTTAAACATACAACTTCATATTACTCTTAAATATACTACTTCATATTACTTTTAAACATACTACTTCATATTCCTCTTAAACATACTGCTTCATATTCCTTTTAAACATACTACTTCATATTCCTCTTAAACATACTACTTCATATTCCTCTTAAACATACTACTTCATATTCCTCTTAAATATACTACTTCATATTCCCCTTAAGTATACTACTTCATATTCCTCTTAAAAATACTACTTCATATTCCTCTTAAATATACTAATTCATATTCCTCTTAAACATACTACTTCATATTCCTCTTAAACATACTACTTCATATTCCTCTTAAACATACTACTTCATATTCCTCTTAAACATACTACTTCATATTCCTCTTAAACATACTACTTCATATTCCTCTTAAATATACTACTTCATATTCCTCTTAAATATACTACTTCATATTCCTCTTAAATATACTACTTCATATTCCTCTTAAATATACTACTTCATATACCTCTTAAATATACTACTTCATATTCCTCTTAAACATACTACTTCATATCCACTTAAATATACTACTTCATATTCATCTTATATATACTACTTCATATTCCTCTTAAATATACTACTTCATATTCCTCTTAAATATACTACTTCATATTCCTCTTAAATATACTACTTCATATTCCTCTTAAATATACTACTACATATTCCTCTTAAACATACTACTTCATAATGGTTTTAAACATACTACTTCATATTCCTCTTAAATATACTACTTCATATTCCTCTTAAATATACTACTTCATATTCATCTTAAACATACTACTTCATATTCCTCTTAAACATACTACTTCATATTCCTCTTAAATATACTACTTCATATTCCTCTGAAACATACTACTTCATATTCCTCTTAAACATACTACTTCATATTCCTCTTAAACATACTACTTCATATTATTTTTAAACATACTACTTCATATTCTTCTTAAACATACTACTTCATATTCCTCTTAAACAGACAACTTCATATTCCTCTTAAACATACTACTTCACATTCCTCTTAAGCATACTACTTCATATTCATCTTAGACATACTACTTCATATTCCTCTTAAATATACTACTGCATATTCCTCTTAAACATACTACTTCATGTTCCTCTTAAACATACTAATTCATATTCCTCTTAAACATACTACTTCATATTATTTTTAAACATACTACTTCATATTATTTTTAAACATACTACTTCATATTCCTCTTAAACATACTACTTCATATTCCTCTTAAACATACCACTTCATATTTCTCTTAAACATACTACTTCATAATCCTCAAAAATATACTACATCATATTCCTTTTAAACATACTACTTCATATTCCTCTTAAATATACTACTTTATATTCCTCTTAAATATACTACTTCATATTCCTCCTAAACATACTACTTCATATTTCTCTTAAACATACTACTACATATTCCTCTTATACTACTTCATGTTCCTCTTAAACATACTACTTCATATTCCTCTTAAACATACTACTTCATATTCCTTTTAAACACACTACTTCATATTACTCTTAAACATACTACTTCATATTCCTCTTAACCATACTACTTCATATTCCTCTTAAACATACTACTTCATATTCCTTTTATATATACTACTTCATATTCCTCTTAAATATAATACTTCATATTCCTCTTAAATATACTACTTCATATTCCTCTTAAATATACTACTTCATAGTCCTCGTAAATATACTACTTCATATTCCTCTTAAACATACTACTTCATATTCCCCTTAAACATACTACTTCATATTCCTTTTAAATATACTACTTCATATTATTCTTAAATATAATACTTCATATTCCTCTTAAATATACTACTTCATATTCCTCTTAAATATACTACTTCATATTCCTCGTAAATATAATACTTCATATTCCTCTTAAATATACTACTTCATATTTCTCTTAAACATACTACTTCATATTTCCCTTAAACATACAACTTCATTTTACACTTAAATGTACTACTTCATATTACTTTTAAACATACTACTTCATATTTCTCTTAAACGTACAACTTCATATTCCTTTTAAACATACTACTTCATATTCCTCTTAAACATACTACTTCATATTCCTCTTAAACATCCTACTTCATATTCCTCTTAAAAATACTACTTCATATTCCCCTTAAGTATACTACTTCATATTCCTCTTAAAAATACTACTTCATATTCCTCTTAAATATACTAATTCATATTCCTCTTAAACATGCTACTTCATATTCCTCTTAAACATACTACTTCATATTCCTCTTAAACATACTACTTCATATTCCTCTTAAACATACTACTTCATATTCCTCTTAAACATACTACTTCATATTCCTCTTAAATATACTACTTCATATTCCTCTTAAATATACTACTTCATATTCCTCTTAAATATACTACTTCATATTCCTCTTAAATATACTATTTAATAAAACCTCTTAAATATACTACTTCATATTTCTCTTAAACATACTACTTCATATCCTCTTAAATATACTACTTCATATTCATCTTAAATATACTACTTCATATTCCTCTTAAATATACTACTTCATATTCCTCTTATATATACTACTTCATATTCCTCTTAAATATACTACTTCATATTCCTCTTAAATATACTACTTCATATTCCTCTTAAACATACTACTTCATAATGGTTTTAAACATACTACTTCATATTCCTCTTAAATATACTACTTCATATTCCTCTTAAATATACTACTTCATATTCCTCTTAAACATACTACTTCATATTCCTCTTAAGCATACTACTTCATATTCCTCTTAAACATACTACTTAATATTATTTTTAAACATACTACTTCATATTCTTCTTAAACATACTACTTCATTTTCCTCTTAAACAGACAACTTCATATTCATCTTAAACATACTACTTCATATTCCTCTTAAATATACTACTTCATATTCCTCTTAAACATACTACTTCATATTCCTCTTAAACATACTACTTCATATTCCTCTTAAACATACTACTTCATATTATTTTTAAACATACTACTTCATATTATTTTTAAACATACTTCTTCATATTCCTCTTAAATATACTAATTTATATTCCTCTTAAATATACTACTTCATATTCCTCTTAAATATACTACTTCATATTCCTCTTATATATACTACTTCATATTCCTCTTAAATATACTAGTTCATATTCCTCTTAAACATACTACTTCATATTCCTCTTAAACATACTATTTCATATTCCTCCTTATATACTACTTTATATTCCTCTTAAATATACTACTTCATATTCCTCTTAAACATACCACTTCATATTCCTCTTAAACATACTACTTCATATTCCTCTTAAACATACTACTTCATATTCCTCTTAAACATGCTACTTCATATTTTTTTAAATATACTACTTCACATTCCTCTTAAACATATTACTTCGTATTCATCTTAAACATACTACTTAATATTCCACTTAAACATACTACTTCATAATCTTCTTAAATATACTACTTCATATTCCTCTTCAACATACTACTTCGTATTCCTCTTAAACATACTACTTCATATTCCACTTAAACATACTACTTCATATTTTTTTAAATATACTACTTCATATTCCTCTTAAACATATTACTTCGTATTCATCTTAAACATACTACTTCATATTCCACTTAAACATATGATACTACTTCATATTCCTCTTAAACATACTACTTCATATTCCTCTTAAACATACTACTTCATATTCCTCTTAAACATACTACTTCATATTCCTCTTAAACATACTACTTCATATTTTTTTAAATATACTACTTCATATTCCTCTTAAACATATTACTTCGTATTCATCTTAAACATACTACTTCATATTCCACTTAAACATATGATACTCCTTCATATTCCTCTTAAACATACTACTTCATATTCCTCTTAAACATACTACTTCATAATCTTCTTAAATATATAACTTCATATTCCTCTTAAACATACTACTTCATATTCCTCTTAAACATACTACTTCATATTCCTCTTAAACATACTACTTCATATTCCTCTTAAACATACTACTTCATATTTTTTTAAATATACTACTTCATATTCCTCTTAAACATATTACTTCGTATTCATCTTAAACATACTACTTCATATTCTTCTTAAACATACTAATTCATATTATTCTTAAATATATAACTTCATATTCCTCTTAAACATACTACTTCATATTCCTCTTAAACATACTACTTCATATTCCTCTTAAACATACTACTTCATATTCCTCTTAAACATACTACTTCATATTTTTTTTAATATACTACTCCATATTCCTCTTAAACATATTACTTCGTATTCATCTTAAACATACTACTTCATATTCCACTTAAACATATGATACTACTTCATATTCCCCTTAAACATACTACTTCATATTCCTCTTAAACATACTACTTCATATTCCTCTTAAACATACTACTTCATATTCCTCTTAAACATACTACTTCATATTTTTTTAAATATACTACTTCATATTCCTCTTAAAAATATTACTTCGTATTCATCTTAAACATACTACTTCATATTCCACTTAAACATATGATACTACTTCATATTCCTCTTAAACATACTACTTCATATTCCTCTTAAACATACTACTTCATAATCTTCTTAAATATACTACTTCATATTCCTCTTCAACATACTACTTCGTATTCCTCTTAAACATACTACTTCATATTCCACTTAAACATATGATACTACTTCATATTCCTCTAAAACATACTACTGCATATTCCTCAAAAATATACTAATTCATATTCCTTTTAAACATACTATTTCATATTCCTCTAAAAAATACTACTTCATATTCCCCTTAAATATACTACTTCATATTCCTCCTAAACATACTACTTCATATTTCTCTTAAACATGCTATTTCATATTCCTCTTAAACATACTACTTCATATTTTTTTAAATATACTACTTCATATTCCTCTTAAACATACTACTTCATATTCCTCTTAAACATACTACTTCATAATCTTCTTAAATATACTACTTTATATTCCTCTTCAACATACTACTTCGTATTCCTCTTAAACATACTACTTCATATTCCACTTAAACATATGATACTACTTCATATTCCTCTAAAACATACTACTGCATATTCCTCAAAAATATACTAATTCATATTCCTTTTAAACATACTATTTCATATTCCTCTAAAAAATACTACTTCATATTCCCCTTAAATATACTACTTCATATTCCTCCTAAACATACTACTTCATATTCCTCTTAAACATACTACTTCATATTCCTCTTAAACATACTACTTCATATTTTTTTAAATATACTACTTCATATTCCTCTTAAACATATTACTTCGTATTCATCTTAAACATACTACTTCATATTCCACTTAAACATATGATACTACTTCATATTCCTCTTAAACATACTACTTCATATTCCTCTTAAACATACTACTTTATATTACTCTTAAATATATAACTTCATATTCCTCTTAAACATACTACTTCATATTCCTCTTAAACATACTACTTCATATTCCTCTTAAACATACTACTTCATATTCCTCTTAAACATACTACTTCATATTTTTTTAAATATACTACTTCATATTCCTCTTAAACATATTACTTCGTATTCATCTTAAACATACTACTTCATATTCCACTTAAACATATGATACTACTTCATATTCCTTTTAAACATACTACTTCATATTCCTCTTAAACATACTACTTCATAATCTTCTTAAATATACTACTTCATATTCCTCTTCAACATACTACTTCGTATTCCTCTTAAACATACTACTTCATATTCCACTTAAACATACTACTTCATATTTTTTTAAATATACTACTTCATATTCCTCTTAAACATATTACTTCTTATTCATCTTAAACATACTACTTCATATTCCACTTAAACATATGATACTACTTCATATTCCTCTTAAACATACTACTTCATATTCCTCTTAAACATACTACTTCATATTCCTCTTAAACATACTACTTCATATTCCTCTTAAACATACTACTTCATATTTTTTTAAATATACTACTTCATATTCCTCTTAAACATATTACTTCGTATTCATCTTAAACATACTACTTCATATTCCACTTAAACATATGATACTACTTCATATTCCTCTTAAACATACTACTTCATATTCCTCTTAAACATACTACTTCATAATCTTCTTAAATATATAACTTCATATTCCTCTTAAACATACTACTTCATATTCCTCTTAAACATACTACTTCATATTCCTCTTAAACATACTACTTCATATTCCTCTTAAACATACTACTTCATATTTTTTTAAATATACTACTTCATATTCCTCTTAAACATATTACTTCGTATTCATCTTAAACATACTACTTCATATTCCTCTTAAACATACTACTTCATATTACTCTTAAATATATAACTTCATATTCCTCTTAAACATACTACTTCCTATTCCTCTTAAACATACTACTTCATATTCCTCTTAAACATACTACTTCATATTCCTCTTAAACATACTACTTCATATTTTTTAAATATACTACTTCATATTCCTCTTAAACATATTACTTCGTATTCATCTTAAACATACTACTTCATATTCCACTTAAACATATGATACTACTTCATATTCCTCTTAAACATACTACTTCATATTCCTCTTAAACATACTACTTCATATTCCTCTTAAACATACTACTTCATATTTTTTTAAATATACTACTTCATATTCCTCTTAAACATACTACTTCATATTTTTTTAAATATACTACTTCATATTCCTCTTAAACATATTACTTCGTATTCATCTTAAACATACTACTTCATATTCCTCTTAAACATACTACTTCATATTACTCTTAAATATATAACTTCATATTCCTCTTAAACATACTACTTCCTATTCCTCTTAAACATACTACTTCATATTCCTCTTAAACATACTACTTCATATTCCTCTTAAACATACTACTTCATATTTTTTTAAATATACTACTTCATATTCCTCTTAAACATATTACTTCGTATTCGTCTTAAACATACTACTTCATATTCCACTTAAACATATGATACTACTTCATATTCCTCTTAAACATACTACTTCATATTCCTCTCAAACATACTACTTCATAATCTTCTTAAATATACTACTTCATATTCCTCTTCAACATACTACTTCGTATTCCTCTTAAACATACTACTTCATATTCCATTTAAACATATGATACTACTTCATATTCCTCTAAAACATACTACTGCATATTCCTCAAAAATATACTAATTCATATTCCTTTTAAACATACTATTTCATATTCCTCTAAAAAATACTACTTCATATTCCCCTTAAATATACTACTTCATATTCCTCCTAAACATACTACTTCATATTTCTCTTAAACATGCTACTTCATATTCCTCTTAAACATACTACTTCATATTCCTCTTAAACATACTACGTCATATTCCTCTTAAACATACTACTTCATATTCCTTTTAAACATACTACTTCATATTTCTCTTAAACATACTACTTCATATTCCTCTTAAACATACTACTTCATATTCCTCTTAAACATACTACTTCATATTCCGTTTAAATATACTACTTCATATTCCTCTTAAATATACTACTTCATATTACTCTTAAACATACTACTTCATATTCCTCTTAAACATACTACTTCATATTCCTCTTAAACATACTACTTCATATTTTTTTAAATATACTACTTCATATTCCTCTTAAACATATTACTTCGTATTCATCTTAAACATACTACTTCATATTCCACTTAAACATATGATACTACTTCATATTCCTCTTAAACATACTACTTCATATTCCTCTTAAACATACTACTTCATAATCTTCTTAAATATATAACTTCATATTCCTCTTAAACATACTACTTCATATTCCTCTTAAACATACTACTTCATATTCCTCTTAAACATACTACTTCATATTCCTCTTAAACATACTACTTCATATTTTTTAAAATATACTACTTCATATTCCTCTTAAACATATTACTTCGTATTCATCTTAAACATACTACTTCATATTCCTCTTAAACATACTACTTCATATTACTCTTAAATATATAACTTCATATTCCTCTTAAACATACTACTTCCTATTCCTCTTAAACATACTACTTCATATTCCTCTTAAACATACTACTTCATATTCCTCTTAAATATACTAATTCATATTCCCCTTAAATATACTACTTCACATTCCTCTTAAAAATACTACTTCATATTCCTCTTAAATATACTACTTCATATTCCTCTTAAACATACTACTTCATATTCCTCGTAAATATGCTACTTCATATTCCTCTTAAACATTCAAATTCATATTCGTCTTAAACATAATACTTCATATTCCTCCTAATATACTACTTCATATTCCTTTAAAACATACTACTTCATATTCCTCCAAAATATACTACTTCATATTCCCCTTAAATATACAACGTCATATTCCTCCTAAACATACTACTTCATATTTCTCTTAAACATACTACTTCATATTCCTCTTAAACATACTACTTCATATTCCTCTTAAACATACTACTTCATATTCCTCTTAAACATACTACTTCATATTCCTTTTAAACATACTACTTCATATTACTCTTAAACATACTACTTCATATTCCTCTTAAACATACTACTTCATATTCCTCTTAAACATACTACTTCATATTCCGTTTAAATATACTACTTCATATTCGTCTTAAATATATAACTTCATATTCCTCTTAAATATACTACATCATATTCCTCTTAAATATACTACTCTTCATATTCCTCTTAAATATACTACTTCATATTCCTCTTAAATATACTACTTCATATTCCTCTTAAATATACTACTTCATATTCCTCTTAAACATACTACTTCATATTCCTCTTAAACATACTACTTTATATTCGTCTTAAAAATACTTCTTCATATTCCTCTTAAACATACTACCTATATTCCTCTTAAACATACTACTTCATATTCCTCTTAAACATACTACGTCATATTCCTCTTAAACATACTACTTCATACTCCTCTTAAACATACTACTTCATATTCCGTTTAAATATACTACTTCATATTCGTCTTAAATATATAACTTCATATTCCTCTTAAATATACTACTTCATATTCCTCTTAAATATACTACTCTTCATATTCCTCTTAAATATACTACTTCATATTCCTCTTAAATATACTACTTCATATTCCTCTTAAATATACTACTTCATATTCCTCTTAAACATACTACTTCATATTCCTCTTAAACATACTACTTTATATTCGTCTTAAAAATACTACTGCATATTCCTCTTAAACATACTACTTCATATTCCTCTTAAACATACTACCTATATTCC
The DNA here is from genome assembly GCA_958298945.1 of Atherix ibis. Taxonomy (NCBI): domain Eukaryota; kingdom Metazoa; phylum Arthropoda; class Insecta; order Diptera; family Athericidae; genus Atherix; species Atherix ibis. Next base: position 384,963 of record CATQJD010000111.1, read on the forward strand.
TCTTAAACATACTACTTCATATTCCTCTTAAACATACTACGTCATATTCCTCTTAAGCATACTACTTCATATTCGTCTTAAACATACTACTCCATATTCCTCTTAAACATACTATATCATATTCCTCTTAAACATACTACTTCATATTCCTTTTAAACATACTACTGCATATTCCTCAAAAATATACTACTTCATATTCCTTTTAAACATACTATTTCATATTCCTCTAAAATATACTACTTCATATTCCCCTTAAATATACTACTTCATATTCCTCCTAAACATACTACTTCATATTTCTCTTAAACATATTACTTCATATTCCTCTTAAACATACTACTTCATATTCCTCTTTAACATACTACTTCATATTCCTTTTAAACATACTTCTTCATATTACTCTTAAACATACTACTTCATATTCCTCTTAAACATACTACTTCATATTCCTCTTAAACATACTACTTCATATTTCGTTTAAATATACTACTTCATATTCCTCTTAAATATACTACTTCATATTCCTCTTCAACATACTTCTTCATAGTTCTCTTAAACATACTACTTCATATTACTCTTAAATATACTACTTCATATTACTCTTAAACATACTACTTCATATTCCTCTTAAAAATACTACTTTATATTCCTCTTAAATATACTACTTCATATTCCTCTTAAACATACTACTTCATATTCCTCTTAAACATACTACTTCATATTCTTCTTAAACATACTAATTCATATTCCTCTTAAACATTCTACTGCATATTCCTCTTAAATATACTACTTCATATTCCTCTTTAACATACTACTTCATATTCCTCTTAAACATACTGCTTCAAATTGCTCTTAAACATACTACTTCACATTCCTCGTAAATATACTACTTCATATTCCTCTTAAACATTCTACTTCATATTCCTCTTAAACATAATACTTCATATTCCTCTTAAACATACTACTTTATATTCCTCTTAAACATACTACTTCATAATCCTCTTGAACATACTACTTCATATTCCTCTTAAACATTATTCTTCATATTATTCTTAGACATACTACTTCATATTCCTCTTAAACATACTACTTTATATTCGTCTTAAAAATACTACTTCATATTCCTCTTAAACATACTACTTCATATTCCTCTTAAACATACTACCTATATTCCTCTTAAACATACTACTTCATATTCCTCTTAAACATACTACGTCATATTCCTCTTAAACATACTACTTCATATTCGTCTTAAACATACTACTTCATATTCCTCTTAAACATACTATATCATATTCCTCTTAAACATACTACTTCATATTCCTTTTAAACATACTACTGCATATTCCTCAAAAATATGCTACTTCATATTCCTTTTAAACATACTACTTCATATTCCTCTAAAATATACTACTTCATATTCCCCTTAAATATACTACTTCATATTCCTCCTAAACATACTACTTCATATTTCTCTTAAACATATTACTTCATATTCCTCTTAAACATACTACTTCATATTCCTCTTTAACATACTACTTCATATTCCTTTTAAACATACTTCTTCATATTACTCTTAAACATACTACTTCATATTCCTCTTAAACATACTACTTCATATTCCTCTTAAACACACTACTTCATATTTCGTTTAAATATACTACTTCATATTCCTCTTAAATATACTACTTCATATTCCTCTTCAACATACTTCTTCATAGTTCTCTTAAACATACTACTTCATATTACTCTTAAATATACTACTTCATATTACTCTTAAACATACTACTTCATATTCCTCTTAAAAATACTACTTTATATTCCTCTTAAATATACTACTTCATATTCCTCTTAAACATACTACTTCATATTTCTCTTAAACATACTACTTCATATTCTTCTTAAACATACTAATTCATATTCCTCTTAAACATTCTACTGCATATTCCTCTTAAATATACTACTTCATATTCCTCTTTAACATACTACTTCATATTCCTCTTAAACATACTGCTTCATATTGCTCTTAAACATACTACTTCACATTCCTCGTAAATAAACTACTTCATATTCCTCTTAAACATTCTACTTCATATTCCTCTTAAACATAATACTTCATATTCCTCTTAAACATACTACTTTATATTCCTCTTAAACATACTACTTCATAATCCTCTTAAACATACTACTTCATATTCCTCTTAAACATTATTCTTCATATTAATCTTAGACATACTACTTCATATTCCTCTTAAACATACTACTTCATATGCCTCTTAAACAAACTACTTCATATTCCTCTTAAACATAATACTTCATATTCCTCTTAAACATACTACTTCATATTCCTCTTAAACATACTACTTCATATTCCTCTTAAACATACTACTTCATATTCCTCTTAAACATACTACTTTATATTCCTCTTAAACATACTACTTCATATTCCTCTTAAACATATTACTTCATATTCCTCTTAAACATACTACTGCATATTCTCCAAAAATATACTACTTCATATTCCTCTTAAATATACTACTTCATATTCCTCTTAAATATACTACTAAATATTCCTCTTAAATATACTACTTCATATTCCTCCTAAACATACTACATCATATTTATCTTAAACATACTACTTCATATTCCCCTTAAACATACTACTTCATATTCCTTTTAAATATACTACTTCATATTTTTCTTAAATATAATACTTCATATTCCTCTTAAATATACTACTTCATATTCCTCTTAAATATACTACTTCATATTCCTCGTAAATATAATACTTCATATTCCTCTTAAATATACTACTTCATATTTCTCTTAAACATACTACTTCATATTTCCCTTAAACATACAACTTCATATTACTCTTAAATATACTACTTCATATTACTTTTAAACATACTACTTCATATTTCTCTTAAACATACTACTTCATATTCCTCTTAAACATTCTACTTCATATTCCTCTTAAACATAATACTTCATATTCCTCTTAAACATACTACTTTATATTCCTCTTAAACATACTACTTCATAATCCTCTTGAACATACTACTTCATATTCCTCTTAAACATTATTCTTCATATTATTCTTAGACATACTACTTCATATTCCTCTTAAACATACTACTTTATATTCGTCTTAAAAATACTACTTCATATTCCTCTTAAACATACTACTTCATATTCCTCTTAAACATACTACCTATATTCCTCTTAAACATACTACTTCATATTCCTCTTAAACATACTACGTCATATTCCTCTTAAACATACTACTTCATATTCGTCTTAAACATACTACTTCATATTCCTCTTAAACATACTATATCATATTCCTCTTAAACATACTACTTCATATTCCTTTTAAACATACTACTGCATATTCCTCAAAAATATGCTACTTCATATTCCTTTTAAACATACTACTTCATATTCCTCTAAAATATACTACTTCATATTCCCCTTAAATATACTACTTCATATTCCTCCTAAACATACTACTTCATATTTCTCTTAAACATATTACTTCATATTCCTCTTAAACATACTACTTCATATTCCTCTTTAACATACTACTTCATATTCCTTTTAAACATACTTCTTCATATTACTCTTAAACATACTACTTCATATTCCTCTTAAACATACTACTTCATATTCCTCTTAAACACACTACTTCATATTTCGTTTAAATATACTACTTCATATTCCTCTTAAATATACTACTTCATATTCCTCTTCAACATACTTCTTCATAGTTCTCTTAAACATACTACTTCATATTACTCTTAAATATACTACTTCATATTACTCTTAAACATACTACTTCATATTCCTCTTAAAAATACTACTTTATATTCCTCTTAAATATACTACTTCATATTCCTCTTAAACATACTACTTCATATTTCTCTTAAACATACTACTTCATATTCTTCTTAAACATACTAATTCATATTCCTCTTAAACATTCTACTGCATATTCCTCTTAAATATACTACTTCATATTCCTCTTTAACATACTACTTCATATTCCTCTTAAACATACTGCTTCATATTGCTCTTAAACATACTACTTCACATTCCTCGTAAATAAACTACTTCATATTCCTCTTAAACATTCTACTTCATATTCCTCTTAAACATAATACTTCATATTCCTCTTAAACATACTACTTTATATTCCTCTTAAACATACTACTTCATAATCCTCTTAAACATACTACTTCATATTCCTCTTAAACATTATTCTTCATATTAATCTTAGACATACTACTTCATATTCCTCTTAAACATACTACTTCATATGCCTCTTAAACAAACTACTTCATATTCCTCTTAAACATAATACTTCATATTCCTCTTAAACATACTACTTCATATTCCTCTTAAACATACTACTTCATATTCCTCTTAAACATACTACTTCATATTCCTCTTAAACATACTACTTTATATTCCTCTTAAACATACTACTTCATATTCCTCTTAAACATATTACTTCATATTCCTCTTAAACATACTACTGCATATTCTCCAAAAATATACTACTTCATATTCCTCTTAAATATACTACTTCATATTCCTCTTAAATATACTACTAAATATTCCTCTTAAATATACTACTTCATATTCCTCCTAAACATACTACATCATATTTATCTTAAACATACTACTTCATATTCCCCTTAAACATACTACTTCATATTCCTTTTAAATATACTACTTCATATTTTTCTTAAATATAATACTTCATATTCCTCTTAAATATACTACTTCATATTCCTCTTAAATATACTACTTCATATTCCTCGTAAATATAATACTTCATATTCCTCTTAAATATACTACTTCATATTTCTCTTAAACATACTACTTCATATTTCCCTTAAACATACAACTTCATATTACTCTTAAATATACTACTTCATATTACTTTTAAACATACTACTTCATATTTCTCTTAAACGTACTACTTCATATTCCTTTTAAACATACTACTTCATATTCCTCTTAAACATACTACTTCATATTCCTCTTAAACATACTACTTCATATTCCTCTTAAAAATACTACTTCATATTCCCCTTAAGTATACTACTTCATATTCCTCTTAAACATACTACCTATATTCCTCTCAAACATACTTCTTCATATTCATCTTAAACATACTACGTCATATTCCTCTTAAACATACTACTTCATATTCCTCTTAAACATACTACTTCATATTCCGTTTAAATATACTACTTCATATTCGTCTTAAATATATAACTTCATATTCCTCTTAAATATACTACTTTATATTCCTCTTAAATATACTACTCTTCATATTCCTCTTAAATATACTACTTCATATTCCTCTTAAATATACTACTTCAAATTCCTCTTAAATATACTACTTCATATTCCTCTTAAACATACTACTTCATATTCCTCTTAAACATACTACTTTATATTCGTCTTAAAAATACTACTTCATATTCCTCTTAAACATACTACTTCATATTCCTCTTAAACATACTACCTATATTCCTCTTAAACATACTACTTCATATTCCTCTTAAACATACTACGTCATATTCCTCTTAAACATACTACTTCATATTCGTCTTAAACATACTACTTCATATACCTCTTAAACATACTATATCATATTCCTCTTAAACATACTACTTCATATTCTTTTAAACATACTACAGCATATTCCTCAAAAATATACTACTTCATATTCCTTTTAAACATACTACTTCATATTCCTCTAAAATATACTACTTCATATTCCCCTTAAATATACTACTTCATATTCCTCCTAAACATACTACTTCATATTTCTCTTAAACATATTACTTCATATTCCTCTTAAACATACTACTTCATATTCCTCTTTAACATACTACTTCATATTCCTTTTAAACATACTTCTTCATATTACTCTTAAACATACTACTTCATATTCCTCTTAAACATATTACTTCATATTCCTCTTAAACATACTACTTCATATTTCGTTTAAATATACTACTTCATATTCCTCTTAAATATACTACTTCATATTCCTCTTAAACATACTACTTCATAGTTCTCTTAAACATACTACTTCATATTACTCTTAAATATACTCCTTCATATTACTCTAAAACATACTACTTCATATTCCTCTTAAAAATACTACTTTATATTCCTCTTAAATATACTACTTCATATTCCTCTTAAACATACTACTTCATATTCCTCTTAAACATACTACTTCATATTCTTCTTAAACATACTAATTCATATTCCTCTTAAACATTCTACTGCATATTCCTCTTAACTATACCACTTCATATTCCTCTTTAACATACTACTTCATATTCCTCTTAAACATACTGCTTCATATTGCTCTTAAACATACTACTTCACATTCCTCGTAAATATACTACTTCATATTCCTCTTAAACATTCTACTTCATATTCCTCTTAAACATAATACTTCATATTCCTCTTAAACATACTACTTTATATTCCTCTTAAACATACTACTTCATAATCCTCTTAAACATACTACTTCATATTCCTCTTAAATATTATTCTTCATATTAATCTTAGACATACTACTTCATATTCCTCTTAAACATACTACTTCATATGCCTCTTAAACAAACTACTTCATATTCCTCTTAAACATAATACTTCATATTCCTCTTAAACATAGTACTTCATATTCCTCTTAAACATACTACTTCATATTCCTCTTAAACATACTACTTTATATTCATCTTAAACATACTACTTCATATTCCTCTTAAACATACTACTTCATATTCCTCTTAAACATACTACTTCATATTCCTCTTAAACATACTACTGCATATTCCTCAAAAATATACTACTTCATATTCCTCTTAAATATACTACTTCATATTCCTCTTAAATATACTACTAAATATTCCTCTTAAATATACTACTTCATATTCCTCCTAAACATACTACATCATATTTCTCTTAAACATACTACTTCATATTCCCCTTAAACATACTACTTCATATTCCTTTTAAATATACTACTTCATATTCCTCTTAAATATACTACTTCATATTCCTCGTAAATATAATACGTCATATTCCTCTTAAATATACTACTTCATATTACTTTTAAACCTACTACTTCATATTTCTCTTAAACGTACTACTTCATATTCCTTTTAAACATACTACTTCATATTCCTCTTAAACATACTACTTCATATTCCTCTTAAACATACTACTTCATATTCCTCTTAAAAATACTACTTTATATTCCCCTTAAGTATACTACTTCATATTCCTCTTAAAAATACTACTTCATATTCCTCTTAAATATACTAATTAATATTCCTCTTAAACATGCTATTTCATATTCCTCTTAAACATACTACTTCATATTCCTCTTAAACATACTACTTCATATTCCTCTTAAACATACTACTTCATATTCCTCTTAAACATACTACTTCATATTCCTCTTAAATATACTACTTCATATTCCTCTTAAATATACTACTTCATATTCCTCTTAAATATACTACTTCATATTCCTCTTAAATATACTACTTCATATACCTCTTAAATATACTACTTCATATTTCTCTTAAACATACTACTTCATATCCTCGTAAATATACTACTTCATATTCATCTTAAATATACTACTTCATATTCCTCTTAAATATACTACTTCATATTCCTCTTAAATATACTACTTCATATTCCTCTTAAATATACTACTTCATATTCCTCTTAAATATACTACTTCATATTCCTCTTAAACATACTACTTCATAATGGTTTTAAACATATTACTTCATGTGCCTCTTAAATATACTACTTCATATTCCTCTTAAATATACTACTTCATATTTCTCTTAAACATACTACTTCATATTCCTCTTAAACATACTACTTCATATTCCTCTTAAATATACTACTTCATATTCCTCTTAAACATACTACTTCATATTCCTCTTAAGCATACTACTTCATATTCCTCTTAAACATACTACTTTATATTATTTTTAAACATACTACTTCATATTCTTCTTAAACATACTACTTCATTTTCCTCTTAAACAGACAACTTCATATTCATCTTAAACATACTACTTCATATTCCTCTTAAATATACTACTTCATATACCTCTTAAACATACTACTTCATATTCCTCTTAAACATACTACTTCATATTCCTCTTAAACATACTACTTCATATTATTTTTAAACATACTACTTCATATTATTTTTAAACATACTACTTCATATTCCTCTTAAACATACTACTTCATATTCCTCTTAAACATACTACTTCATATTCCTTTTAAACATACTACTTCATATTCCTCTTAAATATACCACTTCATATTTCTCTTAAATATACTACTTCATATTCCTCCTAAACATACTACTTCATATTTCTTTTAAACATACTACTTCATATTCCACTTAAACATACTACTTCATATTACTTTTAAACATACTACTTCATATTCCTCTTAAACATACTACTTCATATTCCTTTTAAACATACTACTTCATATTCCTCTTAAACAAACTACTTCATATTCCTCTTAAACATACTACTTCATATTCCTCTTAAATATACTACTTCATATTCCCCTTAAATATACTACTTCATATTCCTCTTAAAAATACTACTTCATATTCCTCTTGAATATACTAATTTATATTCCTCTTAAACATGCTACTTCATATTCCTCTTAAACATACTACTTCATATTCCTCTTAAACATACTACTTTATATTCCTCTTAAACATACTACTTCATATTCCTCTTAAACATACTACTTCATATTCCTCTTAAATATACTACTTCATATTCCTCTTAAATATACTACTTCATATTCCTCTTAAATATACTACTTCATATTCCGCTTAAATATACGACTTCATATTCCTCTTAAACATAATATTTCATATTCCTCTTAAACATACTACTTCATAATGGTTTTAAACATACTTCTTCATATTCCTCTTAAATATACTACTTTATATTCCTCTTAAATATACTACTTCATATTCCTCTTAAATATACTTCTTCATATTCCTCTTAAATATACTACTTCATATTCCTCCTAAATATACAACTTCATATTCCTCTTAAACATACTACTTCGTATTCCTCTTAAACATACTACTTCATATTTCACTTAAACATACTACTTCATATTCCTCTTAAACATACTACTTCATATTCCTCTTAAACATACTACTTCATATTCCTCTTAAATATACTACTTCATATTCCTCTTAAATATTCTATTTCATTTTCCTCTTAAATATACTACTCTTCATATTCCTCTTAAATATATTACTTCATATTCCTCTTAAACATACTACTTCATATTCCTCTTAAACATACTACTTCATATTCCTCTTAAATATACTACTTCATATTCCTCTTAAATAAACTACTTCATTTTTCTCTTAAATATACTACTTCATATTCCTCTTAAATATACTACTTCATATTCCTCTAAAATATACTACAAATATACTACTTCATATTCCTCTTAAATATACTACTTCATATTCCTCTTATATATACTACTTCATATTCCTCTTAAATATACTAGTTCATATTCCTCTTAAACATACTACTTCATATTCCTCTTAAACATACTATTTCATATTCCTCCTAATATACTACTTTATATTCCTCTTAAATATACTACTTCATATTCCTCTTAAATATACTACTTCATATTCCTCTTAAATATACTACTTCATATTCCTTTAAATATACTACTTAATATTCCTCTTAAATATACTACTTCATATTCCTCTTAAACATACTACTTCATATTCCTCTTAAACATACTACTTCATATTCTTCTTAAATATACTACTTCATATTCCTCTTAAACATATTACTTCGTATTCATCTTAAACATACTACTTCATATTCCACTTAAACATATGATACTACTTCATATTCCTCTTAAACATACTACTTCATATTCCTCTTAAACATACTACTTCATATTACTCTTAAATATATAACTTCATATTCCTCTTAAACATACTACTTCATATTCCTCTTAAACATACTACTTCATAATCTTCTTAAATATACTACTTCATATTCCTCTTCAACATACTACTTCGTATTTCTTTTAAACATACTACTTCATATTCCACTTAAACATACTACTTCATATTACTTTTAAACATACTACTTCATATTCCTCTTAAACATACTACTTCATATTCCTTTTAAACATACTACTTCATATTCCTCTTAAACAAACTACTTCATATTCCTCTTAAACATACTACTTCATATTCCTCTTAAATATACTACTTCATATTCCCCTTAAATATACTACTTCATATTCCTCTTAAAAATACTACTTCATATTCCTCTTGAATATACTAATTTATATTCCTCTTAAACATGCTACTTCATATTCCTCTTAAATATACTACTTCATATTCCTCTTAAATATACTACTTCATATTCCTCTTAAATATACTACTTCATATTCCGCTTAAATATACGACTTCATATTCCTCTTAAACATAATATTTCATATTCCTCTTAAACATACTACTTCATATTCCTCTTAAACATACTACTTCATATTCCTCGAAAATATACTACATCATATTCCTTTTAAACATACTACTTCATATTCCTCTTAAATATACTACTTCATATTTCTCTTAAATATACTACTTCATATTCCTCCTAAACATACTACTTCATATTTCTTTTAAACATACTACTTCATATTCCACTTAAACATACTACTTCATATTAATTTTAAACATACTACTTCATATTCCTCTTAAACATACTACTTCATATTCCTTTTAAACATACTACTTCATATTCCTCTTAAACAAACTACTTCATATTCCTCTTAAACATACTACTTCATATTCCTCTTAAATATACTACTTCATATTCCCCTTAAATATACTACTTCATATTCCTCTTAAAAATACTACTTCATATTCCTCTTGAATATACTAATTTATATTCCTCTTAAACATGCTACTTCATATTCCTCTTAAACATACTACTTCATATTCCTCTTAAACATACTACTTTATATTCCTCTTAAACATACTACTTCATATTCCTCTTAAACATACTACTTCATATTCCTCTTAAATATACTACTTCATATTCCTCTTAAATATACTACTTCATATTCCTCTTAAATATACTACTTCATATTCCGCTTAAATATACGACTTCATATTCCTCTTAAACATAATATTTCATATTCCTCTTAAACATACTACTTAATAATGGTTTTAAACATACTTCTTCATATTCCTCTTAAATATACTACTTTATATTCCTCTTAAATATACTACTTCATATTCCTCTTAAATATACTTCTTCATATTCCTCTTAAATATACTACTTCATATTCCTCCTAAATATACAACTTCATATTCCTCTTAAACATACTACTTCGTATTCCTCTTAAACATACTACTTCATATTTCACTTAAACATACTACTTCATATTCCTCTTAAACATACTACTTCATATTCCTCTTAAACATACTACTTCATATTCCTCTTAAATATACTACTTCATATTCCTCTTAAATATTCTATTTCATTTTCCTCTTAAATATACTACTCTTCATATTCCTCTTAAATATATTACTTCATATTCCTCTTAAACATACTACTTCATATTCCTCTTAAACATACTACTTCATATTCCTCTTAAATATACTACTTCATATTCCTCTTAAATAAACTACTTCATTTTTCTCTTAAATATACTACTTCATATTCCTCTTAAATATACTACTTCATATTCCTCTAAAATATACTACAAATATACTACTTCATATTCCTCTTAAATATACTACTTCATATTCCTCTTATATATACTACTTCATATTCCTCTTAAATATACTAGTTCATATTCCTCTTAAACATACTACTTCATATTCCTCTTAAACATACTATTTCATATTCCTCCTAATATACTACTTTATATTCCTCTTAAATATACTACTTCATATTCCTCTTAAATATACTACTTCATATTCCTCTTAAATATACTACTTCATATTCCTTTAAATATACTACTTAATATTCCTCTTAAATATACTACTTCATATTCCTCTTAAACATACTACTTCATATTCCTCTTAAACATACTACTTCATATTCTTCTTAAATATACTACTTCATATTCCTCTTAAACATATTACTTCGTATTCATCTTAAACATACTACTTCATATTCCACTTAAACATATGATACTACTTCATATTCCTCTTAAACATACTACTTCATATTCCTCTTAAACATACTACTTCATATTACTCTTAAATATATAACTTCATATTCCTCTTAAACATACTACTTCATATTCCTCTTAAACATACTACTTCATAATCTTCTTAAATATACTACTTCATATTCCTCTTCAACATACTACTTCGTATTCCTCTTAAACATACTACTTCATATTCCACTTAAACATATGATACTTATTCATATTCCTCTAAAACATACTACTGCATATTCCTCAAAAATATACTACTTCATATTCCTTTTAAACATACTATTTCATATTCCTCTAAAAAATACTACTTCATATTCCCCTTAAATATACTACTTCATATTCCTCCTAAACATACTACTTCATATTTCTCTTAAACATGCTACTTCATATTCCTCTTAAACATACTACTTCATATTCCTCTTAAACATACTACGTCATATTCCCCTTAAACATACTACTTCATATTCCTCTTAAATATACTACTTCATATTACTCTTAAACATACTACTTCATATTCCTCTTAAACATACTACTTCATATTCCTTTTAAACATACTACTTCATATTCCTCTTAACCATAATACTTCATATTCCTCTTAAACATACTACTTCATATTCCTCTTAAATATACTAATTCATATTCCCCTTAAATATACTACTTCACATTCCTCTTAAAAATACTACTTCATATTCCTCTTAAATATACTACTTCATATTCCTCTTAAACATACTACTTCATATTCCTCGTAAATATGCTACTTCATATTCCTCTTAAACATTCAAATTCATATTCGTCTTAAACATAATACTTCATATACCTCCTAATATACTACTTCATATTCCTTTTAAACATACTACTTCATATTCCTCCAAAATATACTACTTCATATTCCCCTTAAAAATACTACGTCATATTCCTCCTAAACATACTACTTCATATTTCTCTTAAACATACTACTTCATATTCCTCTTAAACATACTACTTCATATTCCTCTTAAATATACTACTTCATATTCCTCTTAAACATACTACTTCATATTCCTTTTAAACATACTACTTCATATTACTCTTAAACATACTACTTCATATTCCTCTTGAACATACTACTTTATATTCCTCTTAAACATACTACTTCATATTCCGTTTAAATATACTACTTCATATTCCTCTTAAATATATAACTTCATATTCCTCTTAAATATACTACTTCATATTCCTCTTAAATATACTACTCTTCATATTCCTCTTAAATATACTACCTCATATTCCGCTTAAATATACTACTTCATATTCCTCTTAAATATACTACTTCATATTCCTCTTAAACATACTACTTCATATTCCTCTTAAACATACTACTTTATATTCGTCTTAAAAATACTACTTCATATTCCTCTTATACATACTACCTATATTCCTCTTAAACATACTACTTTATATTCCTCTTAAACATACTACGTCATATTCCTCTTAAACATACTACTTCATATTCCTCTTAAACATACTACTTCATATTCCGTTTAAATATACTACTTCATATTCGTCTTAAATATATAACTTCATATTCTTCTTAAATATTATACTTCATATTCCTCTTAAATATACTACTCTTCATATTCCTCTTAAATATACTACTTCATATTCCTCTTAAATATACACTTCATATTCCTCTTAAATATACTACTTCATATTCCTCTTAACATACTACTTCATATTCCTCTTAAACATACTACTTATAATTCGTCTTAAAATACTACTTCATATCCTCTTAAACATACTACTTCATATTCCTCTTAAACATACTACCTATATCCTCTTAAACATACTACTTCATATTCCTCTTAAACATACTACTCATATTCCTCTTAAACATACACTTCATATTCCTCTTAAACATACAACTTCATATTCCTCTTAAACATACTACTTCATATTCCTCTTAAACATACTACTTCATATTCCCCTTAAATATACTACTTCACATTCCTCTTAAAAATACTACTTCATATTCCTCTTAAATATACTACTTCATATTCCTCTTAAACATACTACTTCATATTCCTCGTAAATATGCTACTTCATATTCCTCTTAAACATTCCTTTTAAACATACTACTTCATATTCCTCCAAAATATACTACTTCATATTCCCCTTAAATATACTACTTCATATTCCTCCTAAACATACTACTTCATATTTCTCTTAAACATACTACTTCATATTCCTCTTAAACATACTACTTCATATTCCTCTTAAACATACTACTTCATATTCCTCTTAAACATACTACTTCATATTCCTTTTAAACATATTACTTCATATTACTCTTAAACATACTACTTCATATCCTCTTAAACATACTACTTCATATTCCTCTTAAACTACTACTTCATATTCCGTTTAAATATACTACTTCATATTCCTCTTAAATATATAACTTCATATTCCTCTTAAATATACTACTTCATATTCCTCTTAAATATACTACTCTTCATATTCCTCTAAATATACTACTTCATATTCCTCTAAATATACTACTTCATATTCCTCTTAAATATACTACTCAATCCTCTTAACATACTACTTCATATTCCTCTTAAACATACTACTTTATATCGTCTTAAAAATACTACTTCATAATCCTCTTAAACATACTACCTAAATCCTCTTAAACATACTACTTCATATTCCTCTTAAACATACTACGTCATATTCCTCTTAAACATACTACTTCATATTACTCTTAAACATAATACTTCATATTCCGTTTAAATATACTACTTCATATTCGTCTTAAATATATAACTTCATATTCCTCTTAAATATACTACTTCATATTCCTCTTAAATATACTACTCTTCATATTCCTCTTAAATATACTACTTCATATTCCTCTTAAATATACTACTTCATATTCTCTTAAATATACTACTTCATATTCCTCTTAAACATACTACTTCATATCCTCTTAAACAACTACTTTATATTCGTCTTAAAAATACTACTTCATATCCTCTAAACATACTACTTCATATTCCTCTTAAACATACTACCTATATTCCTCTTGAACATACAACTTCATATTCCTCTTAAACATACTACGTCATATTCCTCTTAAACATACTACTTCATATTCCTCTTAACATACAACTTCATATTCCTCTTAAACATACTACTTCAAATTCCTTTTAAACATACTACTGCATATTCCCTCAAAAATATACTACTTCATATTCCTTTTAAACATACTACTTCATATTCCTCTAAATATACTACTTCATATTCCCCTTAAATATACTACTTCATATCCTCCTAAACATACTACTTCACATTCCTCGTAAATATACTACTTCATATTCCTCTTAAACATTCTACTTCATATTCCTCTTAAAACATAATACTTCATATTCCTCTTAAACATACTACTTTATATTCCTCTTAAACATACTACTTCATAATCCTCTTAAACATACTACTTCATATCCTCTTAACATTATTCTTCATATAATCTTAGACATACTACTTCATATTCCTCTTAAACATACTACTTCATATGCCTCTTAAACAAACTACTTCATATTCCTCTTAAACATAATACTTCATATTCCTCTTAAACATACTACTCATATTCCTCTTAAACATACTACTTCATATTCCTCTTAAACATACTACTTCATATTCATCTTAAACATACTACTTCATATTCCTCTAAACATACTACTTCATATTCCTCTTAAACATACTACTTCATATTCCTCTTAAACATACTACTGCATATTCCTCAAAAATATACTACTTCATATTCCTCTTAAATATACTACTTCATATTCCTCTTAAATATACTACTAAATATTCCTCTTAAATATACTACTTCATATTACTTTTAAACCTCACTACTCATATTCCTCTTAAACATACTACTTCATATTCCTTTAAACATACTACTTCATATTCCTCTTAAACATACTACTTCATATTCCTCTTAAACATACTACTTCATATTCCTCTTAAAAATACTACTTCATATTCCCCTTAAGTATACTACTTCATATCCTCTAAAAATACTACTTCATATTCCTCTTAAATATACTAATTAATATTCCTCTTAAACATGCTACTTCATATTCCTCTTAAACATACTACTTCATATTCCTCTTAAACATACTACTTCATATTCCTCTTAAAAATACTACTTCATATTCCTCTTAAACATACTACTTCATATTCCTCTTAAATATACTACTTCATATTCCTCTTAAATATACTACTTCATATTCCTCTTAAATATACTACTTCATATTCCTCTTAAATATACTACTTCATATACCTCTTAAATATACTACTTCATATTTCTCTTAAACATACTACTTCATATCCTCTTAAATATACTACTTCATATTCATCTTAAATATACTACTTCATATTCCTCTTAAATATACTACTTCATATTCGTCTTAAATATACTACTTCATATTCCTCTTAAATATACTACTTCATATTCCTCTTAAATATACTACTTCATATTCCTCTTAAACATACTACTTCATAATGGTTTTAAACATATTACTTCATGTTCCTCTTAAATATACTACTTCATATTCCTCTTAAATATACTACTTCATATTCCTCTTAAACATACTACTTCATATTCCTCTTAAACATACTACTTCATATTCCTCTTAAATATACTACTTCATATTCCTCTTAAACATACTACTTCATATTCCTCTTAAGCATACTACTTCATATTCCTCTTAAACATACTACTTCATATTATTTTTAAACATACTACTTCATATTCTTCTTAAACATACTACTTCATTTTCCTCTTAAACAGACAACTTCATATTCATCTTAAACATACTACTTCATATTCCTCTTAAATATACTACTTCATATTCCTCTTAAACATACTACTTCATATTCCTCTTAAACATACTACTTCATATTCCTCTTAAACATACTACTTCATATTATTTTTAAACATACTACTTCATATTATTTTTAAACATACTACTTCATATTCCTCTTAAACATACTACTTCATATTCCTCTTAAACATACTACTTCATATTCCTCTTAAACATACTACTTCATATTCCTCGAAAATATACTACATCATATTCCTTTTAAACATACTACTTCATATTCCTCTTAAATATACTACTTCATATTTCTCTTAAATATACTACTTCATATTCCTCCTAAACATACTACTTCATATTTCTTTTAAACATACTACTTCATATTCCTCTTAAACATACTACTTCATATTACTTTTAAACATACTACTTCATATTCCTCTTAAACATACTACTTCATATTTCTTTTAAACATACTACTTCATATTCCTCTTAAACAAACTACTTCATATTCCTCTTAAACATACTACTTCATATTCCTCTTAAATATACTACTTCATATTCCCCTTAAATATACTACTTCATATTCCTCTTAAAAATACTACTCCATATTCCTCTTGAATATACTAATTTATATTCCTCTTAAACATGCTACTTCATATTCCTCTTAAACATACTACTTCATATTCCTCTTAAACATACTACTTTATATTCCTCTTAAACATACTACTTCATATTCCTCTTAAACATACTACTTCATATTCCTCTTAAATATACTACTTCATATTCCTCTTAAATATACTACTTCATATTCCTCTTAAATATACTACTTCATATTCCGCTTAAATATACGACTTCATATTCCTCTTAAACATAATATTTCATATTCCTCTTAAACATACTACTTCATAATGGTTTTAAACATACTTCTTCATATTCCTCTTAAATATACTACTTTATATTCCTCTTAAATATACTACTTCATATTCCTCTTAAATATACTTCTTCATATTCCTCTTAAATATACTACTTCATATTCCTCCTAAATATACAACTTCATATTCCTCTTAAACATACTACTTCGTATTCCTCTTAAACATACTACTTCATATTTCACTTAAACATACTACTTCATATTCCTCTTAAACATACTACTTCATATTCCTCTTAAACATACTACTTCATATTCCTCTTAAATATACTACTTCATATTCCTCTTAAATATTCTACTTCATTTTCCTCTTAAATATACTACTCTTCATATTCCTCTTAAATATATTACTTCATATTCCTCTTAAACATACTACTTCATATTCCTCTTAAACATACTACTTCATATTCCTCTTAAATATACTACTTCATATTCCTCTTAAATAAACTACTTCATTTTTCTCTTAAATATACTACTTCATATTCCTCTTAAATATACTACTTCATATTCCTCTTAAATATACTACAAATATACTACTTCATATTCCTCTTAAATATACTACTTCATATTCCTCTTATATATACTACTTCATATTCCTCTTAAATATACTAGTTCATATTCCTCTTAAACATACTACTTCATATTCCTCTTAAACATACTATTTCATATTCCTCCTAATATACTACTTTATATTCCTCTTAAATATTCTACTTCATATTCCTCTTAAATATACTACTTCATATTCCTCTTAAATATACTACTTCATATTCCTTTAAATATACTACTTAATATTCCTCTTAAATATACTACTTCATATTCCTCTTAAACATACTACTTCATATTCCTCTTAAACATACTACTTCATATTCTTCTTAAATATACTACTTCATATTCCTCTTAAACATATTACTTCGTATTCATCTTAAACATACTACTTCATATTCCACTTAAACATATGATACTACTTCATATTCCTCTTAAACATACTACTTCATATTCCTCTTAAACATACTACTTCATATTACTCTTAAATATATAACTTCATATTCCTCTTAAACATACTACTTCATATTCCTCTTAAACATACTACTTCATAATCTTCTTATATATACCACTTCATATTCCTCTTCAACATACTACTTCGTATTCCTCTTAAACATACTACTTCATATTCCACTTAAACATATGACACTTATTCATATTCCTCTAAAACATACTACTGCATATTCCTCAAAAATATACTACTTCATATTCCTTTTAAACATACTATTTCATATTCCTCTAAAAAATACTACTTCATATTCCCCTTAAATATACTACTTCATATTCCTCCTAAACATACTACTTCATATTTCTCTTAAACATGCTACTTCATATTCCTCTTAAACATACTACTTCATATTCCTCTTAAACATACTACGTCATATTCCCCTTAAACATACTACTTCATATTCCTCTTAAATATACTACTTCATATTACTCTTAAACATACTACTTCATATTCCTCTTGAACATACTACTTCATATTCCTTTTAAACGTACTACTTCATATTCCTCTTAACCATAATACTTCATATTCCTCTTAAACATACTACTTCATATTCCTCTTAAATATACTAATTCATATTCCCCTTAAATATACTACTTCACATTCCTCTTAAAAATACTACTTCATATTCCTCTTAAATATACTACTTCATATTCCTCTTAAACATACTACTTCATATTCCTCGTAAATATGCTACTTCATATTCCTCTTAAACATTCAAATTCATATTCGTCTTAAACATAATACTTCATACACCTCCTAATATACTACTTCATATTCCTTTTAAACATACTACTTCATATTCCTCCAAAATATACTACTTCATATTCCCCTTAAATATACTACGTCATATTCCTCCTAAACATACTACTTCATATTTCTCTTAAACATACTACTTCATATTCCTCTTAAACATACTACTTCATATTCCTCTTAAATATACTACTTCATATTCCTCTTAAACAAACTACTTCATATTCCTTTTAAACAAACTACTTCATATTACTCTTAAACATACTACTTCATATTCCTCTTGAACATACTACTTCATATTCCTCTTAAACATACTACTTCATATTCCGTTTAAATATACTACTTCATATTCCTCTTAAATATATAACTTCATATTCCTCTTAAATATACTACTTCATATTCCTCTTAAATATACTACTCTTCATATTCCTCTTAAATATAATACTTCATATTCCTCTTAAATATACTACTTCATATTCCTCTTAAATATACTACTTCATATTCCTCTTAAACATACTACTCCATATTCCTCTTAAACATACTACTTTATATTCGTCTTAAAAATACTACTTCATATTCCTCTTAAACATACTACCTATATTTCTCTTAAACATACTACTTTATATTCCTCTTAAACATACTACGTCATATTCCTCTTAAACATACTACTTCATATTCCTCTTAAACATACTACTTCATATTCCGTTTAAATATACTACTTCATATTCGTCTTAAATATATAACTTCATATTCTTCTTAAATATTATACTTCATATTCCTCTTAAATATACTACTCTTCATATTCCTCTTAAATATACTACTTCATATTCCTCTTAAATATACTACTTCATATTCCTCTTAAATATACTACTTCATATTCCTCTTAAACATACTACTTCATATTCCTCTTAAACATACTACTTTATATTCGTCTTAAAAATACTACTTCATATTCCTCTGAAACATACTACTTCATATTCCTCTTAAACATACTACCTATATTCCTCTTAAACATACGTATACTACTTCATATTCCTCTTAAACATACTACGTCATATTCCTCTTAAACATACTACTTCATATTCCTCTTAAACATACAACTTCATATTCCTCGTAAATATGCTACTTCATATTCCTCTTAAACATTCAAATTCATATTCGCCTTAAACATAATACTTCATATTCCTCCTAATATACTACTTCATATTCCTTTTAAACATACTACTTCATATTCCTCCAAAATATACTACTTCATATTCCCCTTAAATATACTACGTCATATTCCTCCTAAACATACTACTTCATATTTCTCTTAAACATACTACTTCATATTCCTCTTAAACATACTACTTCATATTCCTCTTAAACATACTACTTCATATTCCTCTTAAACATACTACTTCATATTCCTTTTAAACATACTACTTCATATTACTCTTAAACATACTACTTCATATTCCTCTTAAACATACTACTTCATATTCCTCTTAAACATACTACTTCATATTCCTCTTAAACATACTACTTCATATTCCTCGTAAATATGCTACTTCATATTCCTCTTAAACATTCAAATTCATATTCGCCTTAAACATAATACTTCACATTCCTCCTAATATACTACTTCATATTCCTTTTAAACATACTACTTCATATTCCTCCAAAATATACTACTTTATATTCCCCTTAAATATACTACGTCATATTCCTCCTAAACATACTACTTCATATTTCTCTTAAACATACTACTTCATATTCCTCTTAAACATACTACTTCATATTCCTCTTAAACATACTACTTCATATTCCTCTTAAACATACTACTTCATATTCCTCTTAAACATACTACTTCATATTCCGTTTAAATATACTACTTCATATTCCTCTTAAATATATAACTTCATATTCCTCTTAAATATACTACTTCATATTCCTCTTAAATATACTACTCTTCATATTCCTCTTAAATATACTACTTCATATTCCTCTTAAATATACTACTTCATATTCCTCTTAAATATACTACTTCATATTCCTCTTAAACATACTACTTCATATTCCTCTTAAACATACTACTTTATATTCGTCTTAAAAATACTACTTCATATTCCTCTTAAACATACTACTTCATATTCCTCTTAAACATACTACGTCATATTCCTCTTAAACATACTACTTCATATTCCTCTTAAACATACTACTTCATATTCCGTTTAAATATACTACTTCATATTCGTCTTAAATATATAACTTCATATTCCTCTTAAATATACTACTTCATATTCCTCTTAAATATACTACTCTTCATATTCCTCTTAAATATACTACTTCATATTCCTCTTAAATATACTACTTCATATTCCTCTTAAATATACTACTTCATATTCCTCTTAAACATACTACTTCATATTCCTCTTAAACATACTACTTTATATTCGTCTTAAAAATACTACTTCATATTCCTCTTAAACATACTACTTCATATTCCTCTTAAACATACTACCTATATTCCTCTTAAACATACAACTTCATATTCCTCTTAAACATACTACGTCATATTCCTCTTAAACATACTACTTCATATTCCTCTTAAACATACAACTTCATATTCCTCTTAAACATACTACTTCATATTCCTCTTAAACATACTACTTCATATTCCTCTTAATTATACTACTTCATATTCCTCTTAAACATACTACTTCATATTCGTCTTAAACATACTACTTCATATTCCTCTTAAACATACTACTTCATATTCCTCTTAAATATACTACTTCATATTCCTTTTAAACATACTACTGCATATTCCTCAAAAATATACTACTTCATATTCCTTTTAAACATACTACTTCATATTCCTCCAAAATATACTACTTCATATTCCCCTTAAATATACTACTTCATATTCCTCCTAAACATACTACTTCATATTTCTCTTAAACATATTACTTCATATTCCTCTTAAACATACTACTTCATATTCCTCTTTAACATACTACTTCATATTCCTTTTAAACATACTTCTTCATATTACTCTTAAACATACTACTTCATATTCCTCTTAAACATACTACTTCATATTCCTCTTAAACATACTACTTCATATTCCGTTTAAATATACTACTTCATATTCCTCTTAAATATACTACTTCATATTCCTCTTAAACATACTACTTCATAGTTCTCTTAAACATACTACTTCATATTACTCTTAAATATACTACTTCATATTACTCTTAAACATACTACTTCATATTCCTCTTAAACATACTACTTCATATTCCTATTTAATATACTAATTCATATTCCCCTTAAATATACTACTTCACATTCCTCTTAAAAATACTACTTTATATTCCTCTTAAATATACTACTTCATATTCCTCTTAAACATACTACTTCATATTCCTCTTAAACATACTACTTCATATTCTTCTTAAACATACTAATTCATATTCCTCTTAAACATTCTACTGCATATTCCTCTTAAATATACTACTTCATATTCCTCTTTAACATACTACTTCATATTCCTCTTAAACATACTGCTTCATATTGCTCTTAAACATACTACTTCACATTCCTCGTAAATATACTACTTCATATTCCTCTTAAACATTCTACTGCATATTCCTCTTAAATATACTACTTCATATTCCTCTTTAACATACTACTTCATATTCCTCTTAAACATACTGCTTCATATTGCTCTTAAACATACTACTTCACATTCCTCGTAAATATACTACTTCATATTCCTCTTAAACATTCTACTTCATATTCCTCTTAAACATAATACTTCATATTCCTCTTAAACATACTACTTCATATTCCTCTTAAACATACTACTTCATATGCCTCTTAAACCAACTACTTCATATTCCTCTTAAACATAATACTTCATATTCCTCTTAAACATACTACTTCATATTCCTCTTAAACATACTACTTCATATTCCTCTTAAATATACTACTTCATATTCCTCTTAAACATACTACTGCATATTCCTCAAAAATATACTACTTCATATTCCTCTTAAATATACTACTTAATATTCCTCTTAAATATACTACTAAATATTCCTCTGAAATATACTACTTCATATTCCTCCTAAACATACTACATCATATTCCTCTTAAACATTCTACTGCATATTCCTCTTAAATATACTACTTCATATTCCTCTTTAACATACTACTTCATATTCCTCTTAAACATACTGCTTCATATTGCTCTTAAACATACTACTTCACATTCCTCGTAAATATACTACTTCATATTCCTCTTAAACATTCTACTTCATATTCCTCTTAAACATAATACTTCATATTCCTCTTAAACATACTACTTCATATTCCTCTTAAACATACTACTTCATATGCCTCTTAAACCAACTACTTCATATTCCTCTTAAACATAATACTTCATATTCCTCTTAAACATACTACTTCATATTCCTCTTAAACATACTACTTCATATTCCTCTTAAATATACTACTTCATATTCCTCTTAAACATACTACTGCATATTCCTCAAAAATATACTACTTCATATTCCTCTTAAATATACTACTTAATATTCCTCTTAAATATACTACTAAATATTCCTCTGAAATATACTACTTCATATTCCTCCTAAACATACTACATCATATTTCTCTTAAACATACTACTTCATATTCCTCTTAAACATACTACTTCATATCCCTCTTAAACATACTACTTCATATTCCTTTTAAACATACTACTTCATATTCCTCTTAAACATACTACTTCATATTCCTCTTAAACATACTACTTCATATTCCTCTTACACATACTACTTCATATTCCTCTTAAACATACTACTTCATATTCCTCTTAAACATACTACTTCATATTCCTCTTAAACATACTACTTCATATTCCTCTTAAACATACTACTGCATATTCCTCAAAAATATACTACTTCATATTCCTCTTAAATATACTACTTCATATTCCTCTTAAATATACTACTTCATATTCCTCTTAAATATACTACTAAATATTCCTCTTAAATATACTACTTCATATTCCTCCTAAACATACTACATCATATTTCTCTTAAACATACTACTTCATATTCCTCTTAAACATACTACTTCATATTCTTCTTAAACATACTACTTCATATTCCTCTTACACATACTACTTCATATTCCTCTTAAACATACTACTTCATATTCCTCTTAAACATACTACTTCATATTCCTCTTAAACATACTACTTCATATTCCTCTTAAACATACTACTGCATATTCCTCAAAAATATACTACTTCATATTCCTCTTAAACATACTACTTCATATTCCTCTTACACATACTACTTCATATTCCTCTTAAACATACTACTTCATATTCCTCTTAAACATACTACTTCATATTCCTCTTAAACATACTACTTCATATTCCTCTTAAACATACTACTGCATATTCCTCAAAAATATACTACTTCATATTCCTCTTAATTATACTACTTCATATTCCTCTTAAACATACTACTTCATATTCGTCTTAAACATACTACTTCATATTCCTCTTAAACATACTATATCATATTCCTCTTAAACATACTACTTCATATTCCTTTTAAACATACTACTGCATATTCCTCAAAAATATACTACTTCATATTCCTTTTAAACATACTATTTCATATTCCTCCAAAATATACTACTTCATATTCCCCTTAAATATACTACTTCATATTCCTCCTAAACATACTACTTCATATTTCTCCTAAACATATTACTTCATATTCCTCTTAAACATACTACTTCATATTCCTCTTTAACATACTACTTCATATTCCTTTTAAACATACTTCTTCATATTACTCTTAAACATACTACTTCATATTCCTCTTAAACATACTACTTCATATTCCTCTTAAACATACTACTTCATATTCCGTTTAAATATACTACTTCATATTCCTCTTAAATATACTACTTCATATTCCTCTTAAACATACTACTTCATAGTTCTCTTAAACATACTACTTCATATTACTCTTAAATATACTACTTCATATTACTCTTAAACATACTACTTCATATTCCTCTTAAACATACTACTTCATATTCCTCTTTAATATACTAATTCATATTCCCCTTAAATATACTACTTCACATTCCTCTTAAAAATACTACTTTATATTCCTCTTAAATATACTACTTCATATTCCTCTTAAACATACTACTTCATATTCCTCTTAAACATACTACTTCATATTCTTCTTAAACATACTAATTCATATTCCTCTTAAACATTCTACTGCATATTCCTCTTAAATATACTACTTCATATTCCTCTTTAACATACTACTTCATATTCCTCTTAAACATACTGCTTCATATTGCTCTTAAACATACTACTTCACATTCCTCGTAAATATACTACTTCATATTCCTCTTAAACATTCTACTTCATATTCCTCTTAAACATAATACTTCATATTCCTCTTAAACATACTACTTTATATTCCTCTTAAACATACTACTTCATAATCCTCTTAATCATACTACTTCATATTCCTCTTAAACATTATTCTTCATATTAATCTTAGACATACTACTTCATATTCCTCTTAAACATACTACTTCATATGCCTCTTAAACCAACTACTTCATATTCCTCTTAAACATAATACTTCATATTCCTCTTAAACATACTACTTCATATTCCTCTTAAACATACTACTTCATATTCTTCTTAAATATACTACTTCATATTCCTCTTAAACATACTACTGCATATTCCTCAAAAATATACTACTTCATATTCCTCTTAAATATACTACTTCATATTCCTCCTAAATATACTACTAAATATTCCTCTTAAATATACTACTTCATATTCCTCCTAAACATACTACATCATATTTCTCTTAAACATACTACTTCATATTCCTCTTAAACATACTACTTCATATCCCTCTTAAACATACTACTTCATATTCCTTTTAAACATACTACTTCATATTCCTCTTAAACATACTACTTCATATTCCTCTTAAACATACTACTTCATACTCCTCTTACACATACTACTTCATATTCCTCTTAAACATACTACTTCATATTCCTCTTAAACATACTACTTCATATTCCTCTTAAACATACTACTTCATATTCCTCTTAAACATACTACTGCATATTCCTCAAAAATATACTACTTCATATTCCTCTTAAATATACTACTTCATATTCCTCTTAAATATACTACTTCATATTCCTCTTAAATATACTACTAAATATTCCTCTTAAATATACTACTTCATATTCCTCCTAAACATACTACATCATATTTCTCTTAAACATACTACTTCATATTCCTCTTAAACATACTACTTCATATTCTTCTTAAACATACTACTTCATATTCCTCTTACACATACTACTTCACATTCCTCTTAAACATACTACTTCATATTCCTCTTAAACATACTACTTCATATTCCTCTTAAACATACTACTTCATATTCCTCTTAAACATACTACTGCATATTCCTCAAAAATATACTACTTCATATTCCTCTTAAATATACTACTTCATATTCCTCTTAAATATACTACTTTATATTCCTCTTGAATATACTACTTCATATTCCTCGTAAATATACTACTTCATATTCCTCTTAAACATACTACTTCATATTTCTCTTAAACATACTACATCATATTCCTCTTCAACATACTACTTCATATTCCTCTTAAACATACTACTTCATATTCCTCTTAAACATACTACTTCATATTCCTTTTAAACATACTACTTCATATCCCTTTTAAACATACTACTTCATATTCCTCTTAAACATACTATTTCATATTCCTCTTGCACATACTACCTCATATTCCTCTCAAATATACTTCTTCATATTCTTCTTAAATATAATACTTCATATTCCTCTTAAATATACTACTTCATATTCTTCGTAAATATATTACTTCATATTCCTCTTAAATATGCTACTTCCTATTCCTCTTAAACATACTACTTCATATTCCTCTTAAACATACTACGAGTACTTCATATTATTCTTAAATATACTACTTCATATTACTCTTAAACATACTACTTCATATTCCTCTTAAACATACTACTTCATATTCCTCTTAAACATACTACTTCATATTCCTCTTAAACATACTACTTCATATTCCTCCTAAACATACTACTTCATATTCGTCTTAAATATACTACTTCATATTCCTCTTAAATATACTACTTCATATTCCTCTTAAATATACTACTTCATATTCCTCTTAAATATACAACTTCATATTCCTCTTAAATATACTACTTCATATTCCTCTTAAACATACTACTTCATATTCCTCTTAAACATACTACTTCATATTCCTCTTAAACATACTACTTCATATTCCTCTTAAACATACTACTTCATATTCGTCTTAAATATACTACTTCATATTCCTCTTAAATATACTACTTCATATTCCTCTTAAATATACTACTTCATATTCCTCTTAAATATACTACTTCATATTCCTCTTAAATATAATACTTCATATTCCTCTTAAACATACTACTTCATATTCCTCTTAAACATACTACTTCATATTCCTCTTAAACATACTACTTCATATTCCTCTTAAACATACTACTTCATATTCGTCTTAAATATACTACTTCATATTCCTTTTAAATATACTACTTCATATTCCTCTTAAACATACTACTTCATATTCCTCTTAAACATACTACTTCATATTCCTCTTTAATATATACTACTTCATATTCCTCTTAAATATACTACTTCATATTCCTCTTAAATATACTACTCTTCATATTCCTCTTAAATATACTACTTCATATTCCTCTTAAATATACTACGTCATATTCCTCTTAAATATACTACTTCATATTCCTCTTAAACATACTACTTCATATTCCTCTTAAACATACTACTTCATATTCCTCTTAAATATACTACTTCATATTCCTCTTAAACATACTACTTCATATTCCTCTTAAACATACTACTTCATATTCGTCTTAAACATTCTACTTCATATTCCTTTTAAACATACTACTTCATATTACTCTTAAACATACTACTTCATATTCCTCTTAAACATTCTACTTCATATTCCTCTTAAATATACTACTTTATATTCATCTTAAATATACTACTTCATATTTCTCTTAAATATACTACTTCATATTCCTCTTAAACATACTACTTCATATTCCTCTTAAACATTCTACTTCATATTCCTTTTAAACATACTACTTCATATTACTCTTAAACATACTACTTCATATTCCTCTTAAACATTCTACTTCATATTCCTTTTAAACATACTACTTCATATTACTCTTAAACATACTACTTCATATTCCTCTTAACAATACTACTTCATATTCCTCTTAAATATACTACTTCATATTCCTCATAATATACTACTTCATATTCTTATTAAATATTCTACTTCATATTCCTCTTAAATATACTACTTCATATTCCTCTTAAACATACTACTTCATATTCCTCTTAAATATACTACTTCATATTCCTCTTAAACATACTACTTCTTATTCCTCTTAAATATACTACTTCATATTCCACTTAAACATATGATACTACTTCATATTCCTCTTGAACATACTACTTCATATTCCTCTTAAACATACTACTTCATATTCCTCTTAAATATACTACTTCATATTCCTCTTAAATATACTACTTCATATTCCTCTTAAATATACTACTCTTCATATTCCTCTTAAATATACTACTTCATATTCCTCTTAAATATACTACTTCATATTCCTCTTAAATATACTACTTCATATTCGTCTTAAACATACTACTTCATTTTCCTCTTAAACATAATACTTCATATTCCTCTTAAACATACTACTTCATATTCCTCTTAAACATACTACTTCATATTCCTCTTAAATATACTACTTCATATTCATCTTAAATATACTAATTCATATTCCTTTTAAATATACTACTTCATATTCCTCTTAAATATACTACTTCATATTCCTCTTAAACATACTACTTCATATTCCTCTTAAACATACTACTTCATATTCCTCTTAAACATACTACTTCATATTCCTCTTAAACATACTACTTCATATTCGTCTTAAATATACTACTTCATATTCCTCTTAAATATACTACTTCATATTCCTCTTAAACATACTACTTCATATTCCTCTTAAATATACTACTTCATATTCCTCTTAAATATACTTCTTCATAATTCTCTTAAACATACTACTTCATATTCCTCTTAAATATACTACTTCATCTTCCTCCTAATATACTACATCACATATATTCTTATTAAATATTCTATTAGATATTCCTCTTAAATATACTAGTTCATATTCCTCTTAAACATACTACTTCATATTCCTCTTAAATATACTACTTCATATTTCTCTTAAATATACTACCTCATATTTCTCTTAAACATACTACTTCATATTCCTCTTAAACATACTACTTCATATTCCTCTTAAATATACTACTTCATATTCCTCTTAAACATACTACTTCTTATTCCTCTTAAACATACTACTTCATATTCCACTTAAACATACTACTTCATATTCCACTTAAACATATGATACTACTTCATATTCCTCTTAAACATTCTACTTCATATTTCTCTTAAACATACTAGTTCATATTCCTCTTAAATATACTACTTCATATTACTCTTAAATATACTACTTCATATTCCTCTTAAATATACTACTCTTCATATTCCTCTTAAATATACTACTTCATATTCCTCTTAAATATACTACTTCATATTCCTCTTAAATATCCTACTTCATATTCCTCTTAAACATACTACTTCATATTCCTCTTAAACATACTACTTCATATTCCTCTTAAACATACTACTTCATATTCCTCTTAAACATTCTACTTCATATTCCTCTTAAATATACTACTTTATATTCATCTTAAATATACTACTTCATATTTCTCTTAAATGTACTACTTCATATTCCTCTTAAATATACTACTTCATATTCCTCTTAAATATGCTACTTCATATTCCTCTTAAACACACTACTTCATATTCCTCTTAAACATACTACTTCATATTCCTCTTAAATATACTACTTCATATTCCTCCTAATATACTACTTCATATTCCTCTTATATATTTTACTTCATATTCCTCTTAAATATACTACTTCATATTCATCTTAAACATACTACTTCATATTCCTCTTAAATATGCTACTTCATATTTCTCTTAAATATACTACTTCATATTACTCTTAAACATACTACTTCATATTCCTCTTAAACATACTACTTCATATTCCTCTTAAACATACTACTTCATATTCCTCTTAAACATACTACTTCATATTCCTCTTAAACATACTACTTCATATTCGTCTTAAATATACTACTTCATATTCCTCTTAAATATACTACTTCATATTCCTCTTAAATATACTACTTCATATTCCTCTTAAATATACTACTTCATATTCCTCTTAAACATACTACTTCATATTCCTCTTAAATATACTACTTCATATTTCTCTTAAATATACTACCTCATATTCCTCTTAAACTTACTACTTCATATTCCTCTTAAACATACTACTTCATATTCCTCTTAAATATACTACTTCATATTCCTCTTAAACATACTACTTCTTATTCCTCTTAAATATACTACTTCATATTCCTCTTAAATATACTACTTCATATTCCTCTTAAATATACTACTTCATATTCCTCTTAAACATACTACTTCATATTCCTCTTAAACATACTACTTCATATTCCTCTTAAACATACTACTTCATATTCCTCTTAAACATACTACTTCATATTCCTCTTAAATATACTACTTCATATTCATCTTAAATATACTACTTCATATTCCTCTTAAATATACTACTTCCTATTCCTCTTAAATATACTACTCCATATTCCTCTTAAATATACTACTTCATATTCCTCTTAAACACACTACTTCATATTCCTCTTAAACATACTACTTCATATTCCTCTTAAACATGCTACTTCATATTCCTCTTAAACATTCTACTTCATATTCCTTTTAAACATACTACTTCATATTACTCTTAAACATACTACTTCATATTCCTCTTAAACATACTACTTCATATTCGTCTTAAACATTCTACTTCATATTCCTTTTAAACATACTACTTCATATTACTCTTAAACATACTACTTCATATGCCTCTTAAACATTCTACTTCATATTCCTCTTAAATATACTACTTTATATTCATCTTAAATATACTACTTCATATTTCTCTTAAATATACTACTTCATATTCCTCTTAAACATACTACTTCATATTCCTCTTAAACATTCTACTTCATATTCCTTTTAAACATACTACTTCATACTACTCTTAAACATACTACTTCATATTCCTCTTAAACATTCTACTTCATATGCCTTTTAAACATACTACTTCATATTACTCTTAAACATACTACTTCATATTCCTCTTAACCATACTACTTCATATTCGTCTTAAATATACTACTTCATATTCCTCTTAAATATACTACTTCATATTCCTCTTAAATATACTACTTCATATTCCTCCTAATATACTACTTCATATTCTTATTAAATATTCTACTTCATATTCCTCTTAATTATACTACTTCATATTCCTCTTAAACATACTACTTCATATTCCTCTTAAATATACTACTTCATATTCCTCTTAAACATACTACTTCTTATTCCTCTTAAACATACTACTTCATATCCCTCTTAAACATACTACTTCATATTCCTCTTAAATATACTACTTCATATTCCTCTTAAATATACTACTTCATATTCCTCTTAAATATACTACTCTTCATATTCCTCTTAAATATACTACTTCATATTCCTCTTAAATATACTACTTCATATTCCTCTTAAATATACCACTTCATATTCCTCTTAAACATACTACTTCATATTCCTCTTAAACATACTACTTCATATTCCTCTTAAACATACTACTTCATATTCCTCTTAAACATACTACTTCATATTCGTCTTAAATATACTACTTCATATTCCTCTTAAATATACTACTTCATATTCCTCTTAAATATACTACTTCATATTCCTCTTAAATATACTACTTCATATTCCTCTTAAATATACTACTTCATATTCCTCTTAAACATACTACTTCATATTCCTCTTAAATATACTACTTCATATTCCTCCTAATATACTACTTCATATTCCTCTTAAATATACTACTTCATATTTCTCTTAAATATACTACCTCATATTCCTCTTAAACATACTACTTCATATTCCTCTTAAACATACTACTTCATATTCCTCTTAAATATACTACTTCATATTCCTCTTAAACATACTACTTCTTATTCCTCTTAAACAGACTACTTCATATTCCACTTAAACGTATGATACTACTTCAAATTCCTCTTAAACATACTACTTCATATTCCTCTTAAACATACTATTTCATATTCCTCTTAAATATACTACTTCATATTCCTCTTAAATATACTACTTCATATTCCTCTTAAATATACTACTCTTCATATTCCTCTTAAATATACTACTTCATATTCCTCTTAAATATACTACTTCATATTCCTCTTAAATATCCTACTCCATATTTCTCTGAAACATACTACTTCATTTTCCTATTAAACATACTACTTCATATTCCTCTTAAACATACTACTTCATATTCCTCTTAAACATTCTACTTCATATTCCTCTTAAATATACTACTTTATATTCATCTTAAATATACTACTTCATATTTCTCTTAAGTATACTACTTCATATTCCTCTTAAATATACTACTTCATATTCCTCTTCAATGTGCTACTTCATATTCCTCTTAAACACACTACTTCATATTCCTCTTAAACATACTACTTTATATTCCTCTTAAACATACTACTTCATATTCCTCTTAAACATACTACTTCATATTCCTCTGAAACACACTACTTCATATTCCTCTTAAACATACTACTTCATATTCCTCTTAAACATACTACTTTATATTCCTCTTAAACATACTACTTCATATTCCTCTTAAACATACTACTTCATATTCCTCTTAAACATACTACTTCATATTCCTCTTAAACATACTACTTCATATTCCTCTGAAACACACTACTTCATATTCCTCTTAAACATACTACTTCATATTCCTCTTAAATATACTACTTCATATTCCTCTCAAATATAATTTTTCATATTCTTCTTAAATATAATACTTCATATTCCTCTTAAATATACTACTTCATATTCCTTGTAAATATACTACTTCATATTCCTCTTAAATATGTTACTTCATATTCCTCTTAAACATACTACTTCATATTCCTCTTAAACATACTACGAGTACTTCATATCACTCTTAAATAGACTACTTCATATTACTCTTAAACATACTACTTCATATTCCTCTTAAACATACTACTTCATATTCCTCTTTAACATACTTCTTCATATTCTTCTTAAATATAATATTTCATATTCCTCTTAAATATACTACTTCATATTCCTCGTAAATAAACTACTTCATATTCCTCTTAAATATGCTACTTCATATTACTCTTAAATATACTACTTCATATTCCTCTTAAACATACTACGAGTACTTCATATTACTCTTAAATATACTACTTCATATTACTCTTAAACATACTACTTCATATTCCTCTTAAACATACTACTTCATATTCCTCTTAAACATACTACTTCATATTCCTCTTAAACATACTTCTTCATATTCCTCTTAAACATACTACTTCATATTCGTCTTAAATATACTACTTCATATTCCTCTTAAATATACTACTTCATATTCATCTTAAACATACTACTTCATATTCCTCCTAAATATACTACTTCATATTTCTCTTAAATATACTACCTCATATTCCTCTTAAACATACTACTTCATATTCCTCTTAAACATACTACTTCATATTCCTCTTAAATATACTACTTCATATTCCTCTTAAACATCCTACTTCTTATTCCTCTTAAACATACTACTTCATATTCCACTTAAACATATGATACTACTTCATATTCCTCTTAAATATACTACTTCATATTCCTCGTAAATATACTACTTCATATTCCTCTTAAATATGCTACTTCACATTCCTCTTAAACATACTACTTCATATTCCTCTTAAACATACTACGAGTACTTCATATTACTCTTAAATATACTACTTCATATTACTCTTAAACATACAACTTCATATTCCTCTTAAACATACTACTTCATATTCCTCTTAAACATACTACTTCATATTCCTCTTAAACATACTACTTCATTCCTCTTAAACATACTACTTCATATTCGTCTTAAATATACTATTTCATATTCCTCTTAAATATACTACTTCATATTCCTCTTAAATTTACTACTTCATATTCCTCTTAAATATACTACTTCATATTCCTCTTAAACATACTACTTCTTATTCCTCTTAAACATACTACTTCATATTCCTCTTAAACATACTATGAGTACTTCATATTATTCTTAAATATACTGCTTCATATTACTCTTAAACATGCTACTTCATATTCCTCTTAAACATACTACTTTATATTCCTCTTAAACATACTACTTCATATTCCTCTTAAACATACTACTTCATATTCCTCTTAAACATACTATTTCATATTCGTCTTAAATATACTATTTCATATTCCTCTTAAATATACTACTTCATATTCCTCTTAAACATACTACTTCATATTCTTCTTAAATATACTACTTCATATTCCTCCTAATATACTACTTCATATTCCTCTTAAATATACTACTTCATATTCCTCTTAAATATACTACTTCATATTCCTCTTAAACATACTACCTCATATTCCTCTTAAATATACTACTTCATATTTCTCTTAAATATACTACCTCATATTCCTCTTAAACATACTACTTCATATTCCTCTTAAACATACTGGTTCATATTCCTCTTAAGTATACTACTTCATATTCCTCTTAAACATGCTACTTCTTATTCCTCTTAAACATACTACTTCATATTCCACTTAAACATACTACTTCATAGTCCTCTTAAATATACTACTTCATATTCCTCTTAAATATACTACTTCATATTCCTCTTAAACATACTACCTCATATTCCTCTTAAATATACTACTTCATATTTCTCTTAAATATACTACCTCATATTCCTCTTAAACATACTACTTCATATTCCTCTTAAACATACTACTTCATATTCCTCTTAAATATACTACTTCATATTCCTCTTAAACATCCTACTTCTTATTCCTCTTAAACATACTACTTCATATTCCACTTAAACATATGATACTACTTCATATTCCTCTTAAATATACTACTTCATATTCCTCGTAAATATACTACTTCATATTCATCTTAAATATGCTACTTCACATTCCTCTTAAACATACTACTTCATATTCCTCTTAAACATACTACGAGTACTTCATATTACTCTTAAATATACTACTTCATATTACTCTTAAACATACAACTTCATATTCCTCTTAAACATACTACTTCATATTCCTCTTAAACATACTACTTCATATTCCTCTTAAACATACTACTTCATTCCTCTTAAACATACTACTTCATATTCGTCTTAAATATACTATTTCATATTCCTCTTAAATATACTACTTCATATTCCTCTTAAATTTACTACTTCATATTCCTCTTAAATATACTACTTCATATTCCTCTTAAACATACTACTTCTTATTCCTCTTAAACATACTACTTCATATTCCTCTTAAACATACTATGAGTACTTCATATTATTCTTAAATATACTGCTTCATATTACTCTTAAACATGCTACTTCATATTCCTCTTAAACATACTACTTTATATTCCTCTTAAACATACTACTTCATATTCCTCTTAAACATACTACTTCATATTCCTCTTAAACATACTACTTCATATTCGTCTTAAATATACTATTTCATATTCCTCTTAAATATACTACTTCATATTCCTCTTAAACATACTACTTCATATTCTTCTTAAATATACTACTTCATATTCCTCCTAATATACTACTTCATATTCCTCTTAAATATACTACTTCATATTCCTCTTAAATATACTACTTCATATTCCTCTTAAACATACTACCTCATATTCCTCTTAAATATACTACTTCATATTTCTCTTAAATATACTACCTCATATTCCTCTTAAACATACTACTTCATATTCCTCTTAAACATACTGGTTCATATTCCTCTTAAGTATACTACTTCATATTCCTCTTAAACATGCTACTTCTTATTCCTCTTAAACATACTACTTCATATTCCACTTAAACATACTACTTCATAGTCCTCTTAAATATACTACTTCATATTCCTCTTAAATATACTACTTCATATTCCTCTTAAATATACTACTCTTCATATTCCTCTTAAATATACTACTTCATATTCCTCTTAAATATACTACTTCATATTCCTCTTAAATATACTACTTCATATTCATCTTAAATATACTACTTCATATTCCTCTTAAATATACTACTTCATATTCCTCTTAAATATATTACTTCATATTCCTTTTAAACATACTACTTCATATTCCTCTTAAACATACTACTTCATATTCCTCTTAAATATACTACCACATATTCATCTTAAATATACTACTTCATAGTTCTCTTAAATATACTACTTCATATTCCTCTTAAATATACTACTTCATATTCCTCTTAAACATACTACTTCATATTCCTCTTAAATATACTACTTCATATTCATCTTAAATATACTACTTCATATTCCTCTTAAATATACTACTTCATATTCCTCTTAAATATACTACTTCATATTCCTCTTAAATATACTACTTCATATTCCTCTTAAATATACTACTTCATATTCCTCTTAAATATACTACTTCATATTCCTCTTAAATATACTACTTCATATTCCTCTTAAATATACTACTTCATATTCCTCTTAAACGTTCTACTTCATAATGATCTTAAACATACTCCTTCATATTCCTCTTAAATATACTACTTCATGTTCCTCTTAAATATACTACTTCATATTCCTCTTAAACATACTACTTCATATTCCTCTTAATATACTACTTCATATTCCTCTTAAACATACTCTTTCATATTCCTCTTAAACATAATACTTCATATTCCTCTTAAACATACTACTTCATATTCCTCTTAAACATACTACTTCATATTCCTCTTAAACATACTACTTCATATTCCTCTTAAACATACTACTTTATATTAATCTTAAACATACTACTTCATATTCCTCTTAAACATACTACTTCATATGCCTCTTAAACATACTAATTCATATTCCTCTGAAACGTAATACTTCATATTCCTCTTAAACATACTACTCC
Source organism: Atherix ibis (assembly GCA_958298945.1). NCBI lineage: Eukaryota > Metazoa > Arthropoda > Insecta > Diptera > Athericidae > Atherix > Atherix ibis. Next base: position 423,350 of record CATQJD010000111.1, read on the forward strand.
ATATTCCTCTTAAACATACTACGAGTACTTCATATTATTCTTAAATATACTACTTCATATTACTCTTAAACATACTACTTCATATTCCTGTTAAACATACTACTTTATATTCCTCTTAAACATACTATTTCATATTCCTCTTAAACATACTACTTCATATTCCTCTTAAGCATACTACTTCATATTCCTCTTAAACATACTACTTCATATTCCTCTTAAACATACTACTTCATATTCCTCTTAAACATATTACTTCATATTCCTCTTAAACATACTACTTCATATTCTTCTTAAACATACTACTTCATATTCCTCTTAAACATACTACTTCGTATTCCTCTTAAACATACTACTTCATATTCCTCTTAAACATACTACTTCTTATTCCTCTTAAACATACTACTTCATATTCCTCTTAAACATAATACTTCATATTCCTCTTAGGCATACTACTTCATATTCCTCTTAAACATACTACTTCATATTCCTCTTAAACATACTACTTCATATTCCTCTTAAACATATTACTTCAATATTCCTCTTAAACATACTACTTCATATTCCTCTTAAACGTACTACTTCATATTCCTCTTCAATATACTACTTCATATGCCTCTTAAACATATAACTTCATATTCCTCATAAACATACTACTTCATATTCCTCTTATACATACTACTTCATATTCCTCTTAAACATATTACTTCATATTCCTCTTAAACATACTACATTATATTCCTCTTAAATATACTACTTCATATTGCTCTTAAATATACAACTTCATATTTCTCTTAAATATACTACTTCATATTCCTCTTAAACATACTACTTGATATTCCTCTTAAACATATTACTTCATATTCCTCTTAAACATACTTCTTCATATTCCTCTTAAAGATACTACTTCATATTCCTCTTAAACATACTACTTCATATTCCTCTTAAATATACTACTTCATATTAGTCTTAAATATACTACTTCATATTCCTCTTAAATATAATACTTCATATTTTCTTAAATATACTACTTTATATTCCTCTTAAACATACTACTTATTAATCCTCTTAAACATACTACTTCATATTCTTCTTAAACATACTACTTCATATGCCTCTTAAACATACTACTTCATATTCCTCTTAAACATACTACATCATATTCCTCTTAAATATACTACTGCATATTTCTCTTAAACATACTACTTCATATTCCTCTTAAACATATTACTTCATATTCCTCTTAAACATACTACTTCATATTCCTCTTAAACATACTACTTCGTATTCCTCTTAAACATACTACTTCATATTCCTCTTAAACATACTACTTCTTATTCCTCTTAAACATACTACTTCATATTCTTCTTAAACATAATACTTCATATTCCTCTTAAGCATACTACTTCATATTCCTCTTAAACATACTACTTCATATTCCTCTTAAACGTACTACTTAATATTCCTCTTAAACATACTACTTCATATTACTCTTAAACATACTACTTCATATTCCTCTTAAACATACTACTTCATATTCCTCTTAACATACTAATTCATATTTCTCTTAAACATGCTAATTCATATTCCTCTTAAACATACTACTTCATATTCTTCTTAAACATACTACTTCATATTCATCTTAAACATACTACTTCATATATCTCTTAAACATACTACTTGTTATTCCTCTTAAACATACTACTTCATATTCCTCTTAAACATACTACTTCATATTCCTCTTACGCATACTACTTCATATTCCTCTTAAACATACTACTTCATATTCCTCTTAAACATACTACTTGATATTCCTCTTAAACATATTTCTTCATATTCCTCTTAAACATACTACTTCATATTCCTCTTAAACGTACTACTTCATATTCCTCTTAAATATACTACTTCATAAGCCTCTTAAATATACTACTTTATATTCCTCTTAAATATACTACTTCATATTCCTCTTAAATATACAACTTCATATTTCTCTTAAATATACTACTTCATATTCTTCTTAAATATACTACTTCATATTCCTCTTAACCATACTACTTCATATTCCTCTCAAACATACTACTTCATATTCCTCTTAAACATACTACTTCTTATTCCTCTTAAACATACTACTTCATATTCCTCTTAAATATACTGCTTCATATTCCTCTTGAACATACTTCTTCATATTCCTCTTAATTAAACTACTTCATATGCCTCTTAAATATACTACTTTATATTCCTCTTAAAAATACTACTTCATATTCCTCTTAAATATACTGCTTCATATTCCTCTTAAACATACTACTTCTTATTCCTCTTAAACATACTACTTCATATTTCTATTAAACATAGTACTTCATATTCCTCTTAAAAGTACTACTTCTTATTCCTCTTAAACATACTACTTCATATTCCTCTTAAACATACTACTTCATATTGCTCTTAAGCATACAACTTCATATTCCTCTTAAACATACTACTTCATATTCCTCTTAACCATACTACTTCATATTCCTCTTAAACGTACTACTTCATATTTCTCTTAAATATACTACTTCATATGCCTCTTAAATATACTACTTTATAATACTCTTAAATATACTACTTCATATTCCTCTTAAATATACTACTTCATATGCCTCTTAAATATACTACTTCATATGCCTCTTAAATATAGTACTTTATATTCCTCTTAAACATACTACTTCATATTCCTCTTAAACATACTACTTCATATTCCTCTTAAACATACTACTTCATATTCCTCTTAAACATACTACTTCATATTCCTCTTAAACATACTGCTTCATATTCCTCTTAAATATACTACTTCTTATTCCTCTTAAACATACTACTTCATATTCCTCTTAAGCATACTACTTCATATTCCTCTTAAACGTACTACTTCATATTCCTCTTTAACATACTACTTCATATTACTCTTAAACATGTTACTTCATATTCCTATTAAACATACTACTTCACATGCCTCTTAAACATACTACTTCATAATCCTCGGAAACATACTACTTCTTATTCCTCTTAAACATACTACTTCATATTCCTCTTAAACATACTACTTCATATTCTTCTTAAACATACTACTTCATATTCCTTTTTAATATACTACTTTATATGCCTCTTAAATATACTACTTTATATTCCTCTTAAACATAGTACTTCATATTCCTCTTAAACATACTACTTCATATTCCTCTTAAACATACTACTTCATATTCCTCTTAAGCATACTACTTCATATTCCTTTTAAACATACTACTTCATATTCCTCTTAGACATACTACTTCATATTCCTCTTAAAAGTTCAACTTTATATTCCTCTTAAATATACTACTTCATATGCCTCTTAAATATACTACTTTATATTCCTCTTCAACATACTACTTCATATTTCTATTAAATATACAACTTCATATGCCTCTTAAGTATACTACTTCATATGCTTCTTAAATATACTACTTTATATTCCTCTTAAACATACTACTTCTTATTCCTCTTAAACATACTACTTCATATTCCTCTTAAACATACTACTTCATATTCCTCTTAAACATACTACTTCATATTCCTCTTAAACATACTGCTTCATATTCCTCTTAAACATACTACTTCTTATTCCTCTTAAACATACTACTTCATATTCCTCTTAAGCATACTACTTTATATTCCTCTTAAACGTACTACTTCATATTCCTCTTAAACATACTACTTCATATTACTCTTAAACATACTACTTCATATTCCTCTTAAACATACTACTTCATATTCCTCTTAACATACTACTTCATATTCCTCTTATACGTGCTAATTCATATTCCTCTTGAACATACTACTTCATATTCCTCTTAAATATACTACTTCATATTCCTCTTAAACATACTACTTCATATTCCTCTCAAACATTCTACTTCATATTCCTCTTAAACATACTACTTCATATTCCTCTTAAGCATACTACTTCATATTCATCTTAAAACATACTACTTCATATTCCTCTTAAACATACTACTTCATATTCCTCTTAAACATATTACTTCATATTCCTCTTAAACATAATACTTCATAATCCTCTTAAACATACTACTTCATATTCCTCTTTAACATACTGCTTCATATTCTTCTTAAATATACTACTTCTTATTCCTCTTAAACATACTACTTCATCTTCCTCTAAAACATACTACTTCATATTCCTCTTAAGCATACTACTTCATATTCCTCTTAAACATACTACTTCATATTCCTCTTAAACATATTACTTCATATTTCTCTTAAACATGTAACTTCATATTCCTCTTAAACATACTACTTCATATTCCTCTTAAACGTACTACTTCATATTCCTCTTAAATATACTACTTCATATGCCTCTTAAATAAACTACTTTATATTCCTCTTAAATATACTACTTCATATTCCTCTTAAATATACAACTTCATATTCCTCTTAAATATACTACTTCATATTCCTCTTAAATATACTACTTCATATTCCTCTTAAACAAACTACTTCATATTCCTCATAAACATACTACTTCATATTAGTCTTAAATATACAACTTCATACTCCTCTTAAATATAATACTTCATATCTTCTTAAATATACTACTTTATATTCCTCTTAAACATACTACTTATTAATCCTCTTAAACATACTACTTCATATTCCTCTTAAACGTACTACTTTATATTCCTCTTAAACATACTACTTCAAATTCCTCTTAAACATACTACTTCATATTCCTCTTAAGCATACTACTTCATATTCCTCTTAAACATACTACTTCATATTCCTCTTAAACATACTACTTCATATTCCTCTTAAACATTATACTTCATATTCCTCTTAAACATACTACTTCATATTCCTCTTAAACGTACTACTTCATATTCCTCTTAAATATACTACTTCATATTACTCTTAAACATACTACTTCATATTCCTCTTAAGCATACTACTTCATATTCCTCTTAAACATACTACTTCATATTCCTCTTAAATATACTACTTCATATGCCTCTTAAATATACTACTTCATATGCCTCTTAAATATACTACTTTATATTCCTCTTAAACATACTACTTCATATTCCTCTTAAACATACTACTTCATATTCCTCTTACACATACTACTTCATATTCCTCTTAAACATACTACTTCATATTCCTCTTAAACATACTGCTTCTTATTCCTCTTAAACATACTACTTCTTAGTCCTCTTAAACATACTACTTCATATTCCTCTTAAGCATACTACTTCATATTCCTCTTAAACGTACTACTTCATATTCCTCTTTAACATACTACTTCATATTACTCTTAAACATGCTACTTCATATTCCTATTAAACATACTACTTCATATGCCTCTTAAACATACTACTTCATAATCCTCTGAAACATACTACTTCTTATTCCTCTTAAACATACTACTTCATATTCCTCTTAAACATATTACTTCATATTCCTCTTAAACATAGTACTTCATATTCCTCTTAAATATACTACTTTATATGCCTCTTAAATATACTAATTTATATTCCTCTTAAACATAGTACTTCATATTCCTCTTAAACATACTACTTCATATTCCTCTTAAACATACTACTTCATATTCCTCTTAAGCATACTACTTCATATTCCTCTTAAACAAACTACTTCATATTCCTCTTAGACATACTACTTCATATTCCTCTTAAACGTTCAACTTCATATTCCTCTTAAATATACTACTTCATATGCCTCTTAAATATACTACTTTATATTCCTCTTAAATATACTACTTCATATTTCTATTAAATATACAACTTCATATGCCTCTTAAATATACTACTTCATATGCCTCTTAAATATACTACTTTATATTCCTCTTAAACATACTACTTCTTATTCCTCTTAAACATACTACTTCATATTCCTCTTAAACATACTACTTCATATTCCTCTTAAACATACTACTTCATATTCCTCTTAAACATACTGCTTCATATTCCTCTTAAACATACTACTTCTTATTCCTCTTAAACATACTACTTCATATTCCTCTTAAGCATACTACTTCATATTCCTCTTAAACGTACTACTTCATATTCCTCTTAAACATACTACTTCATATTACTCTTAAACATACTACTTCATATTCCTCTTAAACATACTACTTCATATTCCTCTTAACATACTACTTCATATTCCTCTTAAACATGCTAATTCATATTCCCCTTAAACATACTACTTCATATTCCTCTTAAATATACTACTTCATATTCCTCTTAAACATACTACTTCATATTCCTCTCAAACATTCTACTTCATATTCCTCTTAAACATTCTACTTCATATTCCTCTTAAACATACTACTTCATATTCCTCTCAAATATACTATTTCATATTACTCCTAAATATACTAATTCATATTCCTCTTAAACATACTACTTCATATTCCTCTTAAACATACTACTTCATATTCCTCTTAAACATACTACTTCATATTCCTCTTAAACATACTACTTCATATTCTTCTTAAACATTCTACTTCATATTCCTCTTAAATATACTACTTCATATTCCTCTTAAACATACTACTTCATATTCCTCTTAAATATACTACTTCATATTCCTCTTAAACATAATACTTCATAATCCTCTTAAACATACTACTTCATATTCCTCTTTAACATACTGCTTCATATTCTTCTTAAATATACTACTTCTTATTCCTCTTAAACATACTACTTCATCTTCCTCTTAAACATACTACTTCATATTCCTCTTAAGCATACTACTTCATATTCCTCTTAAACATACTACTTCGTATTCCTCTTAAACATACTACTTCATATTTCTCTGAAACATGTAACTTCATATTCCTCTTAAACATACTACTTCATATTCCTCTTAAACGTACTACTTCATATTCCTCTTAAATATACTACTTCATACTCCTCTTAAATATAATACTTCATATCTTCTTAAATATACTACTTTATATTCCTCTTAAACATACTACTTATTAATCCTCTTAAACATACTACTTCATATTCCTCTTAAACGTACTACTTCATATTCCTCTTAAACATACTACTTCATATTACTCTTAAACATACTACTTCATATTCCTCTTAAACATACTACTTTATATTCCTCTTAAACATACTACTTCATATTCCTCTTAAACATACTACTTCATATTCCTCTTAAGCATACTACTTCATATTCCTCTTAAACATACTACTTCATATTCCTCTTAAACATACTACTTCATATTCCTCTTAAACATATGACTTCATATTCCTCTTAAACATACTACTTCATATTCCTCTTAAACGTACCAGTTCATATTCCTCTTAAATATACTACTTTATATGCCTCTTAAATATACTAGTTTATATTCCTATTAAATATACTACTTCATATTCCTCTTAAATATACAACTTCATATTTCTCTTAAATATACTACTTCATATTCCTCTTAAATATACTACTTCATATTCCTCTTAAACATACTACTTCATATTCCTCTTAAATATACAACTTCATATTAGTCTTAAATATACTACTTCATATTCCTCTTAAATATAATATTTCATATCTTCTTAAATAAACTACTTTATATTCCTCTTAAACATACAACTTATTAATCCTCTTAAACATACTACTTCCTATTCCTCTTAAACGTACTACTTCATATTCCTCTTAAGCATACTACTTCATATTCCTCTTAAACATACTACTTCATATTCCTCGTAAACATGCTAATTCATATTCCTCTTAAGCATACTACTTCATATTCCTCTTAAACATGCTACTTCATATTCCTCTTAAACATACTACTTCATATTCCTCTCAAACATACTACTTCATATTCCTCTTAAACATATTACTTCATATTCCTCTTAAATATACTACTTCATATTCCTCTTAAACATACTACTTCGTATTCCTCTTAAACATACTACTTCATATTCCTCTTAAACATACTACTTCTTATTCCTCTTAAACATACTACTTCATATTCCTCTTAAACATACTACTTCATATTCCTCTTAAGCATACTACTTCATATTCCTCTTAAACATACTACTTCATATTCCTCTTAAACATACTACTTCATGTTCCTCTTAAACATATTACTTCATATTCCTCTTAAACATACTACTTCATATTCCTCTTAAACGTACCAGTTCATATTCCTCTTTAATATACTACTTCATATGCCTCTTAAATATACTAGTTTATATTCCTATTAAATATACTACTTCATATTCCTCTTAAATATACAACTTCATATTTCTCTTAAATATACTACTTCATATTCCTCTTAAATATACTACTTCATATTCCTCTTAAACATACTACTTCATATTCCTCTTAAATATACAACTTCATATTAGTCTTAAATATACTACTTCATAATCCTCTTAAATATAATACTTTATATCTTCTTAAATAAACTACTTTATATTCCTCTTAAACATACAACTTATTAATCCTCTTAAACATACTACTTCCTATTCCTCTTAAACGTACTACTTCATATTCCTCTTAAACATAATACTTCATATTACTCTTAAACATACTACTTCATATTCCTCTTAAACATACTACTTTATATTCTTCTAAAACATACAACTTCATATTCCTCTTAAACATACTACTTCATATTCCTCTGAAACATGCTAATTCATATTCCTCTTAAGCATACAACTTCATATTCCTCTTAAACATACTACTTCATATTCCTCTCAAACATACTACTTCATATTCCTCTTAAACATACTTCTTCATATTCCTCTTAAACATACTACTTCATATTCCTCTTAAACAAACTACTTCGTATTCCTCTTAAACATACTACTTCATATTCCTCTTAAACATACTACTTCTTATATCTCTTAAACATACTACTTCATATTCCTCTTAAACATAATACTTCATATTCCTCTTAAGCATACTACTTCATATTCCTCTTAAACATACTACTTCATATTCATCTTAAACATACTACATATTCCTCCTAAACATATTACTTCAATTTTCCTCTTAAACATACTACTTCATATTCCTCTTAAACGTACTACATCATATTCCTCTTAAATATACTACTTCATATGCCTCTTAAACATATAACTTCATATTCCTCATAAACATACTACTTTATATTCCTCTTAAACGTACTACTTCATATTCCTCTTAAATATACTACTTCATATGCCTCTTAAATAAACTACTTTATATTCCTCTTAAATATACTACTTCATATTCCTCTTAAATATACAACTTCATATTTCTCTTAAATATACTGCTTCATATTCCTCTTAAATATACTACTTCATATTCCTCTTAAACGTACTACTTCATATTCCTCTTAAATATACTACTTCATATGCCTCTTAAACATATTACTTCATATTCCTCTTAAACATACTACTTCATATTCCTCTTAAACGTACTACTTCATATTCCTCTTAAATATACTACTTCATATGGCTCTCAAACATATAACTTCATATTCCTCATAAACATACTACTTCATATTCCTCTTTAACGTACTCCTACATATTCCTCTTAAATATACTACTTCATATGCCTATTAAATAAACTACTTTATATTCCTCTTAAATATACTACTTCATATTCCTCTTAAATATACAACTTCATATTTCTCTTAAATATACTGCTTCATATTCCTCTTAAATATACTACTTCATATTCCTCTTAAACATACTACTTCATATTCCTCTTAAATATACTACTTCATATAAGTCTTAAATATACTACTTCATATTCCTCTTAAATATAATACTTCACATTTTCTTAAATATACTACTTTATATTCCTCTTAAACATACTACTTATTAATCCTCTTAAACATACTACTTCATATTCCTCTTAAACGTACTACTTCATATTCCTCTTAAATATACTACTTCATATGCCTCTTAAACATATAACTTCATATTCCTCATAAACATACTACTTTATATTCCTCTTAAACGTACTACTTCATATTCCTCTTAAATATACTACTTCATATTTCTCTTAAATATACTGCTTCATATTCCTCTTAAATATACTACTTCATATTCCTCTTAAACGTACTATTTCATATTCCTCTGAAATATACTACTTCATATGCCTCTTAAACATATTACTTCATATTCCTCTTAAACATACTACATCATATTCCTCTTAAATATACTATTGCATATTTCTCTTAAACATACTACTTCATATTCCTCTTAAACATATTACTTCATATTCCTCTTAAACATACTACTTCATATTCCTCTTAAACGTACTACTTCATATTCATCTTAAATATAATACTTAATATACCTCTTAAATATACTACTTTATATTCCTCTTAAATATACTACTTCATATTCCTCTTAAATATACAACTTTATATTTCTCTTAAATATACTACTTCATATTCCTCTTAAATATACTACTTCATATTCCTCTTAAACATTCTACTTCATATTCCTCTTAAATATACTACTTCATATTAGTCTTAAATATACTAGTTCATATTCCTCTTAAATATAATACTTCATATCTTCTTAAATATACTACTTTATATTTCTCTTAAACATACTACTTATTAATCCTCTTAAACATACTACTTCATATTCCTCTTAAACGTACCACTTCATATTCCTCTTCAACATACTACTTCATATTACTCTTAACCATACTACTTCATATTCCTCTTAAACATACTACTTTATATTCCTCTTAAACATACTACTTCATATTCCTCTTAAACATACTACTTCATATTCCTCTTAAGCATACTACTTCATATTCCTCTTAAACATACTACTTCATATTCCTCTTAAACATGCTAGTTCATATTTCCCTTAAACATACTACTTCATATTCCTCTTAAACATAGTACTTCATATTCCTCTTAAACATACTACTTCATCTTACTCTTAAACCTACTACTTCATATTCCTCTTAAACATACTACTTCATATTCCTCTTAAACATACTACTTCATATTCCTCTCAAACATACTACTTCATATTCTTCTTAAACATACTACTTCATATTCCTCTTAAACATACTACTTTATATTCCTCTTAAATATACTACTTCATATTCCTCTTAAATATACAACTTCATATTTCTCTTAAATATACTGCTTCATATTCCTCTTAAATATACTACTTCATATTCCTCTTAAACATACTACTTCATATTCTTCTTAAACATACTACTTCATATGCCTCTTAAATATACTACTTTATATTCCTCTTAAATATACTACTTCATATTCCTCTTAAATATACAACTTCATATTTCTCTTAAATATACTGCTTCATATTCCTCTTAAATATACTACTTCATATTCCTCTTAAACATACTACTTCATATTCCTCTTAAATATACTACTTCATATTAGTCTTAAATATACTACTTCATATTCCTCTTAAATATAATACATCATATTTTCTTAAATATACTACTTTATATTCCTCTTAAACATACTACTTATTAATCCTCTTAAACATACTACTTCATATTCTTCTTAAACATACTACTTCATATGCCTCTTAAACATACTACTTCATATTCCTCTTAAACATACTGCATCATATTCCTCTTAAATATACTACTGCATAGTTCTCTTAAACATACTACTTCATATTCCTCTTAAACATATTACTTCATATTCCTCTTAAACATACTACTTCATATTCCTCTTAAATATACTACTTCATATTCCTCCTAAACATACCACTTCATAATCCTTTTAAACATACTACTTCATATTCCTCTTAAACATGCTAATTCATATTCCCCTTAAACATATTACTTCATATTCCTCTTAAACATAGTACTTCATATTCCTCTTAAACAAACTACTTCATATTCCTCTTAAACATACTACTTCATATTCCTCTTAAACATACTACTTCATATTCCTCTTAAACATACTACTTCATATTCCTCTTAAACATACTACTTCATATTCCTCTTAAACATACTAATTCATATTCCTCTTAAACATAATACTTTATATTCCTCGTAAACATACTACTTCATATTCCTCTTAAACATACTACTTCATATTCCTCTTACACATACTACTTCATATTCTTCTTAAACATACTACTTCATATTCCTCTTAAATATACTACTTCATATTCCTCTTAAACATACTTCTTCATATTCCCCTTAAACATATTACTTCATATTCCTCTTAAACATACTACTTCATATTCCTCTTAAACATACTACTTCATATTCCTCTTAAAAATACTACTTTATATTCTTCTTAAATATACTACTTCATATTCCTCTTAAATATACTACTTCATATTCCTTTTAAAAATACTACTTCATATTCCTCTTAAATATACTACTTCATTTTCTTCTTAAATATACTACTTCATAGTCCTCTTAAACATAATACTTTATATTCCTCTTAAACATATTACTTCATATTCCTCTTAGACATACTGTTTCATATTCCCCTTAAACATACTACTTCATATTCCTCTTAAACATACTACTTCATATACCTCTTAAACATACTACTTCATATTCCTCTTAAACATACTACTTCATATTCCTCTTAAACATACTACTTCATATTCCTCTTAAACATACTACTTCATATTCCACTTAAACATACTACTGCATATTTCTCTTTAACATACTACTTCATATTCCTCTTAAACATATTACTTCATATTCCTCTTAAACATACTACTTCATATTCCTCTTAAACGTACTACTTCATATTCCTCTTAAATATACTACTTCATATGCCTCTTAAACATATTACTTCATATTCCTCTTAAACATACTGCTTCATATTCCTCTTAAACGTACTACTTCATATTCCTCTTAAATATACTACTTCATATGCCTCTCAAACATATAACTTCATATTCCTCATAAACATACTACTTCATATTCCTCTTAAACGTACTACTTCATATTCCTCTTAAATATACTACTTCATATGCCTCTTAAATAAACTACTTTATATTCCTTTTAAATATACTACTTCATATTCCTCTTAAATATACAACTTCATATTTCTCTTAAATATACTGCTTCATATTCCTCTTAAATATACTACTTAATATTCCTCTTAAACATACTACTTCATATTCCTCTTAAATATACTACTTCATATTAGTCTTAAATATACTACTTCACATGCCTCTTAAACATACTACTTCATATTCCTCTTAAACATACTACATCATATTCCTCTTAAATATACTACTGCATATTTCTCTTAAACATACTACTTCATATGCCTTTTAAACATAATACTTCATATTCCTCTTAAACATACAACTTCATATTCCTCTTAAACGTACTACTTCATATTCCTCTTAAATATACTACTTCATATGCCTCTCAAACATATAACTTCATATTCCTCATAAACATACTACTTCATATTCCTCTTAAACGTACTACTTCATATTCCTCTTAAATATACTACTTCATATGCCTCTTAAATAAACTACTTTATATTCCTCTTAAATGTACTACTTCATATTCCTCTTAAATATACAACTTCATATTTCTCTTAAATATACTGCTTCATATTCCTCTTAAATATACTACTTCATATTCCTCTTAAACATACTACTTCATATTCCTCTTAAATATACTACTTCATATTAGTCTTAAATATACTACTTCATATTCCTCTTAAATATAAAACTTCATATTTTCTTAAATATACTACTTTATATTCCTCTTAAACATACTGCTTATTAATCCTCTTAAACATACTACTTCATATTCTTCTTAAACATACTACTTCATATGCCTCTTAAACATACTACTTCATATTCCTCTTAAACATACTACATCATATTCCTCTTAAATATACTACTGCATATTTCTCTTAAACATACTACTTCATATTCCTCTTAAACATATTACTTCATATTCCTCTTAAACGTACTACTTCATATTCCTCTTAAATATAATACTTCATATGCCTCTTAAATATACTACTTTATATTCCTCTTAAATATACTACTTCATATTACTCTTAAACATACTACTTCATATTCCTCTTAAACATACTACTTCATATTCCTCTTAAACATACTATTTCATATTCCTCTTAAACATACTACTTCATATTCCTCTTAAACATGCTACTTCATATTCCTCTTAAGCATAATACTTCATATTCCTCTTAAACATACTACTTCATATTCCTCCTAAACATACTACTTCATATTCCTCTTAAACATACTACTTCATATTCCTCTTAAACATGCTAATTCATATTCCCCTTAAACATACTACTTCATATTCCTCTTAAACATAGTACTTCATATTCCTCTTAAACATTCTACTTCATATTACTCTTAAACCTACTACTTCATATTCCTCTTAATTATACTACTTAATATTCCTCTTAAACATACTACTTCATATTCCTCTCAAACATACTACTTCATATTCCTCTTAAACATACTACTTCATATTCCTCTTAAACATACTACTTCATATTACTCTTAAACATACTACTTCATATTCCTCTTAAACATACTACTTCATATTCCTCTTAAACATACTATTTCATATTCCTCTTAAACATACTACTTCATATGCCTCTTAAACATACTACTTCATATTCCTCTTAAACATATTACTTCATATTATACTACTTCATATTCTTCCTAAACATACTACTTCATAATCCTCTTAAACATACTACTTCATATTCCTCTTAAACATGCTACTTCATATTCCTCTTAAGCATACTACTTCATATTCCTCTTAAACATACTACTTCATATTCCTCTTAAACATACTACTTCATATTCCTCTTAAACATACTACTTCATATTCCTCTTAAACATGCTAATTCATATTCCCCTTAAACATACTACTTCATATTCTTCTTAAACATACTACTTCATATGCCTCTTAAACATACTACTTAATATTCCTCTTAAACATACTACTTCATATTCCTCTCAAACATACTACTTCATATTCCTCTTAAACATACTACTTCATATTCCTCTTAAACATACTACTTCATATTACTCTTAAACATACTACTTCATATTCCTCTTAAACATATTACTTCATATTCCTCTTAAATATACTACTGCATATTTCTCTTAAACATACTACTTCATATTCCTCTTAAATATACTACTTCATATTCTTCCTAAACATACTACTTCATAATCCTCTTAAACATACTACTTCATATTCTTCTTAAACATGCTAATTCATATTCCCCTTAAACATACTACTTCATATTCCTCTTAAACATAGTACTTCATATTCCTCTTAAACATACTACTTCATATTTCTCTTACACATACTACTTCATATTATTCTTAAACATACTACTTCATATTCCTCTTAAATATACTACTTCATGTTCCTCTTAAACATACTTCTTCATATTCCTCTTAAACATACTACTTCATATTCCTCTTAAACATACTACTTCATATTCCTCTTAAACATACTACTTCATATTGCTCTTAAAAATATTACTTTATATTCTTCTTAAATATACTACTTCATATTCCTCTTAAATATACTACCTCATATTCCTTTTAAATATACTACTTCATATTCCTCTTAAATATACTACTTCATATTCTTCTTAAATATACTACTTCATAGTCCTCTTAAACAAAATACTTCATATTCCTCTTAAACATATTACTTCATATTCCTCTTAAACATACTGTTTCATATTCCTCTTAAACATACTACTTCATATTCCTCTTAAACATACTACTTCATATTCCTCTTAAACATACTACTTCATATTCCTCTTAAACATACTACTTCATATGCCCCTTAAACATACTACTTATTATTCCTCTTAAACATACTACATCATATTCCTCTTAAATAAACTACAGCATACTTCTCTTAAACATACTACTTCATATTCCTCTTAAACATATTACTTCATATTCCTCTTAAACATACTACTTCATATTCCTCTTAAACGTACTACTTCATATTCCTCTTAAATATACTACTTCATATGCCTCTTAAATATACTACTTTATATTCCTCTTGAATATACTACTTCATATTCCTCTTAAATATACAACTTCATATTTCTCTTAAATATACTACTTCATATTCATCTTAAATATACTACTTCATATTCCTCTTAAACATACTACTTCATATTCCTCTTAAATATACTACTTCATATTAGTCTTATATATACAACTTCATATTCCTCTTATATATAATACTTCATATCTTCTTAAATATACTACTTTATATTCCTCTTAAACATACTACTTATTAATCCTCTTAAACATACTACTTCATATTCCTCTTAAACGTACTACTTTATATTCCTCTTAAACATACTACTTCATATTACTCTTAAACATATTACTTCATATTCCTCTTAAACATATAACTTTATATTCCTCTTAAACATACTACTTCATATTCCTCTTACACATACTACTTCATATTCCTCTTAAACATACTACTTCATATTCCTCTTAAACATACTACTTCATAATCCTCTTAAACATACTACTTCATATTCCTCTTAAACATGCTAATTCATATTCCCCTTAAACATACTACTTCATATATCTCTTAAACATACTACTTCATATTCCTCTTAAACATACTACTTCATATGCCTCTTAAACATACTACTTCATATTCCTCTTAAACATACTACTTCATATTCCTCTTAAACATACTACTGCATATTTCTCTTAAACATACTACTTCATATTCCTCTTAAATATACTACTTCATATTCCTCTTAAACATACTACTTCATAATCCTCTTAAACATAAAACTTCATATTCCTCTTAAACATGCTAATTCATATTCCCCTTAAACATACTACTTCATATTCCTCTTAAACATAGTACTTCATATTCCTCTTAAACATACTACCTCATATTCGTCTTAAACATACTACTTCATATTCCTCTTAAACATACTACTTCATATTCCTCTTAAACATACTACTTCATATTCCTCTCAAACATACTACTTCATATTCCTCTTAAACGTACTACTTTATATTCCTCTTAAACATAATACTTCATATTCCTCTTAAACATACTACTTTATATTCCTCTTCAACATACTACTTCATATTCCTCTTAAATATATTACTTCATATCCCTCTTAAATATAATACTTCATATTCCTCTTAAATATACTACTTCATATTCCTCTCAAATATAATATTTCATATTCCTCTTAAATATACAACTTCATATTCCTCTTCAATATACTACTTCATATTCCTCTTAAACATACTACTTCATATTCCTCTTACACATACTACTTCATATTCTTCTTAAACACACTACTTCATATTCCTCTTAAATATACTACTTCATATTCCTCTCAAACAAACTTCTTCATATTCCTCTTAAACATACTACTTCATATTCCTCATAAACATACTACTTCATATTCCTCTTAAACATACTACTTCATATTCCTCTTAAAAATATTACTTTATATTCTTCTTAAATATACTACTTAATATTCCTCTTAAATATACTACTTCATATTCCTCTTAAATATACTACTTCATATTCCTCTTAAATATACTACTTCATATTCCTCTTAAATATACTACTTCATAGTCCTCTTAAACATATTACTTCATATTCCTCTTAAACATATTACTTCATATTCCTCTTAAACATACTACTTCATATTCCTCTTAAATATACTACTTCATATTCCTCTTAAATATACTACTTCATATTCCTCTTAAATATACTACTTCATATTCCTCTTAAATATACTACTTCATAGTCCTCTTAAACATAATACTTCATATTCCTCTTAAACATATTACTTCATATTCCTTTTAAACATACTACTTTATATTCCTCTTAAACATACTACTTCATATTCCTCTTAAACATGCTAATTCATATTCCTCCTAAACATACTACTTCATATTCCTCTTAAACATACTACTTCATATTCCTCTTAAACATACTACTTCATATTCTTCTTAAACATGCTAATTCATATTCCTCCTAAACATACTACTTCATATTCCTCTTAAACATACTACTTCATATTCCTCTTAAACATACTACTTCATATTCCTCTTAAACATACTACTTCATAATCCTCTTAAACATACTACTTCATATTCCTCTTAAACGTACTACTTCATATTCCTCTTAAACATACTATTTCATATTCCTCTTAAACATATATTATATATTATTTATTTGACAGGTTTTCATTTTCTACATTTGTACAATTTTTTAACACATATATGCATTTTTATACACACATAGTCATGAGAACACAGTCGCTCCTATAGAGCACATAGCGGCACCAGAAAACTCCGTTAACACTCCTCCGTCTGCCTCTGCCCTGGGTTCCTGCCTGAGGTACGGTCTTGAGGTACGGTCTTGAGGTACGGTCCGGATGCTTCCGTGAACCCTCTTCCATCTGCTTCTGCCTTTGGGTTTTTGCCTGAGGTACGGTCTTGGGTTTTTGCCTGAGGTACAGTTTTTGCCCTGAGTACGATGAAAGCCAATGAGTTCTTGCCTGAGGTACGGTCCGGTTGATTCTTCTTGTGCTGTTTCTTGATAAGGTGGTTTTTATAGCTTGCGGCTTATCAGACCAGCGAAGCAACCTCCAGTGACGTTGGGGGACCCTACGAACTACATATATAAGGCTTGTAGTCAGGCCTTTCACCCCGGCACAAATGCCGAGATGGCGGCAGCGGGAATCGAACCCGCCACCTACCGAGTGTGAGTCGGTCACCTTGACCATTGCACCACACACTCGGCTACTTCATATTCCTCTTGAAAATACTTCTTTATATTCTTCTTAAACATACTACTTCATATTGCTCTTAAATATACTACTTCATATTGCTCTTAAACATACTTCTTCATATTCCTCTTAAACATACTACTTCATATTCCTCTTAAACATAAGTATTGATAATGCTCTTAAACATACTACTTCATATTCCTCTTAAACATACTACTTGATAATGCTCTTAAACATACTACTTCATATTCGTCTTAAACATACTGCTTCATATTCCTCTTAAACATACTACTTCATATTCCTCTTAAATATACAACTTCATATTCCTCTTAAATATACTACTTCATATTCCTCTTAAATATACTACTTCATAGTCCTCTTAAACATAATACTTCATATTCCTCTTAAACATATTACTTCATATTCCTCTTAAACATACTACTTCATATTCCTCTTAAACATACTTCTACATATTCCTCTTAAACAGACTACTTCATAATCCTCTTAAACATACTACTTCACATTCCTCTTAAACGTTCTACTTCATATTCCTCTTAAACATACTACTTCATATTACTCTTAAACATACTACTTCATATTCCTCTTAAACATACTACTTCATATTCCTCTTAAAAATATTACTTCATATTCTTTTTAAACATACTACTTCATATTCCTCTTAAATGTACTACTTCATATTCCTCTTAAACATACTTCCTCATATTCCTCTTAAACATACTACTTCATAATCCTCTTAAACATAATACTTCATATTCCTCTTAAACATACTACTTCATATTCCTCTTAAACATACTACTTCATATTCCTCTCAAATATACTATTTCATATTCCTCTTAAATATACTACTTCATATTCCTCTTAAACATACTACTTCATATTCATCTTAAACATGCTAATTCATATTCCCCTTAAACATACTACTTCATATTCCTCTTAAACATAGTACTTCATATTCCTCTTAAACATACTATTTCATATTCCTCTTAAACATACTACTTCATATTCCTCTTAAACATACTACTTCATATTCCTCTTTAACATACTACTTCATATTCCTCTTAAACATGCTAATTCATATTCCACCTAAACATACTTCTTCATATTCCTCTTAAACATACTACTTCATATTCCTCTTAAACATACCACTTCATATTCCTCTTAAACACACTACTTCATAATCGTCTTAAACATACTACTTCATATTCTTCTTAAACGTACTACTTTAACTTCCTCTTAAACACACTACTTCATAATTCTCTTAAACATACTACTTCACATTCCTCTTAAACGTTCTACTTCATATTCCTCTTAAACATACTACTTCATATTACTCTTAAACATACTACTTCATATTCCTCTTAAACATACTACTTCATATTCCTCTTAAAAATACTACTTCATATTATTTTAAACATACTATTTCATATTCCTCTTAAATATACTACTTCATATTCCTCTTAAACATACTTCTTCATATTCCTCTTAAACAAACTACTTCATAATCCTCTTAAACATACTACTTCATATTCCTCTTAAACATGCTAATTCATATTCCCCTTAAATATACTACTTGATATTCCTCTTAAATATACTACTTCATATTCCTCTTAAACATACTACTTCATATTCCTCTCAAACATACTATTTCATATTCCTCTTAAACATACAACTTCATATTCCTCTTAAATATACTACTTCATATTCCTCTTAAACATACTACTTCATATTCATCTTAAACATGCTAATTCATATTCCCCGTAAACATACTACTTCATATTCCTCTTAAACATAGTACTTCATATTCCTCTTAAACATACTATTTCATATTCTTCTTAAACATACTACTTCATATTCCTCTTAAACATACAACTTTATAGTCCTCTTAAACATACTACTTCATATTCCTCTTAAACATGCTAATTCATATTCCTCCTAAACATACTACTTCATATTCCTCTTAAACATACTACTTCATATTCCTCTTAAACATACTATTTCATATTCCTCTTAAACACACTACTTCAAAATCCTCTTAAACATACTACTTCATATTCCTCTTAAACGTACTACTACTTCATATTCCTCTTAAACATACTACTTCATATTCCTCTTAAACACACTACTTCAAAATCCTCTTAAACATACTACTTCATATTCCTCTTAAACGTATTACCTCATATTCCTCTTAAACATACTACTTCATATTCCTCTTAAACATACTACTTCATATTCCTCTTAAATATACTAATTCAATTCCTCCTAAACATACTACTTCATATTCCTCTTAAACATACTACTTCATATTCCTCTTAAACATACTACTTCACATTCCTCTTAAACATACTACTACTTTATAATCCTTTTAAACATACTACTTCATATTCCTCTTAAACATACTACTTCATATTCCTCTCAAACATACTATTTCATATTCCTCTTAAACATACAACTTCATATTCCTCTTAAATATACTACTTCATATTCCTCTCAAATATACTATTTCATATTCCTCTTAAATATACTACTTCATATTTCTCTTAAACATACTACTTCATATTCTTCTTAAACATGCTAATTCATATTCCCCGTAAACATACTACTTCATATTCCTCTTAAACATAGTACTTCATATTCCTCTTAAACATACTATTTCATATTCTTCTTAAACATACTACTTCATATTCCTCTTAAACATACAACTTCATATTCCTCTTAAACATACTACTTCATATTCCTCTTAAACATGCTAATTCATATTCCTCCTAAACATACTACTTCATATTCCTCTTAAACATACTACTTCATATTCCTCTTAAACATACTATTTCATATTCCTCTTAAACACACTACTTCAAAATCCTCTTAAACATACTACTTCATATTCCTCTTAAACGTACTACTACTTCATATTCCTCTTAAACATACTACTTCATATTCCTCTTAAACACACTACTTCATAATCCTCTTAAACATACTACTTCATATTCCTCTTAAACGTATTACTTCATATTCCTCTTAAACATACTACTTCATATTCCTCTTAAACATACTACTTCATATTCCTCTTAAATATACTAATTCAATTCCTCCTAAACATACTACTTCATATTCCTCTTAAACATACTACTTCATATTCCTCTTAAACATACTACTTCACATTCCTCTTAAACATACTACTACTTTATAATCCCTTTAAACATACTACTTCATATTCCTCTTAAACGTACTACTTCATATTCCTCTTAAACACACTACTTCATAATCCTCTTAAACATACTACTTCACATTCCTCTTAAACGTTCTACTTCATATTCCTCTTAAACATACTACTTCAAATTACTCTTAAACATACTACTTCATATTCCTCTTAAACATACTACTTCATATTCCTCTTAAAAATACTACTTCATATTCTTTTTAAATATACTACTTCATATTACTCTTAAACATACTTCTTCATATTCCTCTTAAACATACTACTTCATAATCCTCTTAAACATACTACTTCATATTCCTCTTAAACATACTACTTCATATTCCTCTTAAACATACTACTTCATATTCCTCTCAAACATACTATTTCATATTCCTCTTAAACATACTACTTCATATTCCTCTTAAATATACTACTTCATATTCCTCTCAAATATACTATTTCATATTCCCCTTAAATATACTACTTCATATTCCTCTTAAACATACTCCTTCATATTCCTCTTAAACATACTACTTCATAATCCTCTTAAACATACTACTTCATATTCCTAAGATGAATATGAAGTAGTATAAACATACTACTTTATATTCATCTTAAACATGCTAATTCATGTTCCCCTTAAACATACTACTTCATATTCCTCTTAAACATACTACTTCATATTCCTCTTAAACGTACTACTACTTCATATTCCTCTTAAACATACTACTTCATATTCCTCTTAAACACACTACTTCAAAATCCTCTTAAACATACTACTTCATATTCCTCTTAAACGTATTACCTCATATTCCTCTTAAACATACTACTTCATATTCCTCTTAAACATACTACTTCATATTCCTCTTAAATATACTAATTCAATTCCTCCTAAACATACTACTTCATATTCCTCTTAAACATACTACTTCATATTCCTCTTAAACATACTACTTCACATTCCTCTTAAACATACTACTACTTTATAATCCTTTTAAACATACTACTTCATATTCCTCTTAAACATACTACTTCATATTCCTCTCAAACATACTATTTCATATTCCTCTTAAACATACAACTTCATATTCCTCTTAAATATACTACTTCATATTCCTCTCAAATATACTATTTCATATTCCTCTTAAATATACTACTTCATATTTCTCTTAAACATACTACTTCATATTCTTCTTAAACATGCTAATTCATATTCCCCGTAAACATACTACTTCATATTCCTCTTAAACATAGTACTTCATATTCCTCTTAAACATACTATTTCATATTCTTCTTAAACATACTACTTCATATTCCTCTTAAACATACAACTTCATATTCCTCTTAAACATACTACTTCATATTCCTCTTAAACATGCTAATTCATATTCCTCCTAAACATACTACTTCATATTCCTCTTAAACATACTACTTCATATTCCTCTTAAACATACTATTTCATATTCCTCTTAAACACACTACTTCAAAATCCTCTTAAACATACTACTTCATATTCCTCTTAAACGTACTACTACTTCATATTCCTCTTAAACATACTACTTCATATTCCTCTTAAACACACTACTTCATAATCCTCTTAAACATACTACTTCATATTCCTCTTAAACGTATTACTTCATATTCCTCTTAAACATACTACTTCATATTCCTCTTAAACATACTACTTCATATTCCTCTTAAATATACTAATTCAATTCCTCCTAAACATACTACTTCATATTCCTCTTAAACATACTACTTCATATTCCTCTTAAACATACTACTTCACATTCCTCTTAAACATACTACTACTTTATAATCCCTTTAAACATACTACTTCATATTCCTCTTAAACGTACTACTTCATATTCCTCTTAAACACACTACTTCATAATCCTCTTAAACATACTACTTCACATTCCTCTTAAACGTTCTACTTCATATTCCTCTTAAACATACTACTTCAAATTACTCTTAAACATACTACTTCATATTCCTCTTAAACATACTACTTCATATTCCTCTTAAAAATACTACTTCATATTCTTTTTAAATATACTACTTCATATTACTCTTAAACATACTTCTTCATATTCCTCTTAAACATACTACTTCATAATCCTCTTAAACATACTACTTCATATTCCTCTTAAACATACTACTTCATATTCCTCTTAAACATACTACTTCATATTCCTCTCAAACATACTATTTCATATTCCTCTTAAACATACTACTTCATATTCCTCTTAAATATACTACTTCATATTCCTCTCAAATATACTATTTCATATTCCCCTTAAATATACTACTTCATATTCCTCTTAAACATACTCCTTCATATTCCTCTTAAACATACTACTTCATAATCCTCTTAAACATACTACTTCATATTCCTAAGATGAATATGAAGTAGTATAAACATACTACTTTATATTCATCTTAAACATGCTAATTCATGTTCCCCTTAAACATACTACTTCATATTCCTCTTAAACATAGTACTTCATATTCCTCTTAAACATACTACTTCATATTCCTCTTTAAAATACTACTTTATATTCTTCTTAAATATACTACTTCATATGCCTCTTAAATAAACTACTTCATAGTCCTCTTAAATATAATACTTCATATTCCTCTTAAACATATTACTTCATATTCCTCTTAAACATACTACTTCATATTCCTCTGAAACATACTACTTCATATTCCTTTTAAACATGCTAATTCAATTCCTCCTAAACATACAACTTCATATTCCTCTTAAACAAACTACTTCATATTGCTCTTAAACATACTACTTCACATTCCTCTTAAACATACTACTTCATAATCCTCTTAAACATACTACTTCATATTCCTCTTAAACGTACTACTTCATATTCCTCTTAAACAGACTACTTCATAATCCTCTTAAACATACTACTTCACATTCCTCTTAAACGTTCTACTTCATATTCCTCTTAAACATACTACTTCATATTACTCTTAAAAATAATACTTCATATTCCTCTTAAACATACTACTTCATATTCCTCTTAAAAATACTACTTCATATTCTTTTTAAACATACTACTTCATATTCCTCTTAAATATACTACTTCATATTCCTCTTAAACATACTTCCTCATATTCCTCTTAAACATACTACTTCATAATCCTCTTAAACATAATACTTCATATTCCTCTTAAACATACTACTTCATATTCCTCTTAAACATACTACTTCATATTCCTCTCAAATATACTATTTCATATTCCTCTTAAATATACTACTTCATATTCCTCTTAAACATACTACTTCATATTCATCTTAAACATGCTAATTCATATTCCCCTTAAACATACTACTTCATATTCCTCTTAAACATAGTACTTCATATTCCTCTTAAACATACTATTTCATATTCCTCTTAAACATACTACTTCATATTCCTCTTAAACATACTACTTCATATTCCTCTTAAACATACTACTTCATATTCCTCTTAAACATGCTAATTCATATTCCACCTAAACATACTTCTTCATATTCCTCTTAAACATACTACTTCATATTCCTCTTAAACATACTAATTCATATTCCTCTTAAACACACTACTTCATATTCCTCTTAAACATACTACTTCATATTCCTCTTAAACACACTACTTCATAATCGTCTTGAACATACTACTTCATATTCTTCTTAAACATACAACTTCACATTCCTCTTAAACGTTCTACTTCATATTCCTCTTAAACAGACTACTTCATATTACTCTTAAACATACTACTTCATATTCCCCTTAAACAAACTACTTCATATTCCTCTTAAAAATACAACTTCATATTATTTTAAACATACTTCTTCATATTCCTCTTAAATATACTATTTCATATTCCTCTTAAACATACTTCTTCATATTCCTCTTAAACATACTACTTCATAATCCTCTTAAACATACTACTTCATATTCCTCTTAAACATACTACTTCATATTCCTCTTAAACATACTACTTCATATTCCTCTTAAACATGCTAATTCATATTTCCCTTAAATATACTACTTCATATTCCTCTTAAATATACTACTTCATATTCCTCTTAAACATACTACTTCATATTCCTCTCAAACATACTATTTCATATTCCTCTTAAACATACAACTTCATATTCCTCTTAAATATACTACTTCATATTCCTCTCAAATATACTATTTCATATTCCTCTTAAATATACTACTTCATATTCCTCTTAAACATACTACTTCATATTCATCTTAAACATGCTAATTCATATTCCCCTTAAACATACTACTTCATATACCTCTTAAACATAGTACTTCATATTCCTCTTAAACATACTATTTCATATTCCTCTTAAACATACTACTTCATATTCCTCTTAAACATACAACTTCATATTCCTCTTAAACATACTACTTCATATTCCTCTTAAACATGCTAATTCGTATTCCTCCTAAACATACTACTTCATATTCCTCTTAAACATAGTACTTCATATTCCTCTTAAACATACTACTTCATATTCCTCTTAAACACACTACTTCATAATCCTCTTAAACATACTACTTCATATTCCTCTTAAACATACAACTTCATATTCCTCTTAAATATACTAATTCAATTCCTCCTAAACATACTACTTCATATTCCTCTTAAACATACTACTTCACATTCCTCTTAAACATACTACTACTTTATAATCCTTTTAAACATAATACTTCATATTCCTCTTAAACGTACTACTTCATATTCCTCTTAAACACACTACTTCATAATCCTCTTAAACATACTACTTCACATTCCTCTTAAACGTTCTACTTCATATTCCTCTTAAACATACTACTTCATATTACTCTTAAACATACTACTTCATATTCCTCTTAAACATACTACTTCATATTCCTCTTAAAAATACTACTTCATATTCTTTTTAAATATACTACTTCATATTACTCTTAAACATACTTCTTCATATTCCTCTTAAACACACTACTTCATAATCCTCTTAAACATACTACTTCATATTCCTCTTAAACATACTACTTCATATTCCTCTTAAACATACTACTTCATATTCCTCTCAAACATACTATTTCATATTCCTCTTAAACATACTACTTCATATTCCTCTTAAATATACTACTTCATATTCCTCTCAAATATACTATTTCATATTCCTCTTAAATATACTACTTCATATTCCTCTTAAACATACTTCTTCATATTCCTCTTAAACATACTACTTCATAATCCTCTTAAACATACTACTTCATATTCCTAAGATGAATATGAAGTAGTATAAACATACTACTTTATATTCATCTTAAACATGCTAATTCATATTCCTCTTAAACATACTACTTCATATTCCTCTTAAACATAGTACTTCATATTCCTCTTAAACATACTACTTCATATTCCTCTTTAAAATACTACTTTATATTCTTCTTAAATATACTACTTCATATTCCTCTTAAATATACTACTTCATAGTCCTCTTAAACATAATACTTCATATTCCTCTTAAACATATTACTTCATATTCCTCTTAAACATACTACTTCATATTCCTCTGAAACATACTACTTCATATTCTTTTTAAACATGCTAATTCAATTCCTCCTAAACATACTACTTCATATTCCTCTTAAACAAACTACTTCATATTCCTCTTAAACATACTACTTCACATTCCTCTTAAACATACTACTTCATAATCCTCTTAAACATACTACTTCATATTCCTCTTAAACGTACTACTTCATATTCCTCTTAAGCAGACTACTTCATAATCCTCTTAAACATACTATTTCACATTCCTCTTAAACGTTCTACTTCATATTCCTCTTAAACATACTACTTCATATTACTCTTAAAAATAATACTTCATATTCCTCTTAAACATACTACTTCATATTCCTCTTAAAAATACTACTTCATATTCTTTTTAAACATACTACTTCATATTCCTCTTAAATATACTACTTCATATTCCTCTTAAACATACTTCCTCATATTCCTCTTAAACATACTACTTCATAATCCTCTTAAACATAATACTTCATATTCCTCTTAAACATACTACTTCATATTCCTCTTAAACATACTACTTCATATTCCTCTCAAATATACTATTTCATATTCCTCTTAAATATACTACTTCATATTCCTCTTAAACATACTACTTCATATTCATCTTAAACATGCTAATTCATATTCCCCTTAAACATACTACTTCATATTCCTCTTAAACATAGTACTTCATATTCCTCTTAAACATACTATTTCATATTCCTCTTAAACATACTACTTCATATTCCTCTTAAACATACTACTTCATATTCCTCTTAAACATACTACTTCATATTCCTCTTAAACATGCTAATTCATATTCCACCTAAACATACTTCTTCATATTCCTCTTAAACATACTACTTCATATTCCTCTTAAACATACTACTTCATATTCCTCTTAAACACACTACTTCATATTCCTCTTAAACATACTACTTCATATTCCTCTTAAACACACTACTTCATAATCGTCTTGAAAATACTACTTCATATTCTTCTTAAACATACTACTTCACATTCCTCTTAAACGTTCTACTTCATATTCCTCTTAAACAGACTACTTCATATTACTCTTAAACATACTACTTCATATTCCTCTTAAACATACTACTTCATATTCCTCTTAATAATACAACTTCATATTATTTTAAACATACTACTTCATATTCCTCTTAAATATACTACTTCATATTCCTCTTAAACATACTTCTTCATATTCCTCTTAAACATACTACTTCATAATCCTCTTAAACATACTACGTCATATTCCTCTTAAACATACTACTTCATATTCCTCTTAAACATACTACTTCATATTCCTCTTAAACATGCTAATTCATATTCCCCTTAAATATACTACTTCATATTCCTCTTAAATATACTACTTCATATTACTCTTAAACATACTACTTCATATTCCTCTCAAACATACTATTTCATATTCCTCTTAAACATACAACTTCATATTCCTCTTAAATATACTACTTCATATTCCTCTCAAATATACTATTTCATATTCCTCTTAAATATACTACTTCATATTCCTCTTAAACATACTCCTTCATATTCATCTTAAACATAGTACTTCATATTCCTCTTAAACATACTATTTCATATTCCTCTTAAACATACTACTTCATATTCCTCTTAAACATACAACTTCATATTCCTCTTAAACATACTACTTCATATTCCTCTTAAACATGCTAATTCATATTCCTCCTAAACATACTACTTCATATTCCTCTTAAACATAGTACTTCATATTCCTCTTAAACATACTGCTTCATATTCCTCTTAAACACACTACTTCATAATCCTCTTAAACATACTACTTCATATTCCTCTTAAACGTACTACTACTTCATATTCCTCTTAAACATACTACTTCATATTCCTCTTAAACACACTACTTCATAATCCTCTTAAACATACTACTTCATATTCCTCTTAAACATATTACTTCATATTCCTCTTAAACATACTACTTCATATTCCTCTTAAACATACTACTTCATATTCCTCTTAAATATACTAATTCAATTCCTCCTAAACATACTACTTCATATTCCTCTTAAACATACTACTTCATATTCCTCTTAAACATACTACTTCACATTCCTCTTAAACATACTACTTCTTTATAATCCTTTTAAACATACTACTTCATATTCCTCTTAAACGTACTACTTCATATTCCTCTTAAACACACTACTTCATAATCCTCTTAAACATACTACTTCACATTCCTCTTAAACGTTCTACTTCATATTCCTCTTAAACATACTACTTCATATTACTCTTAAACATACTACTTCATATTCCTCTTAAACATACTACTTCACATTCCTCTTAAACGTTCTACTTCATATTCCTCTTAAACAGACTACTTCATATTACTCTTAAACATACTACTTCATATTCCTCTTAAACATACTACTTCATATTCCTCTTAAAAATATAACTTCATATTATTTTAAACATACTACTTCATATTCCTCTTAAATATACTACTTCATATTCCTCTTAAACATACTTCTTCATATTCCTCTTAAACATACTACTTCATAATCCTCTTAAACATACTACTTCATATTCCTCTTTAACATACTACTTCATATTCCTCTTAAACGTACTACTTCATATTCCTCTTAAACATGCTAATTCATATTCCCCTTAAATATACTACTTCATATTCCTCTTAAATATACTACTTCATATTCCTCTTAAACATACTACTTCATATTCCTCTCAAACATACTATTTCATATTCCTCTTAAACATACAACTTCATATTCCTCTTAAATATACTACTTCATATTCCTCTCAAATATACTATTCCATATTCCTCTTAAATATACTACTTCATATTCCTCTTAAACATACTACTTCATAATTATCTTAAACATGCTAATTCATATTCCCCTTAAACATACTACTTCATATTCCTCTTAAACATAGTACTTCATATTCCTCTTAAACATACTATTTCATATTCCTCTTAAACATACTACTTCATATTCCTCTTAAACATACAACTTCATATTCCTCTTAAACATACTACTTCATATTCCTCTTAAACATGCTAATTCATATTCCTCCTAAACATACTACTTCATATTCCTCTTAAACATACTACTTCATATTCCTCTTAAACATACTACTTCATATTCCTCTTAAACACACTACTTCATAATCCTCTTAAACATACTACTTCATATTCCTCTTAAACGTACTACTACTTCATATTCCTCTTAACCATACTACTTCATATTCCTCTTAAACACACTACTTCATAATCCTCTTAAACATACTACTTCATATTCCTCTTAAACATATTACTTCATATTCCTCTTAAACATACTACTTCATATTCCTCTTAAACATACTAGTTCATATTCCTCTTAAATATACTAATTCAATTCCTCCTAAACATACTACTTCATATTCCTCTTAAACATACTACGTCATATTCCTCTTAAACATACTACTTCACATTCCTCTTAAACATACTACTACTTTATAATCCTTTTAAACATACTACTTCATATTCCTCTTAAACGTACTACTTCATATTCCTCTTAAATACACTACTTCATAATCCTCTTAAACATACTACTTCACATTCCTCTTAAACGTTCTACTTCATATTCCTCTTAAACATACTACTTCATATTACTCTTAAACATACTACTTCATATTCCTCTTAAACATACTACTTCATATTCATCTTAAAAATACTACTTCATATTCTTTTTAAATATACTACTTCATATTACACTTAAACATACTTCTTCATATTCCTCTTACACATACTACTTCATAATCCTCTTAAACATACTACTTCATATTCCTCTTAAACATACTACTTCATATTCCTCTTAAACATACTACTTCATATTCCTCTTAAACATGCTAATTCATATTCCCCTTAAATATACTACTTCATATTCCTCTTAAATATACTACTTCATATTCCTCTTAAACATACTACTTCATATTCCTCTCAAACATACTATTTCATATTCCTCTTAAACATACTACTTCATATTCCTCTTAAATATACTACTTCATATTCCTCTCAAATATACTATTTCATATTCCTCTTAAATATACTACTTCATATTCCTCTTAAAAATACTACTTCATATTCATCTTAAACATGCTAATTCATATTCCCCTTAAACATACTACTTCATATTCCTCTTAAACATAGTACTTAATATTCCTCTTAAACATACTACTTCATATTCCTCTTAAACATGCTAATTCATATTCCTCCTAAACATACTACTTTATATTCCTCTTAAACATAGAACTTCATATTCCTCTTAAACATACTACTTCATATTCCTCTTAAACACACTACTTTATAATCCTCTTAAACATACTACTTCATATTCCTCTTAAACGTACTACTACTTCATATTCCTCTTAAACACACTACTTCATAATCCTCTTAAACATACTACTCATTATCCTCTTAAACGTTCTACTTCATATTCCTCTTAAACATACTACTTCATATTACTCTTAAACATACTACTTCATATTACTCTTAAACATACTACTTCATATTCCTCTTAAAAATACTACTTTATATTCTTCTTAAACATACTACTTCATATTCCTCTTATATATACTACTTCATATTCCTCTTAAACATAGTTCTTCATATTCCTCTTAAACATACTACTTCATATTCCTCTTAAACATACTACTTCATATTCCTCTTAAACATACTACTTCATATTCCTCCTAAACATACTACTTCATATTCCTCTTAAACATACTACTTCATATTACTCTTAAACATACTAATTCATATTCCTCTTAAACATGCTACTTCATATTCCTCTTAAACATACTACTTCATATTCCTCTTAAACATATTACTGCATATTCCTCTTAAACATACTACTTCATATTCCTCTTAAACATACTACTTCATGTTCCTGTTAAATATACTATTGCATATTCCTCTTAAACATACTACTTCATATTCCTCTTAAACATACTACTTCATATTCCTCTTTAACATACTACTTCATATTCCTCTTAAACATGCTAATTCATATTCCCCTTAAACATACTACTTCATATTTCTCTTAAACATAGTACTTCATATTCCTCTTAAACATACTACTTCATATTCCTCTTAAACATACTACTTCATATTCCTCTTAAACATACTACTTCATATTCCTCTTAAACATACTACTTCATATTCCTCTCAAACATACTACTTCATATTCCTCTTAAACATACTACATCATATTCCTCTAAAACATACTATTTCATATTCCTCTTAATTATACTACTTCATATTAGTCTTAAATATACTACTTCATATTCCTCCTAAATATAATACTTCATATCTTCTTAAATATACTACTTTATATTCCTCTTAAACATAGTACTTATTAATCCTCTTAAACATACTACTTCATATTCCTCTTAAACATACTACTTCATATTCCTCTTAAACATATTACTGCATATTCCTCTTAAACATACTACTTCATATTCCTCTTAAACATAGTACTTCATATTCCTCTTAAAAATACTACTTCATATTCCTCTTAAACATACTACTTCATATTCCTCTTAAACATACTACTTCATATTCCTCTTAAACATACTACTTCATATTCCTCTCAAACATACTACTTCATATTCCTCTTAAACATACTACTTCATATTCCACTTAAATATACTACTGCATATTTTTCTTAAACATACTACTTCATATTCCTCTTAAATATACTACTTCATATTCCTCTTAAACATACTACTTCATAATCCTCTTAAACATACTACTTCATATTACTCTTAAACATTCTACTTCATATTCCTCTTAAACATACTACTTCATATTCCTCTTAAACATGCTAATTCATATTCCTCCTAAACATACTACTTCATATTCCTCTTAAACATACTACTTCATATTCCTCTTAAACATACTACTTCATATTCCTCTTAAACATACTACTTCATAATCCTCTTAAACATACTACTTCATATTCCTCTTAAACGTACTACTTCATATTCCTCTGAAACACACTACTTCATAATCCTCTTAAACATACCACTTCATATTCCTCTTAAACGTTCTACTTCATATTCCTCTTAAACATGCTACTTCATATTACTCTTAAACATACTACTTCATATTCCTCTTAAACATACTACTTCATATTCCTCTTAAATATAATACTTCGTAGTCCTCTTATACATAATACTTCATATTCCTCTTAAACATATTATTTCATATTCCTCTTATACATAATACTTCATATTCCTCTTAAACATATTATGTCATATTCCTCTTAAACATACAACTTCATATTCCTCTTAAACATACTACTTCATATTCCTCTTAAACATGCTAATTCATATTCCTCCTAAACATACTACTTCATATTCCTCTTAAACATACTACTTCATATTCCTCATAAACATACTACTTCATATTCCTCTTAAATATAATACTTCGTAGTCCTCTTATACATAATACTTCATATTCCTCTTAAACATATTATTTCATATTCCTCTTAAACATACAACTTCATATTCCTCTTAACCATACTACTTCATATTCCTCTTAAACATGCTAATTCATATTCCTCCTAAACATACTACTTCATATTCCTCTTAAACATACTACTTCATATTCCTCATAAACATACTACTTCATATTCCTCTTAAACATACTACTTCATAATCCTCTTAAACATACTACTTCATATTACTCTTAAACGTACTACTTCATATTCCTCTTAAACACACTACTTCATAATCATCTTAAACATACTACTTCATATTCCTCTTAAACGTTCTACTTCATATTCCTCTTAAACATACTACTTCATATTACTCTTAAACATACTACTTCATATTCCTCTTAAACATACTACTTCATATTCCTCTTAAAAATACTACTTTATATTCTTCTTAAGCATACTACTTCATATTCCTCTTAAATATACTACTTCATACTCCTCTTAAACATACTTCTTCATATTTCTCTTAAACATACTACTTCATATTCCTCTTAAACATACTGCTTCATATGCCTCTTAAACATACTACTTCATATTCCTCTTTAACATACTACTTCATGTTCCTCTTAAACATGCTAATTCATATTCCCCTTAAACATACTACTTTATATTCGTCTTAAACATAGTACTTCATATTCCTCTTAAACATACTACTTCATATTCCTCTTAAATATACTACTTCATATTCCTCTTGAACATACTGCTTCATAATCCTCTTAAACATACTACTTCATATTCCTCTTAAACATACTGCTTCATATTCCTCTTAAACATACTACTTCATATTCCTCTTAAACATACTACTTCATAATCCTCTTAAACATACTACTTCATATTCCTCTTAAACATACTACTTCATATTCCTCTTAAACATACTACTTCATAGTCCTCTTAAACATGCTAATTCATATTCCCCTTAAACATACTGCTTCATATTCCTCTTAAACATAGTACTTCATATTCCTCTTAAACATACTACTTCATATTCCTCTTAAATATACTACTTCATATTCCTCTTAAACATACTACTTCATATTCCTCTTAAAAATGCTACTTTATATTCTTCTTAAATATACTACTTCATATTCCTCTTAAATATACTACTTCATATGCCTCTTAAATATACTACTTTATATTCCTCTTAAATATACTACTTCATATTCCTCTTAAATATACAACTTCATATTTCTCTTAAATATAGTACTTCATATTCCTCTTCTATATAATACTTCATATTCCTCTTAAACATACTACTTCATATTCCTCTTAAATATACTACTTCATATTAGTCTTAAATATACTACTTCATGTACCTCTTAAATATAATACTTCATATCTTCTTAAATAAACTACTTTATATTCCTCTTAAACATACTACTTATTAATCTTCTTAAACATACTACTTCATATTCCTCTTAAACGTACTACTTCATATTCCTCTTAAACATACTACTTCATATTACTCTTAAACATACTACTTCACATTCCTCTTAAACATACTACTTTATATTCCTCTTAAACATACTACTTCATATTCCTCTTAAACATACTACTTCATATTCCTCTTAAACATATTACTTCATATTCCTCTTAAACGTACTACTTCATATTCCTCTTAAATATACTACTTCATATGCCTCTTAAATATACTACTTTATATTCCTCTTAAATATACTACTTCATATTCCTATTAAATATACAACTTCATATTTCTCTTAAATATAGTACTTCATATTCCTCTTCTATATAATACTTCATATTCCTCTTAAACATACTACTTCATATTCGTCTTAAATATACTACTTCATATTATTCTTAAATATACTACTTCATATACCTCTTAAATATAATACTTCATATCTTCTTAAATAAACTACTTTATATTCCTCTTAAACATACTACTTATTAATCTTCTTAAACATACTACTTCATATTCCTCTTAAACGTACTACTTCATATTCCTCTTAAACATGCTAATTCATATTCCTCCTAAACATACTACTTCATATTCGTCTTAAACATAGTTCTTCATATTCCTCTTAAACATACTACTTCATATTCCTCTTAAACACACTACTTTATAATCCTCTTAAACATACTACCTCATATTCCTCTTAAACGTACTACTACTTCATATTCCTCTTAAACACACTACTTCATAATCCTCTTAAACATACTACTTCATATTCCTCTTAAACGTTCTACTTCATATTCGTCTTAAACATACTACTTCATATTACTCTTAAACATACTACTTCATATTCCTCTTAAACATACTACTTCATATTCGTCTTAAAAATACTACTTTATATTCTTCTTAAACATACTACTTCATATTCCTCTTATATATACTACTTTATATTCCTCTTAAACATAGTTCTTCATATTCCTCTTAAACATACTACTTCATATTCCTCTTAAACATACTACTTCATATTCCTCTTAAACATACTGCTTCATATTCCTCCTAAACATACTACTTCATATTCCTCTTAAACATACTACTTCATATTCCTCTTAAACATACTACTTCATATTCCTCTTAAACATACTACTTCATATTCCTCTTAAATATACTACTTCATATTCCTCTTGAACATACTGCTTCATAATCCTCTTAAACATACTACTTCATATTCCTCTTAAACATACTGCTTCATATTCCTCTTAAACATACTACTTCATATTCCTCTTAAACATACTACTTCATAATCCTCTTAAACATACTACTTCATATTCCTCTTAATCATACTACTTCATATTCCTCTTAAACATACTACTTCATATTCCTCTTAAACATGCTAATTCATATTCCCCTTAAACATACTGCTTCATATTCCTCTTAAACATAGTACTTCATATTCCTCTTAAACATACTACTTCATATTCCTCTTAAATATACTACTTCATATTCCTCTTAAACATACTACTTCATATTCCTCTTAAAAATGCTACTTTATATTCTTCTTAAATATACTACTTCATATTCCTCTTAAATATACTACTTCATATGCCTCTTAAATATACTACTTTATATTCCTCTTAAATATACTACTTCATATTCCTCTTAAATATACAACTTCATATTTCTCTTAAATATAGTACTTCATATTCCTCTTCTATATAATACTTCATATTCCTCTTAAACATACTACTTCATATTTCTCTTAAATATACTACTTCATATTAGTCTTAAATATACTACTTCATATACCTCTTAAATATAATACTTCATATCTTCTTAAATAAACTACTTTATATTCCTCTTAAACATACTACTTATTAATCTTCTTAAACATACTACTTCATATTCCTCTTAAACGCACTACTTCATAATCCTCTTAAACATACTACTTCATATTACTCTTAAACATACTACTTCACATTCCTCTTAAACATACTACTTTATATTCCTCTTAAACATACTACTTCATATTCCTCTTAAACATACTACTTCATATTCCTCTTAAATATACAACTTCATATTTCTCTTAAATATAGTACTTCATATTCCTCTTCTATATAATACTTCATATTCCTCTTAAACATACTACTTCATATTCGTCTTAAATATACTACTTCATATTAGTCTTAAATATACTACTTCATATACCTCTTAAATATAATACTTCATATCTTCTTAAATAAACTACTTTATATTCCTCTTAAACATACTACTTATTAATCTTCTTAAACATACTACTTCATATTCCTCCTAAACGTACTACTTCATATTCCTCTTAAACATGCTAATTCATATTCCTGATAAACATACTACTTCATATTCGTCTTAAACATAGTACTTCATATTCCTCTTAAACATACTACTTCATATTCCTCTTAAACACACTACTTTATAATCCTCTTAAATATACTACTTCATATTCCTCTTAAACGTACTACTACTTCATATTCTTCTTAAACACACTACTTCATAATCCTCTTAAACATACTACTTCATATTCCTCTTAAACGTTCTACTTCATATTCCTCTTAAACATACTACTTCATATTACTCTTAAACATACTACTTCATATTCCTCTTAAAAATACTACTTCATATTCGTCTTAAAAATACTACTTTATATTCTTCTTAAACATACTACTTCATATTCCTCTTATATATACTACTTCATATTCCTCTTAAACATAGTTCTTCATATTCCTCTTAAACATACTACTTCATATTCCTCTTAACCATACTACTTCATATTTCTCTTAAACATACTGCTTCATATTCCTCCTAAACATACTACTTCATATTCCTCTTAAACATACTACTTCATATTCCTCTTAAACATACTACTTCATATTCCTCTTAAACATACTACTTCATATTCCTCTTAAATATACTACTTCATATTCCTCTTGAACATACTGCTTCATAATCCTCTTAAACATACTACTTCATATTCCTCTTAAACATACTGCTTCATATTCCTCTTAAACATACTACTTCATATTCCTCTTAAACATACTACTTCATAATCCTCTTAAACATACTACTTCATATTCCTCTTAAACATAATACTTCATATTCCTCTTAAACATACTACTTCATATTCCTCTTAAACATGCTAATTCATATTCCCCTTAAACATACTGCTTCATATTCCTCTTAAACATAGTACTTCATATTCCTCTTAAACATACTACTTCATATTCCTCTTAAATATACTACTTCATATTCCTCTTAAACATACTACTTCATATTCCTCTTAAAAATGCTACTTTATATTCTTCTTAAATATACTACTTCATATTCCTCTTAAATATACTACTTCATATGCCTCTTAAATATACTACTTTATATTCCTCTTAAATATACTACTTCATATTCCTCATAAATATACAACTTCATATTTCTCTTAAAAAGAGTACTTCATATTCCTCTTCTATATAATACTTCATATTCCTCTTAAACATACTACTTCATATTCCTCTTAAATATACTACTTCATATTAGTCTTAAATATACTATTTCATATACCTCTTAAATATAATACTTCATATCTTCTTAAATAAACAACTTTATATTCCTCTTAAACATACTACTTATTAATCTTCTTAAACATACTACTTCATATTCCTCTTAAACGTACTACTTCATATTCCTCTTAAACATACTACTTCATATTACTCTTAAACATACTACTTCACATTCCTCTTAAACATACTACTTTATATTCCTCTTAAACATACTACTTCATATTCCTCTTAAACATACTACTTCATATTCCTCTTAAACATATTACTTCATATTCCTCTTAAACGTACTACTTCATATTCCTCTTAAATATACTACTTCATATGCCTCTTAAATATACTACTTTATATTCCTCTTAAATATACTACTTCATATTCCTCTTAAATATACAACTTCATATTTCTCTTAAATATAGTACTTCATATTCCTCTTCCATATAATACTTCATATTCCTCTTAAACATACTACTTCATATTCGTCTTAAATATACTACTTCATATTAGTCTTAAATATACTACTTCATATACCTCTTAAATATAATACTTCATATCTTCTTAAATAAACTACTTTATATTCCTCTTAAACATACTACTTATTAACCTTCTTAAACATACTACTTCATATTCCTCTTAAACGTACTACTTCATATTCCTCTTAAACATGCTAATTCATATTCCTCCTAAACATACTACTTCATATTCGTCTTAAACATAGTACTTCATATTCCTCTTAAACATACTACTTCATATTCCTCTTAAACACACTACTTTATAATCCTCTTAAACATACTACTTCATATTCCTCTTAAACGTACTACTACTTCATATTCCTCTTAAACACACTACTTCATAATCCTCTTAAACATACTACTTCATATTCCTCTTAAACGTTCTACTTCATATTCCTCTTAAACATACTACTTCATATTACTCTTAAACATACTACTTCATATTCCTCTTAAACATACTACTTCATATTCCTCTTAAAAATACTACTTTATATTCTTCTTAAACATACTACTTTATATTCCTCTTATATATACTACTTCATATTCCCCTTAAACATAGTTCTTCATATTCCTCTTAAACATACTACTTCATATTCCTCTTAAACATACTACTTCATATTCCTCTTAAACATACTGCTTCATATTCCTCCTAAACATACTACTTCATATTCCTCTTAAACATACTACTTCATATTCCTCTTAAACATACTACTTCATATTCCTCTTAAACATACTACTTCATATTCCTCTTAAACATACTACTTCATATTCCTCTTAAACATATTACTGCATATTCCTCTTAAACATACTACTTCATATTCCTCTTAAACATACTACTTCATAATCCTCTTAAACATACTACTTCATATTCCTCTTAAACATAATACTTCATATTCCTCTTAAACATACTACTTCATATTCCTCTTAAACATGCTAATTCATATTCCCCTTAAACATACTGCATCATATTTCTCTTAAACATAGTACTTCATATTCCTCTTAAACATACTACTTCATATTCCTCTTAAATATACTACTTCATATTCCTCTTAAACATACTACTTCATATTCCTCTTAAAAATGCTACTTTATATTCTTCTTAAATATACTACTTCATATTCCTCTTAAATATACTACTTCATATGCCTCTTAAATATACTACTTTATATTCCTCTTAAATATACTACTTCATATTCCTCTTAAATATACAACTTCATATTTCTCTTAAATATAGTACTTCATATTCCTCTTCTATATAATACTTCATATTCCTCTTAAACATACTACTTCATATTCCTCTTAAATATACTACTTCATATTAGTCTTAAATATACTACTTCATATACCTCTTAAATATAATACTTCATATCTTCTTAAATAAACTACTTTATATTCCTCTTAAACATACTACTTATTAATCTTCTTAAACATACTACTTCATATTCCTCTTAAACGTACTACTTCATATTCGTCTTAAACATAGTACTTCATATTCCTCTTAAA
Organism: Atherix ibis; assembly: GCA_958298945.1. Taxonomy (NCBI): domain Eukaryota; kingdom Metazoa; phylum Arthropoda; class Insecta; order Diptera; family Athericidae; genus Atherix; species Atherix ibis. The sequence goes on from CATQJD010000111.1 coordinate 464,516, forward strand.
CATACTACTTCATATTCCTCTTAAACACACTACTTTATAATCCTCTTAAACATACTACATCATATTCCTCTTAAACGTACTACTACTTCAAATTCCTCTTAAACACACTACTTCATAATCCTCTTAAACATGCTAATTCATATTCCTCCTAAACATACTACTTCATATTCGTCTTAAACATAGTACTTCATATTCCTCTTAAACATACTACTTCATATTCCTCTTAAACACACTACTTTATAATCCTCTTAAACATACTACTTCATATTCCTCTTAAACGTACTACTACTTCATATTCCTCTTAAACACACTACTTCATAATCCTCTTAAACATACTACTTCATATTCCTCTTAAACGTTCTACTTCATATTCCTCTTAAACATACTACTTCATATTACTCTTAAACATACTACTTCATATTCCTCTTAAACATACTACTTCATATTCCTCTTAAAAATACTACTTTATATTCTTCTTAAACATACTACTTCATATTCCTCTTATATATACTACTTCGTATTCCTCTTAAACATAGTTCTTCATATTCCTCTTAAACATACTACTTCATATTCCTCTTAAACATACTACTTCATATTCCTCTTAAACATACTGCTTCATATTCCTCCTAAACATACTACTTCATATTCCTCTTAAACATACTACTTCATATTCCTCTTAAACATACTACTTCATATTCCTCTTAAACGTACTACTTCATATTCCTCTTAAATATACTACTTCATATGCCTCTTAAATATACTACTTTATATTCCTCTTAAATATACTACTTCATATTCCTCTTAAATATACAACTTCATATTTCTCTTAAATATAGTACTTCATATTCCTCTTCTATATAATACTTCATATTCCTCTTAAACATACTACTTCATATTCGTCTTAAATATACTACTTTATATTAGTCTTAAATATACTACTTCATATACCTCTTAAATATAATACTTCATATCTTCTTAAATAAACTACTTTATATTCCTCTTAAACATACTACTTATTAATCTTCTTAAACATACTACTTCATATTCCTCTTAAACGTACTACTTCATATTCGTCTTAAACATAGTACTTCATATTCCTCTTAAACATACTACTTCATATTCCTCTTAAACACACTACTTTATAATCCTCTTAAACATACTACTTCATATTCCTCTTAAACGTACTACTACTTCAAATTCCTCTTAAACACACTACTTCATAATCCTCTTAAACATGCTAATTCATATTCCTCCTAAACATACTACTTCATATTCGTCTTAAACATAGTACTTCATATTCCTCTTAAACATACTACTTCATATTCCTCTTAAACACACTACTTTATAATCCTCTTAAACATACTACTTCATATTCCTCTTAAACGTACTACTACTTCATATTCCTCTTAAACACACTACTTCATAATCCTCTTAAACATACTACTTCATATTCCTCTTAAACGTTCTACTTCATATTCCTCTTAAACATACTACTTCATATTACTCTTAAACATACTACTTCATATTCCTCTTAAACATACTACTTCATATTCCTCTTAAAAATACTACTTTATATTCTTCTTAAACATACTACTTCATATTCCTCTTATATATACTACTTCGTATTCCTCTTAAACATAGTTCTTCATATTCCTCTTAAACATACTACTTCATATTCCTCTTAAACATACTACTTCATATTCCTCTTAAACATACTGCTTCATATTCCTCCTAAACATACTACTTCATATTCCTCTTAAACATACTACTTCATATTCCTCTTAAACATACTACTTCATATTCCTCTTAAACGTACTACTTCATATTCCTCTTAAATATACTACTTCATATGCCTCTTAAATATACTACTTTATATTCCTCTTAAATATACTACTTCATATTCCTCTTAAATATACAACTTCATATTTCTCTTAAATATAGTACTTCATATTCCTCTTCTATATAATACTTCATATTCCTCTTAAACATACTACTTCATATTCGTCTTAAATATACTACTTTATATTAGTCTTAAATATACTACTTCATATACCTCTTAAATATAATACTTCATATCTTCTTAAATAAACTACTTTAAATTCCTCTTAAACATACTACTTATTAATCTTCTTAAACATACTACTTCATATTCCTCTTAAACGTACTACTTCATATTCGTCTTAAACATAGTACTTCATATTCCTCTTAAACATACTACTTCATATTCCTCTTAAACACACTACTTTATAATCCTCTTAAACATACTACTTCATATTCCTCTTAAACGTACTACTACTTCAAATTCCTCTTAAACACACTACTTCATAATCCTCTTAAACATGCTAATTCATATTCCTCCTAAACATACTACTTCATATTCGTCTTAAACATAGTACTTCATATTCCTCTTAAACATACTGCTTCATATTCCTCTTAAACACACTACTTTATAATCCTCTTAAACATACTACTTCATATTCCTCTTAAACGTACTACTACTTCATATTCCTCTTAAACACACTACTTCATAATCCTCTTAAACATACTACTTCATATTCCTCTTAAACGTTCTACTTCATATTCCTCTTAAACATACTACTTCATATTACTCTTAAACATACTACTTCATATTCCTCTTAAACATACTACTTCATATTCCTCTTAAAAATACTACTTTATATTCTTCTTAAACATACTACTTCATATTCCTCTTATATATACTACTTCGTATTCCTCTTAAACATAGTTCTTCATATTCCTCTTAAACATACTACTTCATATTCCTCTTAAACATACTACTTCATATTCCTCTTAAACATACTGCTTCATATTCCTCCTAAACATACTACTTCATATTCCTCTTAAACATACTACTTCATATTCCTCTTAAACATACTACTTCATATTCCTCTTAAACATACTACTTCATATTCCTCTTAAACATACTACTTCATATTCCTCTTAAACATATAACTGCATATTCCTCTTAAACATACTACTTCATATTCCTCTCAAACATACTACTTCATATTCCTCTTAAACATACTACATCATATTCCTCTAAAACATACTATTTCATATTCCTCTTAATTATACTACTTCATATTAGTCTTAAATATACTACTTCATATTCCTCCTAAATATAATACTTCATATCTTCTTAAATATACTACTTTATATTCCTCTTAAACATAGCACTTATTAATCCTCTTAAACATACTACTTCATATTCCTCTTAAACGTACTACTTCATATTCCTCTAAAACATACTACTTCATATTACTCTTAAACATACTACTTCATATTCCTCTTAAACATACTACTCTATATTCCTCTTAAACATACTACTTCATATTCCTCTTAAACATACAACTTCATATTCCTCTTAAACATACTACTTCATATTCCACTTAAATATACTACTGCATATTTTTCTTAAACATACTACTTCATATTCCTCTTAAATATACTACTTCATATTCCTCTTAAACATACTACTTCATAATCCTCTTAAACATACTACTTCATATTACTCTTAAACATACTACTTCATATTCCTCTTAAACATACTACTTCATATTCCTCTTAAACATGCTAATTCATATTCCTCCTACACATACTACTTCATATTCCTCTTAAACATACTACTTCATATTCCTCTTAAACATACTACTTCATATTCCTCTTAAACATACTACTTCATAATCCTCTTAAACATACTACTTCATATTCCTCTTAAACGTACTACTTCATATTCCTCTAAAACACACTACTTCATAATCCTCTTAAACATACCACTTCATATTCCTCTTAAACGTTCTACTTCATATTCCTCTAAAACATACTACTTCATATTACTCTTAAACATACTACTTCATATTCCTCTTAAACATACTACTTCATATTCCTCTTAAAAATACTACTGTATATTCTTCTTAAATATACTGCTTCATATTCCTCTTAAATATACTACTTCATATTCCTCTTAAATATACTACTTCATATTCCTCTTAAATATACTACTTCATATTCCTCTTAAATATAATACTTCGTAGTCCTCTTATACATAATACTTCATATTCCTCTTAAACATATTACTTCATATTCCTCTTAAACATACAACTTCATATTCCTCTTAAACATACTACTTCATATTCCTCTTGAACATGCTAATTCATATTCCTCCTAAACATACTACTTCATATTCCTCTTAAACATACTACTTCATATTCCTCTTAAACATACTACTTCATATTCCTCTTAAACATACTACTTCATAATCCTCTTAAACATACTACTTCATATTACTCTTAAAAGTACTACTTCATATTCCTCTTAAACACACTACTTCATAATCATCTTAAACATACTACTTCATATTCCTCTTAAACGTTCTACTTCATAATCCTCTTAAACATACTACTTCATATTACTCTTAAACATACTACTTCATATTCCTCTTAAACATACTACTTCATATAATACTTCATATTTTCTTAAATAAACTACTTTATATTCCTCTTAAACATACTACTTATTAATCTTCTTAAACATACTACTTCATATTCCTCTTAAACGTACTACTTCATATTCGTCTTAAACATACTACTTCATATTACTCTTAAACATACTACTTCATATTCCTCTTAAACATACTACTTTATATTCCCCTTAAATATACTACTTCATATTCCTCTTAAACATACTACTTCATGTCCCTCTTAAATATACTACTTCATATTCCCCTTAAACATACTACTTCATATTCCTCTTAAATATAATACTTAATATTCCTCTTAAATATACTACTTCATATTCCTCTCAAATATACTATTTCATATTCCTCTTAAATATACTATTTCATATTCCTCTTAAATATACTACTTCATATTCCTCTTAAATATACTACTTCATATTCCTCTTAAACATACTACTTCATATTCCTCTTAAACATACTACTTCATATTACTCTTAAACGTACTACTTCATATTCCTCTGAAACACACTTCTTCATAATCCTCTTAAACATACCACTTCATATTCCTCTTAAACGTTCTACTTCATATTCCTCTAAAACATACTACTTCATATTACTCTTAAACATACTACTTCATATTCCTCTTAAACATACTACTTCATATTGCTCTTAAAAATACTACTGTATATTCTTCTTAAATATACTGCTTCATATTCCTCTTAAATATACTACTTCATATTCCTCTTAAATATACTACTTCATATTCCTCTTAAATATACTACTTCATATTCCTCGTAAATATAATACTTCGTAGTCCTCTTATACATAATACTTCATATTCCTCTTAAACATATTACTTCATATTCCTCTTAAACATACAACTTCATATTCCTCTTAAACATACTACTTCATATTCCTCTTAAACATGCTAATTCATATTCCTCCTAAACATACTACTTCATATTCCTCTTAAACATACTACTTCATATTCCTCTTAAACATACTACTTCATATTCCTCTTAAACATACTACTTCATAATCCTCTTAAACATACTACTTCATATTACTCTTAAAAGTACTACTTCATATTCCTCTTACACACACCACTTCATAATCATCTTAAACATACTACTTCATATTCCTCTTAAACGTTCTACTTCATAATCCTCTTAAACATACTACTTCATATTACTCTTAAACATACTACTTCATATTCCTCTTAAACATACTACTTCATATAATACTTCATATCTTCTTAAATAAACTACTTTATATTCCTCTTAAACATACTACTTATTAATCTTCTTAAACATACTACTTCATATTCCTCTTAAACGTACTACTTCATATTCCTCTTAAACATACTACTTCATATTACTCTTAAACATACTACTTCATATTCCTCTTAAACATACTACTTAATATTCCCCTTAAATATACTACTTCATATTCCTCTTAAACATACTACTTCATGTTCCTCTTAAACATACTACTTCATATTCCCCTTAAACATACTACTTCATATTCCTCTTAAATATAATACTTCATATTCCTCTTAAATATACTACTTCATATTCCTCTCAAATATACTATTTCATATTCCTCTTAAATATACTACTTCATATTCCTCTTAAATATACTACTTCATATTCCTCTTAAATATACTACTTCATATTCCTCTTAAACATACTACTTCATATTCCTCTTACACATACTATTCATATTCTTCTTAAACATACTACTTCATATTCCTCTTAAATATACAACTTCATATTCCTCTTAAACATACTACTTCATATTCCTCTTAAACATACTACTTTATATTCCTCTAAAATATACTACTTCATATTCCTCTTAAACATACTACTTCATGTTCCTCTTAAACATACTACTTCATATTCCCCTTAAACATACTACTTCATATTCCTCTTAAATATAATACTTCATGTTCCTCTTAAATATACTACTTCATATTCCTCTCAAATATACTATTTCATATTCCTCTTAAATATACTACTTCATATTCCTCTTAAATATACTATTTCATATTCTTCTTAAACATACTACTTCATATTCCTCTTAAACATACTACTTCACATTCCTCTTAAATATATTACTTCATATTCCTCTTAAACATACTTCTTCATATTCCTCTTAAACATACTACTTCATATTCCTCTTAAACATACTACTTCATATTCCTCTTAAATATACTACTACATATTCCTCTTAAATATACTACTTCATATTCCTCTTAAATATAATACTTCGTAGTCCTCTTATACATAATACTTCATATTCCTCTTAAACATATTACTTCATATTCCTCTTAAACATACAACTTCATATTCCTCTTAAACATACTACTTCATATTCCTCTTAAACATGCTAATTCATATTCCTCCTAAACATACTACTTCATATTCCTCTTAAACATACTACTTCATATTCCTCTTAAACATACTACTTCATATTCCTCTTAAACATACTACTTCATAATCCTCTTAAACATACTACTTCATATTACTCTTAAACGTACTACTACATATTCCTCTTAAACACACTACTTCATAATCATCTTAAACATGCTACTTCATATTCCTCTTAAACGTTCTACTTCATAATCCTCTTAAACATACTACTTCATATTACTCTTAAACATACTACTTCATATTCCTCTTAAACATACTACTTCATATAATACTTCACATCTTCTTAAATAAACTACTTTATATTCCTCTTAAACATACTGCTTATTAATCTTCTTAAACATACTACTTCATATTCCTCTTAAACGTACTACTTCATATTCCTCTTAAACATACTACTTCATATTACTGTTAAACATACTACTTCATATTCCTCTTAAACATACTACTTTATATTCCCCTTAAATATACTACTTCATATTCCTCTTAAACGTACTACTTCATGTTCCTCTTAAACATACTACTTCATATTCTCCTTAAACATACTACTTCATATTCCTCTTAAATATAATACTTCATATTCCTCTTAAATATACTACTTCATATTCCTCTCAAATATACTATTTCATATTCCTCTTAAATATACTACTTCATATTCCTCTTAAATATACTACTTCATATTCCTCTTAAATATACTACTTCATATTCCTCTTAAACATACTACTTCATATTCCTCTTACACATACTATTCATATTCTTCTTAAACATACTACTTCATATTCCTCTTAAATATACAACTTCATATTCCTCTTAAACATACTACTTCATATTCCTCTTAAACATACTACTTTATATTCCTCTAAAATATACTACTTCATATTCCTCTTAAACATACTACTTCATGTTCCTCTTAAACATACTACTTCATATTCCCCTTAAACATACTACTTCATATTCCTCTTAAATATAATACTTCATATTCCTCTTAAATATACTACTTCATATTCCTCTCAAATATACTATTTCATATTCCTCTTAAATATACTACTTCATATTCCTCTTAAATATACTATTTCATATTCTTCTTAAACATACTACTTCATATTCCTCTTAAACATACTACTTCACATTCCTCTTAAATATATTACTTCATATTCCTCTTAAACATACTTCTTCATATTCCTCTTAAACATACTACTTCATATTCCTCTTAAACATACTACTTCATATTCCTCTTAAATATACTACTTCATATTCCTCTTAAACATACTACTTCATATTCCTCTTAAACATACTACTCCATATTCCTCTTAAACATACTACTTTATATTCCTTTTAAATATACTACTTCATATTCCTCTTAAACATACTACTTTAGATTCCTCTTAAACATACTTCTTCATATTCCTCTTAAACATACCACTTCATGTTCCTCTTAAACATACTACTTCATATTCCTCTTAAATATACTAGTTCATATTCCTCTTTAACATACTACTTCATATTCCTCTTAAATATACTACTTCATATTCCTCTTAAATATACTACTTCATATTCCTCTTAAACATACTACTTCATATTCCTCTTAAACATACTACTTCATATTCCTCTTAAACATACTACTTCGTATTCCTGTTAAACATACTACTTCATATTCCTCTTTAACATACTACTTCATATTCCTCTTAAACATACTACTTCATATTCCTCTTAAACATACTACTTCATATTCCTTTTAAAAATTCTACTTCATATTCCTCTTAAACATACTACTTAATATTCTTCTTAAATATACTACTTCATATTCCTTTTAAACATACTACTTTAGATTCCTCTTAAACATACTTCTTCATATTCCTCTTAAACATACTACTTCATATTCCTCTTAAACATACTACTTCATATTCCTCTTAAATATACTACTTCATATTCCTTTTAAACATACTACTTCATATTCCTCTTAAACATACTACTTTATATTCCTCTTAAACATACTACTTCATATTCCTCTTAAATAGACTACTTCATATTCCTCTTAAACATACTACTTAATATTCCTCTTAAACATACTACTTCATATTCCTCTTAAACATACTACTTCATATTCCTCTTGAACATACTACTTCATATTCCTCTTAAACATACAACTTCATATTCCTCTTAAAAATACTACTTCATATTCCTCTTAAACAAACTATTTCATATTCCTCTTAAACATACTACTTCATATTCCTCTTAAATATACTATTTCATATTCTTCTTACACATACTACTTCATATTCCTCTTAAACATACTACTTCACATTCCTCTTAAATATATTACTTCATATTCCTCTTAAACATACTTCTTCATATTCCTCTTAAACATACTACTTCATATTCCTCTTAAACATACTACTTCATATTCCTCTTAAACATACAACTTCATATTCTTGTTAAACATACTACTTCATATTCCTCTTCAATATACTACTTCATATTTCTCTTAAATATACTACTTCATAATCCTCTTAAACATACTACTTCATATTCCTCTTAAACATACTACTTCATATTCCTCTTAAACATACTACTTCATATTCCTCTTAAATATACTACTTCATATTCCTCTTAAACATACTACTTCATATTCCTCTTAAACATACTACTCCATATTCCTCTTAAACATGCTACTTCATATTCCTTTTAAATATACTACTTCATATTCCTCTTAAACATACTACTTTAGATTCCTCTTAAACATACTTCTTCATATTCCTCTTAAACATACTACTTCATGTTCCTCTTAAACATACTACTTCATATTCCTCTTAAATATACTATTTCATATTCTTCTTAAACATACTACTTCATATTCCTCTTAAACATACTACTTCACATTCCTCTTAAATATATTACTTCATATTCCTCTTAAACATACTTCTTCATATTCCTCTTAAACATACTACTTCATATTCCTCTTAAACATACTACTTCATATTCCTCTTAAATATACTACTTCATATTCCTCTTAAACATACTACTTCATATTCCTCTTAAACATACTACTCCATATTCCTCTTAAACATACTACTTTATATTCCTTTTAAATATACTACTTCATATTCCTCTTAAACATACTACTTTAGATTCCTCTTAAACATACTTCTTCATATTCCTCTTAAACATACTACTTCATGTTCCTCTTAAACATACTACTTCATATTCCTCTTAAATATACTAGTTCATATTCCTCTTTAACATACTACTTCATATTCCTCTTAAATATACTACTTCATATTCCTCTTAAATATACTACTTCATATTCCTTTTAAACATACTACTTCATATTCCTCTTAAACATACTACTTCATATTCCTCTTAAACATACTACTTCGTATTCCTGTTAAACATACTACTTCATATTCCTCTTTAACATACTACTTCATATTCCTCTTAAACATACTACTTCATATTCCTCTTAAACATACTACTTCATATTCCTTTTAAAAATTCTACTTCATATTCCTCTTAAACATACTACTTAATATTCTTCTTAAATATACTACTTCATATTCCTCTTAAACATACTACTTTAGATTCCTCTTAAACATACTTCTTCATATTCCTCTTAAACATACTACTTCATATTCCTCTTAAACATACTACTTCATATTCCTCTTAAATATACTTCTTCATATTCCTTTTAAACATACTACTTCATATTCCTCTTAAACATACTTCTTCATATTCCTCTTAAACATACTACTTCATATTCCTCTTAAACATACTACTTCATATTCCTCTTAAATATACTACTTCATATTCCTTTTAAACATACTACTTCATATTCCTCTTAAACATACTACTTTATATTCCTCTTAAACATACTACTTTAGATTCCTCTTAAACATACTTCTTCATATTCCTCTTAAACATACTACTTTATGTTCCTCTTAAACATACTACTTCATATTCCTCTTAAATATACTATTTCATATTCTTCTTAAACATACTACTTCATATTCCTCTTAAACATACTACTTCACATTCCTCTTAAATATATTACTTCATATTCCTCTTAAACATACTTCTTCATATTCCTCTTAAACATACTACTTCATATTCCTCTTAAACATACTACTTCATATTCCTCTTAAATATACTACTTCATATTCCTCTTAAACATACTACTTCATATTCCTCTTAAACATACTACTCCATATTCCTCTTAAACATACTACTTTATATTCCTTTTAAATATACTACTTCATATTCCTCTTAAACATACTACTTTAGATTCCTCTTAAACATACTTCTTCATATTCCTCTTAAACATACTACTTCATGTTCCTCTTAAACATACTACTTCATATTCCTCTTAAATATACTAGTTCATATTCCTCTTTAACATACTACTTCATATTCCTCTTAAATATACTACTTCATATTCCTCTTAAATATACTACTTCATATTCCTCTTAAACATACTACTTCATATTCCTCTTAAACATACTACTTCATATTCCTCTTAAACATACTACTTCGTATTCCTGTTAAACATACTACTTCATATTCCTCTTTAACATACTACTTCATATTCCTCTTAAACATACTACTTCATATTCCTCTTAAACATACTACTTCATATTCCTTTTAAAAATTCTACTTCATATTCCTCTTAAACATACTACTTAATATTCTTCTTAAATATACTACTTCATATTCCTCTTAAACATACTACTTTAGATTCCTCTTAAACATACTTCTTCATATTCCTCTTAAACATACTACTTCATATTCCTCTTAAACATACTACTTCATATTCCTCTTAAATATACTACTTCATATTCCTTTTAAATATACTACTTCATATTCCTCTTAAACATACTACTTTATATTCCTCTTAAACATACTACTTCATATTCCTCTTAAATAGACTACTTCATATTCCTCTTAAACATACGACTTAATATTCCTCTTAAACATACTACTTCATATTCCTCTTAAACATACTACTTCATATTCCTCTTGAACATACTACTTCATATTCCTCTTAAACATACAACTTCATATTCCTCTTAAAAATACTACTTCATATTCCTCTTAAACAAACTACTTCATATTCCTCTTAAACATACTACTTCATATTCCTCTTTAATATACTATTTCATATTCTTCTTAAACATACTACTTCATATTCCTCTTAAACATACTACTTCACATTCCTCTTAAATATATTACTTCATATTCCTCTTAAACATACTTCTTCATATTCCTCTTAAACATACTACTTCATATTCCTCTTAAACATACTACTTCATATTCCTCTTAAACATACAACTTCATATTCTTGTTAAACATACTACTTCATATTCCTCTTCAATATACTACTTCATATTCCTCTTAAATATACTACTTCATAATCCTCTTAAACATACTACTTCATATTCCTCTTAAACATACTACTTCATATTCCTCTTAAACATACTACTTCATATTCCTCTTAAATATACTACTTCATATTCCTCTTAAACATACTACTTCATATTCCTCTTAAACATACTACTCCATATTCCTCTTAAACATGCTACTTCATATTCCTTTTAAATATACTACTTCATATTCCTCTTAAACATACTACTTTAGATTCCTCTTAAACATACTTCTTCATATTCCTCTTAAACATACTACTTCATGTTCCTCTTAAACATACTACTTCATATTCCTCTTAAATATACTACTTCATATTCCTCTTTAACATACTACTTCATATTCCTCTTAAATATACTACTTCATATTCCTCTTAAATATACTACTTCATATTCCTCTTAAACATACTACTTCATATTCCTCTTAAACATACTACTTCATATTCCTCTTAAACATACTACTTCGTATTCCTGTTAAACATACTACTTCATATTCCTCTTTAACATACTACTTCATATTCCTCTTAAACATACTACTTCATATTCCTCTTAAACATACTACTTCATATTCCTTTTAAACATTCTACTTCATATTCCTCTTAAACATACTACTTAATATTCTTCTTAAATATACTACTTCATATTCCTCTTAAACATACTACTTCATATTCCTCTTAAACATACTACTTCATATTCCTCTTAAACATACTATTTCATATTCCTCTTAAACATACTACTTGATATTCCTCTTAAACATACTACTTCATATTCCTCTTAAACATACTACTTCATATTCCTCTTAAACATACTACTTCATATTCCTCTTAAACATACCACTTCATATTCCTCTTCAACATACTACTTCATATTCCTCTTAAACATACTACTTCATATTCCTCTTAAATATACATCTTCATATTCCTCTTAAGCATTCTACTTCATATTCCTCTTAAACATACTACTTCATATTCCTGTTAAATATATTACTTTATATTCCTCTTAAACATACTTCTTCATATTCCTCTTAAACATACTACTTCATATTCCTCTTAAACATACTACTTCATATTCCTCTTAAACATACAACTTCATATTCGTCTTAAATATACTACTTCATAGTCCTCTTAAACATACTACTTCATATTCCTCTTTAATTTACTACTTCATATTCCTCTTAAACATACTACTTCATATTCCTCTTAAACATACTACTTCCCTCTTCAACATACTACTTCATATTCCTCTTAAACATACTACTTCATATTCCTCTTAAACATACTACTTTCCTCTTAAACATACTACTTCATATTCCTCTTAAACATACTACTTCATATTCCTCTTAAACATACTACTTCATATTCCTCTTAAACATACTACATCATATTCCTCTTAAAAATACTACTTCATATTCCTCTTAAATATACTACTTCATATTCATCTTAAACATACTACTTCATATTCCTCTTAAATATACTACTTCATATTCCTCTTAAACATACTAATTCATATTCCTCTTAAACATACTACTTCATATTCCTCTTAAATATACTACTTCATATTCCTGTTAAACATACTACTTCATATTCCTCTTAAACATACTACTTCATATTCCTCTGAAACATAATACTTCATATTCCTCTTAAACATACTACTTCATATTCCTCTTAAATATACTACTTCATATTCCTCTTAAACATACTACTTAATATTCCTCTTAAATTTACTACTTCATATTTCTCTTAAACATACTACTTCATATTTCTCTAAAACATACTACTTCATATTCCTCTTAAATATACTACTTCATATTCCTCTTAAACATACTACTTCATATTCCTCTTAAATATACTACTTCATATTCCTCTTAAACATACTACTTCATATTCTTCTTAAATATACTACTTCATATTCCTCTTAAACATGCTACTTCATATTCTTCTTAAACATACTACTTCATATTCCTCTTAAACATACTACTTCATATTCCTCTTAAACATACTACTTCATATTCCTCTTAAATATACAACATCATATTCCCCTGAAAGATACTACTTCATATTCCTCTCAAATATACTACTTCATATTCCTCTTAAACATACTACTTCATATTCCTCTTAAACATACTACTTCATATTCCTCTTAAATATACTACTTCATATTCCTCTGAAACATACTATTTCATATTCCTCTTTAACATACCACTTCATATTCCTCTTAAACATACTACTTCATATTCCTCTTAAACATACTACTTCATATTCCTCTTAAACATACTATCTCATATTCCTCTTAAATATACTACTTCATATTCCTCTCAAATATAATACTTCATATTCCTCTTAAACATACTACTTCATATTCCTCTTAAACATACTACTTCATATTCCTCTTAAATATACTACTTCATGTTCGTCTTAAACATACTACTTAATATTCCTCTTTAAAATACTACTTCATATTCCTTTTAAACATACTACTTCATATTCCTCTTAAACATACCACTTCATATTCCTCTTAAACATACTACTTCATATTTCTCTTAAACATACTACATCATATTCCTCTTAAACATACTACTTCATATTCCTCTTAAATATACTACTTCATATTCCTCTTAAACATACTACTTTATATTCCTCTTAAACATAATACTTCATATTTCTCTTAAATATACCACTTCATATTCCTCTTAAATATAATACTTCATATTCCTCTCAAATATACTACTTCATATTCCTCTTAAACATACTACTTCATATTCCTCTTAAACATACTACTTCATATTCCTCTTAAATATACTACTTCATTATCCTCTTAAACATACTACTTTATATTCCGCTTAAACATACTACTTCATATTCCTCTGAAACATACTATTTCATATTCATCTTTAACATACTACTTCATATTCCTCTTAAACATACTACTTCATATTCCTCTTAAACATACTACTTCATATTCCTCTTAAATATACTACTTCATTATCCTCTTAAACATACTACTTTATATTCCTCTTAAACATACTACTTCATATTCCTCTTAAACATACTACTTCATATTCCTCTTAAACATAATACTTCATATTCCTCTAAAACATACTACTTCATATTTCTCTTATGAAGTAGTATGTTTAAGAGGAATATGAAGTAGTATATTTAAGAGGAATATGAAGTAGTATGTTTAAGAGGAATATGAAGTCGTATATTTAAGAGGACTTCATATTCCTCTTAAACATACTACTTCATATTCCTCTTAAACATAATACTTCATATTCCTCTTAAACATACTACTTCATATTCCTCTTAAACATACTACTTCATATTCCTCTTAAATATACAACCTCATATTCCTCTTAAACATACTACTTCATATTCCTCTTAAACATACTACTTCATATTCCTCTTAAACATAATACTTCATATTCCTCTTAAACATACTACTTCATATTCCTCTTAAACATACTACTTCATATTCCTCTTAAATATACTACTTCATTTTCCTCTTAAATATACTACTTCATATTCCTCTTAAACATACTACTTCATATTACTCTTAAACATACTACTTCATATTCCTCTTAAACATACTACTTCATATTCCTCTTAAACAAACTACTTCATATTCCTCTTAAACATACTACTTCATATTCCTCTTAAACATACTATTTCATATTCCTCTTAAACATACTACTTCATATTCCTCTTAAACATACTACTTCATATTCCTCATAAATATACTACTTCATATTCCTCTTAAACGTACTGCTTCATATTCCTCTTAAACTTACTACTTCATATTCCTCTTAAATATACTACTTCATATTCCTCTTAAAGATACTACTTCATATTCCTCTTAAATATACTACTTCATATTCGTCTTAAATATACTACTTCATAGTCCTCTTAAACATACTACTTCATATTTCTCTTAAATATACTACTTCATATTCCTCTTAAACATACTACTTCATATTCCTCTTAAACATACTACTTCATATTCCTCTTAAACATACTACTTCATATTCCTCTTAAACATACTACTTCATATTCCCCTTAAACATACTACTTCATATTCCTCTTAAACATACTACTTCATATTCCTCTTAAATATACTACTTCAGATTCCTCTTAAACATACTACTTCATATTCCTCTTTAATATACTACTTCATATTCCTCTTAAATATACTACTTCATATTACTCTCAAATATACTACTTCATATTCCTCTTAAACATACTACTTCATATTCCTCTTAAACATAGTATTTCATATTCCTCTTAAATATACTACTTCATATTCCTCTTAAATATACTACTTCATATTCCTGTTAAACATACTACTTTATATTCCTCTTAGACATACTAATTCATATTCCTCTTAAATATACTACTTCATATTCCTCTTAAACATACTACTTCATATTCCTCTTAAATATACGACTTCATATTCCTCTTAAACATACTACTTCATATTCCTCTTAAATATACTACTTCATATTCCTCTTAAACATGCTACTTAATATTCCTCTTAAACATAATACTTCATATTCCTCTTAAACATACTACTTCATATTCCACTTAAATATACTATTTCATATTCTTCTTAAATATACTACTTCATATTCCTCTTAAACATACTAATTCATATTCCTCTTAAATATACTACTTCATATTCCTCTTAAATATACTACTTCATATTCCTGTTTAACATACTACTTTATATTCCTCTTAAACATACTACTTCATATTCCTCTTAAACATTCTACTTCATATTCCTCTTAAACATACTACTTCATATTCCTCTTAAACATACTACTTCATATTCCTCTTAAACATAATACTTCATATTCCTCTAAAACATACTACTTCATATTTCTCTTATGAAGTAGTATGTTTAAGAGGAATATGAAGTAGTATATTTAAGAGGAATATGAAGTAGTATGTTTAAGAGGAATATGAAGTCGTATATTTAAGAGGACTTCATATTCCTCTTAAACATACTACTTCATATTCCTCTTAAACATAATACTTCATATTCCTCTTAAACATACTACTTCATATTCCTCTTAAACATACTACTTCATATTCCTCTTAAATATACAACCTCATATTCCTCTTAAACATACTACTTCATATTCCTCTTAAACATACTACTTCATATTCCTCTTAAACATAATACTTCATATTCCTCTTAAACATACTACTTCATATTCCTCTTAAACATACTACTTCATATTCCTCTTAAATATACTACTTCATTTTCCTCTTAAATATACTACTTCATATTCCTCTTAAACATACAACTTCATATTACTCTTAAACATACTACTTCATATTCCTCTTAAACATACTACTTCATATTCCTCTTAAACAAACTACTTCATATTCCTCTTAAACATACTACTTCATATTCCTCTTAAACATACTATTTCATATTCCTCTTAAACATACTACTTCATATTCCTCTTAAACATACTACTTCATATTCCTCATAAATATACTACTTCATATTCCTCTTAAACGTACTGCTTCATATTCCTCTTAAACTTACTACTTCATATTCCTCTTAAATATACTACTTCATATTCCTCTTAAAGATACTACTTCATATTCCTCTTAAATATACTAGTTCATATTCGTCTTAAATATACTACTTCATAGTCCTCTTAAACATACTACTTCATATTTCTCTTAAATATACTACTTCATATTCCTCTTAAACATACTACTTCATATTCCTCTTAAACATACTACTTCATATTCCTCTTAAACATACTACTTCATATTCCTCTTAAACATACTACTTCATATTCCCCTTAAACATACTACTTCATATTCCTCTTAAACATACTACTTCATATTCCTCTTAAATATACTACTTCAGATTCCTCTCAAATATACTACTTCATATTCCTCTTAAACATACTACTTCATATTCCTCTTAAACATAGTATTTCATATTCCTCTTAAATATACTACTTCATATTCCTCTTAAATATACTACTTCATATTCCTGTTAAACATACTACTTTATATTCCTCTTAGACATACTAATTCATATTCCTCTTAAATATACTACTTCATATTCCTCTTAAACATACTACTTCATATTCCTCTTAAATATACGACTTCATATTCCTCTTAAACATACTACTTCATATTCCTCTTAAATATACTACTTCATATTCCTCTTAAACATGCTACTTAATATTCCTCTTAAACATAATACTTCATATTCCTCTTAAACATACTACTTCATATTCCACTTAAATATACTATTTCATATTCTTCTTAAATATACTACTTCATATTCCCCTTAAACATACTAATTCATATTCCTCTTAAATATACTACTTCATATTCCTCTTAAATATACTACTTCATATTCCTGTTAAACATACTACTTTATATTCCTCTTAAACATACTACTTCATATTCCTCTTAAACATACTACTTCATATTCCTCTTAAACATACTACTTCATATTCCTCTTAAACATACTACTTCATATTCCTTTTAAACATAATACTTCATATTCCTCTAAAACATACTACTTCATATTTCTCTTATGAAGTAGTATGTTTAAGAGGAATATGAAGTAGTATATTTAAGAGGAATATGAAGTAGTATGTTTAAGAGGAATATGAAGTCGTATATTTAAGAGGACTTCATATTCCTCTTAAACATACTACTTCATATTCCTCTTAAACATAATACTTCATATTCCTCTTAAACATACTACTTCATATTCCTCTTAAACATACTACTTCATATTCCTCTTAAATATACAACCTCATATTCCTCTTAAACATACTACTTCATATTCCTCTTAAACATACTACTTCATATTCCTCTTAAACATAATACTTCATATTCCTCTTAAACATACTACTTCATATTCCTCTTAAACATACTACTTCATATTCCTCTTAAATATACTACTTCATTTTCCTCTTAAATATACTACTTCATATTCCTCTTAAACATACTACTTCATATTACTCTTAAACATACTACTTCATATTCCTCTTAAACATACTACTTCATATTCCTCTTAAACAAACTACTTCATATTCCTCTTAAACATACTACTTCATATTCCTCTTAAACATACTATTTCATATTCCTCTTAAACATACTACTTCATATTCCTCTTAAACATACTACTTCATATTCCTCATAAATATACTACGTCATATTCCTCTTAAACGTACTGCTTCATATTCCTCTTAAACTTACTACTTCATATTCCTCTTAAATATACTACTTCATATTCCTCTTAAAGATACTACTTCATATTCCTCTTAAATATACTACTTCATTTTCCTCTTAAATATACTACTTCATATTCCTCTTAAACATACTACTTCATATTACTCTTAAACATACTACTTCATATTCCTCTTAAACATACTACTTCATATTCCTCTTAAACAAACTACTTCATATTCCTCTTAAACATACTACTTCATATTCCTCTTAAACATACTATTTCATATTCCTCTTAAACATACTACTTCATATTCCTCTTAAACATACTACTTCATATTCCTCATAAATAAACTACTTCATATTCCTCTTAAACGTACTGCTTCATATTCCTCTTAAACTTACTACTTCATATTCCTCTTAAATATACTACTTCATATTCCTCTTAAAGATACTACTTCATTTTCCTCTTAAATATACCACTATAAACTTCATAGTCCTCTTAAACATACTACTTCATATTTCTCTTAAATATACTACTTCATATTCCTCTTAAACATACTACTTCATATTCCTCTTAAACATACTACTTCATATTCCTCTTAAACATACTACTTCATATTCCTCTTAAACATACTACTTCATATTACCCTTAAACATACTACTTCATATTCCTCTTAAACATACTACTTCATATTCCTCTTAAATATACTACTTCAGATTCCTCTTAAACATACTACTTCATATTCCTCTTTAATATACTACTTCATATTCCTCTTAAATATACTACTTCATATTACTCTCAAATATACTACTTCATATTCCTCTTAAACATACTACTTCATATTCCTCTTAAACATAGTATTTCATATTCATCTTAACCATACTACTTCATATTCCTCTTAAACATACTACTTCATATTCCTTTTAAACATACTACTTCATATTCCTCTTATATATATTACTTCATATTCCTCTTAAATATACTACTTCATATTCCTCTTAAACATACTACTTCATATTCATCTTAAGCATACTACTTCACATTCCTCTTAAACATACTACTTCATATTCCTCTCAAACATACTACTTCATATTCCTCTTAAATATACCACTTCATATTCCTCTGAAATATACTACTTCATATTCCTCTTAAACATACTACTTCATATTCCTCTTAAAAATACTACTTCATATTCCTCTTAAATATACTACTTCATATTCCTCTTAAACATACTACTTCATATTCCTCTTAAATATACTACTTCATATTTCTCTTAAACATACTACTTCATATTCCTCTTAAATATACTACTTCATATTCCTCTTAAATATACTACTTCATATTCCTCTTAAACATACTAATTCATATTCCTCTTAAATATACTCCTTCATATTCCTCTTAAATATACTACTTCATATTCCTGTTAAACATACTACTTCATATTCCTCTTAAACATACTACTTCATATTCCTCTTAAATATACTAGTTAATATTCCTCTTAAACATACTACTTCATATTCCTCTTAAACATACTACTTCATATTCCTATTAAACAAAATACTTCATATTCCTCTAAAATTTACTACTTCATATTTCTCTTAAACATACTATTTCATATTTCTCTTAAACATACTACTTCATATTCCTCTTAAATATACTACTTCATATTCCTCTTAAACATACTACTTCATATTCCTCTTAAATATACTACTTCATATTCCTCTTAAACATACTACTTCATATTCCTCTTAAATATACTACTTCATATTCCTCTTAAACATGCTACTTAATATTCCTCTTAAACATAATACTTCATATTCCTCTTAAACATATTACTTCATATTCCACTTAAATATACTACTTCATATTCTTCTTAAATATACTACTTCATATTCCTCTTAAACATACTAATTCATATTCCTCTTAAATATACTACTTCATATTCCTCTTAAATATACTACTTCATATTCCTGTTAAACATACTACTTTATATTCCTCTTAAACATACTATTTCATATTCCTCCTAAACATACTACTTCATATTCCTCCTAAACATACTACTTCATATTCCTCTTAAACATACTACTTCATATTCCTCTTAAACATAATACTTCATATTCCTCTAAAATTTACTACTTCATATTTCTCTTAAACATACTACTTCATATTTCTCTTAAACATACTACTTCATATTCCTCTTAAATATACTACTTCATATTCCTCTTAAACATACTACTTCATATTGCTCTTAAATATACTACTTCATATTCCTCTTAAACATACTACTTCATATTCCTCTTAAATATACTACTTCATATTCCCCTTAAACATGCTACTTCATATTCCTCTTAAACATAATACTTAATATTTCTCTTAAACATACTACTTCATATTCCTCTTACACATACTACTTCATATTCCTCTTAAATACACAACCTCATATTCCTCTTAAACATACTACTTAATATTCCTCTTAAACATACTACTTCATATTCCTCTTAAACATAATACTTCATATTCCTCTTAAACATACTACTTCATACTCCTCTTAAACATACTACTTCATATTCCTCTTAAATATACTACTTCATATTCCTCTTAAATAAACTTCTTCATATTCCTCTTAAGCATACTACTTCATATTCCTCTTAAGCATACTACTTCATATTCCTCTTAAACATACTACTTCATATTCCTCTTAAATATACTACTTCATATTCCTCTTAAACATACTACTTCATATTCCTCTTAAATATACTACTTCATATTCTTCTTAAATATACTATTTAATATTCCTCTTAAATATACTACTTCATATTCCTCTTAAACATACTTCTTCATATTCCTCTTAAATATACTACTTCATATTCCTCTTAAACATACTACTTCATATTCCTCTTAAACATACTACTTCATATTCCTCTTAAACATAATACTTCATATTCCTCTTAAACATACTACTTCATATTCCTCTTAAACATACTACTTCATATTCATCTTAAATATACTACTTCATATTCCTCTTAAATATACTACTTCATATTCCTCTTAAACATACTACTTCATATTACTCTTGAACATACTACTTCATATTCCTCTTAAACATACTACTTCACATTCCTCTTAAACATACTACTTCATATTCCTCTTAAACATACTACTTCATATTCCTCTTAAGCATACTACTTCATATTCCTCTTAAACATACTACTTCATATTCCTCTTAAACATACTACTTCATATTCCTCATAAACACACTACTTCATATTCCTCTTAAACATACTGCTTCATATTCCTCTTAAACTTACTACTTCATATTCTTCTTAAATATACTACTTCATATTACTCTTAAATATGCTACTTCATATTCCTCTTAAACATACTACTTCATATTCCTCTTAAATATACTACTTCATATTCTTCTTAAATATAATTTTTCATATTCCTCTTAAACAAACTACTTCATATTCCTCTTAAACATACTACTTCATATTCCTCTTAAACACACTACTTCATATTCCTCTAAAACATACTACCTCATATTCCTCTTCAACATACTACTTCATATTCCTCTTAAACATACTACTTTATATTCCTCTTAAACATTCTACTTCATATTCCTCTTAAATAAACTACTTCATATTCCTCCTAAATATACTACTTTATATTCCTCTTAAACATACTACTTCATATTCCTCTTAAACATACTACTTCATATTCCTCTTAAACATACTACTTCATATTCCTCTTAAACATACTACTTCATATTCCTCTTAAACATACTACTTCATATTCCTCTTAAACATACTACTTCATATTCCTCTTAAACATACTACTTCATATTCCACTTAAACATACTACTCCATATTTCTCTTAAAGATACTACTTCATATTCCTCTTAAAAATACGACTTCATATTCCTCTTAAATATACTACTTCATATTCCTCTTAAACATACTACTTCATATTACTCTTAAACATACTACTTCATATTCCTCTTAAACATACTACTTCATATTACTCTTAAACATACTACTTCATATTCTTCTTAAACATACTATTTCATATTCCTCTTAAATATACTACTTCATATTCCTCTTAAATATACTACTTCATATTCCTCTTAAACATACTACTTCATATTCCTCTTAAACATACTACTTCATATTCCACTTAAACATACAACTTTATATTCTTCTTAAACATACTACTTCATATTCCTCTTAAACATACTACTTCATATTCCTCTTAAAGATACTACTTTATATTCCTCTTAAATATACTACTTCATATTCCTCTTAAACATACTACTTCATATTCCTCTTAAACATACTACTTCATATTCCTTTTAAACAAACTACTTCATATTCCTCTTAAACATACTACTTCATATTAATCTTAAACATACTAGTTCATATTCCTTTTAAACATACTACTTCATATTCCTCTTAAACATACTACTTTATATTCCTCTTAAACATACTACTTCATATTCCTCTTAAATATGCTACTTCATATACGTCTTAAATTTACTACTTCGTATTCCTCTTAAACATACTACTTCATATTCCTCGTAAACATAATACTTCATATTCCTCTTAAACATACTACTTCATATTCCTCTTAACCATATTAATTCATATTCCTCTTAAACATACTACTTCATATTCCTCTTAAACATACTACTTCATATTTCTCTTAAACATACTACTTCATATTCCTCTTAAACATACTACTTCATATTCCTCTTAAACATACTACTTCATATTCCTCTTAAACACACTACTTCATATTCCTCTCAAACATACTACTTCATATTCCTCTTAAACATACTACTTCATATTCCTCTTAAACATACTACTTCATATTCCTCTTAAAAACACTACTTCATATTCCTCTTAAACATACTACTTCACATTCCTCTTAAGCATACTACTTCATATTCCTCTTAAACATACTACTTCATATTCCTCTTAAACATAATACTTCATATTCCTCTTAAACATACTACTTCATATTGTTCTTAAACATACTACTTCATATTCCTCTTAAACATACTACTTCATATTCCTATTAAACATACTACTTCATATTCCTCTTAAACATACTACTTCATATTCCTCTTAAATATACTACTTCATATTCCTCTTAAACATACTACTTCTTATCCCACTTAAACATACTACTTAATATTCCTCTTAAACATACTACTTCATATTTCTCTAAAACATACTACTTCATATTCCTCTTAAACATACTACTTCATATTCCTCTTAAACATACTACTTCATATTCCTCTTAAACATACAACATTATATTCTTCTTAAACATACTACTTCATATTCCTCTTAAACATACTACTTCATATTCCTCTTAAAGATACTACTTTATATTCCTCTTAAATATACTACTTCATATTCCTCTTAAACATACTACTTCATATTCCTCTTAAACATACTACTTCATATTCCTTTTAAACATACTATTTCATATTCCTCTTAAACATACTACTTCATATTAATCTTAAACATACTAGTTCATATTCCTTTTAAACATACTACTTCATATTCCTCTTAAACATACAACTTCATATTCCTCTTAAACATACTACTTCATATTCCTCTTAAACATAGTACTTCATATTCCTCTTAAACATACTATTTCATATGCCTCTTAAATATACTACTTTATATTCCTCTTAAATATACTACTTCATATTCCTCCTAAACATACTACTTCATATTCCTCTTAAATATGCTACTTCATATACGTCTTAAATTTACTACTTCGTATTCCTCTTAAACATACTACTTCATATTCCTCTTAAACATACTACTTCATATTCCTCTTAAACATACTACTTCATATTCCTCTTAAACATACTACTTCATATTCCTCTTAAACATACTACCTCATATTCCTCTTAAACATACTACTTCATATTTCTCTTAAACATACTACTTCATATTCCTCTTGAACATACTACTTCATATTCCTCTTAAATATACTACTTCGTATTCCTCTTAAATATACTACTTCATATTCCTCTTAAATATACTACTTTATATTCCTCTTAAACATACTACTTCATATTCCTCTTAAACATACTACTTCATATTC
Source organism: Atherix ibis (assembly GCA_958298945.1). NCBI lineage: Eukaryota > Metazoa > Arthropoda > Insecta > Diptera > Athericidae > Atherix > Atherix ibis. The sequence goes on from CATQJD010000111.1 coordinate 490,165, forward strand.
CTCTTAAACATACTACTTCATATTCCTCTTAAACATACTACTTCATATTCCTCTTAAACATACTACTTCATATTCCTCTTAAACATACTACCTCATATTCCTCTTAAACATACTACTTCATATTCCTCTTAAACATACTACTTCATATTCCTCTTAAACATACTACTTCATATTCCTCTTAAACACACTACTACATATTCCTCTCAAACATACTACTTCATATTCCTCTTAAACATACTACTTCGTATTCCTCTTAAACATACTACTTCATATTCCTCTTAAAAACACTACTTCATATTCCTCTTAAACATACTACTTCATATTCCTCTTAAATATACTACTTAATATTCCTCTTGAACATACTACTTCTTATCCCACTTAAACATACTACTTAATATTCCTCTTAAACATACTACTTCATATTTCTCTAAAACATACTACTTCATATTACTCTTAAACATACTACTTCATATTCCTCTTAAACATACTACTTCATATTCCTCTTAAACATACAACTTCATATTCTTCTTAAACATACTACTTCATATTCCTCTTAAACATACTACTTCATATTCCTCTTAAAGATACTACTTTATATTCCTCTTAAATATACTACTTCATATTCCTCTTAAACATACTACTTCATATTCCTCTTAAACATACTACTTCATATTCCTTTTAAACATACTACTTCATATTCCTCTTAAACATACTACTTCATATTCCTCTTAAATATACTACTTCATATTCCTCTTAAACAAACTACTTCTTATCCCACTTAAACATACTACTTAATATTCCTCTTAAACATACTACTTCATATTTCTCTAAAACATACAGTTCATATTCCTCTTAAACATACTACTTCATATTCCTCTTAAACATACTACTTCATATTCCTCTTAAACATACAACTTCATATTCTTCTTAAGCATACTACTTCATATTCCTCTTAAACATACTACTTCATATTCCTCTTAAACATACTACTTCATATTCCTCTTAAACATACTACTTCATATTCCTCTTAAACATACTACTTCATATTCCTCTTAAACATACTACTTCATATTCCTCTTAAACATACTACCTCATATTCCTCTTAAACATACTACTTCATATTTCTCTTAAACATACTACTTCATATTCCTCTTGAACATACTACTTCATATTCCTCTTAAATATACTACTTCGTATTCCTCTTAAATATACTACTTCATATTCCTCTTAAATATACTACTTTATATTCCTCTTAAACATACTACTTCATATTCCTCTTAAACATACTACTTCATATTCCTCTTAAACATACTACTTCATATTCCTCTTAAACATACTACTTCATATTCCTCTTAAACATACTACTTCATATTCCTCTTAAACATACTACCTCATATTCCTCTTAAACATACTACTTCATATTCCTCTTAAACATACTACTTCATATTCCTCTTTAAACATACTACTTTATATTCCTCTTAAACACACTACTACATATTCCTCTCAAACATACTACTTCATATTCCTCTTAAACATACTACTTCATATTCCTCTTAAACATACTACTTCATATTCCTCTTAAACATACTACTTCATATTCCTCTTAAACATACTACTTCATATTCCTCTTAAATATACTACTTCATATTCCTCTTGAACATACTGCTTCATAATCCTCTTAAACATACTATTTCATATTCCTCTTAAACATACTGCTTCATATTCCTCTTAAACATACTACTTCATATTCCTCTTAAACATACTACTTCATAATCCTCTTAAACATACTACTTCATATTCCTCTTAAACATAATACTTCATATTCCTCTTAAACATACTACTTCATATTCCTCTTAAACATGCTAATTCATATTCCCCTTAAACATACTGCTGCATATTCCTCTTAAACATAGTACTTCATATTCCTCTTAAACATACTACTTCATATTCCTCTTAAATATACTACTTCATATTCCTCTTAAACATACTACTTCATATTCCTCTTAAAAATGCTACTTTATATTCTTCTTAAATATACTACTTCATATTCCTCTTAAATATACTACTTCATATGCCTCTTAAATATACTACTTTATATTCCTCTTAAATATACTACTTCATATTCCTCTTAAATATACAACTTCATATTTCTCTTAAATATAGTACTTCATATTCCTCTTCTATATAATACTTCATATTCCTCTTAAACATACTACTTCATATTCCTCTTAAATATACTACTTCATATTAGTCTTTAATATACTACTTCATATACCTCTTAAATATAATACTTCATATCTTCTTAAATAAACTACTTTATATTCCTCTTAAACATACTACTTATTAATCTTCTTAAACATACTACTTCATATTCCTCTTAAACGTACTACTTCATATTCCTCTTAAACATACTACTTCATATTACTCTTAAACATACTACTTCACATTCCTCTTAAACATACTACTTTATATTCCTCTTAAACATACTACTTCATATTCCTCTTAAACATACTACTTCATATTCCTCTTAAACATATTACTTCATATTCCTCTTAAACGTACTACTTCATATTCCTCTTAAATATACTACTTCATATGCCTCTTAAATATACTACTTTATATTCCTCTTAAATATACTACTTCATATTCCTCTTAAATATACAACTTCATATTTCTGTTAAATATAGTACTTCATATTCCTCTTCTATATAATACTTCATATTCCTCTTAAACATACTACTTCATATTCGTCTTAAATATACTACTTCATATTAGTTTTAAATATACTACTTCATATACCTCTTAAATATAATACTTCATATCTTCTTAAATAAACTACTTTATATTCCTCTTACACATACTACTTATTAATCTTCTTAAACATACTACTTCATATTCCTCTTAAACGTACTACTTCATATTCCTCTTAAACACACTACTTTATAATCCTCTTAAACATACTACTTCATATTCCTCTTAAACGTACTACTACTTCATATTCCTCTTAAACACACTACTTCATAATCCTCTTAAACATACTACTTCATATTCCTCTTAAACGTTCTACTTCATATTCCTCTTAAACATACTACTTCATATTACTCTTAAACATACTACTTCATATTCCTCTTAAACATACTACTTCATATTCCTCTTAAAAATACTACTTTATATTCTTCTTAAACATACTACTTCATATTCCTCTTATATATACTACTTCATATTCCTCTTAAACATAGTTCTTCATATTCCTCTTAAACATACTACTTCATATTCCTCTTAAACATACTACTTCATATTCCTCTTAAACATACTGCTTCATATTCCTCCTAAACATACTACTTCATATTCCTCTTAATCATACTACTTCATATTCCTCCTAAACATACTACTTCATATTCGCATTAAACATAGTACTTCATATTCCTCTTAAACATACTACTTCATATTCCTCTTAAACACACTACTTTATAATCCTCTTAAACATACTACTTCATATTCCTCTTAAACGTACTACTACTTCATATTCCTCTTAAACACACTACTTCATAATCCTCTTAAACATACTACTTCATATTCCTCTTAAACGTTCTACTTCATATTCCTCTTAAACATACTACTTCATATTACTCTTAAACATACTACTTCATATTCCTCTTAAACATACTACTTCATATTCCTCTTAAAAATACTACTTTATATTCTTCTTAAACATACTACTTCATATTCCTCTTATATATACTACTTCATATTCCTCTTAAACATAGTTCTTCATATTCCTCTTAAACATACTACTTCATATTCCTCTTAAACATACTACTTCATATTCCTCTTAAACATACTGCTTCATATTCCTCCTAAACATACTACTTCATATTCCTCTTAAACATACTACTTCATATTCCTCTTAAACATATTACTGCATATTCCTCTTAAACATACTACTTCATATTCCTCTCAAACATACTACTTCATATTCCTCTTAAACATACTACATCATATTCCTCTAAAACATACTATTTCATATTCCTCTTAATTATACTACTTCATATTAGTCTTAAATATACTACTTCATATTCCTCCTAAATATAATACTTCATATCTTCTTAAATATACTACTTTATATTCCTCTTAAACATAGTACTTATTAATCCTCTTAAACATACTACTTCATATTCCTCTTAAACGTACTACTTCATATTCCTCTAAAACATACTACTTCATATTACTCTTAAACATACTACTTCATATTCCTCTTAAACATACTACTCTATATTCCTCTTAAACATACTACTTCATATTCCTCTTAAACATACAACTTCATATTCCTCTTAAACATACTACTTCATATTTCACTTAAATATACTACTGCATATTTTTCTTAAACATACTACTTCATATTCCTCTTAAATATACTACTTCATATTCCTCTTAAACATACTACTTCATAATCCTCTTAAACATACTACTTCATATTCCTCTTAAACATACTACTTCATATTCCTCTTAAACATACTACTTCATATTCCTCTTAAACATGCTAATTCATATTTCTCCTAAACATACTACTTCATATTCCTCTTAAACATACTACTTCATATTCCTCTTAAACATACTACTTCATATTCCTCTTAAACATACTACTTCATAATCCTCTTAAACATACTACTTCATATTCCTCTTAAACGTACTACTTCATATTCCTCTGAAACACACTACTTCATAATCCTCTTAAACATACCACTTCATATTCCTCTTAAACGTTCTACTTCATATTCCTCTAAAACATACTACTTCATATTACTCTTAAACATACTACTTCATATTCCTCTTAAACATACTACTTCATATTCCTCTTAAAAATACTACTGTATATTCTTCTTAAACATACTACTTCATATTCCTCTTAAACATACTACTTCATATTCCTCTTAAAGATACTACTTTATATTCCTCTTAAATATACTACTTCATATTCCTCTTAAACATACTACTTCATATTCCTCTTAAACATACTACTTCATATTCCTCTTAAACATACAACTTCATATTCTTCTTAAACATACTACTTCATATTCCTCTTAAACATACTACTTCATATTCCTCTTAAAGATACTACTTTATATTCCTCTTAAATATACTACTTCATATTCCTCTTAAACATACTACTTCATATTCCTCTTAAACATACTACTTCATATTCCTTTTAAACATACTATTTCATATTCCTCTTAAACATACTACTTCATATTAATCTTAAACATACTAGTTCATATTCCTTTTAAACATACTACTTCATATTCCTCTTAAACATACAACTTCATATTCCTCTTAAACATACTACTTCATATTCCTCTTAAACATAGTACTTCATATTCCTCTTAAACATACTATTTCATATGCCTCTTAAATATACTACTTTATATTCCTCTTAAATATACTACTTCATATTCCTCCTAAACATACTACTTCATATTCCTCTTAAATATGCTACTTCATATACGTCTTAAATTTACTACTTCGTATTCCTCTTAAACATACTACTTCATATTCCTCTTAAACATACTACTTCATATTCCTCTTAAACATACTACTTCATATTCCTCTTAAACATACTACTTCATATTCCTCTTAAACATACTACCTCATATTCCTCTTAAACATACTACTTCATATTTCTCTTAAACATACTACTTCATATTCCTCTTGAACATACTACTTCATATTCCTCTTAAATATACTACTTCGTATTCCTCTTAAATATACTACTTCATATTCCTCTTAAATATACTACTTTATATTCCTCTTAAACATACTACTTCATATTCCTCTTAAACATACTACTTCATATTCCTCTTAAACATACTACTTCATATTCCTCTTAAACATACTACTTCATATTCCTCTTAAACATACTACTTCATATTCCTCTTAAACATACTACCTCATATTCCTCTTAAACATACTACTTCATATTCCTCTTAAACATACTACTTCATATTCCTCTTAAACATACTACTTCATATTTCTCTTAAACACACTACTACATATTCCTCTCAAACATACTACTTCATATTCCTCTTAAACATACTACTTCGTATTCCTCTTAAACATACTACTTCATATTCCTCTTAAAAACACTACTTCATATTCCTCTTAAACATACTACTTCATATTCCTCTTAAATATACTACTTCATATTCCTCTTAAACATACTACTTCTTATCCCACTTAAACATACTACTTAATATTCCTCTTAAACATACTACTTCATATTTCTCTAAAACATACTACTTCATATTCCTCTTAAACATACTACTTCATATTCCTCTTAAACATACTACTTCATATTCCTCTTAAACATACAACTTCATATTCTTCTTAAACATACTACTTCATATTCCTCTTAAACATACTACTTCATATTCCTCTTAAAGATACTACTTTATATTCCTCTTAAATATACTACTTCATATTCCTCTTAAACATACTACTTCATATTCCTCTTAAACATACTACTTCATATTCCTTTTAAACATACTACTTCATATTCCTCTTAAGCATACTACTTCATATTCCTCTTAAATATACTACTTCATATTCCTCTTAAACATACTACTTCTTATCCCACTTAAACATACTACTTAATATTCCTCTTACACATACTACTTCATATTTCTCTAAAACATACTACTTCATATTCCTCTTAAACATACTACTTCATATTCCTCTTAAACATACTACTTCATATTCCTCTTAAACATACAACTTCATATTCTTCTTAAGCATACTACTTCATATTCCTCTTAAACATACTACTTCATATTCCTCTTAAACATACTACTTCATATTCCTCTTAAACATACTACTTCATATTCCTCTTAAACATACTACTTCATATTCCTCTTAAACATACTACTTCATATTCCTCTTAAACATACTACCTCATATTCCTCTTAAACATACTACTTCATATTTCTCTTAAACATACTACTTCATATTCCTCTTGAACATACTACTTCATATTCCTCTTAAATATACTACTTCGTATTCCTCTTAAATATACTACTTCATATTCCTCTTAAATATACTACTTTATATTCCTCTTAAACATACTACTTCATATTCCTCTTAAACATACTACTTCATATTCCTCTTAAACATACTACTTCATATTCCTCTTAAACATACTACTTCATATTCCTCTTAAACATACTACTTCATATTCCTCTTAAACATACTACCTCATATTCCTCTTAAACATACTACTTCATATTCCTCTTAAACATACTACTTCATATTCCTCTTAAACATACTACTTTATATTCCTCTTAAACACACTACTACATATTCCTCTCAAACATACTACTTCATATTCCTCTTAAACATACTACTTCATATTCCTCTTAAACATACTACTTCATATTCCTCTTAAACATACTACTTCATATTCCTCTTAAACATACTACTTCATATTCCTCTTAAATATACTACTTCATATTCCTCTTGAACATACTGCTTCATAATCCTCTTAAACATACTACTTCATATTCCTCTTAAACATACTGCTTCATATTCCTCTTAAACATACTACTTCATATTCCTCTTAAACATACTACTTCATAATCCTCTTAAACATACTACTTCATATTCCTCTTAAACATAATACTTCATATTCCTCTTAAACATACTACTTCATATTCCTCTTAAACATGCTAATTCATATTCCCCTTAAACATACTGCTTTATATTCCTCTTAAACATAGTACTTCATATTCCTCTTAAACATACTACTTCATATTCCTCTTAAATATACTACTTCATATTCCTCTTAAACATACTACTTCATATTCCTCTTAAAAATGCTACTTTATATTTTTCTTAAATATACTACTTCATATTCCTCTTAAATATACTACTTCATATGCCTCTTAAATATACTACTTTATATTCCTCTTAAATATACTACTTCATATTCCTCTTAAATATACAACTTCATATTTCTCTTAAATATAGTACTTCATATTCCTCTTCTATATAATACTTCATATTCCTCTTAAACATACTACTTCATATTCCTCTTAAATATACTACTTCATATTAGTCTTTAATATACTACTTCATATACCTCTTAAATATAATACTTCATATCTTCTTAAATAAACTACTTTATATTCCTCTTAAACATACTACTTATTAATCTTCTTAAACATACTACTTCATATTCCTCTTAAACGTACTACTTCATATTCCTCTTAAACATACTACTTCATATTACTCTTAAACATACTACTTCACATTCCTCTTAAACATACTACTTTATATTCCTCTTAAACATACTACTTCATATTCCTCTTAAACATACTACTTCATATTCCTCTTAAACATATTACTTCATATTCCTCTTAAACGTACTACTTCATATTCCTCTTAAATATACTACTTCATATGCCTCTTAAATATACTACTTTATATTCCTCTTAAATATACTACTTCATATTCCTCTTAAATATACAACTTCATATTTCTGTTAAATATAGTACTTCATATTCCTCTTCTATATAATACTTCATATTCCTCTTAAACATACTACTTCATATTCGTCTTAAATATACTACTTCATATTAGTCTTAAATATACTACTTCATATACCTCTTAAATATAATACTTCATATCTTCTTAAATAAACTACTTTATATTCCTCTTACACATACTACTTATTAATCTTCTTAAACATACTACTTCATATTCCTCTTAAACGTACTACTTCATATTCCTCTTAAACATGCTAATTCATATTCCTCCTAAACATACTACTTCATATTCGTCTTAAACATAGTACTTCATATTCCTCTTAAACATACTACTTCATATTCCTCTTAAACACACTACTTTATAATCCTCTTAAACATACTACTTCATATTCCTCTTAAACGTACTACTACTTCATATTCCTCTTAAACACACTACTTCATAATCCTCTTAAACATACTACTTCATATTCCTCTTAAACGTTCTACTTCATATTCCTCTTAAACATACTACTTCATATTACTCTTAAACATACTACTTCATATTCCTCTTAAACATACTACTTCATATTCCTCTTAAAAATACTACTTTATATTCTTCTTAAACATACTACTTCATATTCCTCTTATATATACTACTTCATATTCCTCTTAAACATAGTTCTTCATATTCCTCTTAAACATACTACTTCATATTCCTCTTAAACATACTACTTCATATTCCTCTTAAACATACTGCTTCATATTCCTCCTAAACATACTACTTCATATTCCTCTTAAACATACTACTTCATATTCCTCTTAAACATATTACTGCATATTCCTCTTAAACATACTACTTCATATTCCTCTCAAACATACTACTTCATATTCCTCTTAAACATACTACATCATATTCCTCTAAAACATACTATTTCATATTCCTCTTAATTATACTACTTCATATTAGTCTTAAATATACTACTTCATATTCCTCCTAAATATAATACTTCATATCTTCTTAAATATACTACTTTATATTCCTCTTAAACATAGTACTTATTAATCCTCTTAAACATACTACTTCATATTCCTCTTAAACGTACTACTTCATATTCCTCTAAAACATACTACTTCATATTACTCTTAAACATACTACTTCATATTCCTCTTAAACATACTACTCTATATTCCTCTTAAACATACTACTTCATATTCCTCTTAAACATACAACTTCATATTCCTCTTAAACATACTACTTCATATTCCACTTAAATATACTACTGCATATTTTTCTTAAACATACTACTTCATATTCCTCTTAAATATACTACTTCATATTCCTCTTAAACATACTACTTCATAATCCTCTTAAACATACTACTTCATATTCCTCTTAAACATACTACTTCATATTCCTCTTAAACATACTACTTCATATTCCTCTTAAACATGCTAATTCATATTTCTCCTAAACATACTACTTCATATTCCTCTTAAACATACTACTTCATATTCCTCTTAAACATACTACTTCATATTCCTCTTAAACATACTACTTCATAATCCTCTTAAACATACTACTTCATATTCCTCTTAAACGTACTACTTCATATTCCTCTGAAACACACTACTTCATAATCCTCTTAAACATACCACTTCATATTCCTCTTAAACGTTCTACTTCATATTCCTCTAAAACATACTACTTCATATTACTCTTAAACATACTACTTCATATTCCTCTTAAACATACTACTTCATATTCCTCTTAAAAATACTACTGTATATTCTTCTTAAATATACTGCTTCATATTCCTCTTAAATATACTACTTCATATTCCTCTTAAATATACTACTTCATATTCCTCTTAAATATACTACTTCATATTCCTCTTAAATATAATACTTCGTAGTCCTCTTATACATAATATTTCATATTCCTCTTAAACATATTACTTCATATTCCTCTTAAACATTCAACTTCATATTCCTCTTAAACATACTACTTCATATTCCTCTTAAACATGCTAATTCATATTCCTCCTAAACATACTACTTCATATTCCTCTTAAACATACTACTTCATATTCCTCTTAAACATACTACTTCATATTCCTCTTAAACATACTACTTCATAATCCTCTTAAACATACTACTTCATATTACTCTTAAAAGTACTACTTCATATTCCTCTTAAACACACTACTTCATAATCATCTTAAGCATACTACTTCATATTCCTCTTAAACGTTCTACTTCATAATCCTCTTAAACATACTACTTCATATTACTCTTAAACATACTACTTCATATTCCTCTTAAACATACTACTTCATATAATACTTCATATCTTCTTAAATAAACTACTTTATATTCCTCTTAAACATACTACTTATTAATCTTCTTAAACATACTACTTCATATTCATCTTAAATATAATACTTCATATTCCTCTTAAATATACTACTTCATATTCCTCTCAAATATACTATTTCATATTCCTCTTAAATATACTACTTCATATTCCTCTTAAACATACTACTTCATATTCCTCTTAAACATGCTAATTCATATTCCTCCTAAACATACTACTTCATATTCCTCTTAAACATACTACTTCATATTCCTCTTAAACATACTACTTCATATTCCTCTTAAACATACTACTTCATAATCCTCTTAAACATACTACTTCATATTCCTCTTAAACGTACTACTTCATATTCCTCTGAAACACACTACTTCATAATCCTCTTAAACATATCACTTCATATTCCTCTTAAACGTTCTACTTCATATTCCTCTAAAACATACTACTTCATATTACTCTTAAACATACTACTTCATATTCCTCTTAAACATACTACTTCATATTCCTCTTAAAAATACTACTGTATATTCTTCTTAAATATACTGCTTCATATTCCTCTTAAATATACTACTTCATATTCCTCTTAAATATACTACTTCATATTCCTCTTAAATATACTACTTCATATTCCTCTTAAATATAATACTTCGTAGTCCTCTTATACATAATACTTCATATTCCTCTTAAACATATTACTTCATATTCCTCTTAAACATACAACTTCATATTCCTCTTAAACATACTACTTCATATTCCTCTTAAAAATACTACTGTATATTCTTCTTAAATATACTGCCTCATATTCCTCTTAAATATACTACTTCATATTCCTCTTAAATATACTACTTCATATTCCTCTTAAATATACTACTTCATATTCCTCTTAAATATAATACTTCGTAGTCCTCTTATACATAATACTTCATATTCCTCTTAAACATATTACTTCATATTCCTCTTAAACATACAACTTCATATTCCTCTTAAACATACTACTTCATATTCCTCTTAAACATGCTAATTCATATTCCTCCTAAACATACTACTTCATATTCCTCTTAAACATACTACTTCATATTCCTCTTAAACATACTACTTCATATTTCTCTTAAACCTACTACTTTATAATCCTCTTAAACATACTACTTCATATTACTCTTAAAAGTACTACTTCATATTCCTCTTAAACACACTACTTCATAATCATCTTAAACATACTACTTCATATTCCTCTTAAACGTACTACTTCATATTCCTCTTAAACATACTACTTCATATTACTCTTAAACATACTACTTCATATTCCTCTTAAACATACTACTTTATATTCCGCTTAAATATACTACTTCATATTCCTCTTAAACATACTACTTCATGTTCTTCTTAAACATACTACTTCATATTCCCCTTAAACATACTACTTCATATTCCTCTTAAATATAATACTTCATATTCCTCTTAAATATACTACTTCATATTCCTCTCAAATATACTATTTCATATTCCTCTTAAATATACTACTTCATATTCCTCTTAAATATACTACTTCATATTCCTCTTAAATATACTACTTCATATTCCTCTTAAACATACTACTTCATATTCCTCTTAAACATACTACTTCATATTCCTCTTAAACGTACTACTTCATATTCCTCTGAAACACACTACTTCATAATCCTCTTAAACATACCACTTCATATTCCTCTTAAACGTTCTACTTCATATTCCTCTAAAACATACTACTTCATATTACTCTTAAACATACTACTTCATATTCCTCTTAAACATACTACTTAATATTCCTCTTAAAAATACTACTGTATATTCTTCTTAAATATATTGCTTCATATTCCTCTTAAATATACTACTTCATATTCCTCTTAAATATACTACTTCATATTCCTCTTAAATATACTACTTCATATTCCTCTTAAATATAATACTTCGTAGTCTTCTTATACATAATACTTCATATTCCTCTTAAACATATTACTTCATATTCCTCTTAAACATACAACTTCATATTCCTCTTAAACATACTACTTCATATTCCTCTTAAACATCCTACTTCATATTCCTCTTAAACATACTACTTCATATTCCTCTTAAACATACTACTTCATAATCCTCTTAAACATACTACTTCATATTACTCTTAAAAGTACTACTTCATATTCCTCTTAAACACACTACTTCATAATCATCTTAAACATACTACTTCATATTCCTCTTAAACATACTACTTCATATTCCTCTTAAACGTACTACTTCATATTCCTCTGAAACACACTACTTCATAATCCTCTTAAACATACCACTTCATATTCCTCTTAAACGTTCTACTTCATATTCCTCTAAAACATACTACTTCATATTACTCTTAAACATACTACTTCATATTCCTCTTAAACATACTACTTCATATTCCTCTTAAAAATACTACTGTATATTCTTCTTAAATATACTGCTTCATATTCCTCTTAAATATACTACTTCATATTCCTCTTAAATATACTACTTCATATTCCTCTTAAATATACTACTTCATATTCCTCTTAAATATAATACTTTGTAGTCCTCTTATACATAATACTTCATATTCCTCTTAAACATATTACTTCATATTCCTCTTAAACATGCTAATTCATATTCCTCCTAAACATACTACTTCATATTCCTCTTAAACATACTACTTCATATTCCTCTTAAACATACTACTTCATATTCCTCTTAAACATACTACTTCATAATCCTCTTAAACATACTACTTCATATTACTCTTAAAAGTACTACTTCATATTCCTCTTAAACACACTACTTCATAATCATCTTAAACATACTACTTCATATTCCTCTTAAACGTTCTACTTCATAATCCTCTTAAACATACTACTTCATATTACTCTTAAACATACTACTTCATATTCCTCTTAAACATACTACTTCATATAATACTTCATATCTTCTTAAATAAACTACTTTATATTCTTCTTAAACATACTACTTATTAATCTTCTTAAACATACTACTTCATATTCCTCTTAAACGTACTACTTCATATTCCTCTTAAACATACTACTTCATATTACTCTTAAACATACTACTTCATATTCCTCTTAAACATACTACTTTATATTCCCCTTAAATATACTACTTCATATTCCTCTTAAACATACTACTTCATGTTCCTCTTAAACATACTACTTCATATTCCCCTTAAACATACTACTTCATATTCCTCTTAAATATAATACTTCATATTCCTCTTAAATATACTACTTCATATTCCTCTCAAATATACTATTTCATATTCCTCTTAAATATACTACTTCATATTCCTCTTAAATATACTACTTCCTATTCCTCTTAAATATACTACTTCATATTCCTCTTAAACATACTACTTCATATTCCTCTTACACATACTATTCATATTCTTCTTAAACATACTGCTTCATATTCCTCTTAAATATACAACTTCATATTCCTCTTAAACATACTACTTCATATTCCTCTTAAACATACTACTTTATATTCCTCTAAAATATGCTACTTCATATTCCTCTTAAACATACTACTTCATGTTCCTCTTAAACATACTACTTCATATTCCCCTTAAACATACTACTTCATATTCCTCTTAAATATAATACTTCATATTCCTCTTAAATATACTACTTCATATTCCTCTCAAATATACTATTTCATATTCCTCTTAAATATACTACTTCATATTCCTCTTAAATATACTATTTCATATTCTTCTTAAACATACTACTTCTTATTCCTCTTAAACATACTACTTCACATTCCTCTTAAATATATTACTTCATATTCCTCTTAAACATACTTCTTCATATTCCTCTTAAACATACTACTTCATATTCCTCTTAAACATACTACTTCATATTCCTCTTAAATATACTACTTCATATTCCTCTTAAATATACTACTTCATATTCCTCTTAAATATAATACTTCGTAGTCCTCTTATACATAATACTTCATATTCCTCTTAAACATATTACTTCATATTCCTCTTAAACATACAACTTCATATTCCTCTTAAACATACTACTTCATATTCCTCTTAAACATGCTAATTCATATTCCTCCTAAACATACTACTTCATATTCCTCTTAAACATACTACTTCATATTCCTCTTAAACATACTACTTCATATTCCTCTTAAACATACTACTTCATAATCCTCTTAAACATACTACTTCATATTACTCTTAAACGTACTACTTCATATTCCTCTTAAACACACTACTTCATAATCATCTTAAACATACTACTTCATATTCCTCTTAAACGTTCTACTTCATAATCCTCTTAAACATACTACTTCATATTACTCTTAAACATACTACTTCATATTCCTCTTAAACATACTACTTCATATAATACTTCATATCTTCTTAAATAAACTACTTTATATTCCTCTTAAACATACTACTTATTAATCTTCTTAAACATACTACTTCATATTCCTCTTAAACGTACTACTTCATATTCCTCTTAAACATACTACTTCATATTACTCTTAAACATACTACTTCATATTCCTCTTAAACATACTACTTTATATTCCCCTTAAATATACTACTTCATATTCCTCTTAAACATACTACTTCATGTTCCTCTTAAACATACTACTTCATATTCCCCTTAAACATACTACTTCATATTCCTCTTAAATATAATACTTCATATTCCTCTTAAATATACTACTTCATATTCCTCTCAAATATACTATTTCATATTCCTCTTAAATATACTACTTCATATTCCTCTTAAATATACTACTTCATATTCCTCTTAAACATACTACTTCATATTCCTCTTACACATACTATTCATATTCTTCTTAAACATACTACTTCATATTCCTCTTAAATATGCAACTTCATGTTCCTCTTAAACATACTACTTCATATTCCTCTTAAACATACTACTTTATATTCCTCTAAAATATACTACTTCATATTCCTCTTAAACATACTACTTCATGTTCCTCTTAAACATACTACTTCATATTCCCCTTAAACATACTACTTCATATTCCTCTTAAATATAATACTTCATATTCCTCTTAAATATACTACTTCATATTCCTCTCAAATATACTATTTCATATTCCTCTTAAATATACTACTTCATATTCCTCTTAAATATACTATTTCATATTCTTCTTAAACATACTACTTCATATTCCTCTTAAACATACTACTTCACATTCCTCTTAAATATATTACTTCATATTCCTCTTAAACATACTTCTTCATATTCCTCTTAAACATACTACTTCATATTCCTCTTAAACATACTACTTCATATTCCTCTTAAATATACTACTTCATATTCCTCTTAAATATACTACTTCATATTCCTCTTAAACATACTACTCCATATTCCTCTTAAACATACTACTTTATATTCCTTTTAAATATACTACTTCATAATCCTCTTAAACATACTACTTTAGATTCCTCTTAAACATACTTCTTCATATTCCTCTGAAACACACTTCTTCATAATCCTCTTAAACATACCACTTCATATTCCTCTTAAACGTTCTACTTCATATTCCTCTAAAACATACTACTTCATATTACTCTTAAACATACTACTTCATATTCCTCTTAAACATACTACTTCATATTCCTCTTAAAAATACGACTGTATATTCTTCTTAAATATACTGCTTCATATTCCTCTTAAATATACTACTTCATATTCCTCTTAAATATACTACTTCATATTCCTCTTAAATATACTACTTCATATTCCTCTTAAATATAATACTTCGTAGTCCTCTTATACATAATACTTCATATTCCTCTTAAACATATTACTTCATATTCCTCTTAAACATACAACTTCATATTCCTCTTAAACATACTACTTCATATTCCTCTTAAAAATACTACTGTATATTCTTCTTAAATATACTGCTTCATATTCCTCTTAAATATACTACTTCATATTCCTCTTAAATATACTACTTCATATTCCTCTTAAATATACTACTTCATATTCCTCTTAAATATAATACTTCGTAGTCCTCTTATACATAATACTTCATATTCCTCTTAAACATATTACTTCATATTCCTCTTAAACATACAACTTCATATTCCTCTTAAACATACTACTTCATATTCCTCTTAAACATGCTAATTCATATTCCTCCTAAACATACTACTTCATATTCCTCTTAAACATACTACTTCATATTCCTCTTAAACATACTACTTCATATTCCTCTTAAACCTACTACTTTATAATCCTCTTAAACATACTACTTCATATTACTCTTAAAAGTACTACTTCATATTCCTCTTAAACACACTACTTCATAATCATCTTAAACATACTACTTCATATTCCTCTTAAACGTACTACTTCATATTCCTCTTAAACATACTACTTCATATTACTCTTAAACATACTACTTCATATTCCTCTTAAACATACTACTTTATATTCCGCTTAAATATACTACTTCATATTCCTCTTAAACATACTACTTCATGTTCCTCTTAAACATACTACTTCATATTCCCCTTAAACATACTACTTCATATTCCTCTTAAATATAATACTTCATATTCCTCTTAAATATACTACTTCATATTCCTCTCAAATATACTATTTCATATTCCTCTTAAATATACTACTTCATATTCCTCTTAAATATACTACTTCATATTCCTCTTAAATATACTACTTCATATTCCTCTTAAACATACTACTTCATATTCCTCTTAAACATACTACTTCATATTCCTCTTAAACGTACTACTTCATATTCCTCTGAAACACACTACTTCATAATCCTCTTAAACATACCACTTCATATTCCTCTTAAACGTTCTACTTCATATTCCTCTAAAACATACTACTTCATATTACTCTTAAACATACTACTTCATATTCCTCTTAAACATACTACTTCATATTCCTCTTAAAAATACTACTGTATATTCTTCTTAAATATATTGCTTCATATTCCTCTTAAATATACTACTTCATATTCCTCTTAAATATACTACTTCATATTCCTCTTAAATATACTACTTCATATTCCTCTTAAATATAATACTTCGTAGTCTTCTTATACATAATACTTCATATTCCTCTTAAACATATTACTTCATATTCCTCTTAAACATACAACTTCATATTCCTCTTAAACATACTACTTCATATTCCTCTTAAACATACTACTTCATATTCCTCTTAAACATACTACTTCATATTCCTCTTAAACATACTACTTCATAATCCTCTTAAACATACTACTTCATATTACTCTTAAACATACTACTTCATATTCCTCTTAAACATACTACTTCATATTCCTCTTAAAAATACTACTGTATATTCTTCTTAAATATACTGCTTCATATTCCTCTTAAATATACTACTTCATATTCCTCTTAAATATACTACTTCATATTCCTCTTAAATATACTACTTCATATTCCTCTTAAATATAATACTTCGTAGTCCTCTTATACATAATACTTCATATTCCTCTTAAACATATTACTTCATATTCCTCTTAAACATGCTAATTCATATTCCTCCTAAACATACTACTTCATATTCCTCTTAAACATACTACTTCATATGCCTCTTAAACATACTACTTCATATTCCTCTTAAACATACTACTTCATAATCCTCTTAAACATACTACTTCATATTACTCTTAAAAGTACTACTTCATATTCCTCTTAAACACACTACTTCATAATCATCTTAAACATACTACTTCATATTCCTCTTAAACGTTCTACTTCATAATCCTCTTAAACATACTACTTCATATTACTCTTAAACATACTACTTCATATTCCTCTTAAACATACTACTTCATATAATACTTCATATCTTCTTAAATAAACTACTTTATATTCCTCTTAAACATACTACTTATTAATCTTCTTAAACATACTACTTCATATTCCTCTTAAACGTACTACTTCATATTCCTCTTAAACATACTACTTCATATTACTCTTAAACATACTACTTCATATTCCTCTTAAACATACTACTTTATATTCCCCTTAAATATACTACTTCATATTCCTCTTAAACATACTACTTCATGTTCCTCTTAAACATACTACTTCATATTCCCCTTAAACATACTACTTCATATTCCTCTTAAATATAATACTTCATATTCCTCTTAAATATACTACTTCATATTCCTCTCAAATATACTATTTCATATTCCTCTTAAATATACTACTTCATATTCCTCTTAAATATACTACTTCCTATTCCTCTTAAATATACTACTTCATATTCCTCTTAAACATACTACTTCATATTCCTCTTACACATACTATTCATATTCTTCTTAAACATACTACTTCATATTCCTCTTAAATATACAACTTTATATTCCTCTTAAACATACTACTTCATATTCCTCTTAAACATACTACTTTATATTCCTCTAAAATATACTACTTCATATTCCTCTTAAACATACTACTTCATGTTCCTCTTAAACATACTACTTCATATTCCCCTTAAACATACTACTTCATATTCCTCTTAAATATAATACTTCATATTCCTCTTAAATATACTACTTCATATTCCTCTCAAATATACTATTTCATATTCCTCTTAAATATACTACTTCATATTCCTCTTAAATATACTATTTCATATTCTTCTTAAACATACTACTTCATATTCCTCTTAAACATACTACTTCACATTCCTCTTAAATATATTACTTCATATTCCTCTTAAACATACTTCTTCATATTCCTCTTAAACATACTACTTCATATTCCTCTTAAACATACTACTTCATATTCCTCTTAAATATACTACTTCATATTCCTCTTAAATATACTACTTCATATTCCTCTTAAATATAATACTTCGTAGTCCTCTTATACATAATACTTCATATTCCTCTTAAACATATTACTTCATATTCCTCTTAAACATACAACTTCATATTCCTCTTAAACATACTACTTCATATTCCTCTTAAACATGCTAATTCATATTCCTCCTAAACATACTACTTCATATTCCTCTTAAACATACTACTTCATATTCCTCTTAAACATACTACTTCATATTCCTCTTAAACATACTACTTCATAATCCTCTTAAACATACTACTTCATATTACTCTTAAAGGTACTACTTCATATTCCTCTTAAACACACTACTTCATAATCATCTTAAACATACTACTTCATATTCCTCTTAAACGTTCTACTTCATAATCCTCTTAAACATACTACTTCATATTACTCTTAAACATACTACTTCATATTCCTCTTAAACATACTACTTCATATAATACTTCATATCTTCTTAAATAAACTACTTTATATTCCTCTTAAACATACTACTTATTAATCTTCTTAAACATACTACTTCATATTCCTCTTAAACGTACTACTTCATATTCCTCTTAAACATACTACTTCATATTACTCTTAAACATACTACTTCATATTCCTCTTAAACATACTACTTTATATTCCCCTTAAATATACTACTTCATATTCCTCTTAAACATACCACTTCATGTTCCTCTTAAACATACTACTTCATATTCCCCTTAAACATACTACTTCATATTCCTCTTAAATATAATACTTCATATTCCTCTTAAATATACTACTTCATATTCCTCTCAAATATACTATTTCATATTCCTCTTAAATATACTACTTCATATTCCTCTTAAATATACTACTTCATATTCCTCTTAAATATACTACTTCATATTCCTCTTAAACATACTACTTCATATTCCTCTTACACATACTATTCATATTCTTCTTAAACATACTACTTCATATTCCTCTTAAATATACAACTTCATGTTCCTCTTAAACATACTACTTCATATTCCTCTTAAACATACTACTTTATATTCCTCTAAAATATACTACTTCATATTCCTCTTAAACATACTACTTCATGTTCCTCTTAAACATACTACTTCATATTCCCCTTAAACATACTACTTCATATTCCTCTTAAATATAATACTTCATATTCCTCTTAAATATACTACTTCATATTCCTCTCAACTATACTATTTCATATTCCTCTTAAATATACTACTTCATATTCCTCTTAAACATACTACTTCATATAATACTTCATATCTTCTTAAATAAACTACTTTATATTCCTCTTAAACATACTACTTATTAATCTTCTTAAACATACTACTTCATATTCCTCTTAAACGTACTACTTCATATTCCTCTTAAACATACTACTTCATATTACTCTTAAACATACTACTTCATATTCCTCTTAAACATACTACTTTATATTCCCCTTAAATATACTACTTCATATTCCTCTTAAACATACCACTTCATGTTCCTCTTAAACATACTACTTCATATTCCCCTTAAACATACTACTTCATATTCCTCTTAAATATAATACTTCATATTCCTCTTAAATATACTACTTCATATTCCTCTCAAATATACTATTTCATATTCCTCTTAAATATACTACTTCATATTCCTCTTAAATATACTACTTCATATTCCTCTTAAATATACTACTTCATATTCCTCTTAAACATACTACTTCATATTCCTCTTACACATACTATTCATATTCTTCTTAAACATACTACTTCATATTCCTCTTAAATATACAACTTCATATTCTTCTTAAACATACTACTTCATATTCCTCTTAAACATACTACTTCACATTCCTCTTAAATATATTACTTCATATTCCTCTTAAACATACTTCTTCATATTCCTCTTAAACATACTACTTCATATTCCTCTTAAACATACTACTTCATATTCCTCTTAAATATACTACTTCATATTCCTCTTAAATATACTACTTCATATTCCTCTTAAACATACTACTCCATATTCCTCTTAAACATACTACTTTATATTCCTTTTAAATATACTACTTCATATTCCTCTTAAAAATACTACTTTAGATTCCTCTTAAACTTACTTCTTCATATTCCTCTTAAACATACTACTTCATGTTCCTCTTAAACATACTACTTCATATTCCTCTTAAATATACTAGTTCATATTCCTCTTTAACATACTACTTCATATTCCTCTTAAATATACTACTTCATATTCCTCTTAAATATACTACTTCATATTCCTCTTAAACATACTACTTCATATTCCTCTTAAACATACTACTTCATATTCCTCTTAAACATACTATTTCGTATTCCTGTTAAACATACTACTTCATATTCCTCTTTAACATACTACTTCATATTCCTCTTAAACATACTACTTCATATTCCTCTTAAACATACTACTTCATATTCCTTTTAAAAATTCTACTTCATATTCCTCTTAAACATACTACTTAATATTCTTCTTAAATATACTACTTCATATTCCTCTTAAACATACTACTTTAGATTCCTCTTAAACATACTTCTTCATATTCCTCTTAAACATACTACTTCATATTCCTCTTAAACATACTACTTCATATTCCTCTTAAATATACTACTTCATATTCCTTTTAAACATACTACTTCATATTCCTCTTAAACATACTACTTTATATTCCTCTTAAACATACTACTTCATATTCCTCTTAAATAGACTACTTCATATTCCTCTTAAACATACTACTTAATATTCCTCTTAAACATACTACTTCGTATTCCTCTTAAACATACTACTTCATATTCCTCTTGAACATACTACTTCATATTCCTCTTAAACATACAACTTCATATTCCTCTTAAAAATACTACTTCATATTCCTCTTAAGCAAACTACTTCATATTCCTCTTAAACATACTACTTCATATTCCTCTTAAATATACTATTTCATATTCTTCTTAAACATACTACTTCATATTCCTCTTAAACATACTACTTCACATTCCTCTTAAATATATTACTTCATATTCCTCTTAAACATACTTCTTCATATTCCTCTTAAACATACTACTTCATATTCCTCTTAAACATACTACTTCATATTCCTCTTAAACATACAACTTCATATTCTTGTTAAACATACTACTTCATATTCCTCTTCAATATACTACTTCATATTCCTCTTAAATATACTACTTCATAATCCTCTTAAACATACTACTTCATATTCCTCTTAAACATACTACTTCATATTCCTCTTAAACATACTACTTCATATTCCTCTTAAATATACTACTTCATATTCCTCTTAAACATACTACTTCATATTCCTCTTAAACATACTACTCCATATTCCTCTTAAACATACTACTTCATATTCCTTTTAAATATACTACTTCATATTCCTCTTAAACATACTACTTTAGATTCCTCTTAAACATACTTCTTCATATTCCTCTTAAACATACTACTTCATGTTCCTCTTAAACATACTACTTCATATTCCTCTTAAATATACTACTTCATATTCCTCTTTAACATACTACTTCATATTCCTCTTAAATATACTACTTCATATTCCTCTTAAATATACTACTTCATAATCCTCTTAAACATACTACTTCATATTCCTCTTAAACATACTACTTCATATTCCTCTTAAACATACTACTTCGTATTCCTGTTAAACATACTACTTCATATTCCTCTTTAACATACTACTTCATATTCCTCTTAAACATACTACTTCATATTCCTCTTAAACATACTACTTCATATTCCTTTTAAACATTCTACTTCATATTCCTCTTAAACATACTACTTAATATTCTTCTTAAATATACTACTTCATATTCCTCTTAAACATACTACTTCATATTCCTCTTAAACATACTACTTCATATTCCTCTTAAACATACTATTTCATATTCCTCTTAAACATACTACTTGATATTCCTCTTAAACATACTACTTCATATTCCTCTTAAACATACTACTTCATATTGCTCTTAAACATACTACTTCATATTCCTCTTAAACATACCACTTCATATTCCTCTTCAACATACTACTTCATATTCCTCTTAAACATACTACTTCATATTCCTCTTAAATATACAACTTCATATTCCTCTTAAGCATTCTACTTCATATTCCTCTTAAACATACTACTTCATATTCCTGTTAAATATGAAGTATTTAACAGGAATATGAAGAAGTATGTTTAACTTCATATTCCTCTTAAACATACTTCTTCATATTCCTCTTAAACATACTACTTCATATTCCTCTTAAACATACTACTTCATATTCCTCTTAAACATACAACTTCATATTCGTCTTAAATATACTACTTCATAGTCCTCTTAAACATACTACTTCATATTCCTCTTTAATTTACTACTTCATATTCCTCTTAAACATACTACTTCATATTCCTCTTAAACATACTACTTCCCTCTTCAACATACTACTTCATATTCCTCTTATACATACTACTTCATATTCCTCTTAAACATACTACTTCCCTCTTAAACATACTACTTCATATTCCTCTTAAACATACTACTTTATATTCCTCTAAAATATACTACTTCATATTCCTCTTAAACATACTACTTCATGTTCCTCTTAAGCATACTACTTCATATTCCCCTTAAACATACTACTTCATATTCCTCTTAAATATAATACTTCATATTCCTCTTAAATATACTACTTCATATTCCTCTCAACTATACTATTTCATATTCCTCTTAAATATACTACTTCATATTCCTCTTAAATATACTATTTCATATTCTTCTTAAACATACTACTTCATATTCCTCTTAAACATACTACTTCACATTCCTCTTAAATATATTACTTCATATTCCTCTTAAACATACTTCTTCATATTCCTCTTAAACATACTACTTCATATTCCTCTTAAACATACTACTTCATATTCCTCTTAAATATACTACTTCATATTCCTCTTAAATATACTACTTCATATTCCTCTTAAACATACTACTCCATATTCCTCTTAAACATACTACTTTATATTCCTTTTAAATATACTACTTCATATTCCTCTTAAAAATACTACTTTAGATTCCTCTTAAACATACTTCTTCATATTCCTCTTAAACATACTACTTCATGTTCCTCTTAAACATACTACTTCATATTCCTCTTAAATATACTAGTTCATATTCCTCTTTAACATACTACTTCATATTCCTCTTAAATATACTACTTCATATTCCTCTTAAATATACTACTTCATATTCCTCTTAAACATACTACTTCATATTCCTCTTAAACATACTACTTCATATTCCTCTTAAACATACTATTTCGTATTCCTGTTAAACATACTACTTCATATTCCTCTTTAACATACTACTTCATATTCCTCTTAAACATACTACTTCATATTCCTCTTAAACATACTACTTCATATTCCTTTTAAAAATTCTACTTCATATTCCTCTTAAACATACTACTTAATATTCTTCTTAAATATACTACTTCATATTCCTCTTAAACATACTACTTTAGATTCCTCTTAAACATACTTCTTCATATTCCTCTTAAACATACTACTTCATATTCTTCTTAAACATACTACTTCATATTCCTCTTAAATATACTACTTCATATTCCTTTTAAACATACTACTTCATATTCCTCTTAAACATACTACTTTATATTCCTCTTAAACATACTACTTCATATTCCTCTTAAATAGACTACTTCATATTCCTCTTAAACATACTACTTAATATTCCTCTTAAACATACTACTTCGTATTCCTCTTAAACATACTACTTCATATTCCTCTTGAACATACTACTTCATATTCCTCTTAAACATACAACTTCATATTCCTCTTAAAAATACTACTTCATATTCCTCTTAAACAAACTACTTCATATTCCTCTTAAACATACTACTTCATATTCCTCTTAAATATACTATTTCATATTCTTCTTAAACATACTACTTCATATTCCTCTTAAACATACTACTTCACATTCCTCTTAAATATATTACTTCATATTCCTCTTAAACATACTTCTTCATATTCCTCTTAAACATACTACTTCATATTCCTCTTAAACATACTACTTCATATTCCTCTTAAACATACAACTTCATATTCTTGTTAAACATACTACTTCATATTCCTCTTCAATATACTACTTCATATTCCTCTTAAATATACTACTTCATAATCCTCTTAAACATACTACTTCATATTCCTCTTAAACATACTACTTCATATTCCTCTTAAACATACTACTTCATATTCCTCTTAAATATACTACTTCATATTCCTCTTAAACATACTACTTCATATTCCTCTTAAACATACTACTCCATATTCCTCTTAAACATACTACTTCATATTCCTTTTAAATATACTACTTCATATTCCTCTTAAACATACTACTTTAGATTCCTCTTAAACATACTTCTTCATATTCCTCTTAAACATACTACTTCATGTTCCTCTTAAACATACTACTTCATATTCCTCTTAAATATACTACTTCATATTCCTCTTTAACATACTACTTCATATTCCTCTTAAATATACTACTTCATATTCCTCTTAAATATACTACTTCATATTCCTCTTAAACATACTACTTCATATTCCTCTTAAACATACTACTTCATATTCCTCTTAAACATACTACTTCATATTCCTCTTAAACATACTACTTCATATTCCTCTTAAACATACTATTTCATATTCCTCTTAAACATACTACTTGATATTCCTCTTAAACATACTACTTCATATTCCTCTTAAACATACTACTTCATATTGCTCTTAAACATACTACTTCATATTCCTCTTAAACATACCACTTCATATTCCTCTTCAACATACTACTTCATATTCCTCTTAAACATACTACTTCATATTCCTCTTAAATATACAACTTCATATTCCTCTTAAGCATTCTAATTCATATTCCTCTTAAACATACTACTTCATATTCCTGTTAAATATAAAGTATTTAACAGGAATATGAAGTAGTATGTTTAACTTCATATTCCTCTTAAACATACTTCTTCATATTCCTCTTAAACATACTACTTCATATTCCTCTTAAACATACTACTTCATATTCCTCTTAAACATACAACTTCATATTCGTCTTAAATATACTACTTCATAGTCCTCTTAAACATACTACTTCATATTCCTCTTTAATTTACTACTTCATATTCCTCTTAAACATACTACTTTATATTCCTCTTAAACATACTACTTCCCTCTTCAACATACTACTTCATATTCCTCTTATACATACTACTTCATATTCCTCTTAAACATACTACTTCCCTCTTAAACATACTACTTCATATTCCTCTTAAACATACTACTTCATATTCCTCTTAAACATACTACTTCATATTCCTCTTAAACATACTACATCATATTCCTCTTAAAAATACTACTTCATATTCCTCTTAAATATACTACTTCATATTCCTCTTAAACATACTACTTCATATTCCTCTTAAATATACTACTTCATATTCCTCTTAAACATACTAATTCATATTCCTCTTAAACATACTACTTCATATTCCTCTTAAATATACTACTTCATATTCCTGTTAAACATACTACTTCATATTCCTCTTAAACATACTACTTCATATTCCTCTGAAACATACTACTTCATATTCCTCTTAAACATACTACTTCATATTCCTCTTAAACATACTACTTCATATTCCTCTAAAACATACTACTTAATATTCCTCTTAAATTTACTACTTCATATTTCTCTTAAACATACTACTTCATATTTCTCTAAAACATACTACTTCATATTCCTCTTAAATATACTACTTCATATTCCTCTTAAACATACTACTTCATATTCCTCTTAAATATACTACTTCATATTCCTCTTAAACATACTACTTCATATTCCTCTTAAATATGCTACTTCATATTCCTCTTAAACATGCTACTTCATATTCCTCTTAAACATACTACTTCATATTCCTCTTAAACATACTACTTCATATTCCTCTTAAACATACTACTTCATATTCCTCTTAAATATACAACATCATATTTCCCTGAAAGATACTACTTCATATTCCTCTCAAATATACTACTTCATATTCCTCTTAAACATACTACTTCATATTCCTCTTAAACATACTACTTCATATTCCTCTTAAATATACTACTTCATATTCCTCTGAAACATACTACTTCATATTCATCTTAAGCATACTACTTCACATTCCTCTTAAACATACTACTTCATATTCCTCTCAAACATACTACTTCATATTTCTCTTAAATATAATACTTCATATTCCTCTGAAATATACTACTTCATATTCCTCTTAAACATACTACTTCATATTCCTCTTAAAAATACTACTTCATATTCCTCTTAAATATACTACTTCATATTCCTCTTAAACATACTACTTCATATTCCTCTTAAATATACTACTTCATATTCCTCTTAAACATACTACTTCATATTCCTCTTAAATATACTACTTCATACTCCTCTTAAATATACTACTTCATATTCCTCTTAAACATACTAATTCATATTCCTCTTAAATATACTACTTCATATTCCTCTTAAATATACTACTTCATATTCCTGTTAAACATACTACTTCATATTCCTCTTAAACATACTACTTCATATTCCTCTTAAACATACTACTTCATATTCCTCTTAAACATACTACTTCATATTCCTCTTAAACATACTACTTCATATTCCTATTAAACATAATACTTCATATTCCTCTAAAATTTACTACTTCATATTTCTCTTAAACATACTACTTCATATTTCTCTTAAACATACTACTTCATATTCCTCTTAAATATACTACTTCATATTCCTCTTAAACATACTACTTCATATTCCTCTTAAATATACGACTTCATATTCCTCTTAAACATACTACTTCATATTCCTTTTAAATATACTACTTCATATTCCTCTTAAACATGCTACTTAATATTCCTCTTAAACATAATACTTCATATTCCTCTTAAACATACTACTTCATATTCCACTTAAATATACTACTTCATATTCTTCTTAAATATACTACTTCATATTCCTCTTAAACATACTAATTCATATTCCTCTTAAATATACTACTTCATATTCCTCTTAAATATACTACTTCATATTCCTGTTAAACATACTACTTTATATTCCTCTTAAACATACTACTTCATATTCCTCTTAAACATACTACTTCATATTCCTCTTAAACATACTACTTCATATTCCTCTTAAACATACTACTTCATATTCCTCTTAAACATAATACTTCATATTCCTCTAAAATTTACTACTTCATATTTCTCTTAAACATACTACTTCATATTTCTCTTAAACATACTACTTCATATTCCTCTTAAATATACTACTTCATATTCCTCTTAAACATACTACTTCATATTGCTCTTAAATATACTACTTCATATTCCTCTTAAACATACTAATTCATATTCCTCTTAAATATACTACTTCATATTCCTCTTAAACATGCTACTTCATATTCCTCTTAAACATACTACTTCATATTCCTCTTAAAAATACTACTTCATATTCATCTTAAATATACTACTTCATATTCCTCTTAAACATACTACTTCATATTCCTCTTAAATATACTACTTCATATTCCTCTTAAACATACTACTTCATATTCCTCTTAAATATACTACTTCATATTCCTCTTAAATATACTACTTCATATTCTTCTTAAACATACTAATTCATATTCCTCTTAAATATACTACTTCATATTCCTCTTAAATATACTACTTCATATTCCTGTTAAACATACTACTTCATATTCCTCTTAAACATACTACTTCATATTCCTCTTAAACATACTACTTCATATTCCTCTTAAACATACTACTTTATATTCCTCTTAAACATACTACTTCATATTCCTATTAAACATAATACTTCATATTCCTCTAAAATTTACTACTTCATATTTCTCTTAAACATACTACTTCATATTTCTCTTAAACATACTACTTCATATTCCTCTTAAATATACTACTTCATATTCCTCTTAAACATACTACTTCATATTCCTCTTAAATATACGACTTCATATTCCTCTTAAACATACTACTTCATATTCCTCTTAAATATACTACTTCATATTCCTCTTAAACATACTAATTCATATTCCTCTTAAATATACTACTTCATATTCCTCTAAAATTTACTACTTCATATTTCTCTTAAACATACTACTTCATATTTCTCTTAAACATACTACTTCATATTCCTCTTAAATATACTACTTCATATTCCTCTTAAACATACTACTTCATATTCCTCTTAAACATACTACTTCATATTCCACTTAAATATACTACTTCATATTCTTCTTAAATATACTACTTCATATTCCTCTTAAACATACTAATTCATATTCCTCTTAAATATACTACTTCATATTCCTCTTAAATATACTACTTCATATTCCTGTTAAACATACTACTTTATATTCCTCTTAAACATACTACTTCATATTCCTCTTAAACATACTACTTCATATTCCTCTTAAACATACTACTTCATATTCCTCTTAAACATACTACTTCATATTCCTCTTAAACATAATACTTCATATTCCTCTAAAATTTACTACTTCATATTTCCCTTAAACATACTACTTCATATTTCTCTTAAACATACTACTTCATATTCCTCTTAAATATACTACTTCATATTCCTCTTAAACATACTACTTCATATTGCTCTTAAATATACTACTTCATATTCCTCTTAAACATACTAATTCATATTCCTCTTAAATATACTACTTCATATTCCTCTTAAACATGCTACTTCATATTCCTCTTAAACATAAAACTTCATATTCCTCCTAAACATACTACTTCATATTCCTCTTAAACATACTACTTCATATTCCTCTTAAATATACAACCTCATATTCCACTTAAACATACTACTTCATATTCCTCTTAAACATACTACTTCATATTCCTCTTAAACATAATACTTCATATTCCTCTTAAACATACTACTTCATATTCCTCTTAAACATACTACTTCATATTCCTCTTAAATATACTACTTCATTTTCCTCTTAAATATACTACTTCATATTCCTCTTAAACATTCTACTTCATATTACTCTTAAACATACTACTTCATATTCCTCTTAAACATACTACTTCATATTCCTCTTAAACAAACTACTTCATATTCCTCTTAAACATACTACTTCATTATCCTCTTAAACATACTATTTCATATTCCTCTTAAACATACTACTTCATATTCCTCTTAAACATACTACTTCATATTCCTCATAAATATACTACTTCATATTCCTCTTAAACGTACTGCTTCATATTCCTCTTAAACTTACTACTTCATATTCCTCTTAAATATACTACTTTATATTCCTCTTAAAGATACTACTTCATATTCCTCTTAAATATACTACTTCATATTCGTCTTAAATATACTACTTCAAAGTCCTCTTAAACATACTACTTCATATTTCTCTTAAATATACTACTTCATATTCCTCTTAAACATACTACTTCATATTCCTCTTAAACATACTACTTCATATTCCTCTTAAACATACTACTTCATATTCCTCTTAAACATACTACTTCATATTCCCCTTAAACATACTACTTCATATTCCTCTTAAACATACTACTTCATATTCCTCTTAAATATACTACTTCAGATTCCTCTTAAACATACTACTTCATATTCCTCTTTAATATACTACTTCATATTCCTCTTAAATATACTACTTCATATTACTCTCAAATATACTACTTCATATTCCTCTTAAACATACTACTTCATATTCCTCTTAAACATAGTATTTCATATTCATCTTAACCATACTACTTCATATTCCTCTTAAACATACTACTTCATATTCCTTTTAAACATACTACTTCATATTCCTCTTATATATATTACTTCATATTCCTCTTAAATATACTACTTCATATTCCTCTTAAACATACTACTTCATGTTCATCTTAAGCATACTACTTCACATTCGTCTTAAACATACTACTTTATATTCCTCTCAAACATACTACTTCATATTCCTCTTAAATATACTACTTCATATTCCTCTGAAATATACTACTTCATATTCCTCTTAAACATACTACTTCATATTCCTCTTAAAAATACTACTTCATATTCCTCTTAAATATACTACTTCATATTCCTCTTAAACATACTACTTCATATTCCTCTTAAATATACTACTTCATATTCCTCTTAAACATACTACTTCATATTCCTCTTAAATATACTAGTTAATATTCCTCTTAAACATACTACTTCATATTCCTCTTAAACATACTACTTCATATTCCTATTAAACAAAATACTTCATATTCCTCTAAAATTTACTACTTCATATTTCTCTTAAACATACTACTTCATATTTCTATTAAACATACTACTTCATATTCCTCTTAAATATACTACTTCATATTCCTCTTAAACATACTACTTCATGTTCATCTTAAGCATACTACTTCACATTCGTCTTAAACATACTACTTCATATTCCTCTCAAACATAGTACTTCATATTCCTCTTAAATATACTACTTCATATTCCTCTGAAATATACTACTTCATATTCCTCTTAAACATACTACTTCATATTCCTCTTAAAAATACTACTTCATATTCCTCTTAAATATACTACTTCATATTCCTCTTAAACATACTACTTCATATTCCTATTAAACATACTACTTCATATTCCTCTTAAACATACTACTTCATATTCCTCTTAAATATACTAGTTAATATTCCTCTTAAACATACTACTTCATATTCCTCTTAAACATACTACTTCATATTCCTATTAAACAAAATACTTCATATTCCTCTAAAATTTACTACTTCATATTTCTCTTAAACATACTACTTCATATTTCTCTTAAACATACTACTTCATATTCCTCTTAAATATACTACTTCACATTCCTCTTAAACATACTACTTCATATTCCTCTTAAATATACTACTTCATATTCCTCTTAAACATACTACTTCATATTCCTCTTAAATATACTACTTCATATTCCTCTTAAACATGCTACTTAATATTCCTCTTAAACATAATACTTCATATTCCTCTTAAACATATTACTTTATATTCCACTTAAATATACTACTTCATATTCTTCTTAAATATACTACTTCATATTCCTCTTAAACATACTAATTCATATTCCTCTTAAATATACTACTTCATATTCCTCTTAAATATACTACTCCATATTCCTGTTAAACATACTACTTTATATTCCTCTTAAACATACTATTTCATATTCCTTCTAAACATACTACTTCATATTCCTCCTAAACATACTACTTCATATTCCTCTTAAACATACTACTTCATATTCCTCTTAAACATAATACTTCATATTCCTCTAAAATTTACTACTTCATATTTCTCTTAAACATACTACTTCATATTTCTCTTAAACATACTACTTCATATTCCTCTTAAATATACTACTTCATATTCCTCTTAAACATACTACTTCATATTGCTCTTAAATATACTACTTCATATTCCTCTTAAACATACTACTTCATATTTCTCTTAAATATACTACTTCATATTCCTCTTAAACATGCTACTTCATATTCCTCTTAAACATAATACTTCATATTCCTCTTAAACATACTACTTCATATTCCTCTTACACATACTACTTCATATTCCTCTTAAATATACAACCTCATATTCCTCTTAAACATACTACTTCATATTCCTCTTAAACATACTACTTCATATTCCTCTTAAACATAATACTTCATATTCCTCTTAAACATACTACTTCGTACTCCTCTTAAACATACTACTTCATATTCCTCTTAAATATACTTCTTCATATTCCTCTTAAATAAACTTCTTCATATTCCTCTTAAGCATACTACTTCATATTCCTCTTAAGCATACTACTTCATATTCCTCTTAAACATACTACTTCATATTCCTCTTAAATATACTACTTCATATTCCTCTTAAACATACTACTTCATATTTCTCTTAAATATACTACTTCATATTCTTCTTAAATATACTATTTCATATTCCTCTTAAATATACTACTTCATATTCCTCTTAAACATACTTCTTCATATTCCTCTTAAATATACTACTTCATATTCCTCTTAAACATACTACTTCATATTCCTCTTAAACATACTACTTCATATTCCTCTTAAACATACTACTTCATATTCCTCTTAAGCATACTACTTCATATTCCTCTTAAACATACTACTTCATATTCCTCTTAAACATACTACTTCATATTCCTCATAAGCACACTACTTCATATTCCTCTTAAACATACTGCTTCATATTCCTCTTAAACTTACTACTTCATATTCTTCTTAAATATACTACTTCATATTACTCTTAAATATGCTACTTCATATTCCTCTTAAACATACTACTTCATATTCCTCTTAAATATACTACTTCATATTCTTCTTAAATATAATTTTTCATATTCCTCTGAAACAAACTACTTCATATTCCTCTTAAACATACTACTTCATATTCCTCTTAAACACACTACTTCATATTCCTCTTAAACATACTACCTCATATTCCTCTTAAACATGCTACTTAATATTCCTCTTAAACATAATACTTCATATTCCTCTTAAACATATTACTTTATATTCCACTTAAATATACTACTTCATATTCTTCTTAAATATACTACTTCATATTCCTCTTAAACATACTAATTCATATTCCTCTTAAATATACTACTTCATATTCCTCTTAAATATACTACTCCATATTCCTGTTAAACATACTACTTTATATTCCTCTTAAACATACTATTTCATATTCCTTCTAAACATACTACTTCATATTCCTCCTAAACATACTACTTCATATTCCTCTTAAACATACTACTTCATATTCCTCTTAAACATAATACTTCATATTCCTCTAAAATTTACTACTTCATATTTCTCTTAAACATACTACTTCATATTTCTCTTAAACATACTACTTCATATTCCTCTTAAATATACTACTTCATATTCCTCTTAAACATACTACTTCATATTGCTCTTAAATATACTACTTCATATTCCTCTTAAACATACTACTTCATATTTCTCTTAAATATACTACTTCATATTCCTCTTAAACATGCTACTTCATATTCCTCTTAAACATAATACTTCATATTCCTCTTAAACATACTACTTCATATTCCTCTTACACATACTACTTCATATTCCTCTTAAATATACAACCTCATATTCCTCTTAAACATACTACTTCATATTCCTCTTAAACATACTACTTCATATTCCTCTTAAACATAATACTTCATATTCCTCTTAAACATACTACTTCGTACTCCTCTTAAACATACTACTTCATATTCCTCTTAAATATACTTCTTCATATTCCTCTTAAATAAACTTCTTCATATTCCTCTTAAGCATACTACTTCATATTCCTCTTAAGCATACTACTTCATATTCCTCTTAAACATACTACTTCATATTCCTCTTAAATATACTACTTCATATTCCTCTTAAACATACTACTTCATATTTCTCTTAAATATACTACTTCATATTCTTCTTAAATATACTATTTCATATTCCTCTTAAATATACTACTTCATATTCCTCTTAAACATACTTCTTCATATTCCTCTTAAATATACTACTTCATATTCCTCTTAAACATACTACTTCATATTCCTCTTAAACATACTACTTCATATTCCTCTTAAACATACTACTTCATATTCCTCTTAAGCATACTACTTCATATTCCTCTTAAACATACTACTTCATATTCCTCTTAAACATACTACTTCATATTCCTCATAAGCACACTACTTCATATTCCTCTTAAACATACTGCTTCATATTCCTCTTAAACTTACTACTTCATATTCTTCTTAAATATACTACTTCATATTACTCTTAAATATGCTACTTCATATTCCTCTTAAACATACTACTTCATATTCCTCTTAAATATACTACTTCATATTCTTCTTAAATATAATTTTTCATATTCCTCTGAAACAAACTACTTCATATTCCTCTTAAACATACTACTTCATATTCCTCTTAAACACACTACTTCATATTCCTCTTAAACATACTACCTCATATTCCTCTTCAACATACTACTTCATATTCCTCTTAAACATACTACTTTATATTCCTCTTAAACATTCTACTTCATATTCCTCTTAAATAAACTACTTCATATTCCTCTTAAATATACTACTTTATATTCCTCTTAAACATACTACTTCATATTCCTCTTAAACATACTACTTCATATTCCTCTTAAACATACTACTTCATATTCCTCTTAAACATACTACTTCATATTCCTCTTAAACATACTACTTCATATTCCTCTTAAACATACTACTTCATATTCCTCTTAAACATACTACTTCATATTCCACTTTAACATACTACTCCATATTCCTCTTAAAGATAATACTTCATATTCCTCTTAAAAATACTACTTCATATTCCTCTTAAATATACTACTTCATATTCCTCTTAAACATACTACTTCATATTACTCTTAAACATACTACTTCATATTCCTCTTAAACATACTACTTCATATTACTCTTAAACATACTACTTCATATTCTTCTTAAACATACTATTTCATATTCCTCTTAAATATACTACTTCATATTCCTCTTAAATATACTACTTCATATTCCTCTTAAACATACTACTTCATATTCCTCTTAAACATACTACTTCATATTCCTCTTAAACATACTACTTCATATTCCACTTAAACATACAACTTTATATTCTTCTTAAACATACTACTTCATATTCCTCTTAAACATACTACTTCATATTCCTCTTAAAGATACTACTTTATATTCCTCTTAAATATACTACTTCATATTCCTCTTAAACATACTACTTCATATTCCTCTTAAACATACTACTTCATATTCCTTTTAAACAAACTACTTCATATTCCTCTTAAACATACTACTTCATATTAATCTTAAATATACTAGTTCATATTCCTTTTAAACATACTACTTCATATTCCTCTTAAACATACAACTTCATATTCCTCTTAAACATACTACTTCATATTCCTCTTAAACATACTAATTCATATTCCTCTTAAATATACTACTTCATATTCCTCTTAAATATACTACTTCATATTCCTGTTAAACATACTACTTCATATTCCTCTTAAACATACTACTTCATATTCCTCTTAAATATACTAGTTAATATTCCTCTTAAACATACTACTTCATATTCCTCTTAAACATACTACTTCATATTCCTATTAAACAAAATACTTCATATTCCTCTAAAATTTACTACTTCATATTTCTCTTAAACATACTACTTCATATTTCTCTTAAACATACTACTTCATATTCCTCTTAAATATACTACTTCATATTCCTCTTAAACATACTACTTCATATTCCTCTTAAATATACTACTTCATATTCCTCTTAAACATACTACTTCATATTCCTCTTAAATATACTACTTCATATTCCTCTTAAACATGCTACTTAATATTCCTCTTAAACATAATACTTCATATTCCTCTTAAACATATTACTTCATATTCCACTTAAATATACTACTTCATATTCTTCTTAAATATACTACTTCATATTCCTCTTAAACATACTAATTCATATTCCTCTTAAATATACTACTTCATATTCCTCTTAAATATACTACTTCATATTCCTGTTAAACATACTACTTTATATTCCTCTTAAACATACTATTTCATATTCCTCCTAAACATACTACTTCATATTCCTCCTAAACATACTACTTTATATTCCTCTTAAACATACTACTTCATATTCCTCTTAAACATAATACTTCATATTCCTCTAAAATTTACTACTTCATATTTCTCTTAAACATACTACTTCATATTTCTCTTAAACATACTACTTCATATTCCTCTTAAATATACTACTTCATATTCCTCTTAAACATACTACTTCATATTGCTCTTAAATATACTACTTCATATTCCTCTTAAACATACTACTTCATATTCCTCTTAAATATACTACTTCATATTCCTCTTAAACATGCTACTTCATATTCCTCTTAAACATAATACTTCATATTCCTCTTAAACATACTACTTCATATTTCTCTTACACATACTACTTCATATTCCTCTTAAATATACAACCTCATATTCCTCTTAAACATACTACTTCATATTCCTCTTAAACATACTACTTCATATTCCTCTTAAACATAATACTTCATATTCCTCTTAAACATACTACTTCATACTCCTCTTAAACATACTACTTCATATTCCTCTTAAATATACTTCTTCATATTCCTCTTAAATAAACTTCTTCATATTCCTCTTAAGCATACTACTTCATATTCCTCTTAAGCATACTACTTCATATTCCTCTTAAACATACTACTTCATATTCCTCTTAAATATACTACTTCATATTCCTCTTAAACATACTACTTCATATTCCTCTTAAATATACTACTTCATATTCTTCTTAAATATACTATTTCATATTCCTCTTAAATATACTACTTCATATTCCTCTTAAACATACTTCTTCATATTCCTCTTAAATATACTACTTCATATTCCTCTTAAACATACTACTTCATATTCCTCTTAAACATACTACTTCATATTCCTCTTAAACATAATACTTCATATTCCTCTTAAACATACTACTTCATATTCCTCTTAAACATACTACTTCATATTCATCTTAAATATACTACTTCATATTCCTCTTAAATATACTACTTCATATTCCTCTTAAACATATTACTTCATATTACTCTTGAACATACTACTTCATATTCCTCTTAAACATACTACTTCATATTCCTCTTAAACATAATACTTCATATTCCTCTTAAACATACTACTTCATATTCCTCTTAAGCATACTACTTCATATTCCTCTTAAACATACTACTTCATATTCCTCTTAAACATACTACTTCATATTCCTCATAAACACACTACTTCATATTCCTCTTAAACATACTGCTTCATATTCCTCTTAAACTTACTACTTCATATTCTTCTTAAATATACTA
Organism: Atherix ibis; assembly: GCA_958298945.1. Classification (NCBI taxonomy): domain Eukaryota; kingdom Metazoa; phylum Arthropoda; class Insecta; order Diptera; family Athericidae; genus Atherix; species Atherix ibis. Next base: position 529,188 of record CATQJD010000111.1, read on the forward strand.
CTTCATATTACTCTTAAATATGCTACTTCATATTCCTCTTAAACATACTACTTCATATTCCTCTTAAATATACTACTTCATATTCTTCTTAAATATAATTTTTCATATTCCTCTTAAACAAACTACTTCATATTCCTCTTAAACATACTACTTCATATTCCTCTTAAACACACTACTTCATATTCCTCTTAAAAATACTACCTCATATTCCTCTTCAACATACTATTTCATATTCCTCTTAAACATACTACTTTATATTCCTCTTAAACATTCTACTTCATATTCCTCTTAAATAAACTACTTCATATTCCTCTTAAATATACTACTTTATATTCCTCTTAAACATACTACTTCATATTCCTCTTAAACATACTACTTCATATTCCTCTTAAACATACTACTTCAAATTCCTCTTAAACATACTACTTCATATTCCTCTTAAACATACTACTTCATATTCCTCTTAAACATACTACTTCATATTCCTCTTAAACATACTACTTCATATTCCACTTTAACATACTACTCCATATTCCTCTTAAAGATAATACTTCATATTCCTCTTAAAAATACTACTTCATATTCCTCTTAAATATACTACTTCATATTCCTCTTAAACATACTACTTCATATTACTCTTAAACATACTACTTCATATTCCTCTTAAACATACTACTTCATATTACTCTTAAACATACTACTTCATATTCTTCTTAAACATACTATTTCATATTCCTCTTAAATATACTACTTCATATTCCTCTTAAATATACTACTTCATATTCCTCTTAAACATACTACTTCATATTCCTCTTAAACATACTACTTCATATTCCTCTTAAACATACTACTTCATATTCCACTTAAACATACAACTTTATATTCTTCTTAAACATACTACTTCATATTCCTCTTAAACATACTACTTCATATTCCTCTTAAAGATACTACTTCATATTCCTCTTAAACATACTACTTCATATTCCTCTTAAACATACTACTTCATATTCCTTTTAAACATACTACTTCATATTCCTCTTAAACATACAACTTCATATTCCTCTTAAACATACTACTTCATATTCCTCTTAAACATACTACTTCGTATTCCTCTTAAATATGCTACTTCATATACGTCTTAAATTTACTACTTCGTATTCCTCTTAAACATACTACTTCATATTCCTCGTAAACATAATACTTCATATTCCTCTTAAACATACTACTTCATATTCCTCTTAAACATACTACTTCATATTCCTCTTAAACATACTACTTCATATTCCTCTTAAACATACTACTTCATATTTCTCTTAAACATACTACTTCATATTCCTCTTAAACATACTACTTCATATTCCTCTTAAACATACTACTTCATATTCCTCTTAAACACACTACTTCATATTCCTCTCAAACATACTACTTCATATTCCTCTTAAACATACTACTTCATATTCCTCTTAAACATACTACTTCATATTCCTCTTAAAAACACTACTTCATATTCCTCTTAAACATACGTGGGCTACTATATATATTTCTGGCCTAATAATGAAAATGCGAATATTTATCAACGAAAAAGGTTTTATTGTTTTTCAAAATATTCTCCATCAAGATTTATACACTTTTGCATGCGCTCAAACCAATTTTCGAAGCACTTTTTCCACTCCGATTGAGACACCTCCAAAACATGGTTTTTGAATGCTTCAACAGCATCTTCTGGCGACGAAAATTAAAAAGAAGTCATTGGGTGCCAAGTCAGGGCTGTACGGAGGATGACCCATCAATTCGACGTTTTGTCCGGTCAAAAAGGCGCTGGTTTGAGCCGATGTGTGAGAGCTCGCATTGTCATGGTGCACAATGATTCGACTTCTCTTGTTCGTTTTTCGAATTTCTCCGAAGACTTCAGGCAAACAAATGGTGGTGTACCACTCAGAATTGACCGTCCTACGTTGCACAAGCGGAACAGTCGCCACATGACCAGTTTTGCCAAAGAAACAAGCGACCATTTGCTTCGAAGTGCTTCTTCCACGAACAACTTTCGTTGGATTTGACTCGTCTTGGAAGACCCACACGGTCGATTGCTGTTTTGTTTCGGGCTCATACGCATAGATCCATGATTCGTCACCTGTGACGATCTTATAAACGTCTTTTGAAGCACCGCGATCGTATTTTTTCAGCATTTCTTTACACCAATCCACACGAGCCTTTTTTTGAGCGATTGTCAAATTGTGCGGGATCCAACGAGAACAAACCTTTTTTACGGCCAGGTGTTCATGCAATATCGAATGTATGCTGGTGGGAGAAATGCCTAGGCATGCCTCTATCTCACGGTATGTCACATGACGGTCTTGCATTATCAGTTCACGTACGGCATCGATGTTTTCTGGAACAACGGCTGTTTTTGGACGACCTTCACGGAATTCGTCTTTGAGCGAGCGTCGGCCACGATTGAATTCGTTGTACCAGTTTTTCACAGTGCTATAGGATGGTGCTTCATAGCCATACAAAGATTTAAGTTCATCGATGCACTCTTGTCGTGATAATCCACGTCGAAAGTTGTGAAAAATGATCGCACGAAAATGTTCACGAGTTAATTCCATTTTTTTGCCAAATTGATTTTTTCAAGTCACTGTAAACAACACAAATGATAGTCGTACGTCAAAACGTTCTGAGTACGTTTATGCTAAAAAATGTCAAACTTTCCAATGGAAATGTCAGATCGCACCTGGCAACACTTAGTGTTGCCTAGGCCAGAAATATATATAGTAGCCTACGTACTACTTCACATTCCTCTTAAGCATACTACTTCATATTCCTCTTAAACATACTACTTCATATTCCTCTTAAACATAATACTTCATATTCCTCTTAAACATACTACTTCATATTGTTCTTAAACATACTACTTCATATTCCTCTTAAACATACTACTTCATATTCCTATTAAACATACTACTTCATATTCCTCTTAAACATACTACTTCATATTCCTCTTAAATATACTACTTCATATTCCTCTTAAACATACTACTTCTTATCCCACTTAAACATACTACTTAATATTCCTCTTAAACATACTACTTCATATTTCTCTAAAACATACTACTTCATATTCCTCTTAAACATACTACTTCATATTCCTCTTAAACATACTACTTCATATTCCTCTTAAACATACAACTTCATATTCTTCTTAAACATACTACTTCATATTCCTCTTAAACATACTACTTCATATTCCTCTTAAAGATACTACTTTATATTCCTCTTAAATATACTACTTCATATTCCTCTTAAACATACTACTTCATATTCCTCTTAAACATACTACTTCATATTCCTTTTAAACATACTATTTCATATTCCTCTTAAACATACTACTTCATATTAATCTTAAACATACTAGTTCATATTCCTTTTAAACATACTACTTCATATTCCTCTTAAACATACAACTTCATATTCCTCTTAAACATACTACTTCATATTCCTCTTAAACATAGTACTTCATATTCCTCTTAAACATACTACTTCATATTCCTCTTAAATATGCTACTTCATATACGTCTTAAATTTACTACTTCGTATTCCTCTTAAATATACTACTTCATATTCCTCTTAAATATACTACTTTATATTCCTCTTGAACATACTACTTCATATTCCTCTTAAACATACTACTTCATATTCCTCTTAAACATACCTCTTCATATTCCTCTTAAACATACTACTTCATATTCTCTTAAACATACTACTTCATATTCCTCTTAAACATACTACCTCATATTCCTCTTAAACATACTACTTCATATTCCTCTTAAACATACTACTTCATATTCCTCTTAAACATACTACTTCATATTCCTCTTAAACACACTACTACATATTCCGCTCAAACATACTACTTCATATTCCTCTTAAACATACTACTTCGTATTCCTCTTAAACATACTACTTCATATTCCTCTTAAAAACACTACTTCATATTCCTCTTAAACATACTACTTCATATTCCTCTTAAATATACTACTTCATATTCCTCTTAAACATACTACTTCTTATCCCACTTAAACATACTACTTAATATTCCTCTTAAACATACTACTTCATATTTCTCTAAAACATACTACTTCATATTCCTCTTAAACATACTACTTCATATTCCTCTTAAACATACTACTTCATATTCCTCTTAAACATACAACTTCATATTCTTCTTAAACATACTACTTCATATTCCTCTTATACATACTACTTCATATTCCTCTTAAAGATACTACTTTATATTCCTCTTAAATATACTACTTCATATTCCTCTTAAACATACTACTTCATATTCCTCTTAAACATACTACTTCATATTCCTTTTAAACATACTATTTCATATTCCTCTTAAACATACTACTTCATATTAATCTTAAACATACTAGTTCATATTCCTTTTAAACATACTACTTCATATTCCTCTTAAACATACAACTCCATATTCCTCTTAAACATACTACTTCATATTCCTCTTAAGCATACTACTTCATATTCCTCTTAAACATACTACTTCATATTCCTCTTAAACATACTACTTCATATTCCTCTTAAACATACAACTTCATATTCTTCTTAAACATACTACTTCATATTCCTCCTAAACATACTACTTCATATTCCTCTTAAATATGCTACCTCATATACGTCTTAAATTTACTACTTCGTATTCCTCTTAAACATACTACTTCATATTCCTCTTAAACATACTACTTCATATTCCTCTTAAACATACTACTTCATATTCCTCTTAAACATACTACTTCATATTCCTCTTAAACATACTACCTCATATTCCTCTTAAACATACTACTTCATATTTCTCTTAAACATACTACTTCATATTCCTCTTGAACATACTACTTCATATTCCTCTTAAATATACTACTTCGTATTCCTCTTAAATATACTACTTCATATTCCTCTTAATCATACTACTTTATATTCCTCTTAAACATACTACTTCATATTCCTCTTAAACATACTACTTCATATTCCTCTTAAACATACTACTTCATATTCCTCTTAAACATACTACTTCATATTCCTCTTAAACATACTACTTCATATTCCTCTTAAACATACTACCTCATATTCCTCTTAAACATACTACTTCATATTCCTCTTAAACATACTACTTCATATTCCTCTTAAACATACTACTTCATATTCCTCTTAAACACACTACTACATATTCCTCTCAAACATACTACTTCATATTCCTCTTAAACATACTACTTCGTATTCCTCTTAAACATACTACTTCATATTCCTCTTAAAAACACTACTTCATTTTCCTCTTAAACATACTACTTCACATTCCTCTTAAGCATACTACTTCATATTCCTCTTAAACATACTACTTCATATTCCTCTTAAACATACTACTTCATATTCCTCTTAAACATACTACTTCATATTCCTCTTAAACATACTACTTCATATTCCTTTTAAACATACTACTTCATATTCCTCTTAAACATACTATTTCATATTCCTCTTAAATATACAAATTCATATTCCTCTTAAATATACTACTTCATATTCCTCTTAAACATACTACTTCATATTCCTCTTAAATAAACTACTTCATATACGTCTTAAACATACTACTTCATATTCCTCTTAAAAATACTACTTCATATTCCTCTTAAACATATTACTTCGTATACCTCTTAAACATACTACTTCATATTCCTCTTAAACATACTACTTCATATTCCTCTTAAACATACTACTTCATATTCCTCTTAAATATACTTCTTCATATTCCTCTTAAACATACTACTTCATATTCCTCTTAAACATACTAGTTCATATTCCTATTAAACATACTACTTCATATTCCTCTTAAACATACTACTTCATATTCCTCTTAAACATACTACTTCATATTCCTCTTAAATATACTTCTTCATTTTCCTTTTAAACATACTACTTCATATTCCTCTTAAACATACTACTTCATATTAATCTTAAACATACTAGTTCATATTCCTCTTAAACATTCTATTTCATATTCCTCTTAAACATACTATTTCATATTCCTCTTAAACATACTAATTCATATTCCTCTTAAACATACTACTTCATATTCCTCTTAAACATACTACTTCATATTCCTCTTAAACATACTACTTCATGTTCCTCTTAAACATACTACTTAATATTCCTCTTAAAAATACTAACTCATATTCCTCTTAAATATACTACTTCATATTCCTCTTAAACATACTATTTCATATGCCTGTTAAATATACTATTTCATATTACTGTTAAATATACTACTTCATATTCCTCTTAAACATACTACTTCATATTCCTCTTAAGCATACTACTTCATATTCCTCTTAAACATACTACTTCATATTCCTCTTAAACATACTACTTCATATTCCTCTTAAACATACTACTTCATATTCCTCTTAAACATACTATTTCATATTCCTCTTAAAAATACTACTTCATATTCCTCTTAAATATACTACTTCATATTCATCTTAAACATAATACTTAATATTCCTCCTAAACATACTACTTCATATTCCTCTAAAACATACTACTTCATATTAATCTTAAACATACTACTTCATATTCCTCTTAAAAATACTACTTCATATTCCTCTTAAATATACTACTTCATATTCATCTTAAACATAATACTTAAAATTCCTCCTAAACATACTACTTCATATTCCTCTAAAACATACTACTTCATATTAATCTTAAACATACTACTTCATATTCCTCTTAAACATACTATTTCATATTCCTCTTAAATATACAAATTCATATTCCTCTTAAATATACTACTTCATATTCCTCTTAAACATACTACTTCATATTCCTCTTAAACATACTACTTCATATTCCTCTTAAACATACTACTTCATATTCCTCTTAAACATACTACTTCATATTCCTCTTAAACATACTACTTCATATTCCTCTTAAACATACTACTTCATATTCCTCTTAAATATACTTCTTCATTTTCCCCTTAAACATACTACTTCATATTCCTCTTAAACATACTACTTCATATTAATCTTAAACATACTAGTTTATATTCCTCTTAAACATTCTATTTCATATTCCTCTTAAACATACTATTTCATATTCCTCTTAAACATACTAATTCATATTCCTCTTAAACATACTGCTTCATATTCCTCTTAAACATACTACTTCATATTCCTCTTAAACATACTATTTCATGTTCCTCTTAAACATACAACTTAATATTCCTCTTAAAAATACTAACTCATATTCCTCTTAAATATACTACTTCATATTCCTCTTAAACATACTATTTCATATGCCTCTTAAATATACTACTTCATATTACTCTTAAATATACTACTTCATATTCCTCTTAAACATACTACTTCATATTCCTCTTAAGCATACTACTTTATATTCCTCTTAAACATATTACTTCATATTCCTCTTCAACATACTACTTCATATTCCTCTTAACCATACTACTTCATATTCCTCTTAAACATACTATTTCATATTCCTCTTAAAAATACTACTTCATATTCCTCTTAAATATACTACTTCATATTCATCTTAAACATAATACTTAATATTCCTCCTAAACATACTACTTCATATTCCTCTAAAACATACTACTTCATATTAATCTTAAACATACTACTTCATATTCCTCTTAAACATACTATTTCATATTCCTCTTAAATATACAAATTCATATTCCTCTTAAATATACTACTTCATATTCCTCTTAAACATACTACTTCATATTCCTCTTAAATATACTACTTCATATACGTCTTAAACATACTACTTCATAATCCTCTTAAACATACTACTTCATATTCCTCTTAAGCATATTACTTCATATACCTCTTAAACATACTACTTCATATTCCTCTTAACCATACTACTTCATATTCCTCTTAAACATACTACTTCAATTCCTCTTAAACATACTACTTCATATTCCTATTAAACATACTACTTCTTATTCCTCTTAAACATACTACTTCATATTCCTCTTAAATATACTTCTTCATTTTCCTCTTAAAAATACTAGTTCATATTCCTCTTAAACATACCACTTCATATTAATCTTAAACATACTAGTTCATATTCCTCTTAAACATACTACTTCATATTCCTCTTAAACATACTATTTTATATTCCTCTTAAACATACTAATTCATATTCCTCTTAAACATACTAATTCATATTCCTCTTAAACATACTACTTCATATTCCTCTTAAACATACTACTTCATATTCCTCTTAAACATACTACTTCATATTCCTCTTAAACATACTACTTCATATTCCTCTTAAACATACTACTTCATATTCCTCTTAAATATACTTCTTCATTTTCCTCTTAAACATACTACTTCATATTCCTCTTAAACATACTACTTCATATTAATCTTAAACATACTAGTTCATATTCCTCTTAAACATACTACTTCATATTCCTCTTAAACATACTATTTTATATTCCTCTTAAACATACTAATTCATATTCCTCTTAAACATACTACTTCATATTCCTCTTAAACATACTTCTTCATATTCCTCTTAAACATACTTCTTAAACATACTACTACATGTTCCTCTTAAACATACTACTTCATATTCCTCTTAAAAATACTACTTCATATTCCTCTTAAATATACTACTTCATATTCCTCTTTAACATACTACATCATATTCCTCTTAAACATACTACTTCATATTCCTCTTAAACATACTACGTCATATTCCTCTTAAACATACTACTTAATATTCCTTATAAACATACTACTTCCTTTTCCTCTTAAATATACTACTTCATATTCCTCTTAAACATAATACTTCATATTCCTCTTAAACATACTACTTCATATTTCTCTTAAATATACTACTTCATATTCCTCTTAAATATACTACTTCATATTTCTCTTAAACATACTACTGGATATTCCTCTTAAGCATACTACTTCATATTCCTCTTAAACATGCTACTTCATATTCCTCTTAAACATACTACTTCATATTGCTTTCAAACATACTACTTTATATTCCTCTTAAACATACTGCTTCTTATTCCTCTTAAACATAGTACTTCATATTCCTCTTAAGCATACTACTTCATATTCCTCTTAAACATACTACTTCATATTCCTCTCAAACATATTACTTCATATTCCTCTTAAACATACTACTTCATATTCCTCTTAAACATACTACTTCATATTCCTCTTAAACATACTACTTCATATTCCTCTTAAACATACTACTTCATATTCCTATTAAACATACTACTTCTTATTCCTCTTAAACATACTACTTCATATTCCTCTTAAATATACTTCTTCATTTTCCTCTTAAACATACTAGTTCATATTCCTCTTAAACATACCATTTCATATTAATCTTAAACATACTAGTTCATATTCCTCTTAAACATACTACTTCATATTCCTCTTAAACATACTATTTTATATTCCTCTTAAACATACTAATTCATATTCCTCTTAAATATACTACTTCATATTCCTCTTAAACATACTACTTCATATTCCTCTTAAACATACTACTTCATATTCCTCTTAAACATACTACTTCATATTCCTCTTAAACATACTACTTCATATTCCTCTTAAACATACTACTTCATATTCCTCTTAAATATACTTCTTCATTTTCCTCTTAAACATACTACTTCATATTCCTCTTAAACATACTACTTCAAATTAATCTTAAACATACTAGTTCATATTCCTCTTAAACATACTACTTCATATTCCTCTTAAACATACTATTTTATATTCCTCTTAAACATACTAATTCATATTCCTCTTAAACATACTACTTCATATTCCTCTTAAACATACTTCTTCATATTCCTCTTAAACATACTTCTTAAACATACTACTACATGTTCCTCTTAAACATACTACTTCATATTCCTCTTAAAAATACTACTTCATATTCCTCTTAAATATACTACTTCATATTCCTCTTTAACATACTATTTCATATGCCTCTTTAATATACTACTTCATATTCCTCTTAAATATACTACTTCATATTCCTCTTAAACATATTACTTCATATTCCTCTTAAATATACTACTTCATATACGTCTTAAACATACTACTTCGTATACATCTTAAACATACTACTTCATATTACTCTTAAACATACTACTTCATATTCCTCTTAAACATACTACTTCATGTTCCTCTTAAACATACTACTTCATATTCGTCTTAAACATACTACTTCATATTCCTCTTAAACATACTACTACATATTCCTCTTAAATATACTATTTCATATTCCTCTTAAACATACTACTTCATATTCCTCTTAAACATACTACTTCAAATTCCTCTTAAACATACTACTTCATATTCCTTTTAAACGTACTACTTCATATTCCTCTTAAACATACTACTTCATATTCCTCTTAAACATACTACTTCATATTCCTCTTAAATATACTACTTCATATTCCTCTTAAATATATTACTTCATATTCCTCTTAAACATACTACTTCATATTACTCTTAAACATACTACTTCATATTCCTCTTAAACATACTACTTCATATTCCTCTCAAACATATTACTTCATATTCCTCTTAAACATACTACTTCATATTCCTCTTAAACATACTACTTCATATTCCTCTTAAACATACTACTTCATATTCCTCTTAAACATACTACTTCATATTCCTATTAAACATACTACTTCTTATTCCTCTTAAACATACTACTTCATATTCCTCTTAAATATACTTCTTCATTTTCCTCTTAAACATACTAGTTCATATTCCTCTTAAACATACCATTTCATATTAATCTTAAACATACTAGTTCATATTCCTCTTAAACATACTACTTCATATTCCTCTTAAACATACTATTTTATATTCCTCTTAAACATACTAATTCATATTCCTCTTATATATACTACTTCATATTCCTCTTAAACATACTACTTCATATTCCTCTTAAACATACTACTTCATATTCCTCTTAAACAAACTACTTCATATTCCTCTTAAACATACTACTTCATATTCCTCTTAAACATACTACTTCATATTCCTCTTAAATATACTTCTTCATTTTTCTCTTAAACATACTACTTCATATTCCTCTTAAACATACTACTTCATATTAATCTTAAACATACTAGTTCATATTCCTCTTAAACATACTACTTCATATTCCTCTTAAACATACTATTTTATATTCCTCTTAAACATACTAATTCATATACCTCTTAAACATACTACTTCATATTCCTCTTAAACATACTTCTTCATATTCCTCTTAAACATACTTCTTAAACATACTACTACATGTTCCTCTTAAACATACTACTTCATATTCCTCTTAAAAATACTACTTCATATTCCTCTTAAATATACTACTTCATATTCCTCTTTAACATACTATTTCATATGCCTCTTAAATATAGTACTTCATATTCCTCTTAAATATACTACTTCATATTCCTCTTAAACATATTACTTCATATTCCTCTTAAATATACTACTTCATATACGTCTTAAACATACTACTTCGTATACATCTTAAACATACTACTTCATATTACTCTTAAACATACTACTTCATATTCCTCTTAAACATACTACTTCATGTTCCTCTTAAACATACTACTTCATATTCGTCTTAAACATACTACTTCATATTCCTCTTAAATATACTACTTCATATTCCTCTAAAACATACTACTTCATATTCCTCTTAAATATACTACTTCATATTCCTCTTGAATATACCACTTCATATTCCTCTTAAACATACGACTTCATATTCCTCTTAAACGTACTACTTCATATTCCTCTTAAACATACTACTTCATATTCCTCTTAAATATACTACTTCATATTCCTCTTAAATATACTACTTCATATTCCTCTTAAATATACTACTTCATATTCCTCTTAAACATACTACTTCATATTACTCTTAAACATACTACTTCATATTCCTCTTAAACATACTACTTCATATTCCTCTTAAACATATTACTTCATATTCCTCTTAAACATACTACTTCATATTCCTCTTAAACATCCTACTTCATATTCCTCTTAAACATACTACTTCATATTCCTCTTAAGCATACTACTTCATATTCCTCTTAAACATACTACATCATATTCCTCTTAAACATACTACTTCATATTCCTCTTAAACATACTACGTCATATTCTTCCTAAACATACTACTTAATATTCCTTATAACCATACTACTTCCTTTTCCTCTTAAATATACTACTTCATATTCCTCTTAAACATACTACTTCATATTCCTCTTAAACATACTACTTCATATTTCTCTTAAATATACTACTTCATATTCCTCTTAAATATACTACTTCATATTTCTCTTAAACATACTACTGGATATTCCTCTTAAGCATACTACTTCATATTCCTCTTAAACATGCTACTTCATATTCCTCTTAAACATACTACTTCATATTGCTTTCAAACATACTACTTCATATTCCTCTTAAACATACTGCTTCTTATTCCTCTTAAACATAGTACTTCATATTCCTCTTAAGCATACTACTTCATATACCTCTTAAACATACTACTTCATATTCCTCTTAAATATACTATTTCATATTCCTCTTAAACATACTACTTCATATTCCTCTTAAACATACTACTTCAAATTCCTCTTAAACATACTACTTCATATTCCTTTTAAACGTACTACTTCATATTCCTCTTAAACATCCTACTTCATATTCCTCTTAAACATACTACTTCATATTCCTCTTAAATATACTACTTCATATTCCTCTTAAATATATTACTTCATATTCCTCTTAAACATACTACTTCATATTACTCTTAAACATACTACTTCATATTCCTCTTAAACATACTACTTCATATTCCTCTTAAACATACTACTTCATATTCCTCTTAAGCATACTACTTTATATTCCTCTTAAACATACTACTTCATATTCCTCTTAAACATACTACTTCATATTCCTCTTAAACATACTACTTCATATTCCTCTTGAACATACTACTTCATATTCCTTATAAACATACTACTTCTTTTTCCTCTTAATTATACTACTTCATATTCCTCTTAAACATACTACTTCATATTCCTCTTAAACACACTACTTCATATTCTTCTTAAACATACTACTTCATATTCCTCTTAAACATACTCCATCATATACCTCTTAAACATACTACTTCATATTCCTCTTAAACATACTACTTCATATTTCTCTTAAATATACTACTTCATATTCCTCTTAAATATACTACTTCATATTTCTCTTAAACATACTACTGGATATTCCTCTTAAGCATACTACTTCATATTCCTCTTAAACATGCTACTTCATATTCCTCTTAAACATACTACTTCATGTTGCTTTCAAACATACTACTTCATATTCCTCTTAAACATACTACTGCTTATTCCTCTTAAACATATTACTTCATATTCCTCTTAAGCATACTACATCATATTCCTCTTAAACATACTACTTCATATTCCTCTTAAACATACTATTTCATATTCTTCTTAAACTTACTACTTCATATTCCTCTTAAACATACTACTTCATATTCCTCTTAAACATACTACTTCATATTCCTCTTAAACATACTACTTCATATTCCCCTTAAACATACTACTTCAAATTCCTCTTAAACATACTTCTTCATATTCCTCTTAAACATACTATTTCATATTCCTCTTAAAGATACTACTTCATATTCCTCTTAAAAATACTACCTCATATTCCTCTTAAATATACTACTTTATTTCTCTTAAACATACTACTTCATATTCCTCTTAAAAATACTACTTCATATTCCTCTTAAACATACTACTTCATATTACTCTTAAACATACTACTTCATATTCCTCTTAAACATACTATTTCATATTCCTCTTAAATATACTACTTCATATTCCTCTTAAACATACTACTTCATATTCCTCTTAAACATACTACTTCATATTACTCTGAAATATACTACTTCATATACGTCTTAAGCATACTACTTCATATTCCTCTTAAACATACTACTTCTTATTCCTCTTAAACATATTACTTCATATTCCTCTTAAACTTACTACTTCATATCCCTCTTAAACATACAACTTCATATTCCTCTTAAACATACTACTTCATATTCCTCTTAAACATACTACTTCATATTCCTCTTAAAGATACTACTTCATATTCCTCTTAAATAAACTACTCCGTATTCCTCTTAAACATACTATTCTTCATATTTCTCTTAAACATACTACTTCATATTCCTCTTAAACATACTACTTCATATTCCCCTTAAACATACTACTTCAAATTCCTCTTAAACATACTACTTCATATTCCTCTTAAATATACTACCTCATATTCCTCTTTAACATACTACTTCATATTCCTCTTAAACATACTACTTCATATTCCTCTTAAATATAATACTTCTTTTTCCTCTTAAACATACTACTTCATAATGCTTTTAAACATACTGCTTCATATTCCTCTTAAACATACTACTTCATATTCCTCCATAATATACTACTTCATATACCCCTTTTAATAATACAACTTCATATTCCTCTTAAATATAATACTTCATATTCCTCTTAAACATACTACTTCATATTCCTCTTAAACATACTACTTCATATTAATCTTAAACATACTACTTCATATTCTTCTTAAACATACTACTTCATATTCCTCTTAAATTTACTGCTTTATTTTCCTCTTAAACATACCACTTCATATTCCTCTGAAACACACTACTTCATATTCCTCTTAAACATACTACTTCATATTCCTCTTAAACATACTACTTTATATTCCTCTTAAACATAATACTTCATGTTCCTCTTAAACATACTACTTCATATTCCTCTGAATTATACTACTTCATATTCCCCGTAAATATTCTACTTCATATTCCTCTTTAATATACTACTTCATATTCCTCTTAAAAATACTACTTCATATTCCTCTTAAATATACTACTTTATGTTCCTCTTAAATATACTAATATATTCCTCTTAAATATACTACTTCATGTTCCTCTTAAACATACTACTTCATATTCCTCCTAAGCGTACTACTTCATATTCCTCTTAAACATACTACTTCATATTCCTCTTAAATATACTACTTCATATTCCTCTTAAACATACTACTTCATATTCCTCTTAAACATACTACTACATATTCCTCTTAAACATACTACTTCATATTCCTCTTAAATATACTACTTCATATTCATCTTAAACATACTACTTCATATTCCTCTTAAACATACTACTTCATATTCCTCTTAAACATACTACTTCATATTCCTCTTAAACATACTACTTCATATTCCTCTTAAACATACTACTTCATATTCCTCTTAAACTTACTACTTCATATTCCTCTTAAATATACTACTTCATATTCCTCTTAAACATATTACTTCATATTCCTCTTAAACATACTACTTCATATTCCTCTCAAACATACTACTTCATATTCCTCTTAAACATACTACTTCATATTCCTCTTAAATATACTACTTCAAATTCCTCTTAAACATACTACCTCATATTCCTCTTAAACATACTACTTCATATTCCTCTTAAACATACCACATCATATTCCTCTTAAATAAATTACTTCATATTCCTCTTAAATATACTACTTCATATTCCTCTTAAACATACTACTTCATATTCCTCTTAAACATACTACTTCATATTCCTCTTAAACATACTACTTCATATTCCTCTTAAACATACTACTTCATATTCCTCTTAAACATACTACTTCATATTCCTCTTAAACATACGACTTCATATTCCTCTTAAACATACTACATCATATTCCTCTTAAACATACTACTTCATATTCCTCTTAAACATACTACTTCATATTCCTCTTAAATATACTACTTCATATTCCTTTTAAATATACTACTTTATATTCCTCTTAAACATACTACTTCATATTGCTCTTAAACATACTACTTCATATTCCTCTTAAACATACTACTTCATATTCCTCTTAAACATACTACTTCATATTCCTCTTAAACATACTACTTCATATTCCTCTTAAATATACTACTTCATATGCTTCTTAAATATACTACTTCCTATTCCTTTTAAATATACTACTTCATATTCCTCTTAAACATACTACTTCATATTCCTCTTAAACATACTACTTCATATTCCTCTTTAACATACTACTTCATATTCCTCTTAAAAATACTACTTCATATTCCTCTTAAATATACTACTTTATGTTCCTCTTAAACATACTACTTCATATTCCTCCTAAACATACTACTTCATATTCCTCTTAAATATACTACTTCATATTCCTTTTAAATATACTACTTTATATTCCTCTTAAACATACTACTTCATATTGCTCTTAAACATACTACTTCATATTCCTCTTAAACATACTACTTCATATTCCTCTTAAACATACTACTTCATATTCCTCTTAAACATACTACTTCATATTCCTCTTAAATATACTACTTCATATGCTTCTTAAGTATACTACTTCCTATTCCTTTTAAATATACTACTTCATATTCCTCTTAAACATACTACTTCATATTCCTCTTAAACATACTACTTCATATTCCTCTTAAACATACTACTTTATATTCCTCTTAAACATACTACTTCATGTTCCTCTTAAACATACAACTTCATATTCCTCTTAATTATACTACTTCATATTCCCCGTAAATATTCTACTTCATATTCATCTTTAATATACTACTTCATATTCCTCTTAAATATACTACTTCATATTCCTTTTAAATATACTACTTTATATTCCTCTTAAACATACTACTTCATATTGCTCTTAAACATACTACTTCATATTCCTCTTAAACATACTACTTCATATTCCTCTTAAACATACTACTTCAAATTACTCTTAAACATACTACTTCATATTCCTCTTAAATATACTACTTCATATGCTTCTTAAATATACTACTTCCTGTTCCTTTTAAATATACTACTTCATATTCCTCTTAAACATACTACTTTATATTCCTCTTAAACATACTACCTCATATTCCTCTTAAACATACTACTTCATATTCCTCTTAAACATACTACTTCATATTCCTCTTAAATAAATTACTTCATATTCCTCTTAAATATACTACTTCATATTCCTCTTAAACATACTACTTCATATTCCTCTTAAACATACTACTTCATATTCCTCTTAAACATACTACTTCATATTCCTCTTAAACATACTACTTCATATTCCTCTCAAACATACTACTTCATATTCCTCTTAAACATACGACTTCATATTCCTCTTAAACATACTACTTCATATTCCTCTTAAATATACTACTTCATATTCCTTTTAAATATACTACTTTATATTCCTCTTAAACATACTACTTCATATTGCTCTTAAACATACTACCTCATATTCCTCTTAAACATACTACTTCATATTCCTCTTAAACATACTACTTCATATTCCTCTTAAATATACTACTTCATATTCCTCTTAAACATACTACTTCATATTCCTCTTAAACATACTAATTCATATTCCTCTTAAACATACTACTTCATATTCCTCTTAAATATACTACTTCATATTCATCTTAAACATACAACTTCATATTCCTCTTAAACATACTACTTCATATTCCTCTTAAACATACTACTTCATATTCCTCTTAAACATACTACTTCATATTCCTCTTAAACATACTACTTCATATTCCTATTAAACTTACTACTTCATATTCCTCTTGTATATACTACTTTATATTCCTCTTAAACATACTACTTCATATTCCTCTTAAACATACTACTTCATATTCCTCTTAAACATACTACTTCATATTCCTCTTAAACATACTACTTCATATTCCTCTTAAATATACTACTTTAAATTCCTCTTAAACATACTACCTCATATTCCTCTAAAACATACTACTTCATATTCCTCTTAAACATACTACTTCATATTCCTCTTCAATAAATTACTTCATATTCCTCTTAAATATACTACTTCATATTCCTCTTAAACATACTACTTCATATTCCTCTTAAACATACTACTTCATATTCCTCCTAAACATACTACTTCATATTCCTCTTAAACATACTACTTCATATTCCTCTTAAATATACTACTTCATATTCCTCTTAAACATACTACTTCATATTCCTCTTAAACATACTACTTCATATTCCTCTTAAACATACTACTTCATATTCCTCTTAAATATACTACTTCATATTCATCTTAAGCATACTACTTCATATTCCTCTTAAACATACTACTTCATATTCCTCTTAAACATACTACTTCATATTCCTCTTAAACATACAACTTCATATTCCTCTTAAACATACTACTTCATATTCCTCTTAAACTTACTACTTCATATTCCTCTTAAATATACTACTTCATATTCCTCTTAAACATACTACTTCATATTCCTCTTAAACATACTACCTCATATTCCTCTCAAACATACTACTTCACATTCCTCTTAAACATACTACTTCATATTCCTCTTAAATAAATTACTTCATATTCCTCTTAAATATACTACTTCATATTCCTCTTAAACATACTACTTCATATTCCTCTTAAACATACTACTTCATATTCCTCTTAAACATACTACTTCATATTCCTCTTAAACATACTACTTCATATTCCACTTAAATATACTACTTCATATTCCTCTTAAACATACTACTTCATATTCCTCTTAAACATAATACTTCATATTCCTCTTAAACATACTACTTCAGATTCCTCTTAAATATACTACTTTATATTCCTCTTAAACATACTACTTCATATTCCTCTTAAATATACTACTTCATATTCCTTTTAAATATACTACTTTATATTCCTCTTAAACATACTACTTCATATTGCTCTTAAACATACTACTTCATATTCCTCTTAAACATATTACTTCATATTCCTCTTAAACATACTACTTCATATTCCTCTTAAACATACTACTTCATATTCCTCTTAAATATACTACTTCATATGCTTCTTAAATATACTACTTCCTATTCCTTTTAAATATACTACTTCATATTCCTTTTAAACATACTACTTCATATTCCTCTTAAACATACTACTTCATATTCCTCTTTAACATACTACTTCGTATTCCTCTTAAATATACTACTTCATATTCGTTTTAAAAATACTACTTCATATTCCTCTTAAACATACTACTTCATATTCCTCTTAAACATACTACTTCATATTCCTCTTAAACATACTACTTCATATTCCTCTTAACTATACTACTTCATATTCCTCTTAAACATACTACTTCATAGTCCTCTTCAAAATACTACTTCATATTCTTCCTAAACACACTTCTTCATATTCCTCTTAAACATACTACTTCATATTCCTCTTAAACATACTACTGCATATTCCTCTTAAACATACTACTTCATATTCCTCCTAAACATACTACTTCATATTCCTCTTAAACATACTACTTCATATTCCTCTTAAATATACTACTTCATATTCCTCTTAAACATACTACTTCATATTCCTCTTAAACATACTACTTCATATTCCTCTTAAACATTCTACTTCATATTCCTCTTAAATATACTACTTCATATTCATCTTAAGCATACTACTTCATATTCCTCTTAAACATACTACTTCATATTCCTCTTAAACATACTACTTCATATTCCTCTTAAACATACTACTTCATATTCCTCTTAAACATACTACTTCATATTCCTCTTAAACATACTACTTCATATTCCTCTTAAACATACTACTTTATATTCCTCTTAAATATACTACTTCAAATTCCCCTTAAACATACTACCTCATATTCCTCTCAAACATACTACTTCATATTCCTCTTAAACATACTACTTCATATTCCTCTTAAATAAATTACTTCATATTCCTCTTAAATATACTACTTCATATTCCTCTTAAACATACTACTTCATATTCCTCTTAAACATACTACTTCATATTCCTCTTAAACATACTACTTCATATTCCTCTTAAACATACTACTTCATATTCCTCTTAAATATACTACTTCATATTCCTCTTAAACATACTACTTCATATTCCTCTTAAACATAATACTTCATATTCCTCTTAAACATACTACTTCAGATTCCTCTTAAATATACTACTTTATATTCCTCTTAAACATACTACTTCATATTCCTCTTAAATATACTACTTCATATTCCTTTTAAATATACTACTTTATATTCCTCTTAAGCACACTACTTCATATTGCTCTTAAACATACTACTTCATATTCCTCTTAAACATACTACTTCATATTCCTCTTAAACATACTACTTCATATTCCTCTTAAACATACTACTTCATATTCCTCTTAAATAAACTACTTCATATGCTTCTTAAATATACTACTTCCTATTCCTTTTAAATATACTACTTCATATTCCTCTTAAACATACTACTTCATATTCCTCTTAAACATACTACTTCATATTCATCTTTAACATACTACTTCGTATTCCTCTTAAATATACTACTTCATATTCGTTTTAAAAATACTACTTCATATTCCTCTTAAACATACTACTTCATAGTCCTCTTAAACATACTACTTCATATTCCTCTTACACATACTACTTCATATTCCTCTTAACTATACTACTTCATATTCCTCTTAAACATACTACTTCATAGTCCTCTTCAAAATACTACTTCATATTCTTCCTAAACACACTTCTTCATATTCCTCTTAAACATACTACTTCATATTCCTCTTAAACATACTACTTCATATTCCTCTTGAACATACTACTTCATATTCCTCTGAAACATACTACTTCATATTCCTCTTAAACATACTCTTTCATATTCCACTTAAACATACTACTTTATATTCCTCCTAAACATACTACTTCATATTCCTCTTAAATATACTACTTCATATTTTTCTTAAACATACTACTTACTATTCCTCTTAAACATACTACTTCATATTCCTCTTAAACATACTACTTCATAGTCCTCTTAAACACACTACTTCATATTCCTCTTAAAAATACTACTTCATATTCCTCTTAAACATACTACTTCATATTCCTCTTAAATATACTACTTCATATTCCTCTTAAACATACTACTTCATATTCCTCTTAAATATACTACTTCATATTCCTCTTAAACATACTATTTCATATTCCTCTTAAATATACTACTTCATATTCATCTTAAATATACTACTTCCTATTCCTTTTAAATATACTACTTCATATTCCTCTTAAACATACTACTTCATATTCCTCTTAAACATACTACTTCATATTCCTCTTTAACATACTACTTCGTATTCCTCTTAAATATACTACTTCATATTCGTTTTAAAAATACTACTTCATATTCCTCTTAAACATACTACTTCATAGTCCTCTTAAACATACTACTTCATATTCCTCTTAAACATACTACTTCATATTCCTCTTAACTATACTATTTCATATTCCTCTTAAACATACTACTTCATAGTCATCTTCAAAATAATACTTCATATTCTTCCTAAACACACTTCTTCATATTCCTCTTAAACATACTACTTTATATTCCTCTTAAACATACTACTTCATATTCCTCTTAAACATACTACTTCATATTCCTCTGAAACATACTACTTCATATTCCTCTTAAACATACTCTTTCATATTCCTCTTAAACATACTACTTTATATTCCTCCTAAACATACTACTTCATATTCCTCTTAAATATACTACTTCATATTTTTCTTAAACATACTACTTACTATTCCTCTTAAACATACTACTTCATATTCCTCTTAAACATACTACTTCATAGTCCTCTTAAACATACTACTTCATATTCCTCTTAAAAATACTACTTCATATTCCTCTTAAACATACTACTTCATATTCCTCTTAAATATACTACTTCATATTCCTCTTAAACATACTACTTCATATTCCTCTTAAATATACTACTTCATATTCCTCTTAAACATACTATTTCATATTCCTCTTAAATATACTACTTCATATTCATCTTAAGCATACTACTTCATATTCCTCTTAAACATACTACTTCATATTCCTCTTAAACATACTACTTCATATTCCTCTTAAACATACTACTTCATATTCCTCTTAAACATACTACTTCATATTCCTCTTAACCTTACTACTTCATATTTCTCTTAAATATACTACTTCATATTCCTCTTAAACATACTACTTCATATTCCTCTTAAACATACTACTTCATATTCCTCTTAAACATACTACTTCATATTCCTCTTAAATATACTACTTCAAATTCCCCTTAAACATACTACCTCATATTCTTCTTAAACATACTATTTCATATTCCTCTTAAACATACTACTTCATATTCCTCTTAAATAAATTACTTCATAATCCTCTTAAATATACTACTTCATATTCCTCTTAAACATACTACTTCATATTCCTCTTAAACATACTACTTCATATTCCTCTTAAACATACTACTTCATATTCCTCTTAAATATACTACTTCATATGCTTCTTAAATATACTACTTCCCATTCCTTTTAAATATACTACTTCATATTCCTCTTAAACATACTACTTCATATTCCTCTTAAACATACTACTTCATATTCCTCTTTAACATACTACTTCGTATTCCTCTTAAATATACTACTTCATATTCGTTTTAAAAATACTACCCTATATTCCTCTTAAACATACTACTTCATATTCCTCTTAAACATACTACTTCATATTCCTCTTAAACATACTACTTCATATTCCTCTTAACTATACTACTTCATATTCCTCTTAAACATACTACTTCATAGTCCTCTTCAAAATACTACTTCATATTCTTCCTAAACACACTTCTTCATATTCCTCTTAAACATACTACTTCATATTCCTCTTAAACATACTACTTCATATTCCTCTTAAACATACTACTTCATATTCCTCCTAAACATACTACTTCATATTCCTCTTAAACATACTACTTCATATTCCTATTAAATATACTACTTCATATTCCTCTTAAACATACTACTTCATATTCCTCTTAAACATACTACTTCATATTCCTCTTAAACATACTACTTCATATTCCTCTTAAATATACTACTTCATATTCATCTTAAGCATACTACTTCATATTCCTCTTAAACATACTACTTCATATTCCTCTTAAACATACTACTTCATATTCCTCTTAAACATACTACTTCATATTCCTCTTAAACATACTACTTCATATTCCTCTTCAACTTACTACTTCATATTCCTCTTAAATATACTACTTCATATTCCTCTTAAACATACTACTTCATATTCCTCTTAAACATACTACTTCATATTCCTCTTAAACATACTACTTCATATTCCTCTTAAACATACTACTTTATATTCCTCTTAAATATACTACTTCAAATTCCACTTAAACATACTACCTCATATTCCTCTCAAACATACTACTTCATATTCCTCTTAAACATACTACTTCATATTCCTCTTAAATAAATTACTTCATATTCCTCTTAAACATACTACTTCATATTCCTCTTAAACATACTACTTCATATTCCTCTTAAATATACTACTTCATATTCCTCTTAAACATACTACTTCATATTCCTCTTAAACATAATACTTCATATTCCTCTTAAACATACTACTTCAGATTCCTCTTAAATATACTACTTTATATTCTTCTTAAACATACTACTTCATATTCCTCTTAAATATACTACTTCATATTCCTTTTAAATATACTACTTTATATTCCTCTTAAACATACTACTTCATATTGCTCTTAAACATACTACTTCATATTCCTCTTAAACATACTACTTCATATTCCTCTTAAACATACTACTTCATATTCCTCTTAAACATACTACTTCATATTCCTCTTAAATATACTACTTCATATGCTTCTTAAATATACTACTTCCTATTCCTTTTAAATATACTACTTCATATTCCTCTTAAACATACTACTTCATATTCCTCTTAAACATACTACTTCATATTCCTCTTTAACATACTACTTCGTATTCCTCTTAAATATACTACTTCATATTCGTTTTAAAAATACTACTTCATATTCCTCTTAAACATACTACTTCATAGTCCTCTTAAACATACTACTTCATATTCCTCTTAAACATACTACTTCATATTCCTCTTAACTATACTACTTCATATTCCTCTTAAACATACTACTTCATAGTCCTCTTCAAAATACTACTTCATATTCTTCCTAAACACACTTCTTCATATTCCTCTTAAACATACTACTTCATATTCCTCTTAAACATATTACTTCATATTCCTCTTAAACATACTACTTCATATTCCTCTGAAACATACTACTTCATATTCCTCTTAAACATACTCTTTCATATTCCTCTTAAACATACTACTTTATATTCCTCCTAAACATACTACTTCATATTCCTCTTAAATATACTACTTCATATTTTTCTTAAACATACTACTTACTATTCCTCTTACACATACTACTTCATATTCCTCTTAAACATACTACTTCATAGTCCTCTTAAACATACTACTTCATATTCCTCTTAAAAATACTACTTCATATTCCTCTTAAATATACTACTTCATATTCCTCTTAAATATACTACTTCATATTCCTCTTAAACATACTACTTCATATTCCTCTTATATATACTACTTCATATTCCTCTTAAACATACTATTTCATATTCCTCTTAAATATACTACTTCATATTCATCTTAAGCATACTACTTCATATTCCTCTTAAACATACTACTTCATATTCCTCTTAAACATACTACTTCATATTCCTCTTAAACATACTACTTCATATTCCTCTTAAACATACTACTTCATATTCCTCTTAAACTTACTACTTCATATTACTCTTAAATATACTACTTCATATTCCTCTTAAACATACTACTTCATATTCCTCTTAAACATACTACTTCATATTCCTCTTAAACATACTACTTCATATTCCTCTTAAACATACTACTTCATATTCCTCTTAAATATACTACTTCAAATTCCCATTAAACATACTACCTCATATTCCTCTTAAACATACTACTTCATATTCCTCTTAAACATACTACTTCATATTCCTCTTAAATAAATTACTTCATATTCCTCTTAAATATACTACTTCATATTCCTCTTAAACATACTACTTCAAATTCTTCTTAAACATACTACCTCATATCCCTCTTAAACATACTACTTCATATTCCTCTTAAACATACTACATCATATTCCTCTTAAATAAATTACTTCATATTCCTCTTAAATATACTACTTCATATTCCTCTTAAACATACTACTTCATATTCCTCTTAAACATACTACTTCATATTCCTCTTAAACATACTACTTCATATTCCTCTTAAACATACTACTTCATATTCCTCTTAAACATACTACTTCATATTCCTCTTAAACATACGACTTCATATTCCTCTTAAACATACTACTTCATATTCCTCTTAAACATACTACTTCATATTCCTCTTAAACATACTACTTCATATTCCTCTTAAATATACTACTTCATATTCCTTTTAAATATACTACTTTATATTCCTCTTAAACATACTACTTCATATTGCTCTTAAACATACTACTTCATATTCCTCTTAAACATACTACTTCATATTCCTCTTAAACATACTACTTCATATTCCTCTTAAACATACTACTTCATATTCCTCTTAAATATACTACTTCATATGCTTCTTAAATATACTACTTCCTATTCCTTTTAAATATACTACTTCATATTCCTCTTAAACATACTACTTCATATTCCTCTTAAGCATACTACTTCATATTCCTCTTTAACATACTACTTCATATTCCTCTTAAAAATACTACTTCATATTCCTCTTAAATATACTACTTTATGTTCCTCTTAAATATACTACTTCATATTCCTCTTAAATATACTACTTCATATTCCTCTTAAACTTACTACTTCATATTCCTCCTAAACATACTACTTCATATTCCTCTTAAACATACTACTTTATATTCCTCTTAAACATACTACTTCATGTTCCTCTTAAACATACTACTTCATATTCCTCTTAATTATACTACTTCATATTCCCCGTAAATATTCTACTTCATATTCATCTTTAATATACTACTTCATATTCCTCTTAAATATACTACTTCATATTCCTTTTAAATATACTACTTTATATTCCTCTTAAACATACTACTTCATATTGCTCTTAAACATACTACTTCATATTCCTCTTAAACATACTACTTCATATTCCTCTTAAACATACTACTTCATATTCCTCTTAAACATAATACTTCATATTCCTCTTAAATATACAACTTCATATGCTTCTTAAATATACTGCTTCCTATTCCTTTTAAATATACTACTTCATATTCCTCTTAAACATACTACTTTATATTCCTCTTAAACATACTACCTCATATTCCTCTTAAACATACTACTTCATATTCCTCTTAAACATACTACTTCATATTCCTCTTAAATAAATTACTTCATATTCCTCTTAAATATACTACTTCATATTCCTCTTAAACATACTACTTCATATTCCTCTTAAACATACTACTTCATATTCCTCTTAAACATACTACTTCATATTCCTCTAAAACATACTACTTCATATTCCTCTTAAACATACTACTTCATATTGCTCTTAAACATACGACTTCATATTCCTCTTAAACATACTACTTCATATTCCTCTTAAATATACTACTTCATATTCCTTTTAAATATACTACTTTATATTCCTCTTAAACATACTACTTCATATTGCTCTTAAACATACTACTTCATATTCCTCTTAAACATACTACTTCATATTCCTCTTAAATATTCTACTTCATATTCCTCTTAAATATACTACTTCATATTCCTCTTAAACATACTACTTCATATTCCTCTTAAACATACTACTTCATATTCCTCTTAAACATACTACTTCATATTCCTCTTAAATATACTACTTCATATTCATCTTAAACATACAACTTCATATTCCTCTTAAACATACTACTTCATATTCCTCTTAAACATACTACTTCATATTCCTCTTAAACATACTACTTCATATTCCTCTTAAACATACTACTTCATATTCCTCTTAAACATACTACTTCATATTCCTATTAAACTTACTACTTCATATTCCTCTTAATTATACTACTTCATATTCCCCGTAAATATTCTACTTCATATTCATCTTTAATATACTACTTCATATTCCTCTTAAATATATTACTTCATATTCCTTTTAAATATACTACTTTATATTCCTCTTAAACATACTACTTCATATTGCTCTTAAACATACTACTTCATATTCCTCTTAAACATACTACTTCATATTCCTCTTAAACATACTACTTCATATTCCTCTTAAACATAATACTTCATATTCCTCTTAAATATACTACTTCATATGCTTCTTAAATATACTACTTCCTATTCCTTTTAAATATACTACTTCATATTCCTCTTAAACATACTACTTTATATTCCTCTTAAACATACTACCTCATATTCCTCTTAAACATACTACTTCATATTCCTCTTAAACATACTACTTCATATTCCTCTTAAATAAATTACTTCATATTCCTCTTAAATATACTACTTCATATTCCTCTTAAACATACTACTTCATATTCCTCTTAAACATACTACTTCATATTCCTCTTAAACATACTACTTCATATTCCTCTTAAACATACTACTTCATATTCCTCTTAAACATACTACTTCATATTGCTCTTAAACATACGACTTCATATTCCTCTTAAACATACTACTTCATATTCCTCTTAAATATACTACTTCATATTCCTTTTAAATATACTACTTTATATTCCTCTTAAACATACTACTTCATATTGCTCTTAAACATACTACTTCATATTCCTCTTAAACATACTACTTCATATTCCTCTTAAACATACTACTTCATATTCCTCTTAAATATACTACTTCATATTCCTCTTAAACATACTACTTCATATTCCTCTTAAACATACTACTTCATATTCCTCTTAAACATACTACTTCATATTCCTCTTAAATATACTACTTCATATTCATCTTAAACATACAACTTCATATTCCTCTTAAACATACTACTTCATATTCCTCTTAAACATACTACTTCATATTCCTCTTAAACATACTACTTCATATTCCTCTTAAACATACTACTTCATATTCCTCTTAAACATACTAATTCATATTCCTATTAAACTTACTACTTCATATTCCTCTTGTATATACTACTTTATATTCCTCTTAAACATACTACTTCATATTCCTCTTAAACATACTACTTCATATTCCTCTTAAACATACTACTTCATATTCCTCTTAAACATACTACTTCATATTCCTCTTAAACATACTACCTCATATTCCTCTTAAACATACTACTTCATATTCCTCTTAAACATACTACTTCATATTCCTCTTCAATAAATTACTTCATATTCCTCTTAAATATACTACTTCATATTCCTCTTAAACATACTACTTCATATTCCTCTTAAACATACTACTTCATATTCCTCCTAAACATACTACTTCATATTCCTCTTAAACATACTACTTCATATTCCTCTTAAATATACTACTTCATATTCCTCTTAAACATACTACTTCATATTCCTCCTAAACATACTACTTCATATTCCTCTTAAACATACTACTTCATATTCCTCTTAAATATACTACTTCATATTCATCTTAAGCATACTACTTCATATTCCTCTTAAACATACTACTTCATATTCCTCTTAAACATACTACTTCATATTCCTCTTAAACATACTACTTCATATTCCTCTTAAACATACTACTTCATATTCCTCTTAAACTTACTACTTCATATTCCTCTTAAATATACTACTTCATATTCCTCTTAAACATACTACTTCATATTCCTCTTAAACATACTACTTCATATTCCTCTTAAACATACTACTTCATATTCCTCTTAAACATACTACTTTATATTCCTCTTAAATATACTACTTCAAATTCCCCTTAAACATACTACCTCATATTCCTCTCAAACATACTACTGCATATTCCTCTTAAACATACTACTTCATATTCCTCTTAAATAAATTACTTCATATTCCTCTTAAATATACTACTTCATATTCCTCTTAAACATACTACTTCATATTCCTCTTAAACATACTACTTCATATTCCTCTTAAACATACTACTTCATATTCCTCTTAAACATACTACTTCATATTCCTCTTAAATATACTACTTCATATTCCTCTTAAACATACTACTTCATATTCCTCTTAAACATAATACTTCATATTCCTCTTAAACATACTACTTCAGATTCCTCTTAAATATACTACTTTATATTCCTCTTAAACATACTACTTCATATTCCTCTTAAATATACTACTTCATATTCCTTTTAAATATACTACTTTATATTCCTCTTAAACGTACTACTTCATATTGCTCTTAAACATACTACTTCATATTCCTCTTAAACATACTACTTCATATTCCTCTTAAACATACTACTTCATATTCCTCTTAAACATACTACTTCATATTCCTCTTAAATATACTACTTCATATGCTTCTTAGATATACTACTTCCTATTCCTTTTAAATATACTACTTCATATTCCTCTTAAACATACTACTTCATATTCCTCTTAAACATACTTCTTCATATTCCTCTTTAACATACTACTTCGTATTCTTCTTAAATATACTACTTCATATTCGTTTTAAAAATACTACTTCATATTCCTCTTAAACATACTACTTCATATTCCTCTTAAACATACTACTTCATATTCCTCTTAAACATACTACTTCATATTCCTCTTAACTATACTACTTCATATTCCTCTTAAACATACTACTTCATAGTCCTCTTCAAAATACTACTTCATATTCTTCCTAAACACACTTCTTCATATTCCTCTTAAACATACTACTTCATATTCCTCTTAAATATACTACTTCATATTCCTCTTAAACATACTACTTCATATTCCTCCTAAACATACTACTTCATATTCCTCTTAAACATACTACTTCATATTCCTCTTAAATATACTACTTCATATTCCTCTTAAACATACTACTTCATATTCCTCTTAAACATACTACTTCATATTCCTCTTAAACATACTACTTCATATTCCTCTTAAATATACTACTTCATATTCATCTTAAGCATACTACTTCATATTCCTCTTAAACATACTACTTCATATTCCTCTTAAACATACTACTTCATATTCCTCTTAAACATACTACTTCATATTCCTCTTAAACATACTACTTCATATTCCTCTTAAACTTACTACTTCATATTCCTCTTAAATATACTACTTCATATTCCTCTTAAACATACTACTTCATATTCCTCTTAAACATACTACTTCATATTCCTCTTAAACATACTACTTCATATTCCTCTTAAACATACTACTTTATATTCCTCTTAAATATACTACTTCAAATTCCACTTAAACATACTACCTCATATTCCTCTCAAACATACTACTTCATATTCCTCTTAAACATACTACTTCATATTCCTCTTAAATAAATTAGTTCATATTCCTCTTAAATATACTACTTCATATTCCTCTTAAACATACTACTTCATATTCCTCTTAAACATACTACTTCATATTCCTCTTAAATATACTACTTCATATTCCTCTTAAACATACTACTTCATATTCCTCTTAAACATAATACTTCATATTCCTCTTAAACATACTACTTCAGATTCCTCTTAAATATACTACTTTATATTCCTCTTAAACATACTACTTCATATTCCTCTTAAATATACTACTTCATATTCCTTTCAAATATACTACTTTATATTCCTCTTAAATATACTACTTCATATTGCTCTTAAACATACTACTTCATATTCCTCTTAAACATACTACTTCATATTCCTCTTAAACATACTACTTCATATTCCTCTTAAACATACTACTTCATATTCCTCTTAAATATACTACTTCATATGCTTCTTAAATATACTACTTCCTATTCCTTTTAAATATACTACTTCATATTCCTCTTAAACATACTACTTCATATTCCTCTTAAACATACTACTTCATATTCCTCTTTAACATACTACTTCGTATTCCTCTTAAATATACTACTTCATATTCGTTTTAAAAATACTACTTCATATTCCTCTTAAACATACTACTTCATAGTCCTCTTAAACATACTACTTCATATTCCTCTTAAACATACTACTTCATATTCCTCTTAACTATACTACTTCATATTCCTCTTAAACATACTACTTCATAGTCCTCTTCAAAATACTACTTCATATTCTTCCTAAACACACTTCTTCATATTCCTCTTAAACATACTACTTCATATTCCTCTTAAACATACTACTTCATATTCCTCTTAAACATACTACTTCATATTCTTCTGAAACATACTACTTCATATTCCTCTTAAACATACTCTTTCATATTCCTCTTAAACATACTACTTTATAATCCTCCTAAACATACTACTTCATATTCCTCTTAAATATACTACTTCATATTTTTCTTAAACATACTACTTACTATTCCTCTTAAACATACTACTTCATATTCCTCTTAAACATACTACTTCATAGTCCTCTTAAACATACTACTTCATATTCCTCTTAAAAATACTACTTCATATTCCTCTTAAACATACTACTTCATATTCCTCTTAAATATACTACTTCATATTCCTCTTAAACATACTACTTCATATTCCTCTTAAATATACTACTTCATATTCCTCTTAAACATACTATTTCATATTCCTCTTAAATATACTACTTCATATTCATCTTAAGCATACTACTTCATATTCCTCTTAAACATACTACTTCATATTCCTCTTAAACATGCTACTTCATATTCCTCTTAAACATACTACTTCATATTCCTCTTAAACATACTACTTCATATTCCTCTTAAACTTACTACTTCATATTTCTCTTAAATATACTACTTCATATTCCTCTTAAACATACTACTTCATATTCCTCTTAAACATACTACTTCATATTCCTCTTAAACATACTACTTCATATTCCTCCTCAACATACTACTTCATATTCCTCTTAAATATACTACTTCAAGTTCCCCTTAAACATACTACCTCATATTCCTCTTAAACATACTACTTCATATTCCTCTTAAACATACTACTTCATATTCCTCTTAAATAAATTACTTCATATTCCTCTTAAATATACTACTTCATATTCCTCTTAAACATACTACTTCATATTCCTCTTAAACATACTACTTCATATTCCTCTTAAACATACTACTTCATATTCCTCTTAAATATACTACTTCAAATTCCCCTTAAACATACTACCTCATATTCCTCTTAAACATACTACTTCATATTCCTCTTAAACATACTACTTCATATTCCTCTTAAATAAATTACTTCATATTCCTCTTAAATATACTACTTCATATTCCTCTTAAACATACTACTTCATATTCCTCTTAAACATACTACTTCATATTCCTCTTAAACATACTACTTCATATTCCTCTTTAACATACTACTTCGTATTCCTCTTAAATATACTACTTCATATTCGTTTTAAAAATACTACTTCATATTCCTCTTAAACATACTACTTCATATTCCACTTAAACATACTACTTCATATTCCTCTTAAACATACTACTTCATATTCCTCTTAACTATACTATTTCATATTCCTCTTAAACATACTACTTCAAAATACTACTTCATATTCTTCCTAAACACACTTCTTCATATTCCTCTTTAACATACTACTTCATATACCTCTTAAACATACTACTTCATATTCCTCTTAAACATACTACTTCATATTCCTCCTAAACATACTACTTCATATTCCTCTTAAACATACTACTTCATATTCCTCTTAAATATACTACTTCATATTCCTCTTAAACATACTACTTCATATTCCTCTTAAACATACTACTTCATATTCCTCTTAAACATACTACTTCATATTCCTCTTAAATATACTACTTCATATTCATCTTAAGCATACTACTTCATATTCCTCTTAAACATACTACTTCATATTCCTCTTAAACATACTACTTCATATTCCTCTTAAACATACTACTTCATATTCCTCTTAAACATACTACTTCATATTCCTCTTAAACTTACTACTTCATATTCCTCTTAAATATACTACTTCATATTCCTCTTAAACATACTACTTCATATTCCTCTTAAACATACTACTTCATATTCCTCTTAAACATACTACTTCATATTCCTCTTAAACATACTACTTTATATTCCTCTTAAATATACTACTTCAAATTCCACTTAAAAATACTACCTCATATTCCTCTTAAACACAATACTTCATATTCCTCTTAAACATACTACTTCAGATTCCTCTTAAATAAATTACTTCATATTCCTCTTAAACATACTACTTCATATTCCTCTTAAACATACTACTTCATATTCCTCTTAAATATACTACTTCATATTCCTCTTAAACATACTACTTCATATTCCTCTTAAACATAATACTTCATATTCCTCTTAAACATACTACTTCAGATTCCTCTTAAATATACTACTTTATATTCCTCTTAAACATACTACTTCATATTCCTCTTAAATATACTACTTCATATTCCTTTTAAATATACTACTTTATATTCCTCTTAAACATACTACTTCATATTGCTCTTAAACATACTACTTCATATTCCTCTTAAACATACTACTTCATATTCCTCTTAAACATACTACTTCATATTCCTCTTAAACATACTACTTCATATTCCTCTTAAATATACTACTTCAAATGCTTCTTAAATATACTACTTCCTATTCCTTTTAAATATACTACTTCATATTCCTCTTAAACATACTACTTCATATTCCTCTTAAACATACTACTTCATATTCCTCTTTAACATACTACTTCGTATTCCTCTTAAATATACTACTTCATATTCGTTTTAAAAATACTACTTCATATTCCTCTTAAACATACTACTTCTTAGTCCTCTTAAACATACTACTTCATATTCCTCTTAAACATACTACTTCATATTCCTCTTAACTATACTACTTCATATTCCTCTTAAACATACTACTTCATAGTCCTCTTCAAAATACTACTTCATATTCTTCCTAAACACACTTCTTCATATTCCTCTTAAACATACTACTTCATATTCCTCTTAAACATACTACTTCATATTCCTCTTAAACATACTACTTCATATTCCTCTGAAACATACTACTTCATATTCCTCTTAAACATACTCTTTCATATTCCTCTTAAACATACTACTTTATATTCCTCCTAAACATACTACTTCATATTCCTCTTAAATATACTACTTCATATTTTTCTTAAACATACTACTTACTATTCCTCTTAAACATACTACTTCATATTCCTCTTAAACATACTACTTCATAGTCCTCTTAAACATACTACTTCATATTCCTCTTAAAAATACTACTTCAATTCCTCTTAAACATACTACTTCATATTCCTCTTAAATATACTACTTCATATTCCTCTTAAACATACTACTTCATATTCCTCTTAAATATACTACTTCATATTCCTCTTAAACATACTATTTCATATTCCTCTTAAATATACTACTTCATATTCATCTTCAGCATACTACTTCATATTCCTCTTAAACATACTACTTCATATTCCTCTTAAACATACTACTTCATATTCCTCTTAAACATACTACTTCATATTCCTCTTAAACATACTACTTCATATTCCTCTTAAACTTACTACTTCATATTTCTCTTAAATATACTACTTCATATTCCTCTTAAACATACTACTTCATATTCCTCTTAAACATACTACTTCATATTCCTCTTAAACATACTACTTCATATTCCTCTTAAATATACTACTTCATATTCCTCTTAAACATACTATTTCATATTCCTCTTAAATATACTACTTCATATTCATCTTCAGCATACTACTTCATATTCCTCTTAAACATACTACTTCATATTCCTCTTAAACATACTACTTCATATTCCTCTTAAACATACTACTTCATATTCCTCTTAAACATACTACTTCATATTCCTCTTAAACTTACTACTTCATATTTCTCTTAAATATACTACTTCATATTCCTCTTAAACATACTACTTCATATTCCTCTTAAACATACTACTTCATATTCCTCTTAAACATACTACTTCATATTCCTCTTAAACATACTACTTCATATTCCTCTTAAATATACTACTTCAAATTCCCCTTAAACATACTACCTCATATTCCTCTTAAACATACTACTTCATATTCCTCTTAAACATACAACTTCATATTTCTCTTAAATAAATTACTTCATATTCCTCTTAAATATACTACTTCATATTCCTCTTAAACATACTACTTCATATTCCTCTTAAACATACTACTTCATATTCCTCTTAAACATACTACTTCATATTCCTCTTAAACATACTACTTCATATTCCTCTTAAATATACTACTTCATATTCCTCTTAAACATACTACTTCATATTCCTCTTAAACATAATACTTCATATTCCTCTTAAACATACTACTTCAGATTCCTCTTAAATATACTACTTTATATTCCTCTTAAACATACTACTTCACATTCCTCTTAAACATACTACTTCATATTCCTCTTAAACATACGACTTCATATTCCTCTTAAACATACCACTTCATATTCCTCTTAAACATACTACTTCATATTCCTTTTAAACATACTACTTCATATTCCTCTTAAACATACGACTTCATATTCCTCTTAAACATACCACTTCATATTCCTCTTAAACATACTACTTCATATTCCTTTTAAACATACTACTTCATATTCCTCTTAAATATACTACTTCATTTTCCTTTTAAATATACTACTTTATATTCCTCTTAAACATACTACTTCATATTGCTCTTAAACATACTACTTCATATTCCTCTTAAACATACTACTTCATATTCCTCTTAAACATACTACTTCATATTCCTCTTAAACATACTACTTCATATTCCTCTTAAACATACTACTTCATATTCCTCTTAACTATACTACTTCATATTCCTCTTAAACATACTACTTCATATTCCTCTTCAAAATACTACTTCATATTCCTCCAAAACACACTTCTTCATATTCCTCTTAAACATACTACTTCATATTCCTCTTAAACATACTACTTCATATTCCTCTTAAATATACTACTTCATATTCCTCTTGAACATACTACTTCATATTCCTCTTAAACATACTACTTCATATTCTTCTGAAACATACCACTTCATATTCCTCTTAAACATACTACTTCATATTCCTCTTAAACATACTACTTTATATTCCTCTTAAACATACTACTTCATATTCCTCTTAAATATACTACTTCATATTTTTCTTAAACATACTACTTACTATTCCTCTTAAACATACTACTTCATATTCCTCTTAAACGTACTACTTCATAGAGTCCTCTTAAACATACTACTTCATATTCCTCTTAAATATACTACTTCATATTCCTCTTAAACATACTACTTCATATTCCTCTTAAATATACTACTTCATATTCCTCTTAAACATACTACTTCATATTCATCTTAAATATACTACTTCATATTCCTCTTAAACATACTATTTCATATTCCTCTTAAATATACTACTTCATATTCCTCTTAAACATACTACTTCATATTCCTCTTAAACATACTACTTCATATTCCTCTTCAACATACTACTTCATATTCCTCTTAAACATACTACCTCATGTTCCTCTTAAACATACTACTTCATATTCCTCTTAATTATACTACTTCATATTCCCCTTAAATATTCTACTTCATATTCCTCTTAAATATACTACTTCATATTCCTCTTAAAGATACTACTTCATATTCCTCTTAAATATACTACTTTAAATTCCTCTTAAATATACTACTTCATATTCCTCTTAAATATACTACTTCATATTCCTCTTAAACATACTACCTCATATTCCTCTTAAACATACTACTTCATATTCCTCTTAAACATACTACCTCATATTCCTCTTAAATATACTACTTCATATTTCTCTTAAACATACTACTTCATATTCCTCTTAAACATACTACTTCATATTCCTCTTAAACATTCTTCTTCATATTCCTCTTAAATATACTACTTTATATTCATCTTAAACATACTACTTCATATTACTCTTAAACATACTACTTCATATTTCTCTTAAACATCCTACTGCATATTCCTCTTAAACGTACTACTTCATATTCTTCTTAAACATACTACTTCATATTTCTCTTAAACTTATTACTTCATATTCCTCTTAAATATACTACTTCATATTCCTCTTAAACGTTCTACTTCATATTCCTCTTAAACATACTACTTCATATTCCTCTTAAACATACTACTTCATATTCCTCTTAAACATACTACTTCATATTCCTCTTAAATATACTACTTCAAATTTCTCTTAAACATACTACTTCATATTCCTCTTAAACATACTACTTCATATTCCTCTTAAACATACTACTTCATATTCCTCTTAAACATACTACTTCAAATTCCTCTTAAATATACTACTTCATATTCCTCTTAAACATGCTATTTCTTATTCCTCTTAAACATATTACTTCATATTCCTCTTAAACATACTACTTCATATTCCTCTTAAATATACTACTTTATATTCCTCTTAAACATACTACTTCTTATTCCTCTTACTTATACAATTGTACTTCATATTCCTTTTAAACATACTACTTTATATTCCTCTTAAACATACTACTTCATATTCCTCTTAAACATACTACTTCATATTCCTCCTAAATATACTACTTCACATTCCTCTTAAACATTCTACTTCATATTCCTCTTAAATATACTACTTTATATTCCTCTTAAACATATTACTTCACATTCCTCTTAAACATACTACTTCATATTCCTCTTAAATATACTACTTCATATTCCTCTTAAATATACTACTTCATATTCCTCTTAAACATATTACTTCATATTCCTCTTAAACATACTACTTCATATTCCTCTTCAACATACTACTTCATATTCCTCTTAAATATACTACTTTATATTCCTCTTACACATACTACTTCATATTCCTCTTAAATATACTACTTCATATTCCTTTTAAACATACTATTTCATATTCCTCTTAAACATACTACTTCATATTCCTCTTAATCATACTACTTCATATTCCTCTTAAACATACTACTTCTTATTCCTCTTAAACATACTACTTCATATTTCTCTTAAACATACACCTTCATATTCCTCTTAAACAGACTACTTCATATTCCTCTTAAACATACTACTTCATATTCCTCTTTAACATACTACTTCATATTCCTCTTAAATGTACTACTTCATATTCGTCTAAAATATACTACTTCATATTCCTCTTAAACATACTGCTTCATATTCCTCTTAAATATACTACTTCATATTCCTCTTAAACATACTACTTCATATTCCTCTTAAACATACTACTTCATATTCCTCTTAAACATACTACATCATATTCCTCTTAAATATACTACTTCATATTCCTTTTAAATATACAACTTCATATTACTCTTAAACATACTACTTCATATTCCTCTTAAACATACTACTTCATATTCCTCTTAAACATACTACTTCATATTCCTATTAAACATACTACTTCATATTCCTGTTAAATATACTACTTCATATTTCTCTTAAACATACTACTTCATATTCCTCTTAAACATATTATTCATATTCCTCTTAAACATACTACTTCAAATTCCTCTTAAATATACTACTTCATATTCCTCTTAAACATGCTATTTCTTATTCCCCTTAAACATATTACTTCATATTCCTCTTAAACATACTACTTCATATTCCTCTTAAATATACTACTTTATATTCCTCTTAAACATACTACTTCTTATTCCTCTTACATATACAATTGTACTTCATATTCCTCTTTAACAGACTACTTCATATTCCTCTTAAACATACTACTTCATATTCCTCTTAAACATACTACTTCATATTCCTCTTAAAGATACTACTTCATATTCCTCTTAAACATACTACTTCATATTCCTATTAAATATACTACTTCATATTCCTCTTAAATATACTACTTCATATTCCTCTTAAATATACTACTTCATATTTCTCTTAAACATACTACTTCATATTCCTCTTAAACATATTATTCATATTCCTCTTAAACATACCACTCCAAATTCCTCTTAAATATACTACTTCATATTCCTCTTAAACATGCTATTTCTTATTCCTCTTAAACATATTACTTCATATTCCTCTTAAACATACTACTTCATATTCCTCTTAAATATACTACTTTATATTCCTCTTAAACATACTACTTCTTATTCCTCTTACATATACAATTGTACTTCATATTCCTCTTAAACATACTACTTCATATTCCTCTTAAATATACAACTTCATATTCCTCTTAAATATACTACTTCATATTCCTCTTAAATATACTACTTCATATTCCTCTTAAACATACTACTTCATATTCCTCTTAAACATATTACTTCATATTCCTCTTAAACATACTACTTCATATTCCTCTTAAATATACTACTTCATATTCCTCTTAAACATACTACTTCATATTTCTCTTAAGCATAGTATTTCAAATTCCTCTTAAATATACTACTTCATATTCCTCTTACATATACTACTTCATATTCCTCTTAAATATACTACTTCATATTCCTGTTAAACATCCTACTTCATATTCCTCTTATACATACTACTTCATATTCCTCTTAAACATACTACTTCATATTCCGCTTAAACATACGGCTTCATATTCCTCTTAAATAAAATACTTCACATTCCTCTTAAACATACTACTCATATTCCTCTTAAACATACTACTTCATATCCCTCTTAAGCATACTACTTCATATTCCTCTTATATATACTACTTCATATTCCTCTAAAATATACTACCTCATATTCCTCTTAAACATACTACTCCATATTCCTCTTAAATATAATACTTCTTATTCCTCTTACATATACAATTGTACTTCATATTCCTCTTAAACAGACTACTTCATATTCCTCTTAAACATACTACTTCATATTCCTCTTAAACATACTACTTCATATTCCTCTTAAACATACTACTTAATATTCCTCTTAAACATACTACTTCATATTCCTCTTAAATATACTACTTCATATTCCTCTTAAATATACTACTTCATATTCCTCTTAAATATACTACTTCATATTTCTCTTAAACATACTACTTCATATTCCTCTTAAACATATTATTAATATTCCTCTTAAACATACTACTTCAAATTCCTCTTAAATGTACTACTTCATATTCCTCTTAAACATGCTATTTCTTATTCCTCTTATACATATTACTTCATATTCCTCTTAAACATACTACTTCATATTCCTCTTAAATATACTACTTTATATTCCTCTTAAACATACTACTTCTTATTCCTCTTACATATACAATTGTACTTCATATTCCTCTTAAACATACTACTTTATATTCCTCTTAAACATACTACTTCATATTCCTCTTAAACATACTACTTCATATTTCTCTTAAATATACTACTTCACATTCCTTTAAACATTCTACTTCATATTCCTCTTAAATATACTACTTTATATTCCTCTTAAACATACTACTTCACATTCCTCTTAAACATACTACTTCAGATTCCTCTTAAATATACTACTTCATATTCCTCTTAAATATACTACTTCATATTCCTCTTAAATATACTACTTCATATTCCTCTTAAACATACTACTTCATATTCCTCTTAAACATAATACTTCATATTCCTCTTAAACATACTACTTCATAATCCTCTTAAATATACTACTTCATATTCCTCTTAAACATACTACTTCATATTTCTCTTAAGCATAGTATTTCATATCCCTCTTAAATATACTACTTCATATTCCTCTTACATATACTACTTCATATTCCTCTTAAATATACTACTTCATATTCCTGTTAAACATACTACTTCATATTCCTCTTATACATACTACTTCATATTCCTCTTAAACATACTACTTCATATTCCTCTTAAACATACGGCTTCATATTCCTCTTAAATAAAATACTTCACATTCCTCTTAAACATACTACTCATATTCCTCTTAAACATACTACTCCATATCCCTCTTAAACATACTACTTCATATTCCTCTTATATATACTACTTCATATTCCTCTTAAATATACTACCTCATATTCCTCTTAAACATACTACTCCATATTCCTCTTAAACATACTACTTCATATTCCTTAAACATACTACTTCATATTCCTCTTAAGCATACTACTTCATATTCCTCTTAATACTTCATATTCCTCTTAAACATACTACATCATATTCCTCTTAAATATACTACTTCATATTCCTGTTAAATATACTACTTCATATTCCTCTTAAACAAACTACTTCACAATCCTTTCAAACATACTACTTCATATTCCTCTTAAATATACTACTTCATATTCCTCTTACATATACTATTTCATTTTCCTCTTAAACATACTACTTCATATTCCTCTTAAACATACTACTTCATATTCCTCTTAAACATACTACTTCATATTCCTCTTATACATTCTACTTCATATTCCTCTTAAACATACTACTTCATATTCCTCTTAAACATACTACTTCATATTCCCCTTAAATATACCACTTCATATTCCTCTTAAATATACTACTTCATATTCCTCTTAAGCATAATACTTCCAATTCCTCTTAAACATACTACTTCATATTCCTCTTAAACATACTACTTCATATTTCTCTTAACTATACTACTTCATATTCCTCGAAAATATATTACTTCATATTCCTCTTAAACATTCTTCTTCATATTCCTCTTCAATATACTACTGCATATTCCTCTTAAATATACTACCTCATATTCCTCTTAAACATACTACTTCATATTCCTCTTAAACATACTACTTCATATTCCTCTTAAACATACTACTTCATATTCCTCTTAAGCTTACTACTTCATATTCCTCTTAAACATACTACTTCATATTCCTCTTAAATATACTAAGTCATTTTCTTCTTAAATATACTACTTCATATTCCTCTTAAACATACTACTTCATATTCCTCTTAATACTTCATATTCCTATTAAACATACTACTTCATATTCCTTAAACATACTACTTCATATTCCTCTTAAGCATACTACTTCATATTCCTCTTAATACTTCATATTCATCTTAAACATACTACATCATATTCCTCTTAAACATACTACTTCATATTCCTCTTAAACATACTACTTCATATTCTTCTTATACATTCTGCTTCATATTCCTCTTAAACATACTACTTCATATTCCTCTTAAATATACTACTTCATATTCCTCTTAAATATACTACTTCATATTCCTGTTAAGCATACTACTTCATATTCCTCTTAAACATACTACTTCATTTTCCTCTTAAATATACTACTTCATATTCCTCTTAAACAGACTACTTCATAATCCTTTCAAACATACTACTTCATATTCCTCTTAAGCATACTACTTCATATTCCTCTTAATACTTCATATTCCTCTTAAACATACAACATCATATTCCTCTTAAATATACTACTTCATATTCCTCTTAAATATACTACTTTATATTCTTCTTAAACATACTACTTCATATTCCTCTTAAGCATACTACTTCATATTCCTCTTAAACATACTACTTCATATTCCTCTTATACATTCTACTTCATATTCCTCTTAAACATACTACTTGATATTCCTCTTAAACATACTACTTCATATTCCCCTTAAATATACTACTTCATATTCCTCTTAAGCATAATACTTCCAATTCCTCTTAAACATACTACTTCATATTCCTCTTAAACATACTACTTCATATTCCTCTTAACTATACTACTTCATATTCCTCGAAAATATATTACTTCATATTCCTCTTAAACATTCTTCTTCATATTCCTCTTAAATATACTACTGCATATTCCTCTTAAATATACTACCTCATATTCCTCTTAAACATACTACTTCATATTCCTCTTAAACATACTACTTCATATTCCTCTTAAACATACTACTTCATATTCCTCTTATGCTTACTACTTCATATTCCTCTTAAACATACTACTTCATATTCCTCTTAAATATACTACTTCATTTTCTTCTTAAATATACTACTTCATATTCCTCTTAAACATACTACTTCATATTCCTCTTAATACTTCATATTCCTCTTAAACATACTACTTCATATTCCTCTTAAATATACTATTTCATATTCCTCTTAAATATACTACTGCATATTCCTCTTAAATATACTACCTCATATTCCTCTTAAACATACTACTTCATATTCCTCTTAAACATACTACTTCATATTCCTTTTAAATATACAGCTTCATATTACTCTTAAACATACTACTTCGTATTCCTCTTAAACATAATACTTCATATTCCTCTTATATATACTACTTCATATTCCTCTTAAACATACTATTTCATATTCCTCTTAAACATACTACTTAATATTCCTCTTAAAAATACTACTTCATATTCCTCTTAAACATACTACTTCATATTCCTCTTAAACATACTACTTCATATTCCTCTTAATCATACTACTTCATATTCCTCTTAATTATACTACTTCATATTCCTCTTAAATATACTACTTCATATTTTTCTTAAACATACTTCTTCATATTCCTCTTAAACATACTACTTCATATTCCTCTTAAACATACTACTTCATATTCCTCTTCAACATACTACTTCATATTCCTCTTAACTATACTACTTTATATTCCTCTTACACATACTACTTCATATTCCTCTTAAATATACTACTTCATATTCCTCTTAAACATTCTACTTCATATTCCTCTTAAATATACTACTTTATATTCCTCTTAAACATACTACTTCACATTCCTCTTAAACATACTACTTCATATTCCTCCTAAATTTACTACTTCATATTCCTCTTAAATATACTACTTCATATTCCTCTTAAATATACTACTTCATATTCCTCTTAAACATACTACTTCATATTCCTCTTAAACATA
This sequence comes from Atherix ibis, assembly GCA_958298945.1. Classification (NCBI taxonomy): domain Eukaryota; kingdom Metazoa; phylum Arthropoda; class Insecta; order Diptera; family Athericidae; genus Atherix; species Atherix ibis. Next base: position 573,607 of record CATQJD010000111.1, read on the forward strand.
TTACTTCATATTCCTCTTAAACATACTACTTCATATTCCTCTTCAACATACTACTTCATATTCCTCTTAAATATACCACTTTATATTCCTCGTACACGTACTACTTCATATTCCTCTTAAATATACTACTTCATATTCCTCTTAAACATACTATTTCATATTCCTCTTAAACATACTACTTCATATTCCTCTTAAACATACTACTTCATATTCCTCTTAATCATACTACTTCATATTCCTCTTAAACATACTACTTCTTATTCCTCTTACATATACAATTGTACTTCATATTCCTCTTAAACAGATTACTTCATATTCCTCTTAAACATACTACTTCATATTCGTCTTAAACATACTACTTCATATTCCTCTTAAACATACTACTTCATATTCCTCTTTAACATACTACTTCATATTCCTCTTAAATATACTACTTCATATTCCTCTTAAATATACTACTTCATATTCCTCTTAAATATACTACTTCATATTTCTCTTAAACATACTACTTCATATTCCTCTTAAACATATTATTCATATTCCTCTTAAACATACTACTTCAAATTCCTCTTAAATATACTACTTCATATTCCTCTTAAACATGCTATTTCTTATTCCTCTTAAACATATTACTTCATATTCCTCTTAAACATACTACTTCATATTCCTCTTAAATATACTACTTTATATTCCTCTTAAACATACTACTTCTTATTCCTCTTACATATACAATTGTACTTCATATTCCTCTTAAACATACTACTTTATATTCCTCTTAAACATACTACTTCATATTCCTCTTAAACATACTACTTCATATTCCTCTTAAATATACTACTTCACATTCCTCTTAAACATTCTACTTCATATTCCTCTTAAATATACTACTTTATATTCCTCTTAAACATACTACTTCACATTCCTCATAAACATACTACTTCATATTCCTCTTAAATATACTACTTCATATTCCTCTTAAATATACTACTTCATATTCCTCTTAAATATACTACTTCATATTCCTCATAAACATACTACTTCATATTCCTCTTAAACATATTACTTCATATTCCTCTTAAACATACTACTTCATATTCCTCTTAAATATACTACTTCATATTCCTCTTAAACATACTACTTCATATTTCTCTTAAGCATAGTATTTCATATTCCTCTTAAATATACTACTTCATATTCCTCTTACATATACTACTTCATATTCCTCTTAAATATACTACTTCATATTCCTGTTAAACATACTACTTCATATTCCTCTTATACATACTACTTCATATTCCTCTTAAACATACTACGTCATATTCCTCTTAAACATACGGCTTCATATTCCTCTTAAATAAAATACTTCACATTCCTCTTAAACATACTACTCATATTCCTCTAACACATACTACTTCATATCCCTCTTAAACATACTACTTCATATTCCTCTTATGTATACTACTTCATATTCCTCTTAAATATACTACCTCATATTCCTCTTAAACATACTACTTCATATTCCTCTTAAACATACTACTTCATATTCCTTAAACATACTACTTCATATTCCTCTTAAGCATACTACTTCATATTCCTCTTAATACTTCATATTCCTCTTAAACATACTACATCATATTCCTCTTAAATATACTACTTCATATTCCTCTTAAATATACTACTTCATATTCCTCTTAAACAAACTACTTCATAATCCTTTCAAACATACTACTTCATATTCCTCTTAAATATACTACTTCATATTCCTCTTACATATACTACTTCATTTTCCTCTTAAACATACTACTTCATATTCCTCTTAAACATACTACTTCATATTCCTCTTAAACATACTACTTCATATTCCTCTTATACATTCTACTTCATATTCCTCTTAAACATACTACTTCATATTCCTCTTAAACATACTACTTCATATTCCCCTTAAATATAATACTTCCAATTCCTCTTAAACATACTACTTCATATTCCTCCTAAACATACTACTTCATATTCCTCTTAACTATACTACTTCATATTCCTCGAAAATATATTACTTCATATTCCTCTTAAACATTCTTCTTCATATTCCTCTTAAATATACTACTGCATATTCCTCTTAAATATACTACCTCATATTCCTCTTAAACATACTACTTCATATTCCTCTTAAACATACTACTTCATATTCCTCTTAAACATACTACTTCATATTCCTCTTAAGCTTACTACTTCATATTCCTCTTAAACATACTACTTCATATTCCTCTTAAATATACTACTTCATTTTCTTCTTAAATATACTACTTCATATTCCTCTTAAACATACTACTTCATATTCCTCTTAAATATACTACTTCATATTCCTCTTAAACATACTACTTCATATTCCTCTTAATACTTCATATTCCTCTTAAACATACTACTTCATATTCCTCTTAAATATACTATTTCATATTCCTCTTAAATATACTACTTCATATTCCTCTTAAACAAACTACTTCATATTCCTCTTAAACATACTACTTCATATTCCTCTTAAATATACTACTTTATATTCCTCTTACATATACTTCTTCATTTTTCTCTTTAACATACTACTTCATATTCCTCTTAAACATACTACTTCATATTCCTCTTAAACATACTACTTCATATTCCTCTTATACATTCTGCTTCATATTCCTCTTAAACATACTACTTCATATTCCTCTTAAACATGCTATTTCTTATTCCTCTTAAACATATTACTTCATATTCCTCTTAAACATACTACTTCATATTCCTCTTAAATATACTACTTTATATTCCTCTTAAACATACTACTTCTTATTCCTCTTACATATACAATTGTACTTCATATTCCTCTTAAACAGACTACTTCATATTCCTCTTAAACATACTACTTCATATTCCTCTTAAACATACTACTTCATATTCCTCTTAAACATACTACTTCATATTCCTCTTTAACATACTACTTCATATTCCTCTTAAATATACTACTTCATATTCCTCTTAAATATACTACTTCTAATTCCTCTTAAATATACTACTTCATATTTCTCTTAAACATACTACTTCATATTCCTCTTAAACATATTATTCATATTCCTCTTAAACATACTACTTCAAATTCCTCTTAAATATACTACTTCATATTCCTCTTAAACATGCTTTTTCTTATTCCTCTTAAACATATTACTTCATATTCCTCTGAAACATACTACTTCATATTCCTCTTAAATATACTACTTTATATTCCTCTTAAACATACTACTTCTTATTCCTCTTACATATACAATTGTACTTCATATTCCTCTTAAACATACTACTTTATATTCCTCTTAAACATACTACTTCATATTCCTCTTAAACATACTACTTCATATTCCTCTTAAATATACTACTTCACATTCCTCTTAAACATTCTACTTCATATTCCTCTTAAATATACTACTTTATATTCCTCTTAAACATACTACTTCACATTCCTCTTAAACATACTACTTCATATTCCTCTTAAATATACTACTTCATATTCCTCTTAAATATACTACTTCATATTCCTCTTAAATATACTACTTCATATTCCTCTTAAACATACTACTTCATATTCCTCTTAAACATATTACTTCATATTCCTCTTAAACATACTACTTCATATTCCTCTTAAATATACTACCTCATATTCCTCTTAAACATACTACTTCATATTCCTCTTAAATATACTACTTCATATTCCTCTTAAACATACTACTTCATATTTCTCTTAAGCATAGTATTTCATATTCCTCTTAAATATACTACTTCATATTCCTCTTACATATACTACTTCATATTCCTCTTAAATATACTACTTCATATTCCTGTTAAACATACTACTTCATATTCCTCTTATACATACTACTTCATATTCCTCTTAAACATACTACGTCATATTCCTCTTAAACATACTACTTCATATTCCTCTTAAACATACTACTTCATATTCCTCTTATACATTCTACTTCATATTCCTCTTAAACATACTACTTCATATTCCTCTTAAACATACTACTTCATATTCCCCTTAAATATAATACTTCCAATTCCTCTTAAACATACTACTTCATATTCCTCCTAAACATACTACTTCATATTCCTCTTAACTATACTACTTCATATTCCTCGAAAATATATTACTTCATATTCCTCTTAAACATTCTTCTTCATATTCCTCTTAAATATACTACTGCATATTCCTCTTAAATATACTACCTCATATTCCTCTTAAACATACTACTTCATATTCCTCTTAAACATACTACTTCATATTCCTCTTAAACATACTACTTCATATTCCTCTTAAGCTTACTACTTCATATTCCTCTTAAACATACTACTTCATATTCCTCTTAAATATACTACTTCATTTTCTTCTTAAATATACTATTCATATTCCTCTTAAACATACTACTTCATATTCCTCTTAAATATACTACTTCATATTCCTCTTAAACATACTACTTCATATTCCTCTTAATACTTCATATTCCTCTTAAACATACTACTTCATATTCCTCTTAAATATACTATTTCATATTCCTCTTAAATATACTACTTCATATTCCTCTTAAACAAACTACTTCATATTCCTCTTAAACATACTACTTCATATTCCTCTTAAATATACTACTTTATATTCCTCTTACATATACTACTTCATTTTCCTCTTTAACATACTACTTCATATTCCTCTTAAACATACTACTTCATATTCCTCTTAAACATACTACTTCATATTCCTCTTATACATTCTGCTTCATATTCCTCTTAAACATACTACTTCATATTCCTCTTAAACATGCTATTTCTTATTCCTCTTAAACATATTACTTCATATTCCTCTTAAACATACTACTTCATATTCCTCTTAAATATACTACTTTATATTCCTCTTAAACATACTACTTCTTATTCCTCTTACATATACAATTGTACTTCATATTCCTCTTAAACAGACTACTTCATATTCCTCTTAAACATACTACTTCATATTCCTCTTAAACATACTACTTCATATTCCTCTTAAACATACTACTTCATATTCCTCTTTAACATACTACTTCATATTCCTCTTAAATATACTACTTCATATTCCTCTTAAATATACTACTTCTAATTCCTCTTAAATATACTACTTCATATTTCTCTTAAACATACTACTTCATATTCCTCTTAAACATATTATTCATATTCCTCTTAAACATACTACTTCAAATTCCTCTTAAATATACTACTTCATATTCCTCTTAAACATGCTTTTTCTTATTCCTCTTAAACATATTACTTCATATTCCTCTGAAACATACTACTTCATATTCCTCTTAAATATACTACTTTATATTCCTCTTAAACATACTACTTCTTATTCCTCTTACATATACAATTGTACTTCATATTCCTCTTAAACATACTACTTTATATTCCTCTTAAACATACTACTTCATATTCCTCTTAAACATACTACTTCATATTCCTCTTAAATATACTACTTCACATTCCTCTTAAACATTCTACTTCATATTCCTCTTAAATATACTACTTTATATTCCTCTTAAACATACTACTTCACATTCCTCTTAAACATACTACTTCATATTCCTCTTAAATATACTACTTCATATTCCTCTTAAATATACTACTTCATATTCCTCTTAAATATACTACTTCATATTCCTCTTAAACATACTACTTCATATTCCTCTTAAACATATTACTTCATATTCCTCTTAAACATACTACTTCATATTCTACTTAAATATACTACCTCATATTCCTCTTAAACATACTACTTCATATTCCTCTTAAATATACTACTTCATATTCCTCTTAAACATACTACTTCATATTTCTCTTAAGCATAGTATTTCATATTCCTCTTAAATATACTACTTCATATTCCTCTTACATATACTACTTCATATTCCTCTTAAATATACTACTTCATATTCCTGTTAAACATACTACTTCATATTCCTCTTATACATACTACTTCATATTCCTCTTAAACATACTACGTCATATTCCTCTTAAACATACGGCTTCATATTCCTCTTAAATAAAATACTTCACATTCCTCTTAAACATACTACTCATATTCCTCTAACACATACTACTTCATATCCCTCTTAAACATACTACTTCATATTCCTCTTATGTATACTACTTCATATTCCTCTTAAATATACTACCTCATATTCCTCTTAAACATACTACTTCATATTCCTCTTAAACATACTACTTCATATTCCTTAAACATACTACTTCATATTCCTCTTAAGCATACTACTTCATATTCCTCTTAATACTTCATATTCCTCTTAAACATACTACATCATATTCCTCTTAAATATACTACTTCATATTCCTCTTAAATATACTACTTCATATTCCTCTTAAACAAACTACTTCATAATCCTTTCAAACATACTACTTCATATTCCTCTTAAATATACTACTTCATATTCCTCTTACATATACTACTTCATTTTCCTCTTAAACATACTACTTCATATTCCTCTTAAACATACTACTTCATATTCCTCTTAAACATACTACTTCATATTCCTCTTATACATTCTACTTCATATTCCTCTTAAACATACTACTTCATATTCCTCTTAAACATACTACTTCATATTCCCCTTAAATATAATACTTCCAATTCCTCTTAAACATACTACTTCATATTCCTCCTAAACATACTACTTCATATTCCTCTTAACTATACTACTTCATATTCCTCGAAAATATATTACTTCATATTCCTCTTAAACATTCTTCTTCATATTCCTCTTAAATATACTACTGCATATTCCTCTTAAATATACTACCTCATATTCCTCTTAAACATACTACTTCATATTCCTCTTAAACATACTACTTCATATTCCTCTTAAACATACTACTTCATATTCCTCTTAAGCTTACTACTTCATATTCCTCTTAAACATACTACTTCATATTCCTCTTAAATATACTACTTCATTTTCTTCTTAAATATACTACTTCATATTCCTCTTAAACATACTACTTCATATTCCTCTTAAATATACTACTTCATATTCCTCTTAAACATACTACTTCATATTCCTCTTAATACTTCATATTCCTCTTAAACATACTACTTCATATTCCTCTTAAATATACTATTTCATATTCCTCTTAAATATACTACTTCATATTCCTCTTAAACAAACTACTTCATATTCCTCTTAAACATACTACTTCATATTCCTCTTAAATATACTACTTTATATTCCTCTTACATATACTACTTCATTTTCCTCTTTAACATACTACTTCATATTCCTCTTAAACATACTACTTCATATTCCTCTTAAACATACTACTTCATATTCCTCTTATACATTCTGCTTCATATTCCTCTTAAACATACTACTTCATATTCCTCTTAAACATGCTATTTCTTATTCCTCTTAAACATATTACTTCATATTCCTCTTAAACATACTACTTCATATTCCTCTTAAATATACTACTTTATATTCCTCTTAAACATACTACTTCTTATTCCTCTTACATATACAATTGTACTTCATATTCCTCTTAAACAGACTACTTCATATTCCTCTTAAACATACTACTTCATATTCCTCTTAAACATACTACTTCATATTCCTCTTAAACATACTACTTCATATTCCTCTTTAACATACTACTTCATATTCCTCTTAAATATACTACTTCATATTCCTCTTAAATATACTACTTCTAATTCCTCTTAAATATACTACTTCATATTTCTCTTAAACATACTACTTCATATTCCTCTTAAACATATTATTCATATTCCTCTTAAACATACTACTTCAAATTCCTCTTAAATATACTACTTCATATTCCTCTTAAACATGCTTTTTCTTATTCCTCTTAAACATATTACTTCATATTCCTCTGAAACATACTACTTCATATTCCTCTTAAATATACTACTTTATATTCCTCTTAAACATACTACTTCTTATTCCTCTTACATATACAATTGTACTTCATATTCCTCTTAAACATACTACTTTATATTCCTCTTAAACATACTACTTCATATTCCTCTTAAACATACTACTTCATATTCCTCTTAAATATACTACTTCACATTCCTCTTAAACATTCTACTTCATATTCCTCTTAAATATACTACTTTATATTCCTCTTAAACATACTACTTCACATTCCTCTTAAACATACTACTTCATATTCCTCTTAAATATACTACTTCATATTCCTCTTAAATATACTACTTCATATTCCTCTTAAATATACTACTTCATATTCCTCTTAAACATACTACTTCATATTCCTCTTAAACATATTACTTCATATTCCTCTTAAACATACTACTTCATATTCCTCTTAAATATACTACCTCATATTCCTCTTAAACATACTACTTCATATTCCTCTTAAACATACTACTTCATATTCCTCTTAAACATACTACTTCATATTCCTCTTATGCTTACTACTTCATATTCCTCTTAAACATACTACTTCATATTCCTCTTAAATATACTACTTCATTTTCTTCTTAAATATACTACTTCATATTCCTCTTAAACATACTACTTCATATTCCTCTTAATACTTCATATTCCTCTTAAACATACTACTTCATATTCCTCTTAAATATACTATTTCATATTCCTCTTAAATATACTACTGCATATTCCTCTTAAATATACTACCTCATATTCCTCTTAAACATACTACTTCATATTCCTCTTAAACATACTACTTCATATTCCTTTTAAATATACAGCTTCATATTACTCTTAAACATACTACTTCGTATTCCTCTTAAACATACTACTTCATATTCCTCTTAAATATACTACTTCATATTCCTCTTAAACATACTATTTCATATTCCTCTTAAACATACTACTTAATATTCCTCTTAAAAATACTACTTCATATTCCTCTTAAACATACTACTTCATATTCCTCTTAAACATACTACTTCATATTCCTCTTAATCATACTACTTCATATTCCTCTTAATTATACTACTTCATATTCCTCTTAAATATACTACTTCATATTTTTCTTAAACATACTTCTTCATATTCCTCTTAAACATACTACTTCATATTCCTCTTAAACATACTACTTCATATTCCTCTTCAACATACTACTTCATATTCCTCTTAACTATACTACTTTATATTCCTCTTACACATACTACTTCATATTCCTCTTAAATATACTACTTCATATTCCTCTTAAACATTCTACTTCATATTCCTCTTAAATATACTACTTTATATTCCTCTTAAACATACTACTTCACATTCCTCTTAAACATACTACTTCATATTCCTCCTAAATTTACTACTTCATATTCCTCTTAAATATACTACTTCATATTCCTCTTAAATATACTACTTCATATTCCTCTTAAACATACTACTTCATATTCCTCTTAAACATATTACTTCATATTCCTCTTAAACATACTACTTCATATTCCTCTTCAACATACTACTTCATATTCCTCTTAAATATACCACTTTATATTCCTCGTACACGTACTACTTCATATTCCTCTTAAATATACTACTTCATATTCCTCTTAAACATACTATTTCATATTCCTCTTAAACATACTACTTCATATTCCTCTTAAACATACTACTTCATATTCCTCTTAATCATACTACTTCATATTCCTCTTAAACATACTACTTCTTATTCCTCTTACATATACAATTGTACTTCATATTCCTCTTAAACAGATTACTTCATATTCCTCTTAAACATACTACTTCATATTCCTCTTAAACATACTACTTCATATTCCTCTTAAACATACACGTACTACGTCATATTCCTCTTTAACATACTACTTCATATTCCTCTTAAATATACTACTTCATATTCCTCTTAAATATACTACTTCATATTCCTCTTAAATATACTACTTCATATTTCTCTTAAACATACTACTTCATATTCCTCTTAAACATATTATTCATATTCCTCTTAAACATACTACTTCAAATTCCTCTTAAATATACTACTTCATATTCCTCTTAAACATGCTATTTCTTATTCCTCTTAAACATATTACTTCATATTCCTCTTAAACATACTACTTCATATTCCTCTTAAATATACTACTTTATATTCCTCTTAAACATACTACTTCTTATTCCTCTTACATATACAATTGTACTTCATATTCCTCTTAAACATACTACTTTATATTCCTCTTAAACATACTACTTCATATTCCTCTTAAACATACTACTTCATATTCCTCTTAAATATACTACTTCACATTCCTCTTAAACATTCTACTTCATATTCCTCTTAAATATACTACTTTATATTCCTCTTAAACATACTACTTCACATTCCTCATAAACATACTACTTCATATTCCTCTTAAATATACTACTTCATATTCCTCTTAAATATACTACTTCATATTCCTCTTAAATAAACTACTTCATATTCCTCATAAACATACTACTTCATATTCCTCTTAAACATATTACTTCATATTCCTCTTAAACATACTACTTCATATTCCTCTTAAATATACTACTTCATATTCCTCTTAAACATACTACTTCATATTTCGCTTAAGCATAGTATTTCATATTCCTCTTAAATATACTACTTCATATTCCTCTTACATATACTACTTCATATTCCTCTTAAATATACTACTTCATATTCCTGTTAAACATACTACTTCATATTCCTCTTATACATACTACTTCATATTCCTCTTAAACATACTACTTCATATTCCTCTTAAACATACGGCTTCATATTCCTCTTAAATAAAATACTTCACATTCCTCTTAAACATACTACTCATATTCCTCTAACACATACTACTTCATATCCCTCTTAAACATACTACTTCATATTCCTCTTATGTATACTACTTCATATTCCTCTTAAATATACTACCTCATATTCCTCTTAAACATACTACTTCATATTCCTCTTAAACATACTACTTCATATTCCTTAAACATACTACTTCATATTCCTCTTAAGCATACTACTTCATATTCCTCTTAATACTTCATATTCCTCTTAAACATACTACATCATATTCCTCTTAAATATACTACTTCATATTCCTCTTAAATATACTACTTCATATTCCTCTTAAACAAACTACTTCATAATCCTTTCAAACATACTACTTCATATTCCTCTTAAATATACTACTTCATATTCCTCTTACATATACTACTTCATTTTCCTCTTAAACATACTACTTCATATTCCTCTTAAACATACTACTTCATATTCCTCTTAAACATACTACTTCATATTCCTCTTATACATTCTACTTCATATTCCTCTTAAACATACTACTTCATATTCCTCTTAAACATACTACTTCATATTCCCCTTAAATATAATACTTCCAATTCCTCTTAAACATACTACTTCATATTCCTCTTAAACATACTACTTCATATTCCTCTTAACTATACTACTTCATATTCCTCGAAAATATATTACTTCATATTCCTCTTAAACATTCTTCTTCATATTCCTCTTAAATATACTACTGCATATTCCTCTTAAATATACTACCTCATATTCCTCTTAAACATACTACTTCATATTCCTCTTAAACATACTACTTCATATTCCTCTTAAACATACTACTTCATATTCCTCTTAAGCTTACTACTTCATATTCCTCTTAAACATACTACTTCATATTCCTCTTAAATATACTACTTCATTTTCTTCTTAAATATACTACTTCATATTCCTCTTAAACATACTACTTCATATTCCTCTTAAATATACTACTTCATATTCCTCTTAAACATACTACTTCATATTCCTCTTAATACTTCATATTCCTCTTAAACATACTACTTCATATTCCTCTTAAATATACTATTTCATATTCCTCTTAAATATACTACTTCATATTCCTCTTAAACAAACTACTTCATATTCCTCTTAAACATACTACTTCATATTCCTCTTAAATATACTACTTTATATTCCTCTTACATATACTACTTCATTTTCCTCTTTAACATACTACTTCATATTCCTCTTAAACATACTACTTCATATTCCTCTTAAACATACTACTTCATATTCCTCTTATACATTCTGCTTCATATTCCTCTTAAACATACTACTTCATATTCCTCTTAAACATGCTATTTCTTATTCCTCTTAAACATATTACTTCATATTCCTCTTAAACATACTACTTCATATTCCTCTTAAATATACTACTTTATATTCCTCTTAAACATACTACTTCTTATTCCTCTTACATATACAATTGTACTTCATATTCCTCTTAAACAGACTACTTCATATTCCTCTTAAACATACTACTTCATATTCCTCTTAAACATACTACTTCATATTCCTCTTAAACATACTACTTCATATTCCTCTTTAACATACTACTTCATATTCCTCTTAAATATACTACTTCATATTCCTCTTAAATATACTACTTCATATTCCTCTTAAATATACTACTTCATATTTCTCTTAAACATACTACTTCATATTCCTCTTAAACATATTATTCATATTCCTCTTAAACATACTACTTCAAATTCCTCTTAAATATACTACTTCATATTCCTCTTAAACATGCTATTTCTTATTCCTCTTAAACATATTACTTCATATTCCTCTGAAACATACTACTTCATATTCCTCTTAAATATACTACTTTATATTCCTCTTAAACATACTACTTCTTATTCCTCTTACATATACAATTGTACTTCATATTCCTCTTAAACATACTACTTTATATTCCTCTTAAACATACTACTTCATATTCCTCTTAAACATACTACTTCATATTCCTCTTAAATATACTACTTCACATTCCTCTTAAACATTCTACTTCATATTCCTCTTAAATATACTACTTTATATTCCTCTTAAACATACTACTTCACATTCCTCTTAAACATACTACTTCATATTCCTCTTAAATATACTACTTCATATTCCTCTTAAATATACTACTTCATATTCCTCTTAAATATACTACTTCATATTCCTCTTAAACATACTACTTCATATTCCTCTTAAACATATTACTTCATATTCCTCTTAAACATACTACTTCATATTCCTCTTAAATATACTACTTCATATTCCTCTTAAACATACTACTTCATATTTCTCTTAAGCATACTACTTCATATTCCTCTTAAATATACTACTTCATATTCCTCTTATACATACTACTTCATATTCCTCATATACATACTCTTTCATATTCCTCTTAAACATACTACTTCATATTCCTCTTAAACATACGGCTTCATATTCCTCTTAATTAAAATACTTCACATTCCTCTTAAACATACTACTCATATTCCTCTTAAACATACTACTTCATATCCCTCTTAAACATACTACTTCATATTCCTCTTATATATACTACTTCATATTCCTCTTAAATATACTACCTCATATTCCTCTAAAACATACTACTTCATATTCCTCTTAAACATACTACTTCATATTCCTTAAACATACTACTTCATATTCCTCTTAAGCATACTACTTCATATTCCTCTTAATACTTCATATTCCTCTTAAACATACTACATCATATTCCTCTTAAATATACTACTTCATATTCCTCTTAAATATACTACTTCATATTCCTCCTAAACAAACTACTTCATAATCCTTTCAAACATACTACTTCATATTCCTCTTAAATATACTACTTCATATTCCTCTTACATATACTACTTCATTTTCCTCTTAAACATACTACTTCATATTCCTCTTAAACATACTACTTCATATTCCTCTTAAACATACTACTTCATATTCCTCTTATACATTCTACTTCATATTCCTCTTAAGCATACTACTTCATATTCCTCTTAAACATACTACTTCATATTCCCCTTAAATATACCACTTCATATTCCTCTTAAATATACTACTTCATATTCCTCTTAAGCATAATACTTCCAATTCCTCTTAAACATACTACTTCATATTCCTCTTAAACATACTACTTCATATTCCTCGAAAATATATTACTTCATATTCCTCTTAAACATTCTTCTTCATATTCCTCTTAAATATACTACTGCATATTCCTCTTAAATATACTACCTCATATTCCTCTTAAACATACTACTTCATATTCCTCTTAAACATACTACTTCATATTCCTCTTGAACATACTACTTCATATTCCTCTTAAGCTTACTACTTCATATTCCTCTTAAACATACTACTTAATATTCCTCTTAAATATACTACTTCATTTTCTTCTTAAATATACTACTTTATATTCCTCTTAAACATACTACTTCATATTCCTCTTAAATATACTACTTCATATTCCTCTTAAACATACTACTTCATATTCCTCTTAATACTTCATATTCCTCTTAAACATACTACTTCATATTCCTCTTAAATATACTATTTCATATTCCTCTTAAATATACTACTTCATATTCCTCTTAAACAAACTACTTCATATTCCTCTTAAACATACTACGTCATATTCCTCTTAAATATACTACTTTATATTCCTCTTACATATACTACTTCATTTTCCTCTTTAACATACTACTTCATATTCCTCTTAAACATACTACTTCATATTCCTCTTACACATACTACTTCATATTCCTCTTATACATTCTGCTTCATATTCCTCTTAAACATACTACTTCATATTCCTCTTAAATATACTACTTCATATTCCTCTTAAATATACTACTTCATATTCCTGTTAAGCATACTACTTCATATTCCTCTTAAACATACTACTTCATTTTCCTCTTAAATATACTACTTCATATTCGTCTTAAACAGACTACTTCATATTCCTCTTAAACATACTTTTTCATATTCCTCTTTAACATAATACTTCATATTCCTCTTAAATGTACTACTTCATATTCGTCTTAAATATACTACTTCATATTCCTCTTAAACATACTACTTCATATTCCTCTTAAACATACTACTTCATATTTCTCTTAAACATACTACTTCATATTCCTCTTAAACAGCCTACTTCATATTCCTCTTAAACATACTTTTTCATATTCCTCTTTAAAATAATACTTCATATTCCTCTTAACTATACTACTTCTTATTCCTCTTAAACATAGTACTTCATATTCCTCTTAAACATACTACTTCATATTCCTCTTAAACATACTACTTCATATTCCTCTTAAACATACTACTTCATATTCCTCTTAAATATACTACTTCATATTTTTCTTAAACATACTTCTTCATATTCCTCTTAAACATACTACTTCGTATTCCTCTTAAACATACTACTTCATATTCCTCTTCAACATACTACTTCATATTCCTCTTAAATATACTACTTTATATTCCTCTTACACATACTACTTCATATTCCTCTTAAATATACTACTTCATATTCCTCTTAAACATACTACTTCATATTCCTCTTAAACATACTACTTCATATTCCTCTTAAATGTACTACTTCATATTCGTCTTAAATATACTACTTCATATTCCTCTTAAACATACTACTTCATATTTCTCTTAAACATACTACTTCATATTCCTCTTAAACAGACTACTTCATATTCCTCTTAAACATACTACTTCATATTCCTCTTAAATATACTACTTCATATTCCTCTTAAACATACTACTTCATATTCCTCTTAAACATACTACTTCATATTCCTCTTAAACATACTACTTCATATTCCTCTTAAACATACTACATCATATTCCTCTTAAATATACTACTTCATATTCCTTTTAAATATACAACTTCATATTACTCTTAAACATACTACTTCGTATTCCTCTTAAACATACAACTTCATATTCCTCTTAAATATACTACTTCATATTCCTCTTAAACATACTATTTCATATTCCTCTTAAACATACTACTTAATATTCCTCTTAAAAATAGTACTTCATATTCCTCTTAAACATACTACTTCATATTCCTCTTAAACATACTACTTCATATTCCTCTTAATCATACTACTTCATATTCCTCTTAATTATACTACTTCATATTCCTCTTAAATATACTACTTCATATTTTTCTTAAACATACTTCTTCATATTCCTCTTAAACATACTACTTCATATTCCTCTTAAACATAGTACTTCATATTCCTCTTCAACATACTACTTCATATTCCTCTTAACTATATTACTTTATATTCCTCTTACACATACTACTTCATATTCCTCTTAAATATACTACTTCATATTCCTCTTAAACATACTATTTCATATTCCTCTTAAACATACTACTTAATATTCCTCTTAAAAATACTACTTCATATTCCTCTTAAACATACTACTTCATATTCCTCTTAAACATACTACTTCATATTCCTCTTAATCATACTACTTCATATTCCTCTTAAACATACTACTTCATATTCCTCTTAAATGTACTACTTCATATTCGTCTTAAATATACTACTTCATATTCCTCTTAAACATACTACTTCATATTTCTCTTAAACATACTACTTCATATTCCTCTTAAACATACTACTTCATATTCCTCTTTAACATACTACTTCATATTCCTCTTTAACATACTACTTCATATTCCTCTTAAATATACTACTTCATATTCGTCTTAAATATACTACTTCATATTCCTCTTAAACATACTACTTCATATTTCTCTTAAACATACTACTTCATATTCCTCTTAAACAGACTACTTAATATTCCTCTTAAACATACTACTGCATATTCCTTTTAAATATACTACTTCATATTCCTCTTAAACATACTACTTCATATTCCTCTTAAACATACTACTTCATATTCCTCTTAAACATACTACTTCATATTCCTCTTAAACATACTACATCATATTCCTCTTAAATATACTACTTCATATTCCTTTTAAATATACAACTTCATATTACTCTTAAATATACTACTTCATATTCCTCTTAAACATACTACTTCATATTCCTCTTAAACATACTACTTCATATTCCTCTTAAACATACTATATCATATTCCTCTTAAATATACTACTTCATATTCCTCTTAAATATACTACTTCATATTCCTCTTAAATATACTACTTAATATTTCTCTTAAACATACTACTTCATATTCCTCTTAAACATATTATTCATATTCCTCTTAAACATACTACTTCAAATTCCTCTTGAATATACTACTTCATATTCCTCTTAAACATGCTATTTCTTATTCCTCTTAAACATATTACTTCATATTCCTCTTAAACATACTACTTCATATTCCTCTTAAATATACTACTTTATATTCCTCTTAAACATACTACTTCTTATTCCTCTTACATATACAATTGCACTTCATATTCCTCTTAAACATACTACTTTATATTCCTCTTAAACATACTACTTCATATTCCTCTTAAACATACTACTTCATATTCCTCTTAAATATACTACTTGACATTCCTCTTAAACATTCTACTTCATATTCCTCTTAAACATACTACATCATATTCCTCTTAAATATACTACTTCATTATCCTTTTAAATATACAACTTCATATTACTCTTTAACATACTACTTCATATTCCTCTTAAACATACTACTTCATATTCCTCTTAAACATACTACTTCATATTCCTCTTAAACATACTACATCATATTCCTCTTAAATATACTACTTCATATTCCTCTTAAATATACTACTTCATATTCCTCTTAAATATACTACTTAATATTTCTCTTAAACATACTACTTCATATTCCTCTTAAACATATTATTCATATTCCTCTTAAACATACTACTTCAAATTCCTCTTAAATATACTACTTCATATTCCTCTTAAACATGCTATTTCTTATTCCTCTTAAACATATTACTTCATAGTCCTCTTAAGCATACTACTTCATATTCCTCTTAAATATACTACTTTATATTCCTCTTAAACATACTACTTCTTATTCCTCTTACATATACAATTGTACTTCATATTCCTCTTAAACATACTACTTTATATTCCTCTTAAACATACTACTTCATATTCCTCTTAAACATACTACTTCATATTCCTCTTAAATATACTACTTGACATTCCTCTTAAACATTCTACTTCATATTCCTCTTAAATATACTACTTCATATTCCTCTTCAACATACTACTTCATATTCCTCTTAAATATACTACTTCATATTCCTCTTACACATACAACTTCATATTTCTCTTAAACATACTACTTCATATTCCTCTTGAACAGACTACTTCATATTCCTCTTAAACATACTACTTCATATTCCTCTTTAACATACTACTTCATATTCCTCTTAAATGTACTACTTCATATTCGTCTTAAATATACTACATCATATTCCTCTTAAGCATACTACTTCATATTTCTCTTAAACATACTACTTCATATTCCTCTTAAACAGACTACTTCATATTCCTCTTAAACATATTACTTCATATTCCTCTTAAACATACTACTTAATATTCCTCTTAAAAATACTACTTCATATTCCTCTTAAACATACTACTTCATATTCCTCTTAAACATACTACTTCATATTCCTCTTAATCATACTACTTCATATTCCTCTTAAACATACTACTTCATATTTCTCTTAAACATACTACTTCATATACCTCTTAAACAGACTACTTCATATTCCTCTTAAACATACTACTTCATATTCCTCTTTAACATACTACTTCATATTCCTCTTAAATGTACTACTTCATATTCGTCTTAAATATACTACTTCATATTCCTCTTAAACATACTACTTCATATTTCTCTTAAACATACTACTTCATATTCCTCTTAAACAGACTACTTCATATTCCTCTTAAACATATTACTTCATATTCCTCTTAAATATACTACTTCATATTCCTCTTAAACATACTACTTCATATTCCTCTTAAACATACTACTTCATATTCCTCTTAAACATACTACATCATATTCCTCTTAAATATACTACTTCATATTCCTTTATAATATACAACTTCATATTACTCTTAAACATACTACTTCATATTCCTCTTAAACATACTACTTCATATTCCTCTTAAACATACTACTTCATATTCCTCTTAAACATACTACTTCATATTCCTCTTAAATATACTACTTCATATTCCTCTTAAATATACTACTTCATACTCCTCTTAAATATACTACTTCATATTTCTCTTAAACATACTACTTCATATTCCTCTTAAACATATTATTCATATTCCTCTTAAACATACTACTTCAAATTCCTCTTAAATATACTACTTCATATTCCTCTTAAACATGCTATTTCTTATTCCTCTTAAACATAATACTTCATGTTCCTCTCAAACATACTACTACATATTCCTCTTAAATATACCACTTCATATTCCTTTTAAACATACAACTTCATATTCCTCTTAAACATACTACTTCATATTCCTCTTAAACATACTACTTCATATTCTTCTTAATTATACTACTTCATATTCCTCTTAAGCATACTACTTCGTATTCCTCTTAAACATAGTACTTTATATTCCTCTTAAACATACTACTTCATATTCCTCTTACACATACTACTTCATATTTCTCTTAAACATACTACTTCATATTCCTCTTAAACAGACTACTTCATATTCCTCTTAAACATACTACTTCATATTCCTCTTTAACATACTACTTCATATTCCTCTTAAATATACTACTTCATATTTCTCTTAAACATACTACTTCATATTCCTCTTAAACATACTACTTCATATTCCTCTTAAACATACTATATCATATTCCTCTTAAATATACTACTTCATATTCCTCTTAAATATACTACTTCATATTCCTCTTAAATATACTACTTAATATTTCTCTTAAACATACTACTTCATATTCCTCTTAAACATATTATTCATATTCCTCTTAAACATACTACTTCAAATTCCTCTTGAATATACTACTTCATATTCCTCTTAAACATGCTATTTCTTATTCCTCTTAAACATATTACTTCATATTCCTCTTAAACATACTACTTCATATTCCTCTTAAATATACTACTTTATATTCCTCTTAAACATACTACTTCTTATTCCTCTTACATATACAATTGCACTTCATATTCCTCTTAAACATACTACTTTATATTCCTCTTAAACATACTACTTCATATTCCTCTTAAACATACTACTTCATATTCCTCTTAAATATACTACTTGACATTCCTCTTAAACATTCTACTTCATATTCCTCTTAAACATACTACATCATATTCCTCTTAAATATACTACTTCATTATCCTTTTAAATATACAACTTCATATTACTCTTTAACATACTACTTCATATTCCTCTTAAACATACTACTTCATATTCCTCTTAAACATACTACTTCATATTCCTCTTAAACATACTACATCATATTCCTCTTAAATATACTACTTCATATTCCTCTTAAATATACTACTTCATATTCCTCTTAAATATACTACTTAATATTTCTCTTAAACATACTACTTCATATTCCTCTTAAACATATTATTCATATTCCTCTTAAACATACTACTTCAAATTCCTCTTAAATATACTACTTCATATTCCTCTTAAACATGCTATTTCTTATTCCTCTTAAACATATTACTTCATAGTCCTCTTAAGCATACTACTTCATATTCCTCTTAAATATACTACTTTATATTCCTCTTAAACATACTACTTCTTATTCCTCTTACATATACAATTGTACTTCATATTCCTCTTAAACATACTACTTTATATTCCTCTTAAACATACTACTTCATATTCCTCTTAAACATACTACTTCATATTCCTCTTAAATATACTACTTGACATTCCTCTTAAACATTCTACTTCATATTCCTCTTAAATATACTACTTCATATTCCTCTTCAACATACTACTTCATATTCCTCTTAAATATACTACTTCATATTCCTCTTACACATACAACTTCATATTTCTCTTAAACATACTACTTCATATTCCTCTTGAACAGACTACTTCATATTCCTCTTAAACATACTACTTCATATTCCTCTTTAACATACTACTTCATATTCCTCTTAAATGTACTACTTCATATTCGTCTTAAATATACTACATCATATTCCTCTTAAGCATACTACTTCATATTTCTCTTAAACATACTACTTCATATTCCTCTTAAACAGACTACTTCATATTCCTCTTAAACATATTACTTCATATTCCTCTTAAACATACTACTTAATATTCCTCTTAAAAATACTACTTCATATTCCTCTTAAACATACTACTTCATATTCCTCTTAAACATACTACTTCATATTCCTCTTAATCATACTACTTCATATTCCTCTTAAACATACTACTTCATATTTCTCTTAAACATACTACTTCATATACCTCTTAAACAGACTACTTCATATTCCTCTTAAACATACTACTTCATATTCCTCTTTAACATACTACTTCATATTCCTCTTAAATGTACTACTTCATATTCGTCTTAAATATACTACTTCATATTCCTCTTAAACATACTACTTCATATTTCTCTTAAACATACTACTTCATATTCCTCTTAAACAGACTACTTCATATTCCTCTTAAACATATTACTTCATATTCCTCTTAAATATACTACTTCATATTCCTCTTAAACATACTACTTCATATTCCTCTTAAACATACTACTTCATATTCCTCTTAAACATACTACATCATATTCCTCTTAAATATACTACTTCATATTCCTTTATAATATACAACTTCATATTACTCTTAAACATACTACTTCATATTCCTCTTAAACATACTACTTCATATTCCTCTTAAACATACTACTTCATATTCCTCTTAAACATACTACTTCATATTCCTCTTAAATATACTACTTCATATTCCTCTTAAATATACTACTTCATACTCCTCTTAAATATACTACTTCATATTTCTCTTAAACATACTACTTCATATTCCTCTTAAACATATTATTCATATTCCTCTTAAACATACTACTTCAAATTCCTCTTAAATATACTACTTCATATTCCTCTTAAACATGCTATTTCTTATTCCTCTTAAACATAATACTTCATATTCCTCTCAAACATACTACTACATATTCCTCTTAAATATACCACTTCATATTCCTTTTAAACATACAACTTCATATTCCTCTTAAACATACTACTTCATATTCCTCTTAAACATACTACTTCATATTCTTCTTAATTATACTACTTCATATTCCTCTTAAGCATACTACTTCGTATTCCTCTTAAACATACTACTTTATATTCCTCTTAAACATACTACTTCATATTCCTCTTACACATACTACTTCATATTTCTCTTAAACATACTACTTCATATTCCTCTTAAACAGACTACTTCATATTCCTCTTAAACATACTACTTCATATTCCTCTTTAACATACTACTTCATATTCCTCTTAAATATACTACTTCATATTCCTCTTAAACATACTACTTCATATTCCTCTTAAACATACTACTTCATATTCCTCTTAAACATACTATATCATATTCCTCTTAAATATACTACTTCATATTCCTCTTAAATATACTACTTCATATTCCTCTTAAATATACTACTTAATATTTCTCTTAAACATACTACTTCATATTCCTCTCAAACATATTATTCATATTCCTCTTAAACATACTACTTCAAATTCCTCTTGAATATACTACTTCATATTCCTCTTAAACATGCTATTTCTTATTCCTCTTAAACATATTACTTCATATTCCTCTTAAACATACTACTTCATATTCCTCTTAAATATACTACTTTATATTCCTCTTAAACATACTACTTCTTATTCCTCTTACATATACAATTGCACTTCATATTCCTCTTAAACATACTACTTTATATTCCTCTTAAACATACTACTTCATATTCCTCTTAAACATACTACTTCATATTCCTCTTAAATATACTACTTGACATTCCTCTTAAACATTCTACTTCATATTCCTCTTAAACATACTACATCATATTCCTCTTAAATATACTACTTCATTATCCTTTTAAATATACAACTTCATATTACTCTTTAACATACTACTTCATATTCCTCTTAAACATACTACTTCATATTCCTCTTAAACATACTACTTCATATTCCTCTTAAACATACTACATCATATTCCTCTTAAATATACTACTTCATATTCCTCTTAAATATACTACTTCATATTCCTCTTAAATATACTACTTAATATTTCTCTTAAACATACTACTTCATATTCCTCTTAAACATATTATTCATATTCCTCTTAAACATACTACTTCAAATTCCTCTTAAATATACTACTTCATATTCCTCTTAAACATGCTATTTCTTATTCCTCTTAAACATATTACTTCATAGTCCTCTTAAGCATACTACTTCATATTCCTCTTAAATATACTACTTTATATTCCTCTTAAACATACTACTTCTTATTCCTCTTACATATACAATTGTACTTCATATTCCTTTTAAACATACTACTTTATATTCCTCTTAAACATACTACTTCATATTCCTCTTAAACATACTACTTCATATTCCTCTTAAATATACTACTTGACATTCCTCTTAAACATTCTACTTCATATTCCTCTTAAATATACTACTTCATATTCCTCTTCAACATACTACTTCATATTCCTCTTAAATATACTACTTTATATTCCTCTTACACATACTACTTCATATTTCTCTTAAACATACTACTTCATATTCCTCTTAAACAGACTACTTCATATTCCTCTTAAACATACTACTTCATATTCCTCTTTAACATACTACTTCATATTCCTCTTAAATGTACTACTTCATATTCGTCTTAAATATACTACTTCATATTCCTCTTAAACAGACTACTTCATATTCCTCTTAAACATACTACTTCATATTCCTCTTAAACATACTACTTCATATTCCTCTTAATCATACTACTTCATATTCCTCTTAAACATACTACTTCATATTTCTCTTAAACATACTACTTCATATACCTCTTAAACAGACTACTTCATATTCCTCTTAAACATACTACTTCATATTCCTCTTTAACATACTACTTCATATTCCTCTTAAATGTACTACTTCATATTCGTCTTAAATATACTACTTCATATTCCTCTTAAACATACTACTTCATATTTCTCTTAAACATACTACTTCATATTCCTCTTAAACAGACTACTTCATATTCCTCTTAAACATATTACTTCATATTCCTCTTAAATATACTACTTCATATTCCTCTTAAACATACTACTTCATATTCCTCTTAAACATACTACTTCATATTCCTCTTAAACATACTACATCATATTCCTCTT
Source organism: Atherix ibis (assembly GCA_958298945.1). NCBI lineage: Eukaryota > Metazoa > Arthropoda > Insecta > Diptera > Athericidae > Atherix > Atherix ibis. The sequence goes on from CATQJD010000111.1 coordinate 598,009, forward strand.
AAATATACTACTTCATATTCCTTTATAATATACAACTTCATATTACTCTTAAACATACTACTTCATATTCCTCTTAAACATACTACTTCATATTCCTCTTAAACATACTACTTCATATTCCTCTTAAACATACTACTTCATATTCCTCTTAAATATACTACTTCATATTCCTCTTAAATATACTACTTCATATTCCTCTTAAATATACTACTTCATATTTCTCTTAAACATACTACTTCATATTCCTCTTAAACATATTATTCATATTCCTCTTAAACATACTACTTCAAATTCCTCTTAAATATACTACTTCATATTCCTCTTAAACATGCTATTTCTTATTCCTCTTAAACATATTACTTCATATTCCTCTTAAACATACTACTTCATATTCCTCTTAAATATACTACTTTATATTCCTCTTAAACATACTACTTTTTATTCCTCTTACATATACAATTGTACTTCATATTCCTCTTAAACATACTACTTTATATTCCACTTAAACATACTACTTCGTATTCCTCTTAAACATACTACTTCATATTCCTCTTAAATATACTACTTCACATTCCTCTTAAACATTCTACTTCATATTCCTCTTAAATATACTACTTTATATTCCTCTTAAACATACTACTTCACATTCCTCTTAAACATACTACTTCATATTCCTCTTAAATATACTACTTCATATTCCTCTTAAATAAACTACTTCATATTCCTCTTAAATATACTACTTCATATTCCTCCTAAACATACTACTTCATATTCCTCTTAAACATACTACTTCATATTCCTCTTCAACATACTACTTCATATTCCTCTTAAATATACTACTTCATATTCCTCTTAAACATACATCTTCATATTCCTCTTAAATGTACTACTTCATATTCGTCTTAAATATACTACTTCATATTCCTCTTAAACATACTACTTCATATTTCTCTTAAACATACTACTTTATATTCCTCTTAAACATACTACTTTATATTCCTCTTAAACATACTACTTCATATTCCTCTTTAACATACTACTTCATATTCCTCTTAAATGTACTACTTCATATTCGTCTTAAATATACTACTTCATATTCCTCTTAAACATACTACTTCATATTTCTCTTAAACATACTACTTCATATTCCTCTTAAACAGACTACTTCATATTCCTCTTAAACATACTACTTCATATTCCTCTTAAATATACTACTTCATATTCCTCTTAAACATACTACTTCATATTCCTCTTAAACATACTGCTTCATATTCCTCTTAAACATACTACTTCATATTCCTCTTAAACAAACTACATCATATTCCTCTTAAATATACTACTTCATATTCCTTTTAAATATACAACTTCATATTACTCTTAAACATACTACTTCATATTCCTCTTAAACATACTACTTCATATTCCTCTTAAACATACTACTTTATATTCCTCTTAAACATACTACATCATATTCCTCTTAAACATACTACTTTATATTCCTCTTAAACATACTACTTCATATTCCTCCTTAACATACTACTTCATATTCCTCTTAAATATACTACTTGACATTCCTCTTAAACATTCTACTTCATATTCCTCTTAAACATACTACATCATATTCCTCTTAAATATACTACTTCATATTCCTTTTAAATATACAACTTCATATTACTCTTTAACATACTACTTCATATTCCTCTTAAACATACTACTTCATATTCCTCTTAAACATACTACTTCATATTTCTCTTAAACATACTACATCATATTCCTCTTAAATATACTACTTCATATTCCTCTTAAATAAACTACTTCATATTACTCTTAAATATACTACTTAATATTTCTCATAAACCTACTACTTCATATTCCTCTTAAACATATTATTCATATTCCTCTTAAACATACTACTTCAAATTCCTCTTAAATATACTACTTCATATTCCTCTTAAACATGCTATTTCTTATTCCTCTTAAACATATTACTTCATATTCCTCTTAAACATACTACTTCATATTCCTCTTAAATATACTACTTTATATTCCTCTTAAACATACTACTTCTTATTCCTCTTACATATACAATTGTACTTCATATTCCTCTTAAACATACTACTTTATATTCTTCTTAAACATACTACTTCATATTCCTCTTAAACATACTACTTCATATTCCTCTTAAATATACTACTTGACATTCCTCTTAAACATACTACTTCATATACCTCTTAAACAGACTACTTCATATTCCTCTTAAACATACTACTTCATATTCCTCTTTAACATACTACTTCATATTCCTCTTAAATGTACTACTTCATATTCGTCTTAAATATACTACTTCATATTCCTCTTAAACATACTACTTCATATTTCTCTTAAACATACTACTTCATATTCCTCTTAAACAGACTACTTCATATTCCTCTTAAACATATTACTTCATATTCCTCTTAAATATACTACTTCATATTCCTCTTAAACATACTACTTCATATTCCTCTTAAACATCCTACTTCATATTCCTCTTAAACATACTACATCATATTCCTCTTAAATATACTACTTCATATTCCTTTATAATATACAACTTCATATTACTCTTAAACATACTACTTCATATTCCTCTTAAACATACTACTTCATATTCCTCTTAAACATACTACTTCATATTCCTCTTAAACATACTACTTCATATTCCTCTTAAATATACTACTTCATATTCCTCTTAAATATACTACTTCATATTCCTCTTAAATATACTACTTCATATTTCTCTTAAACATACTACTTCATATTCCTCTTAAACATATTATTCATATTCCTCTTAAACATACTACTTCAAATTCCTCTTAAATATACTACTTCATATTCCTCTTAAACATGCTATTTCTTATTCCTCTTAAACATATTACTTCATATTCCTCTTAAACATACTACTTCATATTCCTCTTAAATATACTACTTTATATTCCTCTTAAACATACTACTTTTTATTCCTCTTACATATACAATTGTACTTCATATTCCTCTTAAACATACTACTTTATATTCCACTTAAACATACTACTTCGTATTCCTCTTAAACACACTACTTCATATTCCTCTTAAATATACTACTTCACATTCCTCTTAATCATTCTACTTCATATTCCTCTTAAATATACTACTTTATATTCCTCTTAAACATACTACTTCACATTCCTCTTAAACATACTACTTCATATTCCTCTTAAATATACTACTTCATATTCCTCTTAAATAAACTACTTCATATTCCTCTTAAATATACTACTTCATATTCCTCCTAAACATACTACTTCATATTCCTCTTAAACATACTACTTCATATTCCTCTTCAACATACTACTTCATATTCCTCTTAAATATACTACTTCATATTCCTCTTAAACATACTACTTCATATTCCTCTTAAATGTACTACTTCATATTCGTCTTAAATATACTACTTCATATTCCTCTTAAACATACTACTTCATATTTCTCTTAAACATACTACTACATATTCCTCTTAAACATACTACTTTATATTCCTCTTAAACATACTACTTCATATTCCTCTTTAACATACTACTTCATATTCCTCTTAAATGTACTACTTCATATTCGTCTTAAATATACTACTTCATATTCCTCTTAAACATACTACTTCATATTTCTCTTAAACATACTACTTCATATTCCTCTTAAACAGACTACTTCATATTCCTCTTAAACATACTACTTCATATTCCTCTTAAATATACTACTTCATATTCCTCTTAAACATACTACTTCATATTCCTCTTAAATATACTACTTCATATTCCTTTTAAATATACAACTTCATATTACTCTTAAACATACTACTTCATATTCCTCTTAAACATACTACTTCATATTCCTCTTAAACATACTACTTCATATTCCTCTTAAACATACTACATCATATTCCTCTTAAACATACTACTTTATATTCCTCTTAAACATACTACTTCATATTCCTCTTAAACATACTACTTCATATTCCTCTTAAATATACTACTTGACATTCCTCTTAAACATTCTACTTCATATTCCTCTTAAACATACTACATCATATTCCTCTTAAATATACTTCTTCATATTCCTTTTAAATATACAACTTCATATTACTCTTTAACATACTACTTCATATTCCTCTTAAACATACTACTTCATATTCCTCTTAAACATACTACTTCATATTTCTCTTAAACATACTACATCATATTCCTCTTAAATATACTACTTCATATTCCTCTTAAATATACTACTTCATATTCCTCTTAAATATACTACTTAATATTTCTCTTAAACCTACTACTTCATATTCCTCTTAAACATATTATTCATATTCCTCTTAAACATACTACTTCAAATTCCTCTTAAATATACTACTTCATATTCCTCTTAAACATGCTATTTCTTATTCCTCTTAAACATATTACTTCATATTCCTCTTAAACATACTACTTCATATTCCTCTTAAATATACTACTTTATATTCCTCTTAAACATACTACTTCTTATTCCTCTTATATATACAATTGTACTTCATATTCCTCTTAAACATACTACTTTATATTCCTCTTAAACATACTACTTCATATTCCTCTTAAACATACTACTTCATATTCCTCTTAAATATACTACTTGACATTCCTCTTAAACATTCTACTTCATATTCCTCTTAAATATACTACTTCATATTCCTCTTAAATATACTACTTCATATTCCTCTTAAATATACTACTTCATATTCCTCTTTAACATACTACTTCATATTCCTCTTAAACATATTACTTCATATTCCTCTTAAACATACTACTTCATATTCCTCTTCAACATACTACTTCATATTCCTCTTAAATATACTACTTTATATTCCTCTTACACATACTACTTCATATTCCTCTTAAATATACTACTTCATATTCCTCTTAAACATACTATTTCATATTCCTCTTAAACATACTACTTAATATTCCTCTTAAAAATACTACTTCATATTCCTCTTAAACATACTACTTCATATTCCTCTTAAACATACTACTTCATATTCCTCTTAATCATACTACTTCATATTCCTTTTAAACATACTACTTCATATTCCTCTTAAATGTACTACTTCATATTCGTCTTAAATATACTACTTCATATTCCTCTTAAACATACTACTTCATATTTCTCTTAAACATACTACTTCATATTCCTCTTAAACAGACTACTTCATATTCCTCTTAAACATACTACTTCATATTCCTCTTTAACATACTACTTTATATTCCTCTTAAATGTACTACTTCATATTCGTCTTAAATATACTACATCATATTCCTCTTAAACATACTACTTCATATTTCTCTTAAACATACTACTTCATATTCCTCTTAAACAGACTACTTCATATTCCTCTTAAACATATTACTTCATATTCCTCTTAAACATACTACTTAATATTCCTCTTAAAAATACTACTTCATATTCCTCTTAAACATATTACTTCATATTCCTCTTAAACATACTACTTCATATTCCTCTTAATCATACTACTTCATATTCCTCTTAAACATACTACTTCATATTTCTCTTAAACATACTACTTCATATTCCTCTTAAACAGACTACTTCATATTCCTCTTAAACATACTACTTCATATTCCTTTTTAACATACTACTTCATATTCCTCTTAAATGTACTACTTCATATTCGTCTTAAAGATACTACTTCATATTCCTCTTAAACATACTACTTCATATTTCTCTTAAAAATACTACTTCATATTCCTCTTAAACAGACTACTTCATATTCCTCTAAAAAATATTACTTCATATTCCTCTTAAATATACTACTTCATATTCCTCTTAAACATACTACTTCATATTCCTCTTAAACATACTACTTCATATTCCTCTTAAACATACTACATCATATTCCTCTTAAATATACTACTTCATATTCCTTTATAATATACAACTTCATATTACTCTTAAACATACTACTTCATATTCCTCTTAAACATACTACTTCATATTCCTCTTAAACATACTACTTCATATTCCTCTTAAACATACTACTTCATATTCCTCTTAAATATACTACTTCATATTCCTCTTAAATATACTACTTCATATTCCTCTTAAATATACTACTTCATATTTCTCTTAAACATACTACTTCATATTCCTCTTAAACATATTATTCATATTCCTCTTAAACATACTACTTCAAATTCCTCTTAAATATACTACTTCATATTCCTCTTAAACATGCTATTTCTTATTTCTCTTAAACATATTACTTCATATTCCTCTTAAACATACTACTTCATATTCCTCTTAAATATACTACTTTATACTCCTCTTAAACATACTACTTTTTATTCCTCTTACATATACAATTGTACTTCATATTCCTCTTAAACATACTACTTTAATTTCCACTTAAACATACTACTTCATATTCCTCTTAAACATACTACTTCATATTCCTCTTAAATATACTACTTCACATTCCTCTTAAACATTCTACTTCATATTCCTCTTAAATATACTACTTTATATTCCTCTTAAACATACTACTTCACATTCCTCTTAAACATACTACTTCATATTCCTCTTAAATATACTACTTCATATTCCTCTTAAATAAACTACTTCATATTCCTCTTAAATATACTACTTCATATTCCTCCTAAACATACTACTTCATATTCCTCTTAAACATTCTACTTCATATTCCTCTTCAACATACTACTTCATATTCCTCTTAAATATACTACTTTATATTCCTCTTACACATACTACTTCATATTCCTCTTAAATATACTACTTCATATTCCTCTTAAACATACTATTTCATATTCCTCTTAAACATACTACTTAATATTCCTCTTAAAAATACTACTTCATATTTCTCTTAAACATACTACTCCATATTCCTCTTAAACATACTACTTCATATTCCTCTTAATCATACTACTTCATATTCCTCTTAAACATACTACTTCATATTCCTCTTAAATGTACTACTTCATATTCGTCTTAAATATACTACTTCATATTCCTCTTAAACATACTACTTCATATTTCTCTTAAACATACTACTTCATATTCCTCTTAAACATACTACTTTATATTCCTCTTAAACATACTACTTCATATTCCTCTTTAACATACTACTTCATATTCCTCTTAAATGTACTACTTCATATTCGTCTTAAATATACTACTTTATATTCCTCTTAAACATACTACTTCATATTTCTCTTAAACATACTACTTCATATTCCTCTTAAACAGACTACTTCATATTCCTCTTAAACATACTACTTCATATTCCTCTTAAATATACTACTTCATATTCCTCTTAAACATACTACTTCATATTCCTCTTAAACATACTACTTCATATTCCTCTTAAACATACTACTTCATATTCCTCTTAAACATACTACATCATATTCCTCTTAAATATACTACTTCATATTCCTTTTAAATATACAACTTCATATTACTCTTAAACATACTACTTCATATTCCTCTTAAACATACTACTTCATATTCCTCTTAAACATACTACTTCATATTCCTCTTAAACATACTACATCATATTCCTCTTAAATATACTACTTCATATTCCTCTTAAATATACTACCTTATATTCCTCTTAAATATACTACTTCATATTTCTCTTAAACATACTACTTCATATTCCTCTTAAACATATTATTCATATTCCTCTTAAACATACTACTTCAAATTCATCTTAAATATACTACTTCATATTCCTCTTAAACATGCTATTTCTTATTCCTCTTAAACATATTACTTCATATTCCTCTTAAACATACTACTTCATATTCCTCTTAAATATACTACTTTATATTCCTCTTAAACATACTACTTCTTATTCCTCTTACATATACAATTGTACTTCATATTCCTCTTAAACATACTACTTCATATTCCTCTTAAATATACTACTTCACATTCCTCTTAAACATTCTACTTCATATTCCTCTTAAATATACTACTTTATATTCTTCTTCAACATACTACTTCATATTCCTCTTAAATATACTACTTAATATTCCTCTTACACATAATACTTCATATTCCTCTTAATTATACTACTTCATATTCCTCTTAAACATACTATTTCATATTCCTCTTAAACATACTACTTAAAATTCCTCTTAAAAACACTACTTCATATTCCTCTTAAACATACTACTTCATATTCCTCTTAAAAATACTACTTCATGTTCCTCTTAATCATACTACTTCATATTCCTCTTAAACATACTACTTCATATTCCTCTTAAATGTACTACTTCATATTCGTCTTAAATATACTACTTCATATTCCTCTTAAACATACTACTTCATATTTCTCTTAAACATACTACTTCATATTCCTCTTAAACAGACTACTTCATATTCCTCTTAAACATACTACTTCATATTCCTCTTTAACATACTACTTCATATTCCTCTTAAATGTACTACTTCATATTCGTCTTAAATATACAACTTCATATTCCTCTTAAACATACTACTTCATATTTCTTTTAAACATATTACTTCATATTCCTCTTAAACAGACTACTTCATATTCCTCTTAAACATACTACTTCATATTCCTCTTAAATATACTACTTCATATTCCTCTTAAACATACTGCTTCATATTCCTCTTAAACATACTAATTCATATTCCTCTTAAACATACTACTTCATATTTCTCTTAAACATACTACTTCATATTCCTCTTAAACAGACTACTTCATATTCCTCTTAAACATACTACTTCATATTCCTCTTAAACATACTACATCATATTCCTCTTAAATATACTACTTCATATTCCTTTTAAATATACAACTTCATATTACTCTTAAACATACTACTTCATATTCCTCTTAAACATACTACTTCATATTCCTCTTAAACAAACTACTTCATATTCCTCTTAAACATACTACATCATATTCCTCTTAAATATACTACTTCATATTCCTCTTAAATATACTACTTCATATTCCTCTTAAATATACTACTTCATATTTCTCTTAAACATACTACTTCATATTCCTCTTAAACATATTATTCATAATCCTCTTAAACATACTACTTCAAATTCCTCTTAAATATACTACTTCATATTCCTCTTAAACATGCTATTTCTTATTCCTCTTAAACATATTACTTCATATTCCTCTTAAACATACTACTTCATATTCCTCTTAAATATACTACTTTATATTCCTCTTAAACATACTACTTCTTATTCCTCTTACATATACAATTGTACTTCATATTCCTCTTAAACATACTACTTTATATTCCTCTTAAACATACTACTTCATATTCCTCTTAAACATACTACTTCATATTCCTCTTAAATATACTACTTCACATTCCTCTTAAACATTCTACTTCATATTCCTCTTAAATATACTACTTTATATTCCTCTTAAACATACTACTTCACATTCCTCTTAAACATACTACTTCATATTCCTCTTAAATATACTACTTCATATTCCTCTTAAATATACTACTTCATATTCCTCTTAAATATACTACTTCATATTCCTCCTAAACATAATACTTCATATTCCTCTTAAACATATTACTTCATATTCCTCTTAAACATACTACTTCATATTCCTCTTTAACATACTACTTCATATTCCTCTTAAATGTACTACTTCATATTCGTCTTAAATATACTACTTTATATTCCTCTTAAACAGACTACTTCATATTCCTCTTAAACATACTACTTCATATTCCTCTTTAACATACTACTTCATATTCCTCTTTAATGTACTACTTCATATTCGTCTTAAATATACAACTTTATATTCCTCTTAAACATACTACTTCATATTTCTCTTAAACATATTACTTCATATTCCTCTTAAACAGACTACTTCATATACCTCTTAAACATACTACTTCATATTCCTCTTAAATATACTACTTCATATTCCTCTTAAACATACTGCTTCATATTCCTCTTAAACATACTACTTCATATTCCTCTTAAACATACTACTTCATATTCCTCTTAAACATACTACTTCATATTCCTCTTAAACAGACTACTTCATATTCCTCTTAAACATACTACTTCATATTCCTCTTAAACATACTACATCATATTCCTCTTAAATATACTACTTCATATTCCTTTTAAATATACAACTTCATATTACCCTTAAACATACTACTTCATATTCCTCTTAAACATACTACTTCATATTCCTCTTAAACAAACTACTTCATATTCCTCTTAAACATACTACATCATATTCCTCTTAAATATACTACTTCATATTCCTCTTAAATATACTACTTCATATTCCTCTTAAATATACTACTTCATATTTCTCTTAAACATACTACTTCATATTCCTCTTAAACATATTATTCATATTCCTCTTAAACATACTACTTCAAATTCCTCTTAAATATACTACTTCATATTCCTCTTAAACATGCTATTTCTTATTCCTCTTAAACATATTACTTCATATTCCTCTTAAACATACTACTTCATATTCCTCTTAAACATACTACTTCATATTCCTCTTAATCATACTACTTCATATTCCTCTTAAACATACTACTTCATATTCCTCTTAAATGTACTACTTCATATTCGTCTTAAATATACTACTTCATATTCCTCTTAAACATACTACTTCATATTTCTCTTAAACATACTACTTCATATTCCTCTTAAACATACTACTTTATATTCCTCTTAAACATACTACTTCATATTCCTCTTTAACATACTACTTCATATTCCTCTTAAATGTACTACTTCATATTCGTCTTAAATATACTACTTTATATTCCTCTTAAACATACTACTTCATATTTCTCTTAAACATACTACTTCATATTCCTCTTAAACAGACTACTTCATATTCCTCTTAAACATACTACTTCATATTCCTCTTAAATATACTACTTCATATTCCTCTTAAACATACTACTTCATATTCCTCTTAAACATACTACTTCATATTCCTCTTAAACATACTACTTCATATTCCTCTTAAACATACTACATCATATTCCTCTTAAATATACTACTTCATATTCCTTTTAAATATACAACTTCATATTACTCTTAAACATACTACTTCATATTCCTCTTAAACATACTACTTCATATTCCTCTTAAACATACTACTTCATATTCCTCTTAAACATACTACATCATATTCCTCTTAAATATACTACTTCATATTCCTCTTAAATATACTACCTTATATTCCTCTTAAATATACTACTTCATATTTCTCTTAAACATACTACTTCATATTCCTCTTAAACATATTATTCATATTCCTCTTAAACATACTACTTCAAATTCCTCTTAAATATACTACTTCATATTCCTCTTAAACATGCTATTTCTTATTCCTCTTAAACATATTACTTCATATTCCTCTTAAACATACTACTTCATATTCCTCTTAAATATACTACTTTATATTCCTCTTAAACATACTACTTCTTATTCCTCTTACATATACAATTGTACTTCATATTCCTCTTAAACATACTACTTCATATTCCTCTTAAATATACTACTTCACATTCCTCTTAAACATTCTACTTTATATTCCTCTTCAACATACTACTTCATATTCCTCTTAAATATACTACTTAATATTCCTCTTACACATACTACTTCATATTCCTCTTAATTATACTACTTCATATTCCTCTTAAACATACTATTTCATATTCCTCTTAAACATACTACTTAAAATTCCTCTTAAAAACACTACTTCATATTCCTCTTAAACATACTACTTCATATTCCTCTTAAAAATACTACTTCATGTTCCTCTTAATCATACTACTTCATATTCCTCTTAAACATACTACTTCATATTCCTCTTAAATGTACTACTTCATATTCGTCTTAAATATACTACTTCATATTCCTCTTAAACATACTACTTCATATTTCTCTTAAACATACTACTTCATATTCCTCTTAAACAGACTACTTCATATTCCTCTTCAACATACTACTTCATATTCCTCTTTAACATACTACTTCATATTCCTCTTAAATGTACTACTTCATATTCGTCTTAAATATACAACTTCATATTCCTCTTAAACATACTACTTCATATTTCTCTTAAACATATTACTTCATATTCCTCTTAAACAGACTACTTCATATTCCTCTTAAACATACTACTTCATATTCCTCTTAAATATACTACTTCATATTCCTCTTAAACATACTGCTTCATATTCCTCTTAAACATACTACTTCATATTCCTCTTAAACATACTACTTCATATTTCTCTTAAACATACTACTTCATATTCCTCTTAAACAGACTACTTCATATTCCTCTTAAACATACTACTTCATATTCCTCTTAAACATACTACATCATATTCCTCTTAAATATACTACTTCATATTCCTTTTAAATATACAACTTCATATTACTCTTAAACATACTACTTCATATTCCTCTTAAACATACTACTTCATATTCCTCTTAAACAAACTACTTCATATTCCTCTTAAACATACTACATCATATTCCTCTTAAATATACTACTTCATATTCCTCTTAAATATACTACTTCATATTCCTCTTAAATATACTACTTCATATTTCTCTTAAACATACTACTTCATATTCCTCTTAAACATATTATTCATATTCCTCTTAAACATACTACTTCAAATTCCTCTTAAATATACTACTTCATATTCCTCTTAAACATGCTATTTCTTATTCCTCTTAAACATATTACTTCATATTCCTCTTAAACATACTACTTCATATTCCTCTTAAATATACTACTTTATATTCCTTTTAAACATACTACTTCTTATTCCTCTTACATATACAATTGTACTTCATATTCCTCCTAAACATACTACTTTATATTCCTCTTAAACATACTACTTCATATTCCTCTTAAACATACTACTTCATATTCCTCTTAAATATACTACTTCACATTCCTCTTAAACATTCTACTTCATATTCCTCTTAAATATACTACCTTATATTCCTCTTAAACATACTACTTCACATTCCTCTTAAACATACTACTTCATATTCCTCTTAAATATACTACTTCATATTCCTCTTAAATATACTACTTCATATTCCTCTTAAATATACTACTTCATATTCCTCTTAAACATAATACTTCATATTCCTCTTAAACATATTACTTAATATTCCTCTTAAACATACTACTTCATATTCCTCTTAAATATACTACTTCATATTCCTCTTAAACATACTACTTCATATTTCTCTTAAGCATAGTACTTCATATTCCTCTTAAATATACTACTTCATATTCCTCTTACATATACTACTTCATATTCGTCTTAAATATACTACTTCATATTCCTGTTAAACATACTACTTTATATTCCTCTTATACATAAAACTTCATATTCCTCTTAAACATACTACTTCATATTCCTTTTAAACATACGACTTCATATTCCTCTTAAATAAAATACTTCACATTCCTCTTAAACATACTACTCATATTCCTCTTAAACATACTACTTCATATCCCTCTTAAACATACTACTTCATATTCCTCTTAAATATACTACTTCATATTCCTCTTAAATATACTACCTCATATTCCTCTTAAACATACTACTTCATATTCCTCTTAAACAGACTACTTCATATTCCTTAAACTTAATACTTCATATTCCTCTTAAGCATACTACTTCATATTCCTCTTAAACATACTACTTCATATTCCCCTTAAATATACTACTTCATATTCCTCTTAAATATACTACTTCATATTCCTCTTAAACATACTGCTTCATATTCCTCTTAAACATACTACTTCATATTCCTCTTAAACATACTACTTCATATTTCTCTTAAACATACTACTTCATATTCCTCTTAAACAGACTACTTCATATTCCTCTTAAACATACTACTTCATATTCCTCTTAAACATACTACATCATATTCCTCTTAAATATACTACTTCATATTCCTTTTAAATATACAACTTCATATTACTCTTAAACATACTACTTCATATTCCTCTTAAACATACTACTTCATATTCCTCTTAAACAAACTACTTCATATTCCTCTTAAACATACTACATCATATTCCTCTTAAATATACTACTTCATATTCCTCTTAAATATACTACTTCATATTCCTCTTAAATATACTACTTCATATTTCTCTTAAACATACTACTTCATATTCCTCTTAAACATATTATTCATATTCCTCTTAAACATACTACTTCAAATTCCTCTTAAATATACTACTTCATATTCCTCTTAAACATGCTATTTCTTATTCCTCTTAAACATATTACTTCATATTCCTCTTAAACATACTACTTCATATTCCTCTTAAATATACTACTTTATATTCCTTTTAAACATACTACTTCTTATTCCTCTTACATATACAATTGTACTTCATATTCCTCCTAAACATACTACTTTATATTCCTCTTAAACATACTACTTCATATTCCTCTTAAACATACTACTTCATATTCCTCTTAAATATACTACTTCACATTCCTCTTAAACATTCTACTTCATATTCCTCTTAAATATACTACCTTATATTCCTCTTAAACATACTACTTCACATTCCTCTTAAACATACTACTTCATATTCCTCTTAAATATACTACTTCATATTCCTCTTAAATATACTACTTCATATTCCTCTTAAATATACTACTTCATATTCCTCTTAAACATAATACTTCATATTCCTCTTAAACATATTACTTAATATTCCTCTTAAACATACTACTTCATATTCCTCTTAAATATACTACTTCATATTCCTCTTAAACATACTACTTCATATTTCTCTTAAGCATAGTACTTCATATTCCTCTTAAATATACTACTTCATATTCCTCTTACATATACTACTTCATATTCCTCTTAAATATACTACTTCATATTCCTGTTAAACATACTACTTTATATTCCTCTTATACATAAAACTTCATATTCCTCTTAAACATACTACTTCATATTCCTTTTAAACATACGACTTCATATTCCTCTTAAATAAAATACTTCACATTCCTCTTAAACATACTACTCATATTCCTCTTAAACATACTACTTCATATCCCTCTTAAACATACTACTTCATATTCCTCTTAAATATACTACTTCATATTCCTCTTAAATATACTACCTCATATTCCTCTTAAACATACTACTTCATATTCCTCTTAAACAGACTACTTCATATTCCTTAAACTTAATACTTCATATTCCTCTTAAGCATACTACTTCATATTCCTCTTAAACATACTACTTCATATTCCCCTTAAATATACTACTTCATATTCCTCTTAAATATACTACTTCATATTCCTCTTAAGCATAATACTTCAAATTCCTCTTAAACATACTACTTCATATTCCTCTTAAACATACTACTTCATATTCCCCTTAACTATACTACTTCATATTCCTCGAAAACATACTACTTCATATTCCTCTTAAACATTCTTCTTCATATTCCTCTTAAATATACTACTGCATATTCCTCCTAAATATACTACTTCATATTCCTCTTAAATATACTACTTCATATTTCTCTTAAACATACTACTTCATATTCCTCTTAAACACATTGTACATATTCCTCTTAAACATACTACTTCAAATTCCACTTAAATATACTACTTCATATTCCTCTTAAACATGCAATTTCTTATTCCTCTTAAACATATTACTTCATATTCCTCTTAAACATACTACTTCATATTCCTCTTAAATATACTACTTTATATTCCTCTTAAACATACTACTTCTTATTCCTCTTACATATACAATTGTACTTCATATTCCCCTTAAACATACTACTTTATATTCCTCTTAAACATACTACTTCATATTCCTCTTAAACATACTACTTCATATTCCTCTTAAATATACTACTTCACATTCCTCTTAAACATTCTACTTCATATTCCTCTTAAATATACTTCTTTATATTCCTCTTAAACATACTACTTCACATTCCTCTTAAACATACTACTTCATATTCCTCTTAAATATACTACTTCATATTCCTCTTAAACATACTACTTCATATTCCTCTGAAGCATATTACTTCATATTCCTCTTAAACATACTACTTCATATTCCTCTTCAACATGCTACTTCATATTCCTCTTAAATATACTACTTTATATTCCTCTTACACATACTGCTTCATATTCCTCTTACATATACTTCTTCAACATATTATTTCATATTCCTCTTAAACATACTACTTCATATTCCTCTTAAACATACTACTTCATATTCCTCTTAATCATACTACTTCATATTTCTCTTAAACATACTACTTCTTATTCCTCTTAAACATACTACTTCATATTTCTCTTAAACATACTACTTCATATTCCTCTTAAGCAGACTACTTCATATTCCTCTTAAACATACTACTTCATATTCCTCTTTAACATACTACTTCATATTCCTCTTAAATGTACTACTTCATATTCATCTTAAATATACTACTTCATATTCCTCTTAAACATACTACTTCATATTCCTCTTAAACATACTACTTTATATTCCTCTTAAACATACTACTTCATATTCCTCTTAAACATATTATTCATATTCCTCTTAAACATACTACTTCAAATTCCTCTTAAATATACTACTTCATATTCCTCTTAAACATGCTATTTCTTATTCCTCTTAAACATATTACTTCATATTCCTCTTAAACATACTACTTCATATTCCTCTTAAATATACTACTTTATATTCCTCTTAAACATACTACTTCTTATTCCTCTTACATATACAATTGTACTTCATATTCCTCTTAAACATACTACTTTATATTCCTCTTAAACATACTACTTCATATTCCTCTTAAACATACTACTTCATATTTCTCTTAAATATACTAATTCACATTCCTCTTAAACATTCTACTTCATATTCCTCTTAAATATACTACTTTATATTCTTCTTAAACATACTACTTCACATTCCTCTTAAACATACTACTTCATATTCCTCTTAAATATACTACTTCATATTCCTCTTAAATATACTACTTCATATTCCTCTTAAATATACTACTTCATATTCCTCTTAAACATACTACTTCATATTCCTCTTAAACATATTACTTCATATTCCTCTTAAACATACTACTTCATATTCCTCTTAAATATACTGCTTCATATTCCTCTTAAACATACTACTTCATATTTCTCTTAAGCATAGTATTTCATATTCCTCTTAAATATACTACTTCATATTCCTCTTACATATACTATTTCATATTCCTCTTAAATATACTACTTCATATTCCTGTTAAACATACTACTTCATATTCCTCTTATACATACTACTTCATATTCCTCTTAAACATACTACTTCATATTCCTCTTAAACATACGACTTCATATTCCTCTTAAATAAAATACTTCACATTCCTCTTAAACATATTACTCATATTGCTCTTAAACATACTACTTCATATCCCTCTTAAACATACTACTTCATATTCCTCTTAAATATACTACTTCATATTCCTCTTAAATATACTACCTCATATTCCTCTTAAATATACTACTTTATATTCCTCTTAAACATAATACTTCACATTCCTCATAAACATACTACTTCATATTCTTCTTAAATATACTACTTCATATTCCTCTTAAATATACTACTTCGTATTCCTCTTAAATATACTACTTCATATTCCTCTTAAACATACTACTTCATATTCCTCTTAAACATATTACTCCATATTCTACTTAAACATACTACTTCATATTCCTCTTCAACATACTACTTCATATTCCTCTTAAATATACTACTTTATATTCCTCTTACACATACTGCTTCATATTCCTCTTAAATGTACTACTTCATATTCCTCTTAAACATATTATTTCATATTCCTCTTAAACATACTACTTCATATTCCTCTTAAACATACTACTTCATATTTCTCTTAATCATACTACTTCATATTCCTCTTAAACATACTACTTCTTATTCCTCTTAAACATACTACTTCATATTTCTCTTAAACATACTACTTCATATTCCTCTTAAGCAGACTACTTTATATTCCTCTTAAACATACTACTTCATATTCCTCTTTAACATACTACTTCATATTCCTCTTAAATGTACTACTTCATATTCGTCTTAAATATACTACTTCATATTCCTCTTAAACATACTACTTCATATTCCTCTTAAATATACTACTTCATATTCCTCTTAAACATACTACTTCATATTCCTATTAAACATACTACTTCATAAAAAACTTCATATTACTCTTAAACATACTACTTCATATTCCTCTTAAATATACTACTTCATATTCGTCTTAAACATACTACTTTATATTCCTATTAAACATACTACTTCATATTCCTGTTAAATATACTGCTTCATATTCCTCTTAAATATACTACTTCATATTCCTCTTAAATATACTACTTCATATTTCTCTTAAACATACTTCTTCTTATTCCTCTTAAACATACTATTCATATTCCTCTTAAACATACTACTTCAAATTCCTCTTAAATATACTACTTCATATTCCTCTTAAACATGCTATTTCTTATTCCTCTTAAACATATTACTTCATATTCCTCTTAAACATACTACTTCATATTCCTCTTAAATATACTACTTTATATTACTCTTAAACATACTACTTTTTATTCCTCTTACATATACAATTGTACTTCATATTCATCTTAAACAGACTACTTCATATTCCTCTTAAACATACTACTTCATATTCCTCTTAAACATACTACTTCATATTCCTCTTAAACATACTACTTCATATTCCTCTTAAACATACTACTTCATATTCCTTTTAAATATACTACTTCATATTCCTCTTAAATATACTACTTCATATTCCTCTTAAATATACTACTTCATATTTCTCTTAAACATACTACTTCATATTCCTCTTAAACATATTATTCATATTCCTCTTAAACATACTACTTCAAATTCCTCTTAAATATACTACTTCATATTCCTCTTAAACATGCTATTTCTTATTCCTCTAAAACATATTACTTCATATTCCTCTTAAACATACTACTTCATATTCCTCTTAAATATACTACTTTATATTCCTCTTAAATATACTACTTCTTATTCATCTTACATATACTACTTCATATTCCTCTTTAACATACTACTTCATATTTCTCTTAAATATACTATTTCACATTCCTCTTAAACATTCTACTTCATATTCCTCTTAAATATACTACTTTATATTCCTCTTAAACATACTACTTCACATTCCTCTTAAACATACTACTTCATATTCCTCTTAAATATACTACTTCATATTCCTCTTAAATATACTACTTCATATTCCTCTTAAATATACTACTTCATATTCCTCTTAAACATACTACTTCATATTCCTCTTAAACATAATACTTCATATTCCTCTTAAACATACTACTTCATATTCCTCTTAAATATACTACTTCATATTCCTCTTAAACATACTACTTCATATTTGTCTTAAGCATAGTATTTCATATTCCTCTTAAATATACTACTTCATATTCCTCTTAAACATATTATTCATATTCCTCTTAAACATACTACTTCAAATTCCTCTTAAATATACTACTTCATATTCCTCTTAAACACGCTATTTCTTATTCCTCTTAAACATATTACTTCATATTCCTCTTAAACATACTACTTCATATTCCTCTTAAATATACTACTTCATATTCCTCTTAAACATACTACTTTATATTCCTCTTAAACATACTACTTCATATTCCTCTTAAACATACTACTTCATATTTCTCTTAAATATACTACTTCACATTCCTCTTAAACATTCTACTTCATATTCCTCTTAAATATACTACTTTATATTCCTCTTAAACATACTACTTCACATTCCTCTTAAACAGACTACTTCATATTCCTCTTAAATATACTACTTCATATTCCTCTTAAATATACTACTTCATATTCCTCTTAAATATACTACTTCATATTCCTCTTAAACATACTACTTCATATTCCTCTTAAACATATTACTTCATATTCCTCTGAAACATATTACTTCATATTCCTCTTAAATATACTACTTCATATTCCTCTTAAACATACTACTTCATATTTGTCTTAAGCATAGTATTTCATATTCCTCTTAAATATACTACTTCATATTCCTCTTACATATACTACTTCATATTCCTCTTAAATATACTACTTCATATTCCTGTTAAACATACTGCTTCATATTCCTCTTATACATACTACTTCATATTCCTCTTAAACATACTACTTCATATTCCTCTTAAACATACGACTTCATATTCCTCTTAAATAAAATACTTCACATTCCTCTTAAACATCCTACTCATATTCCTCTTAAACATACTACTTCATATCCCTCTTAAACATACTACTTCATATTCCTCTTAAATATACTACTTCATATTCCTCTTAAATATACTACCTCATATTCCTCTTAAACATACTACTTCATATTCCTCTTAAACATACTACTTCATATTCCTTAAACATACTACTTCATATTCCTCTTAAGCATACTACTTCATATTCCTCTTAATACTTCATATTCCTCTTAAACAAACTACATCATATTCCTCTTACATATACTACTTCATATTCCTCTTAAATATACTACTTCATATTCCTCTTAAACAAACTACTTCATAATCCTTTTAAACATACTACTTCATATTCCTCTTAAATATACTACTTCATATTCCTCTTACATATACTACTTCATTTTCCTCTTAAACATACTACTTCATATTCCTCTTAAACATACTACTTCATATTCCTCTTAAACATACTACTTCATATTCCTCTTATACATTCTACTTCATATTCCTCTTAAACATACTACTTCATATTCCTCTTAAACAGACTACTTCATATTCCCCTTAAATATACCACTTCATATTCCTGTTAAATATACTACTTCATATTCCTCTTAAGCATAATACTTCAAATTCCTCTTAAACATACTACTTCATATTCCTTTTAAACATACTACTTCATATTTCTCTTAACTATACTACTTCATATTCCTCGAAAATATACTACTTCATATTCCTCTTAAACATTCTTCTTCATATTCCTCTTAAATATACTACTGCATATTCCTCTTAAATATACTACCTCATATTCCTCTTAAACATACTACTTCATATTCCTCTTAAACATACAACTTCATATTCCTCTTAAACATACTACTTCATATTCCTCTTAAACATACTACTTCATATTCCTTTTAAACATACTACTTCATATTCCTCTTAACTATACTACTTCATATTCCTCGAAAATATACTACTTCATATTCCTCTTAAACATTCTTCTTCATATTCCTCTTAAATATACTACTGCATAATCCTCTTAAATATACTACCTCATATTCCTCTTAAACATACTACTTCATATTCCTCTTAAACATACTGCTTCATATTCCTCTTAAACATGCTACTTCATATTCGTCTTAAACATACTTCATATTGCTCTTAAACATACTATTTCATATTCCTCTTAAACATACTATTTCATATTCCTCTTAAATATACTACTTCATTTTCTTCTTAAATATGCTACTTCATATTCCTCTTAAACATACTACTTCATATTCCTCTTAAATATACTACTTCATATTCCTCTTAAACATACTACTTCATATTCCTCTTAATACTTCATATTCCTCTTAAACATACTACTTCATATTCCTCTTAAATATACTATTTCATATTCCTCTAAAATATACTACTTCATATTCCTCTTAAACAAACTACTTCATATTCCTCTTTAACATACTAATTCATATTCCTCTTAAATATACTACTTCATATTCCTCTTACATATACTACTTCATTTTCCTCTTTAACATACTACTTCATATTCCTCTTAAACATACTACTTCATATTCCTCTTAAACATACTACTTCATATTCCTCTTATACATTCTGCTTCATATTCCTCTAAAACATACTACTTCATATTCCTCTTAAATATACTACTTCATATTCCTCTTAAATATACTACTTCATATTCCTGTTAAGCATACTACTTCATATTCCTCTTAAACATACTACTTTATTTTCCTCTTAAATATACTACTTCATATTCCTCTTAAACAGACTACTTCATATTCCTCTTAAACATACTTTTTCATATTCCTCTTTAACATAATACTTCATATTCGTCTTAAATATACTACTTCATATTCCTCTTAAACATACTACTTCATATTTCTCTTAAACTTACTACTTCATATTTCTCTTAAACATACTACTTCATATTCCTCTTAAACAGCCTACTTCATATTCCTCTTAAACATACTTTTTCATATTCCTCTTTAACATAATACTTCATATTCCTCTTAACTATACTACTTCTTATTCCTCTTAAACATAATACTTCATATTCCTCTTAAACATACTACTTCTTATTCCTCTTAAACATACTACTTCATATTCCTCTTAAACATACTACTTCATATTCCTCTTAAATATACTACTTCATATTTTTCTTAAACATACTTCTTCATATTCCTCTTAAACATACTACTTCATATTCCTCTTAAACATACTACTTCATATTCCTCTTCAACATACTACTTCATATTCCCCTTAAATATACTACTTTATATTCCTCTTACACATACTACTTCATATTCCTCTTAAATATACTACTTCATATTCCTCTTAAATATACTACTTCATATTCCTGTTAAGCATACTACTTCATATTCCTCTTAAACATACTACTTTATTTTCCTCTTAAATATACTACTTCATATTCCTCTTAAACAGACTACTTCATATTCCTCTTAAACATACTTTTTCATATTCCTCTTTAACATAATACTTCATATTCGTCTTAAATATACTACTTCATATTCCTCTTAAACATACTACTTCATATTTCTCTTAAACTTACTACTTCATATTTCTCTTAAACATACTACTTCATATTCCTCTTAAACAGCCTACTTCATATTCCTCTTAAACATACTTTTTCATATTCCTCTTTAACATAATACTTCATATTCCTCTTAACTATACTACTTCTTATTCCTCTTAAACATAATACTTCATATTCCTCTTAAACATACTACTTCTTATTCCTCTTAAACATACTACTTCATATTCCTCTTAAACATACTACTTCATATTCCTCTTAAATATACTACTTCATATTTTTCTTAAACATACTTCTTCATATTCCTCTTAAACATACTACTTCATATTCCTCTTAAACATACTACTTCATATTCCTCTTCAACATACTACTTCATATTCCCCTTAAATATACTACTTTATATTCCTCTTACACATACTACTTCATATTCCTCTTAAATATACTACTTCATATTCCTCTTAAACATACTTTTTCATATTCCTCTTAAACATACTACTTAATATTCCTCTTAAAAATACTACTTCATATTCCTCTTAAACATACTACTTCATATTCCTCTTAAACATACTACTTCATATTCCTCTTAATCATACTACTTCATATTCCTCTTAAACATACTACTTCATATTCCTCTCAAATGTACTACTTCATATTCGTCTTAAATATATTACTTCATATTCCTCTTAAACATACTACTTCATATTTCTCTTAAACATACTACTTCATATTCCTCTTAAACAGACTACTTCATATTCTTCTTAAACATACTACTTCATATTCCTCTTTAACATACTACTTCATATTCCTCTTAAATGTACTACTTCATATTCGTCTTAAATATACTACTTCATATTCCTCTTAAACATACTACTTCATATTTCTCTTAAACATACTACTTCATATTCCTCTTAAACAGACTACTTCATATTCCTCTTAAACATACTACTTCACATTCCTCTTAAATATACTACTTCATATTCCTCTTAAACATACTACTTCATATTCCTCTTAAACATAATACTTCATATTCCTCTTAAACATACTACTTCATATTCCTCTTAAACATACTACATCATATTCCTCTTAAATATACTACTTCATAATACTTTTAAATATACAACTTCATATTACTCTTAAACATACTACTTCGTATTCCTCTTAAACATACTACTTCATATTCCTCTTAAATATACTACTTCATATTCCTCTTAAACATACTATTTCATATTCCTCTTAAACATACTACTTAATATTCCTCTTAAAAATACTACTTCATATTCCTCTTAAACATACTACTTCATATTCCTCTTAAACATACTACTTCATATTCCTCTTAATCATACTACTTCATATTCCTCTTAATTATACTACTTCATATTCCTCTTAAATATACTACTTCATATTTTTCTTAAACATACTTCTTCATATTCCTCTTAAACATACTACTTCATATTCCTCTTAAACATACTACTTCATATTCCTCTTCAACATACTACTTCATATTCCTCTTAAATATACTACTTTATATTCCTCTTACACATACTACTTCATATTCCTCTTAAATATACTACTTCATATTCCTCTAAAACATACTATTTCATATTCCTCTTAAACATACTACTTAATATTCCTCTTAAAAATACTACTTCATATTCCTCTTAAACATACTACTTCATATTCCTTTTAAACATACTACTTCATATTCCTCTTAATCATACTACTTCATATTCCTCTTAAACATACTACTTCATATTCCTCTTAAATGTACTACTTTATATTCGTCTTAAATATACTACTTCATATTCCTCTTAAACATACTACTTCATATTTCTCTTAAACATACTACTTCATATTCCTCTTAAACATACTACTTCATATTCCTCTTAAACATACTACTTCATATTCCTCTTTAACATACTACTTCATATTCCTCTTAAATGTACTACTTCATATTCGTCTTAAATATACTACTTCATATTCCTCTTAAACATACTACTTCATATTTCTCTTAAACATACTACTTCATATTCCTCTTAAACAGACTACTTCATATTCCTCTCAAACATACTACTTCATATTCCTCTTAAATATACTACTTCATATTCCTCTTAAACATACTACTTCATATTCCTCTTAAACATACTACTTCATATTCCTCTTAAACATACTACTTCATATTCCTCTTAAACATACTACATTATATTCCTCTTAAATATACTTCTTCATATTCCTTTTAAATATACAACTTCATATTACTCTTAAACATACTACTTCATATTCCTCTTAAACATACTACTTCATATTCCTCTTAAACATACTACTTCATATTCCTCTTAAACATACTACATCATATTCCTCTTAAATATACTACTTCATATTCCTCTTAAATATACTACTTCATATTCCTCTTAAATATACTACTTCATATTTCTCTTAAACATACTACTTCATATTCCTCTTAAACATATTATTCATATTCCTCTTAAACATACTACTTCAAATTCCTCTTAAATATACTACTTCATATTCCTCTTAAACACGCTATTTCTTATTCCTTTTAAATATATTACTTCATATTCCTCTTAAACATACTACTTCATATTCCTCTTAAATATACTACTTTATATTCCTCTTAAACATACTACTTCTTATTCCTCTTACATATACAATTGTACTTCATATTCCTCTTAAATATACTACTTTATATTCCTCTTAAACATACTACTTCATATTCCTCTTAAACATACTACTTCATATTCCTCTTAAATATACTACTTCACATTCCTCTTAAACATTCTACTTCATATTCCTCTTAAATATACTACTTTATATTCCTCTTAAACATACTACTTCACATTCCTCTTAAACATACTACTTCATATTCCTCTTAAATATACTACTTCATATTCCTCTTAAATATACTACTTCATATTCCTCTTAAACATATTACTTCATATTCCTCTTAAACATACTACTTCATATTCCTCTTCAACATACTACTTATTATTCCTCTTAAATATACTACTTTATATTCCTCTTACACATACTACTTCATATTCCTCTTAAATATACTACTTCATATTCCTCTTAAACATACTATTTCATATTCCTCTTAAACATACTACTTAATATTCCTCTTAAAAATACTACTTCATATTCCTCTTAAACATACTACTTCATATTCCTCTTAAACATACTACTTCATATTCCTCTTAATCATACTACTTCATATTCCTCTTAAACATACTACTTCATATTCCTCTTAAATGTACTACTTCATATTCGTCTTAAATATACTACTTCATATTCCTCTTAAACATACTACTTCATATTTCTCTTAAACATACTACTTCATATTCCTCTTAAACAGACTACTTCATATTCCTCTTAAACATACTACTTCATATTCCTCTTTAACATACTACTTCATATTCCTCTTAAATGTACTACTTCATATTCGTCTTAAATATACTACTTCATATTCCTCTTAAACATACTACTTCATATTTCTCTTAAACATACTACTTCATATTCCTCTTAAACATACTACTTCATATTCCTCTTAAACATACTACTTCATATTCCTCTTAAACAGACTACTTCATATTCCTCTTAAACATACTACTTCATATTCCTCTTTAACATACTACTTCATATTCCTCTTAAATGTACTACTTCATATTCGTCTTAAATATACTACTTCATATTCCTCTTAACCATACTACTTCATATTCCTCTTAAACATATTACTTCATATTCCTCTTAAACATACTACTTCATATTCCTCTTTAACATACTACTTCATATTCCTCTTAAATGTATTACTTCATATTCGTCTTAAATATACTACTTCATATTCCTCTTAACCATACTACTTCATATTTCTCTTTAACATACTACTTATTATTCCTCTTAAATATACTACTTTATATTCCTCTTACACATACTACTTCATATTCCTCTTAAATATACTACTTCATATTCCTCTTAAACATTCTATTTCATATTCCTCTTAAACATACTACTTAATATTTCTCTTAAAAATACTACTTCATATTCCTCTTAAACATACTACTTCATATTCCTCTTAAACATACTACTTTATATTCCTCTTAATCATACTACTTCATATTCCTCTTAAACATACTACTTCATATTCCTCTTAAATGTACTACTTCATATTCCTCTTAAACATACTACTTCATATTCCTCTTTAACATACTACTTCATATTCCTCTTAATCATACTACTTCATATTCCTGTTAAACATACTACTTCATATTCCTCTTAAATGTACTACTTCATATTCCTCTTTAACATACTACTTCATATTCCTCTTAAATGTACTACTTCATATTCGTCTTAAATATACTACTTCATATTCCTCTTAACCATACTACTTCATATTTCTCTTAAACATACTACTTCATATTCCTCTTAAACAGACTACTTCATATTCCTCTTAAACATATTACTTCATATTCCTCTTAAATATACTACTTCATATTCCTCTTAAACATAGTACTTCATATTCCTCTTAAACATACTACTTCATATTCCTCTTAAACATACTACATCATATTCCTCTTAAATATACTACTTCATATTCCTTTTAAATATACAACTTCATATTACTCTTAAACATACTACTTCATATTCCTCTTAAACATACTACTTCATATTCCTCTTAAACATACTACTTCATATTCCTCTTAAACATACTACTTCATATTCCTCTTAAATATACTACTTCATATTCCTCTTAAATATACTGCTTCATATTCCTCTTAAATATACTACTTCATATTTCTCTTAAACATACTACTTCATATTCCTCTTAAACATATTATTCATATTCCTCTTAAACATACTACTTCAAATTCCTCTTAAATATACTACTTCATATTCCTCTTAAACATGCTATTTCTTATTCCTCTTAAACATATTACTTCATATTCCTCTTAAACATACTACTTCATATTCCTCTTAAATATACTACTTTATATTCCTCTTAAACATACTACTTTTTATTCCTCTTACATATACAATTGTACTTCATATTCCTCTTAAACATACTACTTTATATTCCACTTAAACATACTACTTCATATTCCTCTTAAACATACTACTTCATATTCCTCTTAAATATACTACTTCACATTCCTCTTAAACATTCTACTTCATATTCCTCTTAAATATACTACTTTATATTCCTCTTAAACATACTACTTCACATTCCTCTTAAACATACTACTTCATATTCCTCTTAAATATACTACTTCATATTCCTCTTAAATATACTACTTCATATTCCTCTTAAATATACTACTTCATATTCCTCTTAAACATACTACTTCATATTCCTCTTAAACATACTACTTCATATTCCTCTTCAACATACTACTTCATATTCCTCTTAAATATACTACTTTATATTCCTCTTACACATACTACTTCATATTCCTCTTAAATATACTACTTCATATTCCTCTTAAACATACTATTTCATATTCCTCTTAAACATACTACTTAATATTCCTCTTAAAAATACTACTTCATATTCCTCTTAAACATACTACTTCATATTCCTCTTAAACATACTAGTTCATATTCCTCTTAATCATACTACTTCATATTCCTCTTAAACATACTACTTCATATTCCTCTTAAATGTACTACTTCATATTCGTCTTAAATATACTACTTCATATTCCTCTTAAACATACAACTTCATATTTCTCTTAAACATACTACTTCATATTCCTCTTAAACAGACTACTTCATATTCCTCTTAAACATACTACTTCATATTCCTCTTTAACATACTACTTCATATTCCTCTTAAATGTACTACTTCATATTCGTCTTAAATATACTACTTCATATTCCTCTTAAACATACTACTTCATATTTCTCTTAAACATACTACTTCATATTCCTCTTAAACAGACTACTTCATATTCCTCTTAAACATACTACTTCATATTTCTCTTAAATATACTACTTCATATTCCTCTTAAACATACTACTTCATATTCCTCTTAAACATACTACTTCATATTCCTCTTAAACATACTACTTCATATTCCTCTTAAACATACTACATCATATTCCTCTTAAATATACTACTTCATATTCCTTTTAAATATACAACTTCATATTACTCTTAAACATACTACTTCATATTCCTCTTAAACATACTACTTCATATTCCTCTTAAACATACTACTTCATATTCCTCTTAAACATACTACATCATATTCCTCGTAAATATACTACTTCATATTCCTCTTAAATATACTACTTCATATTCCTCTTAAATATACTACTTCATATTTCTCTTAAACATACTACTTCATATTCCTCTTAAACATATTATTCATATTCCTCTTAAACATACTACTTCAAATTCCTCTTAAATATACTACTTCATATTCCTCTAAAACATGCTATTTATTATTCCTCTTAAACAAATTACTTCATATTCCTCTTAAACATACTACTTCATATTCCTCTTAAATATACTACTTTATATTCCTCTTAAACATACTACTTCTTATTCCTCTTACATATACCATTGTACTTCATATTCCTCTTAAACATACTACTTTATATTCCTCTTAAACATACTACTTCATATTCCTCTTAAACATACTACTTCATATTCCTCTTAAATATACTACTTCACATTCCTCTTAAACATTCTACTTCATATTCCTCTTAAATATACTACTTTATATTCCTCTTCAACATACTACTTCATATTCCTCTTAAATATACTTCTTAATATTCCTCTTACACATACTACTTCATATTCCTCTTAATTATACTACTTCATATTCCTCTTAAACATACTATTTCATATTCCTCTTAAACATACAACTTAAAATTCCTCTTAAAAATACTACTTCATATTCCTCTTAAACATACTACTTCATATTCCTCTTAAACATACTACTTCATGTTCCTCTTAATCATACTACTTCATATTCCTCTTCAACATACTACTTCATATTCCTCTTAAATGTACTACTTCATATTCGTCTTAAATATACTACTTCATATTCCTCTTAAACATACTACTTCATATTCCTCTTAAACATACTACTTCATATTCCTCTTTAACATACTACTTCATATTCCTCTTAAATGTACTACTTCATATTCATCTTAAATATACTACTTCATATTCCTCTTAAACATACTACTTCATATTTCTCTTAAACATACTACTTCATGTTCCTCTTAAACAGACTACTTCATATTCCTCTTAAACATACTACTTCATATTCCTCTTAAATATACTACTTCATATTCCTCTTAAACATACTACTTCATATTCCTCATAAACATACTACTTCATATTCCTCTTAAACATACTACTTCATATTTCTCTTAAACATACTACTTCATATTCCACTTAAACAGACTACTTCATATTTCTCTTAAACATACTACTTCATATTCCTCTTAAACATACTACATCATATTCCTCTTAAATATACTACTTCATATTCCTTTTAAATATACAACTTCATATTACTCTTAAACATACTACTTCATATTCCTCTTAAACATACTACTTCATCTTCCTCTTAAACAAACTACTTCATATTCCTCTTAAACATACTACTTCATATTCCTCTTAAATATACTACTTCATATTCCTCTTAAATATACTACTTCATATTCCTCTTAAATATACTACTTCATATTTCTCTTAAACATACTACTTCATATTCCTCTTAAACATATTATTCATATTCCTCTTAAACATACTACTTCAAATTCCTCTTAAATATACTACTTCATATTCCTCTTAAACATGCTATTTCTTATTCCTCTTAAACATATTACTTCATATTTCTCTTAAACATACTACTTCATATTCCTCTTAAATATACTACTTTATATTCCTCTTAAACATACTACTTCTTATTCCTCTTACATATACAATTGTACTTCATATTCCTCTTAAACATACTACTTTATATTCCTCTTAAACATACTACTTCATATTCCTCTTAAACATACTACTTCATATTCCTCTTAAATATACTACTTCACATTCCTCTTAAACATTCTACTTCATGTTCCTCTTAAATATACTACTTTATATTCCTCTTAAACATACTACTTCACATTCCTCTTAAACATACTACTTCATATTCCTCTTAAATATACTACTTCATATTCCTCTTAAATATACTACTTCATATTCCTCTTAAATATACTACTTCATATTCCTCTTAAACATACTACTTCATATTCCTCTTAAACATATTACTTCATATTCCTCTTAAACATACTACTTCATATTCCTCTTAAATATGCTACTTCATATTCCTCTTAAACATTCTACTTCATATTCCTCTTAAACATACTACTTCATATTCCTCTTAAATATACTACTTCATATTCCTCTTACATATACTACTTCATATTCCTCCTAAATATACTACTTCATATTCCTGTTAAACATACAACTTCATATTCCTCTTAAACATACTACTCATATTCCTCTTAAACATACTACTTCATATCCCTCTTAAACATACTACTTCATATTCCTCTTAAATATACTACTTCATATTCCTCTTAAATATACTACCTCATATTCCTCTTAAACATACTACTTCATATTCCTCTTAAACATACTATTTCATATTCCTTAAACATACTACTTTATAGTCCTCTTAAGCATACTACTTCATATTCCTCTTAATACTTCATATTCCTCTTAAACATACTACTTCATAATCCTCTTAAACATACTACTTCAAATTCCTCTTAAATATACTACTTCATATTCCTCTTAAACATGCTATTTCTTATTCCTCTTAAACATATTACTTCATATTCCTCTTAAACATACTACTTCATATTCCTCTTAAACATACAACTTCATATTCCTCTTGAATGTACTACTTCATATTCGTCTTAAATATACTACTTCATATTCCTCTTAAACATACTACTTCATATTTCTCTTAAACATACTACTTCATATTCCTCTTAAACATAATACTTCATATTCCTCTTAAATATACTACTTCACATTCCTCTTAAACATTCTACTTCATATTCCTCTTAAATATACTACTTTATATTCCTCTTAAACATACTACTTCACATTCCTCTTAAACATACTACTTCATATTCCTCTTAAATATACTACTTCATATTCCTCTTAAATATACTACTTCATATTCCTCTTAAATATACTACTTCATATTCCTGTTAAACATACTACTTCATAGTCCTCTTAAACATACTACTTCATATTCCTCTTCAACATACTACTTCATATTCCTCTTAAATATACTACTTTATATTCCTCTTACACATACTACTTCATTTTCCTCTTAAATATACTACTTCATATTCCTCTTAAATATACAGCTTCATATTACTCTTAAACATACTACTTCATATTCCTCTTAAACATACTACTTCATATTCCTCTTATACATACTGCTTCATATTCCTCTTAAACATACTACATCATATTCCTCTTCAATATACTACTTCATATTCCTCTTAAATATACTACTTCATATTCCTCTTAAATATACTACTTCATATTTCTCTTAAACATACTACTTCATATTCCTCTTAAACATATTATTCATATTCCTCTTAAACATACTACTTCAAATTCCTCTTAAATATACTACTTCATATTCCTCTTAAACATGCTTTTTCTTATTCCTCTTAAACATATTACTTCATATTCCTCTTAAACATACTACTTCATATTCTTCTTAAATATACTACTTTATATTCCTCTTAAGCATACTACTTCTTATTCCTCTTACATATACAATTGTACTTCATATTCCTCTTAAACATACTACTTTATATTCCTCTTAAACATACTACTTCATATTCCTCTTAAAGATACTACTTCATATTCCTCTTAAATATACTACTTCACATTCCTCTTAAGCATTTTACTTCATATTCCTCTTAAATATACTACTTTATATTCCTCTTCAACATACTACTTCATATTCCTCTTAAATATACTACTTCATATTCCTCTTAAACATACTACTTCATATTCCTCTTATACATTCTACTTCATATTCCTCTTAAACATACTACTTCATATTCCTCTTAAACATACTACTTCATATTCCCCTTAAATATACTACTTCATATTCCTCTTAAATATACTACTTCATATTCCTTTTAAGCATAATACTTCAAATTCCTCTTAAACATACTACTTCATATTCCTCTTAAACATACTACTTCATATTCCCCTTAACTATACTACTTCATATTCCTCGAAAATATACTTCTTCGTATTCCTCTTAAACATTCTTCTTCATATTCCTCTTAAATATACTACTGCATATTCCTCTTAAATATACTACCTCATATTCCTCTTAAACATACTACTTCATATTCCTCTTAAACATACTACTACATATTCCTCTTAAACATACTACTTCATATTCCTCTTAAGCTTACTACTTCATATTCCTCTTAAATATACAACTTCATATTCCTCTTAAATATACTATTTCATATTCCTCTTAAACATACTACTTCATATTCCTCTTAAATATACTACTTCATTTTCTTCTTAAACATACTACTTTATGTTCCTCTTAAACATACTACTTCTTATTCCTCTTACATATACAATTGTACTTCATATTCCTCTTAAACATACTACGTTATATTCCTCTTAAACATACTACTTAATATTCCTCTTAAACATACTACTTCATATTCCTCTTAAATATACTACTTCACATTCCTCTTAAACATTCTACTTCATATTCCTCTTAAATATACTACTTTATATTCCTCTTAAACATACTACTTCACATTCCTCTTAAACATACTACTTCATATTCCTCTTAAATATACTACTTCATATTCCTCTTAAATATACTACTTCATATTCCTCTTAAATATACTACTTCATATTCCTCTTAAACATACTACTTCATATTCCTCTTAAACATATTACTTCATATTCCTCTTAAACATACTACTTCATATTCCTCTTCAACATACTACTTCATATTCCTCTTAAATATACTACTTTATATTCCTCTTACACATACAACTTCATATTCCTCTTAAATATACTACTTCATATTCCTCTTAAACATACTATTTTATATTCCTCCTAAACATACTACTTAATATTCCTCTTAAAAATACTACTTCATATTCCTCTTAAACATACTACTTCATATTCCTCTTAAACATACTACTTTATATTCCTCTTAATCATACTACTTCATATTCCTCTTAAACATACTACTTCATATTCCTCCCAAATGTACTACTTCATATTCGTCTTAAATATACTACTTCATATTCCTCTTAAACATACTACTTTATATTTCTCTTAAACATACAACTTCATATTCCTCTTAAACAGACTACTTCATATTCCTCTTAAACATACTACTTCATATTCCTCTTTAACATACTACTTCATATTCCTCTTAAATGTACTACTTCATATTCGTCTTAAATATACTACTTCATATTCCTCTTAAACATACTACTTCATATTTCTCTTAAACATACAACTTCATATTCCTCTTAAACAGCCTACTTCATATTCCTCTTAAACATATTACTTCATATTCCTCTTAAATATACTACTTCATATTCCTCTTAAACATACTACTTCATATTCCTCTTAAACATACTACTTCATATTCCTCTTAAATATTCTACTTCATATTCCTTTTAAATATACAACTTCATATTACTCTTAAACATACTACTTCATATTCCTCTTAAACATACTACTTCATATTCCTCTTAAACATACTACTTCATATTCCTCTTAAACATACTACGTCATATTCCTCTTAAATATACTACTTCATATTCCTCTTAAATATACTACTTCATATTCCTCTTAAATATACTACTTCATATTTCTCTTAAACATACTACTTCATATTCCTCTTAAACATATTATTCATATTCCTCTTAAACATACTACTTCAAATTCCTCTTAAATATACTACTTCATATTCCTCTTAAACATGCTATTTCTTATTCCTCTTAAACATATTACTTCATGTTCCTCTTAAATATACTACTTTATATTCCTCTTAAATATACTACTTTATATTCCTCTTGAACATACTACTTCTTATTCCTCTTACATATACAATTGTACTTCATATTCCTCTTAAACATACTACTTTATATTCCACTTAAACATACTACTTCATATTCCTCTTAAACATACTACTTCATATTCCTCTTCAATATACTACTTCACATTCCTCTTAAACATTCTACTTCATATTCCTCTTAAATATACTACTTTATATTCCTCTTAAACATACTACTTCACATTCCTCTTAAACATACTACTTCATATTCCTCTTAAATATACTACTTCATATTCCTCTTAAATATACTACTTCATATTCCTCTTAAATATACTACTTCATATTCCTCTTAAACATACTACTTCATATTCCTCTTAAACATACTACTTCATATTCCTCTTCAACATACTACTTCATATTCCTCTTAAATATACTACTTTATATTCCTCTTACACATACTACTTCATATTCCTCTTAAATATACTACTTCATATTCCTCTTAAACATACTATTTCATATTCCTCTTAAACATACTACTTAATATTCCTCTTAAAAATACTACTTCATATTCCTCTTAAACATACTACTTCATATTCCTCTTAAACATACTACTTCATATTCCTCTTAATCATACTACTTCATATTCCTCTTTAACATACTGCTTCATATTCCTCTTAAATGTACTACTTCATATTCGTCTTAAATATACTACTTCATATTCCTCTTAAATATACTACTTCATATTCCTCTTAAACATACAACTTCATATTCCTCTTAAACATACTACTTCATATTCCTCTTAAACATACAACTTCATATTCCTCTTAAACATACTACATCATATTCCTCTTAAATATACTACTTCATATTCCTTTTAAATATACAACTTCATATTACTCTTAAACATACTACTTCATATTCCTCTTAAACATACTACTTCATATTCCTCTTAAACATACTGCTTCATATTCCTCTTAAATATACTACATCATATTCCTCTTAAATATACTACTTCATATTCCTCTTAAATATACTACTTCATATTCCTCTTAAATATACTACTTCATATTTCTCTTAAACATACTACTTCATATTCCTCTTAAACATATTATTCATATTCCTCTTAAACATACTACTTCAAATTCCTCTTAAATATACTACTTCATATTCCTCTTAAACATGCCATTTCTTATTCCTCTTAAACATATTACTTCATATTCCTCTTAAACATACTACTTCATATTCTTCTTAATTATACTACTTTATATTCCTCTTAAACATACTACTTCTTATTCCTCTTACATATACAATTGTACTTCATATTCCTCTTAAACATACTACTTTATATTCCTCTTAAACATACTACTTCATATTCCTCTTAAAGATACTACTTCATATTCCTCTTAATTATACTACTTCACATTCCTCTTAAACATTCTACTTCATATTCCTCTTAAATATACTACTTTATATTCCTCTTCAACATACTACTTCATATTCCTCTTAAATATACTACTTAATATTCCTCTTAAACATACTACTTAAAATTCCTCTTAAAAATACTACTTCATATTCCTCTTAAACAAACTACTTCATATTCCTCTTAAACATACTACTTCATGTTCCTCTTAATCATACAACTTCATATTTCTCTTAAACATACTACTTCATATTCCTCTGAAATGTACTACTTCATATTCGTCTTAAATATACTACTTCATATTCCTCTTAAACATACTACTTCATATTTCTCTTAAACATACTACTTCATATTCCTCTTAAACAGACTACTTCATATTCCTCTTAAACATACTACTTCATAATCCTCTTAAACATACTACTTCATATTCCTCTTAAACATACTACTTCATATTCCTCTTATACATTCTACTTCATATAACTCTTAAATGTACTACTTCATATTCCTCTTAAGCATAATACTTTAAATTCCTCTTAAACATACTACTTCATATTCCTCTTAAAGATACTACTTCATATTCCCCTTAACTATACTACTTCATATTCCTCGAAAATATACTACTTCATATTCCTCTTAAACATTCTTCTTCATTTTCCTCTTAAATATACTACTGCATATTCCTCTTAAATATACTACCTCATATTCCTCTTAAACATACTACTTCATATTCCTCTTAAACATACTACTTCATATTCCTCTTAAACATACTACTTCATATTCCTCTTAAGCTTACTACTTCATATTCCTCTTAAATATACAACTTCATATTCCTCTTAAATATACTACTTCATATTCCTCTTATACATTCTACTTCATATTCCTCTTAAATGTACTACTTCATATTCCTCTTAAGCATAATACTTCAAATTCCTCTTAAACATACTACTTCATATTCCTCTTAAAGATACTACTTCATATTCCCCTTAACTATACTACTTCATATTCCTCGAAAATATACTACTTCATATTCCTCTTAAACATTCTTCTTCATTTTCCTCTTAAATATACTACTGCATATTCCTCTTAAATATATTACCTCATATTCCTCTTAAACATACTACTTCATATTCCTCTTAAACATACTACTTCATATTCCTCTTAAACATACTACTTCATATTCCTCTTAAGCTTACTACTTCATATTCCTCTTAAATATACAACTTCATATTCCTCTTAAATATACTACTTCATATTCCTCTTAAACATACTACTGCATATTCCTCTTAAATATACTACTTCATATTCCTCTTAAACATACTTCATATTCCTCTTAAACATACTATTTCATATTCCTCTTAAACATACAACTTCATATTCCTCTTAAATATACTACTTCATTTTCTTTTTAAATATACTACTTCATATTACTCTTAAACATACTACTTCATATTCCTCTTAAATATACTACTTCATATTCCTCTTAAACATACTACTTCATATTCCTCTTAATATTTCATATTCCTCTTAAACATACTACTTCATATTCCTCTTAAATATACTACTTCATATTCCTCTTAAATATACTACTTCATATTCCTCTTAAACAAACTACTTCATATTCCTCTTAAACATACTACTTCATATTCCTCTTAAATATACTACTTCATATTCCTCTTAAATATACTACTTCATATTCCTCTTAATACTTCATATTCCTCTTAAACATACTACTTCATATTCCTCTTAAATATACTACTTCATATTCCTCTTAAATATACTACTTCATATTCCTCTTAAACAAACTACTGCATATTCCTCTTAAACATACTACTTCATATTCCTCTTAAATATACTATTTCATATTCCTCTTACATATACTACTTCATATTCCTCTTTAACATACTACTTCATATTCCTCTTAAACATACTACTTCATATTCCTCTTAAACATACTACTTCATATTCCTCTTATACATTCTGCTTCATATTCCTCTTAAACATACTACTTCATATTCCTCTTAAATATACTACTTCATATTCCTCTTAAACAAACTACTTCATATTCCTCTTAAACATACTATTTCATATTCCTCTTAAATATACTACTTCCTGATCCCCTTAAATATACTACTTCATTTTCCTCTTAAATATACTATTTCATATTCCTCTTAAATATACTACTTCATAATTCTCTCTTAAATATACAACTTCATATTTCTCTTAAATATACTACTTCATATTCCTCTTAGAAATACTACTTCATATTCCTCTTAAACATACTACTTCATATTTCTCTTTAACATACTACCTCATATTTCTCTTAAACAGACTACTTCATATTCCTCTTAAACATACTACTTCATATTCCTCTTTAACATACTATTTCATATTCCTCTTAAATGTACTACTTCATATTCGTCTTAAATATACTACTTCATATTCCTCTTAAATATACTACTTCATATTCCTCTTAAACATACAACTTCATATTCCTCTTAAACATACTACTTCATATTCCTCTTAAACATACTACTTCATATTCCTCTTAAACATACGACATCATATTCCTCTTAAATATACTACTTCATATTCCTTTTAAATATACAACTTCATATTACTCTTAAACATACTACTTCATATTCCTCTTAAACATACTACTTCATATTCCTCTTAAACATACTGCTTCATATTCCTCTTAAATATACTACATCATATTCCTCTTAAATATACTACTTCATATTCCTCTTAAATATACTACTTCATATTCCTCTTAAATATACTACTTCATATTTCTCTTAAACATACTACTTCATATTCCTCTTAAACATATTATTCATATTCCTCTTAAACATACTACTTCAAATTCCTCTTAAATATACTACTTCATATTCCTCTTAAACATGCTATTTCTTATTCCTCTTAAACATATTACTTCATATTCCTCTTAAACATACTACTTCATATTCTTCTTAATTATACTACTTTATATTCCTCTTAAACATACTACTTCTTATTCCTCTTACATATACAATTGTACTTCATATTCCTCTTAAACATACTACTTTATATTCCTCTTAAACATACTACTTCATATTCCTCTTAAAGATACTACTTCATATTCCTCTTAAATATACTACTTCACATTCCTCTTAAACATTCTACTTCATATTCCTCTTAAATATACTACTTTATATTCCTCTTCAACATACTACTTCATATTCCTCTTAAATATACTACTTAATATTCCTCTTAAACATACTACTTAAAATTCCTCTTAAAAATACTACTTCATATTCCTCTTAAACAAACTACTTCATATTCCTCTTAAACATACTACTTCATGTTCCTCTTAATCATACAACTTCATATTTCTCTTAAACATACTACTTCATATTCCTCTTAAATGTACTACTTCATATTCGTCTTAAATATACTACTTCATATTCCTCTTAAACATACTAATTCATATTTCTCTTACACATACTACTTCATATTCCTCTTAAACAGACTACTTCATATTCCTCTTAAACATTCTACTTCATAATCCTCTTAAACATACTACTTCATATTCCTCTTAAACATACTACTTCATATTCCTCTTATACATTCTACTTCATATTCCTCTTAAACATACTACTTCATATTTCTCTTAAACATACTACTTCATATTCCCCTTAAATATACTACTTCATATTCCTCTTAAATGTACTACTTCATATTCCTCTTAAGCATAATACTTCAAATTCCTCTTAAACATACTACTTCATATTCCTCTTAAAGATACTACTTCATATTCCCCTTAACTATACTACTTCATATTCCTCGAAAATATACTACTTCATATTCCTCTTAAACATTCTTCTTCATTTTCCTCTTAAATATACTACTGCATATTCCTCTTAAATATACTACCTCATATTCCTCTTAAACATACTACTTCGTATTCCTCTTAAACATACTACTTCATATTCCTCTTAAACATACTACTTCATATTCCTCTTAAGCTTACTACTTCATATTCCTCTTAAATATACAACTTCATATTCCTCTTATATATACTACTTCATATTCCTCTTAAACATACTACTGCATATTCCTCTTAAATATACTACTTCATATTCCTCTTAAACATATTTCATATTCCTCTTAAACATACTATTTCATATTCCTCTTAAACATACAACTTCATATTCCTCTTAAATATACTACTTCATTTTC
The DNA here is from genome assembly GCA_958298945.1 of Atherix ibis. Classification (NCBI taxonomy): domain Eukaryota; kingdom Metazoa; phylum Arthropoda; class Insecta; order Diptera; family Athericidae; genus Atherix; species Atherix ibis. Next base: position 638,815 of record CATQJD010000111.1, read on the forward strand.
TTTTTAAATATACTACTTCATATTACTCTTAAACATACTACTTCATATTCCTCTTAAATATACTACTTCATATTCCTCTTAAACATACTACTTCATATTCCTCTTAATATTTCATATTCCTCTTAAACATACTACTTCATATTCCTCTTAAAATATACTACTTCATATTCCTCTTAAATATACTACTTCATATTCCTCTTAAACAAACTACTTCATATTCCTCTTAAACATACTACTTCATATTCCTCTTAAATATACTACTTCATATTCCTCTTAAATATACTACTTCATATTCCTTTTAAACAAACTACTTCATATTCCTCTTAAATATACTACTTCATATTCCTCTTAAACATACTACTGCATATTCCTCTTAAATATACTACTTCTTATTCCTCTTAAACATACTTCAATTACTCTTAAACATACTATTTAATATTCCTCTTAAACATACTACTTCATATTCCTCTTAAATATACTACTTCATATTCCTCTTAAACATACTACTTCATATTCCTCTTAATACTTCATATTCCTCTTAAACATACTACTTCATATTCCTCTTAAATATACTACTTCATATTCCTCTTAAATATACTACTTCATATTCCTCTTAAACAAACTACTGCATATTCCTCTTAAACATACTACTTCATATTCCTCTTAAATATACTATTTCATATTCCTCTTACATATACTACTTCATTTTCCTCTTTAACATACTACTTCATATTCCTCTTAAACATACTACTTCATATTCCTCTTAAACATACTACTTCATATTCCTCTTATACATTCTGCTTCATATTCCTCTTAAACATACTACTTCATATTCCTCTTAAATATACTACTTCATATTCCTCTTAAACAAACTACTTCATATTCCTCTTAAACATACTATTTCATATTCCTCTTAAATATACTACTTCCTATTCCCCTTAAATATACTACTTCATTTTCCTCTTAAATATACTATTTCATATTCCTCTTAAATATACTACTTCAAAATTCTCTCTTGAATATACAACTTCATATTTCTCTTAAATATACTACTTCATATTCCTCTTAGAAATACTCTTTCATATTCCTCTTAAACATACTATTTCATATTCCTTTTAAACATACTACTTTATATTCCTTTTAAACATGCTACTTCATATTCCTCTTAAACATACTACTTCATATTCCTCTTAAACATACTACTTCATATTCCTCTTAAATATACTACTTCATATTCCTCCTAAACATACTACTTCGTATTCCTCTTAAACATACTACTTCATATTCCTGTTAAACATACTACTTTATATTCTTCTTAAACATACTATTTAATATTCCTCTTAAACATAATACACCATATTCCTTTTAAACATACTATCCTCTTAAACATACTATTTCATATTCCTCTTAAACATACTACTTCATATTCCTCTTAAACATATTACTTAAAATTTCTCTTAAACATATTTCTTCATATTCCTCTTAAATATACTACTTCATATTCCTCTTAAATATACTACTTCATATTCCTCTTAAACATACTATTTCATATTCCTCTTAAACATACTACTTAATATTCCTCTTAAAAATACTACTTCATATTCCTCTTAAACATACTACTTCATATTCCTCTTAAACATACTACTTCATATTCCTCTTAATCATACTACTTCATATTCCTCTTAAACATACTACTTCATATTCCTCTTAAATGTACTACTTCATATTCGTCTTAAATATACTACTTCATATTCCTCTTAAACATACTACTTCATATTTCTCTTAAACATACTACCTCATATTCCTCTTAAACAGACTACTTCATATTCTTCTTAAACATACTACTTCATATTCCTCTTTAACATACTACTTCATATTCCTCTTAAATGTACTACTTCATATTCGTCTTAAATATACAACTTCATATTCCTCTTAAACATACTACTTCATATTTCTCTTAAACATACTACCTCATATTCCTCTTAAACAGACTACTTCATATTCCTCTTAAACATACTACTTCATATTCCTCTTTAACATACTACTTCATATTCCTCTTAAATGTACTACTTCATATTCGTCTTAAATATACTACTTCATATTCCTCTTACACATACTACTTCATATTTCTCTTAAACATACTACTTCATATTCCTCTTAAACAGACTACTTCATATTCCTCTTAAACATACTACTTCATATTCCTCTTAAATATACTACTTCATATTCCTCTTAAACATACTACTTCATATTCCTCTTAAACATACTATTTCATATTCCTCTTAAACATACTACTTCATATTCCTCTTAAACATACTACTTCATATTTCTCTTATACATTCTACTTCATATTCCTCTTAAACATACTACTTCATATTTCTCTTAAACATACTACTTCATATTCCCCTTAAATATACTACTTCATATTCCTCTTAAATGTACTACTTCATATTCCTCTTAAGCATAATACTTCAAATTCCTCTTAAACATACTACTTCATATTCCTCTTAAACATACTACTTCATATTCCCCTTAACTATACTACTTCATATTCCTCGAAAATATACTACTTCATATTCCTCTTAAACATTCTTCTTCATATTCCTCTTAAATATACTACTGCATATTCCTCTTAAATATACTACCTCATATTCCTCTTAAACATACTACTGCATATTCCTCTTAAATATACTACTTCATATTCCTCTTAAACATACTTCATATTCCTCTTAAACATACTATTTCATATTCCTCTTAAATATACTACTTCATATTCCTCTTAAATATACTACTTCATATTCCTCTTAAACAAACTACTTCATATTCCTCTTAAACATACTACTTCATATTCCTCTTAAATATACTATTTCATATTCCTCTTACATATACTACTTCATTTTCCTCTTTAACATACTACTTCATATTCCTCTTAAACATACTACTTCATATTCCACTTAAACATACTACTTCATATTCCTCTTATACATTCTGCTTCATATTCCTCTTAAACATACTACTTCATATTCCTCTTAAATATACTACTTCATATTCCTCTTAAGCAAACTACTTCATATTCCTCTTAAACATACTATTTCATATTCCTCTTAAATATACTACTTCCTATTCCCCTTAAATATACTACTTCATTTTCCTCTTAAATATACTATTTCATATTCCTCTTAAATATACTACTTCATGATTCTCTCTTAAATATACAACTTCATATTTCTCTTCTTAAATATACTACTTCATATTCCTCTTAAACATACTACTTCATATTTCTCTTAAACATACTACCTCATATTCCTCTTAAACAGACTACTTCATATTCCTCTTAAACATACTACTTCATATTCCTCTTTAACATACTACTTCATATTCCTCTTAAATGTACTACTTCATATTCGTCTTAAATATACAACTTCATATTCCTCTTAAACATACTACTTCATATTTCTCTTAAACATACTACCTCATATTCCTCTTAAACATACTACTTCGTATTCCTCTTAAACATACTACTTCATATTCCTCTTTAACATACTACTTCATATTCTTCTTAAACATACTATTTAATATTCCTCTTAAAAATAATACACCATATTCCTTTTAAACATACTATCCTCTTAAACATACTATTTAATATTCCGCTTAAACATACTACTTCATATTCCTCTTAAACATATTACTTCAAATTCCTCTTAAACATACTACCTCATATTTCTCTTAAACATACTACCTCATATTCCTCTTAAACAGACTACTTCATATTCCGCTTAAACATACTACTTTATTATCCTCTTAAACATACTACTTCATATTCCTTTTAAATATACTACTTCATATTCCTCTTAAACATACTACTTCATATTTCTCTTAAATATACTACTTCATATTCCTCTTAAATATACTACTTCATATTCCTCTTAAATATACTACTTCATATTCCTCTTAAACATACTATTTCATATTCCTCTTAAACATACTACTTAATATTCCTCTTAAAAATACTACTTCATATTCCTCTTAAACATACTACTTCATATTCCTCTTAAACATACTACCTCATATTCCTCTTAAACAGACTACTTCATATTCCTCTTAAACATACTACTTCATAATCCTCTTTAACATACTACTTCATATTCCTCTTAAATGTACTACTTCATATTCGTCTTAAATATACAACTTCATATTCCTCTTAAACATACTACTTCATATTTCCCTTAAACAGACTACTTCATATTCCTCTTAAACATTCCTACTTCATATTCCTCTTAAATGTACTACTTCATATTCCTCTTAAGCATAATAATTCAAATTCCTCTTAAACATACTACTTCATATTCCTCTTAAACATACTACTTCATATTCCCCTTAACTATACTACTTCATATTCCTCGAAAATATACTACTTCATATTCCTCTTAAACATTCTTCTTCATATTCCTCTTAAATATACTACTGCAAATTCCTCTTAAATATACTACCTCATATTCCTCTTAAACATACTACTTCATATTCCTCTTAAACATACTACTTCATATTCCTCTTAAACATACTACTTCATATTCCTCTTAAGCTTACTACTTCATATTCCTCTAAAATATACAACTTCATATTCCTCTTAAATATACTACTTCATATTCCTCTTAAACATACTACTGCATATTCCTTTTCAATATATTACTTCATATTCCTCTTAAACATACTTCATATTCCTCTTAAACATACTATTTCATATGCCTCTTAAACATACTACTTCATATTCCTCTTAAGTATACTACTTCATTTTCTTTTTAAATATACTACTTCATATTCCTCTTAAACATACTACTTCATATTCCTCTTAAATATACTACTTCATATTCCTCTTAAACATACTACTTCATATTCCTCTTAATACTTCATATTCCTCTTAAACATACTACTTCATATTCCTCTTAAATATACTACTTCATATTCCTCTTAAATATACTACTTCATATTCCTCTTAAACAAACTACTTCATATTCCTGTTAAACATACTACTTCATATTCCTCTTAAATATACTACTTCATATTCCTCTTAAATATAATACTTCATATTCCTCTTAGACAAACTACTTCATATTCCTCTTAAATATACTACTTCATATTCCTCTTAAACATACTACTGTATATTCCTCTTAAATATACTACTTCATATTCCTCTTAAACATACTTCATATTCCTCTTAAACATACTACTTCATATTCCTCTTAAATATACTACTTCATATTCCTCTTAAATATACTACTTCATATTCCTCTTAAACAAACTACTTCATATTCCTCTTAAACATACTACTTCATATTCCTCTTAAATATACTATTTCATATTCCTCTTACATATACTACTTCATTTTCCTCTTTAACATACTACTTCATATTCCTCTAAAACATACTACTTCATATTCCTCTTAAACATACTACTTCATATTCCTCTTAAATATACTACTTCATATTCCTCTTAAACAAACTACTTCATATTCCTCTTAAACATACTATTTCATATTCCTCTTAAATATACTACTTCCTATTCCCCTTAAATATACTACTTCATTTTCCTCTTAAATATACTATTTCATATTCCTCTTAAATATACTACGTCATAATTCTCTCTTAAATATACAACTTCATATTTCTCTTAAATATACTACTTCATATTCCTCTTAGACATACTACTTCATATTCCTCTTAAACATACTACTTCATATTCCTTTTAAACATACTACTTTATATTCCTTTTAAACATGCTACTTCATATTCCTCTTAAACATACTACTTCATATTCCTCTTAAACATACTACTTCATATTCTTCTTAAATATACTACTTCATATTCCTCTTAAACATACTACTTCATATTCCTCTTAAATATACTACTTCATATTCCTCCTAAACATACTACTTCGTATTCCTCTTAAACATACTACTTCATATTCCTATTAAACATACTACTTCATATTCTTCTTAAACATACTATTTAATATTCCTCTTAAGCATAATACACCATATTCCTTTTAAATATACTATCCTCTTAAACATACTATTTCATATTCCTCTTTAACATACTACTTCATATTCCTCTTAAACATATTACTTCAAATTCCTCTTAAACATATTTCTTCATATTCCGCTTAAACATACTACTTTATATTCCTCTTAAACATACTACTTCATATTCCTTTTAAATATACTACTTCATATTCCTCTTAAACATACTACTTCATATTTCTCTTAAATATACTACTTCATATTCCTCTTAAATATACTGCTTCATATTCCTCTTAAATATACTACTTCATGTTCCTTTTAAATATACTACTTCATATTCCTCTTAAATATACAACTTCATATTCCTCCTAAACATACTACTTCATATTCCTCTTAAATATACTACTTCCTATTCCTCTTAAATATACTACTTCATTTTCCTCTTAAATATACTATTTCATATTCCTCTTAAATATACTACTTCATAATTCCTCTTAAATATACAACTTCATATTTCTCTTAAATATACTACTTCATATTCCTCTTAGACATACTACTTCATATTCCTCTTAAACATACTACTTCATATTCCTCTTAAACATACTACTTCATATTCCTCTTAAATATACTACTTCATATTCCTCTTAAATATACTACTTCATATTCCTCTTAAACAAACTACTTCATATTCCTCTTAAATATACTACTTCATATTCCTCTTAAACATACTACTGCATATTCCTCTTAAATATACTACTTCATATTCCTCTTAAACATACTTCATATTCCTCTTAAACATACTATTTCATATTCCTCTTAAACATACTACTTCATATTCCTTTTAAATATACTACTTTATTTTCTTCTTAAATATACTACTTCATATTCCTCTTAAACATACTACTTCATATTCCTCTTAAATATACTACATCATATTCCTCTTAAACATACTACTTCATATTCCTCTTAATACTTCATATTCCTCTTAAACATACTACTTCATATTCCTCTTAAATATACTACTTCATATTCCTCTTATATATACTACTTCATATTCCTCTTAAACAAACTACTTCATATTCCTCTTAAACATACTACTTCATATTCCTCTTAAATATACTACTTCATATTCCTCTTACATATACTACTTCATTTTCCTCTTTAACATACTACTTCATATTCCTCTTAAACATACTACTTCATATTCCTCTTAAAAATACTACTTCATATTCCTCTTATACATTCTGCTTCATATTCCTCTTAAACATACTACTTCATATTCCTCTTAAATATACAACTTCATATTCCTCTTAAATATTCTACTTCATATTCCTGTTAAGCATACTACTTCATATTCCTCTTAAACATACTACTTCATATTCCTCTTAAATATACTACTGCATATTCCTCTTAAACATACTACTTCATTATCCTCTTAAATATACTACTTCATATTCCTCTTAAACAAACTACTTCATATTCCTCTTAAACATATTACTTCATATTCCTCTTAAATATACTATTTCCTATTCCTCTTAAATATACTACTTCATTTTCCTCTTAAATATACTATTTCATATTCCTCTTAAATATACTACTTCATAATTCCTCTTAAATATACAACTTCATATTTCTCTAAAATATACTACTTCATATTCCTCTTATACATACTACTTCATATTCCTCTTAAACATGCTACTTCATATTCTTCTTAAATATACTACTTCATATTTCTCTTAAACATACTACTTCATATTCCTCTTAAATATACTACTTCATATTCCTCCTAAACATACTACTTCGTATTCCTCTTAAACATACTACTTCATATTCCTCTTAAATATACTACTTCATATTCCTCCTAAACATACTACTTCGTATTCCTCTTAAACATACTACTTCATATTCCTATTAAACATACTACTTCATATTCTTCTTAAACATACTCTTTCATATTCCTCTTAAACATAATACACCATATTCCTTTTAAACATACTATCCTCTTAAACATACTATTTCATATTCCTCTTAAACATACTACTTCATATTCGTCTTAAACATATTACTTCAAATTCCTCTTAAACATATTTCTTCATATTCCGCTTAAACATACTACTTTATATTCCTCTTAAACATACTACTTCATATTCCTTTTAAATATACTACTTCATATTCCTCTTTAACATACTACTTCATATTTCTCTTAAATATACTACTTCATATTCCTCTTCAATATACTAATTCATATTCCTCTTAAATATACTACTTCATATTCCTCTTAAACAAACTACTTCATATTCCTCTTAAACATACTACTTCATATACCTTTTAGATATACTACTTCATATTCCTCTTAAATATACTACTTCATGTTCCTCTTAAATATTCAACTTCATATTCCTCTTAAACATACTACTTCATATTCCTCTTAAATATACTACTTCATATTCCTCTTAAACATACTACTTCATATTCCTCTTAAATATACTACTTCATATTTCTCTCAAACAAACTACTTCATATTCCTCTTAAACATACTACTTCATATTCCTCTTAAATATACTACTTCATATTCCTTTTAAATATACCATCTCATATTCCTCTTAAATATACTACTTCATATTCCTCTTAAACATACTACTTCATATTCCTCTTAAACATACTACTTCATATTCCTCTTAACCTTACTACTTCATATTCCTCTTAAATATACAATTTCATATTCCTCTTAAATATACTACTTCATATTTCTCTTAAACATACTATTTCATATTCCTCTTAAATATACTACTTCATATTCCTCTTAAACATATTTCATATTCCTCTTACACATACTATTTCATATTCCTCTTAAACATACTACTTCATATTCCTCTTAAATATACTACTTCATGTTCCTCTTAAATATACTACTTCATATTCCTCTTAAGCATACTACTTCATATACCTCTTAAATATACTACTTCATATTCCTCTTAAACATACTACTTCATATTCCTCTTAATACTTCATATTCCTCTTAAACATACTACTTCATATTCCTCTTAAATATACTACTTCATATTCCTCTTAAATATACTACTTCATATTCCTCTTAAACAAACTACTTCATATTCCTCTTAAACATACTACTTCATATTCCTCTTACATATACTACTTCATTTTCCGCTTTAACATACTACTTCATATTCCTCTTAAATATACTACTTCATATTCCTCTTAAGCATACTACTTCATATTCCTCTTAAACATACTACTTCCTATTCCTCTTAAATATACTACTTCATTTTCCTCTTAAATATACTATTTCATATTCCTCTTAAACAAACTACTTCATATTCCTCTTAAACATGCTACTTCATATACCTCTTAAATATACTACTTCATATTCCTCTTAAACATACTACTTCATATTCCTCTTAATACTTCATATTCCTCTTAAACATACTACTTCATATTCCTCTTAAATATACTACTTCATATTCCTCTTAAATATACTACTTCATATTCCTCTTAAACAAACTACTTCATATTCCTCTTAAACATACTACTTCATATTCCTCTTACATATACTACTTCATTTTCCGCTTTAACATACTACTTCATATTCCTCTTAAATATATTACTTCATATTCCTCTTAAGCATACTACTTCATATTCCTCTGAAACATACTACTTCATTTTCCTCTTAAATATACTATTTCATATTCCTCTTAAATATACTATTTCATATTCCTCTTAAATATACAACTTCATATTTCTCTTAAATATACTACTTCATATTCCTCTTAGACATACTACTTCATACTCCTCTTAAAAATACTACTTCATATTCCTTTTAAAAATACTACTTTATATTCCTCTTAAACATGCTACTTCATATTCCTCTTAAACATACTACTTCATATTCCTCTTAAACATACTACTTCATATTCCTCTTAAATATACTACTTCATATTCCTCTTAAACATACTACATCATATTCCTCTTACGCATTCTACTTCATATTCCTCCTAAATATACTACTTCATATTCCTCTTAAATATACTACTTAATATTCCTCTTAAACATACTACTTCATATTCCTTTTAAATATACTACTGCATAATCCTCTTAAACATACTACTTCATATTCCTCTTAAATATACTACTTCATATTCCTCTTAAACATACTACTTCATATTCCTCTTAAACATACTACTTCATATTCCTATTAAACATACTACTTCATATTCTTCTTAAACATACTATTTCATATTCCTCTTAAACATAATACACCGTATTCCTTTTAAACATACTATCCTCTTAAACATACTATTTCATATTCCTCTTAAACATACTACTTCATATTCCTCTTAAACATATTACTTCAAAATCCTCTTAAACATACTTCTTCATATTCCGCTTAAACATACTACTTTATATTCCTCTTAAACATACTACTTCATATTCCTTTTAAATATACTACTTCATATTCCTCTTAAACATACTACTTCATATTCCTCTTAAATATACTACTTCATATTCCTCTTAAATATACTACTTCATATTCCTCTTAAATATATTACTTCATATTCCTCTTAAACATACTACTTCATATTCCTCTTAAATATACTACTTCATATTCCCCTTATACATACTACTTCGTATTCCTCTTAAACATACAATTTCATATTCCTCTTAAACATACTACTTCATATTCCTCTTAAATATACTACTTCATGTTCCTCTTAAATATCCTACTTCATATTCCTCTTAAACATATTACTTCATATTCATCTTAAATATACTATTTCATATTCCTCTTAAACATACTACTTCATATTCCTCGTAATAATTCATATTCCTTTTAAACATACTACATCATATTCCTCTGAAATATACTACTTCATATTCCTCTTAAATATACTACTTCATGTTCCTCTTAAACAAACTACTTCATATTCCTCTTAAACATACTACTTCATATTCCTCTTAAACATACTACTTCATATTTCTCTTAAACATACTACTTCAAATTCCTCTTAAACATATTTCTTCATATTCCGCTTAAACATACTACTTTATATTCCTCTTAAACATACTACTTCATATTCCTTTTAAATATACTACTTCATATCCTCTTAAACATACAACTTCATATTTCTCTTAAATATACTACTTCATAGTCCTCTTAAATATACTGCTTCATATTCCTCTTAAATATACTACTTCATATTCCTCTTAAATATACAACTTCATATTCCTCCTAAACATACTACTTCATATTCCTTTTAAATATACTACTTCATATTCCTCTTAAACATACTACTTCATATTTCTCTTAAATATACTACTTCATATTCCTCTTAAATATACTGCTTCATATTCCTCTTAAATATACTACTTTATGTTCCTTTTAAATATACTACTTCATATTCCTCTTAAATATACAACTTCATATTCCTCCTAAACATACTACTTCATATTCCTCTTAAATATACTACTTCCTATTCCTCTTAAATATACTACTTCATTTTCCTCTTAAATATACTATTTCATATTCCTCTTAAATATACTACTTCATAATTCCTCTTAAATATACAACTTCATATTTCTCTTAAATATACTACTTCATATTCCTCTTAGACATACTACTTCATATTCCTCTTAAATATACTACTTCATGTTCCTCTTAAATATACTACTTCATATTCCTCTTAAACATACTACTTCATATACCTCTTAAATATACTACTTCATATTCCTCTTAAACATACTAATTCATATTCCTCTTAATACTTCATATTCCTCTTAAACATACTACTTCATATTCCTCTTAAATATACTACTTCATATTCCTCTTAAATATACTACTTCATATTCCTCTTAAACAAACTACTTCATATTCCTCTTAAACATACTACTTCATATTCCTCTTACATATACTACTTCATTTTCCGCTTTAACATACTACTTCATATTCCTCTTAAATATACTACTTCATATTCCTCTTAAGCATACTACTTCATATTCCTCTTAAACATACTACTTCATATTCCTCTTAAATATACTACTGAATATTCCTCTTACACATACTACTCCATAATCCTCTTGAATATACTACTTCATATTCCTCTTAAACAAACTACTTCATATTCCTCTTAAACATACTACTTCATATTCCTCTTAAATATACTACTTCCTATTCCTCTTAAATATACTACTTCATTTTCCTCTTAAATATACTATTTCATATTCCTCTTAAATATACTATTTCATATTCCTCTTAAATATACAACTTCATATTTCTCTTAAATATACTACTTCATATTCCTCTTAGACATACTACTTCATACTCCTCTTAAAAATACTACTTCATATTCCTTTTAAAAATACTATTTTATATTCCTCTTAAACATGCTACTTCATATTCCTCTTAAACATTCTACTTCATATTCCTCTTAAACATACTACTTCATATTCCTCTTAAATATACTACTTCATATTCCTCTTAAACATACTACATCATATTCCTCTTACGCATTCTACTTCATATTCCTCCTAAATATACTACTTCATATTCCTCTTAAATATACTACTTAATATTCCTCTTAAACATACTACTTCATATTCCTTTTAAATATACTACTGCATAATCCTCTTAAACATACTACTTCATATTCTTCTTAAATATACTACTTCATATTCCTCTTAAACATACTACTTCATATTCCTCTTAAACATACTACTTCATATTCCTATTAAACATACTACTTCATATTCTTCTTAAACATACTATTTCATATTCCTCTTAAACATAATACACCATATTCCTTTTAAACATACTATCCTCTTAAACATACTATTTCATATTCCTCTTAAACATACTACTTCATATTCCTCTTAAACATATTACTTCAAAATCCTCTTAAACATACTTCTTCATATTCCGCTTAAACATACTACTTTATATTCCTTTTAAACATACTACTTCATATTCCTTTTAAATATACTACTTCATATTCCTCTTAAACATACTACTTCATATTCCTCTTAAATATACTACTTCATATTCCTCTTAAATATACTACTTCATATTCCTCTTAAATATATTACTTAATATTCCTCTTAAACATACTACTTCATATTCCTCTTAAATATACTACTTCATATTCCCCTTAAACATACTACTTCGTATTCCTCTTAAACATACAATTTCATATTCCTCTTAAACATACTACTTCATATTCCTCTTAAATATACTACTTCATGTTCCTCTTAAATATCCTACTTCATATTCCTCTTTAACATATTACTTCATATTCATCTTAAATATACTATTTCATATTCCTCTTAAACATACTACTTCATATTCCTCGTAATAATTCATATTCCTTTTAAACATACTACATCATATTCCTCTGAAATATACTACTTCATATTCCTCTTAAATATACTACTTCATATTCCTCTTAAACAAACTACTTCATATTCCTCTTAAACATACTACTTCATATTCCTCTTAAACATACTACTTCATATTTCTCTTAAACATACTACTTCAAATTCCTCTTAAACATATTTCTTCATATTCCGCTTAAACATACTACTTTATATTCCTCTTAAACATACTACTTCATATTCCTTTTAAATATACTACTTCATATCCTCTTAAACATACAACTTCATATTTCTCTTAAATATACTACTTCATAGTCCTCTTAAATATACTGCTTCATATTCCTCTTAAATATACTACTTCATATTCCTCTTAAATATACAACTTCATATTCCTCCTAAACATACTACTTCATATTCCTTTTAAATATACTACTTCATATTCCTCTTAAACATACTACTTCATATTTCTCTTAAATATACTACTTCATATTCCTCTTAAATATACTGCTTCATATTCCTCTTAAATATACTACTTCATGTTCCTTTTAAATATACTACTTCATATTCCTCTTAAATATACAACTTCATATTCCTCCTAAACATACTACTTCATATTCCTCTTAAATATACTACTTCCTATTCCTCTTAAATATACTACTTCATTTTCCTCTTAAATATACTATTTCATATTCCTCTTAAATATACTACTTCATAATTCCTCTTAAATATACAACTTCATATTTCTCTTAAATATACAACTTCATATTCCTCTTAGACATACTACTTCATATTCCTCTTAAACATACTACTTCATATTCCTCTTAAACATACTACTTCATATTCCTCTTAAATATACTACTTCATATTCCTCTTAAATATACTACTTCATATTCCTCTTAAACAAACTACTTCATATTCCTCTTAAATATACTACTTCATATTCCTCTTAAACATACTACTGCATATTCCTCTTAAATATACTACTTCATATTCCTCTTAAACATACTTCATATTCCTCTTAAACATACTATTTCATATTCCTCTTAAACATACTACTTCATATTCCTTTTAAATATACTACTTCATTTTCTTCTTAAATATACTACTTCATATTCCTCTTAAACATACTACTTCATATTCCTCTTAAATATACTACTTCATATTCCTCTTAAACATACTACTTCATATTCCTCTTAATACTTCATATTCCTCTTAAACATACTACTTCATATTCCTCTTAAATATACTACTTCATATTCCTCTTGTATATACTACTTCATATTCCTCTTAAACAAACTACTTCATATTCCTCTTAAACATACTACTTCATATTCCTCTTAAATATACTACTTCATATTCCTCTTACATATACTACTTCATTTTCCTCTTTAACATACTACTTCATATTCCTCTTAAACATACTACTTCATATTCGTCTTAAAAATACTACTTCATATTCCTCTTATACATTCTGCTTCATATTCCTCTTAAACATACTACTTCATATTCCTCTTAAATATACAACTTCATATTCCTCTTAAATATACTACTTCATATTCCTGTTAAGCATACTACTTCATATTCCTCTTAAACATACTACTTCATATTCCTCTTAAATATACTACTGCATATTCCTCTTAAACATACTACTTCATTATCCTCTTAAATATACTACTTCATATTCCTCTTAAACAAACTACTTCATATTCCTCTTAAACATATTACTTCATATTCCTCTTAAATATACTACTTCCTATTCCTCTTAAATATACTACTTCATTTTCCTCTTAAATATACTATTTCATATTCCTCTTAAATATACTACTTCATAATTCCTCTTAAATATACAACTTCATATTTCTCTAAAATATACTACTTCATATTCCTCTTATACATACTACTTCATATTCCTCTTAAACATACTACTTCATATTCTTCTTAAATATACTACTTCATATTCCTCTTAAACATACTACTTCATATTCCTCTTAAATATACTACTTCATATTCCTCCTAAACATACTACTTCGTATTCCTCTTAAACATACTACTTCATATTCCTCTTAAATATACTACTTCATATTCCTCCTTAACATACTACTTCGTATTCCTCTTAAACATACTACTTCATATTCCTATTAAACATACTACTTCATATTCTTCTTAAACATACTCTTTCATATTCCTCTTAAACATAATACACCATATTCCTTTTAAACATACTATCCTTTTAAACATACTATTTCATATTCCTCTTAAACATACTACTTCATATTCCTCTTAAACATATTACTTCAAATTCCTCTTAAACATATTTCTTCATATTCCGCTTAAACATACTACTTTATATTCCTCTTAAACATACTACTTCATATTCCTTTTAAATATACTACTTCATATTCCTCTTAAACATACTACTTCATATTTCTCTTAAATATACTACTTCATATTCCTCTTAAATATACTACTTCATTTTCCTCTTAAATATACTACTTCATGTTCCTCTTAAATATACTACTTCATATTCCTCTTAAACATACTACTTCATATTCCTCTTAAATATACTACTTCATATTCCTCTTAAACATACTACTTCATATTCCTCTTAATACTTCATATTCCTCTTAAACATACTACTTCATATTCCTCTTAAATATACTACTTCATATTCCTCTTAAATATACTACTTCATATTCCTCTTAAACAAACTACTTCATATTCCTCTTAAACATACTACTTCATATATCTTTTACATATACTACTTCATATTCCTCTTAAATATACTACTTCATGTTCCTCTTAAATATACAACTTCATATTCCTCTTAAACATACTACTTCATATTCCTCTTAAATATACTACTTCATATTCCTCTTAAACATACTACTTCATATTCCTCTTAAATATACTACTTCATATTTCTCTTAAACAAACTACTTCATATTCCTCTTAAACATACTACTTCATATTCCTCTTAAATATACTACTTCATATTCCTTTTAAATATACCATCTCATATTCCTCTTAAACATACTACTTCATATTCCTCTTAAACATACTACTTCATATACCTCTTAAACATACTACTTCATATTCCTCTTAAGCTTACTACTTCATATTCCTCTTAAATATACAATTTCATATTCCTCGTAAATATACTACTTCATATTTCTCTTAAACATACTATTTCATATTCCTCTTAAATATACTACTTCATATTCCTCTTAAACATATTTCATATTCCTTTTAAACATACTATTTCATATTCCTCTTAAACATACTACTTCATATTCCTCTTAAATATACTACTTCATGTTCCTCTTAAATATACTACTTCATATTCCTCTTAAACATACTACTTCATATACCTCTTAAATATACTACTTCATATTCCTCTTAAACATACTACTTCATATTCCTCTTAATACTTCATATTCCTCTTAAACATACTACTTCATATTCCTCTTAAATATACTACTTCATATTCCTCTTAAATATACAACTTCATATACCTCTTAAACAAACTACTTCATATTCCTCTTAAACATACTACTTCATATTCCTCTTACATATACTACTTCATTTTCCGCTTTAACATACTACTTCATATTCCTCTTAAATATACTACTTCATATTCCTCTTAAGCATACTACTTCATATTCCTCTTAAACATACTACTTCATATTCCTCTTAAATATACTACTGAATATTCCTCTTACACATACTACTCCATAATCCTCTTGAATATACTACTTCATATTCCTCTTAAACAAACTACTTCATATTCCTCTTAAACATACTACTTCATATTCCTCTTAAATATACTACTTCCTATTCCTCTTAAATATAATACTTCATTTTCCTCTTAAATGTACTATTTCATATTCCTCTTAAATATACTATTTCATATTCCTCTTAAATATACAACTTCATATTTCTCTTATATATACTACTTCATATTCCTCTTAGACATACTACTTCATACTCCTCTTAAACATACTACTTCATATTCCTTTTAAAAATACTACTTTATATTCCTCTTAAACATGCTACTTCATATTCCTCTTAAACATACTACTTCATATTCCTCTTAAACATACTACTTCATATTCCTCTTAAATATACTACTTCATATTCCTCTTAAACATACTACATCATATTCCTCTTAAGCATTCTACTTCATATTCCTCCTAAATATACTACTTCATATTCCTCTTAAATATACTACTTAATATTCCTCTTAAACATACTACTTCATATTCCTTTTAAATATACTACTGCATAATCCTCTTAAACATACTACTTCATATTCCTCTTAAATATACTACTTCATATTCCTCTTAAACATACTACTTCATATTCCTCTTAAACATACTACTTCATATTCCTATTAAACATACTACTTCATATTCTTCTTAAACATACTATTTCATATTCCTCTTAAACATAATACACCATATTCCTTTTAAACATACTATCCTCTTAAACATACTATTTCATATTCCTCTTAAACATACTACTTCATATTCCTCTTAAACATATTACTTCAAAATCCTCTTAAACATACTTCTTCATATTCCTCTTAAACATACTACTTCATATTCCTTTTAAATATACTACTTCATATTCCTCTTAAACATACTACTTCATATTCCTCTTAAATATACTACTTCATATTCCTCTTAAATATACTACTTCATATTCCTCTTAAATATATTACTTCATATTCCTCTTAAACAAACTACTTCATATTCCTCTTAAATATACTACTTCATATTCCCCTTAAACATACTACTTCGTGTTCCTCTTAAACATACAATTTCATATTCCTCTTAAACATACTACTTCATATTCCTCTTAAATATACTACTTCATGTTCCTCTTAAATATCCTACTTCATATTCCTCTTAAACATATTACTTCATATTCATCTTAAATATACTATTTCATATTCCTCTTAAACATACTACTTCATATTCCTCGTAATAATTCATATTCCTTTTAAACATACTACATCATATTCCTCTGAAATATACTACTTCATATTCCTCTTAAATATACTACTTCATATTCCTCTTAAACAAACTACTTCATATTCCTCTTAAACATACTACTTCATATTCCTCTTAAACATACTACTTCATATTTCTCTTACATATACTACTTCATATTCCTCTTAAACATACTACTTCATATTCCTCTTAAACATACTACTTCATATTCCTCTTAAACATACTACTTCATATTCCTCTTATATATACTACTTCATATTCCTCTTAAACATACTACTTCATATTCCTCTTAAACATACTACTTCATATTCCCGTTAAATATACTACTTCATATTCCTCTTAAATATACAACTTCATATTCCTCTTAAATATACTACTTCATATTCCTCTTAAACATACTACTTCATAATCCTCTTAAATATACTACTTCATATGCCTCTTAAACATACTACTTCATATTCCTCTTAAACATACTACTTCATATTCCTTTTAAACATACTACATCATATTCCTCTGAAATATACTACTTCATATTCCTCTTAAATATACTACTTCATATTCCTCTTAAACAAACTACTTCATATTCCTCTTAAACATACTACTTCATATTCCTCTTAAACATACTACTTCATATTTCTCTTACATATACTACTTCATATTCCTCTTAAACATACTACTTCATATTCCTCTTAAACATACTACTTCATATTCCTCTTAAACATACTACTTCATATTCCTCTTATATATACTACTTCATATTCCTCTTAAACATACTACTTCATATTCCTCTTAAACATACTACTTCATATTCCCGTTAAATATACTACTTCATATTCCTCTTGAGCATACTACTTCATATTCCTCTTAAACATACTACTTCATATTCCTCTTAAACATACTACTTCATATTTCTCTTACATATACTACTTCATATTCCTCTTAAACATACGACTTCATTATTCCTCTTAAATATACAACTTCATATTCTTCTTAAATATACTACTTCATATTCCTCTTAAACATACTACTTCATATTCCTCTTAAATATACTACTGCATATTCCTCTTAAACATACTACTTCATAATCCTCTTAAATATACTACTTCATATGCCTCTTAAACATACTACTTCATATTCCTCTTAAACATACAACTTCATATTCCTCTTAAATACACTACTTCCTATTCCTTTTAAATATACTACTTCATTTTCCTCTTAAATATACTACTTCATATTCCTCTTAAATATACTACTTCATATTCCTCTTAAATATACAACTTCATATTCCTCTTAAATAAACTACCTCACATTCCTCTTAGACATACTACTTCATATTCCTCTTAAACACACTACTTCATATTCCGCTTAAACATACTACTTTATATTCCTCTTAAACATGCTACTTCATATTCCTCTTAAACATACTACTTCATATTCCTCTTAAACATACTACTTCATATTGCTTTTAAATATACTACTTCATATTACTCTTAAACATACTACTTCATATTCCTCTTAAACATTCTACTTTATTATCCTCCTAAATATACTACTTCATATTCCTCTTAAATATACTACTTCATATTCCTCTTAAACATACTACTTCATATTCCATTTAAATATACTACTGCATAATCCTCTTAAACATACTACTTCATATTCCTCTTATATATACTACTGCATATGCCTCTTAAACATACAACTTCATATTCCTCTTAAACATACTACTTTATATTCCTATTAAACATACTACTTCATATTCCTTTTAAACATACTATTTCATATTCCTCTTAAACATAATACTTCATATTCCTTTTAAACATAATATTTTCTAAAACATACTATTTCATATTCCTCTTAAACATACTACTTCATATTCCTCTTAAACATTCTACTTCATATTCCTCTTAAACATAATACTTCATATTCCTCTTAAATATACTTCTTTACATTTCGCTTAAACATACTACTTTATATTCCTCTTAAACATACTACTTCATATTCCTCTTAAACATTCTACTTCATATTCCTCTTAAACATACTACTTCATATTCCTCTTAAATATACTACTTCATATTCCTCTTAAATATTCTACTTCATATTCCTCTTAAACATACTATTTCATATTCCTCTTAAACATACTACTTCTTATTCCTCTTAAACATACTACTTCATATTCCTCTTAAATATACTACTTCATATTCCTCTTAAACATAATACTTCATATTCCTCTTAAATATACTACTTCATATTCCTCTTAAATATACTACTTCATATTCCTCTTAAATATACTACTTCATATTCTTCTTAAACATAATCCTTCATATTCCTCTTAAACATACTACTTCATATACCTCTTAAATATACCACTTCATATTCCTCTTAAATAAACTACCTCACATTCCTCTTAGACATACTACTTCATATTCCTCTTAAACACACTACTTCATATTCCGCTTAAACATACTACTTTATATTCCTCTTAAACATGCTACTTCATATTCCTCTTAAACATACTACTTCATATTCCTCTTAAACATAATACTTCATATTCCTCTTAAACATACAATTTCATATTCCTCTTAAATATACTACTTCATATTCCTCTTAAATATACTACTTCATATTCCTCTTAAACATACTACTTCATATTCCTCTTAAACATTATACTTCATATTCCTCTTAAATATTCTACTTCATATTCCTCTTAAATATACTACTTCATGTTCCTCTTAAATATACTACTTCATATTCCTCTTAAACATACTACTTCATATTCCTCTTAAATATACTACTTCATATTCCTCTTAAACATACTACTTCATATTCCTCTTAATACTTCATATTCCTCTTAAAAATACTACTTCATATTCCTCTTAAATATACTACTTCATATTCCTCTTAAATATACTACTTCATATTCCTCTTAAACAAACTACTTCATATTCCTCTTAAACATACTACTTCATATTCCTCTTACATATACTACTTCATTTTCCTCTTTAACATACTACTTCATATTCCTCTTAAATATACTACTTCATATTCCTCTTAAGCATACTACTTCATATTCCTCTTAAACATACTACTTCATATTCCTCTTAAATATACTACTGCATATTCCTCTTAAACATACTACTCCATAATCCTCTTGAATATACTACTTCATATTCCTCTTAAACAAACTACTTTATATTCCTCTTAAACATACTACTTCATATTCCTCTTAAATATACTACTTCCTATTCCTCTTAAATATACTACTTCATTTTCCTCTTAAATATACTATTTCATATTCCTCTTAAATATACTACTTCATATTCCTCTTAAATATACAACTTCATATTTGTCTTAAATATACTACTTCATATTCCTCTTAAACATACTACTTCATATTCCTCTTAAATATACTACTGCATATTCCTCTTAAACATACTACTTCATAATCCTCTTAAATATACTACTTCATATGCCTCTTAAACATACTACTTCATATTCCTCTTAAACATACTACTTCATATTCCTCTTAAATACACTACTTCCTATTCCTTTTAAATATACTACTTCATTTTCCTCTTAAATATACTACTTCATATTCCTCTTAAATATACTACTTCATATTCCTCTTAAATATACAACTTCATATTCCTCTTAAATAAACTACCTCACATTCCTCTTAGACATACTACTTCATATTCCTCTTAAACACACTACTTCATATTCCGCTTAAACATACTACTTTTTATTCCTCTTAAACATGCTACTTCATATTCCTCTTAAACATACTACTTCATATTCCTCTTAAACATACTACTTCATATTGCTTTTAAATATACTACTTCATATTACTCTTAAACATACTACTTCATATTCCTCTTAAACATTCTACTTTATATTCCTCCTAAATATACTACTTCATATTCCTCTTAAATATACTACTTCATATTCCTCTTAAACATACTACTTCATATTCCATTTAAATATACTACTGCATAATCCTCTTAAACATACTACTTCATATTCCTCTTATATATACTACTGCATATGCCTCTTAAACATACAACTTCATATTCCTCTTAAACATACTACTTTATATTCCTATTAAACATACTACTTCATATTCCTTTTAAACATACTATTTCATATTCCTCTTAAACATAATACTTCATATTCCTTTTAAACACAATATTTTCTAAAACATACTATTTCATATTCCTCTTAAACATACTACTTCATATTCCTCTTAAACATTCTACTTCATATTCCTCTTAAACATACTACTTCATATTCCTCTTAATACTTCATATTCCTCTTAAAAATACTACTTCATATTCCTCTTAAATATACTACTTCATATTCATCTTAAATATACTACTTCATATTCCTCTTAAACAAACTACTTCATATTCCTATTAAACATACTACTTCATATTCCTCTTACATATACTACTTCATTTTCCTCTTTAACATACTACTTCATATTCCTCTTAAATATACTACTTCATATTCCTCTTAAGCATACTACTTCATATTCCTCTTAAACATACTACTTCATATTCCTCTTAAATATACTACTGCATATTCCTCTTAAACATACTACTCCATAATCCTCTTGAATATACTACTTCATATTCCTCTTAAACAAACTACTTCATATTACTCTTAAACATACTACTTCATATTCCTCTTAAATATACTACTTCCTATTCCTCTTAAATATACTACTTCATTTTCCTCTTAAATATACTATTTCATATTCCTCTTAAATATACTACTTTATATTCCTCTTAAATATACAACTTCATATTTGTCTTAAATATACTACTTCATATTCCTCTTAGACATACTACTTCATATTCCTCTTAAACATACTTCTTTACATTTCGCTTAAACATACTACTTTATATTCCTCTTAAACATACTACTTCATATTCCTCTTAAACATTCTACTTCATATTCCTCTTAAACATACTACTTCATATTCCTCTTAAATATACTACTTCATATTCCTCTTAAATATTCTACTTCCTATTCCTCTTAAACATACTATTTCATATTCCTCTTAAACATACTACTTCTTATTCCTCTTAAACATACTACTTCATATTCCTCTTAAATATACTACTTCATATTCCTCTTAAACATAATACTTCATATTCCTCTTAAATATACTACTTCATATTCCTCTTAAATATACTACTTCATATTCCTCTTAAATATACTACTTCATATTCTTCTTAAACATAATCCTTCATATTCCTCTTAAACATACTACTTCATATACCTCTTAAATATACCACTTCATATTCCTCTTAAATAAACTACCTCACATTCCTCTTAGACATACTACTTCATATTCCTCTTAAACACACTACTTCATATTCCGCTTAAACATACTACTTTATATTCCTCTTAAACATGCTACTTCATATTCCTCTTAAACATACTACTTCATATTCCTCTTAAACATAATACTTCATATTCCTCTTAAACATACAATTTCATATTCCTCTTAAATATACTACTTCATATTCCTCTTAAATATACTACTTCATATTCCTCTTAAACATACTACTTCATATTCCTCTTAAACATTATACTTCATATTCCTCTTAAATATTCTACTTCATATTCCTCTTAAATATACTACTTCATGTTCCTCTTAAATATACTACTTCATATTCCTCTTAAACATACTACTTCATATTCCTCTTAAATATACTACTTCATATTCCTCTTAAACATACTACTTCATAATCCTCTTAATACTTCATATTCCTCTTAAAAATACTACTTCATATTCCTCTTAAATATACTACTTCATATTCCTCTTAAATATACTACTTCATATTCCTCTTAAACAAACTACTTCATATTCCTCTTACATATACTACTTCATTTTCCTCTTTAACATACTACTTCATATTCCTCTTAAATATACTACTTCATATTCCTCTTAAGCATACTACTTCATATTCCTCTTAAATATACTACTTCATATTCCTCTTAAATATACTACTTCATATTCCTCTTAAATATACAACTTCATATTTGTCTTAAATATACTACTTCATATTCCTCTTAGACATACTACTTCATATTCCTCTTAAACATACTACTTCATATTCCTTTTTAAAATACTACTTTATATTCCTCTTAAACATGCTACTTCATATTCCTCTTAAACATACTACTTCATATTCCTCTTGAACATACTACTTCATATTCCTCTTAAATATACTACGTCATATTCCTCTTAAACATACTACTTCATATTCCTCTTAAGAATTCTACTTCATATTCCTCCTAAATATACTACTTCATATTCCTCTTAAATATACTACTTCATATTACTCTTAAACATACTACTTTAAATTCCTCTTAAATATACTACTGCATAATCCTCTTAAACATACTACTTCATTTTCCTCTTAAATATACTACTTCATATTCCTCTTAAACATACTACTTCATATTCCTCTTAAACATACTACTTCATATTCCTATTAAACATACTAATTCATATTCTTCTTAAACATACTATTTCATATTCCTCTTAAACATAATATACCATATTCCTTTTAAACATACTATCCTCTTAAACATACTATTTCATATTCCTCTTAAACATACTACTTCATATTCCTCTTAAACATATTACTTCAAAATCCTCTTAAACATATTTCTTCATATTCCGCTTAAACATACTACTTCATATTTCTCTTACATATACTACTTCATATTCCTCTTAAACATACTACTTCATATTCCTCTTAAGAATTCTACTTCATATTCCTCCTAAATATACTACTTCATATTCCTCTTAAATATACTACTTCATATTACTCTTAAACATACTACTTTAAATTCCTCTTAAATATACTACTGCATAATCCTCTTAAACATACTACTTCATATTCCTTTTAAATATACTACTTCATATTCCTCTTAAACATACTACTTCATATTCCTCTTATATACTACTTCATATTCCTCTTAAATATACTACTTCATATTCCTCTTAAACAAACTACTTCATATTCCTCTTAAACATACTACTTCATATTCCTCTTAAACATACTACTTCATATTTCTCTTACATATACTACTTCATATTCCTCTTAAACATACTACTTCATATTCCTCTTAAACATACTACTTCATATTCCTCTTAAACATACTACTTCATATTCCTCTTATATATACTACTTCATATTCCTCTTAAACATACTACTTCATATTCCTCTTAAACATACTACTTCATATTCCCGTTAAATATACTACTTCATATTCCTCTTAAATATACTACTTCATATTCCTCTTAAGCATACTACTTCATATTCCTCTTAAACATACTACTTCATATTCCTCTTAAACATACGACTTCATTATTCCTCTTAAATATACTACTTCATATTCCTCTTAAATATACTACTTCATATTCCTCTTAAACATACTACTTCAAATTCCTCTTAAATATACTACTGCATATTCCTCTTAAACATACTACTTCATAATCCTCTTAAATATACCACTTCATATGCCTCTTAAACATACTACTTCATATTCCTCTTAAACATACTACTTCATATTCCTCTTAAATATACTACTTCCTATTCCTTTAAATATACTACTTCATTTTCCTCTTAAATATACTACTTCATATTCCTCTTAAATATACTACTTCATATTCCTCTTAAATATACTATTTCATATTCCTCTTAAATAAACTACCTCCTACATTCCTCTTAGATATACTACTTCATATTCCTCTTAAACACACTACTTCATATTCCGCTTAAACATACTACTTTATATTCCTCTTAAACATGCTACTTCATATTCCTCTTAAACATACTACTTCATATTCCACTTAAACATACTACTTCATATTGCTTTTAAATATACTACTTCATATTACTCTTAAACATACGACTTCATATTCCTCTTAAACATTCTACTTTATATTCCTCCTAAATATACTACTTCATATTCCTCTTAAATATACTACTTCATATTCCTCTTAAACATACTACTTCATATTCCATTTAAATATACTACTTCATATTCCTTTTAAACATACTATTTCATATTCCTCTTAAACATAATACTTCATATTCCTTTTAAACACAATATTTTCTAAAACATACTATTTCATATTCCTCTTAAACATACTACTTCATATTCCTCTTAAACATTCTACTTCATATTCCTCTTAAACATACTACTTCATATTCCTCTTAATACTTCATATTCCTCTTAAAAATACTACTTCATATTCCTCTTAAATATACTACTTCATATTCATCTTAAATATACTACTTCATATTCCTCTTAAACAAACTACTTCATATTCCTATTAAACATACTACTTCATATTCCTCTTACATATACTACTTCATTTTCCTCTTTAACATACTACTTCATATTCCTCTTAAATATACTACTTCATATTCCTCTTAAGCATACTACTTCATATTCCTCTTAAACATACTACTTCATATTCCTCTTAAATATACTACTGCATATTCCTCTTAAACATACTACTCCATAATCCTCTTGAATATACTACTTCATATTCCTCTTAAACAAACTACTTCATATTACTCTTAAACATACTACTTCATATTCCTCTTAAATATACTACTTCCTATTCCTCTTAAATATACTACTTCATTTTCCTCTTAAATATACTATTTCATATTCCTCTTAAATATACTACTTTATATTCCTCTTAAATATACAACTTCATATTTGTCTTAAATATACTACTTCATATTCCTCTTAGACATACTACTTCATATTCCTCTTAAACATACTTCTTTACATTTCGCTTAAACATACTACTTTATATTCCTCTTAAACATACTACTTCATATTCCTCTTAAACATTCTACTTCATATTCCTCTTAAACATACTACTTCATATTCCTCTTAAATATACTACTTCATATTCCTCTTAAATATTCTACTTCCTATTCCTCTTAAACATACTATTTCATATTCCTCTTAAACATACTACTTCTTATTCCTCTTAAACATACTACTTCATATTCCTCTTAAATATACTACTTCATATTCCTCTTAAACATAATACTTCATATTCCTCTTAAATATACTACTTCATATTCCTCTTAAATATACTACTTCATATTCCTCTTAAATATACTACTTCATATTCTTCTTAAACATAATCCTTCATATTCCTCTTAAACATACTACTTCATATACCTCTTAAATATACCACTTCATATTCCTCTTAAATAAACTACCTCACATTCCTCTTAGACATACTACTTCATATTCCTCTTAAACACACTACTTCATATTCCGCTTAAACATACTACTTTATATTCCTCTTAAACATGCTACTTCATATTCCTCTTAAACATACTACTTCATATTCCTCTTAAACATAATACTTCATATTCCTCTTAAACATACAATTTCATATTCCTCTTAAATATACTACTTCATATTCCTCTTAAATATACTACTTCATATTCCTCTTAAACATACTACTTCATATTCCTCTTAAACATTATACTTCATATTCCTCTTAAATATTCTACTTCATATTCCTCTTAAATATACTACTTCATGTTCCTCTTAAATATACTACTTCATATTCCTCTTAAACATACTACTTCATATTCCTCTTAAATATACTACTTCATATTCCTCTTAAACATACTACTTCATAATCCTCTTAATACTTCATATTCCTCTTAAAAATACTACTTCATATTCCTCTTAAATATACTACTTCATATTCCTCTTAAATATACTACTTCATATTCCTCTTAAACAAACTACTTCATATTCCTCTTACATATACTACTTCATTTTCCTCTTTAACATACTACTTCATATTCCTCTTAAATATACTACTTCATATTCCTCTTAAGCATACTACTTCATATTCCTCTTAAATATACTACTTCATATTCCTCTTAAATATACTACTTCATATTCCTCTTAAATATACAACTTCATATTTGTCTTAAATATACTACTTCATATTCCTCTTAGACATACTACTTCATATTCCTCTTAAACATACTACTTCATATTCCTTTTAAAAATACTACTTTATATTCCTCTTAAACATGCTACTTCATATTCCTCTTAAACATACTACTTCATATTCCTCTTGAACATACTACTTCATATTCCTCTTAAATATACTACGTCATATTCCTCTTAAACATACTACTTCATATTCCTCTTAAGAATTCTACTTCATATTCCTCCTAAATATACTACTTCATATTCCTCTTAAATATACTACTTCATATTACTCTTAAACATACTACTTTAAATTCCTCTTAAATATACTACTGCATAATCCTCTTAAACATACTACTTCATGTTCCTCTTAAATATACTACTTCATATTCCTCTTAAACATACTACTTCATATTCCTCTTAAACATACTACTTCATATTCCTATTAAACATACTAATTCATATTCTTCTTAAACATACTATTTCATATTCCTCTTAAACATAATATACCATATTCCTTTTAAACATACTATCCTCTTAAACATACTATTTCATATTCCTCTTAAACATACTACTTCATATTCCTCTTAAACATATTACTTCAAAATCCTCTTAAACATATTTCTTCATATTCCGCTTAAACATACTACTTTATATTCCTCTTAAACATACTACTTCATATTCCTTTTAAATATACTACTTCATATTCCTCTTAAACATACTACTTCATATTCCTCTTATATACTACTTCATATTCCTCTTAAATATACTACTTCATATTCCTCTTAAACAAACTACTTCATATTCCTCTTAAACATACTACTTCATATTCCTCTTAAACATACTACTTCATATTTCTCTTACATATACTACTTCATATTCCTCTTAAACATACTACTTCATATTCCTCTTAAACATACTACTTCATATTCCTCTTAAACATACTACTTCATATTCCTCTTATATATACTACTTCATATTCCTCTTAAACATACTACTTCATATTCCTCTTAAACATACTACTTCATATTCCCGTTAAATATACTACTTCATATTCCTCTTAAATATACTACTTCATATTCCTCTTAAGCATACTACTTCATATTCCTCTTAAACATACTACTTCATATTCCTCTTAAACATACGACTTCATTATTCCTCTTAAATATACTACTTCATATTCCTCTTAAATATACTACTTCATATTCCTCTTAAACATACTATTTCAAATTCCTCTTAAATATACTACTGCATATTCCTCTTAAACATACTACTTCATAATCCTCTTAAATATACCACTTCATATGCCTCTTAAACATACTACTTCATATTCCTCTTAAACATACTACTTCATATTCCTCTTAAATATACTACTTCCTATTCCTTTAAATATACTACTTCATTTTCCTCTTAAATATACTACTTCATATTCCTCTTAAATATACTACTTCATATTCCTCTTAAATATACTATTTCATATTCCTCTTAAATAAACTACCTCCTACATTCCTCTTAGATATACTACTTCATATTCCTCTTAAACACACTACTTCATATTCCGCTTAAACATACTACTTTATATTCCTCTTAAACATGCTACTTCATATTCCTCTTAAACATACTACTTCATATTCCACTTAAACATACTACTTCATATTGCTTTTAAATATACTACTTCATATTACTCTTAAACATACGACTTCATATTCCTCTTAAACATTCTACTTTATATTCCTCCTAAATATACTACTTCATATTCCTCTTAAATATACTACTTCATATTCCTCTTAAACATACTACTTCATATTCCATTTAAATATACTACTGCATAATCCTCTTAAACATACTACTTCATATTCCTCTTATATATACTACTGCATATGCCTCTTAAACATAATACTTCATATTCCTTTTAAACATACTATTTTCTAAAACATACTATTTCATATTCCTCTTAAACATACTACTTCATATCCCTCTTGAACATACTACTTCAAATTCCACTTATACATACTTCTTTACATTCCCCTTAAACATACTACTTTATATTCCTCTTAAACATACTACTTCATATTCCTCTTAAACATTCTACTTCATATTCCTCTTAAACATACTACTTCATATTCCTCTTAAATAAACAACTTCATATTCCTCTTAAATATTCTACTTCATATTCCTCTTAAACATACTACTTCATATACCTCTTAAACATACTACTTCTTATTCCTCTTAAACATACTACTTCATATTCCTCTTAAATATACTACTTCATAGTCCTCTTAAACATACTACTTCATATTCCTCTTAAATATACTACTTCATATTCCTCTTAAATATACTACTTCATATTCCTCTTAAATATACTACTTCATATTCTTCTTAAACATAATCCTTCATATTCCTCTTAAACATACTACTTCATATACCTCTTAAACATACTACTTCATATTCCTCTTAAACATACTACTTTATATTCCTCTTAAACATAATACTTCATATTCCTCTTAAACATACAATTTCGTATTCCTCTTAAATATACTACTTCATATTCCTCTTAAATATACTACTTCATATTCCTCTTAAACATACTACTTCATATTCCTCTTAAACATTATACCTCATATTCCTCTTAAATATTCTACTTCATATTCCTCTTAAATATACTACTTGATATTCCTCTTAAATATACTACTTCATATTCATCTCAAACTTACTAATTCATATTCCTCTTAAACATATTACTTCATATTCCTCCTAAACATACTACTTCATATTCCTCTTAAATATACTACTTCATATTCCTCTTAAATATACCGCTTCATATTCCTCTTAAACATACTATTTCATATTCCTCTAAAATATGCTACTTCATATTCTTTTTAAACATACTACTTCATATTCCTCTTAAATATACTACTTCATATTCCTCTTTAACATACTACTTCATATTCCTCTTAAATATACTACTTCATATTCCTCCTAAGCATACTACTTCATATTCCTCTTAAACATACTACTTCATATTCCTCTTAAACATACTATTTCATATTCCTCTAAAATATACTACTTCATATTCCTCTTAAATATACTACTTCATATTCCTCTTAAACATACTACTTTATATTCCACTTAAATATACTACTGCATATTCTTCTTAAACATACTTCTTCATATTGCTCTTAAATATACTACTTCATATTCCTCTTAAACATACTACTTCATAATCCTCTTAAATATACTACTTCATATGCCTCTTAAACATACTACTTCATATTCCTCTTAAACATACTACTTCATATTCCTCTTAAATATACTACTTCATATTCCTCTTAAATAAACTACCTCACATTCCTCTGAGACATACTACTTCATATTCCTCTTAAACACACTACTTCATATTCTGCTTAAACATACTACTTTATATTCCTCTTAAACATGCTACTTCATATTCCTCTTAAACATACTACTTCATATTCCTCTTAAACATAATACTTCATATTCCTTTTAAACATACTAGTTTCTAAAACATACTATTTCATATTCCTCTTAAACATACTACTTCATATCCCTCTTGAACATACTACTTCAAATTCCACTTAAACATAATTCTTTACATTCTTCTTAAACATACTACTTTATATTCCTCTTAAACATACTACTTCATATTCCTCTTAAACATTCTACTTCATATTCCTCTTAAACATACTACTTCATATTCCTCTTAAATATACAACTTCATATTCCTCTTAAATATTCTACTTCATATTCCTCTTAAACATACTACTTCATTTTCCTTTTAAACATACTACTTCTTATTCCTCTTAAACATACTACTTCATATTCCTCTTAAATATACTACTTCATATTCCTCCTAAACATACTACTTCATATTTCTCTTAAATATACTACTTCATATTCCTCTTAAATATACTACTTCATATTCCTCTTAAACATACTACTTCATATTCCTCTTAAACATAATACTTCATATTCCTCTTAAACATACAATTTCATATTCCTCTTAAATATACTACTTCATAGTCCTCTTAAATATACTACTTCATATTCCTCTTAAACATACTACTTCATATTCCTCTTAAACATACTACTTCATATTCCTCTTAAATATTCTACTTCATATTCATCTTAAATATACTACTTGATATTCCTCTTAAATATACTACTTCATATTCATCTCAAACTTACTAATTCATATTCCTCTTAAACATATTACTTCATATTCCTCCTAAACATACTACTTCATATTCCTCTTAAATATACTACTTCATATTCCTCTTAAATATACCGCTTCATCTTCCTCTTAAACATACTACTTCATATTAATCTTAAATATACTACTTCATATTCCTCTTAAGCATACTACTTCATATTCCTCTTAAACATACTACTTCATATTCCTCTTAAATATACTACTTTATATTCCTCCTAAATATACTACTTCATATTCCTCTTAAATATACTACTTCATCTTCCTCTTAAACATACTACTTCATATTCCTCTTAAATATACTACTGCATAATCCTCTTAAACATACTACTTCATATTCCTCTTAAATATACTACTTCATATTCCTCTTAAACATACTACTTCATATTCCTCTTAAACATACTACTTCATATTCCTATTAAACATACTAATTCATATTCTTCTTAAACATACTATTTCATATTCCTCTTAAACATAATATACCATATTCCTTTTAAACATACTATCCTCTTAAGCATACTATTTCATATTCCTCTTAAACATACTACTTCATATTCCTCTTAAACATATTACTTCAAAATCCTCTTAAACATATTTCTTCATATTCCGCTTAAACATACTACTTTATATTCCTCTTAAACATACTACTTCATATTTCTCTTACATATACTACTTCATATTCCTCTTAAACATACTACTTCATATTCCTCTTATCTACTACTTCATATTCCTCTTAAATATACTACTTCATATTTCTCTTAAACAAACTACTTCATATTCCTCTTAAACATACTACTTCATATTCCTCTTAAACATACTACTTCATATTCCCGTTAAATATACTACTTCATATTCCTCTTAAATATACTACTTCATATTCCTCTTAAGCATACTACTTCATATTTCTCTTAAACATACTACTTCATATTCCTCTTAAACATACGACTTCATTATTCCTCTTAAATATACTACTGCATAATTCTCTTAAACATACTACTTCATATTCCTCTTAAATATACTACTTCATATTCCTCTTAAACATACTACTTCATATTCCTCTTAAACATACTACTTCATATTCCTATTAAACATACTAAATCATATTCTTCTTAAACATACTATTTCATATTCCTCTTAAACATAATATACCATATTCCTTTTAAACATACTATCCTCTTAAACATACTATTTCATATTCCTCTTAAACATACTACTTCATATTCCTCTTAAACATATTACTTCAAAATCCTCTTAAACATATTTCTTCATATTCCGCTTAAACATACTACTTTATATTCCTCTTAAACATACTACTTCATATTCCTTTTAAATATACTACTTCATATTCCTCTTAAACATACTACTTCATATTCCTCTTATATACTACATCATATTCCTCTTAAATATACTACTTCATATTCCTCTTAAACAAACTACTTCATATTCCTCTTAAACATACTACTTCATATTCCTCTTAAACATACTACTTCATATTTCTCTTACATATACTACTTCATATTCCTCTTAAACATACTACTTCATATTCCTCTTAAACATGCTACTTCATATTCCTCTTAAACATACTACTTCATATTCCTCTTATATATACTACTTCATATTCCTCTTAAACATACTACTTTATATTCCTCTTAAACATACTACTTCATATTCCCGTTAAATATACTACTTCATATTCCTCTTAAATATACTACTTCATATTCCTCTTAAGCATACTACTTCATATTCCTCTTAAACATACTACTTCATATTCCTCTTAAACATACGACTTCATTATTCCTCTTAAACATACTACTTCATATTCCTCTTAAATATACTACTTCATATGCCTCTTAAACATACTACTTCATATTCCTCTTAAACATACTACTTCATATTCCTCTTAAATATACTACTTCCTATTCCTTTAAATATACTACTTCATTTTCCTCTTAAATATAATACTTCATATTCCTCTTAAATATACTACTTCATATTCCTCTTAAATATACTACTTCATATTCCTCTTAAATAAACTACCTCCTACATTCCTCTTAGACATACTACTTCATATTCCTCTTAAACACACTACTTCATATTCCGCTTAAACATACTACTTTATGTTCCTCTTAAACATGCTACTTCATATTCCTCTTAAACATACTACTTCATATTCCACTTAAACATACTACTTCATATTGCTTTTAAATATACTACTTCATATTACTCTTAAACATACGACTTCATATTACTCTTAAACATTCTACTTTATATTCCTCCTAAATATACTACTTCATATTCCTCTTAAATATACTACTTCATATTCCTCTTAAACATACTACTTCATATTCCATTTAAATATACTACTGCATAATCCTCTTAAACATACTACTTCATATTCCTCTTATATATACTACTGCATATGCCTCTTAAACATACAACTTCATATTCCTCTTAAACATACTACTTCATATTCCTATTAAACATACTACTTCATATTCCTTTTAAACATACTATTTCATATTCCTCTTAAACATAATACTTCATATTCCTTTTAAACATACTATTTTCTAAAACATACTATTTCATATTCCTCTTAAACATACTACTTCATATCCCTCTTGAACATACTACTTCAAATTCCACTTAAACATACTTCTTTACATTCCGCTTAAACATACTACTTTATATTCCTCTTAAACATACTACTTCATATTCCTCTTAAACATTCTACTTCATATTCCTCTTAAACATACTACTTCATATTCCTCTTAAACATACTACTTCATATTCCTCTTAAACATATTACTTCAAAATCCTCTTAAACATATTTCTTCATATTCCGCTTAAACATACTACTTTATATTCCTCTTAAACATACTACTTCATATTCCTTTTAAATATACTACTTCATATTCCTCTTAAACATACTACTTCATATTCCTCTTACATACTACTTCATATTCCTCTTAAATATACTACTTCATATTCCTCTTAAACAAACTACTTCATATTCCTCTTAAACATACTACTTCATATTCCTCTTAAGCATACTACTTCATATTTCTCTTACATATACTACTTCATATTCCTCTTAAACATACTACTTCATATTCCTCTTAAACATGCTACTTCATATTCCTCTTAAACATACTACTTCATATTCCTCTTATATATACTACTTCATATTCCTCTTAAACATACTACTTCATATTCCTCTTAAACATACTACTTCATATTCCCGTTAAATATACTACTTCATATTCCTCTTAAATATACTACTTCATATTCCTCTTAAGCATACTACTTCATATTCCTCTTAAACATACTACTTCATATTCCTCTTAAACATACGACTTCATTATTCCTCTTAAATATACTACTTCATATTCCTATTAAATATACTACTTCATATTCCTCTTAAACATACTACTTCAAATTCCTCTTAAATATACTACTGCATATTCCTCTTAAACATACTACTTCATAATCCTCTTAAATATACTACTTCATATGCCTCTTAAACATACTACTTCATATTCCTCTTAAACATACTACTTCATATTCCTCTTAAATATACTACTTCCTATTCCTTTAAATATACTACTTCATTTTCCTCTTAAATATACTACTTCATATTCCTCTTAAATATACTACTTCATATTCCTCTTAAATATACTACTTCATATTCCTCTTAAATAAACTACCTCCTACATTCCTCTTAGACATACTACTTCATATTCCTCTTAAACACACTACTTCATATTCCGCTTAAACATACTACTTTATGTTCCTCTTAAACATGCTACTTCATATTCCTCTTAAACATACTACTTCATATTCCACTTAAACATACTACTTCATATTGCTTTTAAATATACTACTTCATATTACTCTCAAACATACGACTTCATATTACTCTTAAACATTCTACTTTATATTCCTCCTAAATATACTACTTCATATTCCTCTTAAATATACTACTTCATATTCCTCTTAAACATACTACTTCATATTCCATTTAAATATACAACTGCATAATCCTCTTAAACATACTACTTCATATTCCTCTTATATATACTACTGCATATGCCTCTTAAACATACAACTTCATATTCCTCTTAAACATACTACTTCATATTCCTATTAAACATACTACTTCATATTCCTTTTAAACATACTATTTCATATTCCTCTTAAACATTATACTTCATATTCCTTTTAAACATACTATTTTCTAAAACATACTATTTCATATTCCTCTTAAACATACTACTTCATATCCCTCTTGAACATACTACTTCAAATTCCACTTAAACATACTTCTTTACATTCCGCTTAAACATACTACTTTATATTCCTCTTAAACATACTACTTCATATTCCTCTTAAACATTCTACTTCATATTCCTCTTAAACATACTACTTCATATTCCTCTTAAATAAACAACTTCATATTCCTCTTAAATATTCTACTTCATATTCCTCTTAAACATACTACTTCATATTCCTCTTAAACATACTACTTCTTATTCCTCTTAAACATACTACTTCATATTCCTCTTAAATATACTACTTCATATTCCTCTTAAACATACTACTTCATATTCCTCTTAAATATACTACTTCATATTCCTCTTAAATATACTACTTCATATTCCTCTTAAATATACTACTTCATATTCTTCTTAAACATAATCCTTCATATTCCTCTTAAACATACTACTTCATATACCTCTTAAACATACTACTTCATATTCCTCTTAAACATACTACTTCATATTCCTCTTAAACATAATACTTCATATTCCTCTTAAACATACAATTTCGTATTCCTCTTAAAAATACTACTTCGTATTCCTCTTAAATAAACTACTTCATATTCCTCTTAAACATACTACTTCATATTCCTCTTAAACATTATACCTCATATTCCTCTTAAATATTCTACTTCATATTCCTCTTAAATATACTACTTGATATTCCTCTTAAATATACTACTTCATATTCATCTCAAACTTACTAATTCATATTCCTCTTAAACATATTACTTCATATTCCTCCTAAACATACTACTTCATATTCCTCTTAAATATACTACTTCATATTCCTCTTAAATATACCGCTTCATATTCCTCTTAAACATACTATTTCATATTCCTCTAAAATATACTTCTTCATATTCTTTTTAAACATACTACTTCATATTCCTCTTAAATATACTACTTCATATTCCTCTTTAACATACTACTTCATATTCCTCTTAAATATACTACTTCATATTCCTCCTAAGCATACTACTTCATATTCCTCTTAAACATACTACTTCATATTCCTCTTAAACATACTATTTCATATTCCTCTAAAATATACTACTTCATATTCCTCTTAAATATACTACTTCATATTCCTCTTAAACATACTACTTTATATTCCTCTTAAATATACTACTGCATATTCCTCTTAAACATACTTCTTCATATTGCTCTTAAATATACTACTTCATATTCCTCTTAAACATACTACTTCATAATCCTCTTAAATATACTACTTCATATGCCTCTTAAACATACTACTTCATATTCCTCTTAAACATACTACTTCATATTCCTCTTAAATATACTACTTCATATTCCTCTTAAATAAACTACCTCACATTCCTCTGAGACATACTACTTCATATTCCTCTTAAACACACTACTTTATATTCTGCTTAAACATACTACTTTATATTCCTCTTAAACATGCTACTTCATATTCCTCTTAAACATACTACTTCATATTCCTCTTAAACATAATACTTCATATTCCTTTTAAACATACTAGTTACTAAAACATACTATTTCATATTCCTCTTAAACATACTACTTCATATCCCTCTTGAACATACTACTTCAAATTCCACTTAAACATACTTCTTTACATTCCGCTTAAACCTACTACTTTATATTCCTCTTAAACATACTACTTCATATTCCTCTTAAACATTCTACTTCATATTCCTCTTAAACATACTACTTCATATTCCTCTTAAATATACAACTTCATATTCCTCTTAAATATTCTACTTCATATTCCTCTTAAACATACTACTTCATTTTCCTTTTAAACATACTACTTCTTATTCCTCTTAAACATACTACTTCATATTCCTCTTAAATATACTACTTCATATTCCTCCTAAACATACTACTTCATATTTCTCTTAAATATACTACTTCATATTCCTCTTAAATATACTACTTCATATTCCTCTTAAACATACTACTTCATATTCCTCTTAAACATAATACTTCATATTCCTCTTAAACATACAATTTCATATTCCTCTTAAATATACTACTTCATAGTCCTCTTAAATATACTACTTCATATTCCTCTTAAACATACTACTTCATATTCCTCTTAAACATACTACTTCATATTCCTCTTAAATATTCTACTTCATATTCCTCTTAAATATACTACTTGATATTCCTCTGAAATATACTACTTCATATTCATCTCAAACTTACTAATTCATATTCCTCTTAAACATATTACTTCATATTCCTCCTAAACATACTACTTCATATTCCTCTTAAATATACTACTTCATATTCCTCTTAAATATACCGCTTCATCTTCCTCTTAAACATACTACTTCATATTAATCTTAAATATACTACTTCATATTCCTCTTAAACATACTACTTCATATTCCTCTTAAACATACTACTTCATATTCCTCTTAAATATACTACTTTATATTCCTCCTAAATATACTACTTCATATTCCTCTTAAATATACTACTTCATATTCTTTTTAAACATACTACTTCATATTCCTCTTAAATATACTACTTCATATTCCTCTTTAACATACTACTTCATATTCCTCTTAAATATACTACTTCATATTCCTCTTAAGCATACTACTTCATATTCCTCCTAAACGTACTACTTCATATTCCTCTTAAACATACTATTTCATATTCCTCTAAATATACTACTTCATATTCCTCTTAAATATACTACTTCATATTTCTCTTAAACATACTACTTTATATTCCTCTTAAATATACTACTGCATATTCCTCTTAAACATACTACTTCATATTGCTCTTAAATATACTACTTAATATTTTTCTTAAACATACTACTTCATATTTATCTTAAATATACTACTTCATATTCCTCTTAAACATACTACTTCATATTCCTCTTAAACATAATACTTCATATTCCTCTTAAACATACTACTTCATATTCCCCTTAAATATAATACTTCAGATTCCTCTTACATATACTACTTCATATTCCTCTTAAATATAATACTTCATATTCCTCTTAAACATACTACTTCATTATTACTCTTAAACATACTACTTCATATTCCTCTTAAACATACTACTTGATATTGCTCTTAAATATACTACTTCATATTCTTCTTAAACATACTACTTCATATTTATCTCAAATATACTACTTCATATTCCTCTTAAACATACTACTTCATATTCCTCTTAAACATAATACTTCATATTCCTCTTAAACATACTACTTCATATTTCCCTTAAATATAATACTTCATATTCATCTTACATATACTACTTCATATTCCTCTTAAACATTCTACTTCATATTCCTCTTAAATATACTAGTGCATATTCTTCTTAAAAATACTACTTCATATTCCTCTTAAATATACTACTTCATATTCCTCTTAAACATACTACTTCATATTCCTCTTAAACATACTACTTCATATTCCTCTTAAACATACAACTTAATATTCCTCTTAAATATACTCTGCATGTTGCTCTTAAACATACTACTTCATATTCCTGTTAAATATACTACTTCATATTCCTCTTAAAAATACTACTTCATATTCCTCTTAAACACACTACTTTATATTCCTCTTAAACATACTACTTCATATTCCTCTTAAATATACTACTTCATATTCCTCTTAAATATACTACTTCATATTCCTCTTTAATATACTACTTCATATTCCTCTTAAACATACTACTTCATATTCCTCTTAAATATACTACTTCATATTCCTCTAAAACATACTACTTCATATTCCTCTTAAACAAACAACTTCATATTCCTCTTAAACATACTACTTCATATTCCTCTTAAATATACTACTTCATATTCCTCTTTAATATACTAGCTTATATTCCTCTTAAACATACTACTTCATATTCCTCTTAAACATACTACTTCATATTCCTCTTAAATATACTACTTCATATTCCTCTTAAATATAATACTTCATATTCCTCTTAAACATACTACTTCATATTACTCTTAAACATACTACTTCATATTCCTCTTAAACATACTACTTCATATTGCTCTTAAATATACTACTTCATATTCTTCTTAAACATACTACTTCATATTTATCTTAAATATACTACTTCATATTCCTCTTAAACATACTACTTCATATTCCTCTTAAAATACTACTTCATATTCCTCTTAAACATACTACTTCATATTCCTCTTAAACCTACTACTTCATATTCCTTTTAAACATACTACTTCATATTCCTTTTAAACATACTTCTTCATATTCCTCTAAATATACTACTTCATATTCCTCTTAAACATTCTACTTTATATTCCTCTTAAATATACTTCTTCATATTCCGCTTAAATATACCACTTCATATTCCTCTTAAACATACTACTTCATATTCCTCTTAAATATACTACTTCATATTCCTCTTAAACATACTACTTCATATTCCTCTTAAATATACTACTTCATATTCCTCTTAAATATACTACTTCATATTCCTCTTAAACATACTACTTCATATTCCTCTTAAACACACTACTTTATATTCCTCTTAAACATACTACTTCACATTCCTCTTAAACATACTACTTCATATTCCTCTTAAATTTACTACTTCATATTCCTCTTAAATTTACTACTTCATATTCCTCTTAAATATACTACTTCATATTCCTCTTAAACATACTACTTCATATTCCTCTTAAACATACTACTTCATATTCCGCTTAAATATACTACTTCATATTCCTCTTAAACATACTACTTCATATTCCTCTTAAATATACTACTTCATATTCCTCTTAAACATACAACTTCATATTCCTCTTAAATATAGTCTGCATGTTCCTCTTAAACATACTACTTCATATTCCTGTTGAATATACTACTTCATATTCCTCTTAAACATACTACTTCATATTCCTCTTAAACACACTACTTTATATTCCTCTTAAACATACTACTTCCCATTCCTCTTAAACATACTACTTCATATTCCTCTTAAATTTACTACTTCATATTCCTCTTAAATATACTACTTCATATTCCTCTTAAACATACTACTTCATATTCCTCTTACACATACTACTTCATATTCCTCTTAAACATACTACTTCATATTCCTCTTAAACCTACTACTTCATATTCCTTTTAAACATACTACTTCATATTCCTTTTAAACATACTACTTTATATTCCTCCTAAATATACTACTTCATATTCCTCTTTAACATTCTACTCTATATTCCTCTTAAATATACTACTTCATATTCCGCTTAAATATACTACTTCATATTTCTCTTAAACATACTACTTCATATTCCTCTTA
The DNA here is from genome assembly GCA_958298945.1 of Atherix ibis. Lineage (NCBI taxonomy): Eukaryota > Metazoa > Arthropoda > Insecta > Diptera > Athericidae > Atherix > Atherix ibis. The sequence goes on from CATQJD010000111.1 coordinate 681,088, forward strand.
AATATACTCCTTCATATTCCTCTTAAACATACTACTTCATATTCCTCTTAAATATACTACTTCATATTCCTCTTAAATATACTACTTCATATTCCTCTTAAATATAATACTTCATATTCCTCTTAAACCTACTACTTCATATTCCTCTTAAACATACTACTTCATATTCCTCTTAAACATACTACTTCATATTCCTCTTAAACATACTACTTCATATTTCTCTTAAACATACTACTTCATATTCCTCTTTAACATACTACTTCATATTCCTCTTAAACATACTACTTCATATTCCTCTTAAATATACTACTTCATATTCCTCTTAAACATAATACTTCATATTACTCTTAAACATACTACTTCATATTCCTCTTAAACATACTACTTTATATTCCTCTTAAACATACTACTTCATATTCCTCTCAAACATACTACTTCATATTCCTCTTAAACATACTACTTCATATTCCTCTTAAATATACTACTTCATATTCCTCTTAAACATACTACTTCATATTCCTCTTAAACATATTGCTTCATATTCCTCTTAAACATACAATTTCATATTCCTCTTAAACATACTACTTCATATTCCTCTTAAACATACTACTTCATATTCCTCCTAAATATACTATTTCATATTCCTCTTAAACATTCTACTTCATATCCCTCTTAAATATACTACTTCATGTTCCTCTTAAATATACTACTTCATATTCCTCTTAAACATACTACTTCATATTCCTCTTAAATATACTACTTCATATTCCTCTTATATATACTACTGCATATTCCTCTTAAATATAATACTTTATATTCCTCTTAAACATACTACTTAATATTCCTCTTAAACATACTACTTCAAATTCCTCTTAAACATACTACTTTATATTCCTCTTAAACATATAACTTCATATTCCTCTTAAACGTACTACTTCATATTCCTCTAAAAACATACTACTTCATATTCCTCTTAAATATACTACTTAATATTCCTCTTAAATATACTACTTCATATTCTTCTTAAATATACTACTTCATATTCCTCTTAAATATACTACTTCATATTCCTTTAAAAAATAATACTTCATATTCCTCTTAAACATACTACTTCATATTCCTCTTAAACATACTACTTCATATTTCTCCTAAACATACTACTTCATATTCCTCTTAAACATACTACTTCATATTTCTCTTAAACATACTACTTCATATTCCTCTTAAATACACTACTTCATATTCCTCTTAAATATACTACTTCATATTCCTCTTAAATATACTACTTCATATTCCTCTTAAATACACTACTTCATATTCCTCTTAAATATACTACTTCATATTCCTCTTAAACATACTACTTCATATTCCTCTTAAACATACTACTTCATATTCCTCTTAAATATACTACTTCAAATTTCTCTTAAATATACTACTTCATATTTCTCTTAAATATACTACTTCATATTCTTCTTAAACATACTACTTCATATTCCTCTTAAATATAATACTTCATATTCCTCTTAAACATACTACTTCATATTCCTCTTAAACATACTACTTCAAATTCCTCTTAAACATACTACTTTATATTCCTCTCAAACATATAACTTCATATTCCTATTAAACGTACTACTTCATATTCCTCTAAAAACATACTACTTCATATTCCTCTTAAATATACTACTTAATATTCCTCTTAAATATACTACTTCATATTCTTCTTAAATATCCTCTTAAACATACTACTTCATATTCGTCTTAAACATACTACTTTATATTACTCTTACACATACTACTTCATATTCCTCCTAAATAAACCACTTCATATTCCTCTTAAACATTCTACTTCATATTCCTCTTAAATATTCTACTTCATATTCCTCTTAAATATACTACTTTATATTCCTCTTACACATACTACTTCATATTCCTCTTAAACGTACTACTTCATATTCCTCTTAAACATACTACTTCATATTCCTATTATATATACTACTTTATATTCCTCTTTAATATACTACTTCATATTCCTCTTAAATATACTACTTCATATACCTCTTAAATATACTACTTCATATTCCTCTTAAATATAATACTTCATATTCCTCTTAAATATACTACTTTATATTCCTCTTAAACATACTACTTCATATTCCTCTTAAACGTACAACTTCATATTCCTCTTAAATATACTACTTCATATTCCTCTTAAATATACTACTTCATATTCCTCTTAAATATAATACTTCCTATTCCTCTTAAACATAATACTTCACATTCCTCTTAAACATACTAATTCATATTCCCCTTAAACATACTACTTCATATTCCTCTTAAACATACTACTTCATATTCCTCTTAAACATACTACTTCATATTTCTCTTAAACATATTACTTCATATTCCTCTTAAATATACTACTTCATATTCCTCTTAAATGTACTACTTCATATTCCTCTTAAATATACTACTTCATATTCCTCTTAAATATACTACTTCTTATTCCTCTTCAATATACTACTTCATTTACTCTTAAACATACTACTTCATATTCCTCTTAAGCATATTACTTCATATTCCTCTTAAATATACTACTTCATATCCCTCTTAAATACACTACTTCATATTCCTCTTAAATATACTACTTCATATTCCTCTTAAACATACTACTTCATATTCCTCTTAAACATATTACTTCATATTCCTCTTAAACATACTACTTCATATTCCTCTTAAACATACTACTTCATATTCCTCTTAAACATACAACTTCATATTTCTCTTAAACATACTACTTCATATTCCTCTTAAATATACTACTTCATATTCCTCTTAAATATACTACTTCATATTCCTCTTAAATATACTACTTCATATTCCTCTTAATTACACTACTTCATATTCCTCTTAAATATACTACTTCATATTCCTCTTAAACATACTACTTCATATTCCTCTTAAACATACTACTTCATATTCCTCTTAAACATACTACTTTATATTCCTCTTAAACATACTACTTCATATTCCTCTTAAACGTACTACTTCATATTCCTCTTAAACATACTACTTCATATTCCTCTTAAATATAATACATCATATTCCTCTTAAATATACTACTTCATATTCCTCTTAAAAAGACTACTTCATACTCCTCTTAAACATACTACTTCATATTCCTCTTAAACATACTACTTCATATTCCTCTTAAATATACTACTTCATATTCCTCTTAAAAATACTACTTCATACTCCTCTTAAACATACTACTTCATATTCCTCTTAAACATACTACTTCATATTCCTCTTAAATATACTACTTCATATTCCTCTTAAACGTACTACTTCATATTCCTCTTAAATGTACTACTTCATATTCGTCTTAAACATACTCCTTCATATTACTCTTAAACATACTCCTTCATATTCCTCTTAAACATACTACTTCATATTCCTCTTAAACATACTACTTCATATTCCTCTTAAACATACTACTTCATATTCCTCTTAAACATACAACTTCATATTTCTCTTAAACATACTACTTCATATTCCACTTAAATATACTACTTCATATTCCTCTTAAACATAATACTTCATATTCCTCTTAAATATACGACTTCATATTCTTCTTAAATATACTACTTCATATTCCTCTTAAATATAATACTTCATATTCCTCTTAAACATACTACTTCATATTGCTCTTAAACATACTACTTCATATTCCTCTTTAACATACTATTTTATATTTCTATTAAACATACTACTTCATATTACTCTTAAACGTACTACTTCATATTCCTCTTAAACATACTACTTCATATTCCTCTTAAATATACTACTTAATATTCCTCTTAAATATACTACTTCATATTCCTCTTAAATATACTACTTCATATTCCTCTTAAATATACTACTTCATATTCCTCTTAAACATACTACTTCATATTCCTCTTAAACATACTACTTCATATTCCTCTTAAACATACTACTTCATATTCCTCTTAAACATACTACTTCATATTCCTCTTAAACATACTACTTCATATTCCTCCTAAATATACTACTTCATATTCTTCTTAAACATTCTACTTCATATTCCTCTTAAATATACTACTGCATATTCCTCTTAAATGTACTACTTCATATTCCTCTTAAACATACTGCTTCATATTCCTCTTAAATATACTACTTTATATTCCTCTTAAATATACTACTTCATATTCCTCTTAAATATAATACTTCATATTCCTCTTAAACATACTACTTCATATTCCTCTTAAACATACTACTTCATATTCCTCTTAAACATACTACTTCATATTCCTCCTAAATATACTACTTCATATTCCTCTTAAACATTCTACTTCATATTCCTCTTAAATATACTACTTCATATTTCTCTTAAATATACTACTTCATATTCCTCTTAAACATATAACTTCATATTTCTCTTAAACATACTACTTCATATTCCTCTTAAATATACTACTTCATATTCCTTTTAAATATACTACTTCATATTCCTCTTAAATATACTACTTCATATTCCTCTTAATTACACTACTTCATATTCCTCTTAAATATACTACTTCATATTCCTCTTAAATATAATACTTCATATTCCTCTTAAACATACTACTTCATATTCCTCTTAAACATACTACTTCATATTCCTCTTAAACATACTACTTCATATTCCTCCTAAATATACTACTTCATATTCCTCTTAAACATTCTACTTCATATTCCTCTTAAATATACTACTTCATATTTCTCTTAAATATACTACTTCATATTCCTCTTAAACATACTACTTCATATTCCTCTTAAACATACTACTTCATACTACTTCATATTCCTCTTAAACATACTACTTCATATTCCTCTTAAACGTACAACTTCATATTCCTCTTAAACATACTACTTCATATTCCTCTTAAATATACTACTTCATATTCCTCTTAAATATAATACTTCCTATTCCTCTTAAACATAATACTTCACATTCCTCTTAAACATACTAATTCATATTCCCCTTAAACATACTACTTCATATTCCTCTTAAACATACTACTTCATATTCCTCTTAAACATACTACTTCATATTTCTCTTAAACATACTACTTCATATTCCTCTTAAATATACTACTTCATATTCCTCTTAAATGTACTACTTCATATTCCTCTTAAATATACTACTTCATATTCCTCTTAAATATACTACTTCTTATTCCTCTTCAATATACTACTTCATTTACTCTTAAACATACTACTTCATATTCCTCTTAAACATACTACTTCATATTCCTCTTAAATATACTACTTCATATCCCTCTTAAATACACTACTTCATATTCCTCTTAAATATACTACTTCATATTCCTCTTAAACATACTACTTCATATTCCTCTTAAACATATTACTTCATATTCCTCTTAAACATACTACTTCATATTCCTCTTAAACATACTACTTCATATTCCTCTTAAATATACTACTTCATATTCCTCTTAAAAAGACTACTTCATACTCCTCTTAAACATACTACTTCATATTCCTCTTAAACATACTACTTCATATTCCTCTTAAATATACTACTTCATATTCCTCTTAAAAATACTACTTCATACTCCTCTTAAACATACTACTTCATATTCCTCTTAAACATACTACTTCATATTCCTCTTAAATATACTACTTCATATTCCTCTTAAACGTACTACTTCATATTCCTCTTAAATGTACTACTTCATATTCGTCTTAAACATACTCCTTCATATTACTCTTAAACATACTCCTTCATATTCCTCTTAAACATACTACTTCAGATTCCTCTTAAATATACTACTTCATATTCCTCTTAAACATACTACTTCATATTCCTCTTAAACATACAACTTCATATTTCTCTTAAACATACTACTTCATATTCCTCTTAAATATACTACTTCATATTCCTCTTAAACATAATACTTCATATTCCTCTTAAATATACTACTTCATATTCTTCTTAAATATACTACTTCATATTCCTCTTAAATATAATACTTCATATTCCTCTTAAACATACAACTTCATATTGCTCTTAAACATACTACTTCATATTCCTCTTTAACATACTATTTTATATTTCTATTAAACATACTACTTCATATTCCTCTTAAACGTACTACTTCATATTCCTCTTAAACATACTACTTCATATTCCTCTTAAATATACTACTTAATATTCCTCTTAAATATACTACTTCATATTCCTCTTAAATATACTACTTCATATTCCTCTTAAATATACTACTTCATATTCCTCTTAAACATACTACTTCATATTCCTCTTAAACATATTACTTCATATTCCTCTTAAACATACTACTTCATATTCCTCTTAAACATACTACTTCATATTCCTCTTAAACATACTACTTCATATTCCTCCTAAATATACTACTTCATATTCTTCTTAAACATTCTACTTCATATTCCTCTTAAATATACTACTGCATATTCCTCTTAAATGTACTACTTCATATTCCTCTTAAACATACTGCTTCATATTCCTCTTAAATATACTACTTTATATTCCTCTTAAATATACTACTTCATATTCCTCTTAAATATAATACTTCATATTCCTCTTAAACATACTACTTCATATTCCTCTTAAACATACTACTTCATATTCCTCTTAAACATACTACCTCATATTCCTCCTAAATATACTACTTCATATTCCTCTTAAACATTCTACTTCATATTCCTCTTAAATATACTACTTCATATTTCTCTTAAATATACTACTTCATATTCCTCTTAAACATATAACTTCATATTTCTCTTAAACATACTACTTCATATTCCTCTTAAATATACTACTTCATATTCCTTTTAAATATACTACTTCATATTCCTCTTAAATATACTACTTCATATTCCTCTTAATTACACTACTTCATATTCCTCTTAAATATACTACTTCATATTCCTCTTAAATATAATACTTCATATTCCTCTTAAACATACTACTTCATATTCCTCTTAAACATACTACTTCATATTCCTCTTAAACATACTACTTCATATTCCTCCTAAATATACTACTTCATATTCCTCTTAAACATTCTACTTCATATTCCTCTTAAATATACTACTTCATATATCTCTTAAATATACTACTTCATATTCCTCTTAAACATACTACTTCATATTCCTCTTAAACATATTACTTCATATTTCTCTTAAACATACTACTTCATATTTCTCTTAAATATACTACTTCATATTCCTTTTAAATATACTACTTCATATTCCTCTTAAATATACTACTTCATATTCCTCTTAATTACACTACTTCATATTCCTCTTAAATATACTACTTCATATTCCTCTTAAACATATTACTTTATATTCCTCTTAAAGATACTACTTCATATTCCTCTTAAACGTACTACTTCATATTCGTCTTAAGCATACTACTTCATATTCCTCTTAAATATACTACTTCATATTCCTCTTAAATATACTACTTCATATTTCTGTTAAAAATACTACTTCATACTCCTCTTAAACATACTACTTCATATTCCTCCTAAACATACTACTTCATATTACTCTTAAATATACTACTTAATATTCCTCTTAAACGTACTACTTCATATTCCTCTTAAATATACTACTTGATATTCGTCTTAAACATACTCCTTCATACTACTCTTAAACATACTCCTTCATATTCCTCTTAAACATACTACTTCATATTCCTCTTAAACATACTACTTCATATTCCTATTATATATACTACTTTATATTCCTCTTAAATATACTACTTCATATTACTCTTAAATATACTCCTTCATATTTCTCTTAAACATACTACTTCATATTCCTCTTAAACATACTACTTCATATTCGTCTTAAACATACTACTTTATATTACTCTTAAACATACTACTTCATATTCCTCCTAAATATACTACTTCATATTCCTCTTAAACATTCTACTTCATATTCCTCTTAAATATTCTACTTCATATTCCTCTTAAATATACTACTTTATATTCCTCTTACACATACTACTTCATATTCCTCTTAAACGTACTACTTCATATTCCTCTTAAACATACTACTTCATATTCCTATTATATATACTACTTTATATTCCTCTTAAATATACTACTTCATATTCCTCTTAAATATACTACTTCATATACCTCTTAAATATACTACTTCATATTCCTCTTAAATATAATACTTCATATTCCTCTTAAATATACTACTTTATATTCCTCTTAAACATACTACTTCATATTCCTCTTAAACGTACAACTTTATATTCCTCTTAAACATATTACTTCATATTCCGCTTAAATATACTACTTCATATTCCTCTTAAATATAATACTTCCTATTCCTCTAAAACATAATACTTCACATTCCTCTTAAACATACTAATTCATATTCCCCTTAAACAAACTACTTCATATTCCTCTTAAACATACTACTTCATATTCCTCTTAAACATACTACTTCATATTTCTCTTAAACATACTACTTCATATTCCTCTTAAATATACTACTTCATATTCCTCTTAAATGTACTACTTCATATTCCTCTTAAATATACTACTTCATATTCCTCTTAAATATACTACTTCTTATTCCTCTTCAATATACTACTTCATTTACTCTTAAACATACTACTTCATATTCCTCTTAAACATACTACTTCATATTCCTCTTAAATATACTAATTCATATCCCTCTTAAATACACTACTTCATATTCCTCTTAAATATACTACTTCATATTCCTCTTAAACATACTACTTCTTATTCCTCTTAAACATATTACTTCATATTCCTCTTAAACATACTACTTCATATTCCTCTTAAACATACTACTTCATATTCCTCTTAAACATACAACTTCATATTTCTCTTAAACATGCTACTTCATATTCCTCTTAAATATACTACTTCATATTCCTCTTAATTATACTACTTCATATTCCTCTTAAATATACTACTTCATATTCCTCTTAAACATACTACTTCATATTCCTCTTAAACATACTACTTCATATTCCTCTTAAACATACTACTTTATATTCCTCTTAAACATACTACTTCATATTCCTCTTAAACGTACTACTTCATATTCCTCTTAAACATACTACTTCATATTCCTCTTAAATATACTACTTCATATTCCTCTTAAATATACTACATCATATTCCTCTTAAAAAGACTACTTCATACTCCTCTTAAACATACTACTTCATATTCCTCTTAAACATACTACTTCATATTCCTCTTAAATATACTACTTCATATTCCTCTTAAAAATACTACTTCATACTCCTCTTAAACATACTACTTCATATTCCTCTTAAACATACTACTTCATATTCCTCTTAAATATACTACTTCATATTCCTCTTAAACGTACTACTTCATATTCCTCTTAAATGTACTACTTCATATTCGTCTTAAACATACTCCTTCATATTACTCTTAAACATACTCCTTCATATTCCTCTTAAACATACTACTTCATATTCCTCTTAAACATACTACTTCATATTCCTCTTAAACATACTACTTCATATTCCTCTTATACATACAACTTCATATTTCTCTTAAACATACTACTTCATATTCCTCTTAAATATACTACTTCATATTCCTCTTAAACATAATACTTCATATTCCTCTTAAATATACTACTTCATATTCTTCTTAAATATACTACTTCATATTCCTCTTAAATATAATACTTCATATTCCTCTTAAACATACTACTTCATATTCCTCTTAAACATACTACTTCATATTCCTCTTTAACATACTATTTTATATTTCTATTAAACATACTACTTCATATTCCTCTTAAACGTACTACTTCATATTCCTCTTAAACATACTACTTCTTATTCCTCTTAAATATACTACTTAATATTCCTCTTAAATATACTACTTCATATTCCTCTTAAATATACTACTTCATATTCCTCTTAAATATACTACTTCATATTCCTCTTAAACATACTACTTCATATTCCTCTTAAACATACTACTTCATATTCCTTTTAAACATACTACTTCATATTCCTCTTAAACATACTACTTCATATTCCTCTTAAACATACTACTTCATATTCCTCCTAAATATACTACTTCATATTCTTCTTAAACATTCTACTTCATATTCCTCTTAAATATACTACTGCATATTCCTCTTAAATGTACTACTTCATATTCCTCTTAAACATACTGCTTCATATTCCTCTTAAATATACTACTTTATATTCCTCTTAAATATACTACTTCATATTCCTCTTAAATATAATACTTCATATTCCTCTTAAACATACTACTTCATATTCCTCTTAAACATACTACTTCATATTCCTCTTAAACATACTACTTCATATTCCTCCTACATATACTACTTCATATTCCTCTTAAACATTCTACTTCATATTCCTCTTAAATATACTACTTCATATTTCTCTTAAATATACTACTTTATGTTCCTCTTAAACATACTACTTCATATTCCTCTTAAACATACTACTTCATACTACTTCATATTCCTCTTAAACGTACTACTTCATATTCCTCTTAAACATACTACTTCATATTACTCTTAAACGTACTACTTCATATTCCTCTTAAACATACTACTTCATATTCCTCTTAAACATACAACTTCATATTTCTCTTAAACATACTACTTCATATTCCTCTTAAATATACTACTTCATATTCCTTTTAAATATACTACTTCATATTCCTCTTAAATATACTACTTCATATTCCTCTTAATTACACTACTTCATATTCCTCTTAAATATACTACTTCATATTCCTCTTAAACATATTACTTTATATTCCTCTTAAACATACTACTTCATATTCCTCTTAAACGTACTACTTCATATTCGTCTTAAGCATACTACTTCATATTCCTCTTAAATATACTACTTCATATTCCTCTTAAATATACTACTTCATATTTCTGTTAAAAATACTATTTCATACTGCTCTTAAACATACTACTTCATATTCCTCCTAAACATACTACTTCATATTCCTCTTAAATATACTACTTCATATTCCTCTTAAACGTACTACTTCATATTCCTCTTAAATATACTACTTCATATTCGTCTTAAACATACTCCTTCATATTACTCTTAAACATACTGCTTCATATTCCTCTTAAACATACTACTTCATATTCCTCTTAAACATACTACTTCATATTCGTCTTAAACATACTACTTTATATTCCTGTTAAACATACCACTTCATATTCCTCCTAAATAAACTACTTCATATTCCTCTTAAACATTCTACTTCATATTCCTCTTAAATATTCTACTTCATATTCCTCTTAAATATACTAGTTCATATTCCTCTTAAACATAATACTTCATATTCCTCTTAAATATACTACTTCATATTCCTCTTAAATATACTACTTCATATTCCTCTTAAATAAAATACTTTATATTCCTCTTAAACATACTACTTCATATTCCTCTTAAACATACTACTTCATATTCCTCTTTAACATACTATTTTATATTTCTCTTAAACATACTACTTCATATTCCTCTTAAACGTACTACTTCATATTCCTCTTAAACATACTACTTCATATTCCTCTTAAATATACTACTTAATATTCTTCTTAAATATACTACTTCATATTCCTCTTAAATATACTACTTCATATTCCTCTTAAATACACTACTTCATATTCCTCTTAAACATACTACTTCATATTCTTCTTAAACATACTACTTCATATTCCTCTTAAACATACTACTTAATATTCCTCTTAAACATACTACTTCATATTCCTCCTAAATATACTACTTCATATTCTTCTTAAACATTCTACTACATATTCCTCTTAAATACTCTACTTCATATTCCTCTTAAATGTACTACTTCATATTCCTCTTAAACATACTACTTCATATTCCTCTTAAATATACTACTTTATATTCCTCTTAAATATACTTCTTCATATTCCTCTTAAATATACTACTTCATATTCCTCTTAAACGTACTACTTCATATTCCTCTTAATCAAACTACTTCATATTCCTCTTAAATATACTACTTCATATTCCTCTTAAACATACTACTTCATATTCCTCTTAAATATACTACTTCATATTCCTCTTAAATATACTACTTCATATTCCTTTTAAATAAAATACTTCATATGCTCCTTAAACATACTACTTCATATTCCTCTTAAACATACTACTTCATATTCCTCTTAAACATACTACTTTATATTTTTCTTAAACATACTACTTCATATTCCTCTTAAACGTACTACTTCATATTCCTCTTAAACATACTACTTAATATTCCTCTTTAATATACTACTTCATATTCCTCTTAAATATACTACTTCATATTCCTCTTAAATATACTACTTCATATTCCTCTTAAACATACTACTTCATATTCCTCTTAAACATACTACTTCATATTCCTCCTAAATATACTACTTCATATTCTTCTTAAACATTCCACTTCATATTCCTCTTAAATATACTACTTCATATTCCTCTTATATGCACTACTTCATATTCCTCTTAAACATTCTACTTCATATTCCTCTTAAATATACTACTTCATATTGCTCTTAAATATACTACTTCATATTCCTCTTAAATATACTACTTTATAGTCCTCTTATATATACTACTTCATGTTCCTCTTAAATATACTACTTCATATTCCTCTTAAACATACTACTTCATATTCCTCTTAAACATACTACTTCATATTCCTCTTAAACATACTACTTCATATTCCTCTTAAACATACTACTTCATATTCCTCTTAAACATACTACTTCATATTCCTCTTAAACATACTACTTCATATTCCTCCTAAATATACTACTTCATATTCCTCTTAAATATACCACTTCATATTCCTCTTAAACATACTACTTCATATTCCTCTTAAATATACTACTTCATATTCCTCTTAAATATACTTCTTCATATTCCTCTTAAACATACTACTTCATATTCCTCTTAAACATACTACTTCATATTCCTCTTAAACATATTACTTCATATTCCTCTTAAACATATTACTTCATATTCCTCTTAAACATACTACTTCATATTCCTCTTAACTATACCACTTCATATTCCTCTTGAATATACTTCTTCATATTCCTCTTAAATATACTACTTCATATTCCTCTTAAATATACTACTTCATATTCCTCTTAAATATACTACTTCATATTACTCTTAAATATACTACTTCATATTCCTCTTAAACATACTACTGCATATTCCTATTAAACATACTACTTTATATTTCTCTTAAATATACTACTTCATATTCCTCTTAAACATACTACTTCATATTCCTCTTAAACATACTACTTCATATTCCTCTTAAACATACTACTTCATATTCCTCTTAAACATACTACTTCATATTCCCATTAAATATACTTCTTCATATTCCTCTTAAACATTCTACTTCATATTTCTCTTTATTATACTATTTCATATTCCTCTTAAATATACTACTTCATATTCCTGTTAAACATACTACTTCATATTCCTCTTAAATATACTACTTCATATACCTCTTAAATATACTACTTCATATTCCTCTTAAATATAATACTTCATATTCCTCCTAAATATACTACTTCATATTCTTCTTAAACATTCTACTTCATATTCCTCTTAAATATACTACTTCATATTCCTCCTAAATATACTACTTCATATTCCTCTTAAATATAATACTTCATATTCCTCTTAAATATGCTACTTCATATTCGTCTTAAACATACTCCTTCATATTACTCTTAAACATACTCCTTCATATTCCTCTTAAACATACTACTTCATATTCCTCTTAAACATACTACTTCATATTCGTCTTAAACATACTACTTTATATTCCTCTTAAACATACTACTTCATATTCCTCCTAAATAAACTACTTCATATTCCTCTTAAACATTCTACTTCATATTCCTCTTAAATATTCTACTTCATATTCCTCTTAAATATACTACTTCATATTCCTCTTAAACATAATACTTCATATTCCTCTTAAATATACTACTTCATATTCCTCTTAAATATACTACTTCATATTCCTCTTAAATATAATACTTCATATTCCTCTTAAACATACTACTTCATATTCCTCTTACACATACTACTTCATATTCCTCTTTAACATACTATTTTATATTTCGCTTAAACATACTACTTCATATTCCTCTTAAACGTACTACTTCATATTCCTCTTAAACATACTACTTCATATTCCTCTTAAATATACTACTTAATATTCCTCTTAAATATACTACTTCATATTCCTCTTAAATATACTACTTCATATTCCTCTTAAATATACTGCTTCATATTCCTCTGAAACATACTACTTCATATTCTTCTTAAACATATTACTTCGTATTCCTCTTAAACATATTACTTCATATTCCTCTTAAACATACTACTTCATATTCCTCCTAAATATACTACTTCATATTCTTCTTAAACATTCTACTTCATATTCCTCTTAAATATACTACTTCATATTCCTCCTAAATATACTACTTCATATTCCTCTTAAATATAATACTTCATATTCCTCTTAAACATACTACTTCATATTCCTCTTAAACATACTACTTCATATTCCTCTTAAACATACTACTTTATATTCCTATTAAACATACTACTTCATATTCCTCTTAAACGTACTACTTCATATTCCTCTTAATCATACTACTTCATATTCCTCTTAAATATACTACTTCATATTCCTCTTAAACATACTACTTCATATTCCTCTTAAATATACTACTTCATATTCCTCTTAAATATACTACTTCATATTCCTTATAAATATAATACTTCATATTCCTCTTAAACATACTACTTCATATTCCTCTTAAACATACTACTTCATATACCTCTTAAACATACTACTTTATATTTTTCTTAAACATACTACTTCATATTCCTCTTAAACGTACTACTTCATATTCCTCTTAAACATACTACTTAATATTCCTCTTAAATATACTACTTCATATTCCTCTTAAATATACTACTTCATATTCCTCTTAAATATACTACTTCATATTCCTCTTAAACATACTACTTCATATTCCTCTTAAACATACTACTTCATATTCCTCTTAAACATACTACTTCATATTCCTCTTAAACATACTACTTCATATTCCTCCTAAATATACTACTTCATATTCTTCTTAAACATTCTACTTCATATTCCTCTTAAATATACTACTTGATATTCCTCTTAAATGTACTACTTCATAATCCTCTTAAACATACTACTTCATATTTCTCTTAAATATACTACTTCATATTCCTCTTAAATATACTACTTCATATTCCTGTTAAATATACTACTTCATATTCCTCTTAAATATACTACTTCATGTTCATCTTAAATATACTACTTCATATTCCTCTTAAATATACTACTTCATATTCCTCTTCAATATACTTCTTCATATTCCTCTTAAACATACTACTTCATATTCCTCTTAAACATACTACTTCATATTCCTCTTAAACATACTACTTCATATTCCTCTTAAACATACTACTTCATATTCCTCTTAAACATACTACTTCATATTCCTCTTAAATATACCACTTCATATTCCTCTTAAATATACTTCTTCATATTCCTCTTAAATATACTACTTCATATTCCTCTTAAACATACTACTTCATATTCCTCTTAAACATACTACTATATATTCCTCCTAAATATACTACTTCATATTCTTCTTAAACATTCTACTTCATATTCCTCTTAAATATGCTACTTCATATTCCTCTTAAATATACTACTTCATATTCCTCTTAAACATACTACTTCATATTCCTCTTAAATATACTGCTTTATATTCCTCCTAAATATACTACTTCACATTCCTCTTAAATATAATACTTCATATTCCTCTTAAACATACTACTTCATATTCCTCTTAAACATACTACTTCATATTCCTCTTAAACATACTACTTTATATTCCTCTTAAACATACTACTTCATATACCTCTTAAACATACTACTTTATATTTTTCTTAAACATACTACTTCATATTCCTCTTAAACGTACTACTTCATATTCCTCTTAAACATACTACTTAATATTCCTCTTAAATATACTACTTCATATTCCTCTTAAATATACTACTTCATATTCCTCTTAAATATACTACTTCATATTCCTCTTAAACATACTACTTCATATTCCTCTTAAACATACTACTTCATATTCCTCTTAAACATACTACTTCATATTCCTCTTAAACATACTACTTCATATTCCTCCTAAATATACTACTTCATATTCTTCTTAAACATTCTACTTCATATTCCTCTTAAATATACTACTTGATATTCCTCTTAAATGTACTACTTCATAATCCTCTTAAACATACTACTTCATATTTCTCTTAAATATACTACTTCATATTCCTCTTAAATATACTACTTCATATTCCTGTTAAATATACTACTTCATATTCCTCTTAAATATACTACTTCATGTTCATCTTAAATATACTACTTCATATTCCTCTTAAATATACTACTTCATATTCCTCTTCAATATACTTCTTCATATTCCTCTTAAACATACTACTTCATATTCCTCTTAAACATACTACTTCATATTCCTCTTAAACATACTACTTCATATTCCTCTTAAACATACTACTTCATATTCCTCTTAAACATACTACTTCATATTCCTCTTAAATATACCACTTCATATTCCTCTTAAATATACTTCTTCATATTCCTCTTAAATATACTACTTCATATTCCTCTTAAACATACTTTTTCATATTCCTCTTAAACATACTACTATATATTCCTCCTAAATATACTACTTCATATTCTTCTTAAACATTCTACTTCATATTCCTCTTAAATATGCTACTTCATATTCCTCTTAAATATACTACTTCATATTCCTCTTAAACATACTACTTCATATTCCTCTTAAATATACTTCTTTATATTCCTCCTAAATATACTACTTCACATTCCTCTTAAATATAATACTTCATATTCCTCTTAAACATACTACTTCATATTCCTCTTAAACATACTACTTCATATTCCTCTTAAACATACTACTTTATATTCCTCTTAAACATACTACTTCATATTCCTCTTAAACGTACTACTTCATATTCCTCTTAATCATACTACTTCATATTCCTCTTAAATATACTACTTCATATTCCTCTTAAACATACTACTTCATATTCCTCTTAAATATAATACTTCATATTCCTCCTAAACATACTACTTCATATTCCTCTTAAACATACTACTTCATATTCCTCTTAAACATACTACTTCATATTCCTCTTAAACATACAACTTCATATTCCTCTTAAACATACTACTTCATATTCCTCTTAAACATACTACTTTATATTCCCATTAAACATACTACTTCATATTCTTCTTAAACGTACTACTTCATATTCCTCTTAATCATACTACTTCATATTCCTCTTAAATATACTACTTCATATTCCTCTTAAACATACTACTTCATATTCCTCTTAAATATACTACTTCATATTCCTCTTAAATATACTACTTCATATTCCTTATAAATATAATACTTCATATTCCTCTTAAACATACTACTTCATATTCCTCTTAAACGTACTACTTCATATTCCTCTTAAACATACTACTTTATATTTTTCTTAAACATACTACTTCATATTCCTCTTAAACGTAATACTTCATATTCCTCTTAAACATACTACTTAATATTCCTTTGAAATATACTACTTCATATTCCTCTTAAATATACTACTTCATATTCCTCTTAAATATACTACTTCATATTCTTCTTAAACATACTACTTCATATTCCTCTTAAACATACTACTTCATATTCCTCTTAAACATACTACTTCATATTCCTCTTAAACATACTACTTCATATTCCTCCTAAATATACTACTTCATATTCTTCTTAAACATTCTACTTCATATTCCTCTTAAATATGCTACTTCATATTCCTCTTAAATGTACTACTTCATATTCCTCTTAAACTTACTACTTCATATTTCTCTAAAATATACTACTTCATATTCCTCTTATATATACTACTTCATATTCCTGTTAAATATACTACTTCATATTCCTCTTAAATATACTACTTCATGTTCGTCTTAAATATACTACTTCATATTCCTCTTAAATATACTACTTCATATTCCTCTTCAATATACTTCTTCATATTCCTCTTAAACATACTACTTCATATTCCTCTTAAACATACTACTTCATATTCCTCTTAAACATACTACTTCATATTCCTCTTAAACATACTACTTCATATTCCTCTTAAACATACTACTTCATATTCCTCTTAAATATACCACTTCATATTCCTCTTAAATATACTTCTTCATATTCCTCTTAAATATACTACTTCATATTCCTCTTAAACATACTACTTCATATTCCTCTTAAACATACTACTTCATATTCCTCCTAAATATACTACTTCATATTCTTCTTAAACATTCTACTTCATATTCCTCTTAAATATACTACTTCATATTCCTCTTAAATATACTACTTCATATTCCTCTTAAACATACTACTTCATATTCCTCTTAAATATACTACTTTATATTCCTCCTAAATATACTACTTCATATACCTCTTAAATATAATACTTCATATTTCTCTTAAACATACTACTTCATATTCCTCTTAAACATACTACTTCATATTCCTCTTAAACATACTACTTTATATTCCTCTTAAACATATTACTTCATATTCCTCTTAAACGTACTACTTCATATTCCTCTTAATCATACTACTTTATATTCCTCTTAAATATACTACTTCATATTCCTCTTAAACATACTACTTCATATTCCTCTTAAATATACTACTTCATATTCCTCTTAAATATACTACTTCATATTCCTTATAAATATAATACTTCATATTCCTCTTAAACATACTACTTCATATTCCTCTTAAGCATACTACTTCATATTCCTCTTAAACATACTACTTTATATTTTTCTTAAACATACTACTTCATATTCCTCTTAAACGTACTACTTCATATTCCTCTTAAACATACTACTTAATATTCCTCTTAAATATACTACTTCATATTCCTCTTAAATATACTACTTAATATTCCTCTTAAATATACTACTTCATATTCCTTTTAAACATACTACTTCATGTTCTTCTTAAACATACTACTTCATATTCCTCTTAAGCATACTACTTCATATTCCTCTTAAACATACTAATTCATATTCGTCCTAAATATACTACTTCATATTCTTCTTAAACATTCTACTTCATATTTCTCTTAAATATTCTACTTCATATTCCTCTTAAATGTACTACTTCATATTCCTCTTAAACATACTACTTCATATTCCTCTTAAATATACTACTTCATATTCCTCTTAAATATACTACTTCATATTCCTGTTAAATATACTACTTTATATTCCTCTTAAATATACTACTTCATGTTCGTCTTAAATATACTACTTCATATTCCTCTTAAATATACTACTTCATATTCCTCTTCAATATACTTCTTCATATTCCTCTTAAACATACTACTTCATATTCCTCTTAAACATACTACTTCATATTCCTCTTAAACATACTACTTCATATTCCTCTTAAACATACTACTTCATATTCCTCTTAAACATACTACTTCATATTCCTCTTAAATATACCACTTCATATTCCTCTTAAATATACTTCTTCATATTCCTCTTAAATATACTACTTCATATTCCTCTTAAATATACTACTTCATATTACTCTTAAATATACTCCTTCATATTACTCTTAAACATACTGCTTCATATTCCTCTTAAACATACTACGTCATATTCCTCTTAAACATACTACTTCATATTCATCTTAAACATACTACTTTATATTCCTCTTAAACATACTACTTCATATTCCTCCTAAATAAACTACTTCATATTCCTCTTAAATATACTACTTCATATTCCTCTTAAATATACTACTTCATATTCCTCTTAAACATACTACTTCATATTCTTCTTAAACGTACTACTTCATATTCCTCTTAAACATACTACTTCATATTCCTCTTAAACATACTACTTCATATTCCTCCTAAATATACTACTTCATATTCTTCTTAAACATTCTACTTCATATTCCTCTTAAATATACTACTTCATATTCCTCTTAAATGTACTACTTCATATTCCTCTTAAATATACTACTTCATATTCCTCTTAAATATACTACTTTATATTCCTCTTAAATATACTACTTCATATTCCTCTTAAATATAATACTTCATATTCCTCTTAAACATACTACTTCATATTCCTCTTAAACATACTACTTCATAATCCTCTTAAACATACTACTTTATATTCCTCTTAACCATACTACTTCATATTCCTCTTAAACGTACTACTTCATATTCCTCTTAATCATACTACTTCATATTCCTCTTAAATATACTACTTCATATTCCTCTTAAACATACTACTTCATATTCCTCTTAAATATACTACTTCATATTCCTCTTAAATATACTACTTCATATTCCTTTTAAATATAATACTTCATATTCTTCTTAAACATACTACTTCATATTCCTCTTAAACATACTAATTCATATTCCTCTTAAACATACTACTTTATATTTTTCTTAAACATACTACTTCATATTCCTCTTAAACGTACTACTTCATATTCCTCTTAAACATACTACTTAATATTCCTCTTAAATATACTACTTCATATTCCTCTTAAATATACTACTTCATATTAGTCTTAAATATACTACTTTATATTCCTCTTAAACATACTACTTCATATTCCTCTTAAACGTACTACTTCATATTCCTCTTAATCATACTACTTCATATTCCTCTTAAATATACTCCTTCATATTACTCTTAAAGATACTAATTCATATTCCTCTTAAACATACTACGTCATATTCTTCTTAAACATACTACTTCATATTCGTCTTAAACATACTACTTTATATTCCTCTTAAACATACTACTTCATATTCCTCCTAAATAAACTACTTCATATTCCTCTTAAACATTCTACTTCATATTCCTTTTAAATATAATACTTCATATTCCTCTTAAATATACTACTTCATATTCCTCTTAAACATACTACTTCATATTCCTCTTAAACATACTACTTTATATTTTTCTTAAACATACTACTTCATATTCCTCTTAAACGTACTACTTCATATTCCTCTTAAACATACTACTTAATATTCCTCTTAAATATACTACTTCATATTCCTCTTAAATATACTACTTCATATTAGTCTTAAATATACTACTTTATATTCCTCTTAAACATACTACTTCATATTCCTCTTAAACGTACTACTTCATATTCCTCTTAATCATACTACTTCATATTCCTCTTAAATATACTACTTCATATTCCTCTTAAATATACTACTTCATATTCCTCTTAAATATAATACTTAATATTCTCTTACACATACTACTTCATATTCCTCTTAAACATACTACTTCATATTCCTCTTTAACATACTATTTTATATTTCTCTTAAACATACTACTTCATATTCCTTTTAAACGTACTACTTCATATTCCTCTTAAACATACTACTTCATATTAATCTTAAATATACTACTTAATATTCCCCTTAAATATACTACTTCATATTCCTTTTAAATATACTACTTCATATTCCTCTTAAATATACTACTTCATATTCCTCTTAAACATACTACTTCATATTCTTCTTAAACGTACTACTTCATATTCCTCTTAAACATACTACTTCATATTCCTCTTAAACATACTACTTCATATTCCTCCTAAATATACTACTTCATATTCTTCTTAAACATTCTACTTCATATTCCTCTTAAATATACTACTTCATATTCTTCTTAAATGTACTACTTCCTATTCCTCTTAAATATACTACTTCATATTCCTCTTAAATATACTACTTTATATTCCTCTTAAATATACTACTTCATATTCCTCTTAAATATAATACTTCATATTCCTCTTAAACATACTACTTCATATTCCTCTTAAACATACTACTTCATATTCCTCTTAAACATACTACTTTATATTCCTCTTAAACATACTACTTCATATTCCTCTTAAACGTACTACTTCATATTCCTCTTAATCATACTACTTCATATTCCTCTTAAATATACTACTTCATATTCCTCTTAAACATACTACTTCATATTCCTCTTAAATATACTACTTCATATTCCTCTTAAATATACTACTTCATATTCCTTTTAAATATAATACTTCATATTCCTCTTAAACATACTACTTCATATTCCTCTTAAACGTACTACTTCATATTCCTCTTAATCATACTACTTCATATTCCTCTTAAATATACTACTTCATATTCCTCTTAAATATACTACTTCATATTCCTCTTAAATATAATACTTAATATTCTCTTAAACATACTACTTCATATTCCTCTTAAACATACTACTTCATATTCCTCTTTAACATACTATTTTATATTTCTCTTAAACATACTACTTCATATTCCTTTTAAAAGTACTACTTCATATTCCTCTTAAACATACTACTTCATATTAATCTTAAATATACTACTTAATATTCCCCTTAAATATACTACTTCATATTCCTCTTAAATATACTACTTCATATTCCTCTTAAATATACTACTTCATATTCCTCTTAAACATACTACTTCATATTCTTCTTAAACGTACTACTTCATATTCCTCTTAAACATACTACTTCATATTCCTCTTAAACATACTACTTCATATTCCTCCTAAATATACTACTTCATATTCTTCTTAAACATTCTACTTCATATTCCTCTTAAATATACTACTTCATATTCCTCTTAAATGTACTACTTCCTATTCCTCTTAAATATACTACTTCATATTCCTCTTAAATATACTACTTTATATTCCTCTTAAATATACTACTTCATATTCCTCTTAAATATAATACTTCATATTCCTCTTAAACATACTACTTCATATTCCTCTTAAACATACTACTTCATATTCCTCTTAAACATACTACTTTATATTCCTCTTAAACATACTACTTCATATTCCTCTTAAACGTACTACTTCATATTCCTCTTAATCATACTACTTCATATTCCTCTTAAATATACTACTTCATATTCCTCTTAAACATACTACTTCATATTCCTCTTAAATATACTACTTCATATTCCTCTTAAATATACTACTTCATATTCCTTTTAAATATAATACTTCATATTCCTCTTAAACATACTACTTCATATTCCTCTTAAACATACTACTTCATATTCCTCTTAAACATACTACTTTATATTTTTCTTAAACATACTACTTCATATTCCTCTTAAACGTACTACTTCATATTCCTCTTAAACATACTACTTAATATTCCTCTTAAATATACTACTTCATATTCCTCTTAAATATACTACTTCATATTAGTCTTAAATATACTACTTCATATTCCTCTTAAACATTCTACTTCATATTCCTCTTAAACATACTATTTCATATTCCTCCTAAACATACTACTTCATATTCTTCTTAAACATTCTACTTCATATTCTACTTAAATATACTACTTCATATTCCTCTTAAATATACTACTTCATATTCCTCTTAAATATACTACTTCATGTTCCTCTTAAATATACTACTTCATATTCCTCTTAAACATACTACTTCATATTCCTCTTAAACATATTACTTCATATTCCTCTTAAACATACTACTTTATATTCCTCTTAAACATACCACTTCAAATTCCTCTTAAACGTACTACTTCATATTCCTCTTAGACATACTACTTCATATTCCTCTTAAATATACTACTTCATATTTCTCTTAAATATACTACTTCATATTCCTCTTAAATATACTACTTTATATTCCTCTTAAATATACTACTTCATATTCCTCTTAAACATACTACTTCATATTCTTTTTAAACATACTACTTCATATTCCTCTTAAACATACTACTTCATATTCCTCTTAAATGTACTACTTCATATTCCTCTTAAACATACTACTTCATATTCCTCCTAAATATACTACTTCATATTCCTCTTAAATATACTTCTTCATATTCCTCTTAAACATACTACTTCATATTCCTCTTAAACATACTACTTCATATTCCTCTTAAACATACTACTTCATATTCCTCTTAAACATACTACTTCATATTCCTCTTAAACATACTACTTCATATTACTCTTAAATATACCACTTCATATTCCTCTTAAATATACTTCTTCATATTCCTCTTAAATATACTACTTCATATTCCTCTTAAATATACTACTTCATATTCCTCTTAAATATACTACTTCATATTACTCTTAAATATACTACTTCATATTACTCTTAAATATACTACTGCATAACCCTCTTAAACATACTACTTTATATTTGTCTTAAATATACTACTTCATATTCCTCTTAAACATACTACTTCATATTTCTCTTAAATATACTACTTCATATTCCTCTTAAATATACTACTTCATATTCTTCGTAAACATACTACTTCATATTCCTCTTAAACATACTACTTCTTATTCCTCTTAAACATACTACTTCATATTCCTCTTAAACATACTACTTCATATTCCCCTTAAACATACTACTTCATATTCCTCTTAAACATACTACTTCATATTCCCATTAAATATACTACTTCATATTCCTCTTAAACATTCTACTTCATATTCCTCTTAAATATACTATTTCATATTCCTCTTAAATATACTACTTCATATTCCTGTTAAACATACTACTTCATATTCCTCTTAAATATACTACTTCATATTTCTCGTAAACATACTACTTCACATTTTTCTTAAATATATTACTTCATATTCCTCTTAACTATACTACTTAATATTCCTCTTAAATATGCTACTTCATATACCTCTTAAATATACTACTTCATATTCCTCTTAAATATACTACTTCATATTCCTCTTAAACATACTACTTCATATTCCTCTTAAACATACTACTTCATATTTCTCTTAAACATACTACTTCATATTCCTATTAAACCTACTACTTCATATTCCTCTTAAATATACTACTTCATATTCCTCTTAAATATACTACTTCATATTCCTCTTAAATATACTACTTCATATTCCTCTTAAATATACTACTTCATATTCCTCTTAAATAGACTACTTCATATTACTCTTAAATATACTACTTCATATTACTCTTAAACATACTACTTCATATTCCTCTTAAACATACTACTTCATATTTCTCTTAAACATACTACTTTATATTCCTCTTAAACATATTACTTCCTATTCCTCTTAAACATACTACTTCATATTCATCTTAAACATACTACTTCATATTCCTCTTAAATATACTACTTCATATTCCTCTTAAATAAACTACTTCATATTCCTCTTAAATATACTACTTCATATTCCTCTTAAATATACTACTTCATATTCCTCTTAAACATACTACTTCATATTCCTCTTAAACATACTACTTCATATTCCTCTTAAACATACTACTTCATATTCCTCTTAAATATACTACTTCATATTTCGCTTAAATATACTACTTCATATTCCTCTTAAATATACTACTTCAGATTCCTCTTAAATATACTGCTTCATATTCCTCTTAAATATACTACTTCATATTCATCTTAAATATACTACTTCATTTCCATCTTAAACATACTAATTCATATTCCTCTTAAACATACTACTTTATATTCCTCTTAAATATACTACTTCATATTCCTCTTAAATATACTACTTCATATTCCTCTTAAACATACTACTTCATATTCCTCTTAAAAATACTACTTCATATTCCTCTTAAATATACTACTTCATATTCCTCTTAAATATACTACTTCATATTCCTCTTAAATATACTACTTCATATTCCTCTTAAACATACTACTTCATATTCCTCTTAAACGTACTACTTCATACTCCCCTTAAACATACTACTTTATATTCCTCTTAAACATACTACTTCATATTCCTGTTAAACGTACTACTTCATATTCCTCTTAAACATACTACTTCATATTCCTCTTAAATATACTACTTCATATTCCTCTCAAATATACTACTTCATATTCCTCTTAAATATACTACTTCATATTCCTCTTAAACATACTACTTCATATTCCTATTAAACATACTACTTCATATTCCCCTTAAACATAATACTTCATATTCCTCTTAAACATACTACTTCATATTCCTCTTAAACGTACTACTTCATACTCCCCTTAAACATACTACTTTATATTCCTCTTAAACATACTACTTCATATTCCTCTTAAACGTACTACTTCATATTCCTCTTAAACATACTACTTCATATTCCTCTTAAATATACTACTTCATATTCCTCTTAAATATACTACTTCATATTCCTCTTAAATATACTACTTCATATTCCTCTTAAATATACTACTTCATACTCCTCTTAAACATACTACTTTATATTCCTCTTAAACATACTACTTCATATTCCTCTTTAACGTACTACTTCATATACCTCTTAAACATACTACTTCATATTCCTCTTAAATATTCTACTTCATATTCCTCTCAAATATACTACTTCATATTCCTCTTAAATATACTACTTCATATTCCTCTTAAACATACTACTTCATATTCCTCTTAAACATACTACTTCATATTCCTCTTAAACATACTACTTCATATTCCTCTTAAACATACTACTTCATATTCCTCTTTAACATACTACTTCATATTCCTCTTAAACATACTACTTCATTTTCCTCTTAAATACACAACTTCATATTCCTCTTAAACATACTACTTCATATTCCTCTTAAATATACTACTTCATATTCCTCTTAAACATACTACTTCATATTACTCTTAAATATACAACTTCATATTCCTCTTAAACATACTACTTCATATTCCTCTTAAACATACTACATCATATTCCTCTTAGACATACTACTTCATATTCCTCTTAAATATACTACTTCATACTCATGTTAAACATACTACTTCATATTCCTCTTAAATATACTACTTCATATTTCTCTTAAACATATTACTTCATATTCCTCTTAAATATACTACTTCATATTCCTCTAAAACATAATACTTATTATTCCTCTTAAACATACTACTTCATATTCCTCTTAAACATACTACTTCATATTCCTCTTAAACATACTACTTCATATTCCTCTTAAATATACTACTGCATATTCCTCTTAAACATACTACATCATATTCCTCTTAAATATACTACTTCATATTCCTATTAAACATACTACTTCATATTCCCCTTGAACATACTACTTCATATTCCTCTTAAACATACTACTTCATATTCCTTTTTAATATACTACTTCATATTCCTCTTAAATATACTACTTCATATTGCTCTTAAACATATTACTTCATATTCCTCTTAAATATACTACTTCATATTCCTCTAAAACATAATACTTATTATTCCTCTTAAACATACTACTTCATATTCCTCTTAAACATACTACTTCATATTCCTCTTAAACATACTACTTCATATTCCTCTTAAATATACTACTTCATATTCCTCTTAAATATACTACTTCATATTACTCTTTAATATACTACTTCATATTCCTCTTAAGCATGCTACTTCATATTCCTCTTAAACATACTACTTCATATTCCTCTTAAACATACTACTTCATATTCCTCTTAAACATACTACTTTATATTCCTCTTAAACATACTACTTCATATTCCTCTTAAACGTACTACTGCATATTTCTCTTAAACATACTACTTCATATTCCTCTTAAATATTCTACTTTATATTCCTCTCAAATATACTACTTCATATTCCTCTTAAATATATTACTTCATATTCCTCTTAAACATACTACTTCATATTCCTCTTAAACATACTACTTCATATTCCTCTTAAACATACTACTTCATATTCCTCTTAAACATACTACTTCATATTCCTCTTAAACATACTACTTCATATTCCTCTTAAACATACTACTTCATATTCCTCTTAAATATACAACTTCATATTCCTCTTAAACATACTACTTCATATTCCTCTTAAATATACTACTTCATATTCCTCTTAAACATACTACTTCATATTCCTCTTAAATATACTACTTCATATTCCTCTTAAACATACTACTTCATATTCCTCTTAAACATACTACATCATATTCCTCTTAGACATACTACTTCATATTCCTCTTAAATATACTACTTCATATTCCTCTTAAACATACTACTTCATATTCCTCTTAAATATACTACTTCATATTCCTCTTAAACATATTACTTCATATTCCTCTTAAATATACTACTTCATATTCCTCTAAAACATAATACTTCATATTCCTCTTAAACATACTACTTCATACTCCTCTTAAACATACTAATTCATATTCCTCTTAAACATACTACTTCATATTCCTCTTAAATATACTACTGCATATTCCTCTTAAACATACTACTTCATATTCCTCTTAAGTATACTACTTCATATTCCTCTTAAACATACTACTTCATATTCCCCTTGAACATACTACTTCATATTCCTCTTAAACATACTACTTCATATTCCTTTCTAATATACTACTTCATATTCCTCTTAAACATACTACTTCATATTCCTCTTAAATATACTACTTCATATTCCTATTAAACATACTACTTCATATTCCCCTTGAACATACTACTTCATATTCCTCTTAAACATACTACTTCATATTCCTTTTTAATATACTACTTCATATTCCTCTTAAATATACTACTTCATATTCCTCTTAAACATACTACTTCATATTCCTCTTAAACATACTACTTCATATTACACTTAAATATACTATTTCATATTCCTCTTAAATATACTACTTCATATTCCTCTTAAATATACTACTTCATATTCCTCTTAAATATACTACTTCATATTCCTCTTAAATATACTACTTCATATTCCTCTTAAACATACTACTTCATATTCCTCTTAAATATACTACTTCATATTACTCTTTAATATACTACTTCATATTCCTCTTAAGCATGCTACTTCATATTCCTCTTAAACATACTACTTCATATTCCTCTTAAACATACTACTTCATATTCCTCTTAAACATACTACTTTATATTCCTCTTAAACATACTTCTTCATATTCCTCTTAAACGTACTACTGCATATTCCTCTTAAACATACTACTTCATATTCCTCTTAAATATACAACTTCATATTCTTCTTAAACATACTACTTCATATTCCTCTTAAATATACTACTTCATATTCCTCTTAAACATACTACTTCATATTCCTCTTAAATATACTACTTCTATTCCTCTTAAACATACTACTTCATATTCCTCTTAAACATACTACATCATATTCCTCTTAGACATACTACTTCATATTCCTCTTAAATATACTACTTCATATTCCTCTTAAACATACTACTTCATATTCCTCTTAAATATACTACTTCATATTCCTCTTAAACATATTACTTCATATTCCTCTTAAATATACTACTTCATATTCCTCTAAAACATAATACTTCATATTCCTCTTAAACATACTACTTCATATTCCTCTTAAACATACTACTTCATATTCCTCTTAAACATACTACTTCATATTCCTCTTAAATATACTACTGCATATTCCTCTTAAACATACTACTTCATATTCCTCTTAAGTATACTACTTCATATTCCTCTTAAACATACTACTTCATATTCCCCTTGAACATACTACTTCATATTCCTCTTAAACATACTACTTCATATTCCTTTTTAATATACTACTTCATATTCCTCTTAAATATACTACTTCATATTCTTCTTAAACATACTACTTCATATTCCTCTTAAACATACTACTTCATATTACTCTTAAATATACTACTTCATATTCCTCTTAAATATACTACTTCATATTCCTCTTAAATATACTACTTCATATTCCTCTTAAATATACTACTTCATATTCTTCTTAAATATACTACTTCATATTCCTCTTAAACATACTACTTCATATTCCTCTTAAATACACTACTTCATATTACTCTTTAATATACTACTTCATATTCCTCTTAAGCATGCTACTTCATATTCCTCTTAAACATACTACTTCATATTCCTCTTAAACATACTACTTCATATTCCTCTTATACATACTACTTCATATTCCTCTTAAATATACTACTGCATATTCCTCTTAAACATACTACTTCATATTCCTCTTAAATATACTACTTCATATTCCTCTTAAACATACTACTTCATATTCCCCTTAAACATACTACTTCATATTCCTCTTAAACATACTACTTGATATTCCTCTTAAACATACTACTTCAAATTACTCTTAAATATACTACTTCATATTCCTCTTAAACATACAACTTCATATTCCTCTTAAATATACTACTTCATATTACTCTTTAATATACTACTTCATATTCCTCTTAAGCATACTACTTCATATTCCTCTTAAACATACTACTTCATATTCCTCTTAAACATACTACTTCATATTCCTCTTAAATATACTACTTCATATTCCTCTTAAATATACTACTTCATTATCCTCTTAAATATACTACTTCATATTCCTCTTAAACATATTACTTCATATTTCTCTTGAATATACTACTTCATATTCCTCTTAAACGTACTACTTCATATTCCTCTTAAACATACTACTTCATATTTTTCTTAAATATACTACTTCATATTCCTCTTAAATATACTACTTCATATTCCTCTTAAATATACTACTTCATATGCCTCTTAAACATACTACTTCATATTCCTCTTAAACATACTACTTCATATTCCTCCTAAACATACTACTTCATATTCCTCTTAAACATACTACTTCATATTCCTCTTAAATATACTACTTCATATTCCTCTTAAACATACTACTTCATATTCCTCTTAAATATACTATTTCATATTCCTCTTAAACATACTACTTCATATTCCTCTTAAATATACTACTTCATATTCCTCTTAAACATACTACTTCATATTCCTCTTAAACATACTACTTCATATTTCTCTTAAACATACTACTTCATATTCCTCTTAAATATACTACTTCATATTACTCTTAAATATACTACTTCATATTCCTCTTAAACATACTACTTCATATTCCTCTTAAACATACTACTTCATATTCCTGTTAAACATTCTACTTCATATTCCTCTTAAACATACTACTTTATATTCCTCTTAAACATACTACTTCATATTCCTGTTAAACATTCTACTTCATATTCCTCTTAAACATACAACTTCATATTCCTCTTAAACATACTACTTCATATTCCCCTTAAACATACTACTTCATATTCCTCTTAAATATACTACTTCATATTCCTCTTAAATATACTACTTCATATTCCTCTTAAACATACTACTTCATATTCCTATTAAACATACTACTTTATATTCCTCTTAAATATACTACTTCATATTCCTCTTAAATATACTACTTCATATTCCTCTTAAACATACTACTTCATATTCCTCTTAAAAATACTACTTCATATTCCTCTTAAATATACTACTTCATATTCCTCTTAAATATACTACTTCATATTCCTCTTAAACATACTACTTCATATTCCTCTTAAACATACTACTTCATATTCCTCTTAAACATACTACTTCATATTCCTCTTAAACATACTACTTCATATTCCTCTTAAATATACTACTGCATATTCCTCTTAAACATACTACTTCATATTCCTCTTAAATATACTACTTCATATTCCTCTTAAACATACTACTTCATATTCCCCTTAAACATACTACTTCATATTCCTCTTAAACATACTACTTGATATTCCTCTTAAACATACTACTTCAAATTACTCTTAAATATACTACTTCATAATTCTCTTAAACATACTTCTTCATCATGAAGTAGTAATATTCCTCTTAAACATACTACTTCATATTCCCCTTAAATATACTACTTCATATTCTTCTTAAACATACTTCTTCATTATGCTCTTTAACATACTACTTCATATTCCTCTTAAATATACTACTTCATATTCCTCTTAAACATACTACTTCATATTCCTTTTAAACATACTACTTCATATTCCTCTTAAACATACTACTTCATATTCCTCTTAAATATACTACTGCATATTCCTCTTAAACATACTACTTCATATTCCTCTTAAATATACTACTTCATATTCCTCTTAAACATACTACTTCATATTCCCCTTAAACATACTACTTCATATTCCTCTTAAACATACTACTTGATATTCCTCTTAAACATACTACTTCAAATTACTCTTAAATATACTACTTCATAATTCTCTTAAACATACAACTTCATATTCCTCTTAAATATACTACTTCATATTACTCTTTAATATACTACTTCATATTCCTCTTAAGCATACTACTTCATATTCCTCTTAAACATACTACTTCATATTCCTCTTAAACATACTACTTCATATTCCTCTTAAATATACTACTTCATATTCCTCTTAAATATACTACTTCATTATCCTCTTAAATATACTACTTCATATTCCTCTTAAACATATTACTTCATATTTCTCTTGAATATACTACTTCATATTCCTCTTAAACGTACTACTTCATATTCCTCTTAAACATACTACTTCATATTTTTCTTAAATATACTACTTCATATTCCTCTTAAATATACTACTTCATATTCCTCTTAAATATACTACTTCATATGCCTCTTAAACATACTACTTCATATTCCTCTTAAACATACTACTTCATATTCCTCTTAAACATACTACTTCATATTCCTCTTAAACATACTACTTCATATTCCTCTTAAATATACTACTTCATATTCCTCTTAAACATACTACTTCATATTCCTCTTAAATATACTACTTCATATTCCTCTTAAACATACTACTTCATATTCCTCTTAAATATACTACTTCATATTCCTCTTAAACATACTACTTCATATTCCTCTTAAACATACTACTTCATATTTCTCTTAAACATACTACTTCATATTCCTCTTAAATATACTACTTCATATTACTCTTAAATATACTACTTCATATTCCTCTTAAACATACTACTTCATATTCCTCTTAAACATACTACTTCATATTCCTGTTAAACATTCTACTTCATATTCCTCTTAAACATACTACTTTATATTCCTCTTAAACATTCTACTTCATATTCCTGTTAAACATTCTACTTCATATTCCTCTTAAATATACTACTTCATATTCCTCTTAAATATACTACTTCATATTCCTCTTAAACATACTACTTCATATTCCTCTTAAACATACTACTTTATATTCCTCTTAAATATACTACTTCAAATTCCTCTTAAATATACTACTTCATATTCCTCTTAAACATACTACTTCATATTCCTCTTAAAAATACTACTTCATATTCCTCTTAAGTATACTACTTCATATTCCTCTTAAATATACTACTTCATATTCCTCTTAAATATACTACTTTATATTCCTCTTAAACATACTACTTCATATTCCTCTTAAATATACTACTTCATATTCCTCTTAAACATACTACTTCATATTTCTCTTAAACATACTACTTCATATTCCTCTTAAACATACTACTTCATATTCCTCTTAAACATACTACTTCATATTCCTCTTAAATATACAACTTCATATTCCTCTTAACATACTACTTCATATTCCTCTTAAATATACTACTTCATATTCCTCTTAAACATACTACTTCATATTCCTCTTAAATATACTACTTCATATTCCTCTTAAACATACTACTTCATATTCCTCTTAAACATACTACTTCATATTCCTCTTAAACATACTACTTCATATTCCTCTTAAACATACTACTTCATATTCCTCTTAAACATACTACTTCATATTCCTCTTAAACATACTACTTCATATTCCTCTTAAATATACTACTTCATATTCTTCTTAAACATACTTCTTCATTATGCTCTTTAACATACTACTTCATATTCCTCTTAAATATACTACTTCATATTCCTCTTAGACATACTACTTCATATTCCTTTTAAATGTACTACTTCATATTCCTCTTAAACATACTACTTCATATTCCTCTTAAATATATTACTTCATATTCCTCTTAACCATACTACTTCATATTCCTCTTAAACATACTATTTCATATTTCTCTTAAACATACTACTTCACATTCCTCTTAAATATACTACTTCATATTCCTCTTAAATATACTACTTCATATTCCTCTTAAACATACTACTTCATATTCCTCTTAAACATACTACTTCATATTCCTCTTAAACATACTACTTCATATTCCTCTTAAACATACTACTTCATATTTTTCTTAAACATACTTCTTCATTATCCTCTTTAACATACTACTTCATATTCCTCTTAAATATACTACTTCATATTCCTCTTAAATACACTACTTCATATTCCTCTTAAACATACTACTTCATATTCCTCTTAAATATACTACTTCATATTCCTCTTAAACATACTACTTCATATTCCTCTTAAATATACTACTTCATATTCCTCTTAAACATACTACTTCAATTCCTCTTAAAAATACTACTTCATATTCCTCTTAAATATACTACTTCATATTCCTCTTAAATATACTACTTAATATTCCTCTTAAATATACTACTTCATATTCCTCTTAAACATACTACTTCATATTCCCCTTAAATATACTACTTCATATTCCTCTTAAACATACTACTTCATATTTCTCTTAAACATACTACTTCATATTCCTCTTAAACATACTACTTCATATTCCTCTTAAACATTCTACTTCATATTCCTCTTAAATATACAACTTCATATTCCTCTTAAACATACTACTTCATATTCCTCTTAAATATACTACTTCATATTCCTCTTAAACATACTACTTCATATTCCTCTTAAATATACTACTTCATGTTCCTCTTAAACATACTACTTCATATTCCTCTTAAACATACTACTTCATATTCCTCTTAAACATACTACTTCATATTCCTCTTAAACATACTACTTCATATTCCTCTTAAACATACTACTTCATATTCCTCTTAAACATACTACTTCATATTCCTCTTAAATATACTACTTCATATTCTTCTTAAACATACTTCTTCATTATCCTCTTTAACATACTACTTCAGATTCCTCTTAAATATACTACTGCATATTCCTCTTAAACATACTACTTCATATTCCTCTTAAATATACTACTTCATATTCCTCTTAACCATACTACTTCATATTCCTCTTAAACATACTATTTCATATTTCTCTTAAACATACTACTTCATATTCCTCTTAAATATACTACTTCATACTACTCTTAAATATACTACTTCATATTCCTCTTAAGCATACTACTTTGTATTCCTCTTAAACATACTACTTCATATTCCTCTTAAACATACTTCTTCATATTCCTCTTAAACATACTACTTCATATTCCTCTTAAACACACTACTTCATATTCCTCTTAAACATACTACTTCATATTCCTCTAAAATATACTACTTCATATTCCTCTTAAATATACTCCTTCATATTCCTCTTTAACATATTACTTCATATTTCTCTTGAATATACTACTTCATATTCCTCTTAAACGTACTACTTCATATTCCTCTTAAACATACTACTTCATATTTCTCTTAAATATACTACTTCATATTCCTCTGAAATATACTACTTCATATTCCTCTTAAATATACTACTTCATATTCCCCTCAAACATACTACTTCATATTCCTCTTAAACATACTACTTCATATTCCTCTTAAATATACTACTTCATATTCCTCTTAAACATACTACTTAATATTCCTATTAAACATACTACTTCATATTCTTCTTAAACATACTACTTCATATTCCTCTTAAACATACTACTTCATATTCCTCTTAAATATACAACTTCATATTCCTCTTAAACATACTACTTCATATTCCTCTTAAATATACTACTTCATATTCCTCTTAAACATACTACTTCATATTCCTCTTAAATATACTACTTCATATTCCTCTAAAACATACTACTTCATATTCTCTTAAACATACTACTTCATATTCCTCTTAAACATACTACTTCATATTCCTCTTAAACATACTACTTCATATTCCTCTTAAACATACTACTTCATATTCCTCTTAAATATACTACTTCATATTCCTCCTAAACATACTACTTCTTATTCCTCTTAAATGTACTACTTCATATTCCTCTTAAACATACTACTTCATATTCCTCTTAAATATACTACTTCATATTCCTCTTAACCATACTACTTCATATTCCTCTTAAACATACTACTTCATATTCCTCTTAAATATACTACTTCATATTCCTCTTAAATATACTACTTCATTATCCTCTTAAATATAATACTTCATATTCCTCTTAAACATATTACTTCATATTTCTCTCGAATATACTACTTCATATTCCTCTTAAACGTACTACTTCATATTCCTCTTAAACATACTACTTCATATTTCTCTTAAATATACTACTTCATATTCCTCTTAAATATACTACTTCATATTCCTCTTAAATATACTACTTCATATTCCCCTTAAATATACTACTTCATATTCTTCTTAAACATACTACTTCATATTCCTCTTAAATATACTACTTCATATTCCTCTTAAACATACTACTTCATATTCCTCTTAAATATACTACTTCATATTCCTCTTAAACATACTACTTCATATTTCTCTTAAATATACTACTTCATATTCCTCTTAAACATACCACTTCATATTCCTCTTAAATATACTACTTCATATTCCTCTTAAACATACTACTTCATATTCCTCTTAAACATACTACTTCATATTCCTCTAAAACATATTACTTCATATTCCTCTTAAATATATTACTTCATTATCCTCTTAAATATACTACATCATATTCCTCTTAAACATGTTACTTCATATTTCTCTTAAATATACTACTTTATATTCCTCTTAATTATACAATTTCATATTCCTCTTAAACATACTACTTCATATTCCTCCTAAATATACTACTTCATATTCCTCTTAAATATACTACTTCATATTCCTCTTAAATATACTACTTCATTATCGTCTTAAATATACTTCTTCATATTCCCCTTAAACATATTACTTCATATTCCTCTTAAATATACTACTTCATAATCCTCTAAAACATACTATTTCAAATTCCTCTTAAACATACTACTTCATATCCCTTTTAAATATACTACTTCATATTTCTCTTAAATATACTACTTCATATTACTCTTAAATATTCTACTTCATATTCCTCTTAAACATACTACTTCATATTCCTCTTAAACATACTACTTCATATTCCTCTTAAACATACTACTTTATATTCCTCTTA
Organism: Atherix ibis; assembly: GCA_958298945.1. NCBI lineage: Eukaryota > Metazoa > Arthropoda > Insecta > Diptera > Athericidae > Atherix > Atherix ibis. The sequence continues at coordinate 718,727 of CATQJD010000111.1, forward strand.
AATATACTACTTCATATTCCTCTTAAACATACTACTTCATATTCCTATTAAATATATTAGTTTATATTCCTCTTAAACATACTACTTCATATTCCTCTTACACATACTACTTCGTATTCCTCTTAAATATACTACTTCATATTCCGCTCAAATATACTACTTCATATTCCTCTTAAATATACTACTTCATATTCCTCTTGAACATACTACTTCGTATTCCTCTTAAAGATACTACTTCATATTCCTCTTAGACATATTACTTCATATTTCTCTTAAATATACTACTTCATATTTCTCTTAATTATACAATTTCATATTCCTCTTAAACATACTACTTCATATTCCTCTTAAATATACGACTTCATATTCCTCTTAAATATACTACTTCATATTCCTCTTAAATATACTACTTCATTATCCTTTTAAATATACTACTTCATATTCCTCTTAAACATATTACTTCATATTCCTCTTAAATATACTACTTCATATTCCTCTTAAACATACTATTTCAAATTCCTCTTAAACATTCTACTTCATATCGCTTTTAAATATACTACTTCATATTTCTCTTAAATATACTACTTCATATTACTCTTAAATATTCTACTTCATATTCCTCTTAAACATACTTCTTCATATTCCTCTTAAACATACTACTTCATATTCCTCTTAAACATAGTACTTCATATTCCTCTTAAATATACTACTTCATATTCCTCTTAAACATACTACTTAATATTCCTCTTAAACATACTACTTCATGTTCCTCTTAAACATACTACTTCATATTCCTCTTAAACATACTACTTCATATTCCTCTTAAATATACTACTTCATATTCCTCTTAAATATACTACTTCATTATCCTCTTAAATATAATACTTCATATTCCTCTTAAACATATTACTTCATATTTCTCTTGAATATACTACTTCATATTCCTCTTAAACGTACTACTTCATATTCCTCTTAAACATACTACTTCATATTTCTCTTAAATATACTACTTCATATTCCTCTTAAATATACTACTTCATATTCCTCTTAAATATACTACTTCTTATTCCCCTTAAATATACTACTTCATATTCTTCTTAAACATACTACTTCATATTCCTCTTAAATATACTACTTCATATTCCTCTTAAACATACTACTTCATATTCCTCTTAAATATACTACTTCATATTCCTCTTAAACATACTACTTCATATTCCTCTTAAATATACTACTTCATATTCCTCTTGAACATACCACTTCATATTCCTCTTAAATATACTACTTCATATTCCTCTTAAACATACTACTTCATATTCCTCTTAAACATACTACTTCATATTCCTCTAAAACATATTACTTCATATTCCTCTTAAACATACTACTTCATATTCCGCTTAAATATACTACTTCATATTCCTCTTAAATATATTACTTCATTATCCTCTTAAATATACTACATCATATTCCTCTTAAACATGTTACTTCATATTTCTCTTAAATATACTACTTCATATTCCTCTTAATTATACAATTTCATATTCCTCTTAAACATACTACTTCATATTCCTCCTAAATATACTACTTCATATTCCTCTTAAATATACTACTTCATATTCCTCTTAAATATACTACTTCATTATCGTCTTAAATATACTACTTCATATTCCCCTTAAACATATTACTTCATATTCCTCTTAAATATACTACTTCATATTCCTCTTAAACATACTATTTCAAATTCCTCTTAAACATACTACTTCATATCCCTTTTAAATATACTACTTCATATTTCTCTTAAATATACTACTTCATATTACTCTTAAATATTCTACTTCATATTCCTCTTAAACATACTACTTCATATTCCTCTTAAACATACTACTTCATATTCCTCTTAAACATACTACTTTATATTCCTCTTAAATATACTACTTCATATTCCTCTTAAACATACTACTTCATATTCCTATTAAATATATTAGTTTATATTCCTCTTAAACATACTACTTCATATTCCTCTTACACATACTACTTCGTATTCCTCTTAAATATACTACTTCATATTCCGCTCAAATATACTACTTCATATTCCTCTTAAATATACTACTTCATATTCCTCTTGAACATACTACTTCGTATTCCTCTTAAAGATACTACTTCATATTCCTCTTAGACATATTACTTCATATTTCTCTTAAATATACTACTTCATATTTCTCTTAATTATACAATTTCATATTCCTCTTAAACATACTACTTCATATTCCTCTTAAATATACGACTTCATATTCCTCTTAAATATACTACTTCATATTCCTCTTAAATATACTACTTCATTATCCTCTTAAATATACTACTTCATATTCCTCTTAAACATATTACTTCATATTCCTCTTAAATATACTACTTCATATTCCTCTTAAACATACTATTTCAAATTCCTCTTAAACATACTACTTCATATCGCTTTTAAATATACTACTTCATATTTCTCTTAAATATACTACTTCATATTACTCTTAAATATTCTACTTCATATTCCTCTTAAACATACTACTTCATATTCCTCTTAAACATACTACTTCATATTCCTCTTAAACATAGTACTTCATATTCCTCTTAAATATACTACTTCATATTCCTCTTAAACATACTACTTCATATTCCTCTTAAATATACTACTTTATGTTCCTCTTAAACATATTACTTCATATTCCTCTTACACATACTAATTCGTATTCCTCTTAAACATACTACTTCATATTCCGCTTAAATATACTACTTCATATTCCTCTTAAATGTACTACTTCATATTCCTCTTGAACATACTCCTTCATATTCCTCTTAAATATACTACTGCATATTTCTCTTAAACATACTACTTCATATTCCTCTTAAATATACTACTTCATATTCCTCTTAAACATACTACCACATATTCCTCTTAAACATACTACTTCATATTCCTCTAAAATATACTACTTCATATTCCTCTTAAATATACTACTTCATATTCCTCTTAAATATACTACTTCATATTCCTCTTAAGCATACTACTTCATATTCCTCTTAAACATACTACTTCATATTCCTCTTAAATAAACTTCTTCATATTCCTCATAAATATACTACTTCATTATCCTTTTAAATATACTATTTCATATTCCTCTTAAACATATTACTTCATATTTCTCTTGAATATACTACTTCCTATTCGTCTTAAACGTACTACTTCATATTCCTCTTAAACATACTACTTCATATTTCTGTTAAATATACTACTTCATATTCCTCTTAAATATACTACTTCATATTCCTCTTAAATATACTATTTCATATTCCTCTTAAACATACTACTTCATATTCCTCTTAAACATACTACTTCATATTCCTCTTAAACATACTACTTCATACTCCTCTTAAATATACTACTTCATATTCCTCTTAAACATACTACTTCATATTCCTCTTAAATATACTACTTTATATTCCTCTTAAACATACTACTTCATATTCCTCTTACACATACTACTTCATATTCCTCTTAAACATACTATTTCAAATTCCTCTTAAACATACTACTTCATATTTTTTTAAATATACTACGTCATATTTCTCTTAAATATACTACTTCATATTACTCTTAAATATTCTACTTCATATGCCTCTTAAACATACTACTTCATATTCCTCTTAAACATACTACTTCATATTCCTCTTAAACATACTACTTCATATTCCTCTTAAATATACTACTTCATAGTCCTCTTAAACATACTACTTCATATTCCTCTTGAATATACTACTTTATATTCCTCTTAAACATACTACTTCATATTCCTCTTACACATACTAGTTCATATTCCTCTTAAACATACTACTTCATGTTCCGCTAAAATATACTACTTCATATTCCTCTTAAATATACTACTTCATATTCCTCTTGAACATACTACTTCATATTCCTCTAAAATATACTACTGCATATTCCTCTTAAACATACTACTTCATATTCCTCTTAAATATACTACTTCATATTCCTCTTAAACATACTACCTCATATTCCTCTTAAACATACTACTTCATATTCCTCTTAAATATACTACTTCATATTCCTCTTAAATATACCACTTCATATTCCTCTTAAATATACTACTTCATATTCCTCTGAAACATACTACTTCGTATTCCTCTTAAACATACTACTTCATACTCCTCTTAAACATACTACTTCATATTCCTCTTAAACATACTACTTCATATTCATATTAAATATACTACATCATTATCCTCTTAAACATACTACTCCATATTCCTCTTAAATATACTACTTCATATTCTTCTTAAACATAGTACTTCATATTCCACTTAAACATACTACTTCTTATTCCTCTTAAACATACTACTTCATATTCCTTTTAAATATACTACTTCATATTCCTCTTAAACATACTACTTCATATTCCTCTTAAACATACTACTTCATATTCCTCTTAAACATACTACTTCATATTCCTCTTAAATATATTTCTTCATATTCCTCTTAAATATACTACTTCATTATCCTCTTAAATATACTACTTCATATTCCTCTTAAACATATTACTTCATATTTCTCTTGAATATACTACTTCCTATTCCTCTTAAACGTACTACTTCATATTCCCCTTAAACATACTACTTCATATTCCTCTTAAACATACTACTTCATATTCTTCTTAAACATACTACTTCATATTCCCCTTAAACATACTACTTCATATTCCTCTTTAACATACTACTTCATATTCCTTTTAAATATACTACTTCATATTCCTCTTAAATATACTACTTCATATTCTTCTTAAACATACTACTTCATATTCCCCTTAAACATACTACTTCATATTCCTTTTAAATATACTACTTCATATTCCTCTTAAACATACTACTTCATATTCCTCTTAAACATACTACTTCATATTCCTCTTAAACATACTACTTCATATTCCTCTTAAATATACTTCTTCATATTCCTCTTAAATATACTACTTCATTATCCTCTTAAATATACTACTTCATATTCCTCTTAAACATATTACTTCATATTTCTCTTGAATATACTACTTCCTATTCCTCTTAAACGTACTACTTCATATTCCTCTTAAACTTACTACTTCATATTTCTCTTAAATATACTACTGCATATTCCTCTTAAACATACTACTTCATATTCCTCTTAAATATACTACTTCATATTCCTCTTAAACATAATACCTCATATTTCTCTTAAACATACTACTTCGTATTCCTCTTAAACATACAACTTCATACTCCTCTTAAACATACTACTTCATATTCCTCTTAAACATACTACTTCATATTCCTCTTAAATATACTACTTCATTATCCTCTTAAACATACTACTCCATATTCCTCTTAAATATACTATTTCATATTCTTCTTAAACATACTACTTCATATTCCCCTTAAACATACTACTTCATATTCCTCTTAAACATACTACTTCATATTCCTTTTAAATATACTACTTCATATTCTTCTTAAATATACTACTTCATATTCCTCTTAAACATACTACTTGATATTCCTCTTAAACATACTACTTGATATTCCTCTTAAACATACTACTTCATATTCCTCTTAAATATACTAGTTCATATTTCTTTTAAATATACTACTTCATATTCCTCTTAAACATACTACTTCATATTCCTCTTAAACATACTACTTCATATTCCTCTTAAACATACTACTTCATTTTTCTCTTAAACATACTACTTCATATTCCTCTTAAACATACTAATTCATATTGCTCTTAAATATACTACTTCATATTCCTCTTAAACATACTACTTCATATTCCTCTTAAATATACTACTTCATATTCCTCTTAAACATACTAATTCATATTCCTCTTAAATATACTACTTCATATTCCTCTTAACCATACTACTTCATATTCCTCTTAAACATACTATTTCATATTTCTCTTAAACATACTACTTCATATTCCTCTTAAATATACTACTTCATATTACTCTTAAATATACTACTTCATATTCCTCTTAAGCATACTACTTCATATTCCTCTTAAACATACTACTTCATATTCCTCTTTAACATACTACTTCATATTCCTCTTAAACATACTACTTCATATTCCTCTTAAACATACTACTTCATATTCCTCTTTAACATACTACTTCATATTCCTCTTAAATATACTTCTTCATATTCCTCTTAAATATACTACTTCATTATCCTCTTAAATATACTACTTCATATTCCTCTTAAACATATTACTTCATATTTCTCTTGAATATACTACTTCCTATTCCTCTTAAACGTACTACTTCATATTCCTCGTAAAAATACTACTTCATATTTCTCTTAAATATACTACTTCATATTCCTCTTAAATATGCTACTTCATATTCCTCTTAAATATACTACTTCATATTCCTCTTAAACATACTACTTCATATTCCTCTTAAACATACTACTTCATATTCCTCTTAAACATACTACTTCATATTCCTCTTAAACATACTACTTCATATTCCTCTTAAACCTACTACTTTATATTCCTCTTAAATATACTACTTCATATTTCTCTTAAATATGCTACTTCATATTACTCTTAAACATACTACTTCATATTCCTCTTAAATATACTGCTTCATATTCCTCTTAAACATACTACTTCATATTCCTCTTAAACATACTAATTCATATTTCTCTTAAACATACTACTTCATATTCCTCTTAAATATACTACTTCATATTACTCTTAAATATACTACTTCATATTCCTCTTAAACATACTACTTCATATTCCTCTTAAACATACTACTTCATATTCCTGTTAAACATACTACTTCATATTCCTCTTAAACATACTACTTCATATTCCTCTAAAACATACTACTTCATATTCCTCTTAAACATACTACTTCATATTCCTCTTAAATATACTACTTCATATTCCTCTTAAATATACTACTTCATTATCCTCTTAAATATACTACTTCATATTCCTCTTAAACATATTACTTCATATTTCTCTTAAATATACTACTTCATATTCCTCTTAAACATACTATTTCATATTCCTCTTAAACATACTACTTTATATTCCTCTTAAATATACTACTTCATATTTCTCTTAAATATGCTACTTCATATTACTCTTAAATATTCTACTTCATATTCTTCTTAAACATTCTTCTTAAACATACTACTTCATTTTCCTTTTAAACATACTACTTCATATTCCTCTTAAACATACTACTTCATATTCCTCTTAAATATACTACTTCATATTCCTCTTAAACATACTACTTCATATTCCTCTTAAATATACTACTTCATATTCCTCTTAAACATACAACTTCATATTCCTCTTAAATATACTACTTTATAATCCTCTTAACCATACTACTTCATATTCCTCTACACATACTACTTCATATTCCTCTTAAACATACTACTTCATATTCCTCTTAAACATTTTACTTCATATTCCTCTTAAATATACAACTTCATATTCCTCTTAAACATCCTACTTCATATTCCTCTTAAATATACTACTTCATATTCCTCTTAAACATACTACTTCATATTCCTCTTAAATATACTACTTCATATTCCTCTTAAACATACTACTTCATATTCCTCTTAAACATACTACATCATATTCCTCTTAGACATACTACTTCATATTCCTCTAAATAACTACTTCATATTGCTCTTAAACATACTACTTCATATTTCTTTTAAATATACTACTTCATATTCATCTTAAACATATTACTTCATATTCCTCTTAATATACTACTTTATATTCCTCTTAAACATAATACTTCATATTCCTCTTAAACATACTTCTTCATATTCCTCTTAAATATACTACTTCATATTCTCTTAAACATATTACTTCATATTCCTCTTAAAAAAAACTACTTCATATTCCTCTTAAACATAATACTTCATATTCCTCTTAAGCATACTTCTTCATATTCCTCTTAAACATACTACTTCATATTCCTCTTAAACATATTACTTCATATTCCTCTTAAATAACTACTGCATATTCCCTCTAAACATACTACTTCATATTCCTCTTAAATATACTACTTCATAATCCTCTTAAACATACTACTTCATATTCCCCTTAAACATACTACTTCATATTCCTCTTAAACATACTACTTCATATTCCTTTTAAATATACTACTTCATATTCCTCTTAAATATACTACTTCATATTCCTCTTAAACATACTACTTATATTCCTCTTAAATATACAACTTCATATTCCTCTTAAACATACTACTTCATATTCCTCTTAAACATACTACATCATATTCCTCTTAACACACTACTTCATATTCCTCTTAAATATACTACTTCATATTCCTCTTAAACATACTACTTCATATTCCTCTTAAATATACTACTTCATATTCCTCTTAAACATATACTTCATATTCCTCTTAAAAAAACTTCATATTCCTCTTAAACATAATACTTCATATTCCTCTTAAGCATACTTCTTCATATTCCTCTTAAACATACTACTTCATATTCCTCTTAAACATATTACTTCATATTCCTCTTAAATATACTACTGCATATTCCTCTTAAACATACTACTTCATATTCCTCTTAAATATACTACTTCATAATCCTCTTAAACATACTACTTCATATTCCCCTTAAACATACTACTTCATATTCCTCTTAAATATACTACTGCATATTCCTCATAAACATACTACTTCATATTCCTCTTAAATATACTACTTCATAATCCTCTTAAACATACTACTTCATATTCCCCTTAAACATACTACTTCATATTCCTCTTAAACATACTACTTCATATTCCTTTTAAATATACTACTTCATATTCCTCTTAAATATACTACTTTATATTCCTCTTAAACATACTACTTCATATTCCTCTTACACATACTACTTCATATTCCTCTTAAACATACTACTTCATATTCCTCTTAAACATTTTACTTCATATTCCTCTTAAATATACAACTTCATATTCCTCTTAAACATCCTACTTCAATTCCCTCTTAAATATACTACTTCATATTCCTCTTAACATACTACTTTATATTCCTCTTAAATATACAACTTCATATTCCTCTAAACATACTACTTCATATTCCTCTTAAACATACTACATCATATTCCTCTTAGACACACTACTTCATATTCCTCTTAAATATACTACTTCATATTCCTCTTAAACATACTACTTCATATTCCTCTTAAATATACTACTTCATATTCCTCTTAAACATATTACTTCATATTCCTCTTAAAAAAACTACTTCATATTCCTCTTAAACATAATACTTCATATTCCTCTTAGCATACTTCTTCATATTCCTCTTAAACATACTACTTCATATTCCTCTTAAACATATTACTTCATATTCCTCTTAAATATACTACTGCATATTCCTCTTAAACATACTACTTCATATTCCTCTTAAATATACTACTTCATAATCCTCTTAAACATACTACTTCATATTCCCCTTAAACATACTACTTCATATTCCTCTTAAACATACTACTTCATATTCCTTTTCAATATACTACTTCATATTCCTCTTAAATATACTACTTCATATTCCTCTTAAACATACTACTTGATATTCCTCTTAAACATACTACTTCATATTCCTCTTAAACATACTACTTCATATTCCTCTTTAATGTACTGCTTCATATTCCTCTTAAATATACTACTTCAAATTCCTCTTAAATATACTACTTCATATTCCCCTTAAACATACTACTTCATATTCCTCTTAAACATACTACTTCATATTCCTCTTAAACATACTACTTCATATTCCTCTTAAACATACTACTTCATATTCCTCTTAAATATACTACTTCATATTCCTCTTAAACATACTACTTCATATTCCTCTTAAATATACTACTTCATATTCCTCTTAAACATTTTACTTCATATTCCTCTTAAATATACTACTTCATATTCCTCTTAACCATACTACTTCATATTCCTCTTAAACATACTATTTCATATATCTCTTAAACATACTACTTCATATTCCTCTTAAATATACTACTTCATATTACTCTTAAATATACTACTTCATATTCCTTTTAAGCATACTACTTCATATTCCTCTTAAACATACTACTTCATATTCCTCTTAAACATACTACTTCATATTCCTCTTAAACATACTACTTCATATTCCTCTTAAACATACTACTTCACATTCCTCTTAAACATACTACTTCATATTCCTCTTAAATATACTACTTCATATTCCTCTTAAATATACTACTTCATTATTCTCTTAAATATACTACTTCATATTTCTCTTAAACATTTTACTTCATATTCCTCTTAAATATACAACTTCATATTCCTCTTAAACATCCTACTTCAATTCCTCTTAAATATACTACTTCATATTCCTCTTAAACATACTACTTCATATTCCTCTTAAACATACTACTTCATATTCCTCTTAAACATACTATTTCATATTCCTCTTAAACATACTACTTTATATTCCTCTTAAATATACTACTTCATATTTCTCTTAAATATGCTACTTCATATTACTCTTAAATATTCTACTTCATATTCTTCTTAAACATACTACTTCATTTTCCTTTTAAACATACTACTTCATATTCCTCTTAAACATACTACTTCATATTCCTCTTAAATATACTACTTCATATTCCTCTTAAACATACTACTTCATATTCCTCTTAAATATACTACTTCATATTCCTCTTAAACATACTACTTCATATTCCTCTTAAATATACTACTTTATATTCCTCTTAACCATACTACTTCATATTCCTCTTACACATACTACTTCATATTCCTCTTAAACATACTACTTCATATTCCTCTTAAACATTTTACTTCATATTCCTCTTAAATATACAACTTCATATTCCTCTTAAACATCCTACTTCATATTCCTCTTAAATATACTACTTCATATTCCTCTTAAACATACTACTTCATATTCCTCTTAAATATACTACTTCATATTCCTCTTAAACATACTACTTCATATTCCTCTTAAACATACTACATCATATTCCTCTTAGACATACTACTTCATATTCCTCTTAAATATACTACTTCATATTGCTCTTAAACATACTACTTCATATTTCTTTTAAATATACTACTTCATATTCATCTTAAACATATTACTTCATATTCCTCTTAAATATACTACTTATATTCCTCTTAAACATAATACTTCATATTCCTCTTAAACATACTTCTTCATATTCCTCTTAAACATACCACTTCATATTCCTCTTAAACATACTACTTCATATTCCTCTTAAATATACTACTGCATATTCCTCATAAACATACTACTTCATATTCCTCTTAAATATACTACTTCATAATCCTCTTAAACATACTACTTCATATTCCCCTTAAACATACTACTTCATATTCCTCTTAAACATACTACTTCATATTCCTTTTAAATATACTACTTCATATTCCTCTTAAATATACTACTTCATATTCCTCTTAAACATACTACTTGATATTCCTCTTAAACATACTACTTCATATTCCTCTTAAACATACTACTTCATATTCCTCTTAAATATACTACTTCATATTCCTCTTAAATATACTACTTCATATTCCTCTTAAATATACTACTTCATATTCCCCTTAAACATACTACTTCATATTCCTCTTAAACATGCTACTTCATATTCCTCTTAAACATACTACTTCATATTCCTCTTAAACATATTACTTCATATTGCTCTTAAATATACTACTTCATATTCCTCTTAAACATACTACTTCATATTCCTCTTAAACATACTACTTCATATTCCTCTTAAACATTTTACTTCATATTCCTCTTAAATATACTACTTCATATTCCTCTTAACCATACTACTTCATATTCCTCTTAAACATACAATTTCATATTTCTCTTAAACATACTACTTCATATTCCTCTTAAACATACTACTTCATATTACTCTTAAATATACTACTTCATATTCCTCTTAAGCATACTACTTCATATTCCTCTTAAACATACTACTTCATATTCCTCTTACACATACTACTTCATATTCCTCTTAAACATACTACTTCATATTCCTCTTAAACATACTACTTCACATTCCTCTTAAACATACTACTTCATATTCCTCTTAAATATACTACTTCATATTCCTCTTAAATATACTACTTCATTATCATCTTAAATATACTACTTCATATTCCTCTTAAACATATTACTTCATATTTCTCTTGAATACACTACTTTATATTCCTCTTAAACATACTACTTCATATTCCTCTTACACATACTACTTCATATTCCTCTTAAACATACTACTTCATATTCCTCTTAAACATTTTACTTCATATTCCTCTTAAATATACAACTTCATATTCCTCTTAAACATCCTACTTCAATTCCTCTTAAATATACTACTTCATATTCCTCTTAAACATACTACTTTATATTCCTCTTAAATATACAACTTCATATTCCTCTTAAACATACTACTTCATATTCCTCTTAAACATACTACATCATATTCCTCTTAGACACACTACTTCATATTCCTCTTAAATATACTACTTCATATTCCTCTTAAACATACTACTTCATATTCCTCTTAAATATACTACTTCATATTCCTCTTAAACATATTACTTCATATTCCTCTTAAAAAAACTACTTCATATTCCTCTTAAACATAATACTTCATATTCCTCTTAAGCATACTTCTTCATATTCCTCTTAAACATACTACTTCATATTCCTCTTAAACATATTACTTCATATTCCTCTTAAATATACTACTGCATATTCCTCTTAAACATACTACTTCATATTCCTCTTAAATATACTACTTCATAATCCTCTTAAACATACTACTTCATATTCCCCTTAAACATACTACTTCATATTCCTCTTAAACATACTACTTCATATTCCTTTTAAATATACTACTTCATATTCCTCTTAAATATACTACTTCATATTCCTCTTAAACATACTACTTGATATTCCTCTTAAACATACTACTTCATATTCCTCTTAAACATACTACTTCATATTCCTCTTTAATGTACTGCTTCATATTCCTCTTAAATATACTACTTCAAATTCCTCTTAAATATACTACTTCATATTCCCCTTAAACATACTACTTCATATTCCTCTTAAACATACTACTTCATATTCCTCTTAAACATACTACTTCATATTCCTCTTAAACATACTACTTCATATTCCTCTTAAATATACTACTTCATATTCCTCTTAAACATACTACTTCATATTCCTCTTAAATATACTACTTCATATTCCTCTTAAACATTTTACTTCATATTCCTCTTAAATATACTACTTCATATTCCTCTTAACCATACTACTTCATATTCCTCTTAAACATACTATTTCATATATCTCTTAAACATACTACTTCATATTCCTCTTAAATATACTACTTCATATTACTCTTAAATATACTACTTCATATTCCTTTTAAGCATACTACTTCATATTCCTCTTAAACATACTACTTCATATTCCTCTTAAACATACTACTTCATATTCCTCTTAAACATACTACTTCATATTCCTCTTAAACATACTACTTCACATTCCTCTTAAACATACTACTTCATATTCCTCTTAAATATACTACTTCATATTCCTCTTAAATATACTACTTCATTATTCTCTTAAATATACTACTTCATATTTCTCTTAAACATATTACTTCATATTTCTCTTGAATATACTACTTCATATTCCTCTTAAACGTACTACTTCATATTCCTCTTAAACATACTACTTCATATTTCTCTTAAATATACTACTTCATATTCCTCTTAAATATACTACTTCATATTCCTCTTAAATATACTAGTTCATATTTCTCTTAAACATACTACTTCATATTCCTCTTAAACATACTACTTCATATTCCTCTTAAACATACTACTTCATATTCCTCTTAAACATACTACTTCATATTCCTCTTAAATATACTACTTCATATTCCGCTTTAACATACTACTTCATATTCCTCTTAAATATACTACTTCATATTCCTCTTAAACATACTACTTCATATTCCTCTTAAATATACTACTTCATATTCCCATTAAACATACTACTTCATATTCCTCTTAAACATGCTACTTCATATTTCTCTTAAACATAATACTTCATATTCTTCTTAAATATACTACTTCATATTACTCTTAAATATACTACTTCATATTCCTCTTAAACATACTACTTCATATTCCTCTTAAACATACTACTTCATATTCCTGTTTAACTTACTACTTCATATTCCTCTTAAACATACTACTTCATATTCCTCTAAAACATAATACTTCATATTCCTCTTGAACATACTACTTCATATTTCTCTTAAATATACTACTTCATATTCCTCTTAAATATACTACTTCATTATCCTCTTAAATATACTACTTCATATTCCTCTTAAACATATTACTTCATATTTCTCTTAAATATACTACTTCATATTCCTCTTAAACATACTATTTCATATTCCTCTTAAACATACTACTTCATATTCCTCTTAACTATACTACTTCATATTCCTCTTAAATATACTACTTCATATTCCTCTTAAATATACTACTTCATTATCCACTTAAATATACTACTTCATATTCCTCTAAAACATATTACTTCATATTTCTCTTAAATATACTACTTCATATTCCTCTTAAACATACTATTTCATATTCCTCTTAAACATACTACTTCATATTCCTCTTAAATATACTACTTAATATTCCTCTTAAACATACTACCTCATATTCCTCTTAAACATACTACTTCATATTCCTCTTAAATATACTACTTCATATTCCTCTTAAATATACTACTTCATATTCCTCTTAAATATACTACTTCATTTTCCTCTTAAACATACTACTTCATATTCCTCTTAAACATACTACTTCATAATGCTCTTAAACATACTACTTCATATTCCTCTTAAACATACTACTTCATATCCCTCTTAAATATACTACTTCATTATCCTCTTAAATATACTACTTCATATTTCTCATAAACATACTACTTCATATTCCTCTTAAATATACTACTTCATATTACTCTTAAATATACTACTTCATATTCCTCTTAAGCATACTACTTCATATTCCTCTTAAACATACTACTTCATATTCCTCTTAAACATACTACTTCATATTCCTCTTAAACATACTACTTCATATTCCTCTTAAACATACTACTTCACATTCCTCTTAAACATACTACTTCATATTCTTCTTAAATATACTACTTCATATTCCTCTTAAATATACTACTTCATTATCCTCTTAAATATACTACTTCATATTTCTCTTAAACATATTACTTCATATTTCTCTTGAATATACTACTTCATATTCCTCTTAAACGTACTACTTCATATTCCTCTTAAACATACTATTTCATATTTCTCTTAAATATACTACTTCATATTCCTCTTAAATATACTACTTCATATTCCTCTTAAATATACTACTTCATATTTCTCTTAAACATACTACTTCATATTCCTCTTAAACATACTACTTCATATTCCTCTTAAACATACTACTTCATATTCCTCTTAAACATACTACTTCATATTCCTCTTAAATATACTACTTCATATTCCGCTTTAACATACTACTTCATATTCCTCTTAAATATACTACTTCATATTCCTCTTAAACATACTACTTCATATTCCTCTTAAATATACTACTTCATATTCCCATTAAACATACTACTTCATATTCCTCTTAAACATACTACTTCATATTTCTCTTAAACATACTACTTCATATTCCTCTTAAATATACTACTTCATATTACTCTTAAATATACTACTTCATATTCCTCTTAAACATACTACTTCATATTCCTCTTAAACATACTACTTCATATTCCTGTTTAACATACTACTTCATATTCCTCTTAAACATACTACTTCATATTCCTCTAAAACATACTACTTCATATTCCTCTTGAACATACTACTTCATATTTCTCTTAAATATACTACTTCATATTCCTCTTAAATATACTACTTCGTTATCCTCTTAAATATACTACTTCATATTCCTCTTAAACATATTACTTCATATTTCTCTTAAATATACTACTTCATATTCCTCTTAAACATACTATTTCATATTCCTCTTAAACATACTACTTCATATTCCTCTTAACTATACTACTTCATATTCCTCTTAAATATACTACTTCATATTCCTCTTAAATATACTACTTCATTATCCTCTTAAATATACTACTTTATATTCCTCTAAAACATAATACTTCATATTTCTCTTAAATATACTACTTCATATTCCTCTTAAACATACTATTTCATATTCCTCTTAAACATACTACTTCATATTCCTCTTAAATAAACTACTTCATATTTCTCTTAAATATACTACTTCATATTACTCTTAAATATTCTACTTCTAAATACCTCTTAAACATACTACTTCATATTCCTCTTAAACATACTACTTCATATTCCTCTTAAACATACTACTTCATATTCCTTTTAAATATACTACTTCATATTCCTCTTAACCATACTACTTCATATTCCTCTTAAACATACTATTTCTTATTTCTCTTAAACATACTACTTCATATTCCTCTTAAATATACTACTTCATATTACTCTTAAATATACTACTTCATATTCCTCTTAAGCATACTACTTCATATTCCTCTTAAACATACTACTTCATTTTCCTTTTAAACATACTACTTCATATTCCTCTTAAACATACTACTTCATATTCCTCTTAAATATACTACTTCATATTCCTCTTAAACATACTACTTCATATTCCTCTTAAATATACTACTTCATTATCCTCTTAAATATACTACTTCATATTCCTCTTAAATATACTACTTCATATTCCTCTTGAACATACTACTTCATATTCCTCTTAAATATACTACTGCATATTCCTCTTAAACATACTACTTCATATTCCTCTTAAATATACTACTTAATATTCCTCTTAAACATACTACCTCATATTCCTCTTAAACATACTACTTCATATTCCTCTTAAATATACTAGTTCATATTCCTCTTAAATATACTACTTCATATTCCTCTTAAATATACTACTTCATTTTCCTTTTAAACATACTACTTCATATTCCTCTTAAACATACTACTTCATAATCCTCTTAAACATACTACTTCATATTCCTCTTAAACATACTACTTCATATCCCTCTTAAATATACTACTTCATTATCCTCTTAAATATATTACTTCATATTTCTCATAAACATACTACTTCATATTCCTCTTAAATATACTACTTCATATTACTCTTAAATATACTACTTCATATTCCTCTTAAGCATACTACTTCATATTCCTCTTAAACATACTACTTCATATTCCTCTTAAATATACTACTTCATATTCTTCTTAAATATACTACTTCATATTCCTCTTAAACATACTACTTCATATTCCTCTTAAACATACTACTTCATATTCCTCTTAAACATACTACTTCATATTCCTCATAAATATACAACTTCATATTCCTCTTAAACATACTACTTCATATTCCTCTTAAATATACTACTTCATATTCCTCTTAAACATACTACTTCATATTTCTCTTAAATATACTACTTCTTATTCCTCTTAAACATACTACTTCATATTCCTCTTAAACATACTACATCATATTCCTCTTAGACATACTACTTCATATTCCTCTTAAATATACTACTTCATATTCCTCTTAAACATACTATTTCATATTCCTCTTAAATATACTACTTTATATTCCTCTTAAACATATTACTTCATATTCCTCTTAAATACACTACTTCATGAAACATACTACTTCATATTCCTCTTAAACATACTACTTCATATTTCTCTTAAACATACTACTTCATATTCCTCTTAAATATACTACGTCATATTACTCTTAAATATACTACTTCATATTTCTCTTAAATATACTACTTCATATTACTCTTAAATATTCTACTTCATATACCTCTTAAACATACTACATCATATTCCTCTTAAACATTCTACTTCATATTCCTCTTAAACATACTACTTCATATTCCTTTTAAATATAATACTTCATATTCCTCTTAACCATACTACTTCATATTCCTCTTAAACATACTATTTCTTATTTCTCTTAAACATACTACTTCATATTCCTCTTAAATATACTACTTCATATTACTCTTAAATATACTACTTCATATTCCTCTTAAGCATACTACTTCATATTCCTCTTAAACATACTACTTCATTTTCCTTTTAAACATACTACTTCATATTCCTCTTAAACATACTACTTCATATTCCTCTTAAATATACTACTTCATATTCCTCTTAAACATACTACTTCATATTCCTCTCAAATATACTACTGCATATTCCTCTTAAACATACTACTTCATATTCCTCTTAAATATACTACTTAATATTCCTCTTAAACATACTACCTCATATTCCTCTTAAACATACCACTTCATATTCCTCTTAAATATACTACTTCATATTCCTCTTAAATATACTACTTCATATTCCTCTTAAATATACTACTTCATTTTCCTCTTAAACATACTACTTCATATTCCTCTTAAACATACTACTTCATAATCCTCTTAAACATACTACTTCATATTCCTCTTAAACATACTTCTTCATATCCCTCTTAAATATACTACTTCATTATCCTCTTAAATATACTACTTCATATTTCTCATAAACATACTACTTCATATTCCTCTTAAATATACTACTTCATATTACTCTTAAATATACTACTTCATATTCCTCTTAAGCATACTACTTCATATTCCTCTTAAACATACTACTTCATATTCCTCTTAAATATACTACTTCATATTCCTCTTAAATATACTACTTCATATTCCTCTTAAACATACTACTTCATATTCCTCTTAAACATACTACTTCATATTCCTCTTAAACATACTACTTCATATTCCTCATAAATATACAACTTCATATTCCTCTTAAACATACTACTTCATATTCCTCTTAAATATACTACTTCATATTCCTCTTAAACATACTACTTCATATTCCTCTTAAATATACTACTTCTTATGCCTCTTAAACATACTACTTCATATTCCTCTTAAACATACTACATCATATTCCTCTTAGACATACTACTTCATATTCTTCTTAAATATACTACTTCATATTCCTCTTAAACATACTATTTCATATTCCTCTTAAATATACTACTTTATATTCCTCTTAAACATATTACTTCATATTCCTCTTAAATACACTACTTCATATTCCTCTTAAACATAATACTTCATATTCCTCTTAAACATACTACTTCATATTCCTCTTAAACATACTACTTCATATTCCTCTTAAACATACTACTTCATATTCCTCTTAAATATACTACTGCATATTCCTCTTAAACATACTACTTCATATTCTTCTTAAATATACTACTTCATATTCCACTTAAACATACTCCTTCATATTCCCCTTAAACACATACTACTTCATATTCGTCTTGAACGTACTACTTCATATTCTTTTTAAATATACTACTTCATATTCCTCTTAAATATACTACTTCATATTCCTCTTAAACATACTACTTGATATTCCTCTTAAACATACTACTTCATATTCCTCTTAAACATACTACTTCATATTCCTCTTAAATATACTACTTCATATTCCTCTTAAATAAACTACTTCATATTCCTCTTAAATATACTACTTCGTATTCCTCTTAAACATTCCACTTCATATTCCTCTTAAACATACTACTTCATATTCCTCTTAAACATACTACTTCATATTCCTCTTAAACATACTACTTCATATTGCTCTTATATATACTACTTCATATTCCTCTTAAACATACTACTTCATATTCCTCTTAAATATACTACTTCATATTCCTCTTAAACATACAACTTCATATTCCTCTTAAATATACTACTTCATATTCCGCGTAACCATACTACTTCATATTCCTCTTAAACATACTATTTCATATTTCTCTTAAACATACTACTTCATATTCCTCTTAAATATACTACTTCATATTACTCTTAAATATACTACTTCATATTCCTCTTAAGCATACTACTTCATATTCCTCTTAAACATACTACTTCATATTCCTCTTAAACATACTACTTCATAATCCTCTTAAACATACTACTTCATATTCCTCTTAAACATACTACTTCATATTCCTCTTAAACATACTACTTCATATTCCTCTTAAATATACTACTTCATTATCCTCTTAAACATACTACTTCATATTCCTTTTAAACATACTACTTCATATTCCTCCTAAACATACGACTTCATATTCCTCTTAAATATACTACTTCATATTCCTCTTAAACATACTACTTCATATTCCTCTTAAATATACTACTTCATATTCCTCTTAAACATACTACTTCATATTCCTCTTAAATATACTACTTCATATTCCCATTAAACATACTACTTCATATTCCTCTTAAACAAAATACTTCATATTTCTCTTAAACATACTACTTCATATTCCTCTTAAACATACTACTTCATATTCCTGTTGAACATATTACTTCATATTCCTCTTAAACATACTACTTCATATTCCTCTAAAACATACTACTTCATATTCCTCTTAAACATACTACTTCATATTCCTCTTAAATATACTACTTCATATTCCTCTTATATATACTACTTCATTATCCTCTTAAATATACTACTTCATATTCCTCGTACACGTATTACTTCATATTTCTCTTAAATATACTACTTCATATTCCTCTTAAATATACTACTTCATATTCCTCTTAAACATTCTACTTCATATTCCTCTTAAATATACTACTTCATATTCCTCTTAAACATACTACTTCATATTCCTCTTAAATATACTACTTCATATTCCTCTTAAACATACTACTTCATATTCCTCTTAAATATACTACTTCATATTCCTCTTAACCATACTACTTCATATTCCTCTTAAACATACTATTTCATATTTCTCTTAAACATACTACTTCATATTCCTCTTAAACATACTATTTCATATTCCTCTTAAACATACTACTTCATATTCCTCTTAAATATACTACTTCATATTCCTCTTAAATATACTACTTCATATTCCTCTTAAATATACTACTTCATTATCCTCTTAAATATACTACTTCATATTCCTCTTAAACATATTACTTCATATTTCTTTTAAATATACTACTTCATATTACTTTAAACATACTATTTCATATTCCTCTTAAACATACTACTTCATATTCCTCTTAAATATACTACTTCATATTCCTCTTAAATATACTACTTCATATTCCTCTTAAATATACTACTTCATATTCCTCTTAAGCATACTACTTCATATTCCCCTTAAACATACTACTTCATATTCCTCTTAAACATACTACTTCATATTCCTCTTAAACATACTACTTCATATTCCTCTTAAACATATTACTTCATATTCCTCTTAAACATACTACTTCATATTCCTCTTAAATATACTACTTCATATTCCTCTTAAATATACTACTTCATATTCCTCTTAAACATTCTACTTCATATTCCTCTTAAATATACTACTTCATATTCCTCTTAAACATACTTCTTCATATTCCTCTTAAATATACTACTTCATATTCCTCTTAAACATACTATTTCTTATTTCTCTTAAACATACTACTTCATATTCCTCTTAAATATACTACCTTATATTACTCTTAAATATACTACTTCATATTCCTCTTAAGCATACTACTTCATATTCCTCTTAAACATACTACTTCATTTTCCTTTTAAACATACTACTTCATATTCCTCTTAAACATACTACTACATATTCCTCTTAAATATACTACTTCATTATCCTCTTAAATATACTATTTCATATTCCTCTTAAACATATTACTTCATATTACTCTTAAATATACTACTTCATATTCCTCTTAAGCATACTACTTCATATTCCTCTTAAACATACTACTTCATATTCCTCTTAAATATACTACTTCATATTCCTCTTAAATATACTACTTCATATTCCTCTTAAACATACTACTTCATATTCCTCTTAAACATACTACTTCATATTCCTCTTAAACATACTACTTCATATTCCTCATATATATACAACTTCATATTCCTCTTAAACATACTACTTCATATTCCTCTTAAATATACTACTTCATATTCCTCTTAAACATACTACTTCATATTCCTCTTAAATATACTACTTCTTATTCCTCTTAAACATACTACTTCATATTCCTCTTAAACATACTACATCATATTCCTCTTAGACATACTACTTCATATTCTTCTTAAATATACTACTTCATATTCCTCTTAAACATACTATTTCATATTCCTCTTAAATATACTACTTTATATTCCTCTTAAACATATTACTTCATATTCCTCTTAAATACACTACTTCATATTCCTCTTAAACATAATACTTCATATTCCTCTTAAACATACTACTTCATATTCCTCTTAAACATACTACTTCATATTCCTCTTAAACATACTACTTCATATTTCTCTTAAATATACTACTGCATATTCCTCTTAAACATACTACTTCATATTCCTCTTAAATATACTACTTCATATTCCACTTAAACATAGTCCTTCAAATTCCCCTTAAACACATACTACTTCATATTCGTCTTGAACGTACTACTTCATATTCTTTTTAAATATACTACTTCATATTCCTCTTAAATATACTACTTCATATTCCTCTTAAACATACTACTTCATATTCCTCTCAAATATACTACTTCATTATCCTCTTAAATATACTACTTCATATTCCTCTTAAATATTCTACTTCATATTCCTCTTGAACATACTACTTCGTATTCCTCTTAAACATACCACTTCATATTCCTCTTAAACATACTACTTCATATTCCTCTTAAACATACTACTTCATATTCCTCTTAAACATACTACTTCATATTGCTCTTATATATACTACTTCATATTCCTCTTAAACATACTACTTCATATTCCTCTTAAATATACTACTTCATATTCCTCTTAAACATACAACTTCATATTCCTCTTAAATATACTACTTCATATTCCGCTTAACCATACTACTTCATATTCCTCTTAAACATACTATTTCATATTTCTCTTAAACATATTACTTCATATTCCTCTTAAATATACTACTTCATATTACTCTTAAATATACTACTTCATATTCCTCTTAAGCATACTACTTCATATTCCTCTTAAACATACTACTTCATATTCCTCTTAAACATACTACTTCATAATCCTCTTAAACATACTACTTCATATTCCTCTTAAACATACTACTTCATATTCCTCTTAAACATACTACTTCATATTCCTCTTAAATATACTACTTCATATTCCTCTTAAATATACTACTTCATTATCCTCTTAAACATACTACTTCATATTCCTTTTAAACATACTACTTCATATTCCTCCTAAACATACAACTTCATATTCCTCTTAAATATACTACTTCATATTCCTCTTAAACATACTACTTCATATTCCTCTTAAATATACTACTTCATATTCCTCTTAAACATACTACTTCATATTCCTCTTAAATATACTACTTCATATTCCCATTAAACATACTACTTCATATTCCTCTTAAACATACTACTTCATATTTCTCTTAAACATACTACTTCATATTCGTCTTAAATATACAATGTCATATTACTCTTAAATATACTACTTCATATTTCTCTTAAACATACTACTTCATATTCCTCTTAAACATACTACTTCATATTCCTGTTAAACATACTACTTCATATTCCTCTTGAACATACTACTTCATATTCCTCTAAAACATACTACTTCATATTCCTCTTAAACATACTACTTCATATTCCTCTTAAATATACTACTTCATATTCCTCTTATATATACTACTTCATTATCCTCTTAAATATACTACTTCATATTCCTCGTACACGTTTTACTTCATATTTCTCTTAAATATACTACTTCATATTCCTCTTAAATATACTACTTCATATTCCTCTTAAACATTCTACTTCATATTCCTCTTAAATATACTACTTCATATTCCTCTTAAACATACTACTTCATATTCCTCTTAAATATACTACTTCATATTCCTCTTAAACATACTACTTCATATTCCTCTTAAATATACTACTTCATATTCCTCTTAACCATACTACTTCATATTCCTCTTAAACATACTATTTCATATTTCTCTTAAACATACTACTTCATATTCCTCTTAAACATACTATTTCATATTCCTCTTAAACATACTACTTCATATTCCTCTTAAATATACTACTTCATATTCCTCTTAAATATACTACTTCATATTCCTCTTAAATATACTACTTCATTATCCTCTTAAATATACTACTTCATATTCCTCTTAAACATATTACTTCATATTTCTTTTAAATATACTACTTCATATTACTTTAAACATACTATTTCATATTCCTCTTAAACATACTACTTCATATTCCTCTTAAATATACTACTTCATATTCCTCTTAAATATACTACTTCATATTCCTCTTAAATATACTACTTAATATTCCTCTTAAGCATACTACTTCATATTCCCCTTAAACATACTACTTCATATTCCTCTTAAACATACTACTTCATATTCCTCTTAAACATACTACTTCATATTCCTCTTAAACATATTACTTCATATTCCTCTTAAACATACTACTTCATATTCCTCTTAAATATACTACTTCATATTCCTCTTAAATATACTACTTCATATTCCTCTTAAACATTCTACTTCATATTCCTCTTAAATATACTACTTCATATTCCTCTTAAACATACTTCTTCATATTCCTCTTAAATATACTACTTCATATTCCTCTTAAACATACTACTTCATATTCCTCTTAAATATACTACTTCATATTCCTCTTAACCATACTACTTCATATTCCTCTTAAACATACTATTTCATATTTCTCTTAAACATACTACTTCATATTCCTCTTAAGTATACTACTTCATATTACTCTTAAATATACTACTTCATATTCCTCTTAAGCATACTACTTCATATTTCTCTTAAACATACTACTTCATATTCCTCTTAAACATACTACTTCATATTCCTCTTAAACATACTACTTCATATTCCTCTTAAACATACTACTTCATATTCCTCTTAAACATACTACTTCATATTCCTCTTAAACATACTATTTCATATTTTTCTTAAACATACTACTTCATATTCCTCTTAAATATACTACTTCATATTACTCTTAAATATACTACTTCATATTCCTCTTAAGCATACTACTTCATATTCCTCTTAAACATACTATTTCATATTCCTCTTAAACATATTACTTCATATTTCTCTTGAATATACTACTTCATATTCCTCTTAAACGTACTACTTCATATTCCTCTTAAACATACTACTTCATATTTCTCTTAAATATACTACTTCATATTCCTCTTAAATATACTACTTCATATTCCTCTTAAATATATAACTTCATATTCCTCTTAAACATTCTACTTCATATTCCTCTTAAATATACTACTTCATATTCCTCTTAAACATACTACTTCATATTCCTCTTAAATATACTACTTCATATTCCTCTTAAACATACTACTTCATATTCCTCTTAAATATACTACTTCATATTCCTCTTAACCATACTTCTTCATATTCCTCTTAAACATACTATTTCATATTTCTCTTAAACATACTACTTCATATTCCTCTTAAACATACTATTTCATATTCCTCTTAAACATACTACTTCATATTCCTCTTAAATATACTACTTCATATTCCTCTTAAACATACTACTTCATATTCCTCTTAAATATACTACTTCATATTCCTCTTAAATATACTACTTCATATTCCTCTTAAATATACTACGTCATATTACTCTTTAATATACTACTTCATATTCCTCTTAAACATACTACTTCATATTCCTCTAAAACATACTACTTCATATTCCTCTTAAACATACTACTTCATATTCCTCTTAAATATACTACTTCATATTCCTGTTAAACATACTACTTCATATTCCTCTTAAACATACTACTTCATATTCCTCTAAAACATACTACTTCATATTCCTCTTAAACATACTACTTCATATTCCTCTTAAATATACTACTTCATATTCCTCTTAAATATACTACTTCATTATCCTCTTAAATATACTACTTCATATTCCTCTTACACGTATAACTTCATATTTCTCTTAAATATACTACTTCATATTCCTCTTAAACATACTATTTCATATTCCTCTTAAATATACTACTGCATATTCCTCTTAAATATACTACTTCATATTCCTCTTAAACATACTACTTCATATTCCTCTTAAATATACTACTTCATATTCCTCTTAAATATACTACTTCATTATCCTCTTAAATATACTACTTCATATTCCTCTTAAACATATTACTTCATATTTCTTTTAAATATACTATTTCATATTACTTTAAACATACTATTTCATATTCCTCTTAAACATATTACTTCATATTTCTCTTGAATATACTACTTCATATTCCTCTTAAACGTACTACTTCATATTCCTCTTAAATATACTACTTCATATTCCTCTTAAACATACTACTTCATATTCCTCTTAAATATACTACTTCATATTCCTCTTAAATATACTACTTCATATTCCTCTTAAATATACTACTTCATTATCCTCTTAAATATACTACTTCATATTCCTCTTAAACATATTACTTCATATTTCTTTTAAATATACTATTTCATATTACTTTAAACATACTATTTCATATTCCTCTTAAACATATTACTTCATATTTCTCTTGAATATACTACTTCATATTCCTCTTAAACGTACTACTTCATATTCCTCTTAAACATACTACTTCATATTTCTCTGAAATATACTACTTCATATTCCTCTTAAATATACTACTTCATATTCCTCTTAAATATATAACTTCATATTCCTCTTAAACATTCTACTTCATATTCCTCTTAAATATACTACTTCATATTCCTCTTAAACATACTACTTCATATTCCCCTTAAATATACTACTTCATATTCCTCTTAAATATACTACTTCATTATCCTCTTAAACATACTACTTCATATTCCTTTTAAACATACTACTTCATATTCCTCTTAAACATACTACTTCATATTCCTCTTAAATATACTACTTCATATTCCTCTTAAACATACTACTTCATATTCCTCTTAAATATACTACTTCATATTCCTCTTAAATATACTACTTCATATTCCCATTAAACATACTACTTCATATTCCTCTTAAACATACTACTTCATATTTCTCTTGAATATACTACTTCATATTCCTCTTAAATATACTACGTCATATTACTCTTTAATATACTACTTCATATTCCTCTTAAACATACTACTTCATAATCCTCTAAAACATACTACTTCATATTCCTCTTAAACATAATACTTCATATTCCTCTTAAATATACTACTTCATATTCCTGTTAAGCATACTACTTCATATTCCTCTTAAACATACTACTTCATATTCCTCTAAAACATACTACTTCATATTCCTCTTAAACATACTACTTCATATTCCTCTTAAATATACTACTTCATATTCCTCTTAAATATACTACTTCATTATCCTCTTAAATATACTACTTCATATTCCTCTTACACGTATAACTTCATATTTCTCTTAAATATACTACTTCATATTCCTCTTAAACATACTATTTCATATTCCTCTTAAATATACTACTGCATATTCCTCTTAAATATACTACTTCATATTCCTCTTAAATATACTACTTCATATTCCTCTTAAATATACTACTTCATTATCCTCTTAAATATACTACTTCATATTCCTCTTAAACATATTACTTCATATTTCTCTTAAATATACTACTTCATATTCCTTTAAACATACTATTTCATTATCCTCTTAAACATACTACTTCATATTCCTCTTAAATATACTACTTCATATTTCTCTTAAATATACTACTTCATATTACTCTTAAATATTCTACCTCATATACCTCTTAAACATATTACTTCATATTCCTCTTAAACATACTTCTTCATATTCCTCTTAAATATACTACTTCATATTCCTCTTAAACATACTACCTCATATTCCTCTTAAACATACTACTTCATATTCCTCTTAAATATACTACTTCATATTCCTCTTAAATATACTACTTCATATTCCTCTTAAATATACTACTTCATATTCCTCTTAAACATACTACTTCATATTCCTCTTAAACATATTACTTCATATTCCTCTTAAACATACTACTTCATATTCCTCTTAAATATACTACTTCATATTCCTCTTAAATATACTACTTCATATTCCTCTTAAACATTCTACTTCATATTCCTCTTAAATATTCTACTTCATATTCCTCTTAAACATACTTCTTCATATTCCTCTTAAATATATTACTTCATATTCCTCTTAAACATACTACTTCATATTCCTCTTAAATATACTACTTCATATTCCTCTTAACCATACTACTTCATATTCCTCTTAAACATACTATTTCATATTTCTCTTAAACATACTACTTCATATTCCTCTTAAATATACTACTTCATATTACTCTTAAATATACTACTTCATATTCCTCTTAAGCATACTACTTCATATTCCTCTTAAACATACTACTTCATATTCCTCTTAAACATACTACTTCATATTCCTCTTAAACATACTATTTCATATTTTTCTTAAACATACTACTTCATATTCCTCTTAAATATACTACTTCATATTACTCTTAAATATACTACTTCATATTCCTCTTAAGCATACTACTTCATATTCCTCTTAAACATACTATTTCATATTCCTCTTAAACATATTACTTCATATTTCTCTTGAATATACTACATCATATTCCTCTTAAACGTACTACTTCATATTCCTCTTAAACATACTACTTCATATTTCTCTTAAATATACTACTTCATATTCCTCTTAAATATACTACCTCATATTCCTCTTAAATATACTACTTTATATTCCTCTTAAACATACTACTTCATATTCCTCTTAAATATACTACTTCATATTCCTCTTAACCATACTTCTTCATATTCCTCTTAAACATACTATTTCATATTTCTCTTAAACATACTACTTCATATTCCTCTTAAACATTCTATTTCATATTCCTCTTAAACATACTACTTCATATTCCTCTTAAATATACTACTTCATATTCCTCTTAAATATACTACTTCATATTCCTCTTAAATATACTACTTCATTATCCTCTTAAATATACTACTTCATATTCCTCTTAAACATATTACTTCATATTTCTTTTAAATATACTACTTCATATTACTTTAAACATACTATTTCATATTCCTCTTAAACATATTACTTCATATTTCTCTTGAATATACTACTTCATATTCCTCTTAAACGTACTACTTCATATTCCTCTTAAACATACTACTTCATATTTCTCTTAAATATACTACTTCATATTCCTCTTAAATATACTACTTCATATTCCTCTTAAATATATAACTTCATATTCCTCTTAAACATTCTACTTCATATTCCTCTTAAATATACTACTTCATATTCCTCTTAAACATACTACTTCATATTCCCCTTAAATATACTACTTCATATTCCTCTTAAATATACTACTTCATTATCCTCTTAAACATACTACTTCATATTCCTTTTAAACATACTACTTCATATTCCTCTTAAACATACTACTTCATATTCCTCTTAAATATACTACTTCATATTCCTCTTAAACATACTACTTCATATTCCTCTTAAATATACTACTTCATATTCCTCTTAAACATACTACTTCATATTCCTCTTAAATATACTACTTCATATTCCCATTAAACATACTACTTCATATTCCTCTTAAACATACTACTTCATATTTCTCTTAAATATACTACTTCATATTCCTCTTAAATATACTACGTCATATTACTCTTTAATATACTACTTCATATTCCTCTTAAACATACTACTTCATATTCCTCTAAAACATACTACTTCATATTCCTCTTAAACATACTACTTCATATTCCTCTTAAATATACTACTTCATATTCCTGTTAAACATACTACTTCATATTCCTCTTAAACATACTACTTCATATTCCTCTAAAACATACTACTTCATATTCCTCTTAAACATACTACTTCATATTCCTCTTAAATATACTACTTCATATTCCTCTTAAATATACTACTTCATTATCCTCTTAAATATACTACTTCATATTCCTATTACACGTATAACTTCATATTTCTCTTAAATATACTACTTCATATTCCTCTTAAACATACTATTTCATATTCCTCTTAAATATACTACTTAATACTCCTCTTAAATATACTACTTCATATTCCTCTTAAATATACTACTTCATATTCCTCTTAAATATACTACTTCATTATCCTCTTAAATATACTACTTCATATTCCTCTTAAACATATTACTTCATATTTCTCTTAAATATACTACTTCATATTCCTTTAAACATACTATTTCATTATCCTCTTAAACATACTACTTCATATTCCTCTTAAATATACTACTTCATATTTCTCTTAAAAATACTACTTCATATTACTCTTAAATATTCTACCTCATATACCTCTTAAACATATTACTTCATATTCCTCTTAAACATACTTCTTCATATTCCTCTTAAATATACTACTTCATATTCCTCTTAAACATACTACCTCATATTCCTCTTAAACATACTACTTCATATTCCTCTTAAACATACTACTTCATTATCCTCTTCAACATACTACTTCATATTCCTCTTAAATATACTACTTCATATTCCTCCTAAACATACTACTTCATATTCCCTTTAAACATACTACTTGATATTCCTCTTAAACATACTACTTAATATTCCTCCTAAACATACTACTTCATATTCCTCTTAAATATACTACTTCATATTCCTCTTAAATATACTACTTCATATTCCTCTTAAACATACTACTTCATATTCCTCTTAAACATACTACTTCATATTCCTCTTAAACATACTACTTCATATTCCTCTTAAACATACTACTTCATATTCCTCTTAAATATACTACTTCATATTCCTCTTAAACATACTATTTCATATTCCTCTTAAATATACTACTTCATATTCCTCTTAAACGTACTACTTCATATTCCTCTTAAATATACTACTTCATATTCCTCTTAAACATACTACTTGATATTTCTCTTAAACATACTACTTCATATTCCTCTTACACATACTACTTCATATTCCTCTTAAATATACTACTTTATATTCCTCTTAAATATACTACTTCATATTCCTCTTAAATATACTACTTCATATTCCTCTTAAGCATACTACTTCGTATTCCTCTTAAACATACTACTTCATATTCCTCTTAAACATACTACTTCATATTCCTCTTAAACATACTACTTCATATTCCTCTTAAACATATTACTTCATATTCCTCTTAAACATACTACTTCATATTCCTCTTAAATATACTACTTCATATTCCTCTTAAATATACTACTTCATTATCCTCTTAAATATACTATTTCATATTCCTCTTAAACATATTACTTCATATTTCTCTTGAATATACTACTTCATATTCCTCTTAAACGTACTACTTCATATTCCTCTTAAACATACTACTTCATATTTCTCTTAAATATACTACTTCATATTCCTCTTAAATATACTACTTCATATTCCTCTTAAATATACTACTTCATATTCCTCTTAAACATACTACTTCATATTCCTCTTAAACATACTACTTCATATTCCTCTTAAAAAATTACTTCATATTCCTCTTAAACATACTACGTCATATTCCTCTTAAATATACTACTTCATATTCCTATTAAACATACTACTTCATATTCCTCTTAAATATACTACTTCATATTCCTCTTAAACATACTACTTCGTATTCCTCTTAAATATACTACTTCATATTCCTCTTAAACATACTACTTCATATTCCTCTTAAACATACTACTTCATATTTCTCTTAAACATACTACTTCATATTCCTCTTAAATATACTACTTCATATTACTCTTAAATTTACTACTTCATATTCATCTTAAACATACTACTTCATATTCCTCTTAAACATACTACTTCATAGTCCTGTTAAACATACTACTTCATATTCCTCTTAACCATACTACTTCATTATCCTCTTAAATATACTACTTCATATTCCTCTTAAACATATTACTTCATATTTCTCTTAAATATACTAATTCATATTCCTCTTAAACATACTATTTCATATTCCTCTTAAACATACTACTTCATATTCCTCTTAAACATACTACTTCATGTTCCTCTTAAACATACTACTTCATATTCCTCTTACACATATTAGTTCATATTCCTCTTAAACATACTACTTCATATTCCTCTTAAATATACTACTTCATATTCCTCTTAAACATAATACTTGATATTCCTCTTAAACATACTACTTCATATTCCTCTTAAACATACTACTTCATATTCCTCTTAAATATACTACTTCATATTCCTCTTAAATATACTACTTCATATTCCTCTTAAATATACTACTTCATATTCCTCTTAAGCATACTACTTCATATTCCTCTTAAACATACTACTTCATATTCCTCTTAAACATACTACTTCATATTCCTCTTAAACATACTACTTCATATTCCTCTTAAACATATTACTTCATATTCCTCTTAAACATACTACTTCATATTCCTCTTAAATATACTACTTCATATTCCTCTTAAATATACTACTTCATTATCCTCTTAAATATACTATTTCATATTCCTCTTAAACATATTACTTCATATTTCTCTTGAATATACTACTTCATATTCCTCTTAAACGTACTACTTCATATTCCTCTTAAACATACTACTTCATATTCCTCTTAAATATACTACTTCATATTCCTCTTAAACATACTACCTCATATTCCTCTTAAACATACTACTTCATATTCCTCTTAAACATACTACTTCATATTCCTCTTAAACATACTACTTCATATTCCTCTTAAACATATTACTCCATATTCCTCTTAAACATACTACTTCATATTCCTCTTAAATATACTACTTCATAATCCTCTTAAACATACTACTTCATATTCGTCTTAAATATACTACTTCATATTCCTCTTAAACATACTACTTCATATTCCTCTTAAATATACTACTTCATATTCCTCTTAAACATACTACTTCATATTCCTCTTAAACATACTACTTCATATTTCTCTTAAACATACTACTTCATATTCCTCTTAAATATACTACTTCATATTACTCTTAAATATAATACTTCATATTCCTCTTAAACATACTACTTCATATTCCTCTTAAACATACTACTTCATATTCCTGTTAAACATACTACTTCATATTCCTCTTAAACATACTGTTTCATATTTCTCTATAACATACTACTTCATATTCCTCTTAAACATACTACTTCATATTCCTCTTAAATATACTACTTCATATTCCTCTTAAATATACTACTTCATATTCCTCTTAAGCATACTACTTCATATTCCTCTTAAACATACTACTTCATATTCCTCTTAAACATACTACTTCATATTCCTTTTAAACATACTAATTCATATTCCTCTTAAACATATTACTTCATATTCCTCTTAAATATACTCCTTCATAATCCTCTTAAACATACTACTTCATATTCCTCTTAAATATACTACTTCATATTCCTCTTAAACATACTACTTTGTATTCCTCTTAAATATACTACTTCATATTCCTCTTAAACGTACTACTTCATATTCCTCTTAAACATACTACTTCATATTTCTCTTAAATATACTACTTCATATTCCTCTTAAATATACTACTTCATATTCCTCTTAAATATACTACTTCATTTTCCTCTTAAGCATACTACTTCATATTCCTCTTAAACATACTACTTCATATTCCTCTTAAACATACTACTTCATATTCCTCTTAAACATACTACTTCATATTCCTCTTAAACATATTACTTCATATTCCTCTTAAACATACTACTTCATATTCCTCTTAAATATACTACTTCATATTCCTTTTAAATATACTACTTCATTATCCTCTTAAATATACTATTTCATATTCCTCTTAAACATATTACTTTATATTTCTCTTGAATATACTACTTCATATTCCTCTTAAACGTACTACTTCATATTCCTCTTAAACATACTACTTCATATTTCTCTTAAATATACTACTTCATATTCCTCTTAAATATACTACTTCATATTCCCCTTAAATATACTACTTCATATTCCTCTTAAACATTCTACTTCATATTCCTCTTAAATATACTACTTCATATTCCTTTTAAACATACTACTTCATATTCCTCTTAAATATACTAGTTCATATGACTCTTAAATATACAACTTCATATTCCTCTTAAGCATACTACTTCATATTCCTCTTAAATATACTACTTCATATTCCTCTTAAGCATACTACTTCATATTCCTCTTAAACATACTACTTCATATTCCTCTTAAACATACTACTTCATATTCCTTTTAAACATACTAATTCATATTCCTCTTAAACATATTACTTCATATTCCTCTTAAATATACTACTTCATAATCCTCTTAAACATACTACTTCATATTCCTCTTAAAAATACTACTTCATATTCCTCTTAAACATACTACTTTGTATTCCTCTTAAATATACTACTTCATATTCCTCTTAAACGTACTACTTCATATTCCTCTTAAACATACTACTTCATATTTCTCTTAAATATACTACTTCATATTCCTCTTAAATATACTACTTCATATTCCTCTTAAATATACTACTTCATATTCCTCTTAAACATTCTACTTCATATTCCTCTTAAATATACTACTTCATATTCCTCTTAAATATACTACTTCATATTCCTCTTAAGCATACTACTTCATATTCCTCTTAAACATACTACTTCATATTCCTCTTAAACATACTACTTCATATTCCTCTTAAACATACTACTTCATATTCCTCTTAAACATATTACTTCATATTCCTCTTAAACATACTACTTCATATTCCTCTTAAATATACTACTTCATATTCCTCTTAAATATACTACTTCATTATCCTCTTAAATATACTATTTCATATTCCTCTTGAACATATTACTTTATATTTCTCTTGAATATACTACTTCATATTCCTCTTAAACGTACTACTTCATATTCCTCTTAAACATACTACTTCATATTTCTCTTAAATATACTACTTCATATTCCTCTTAAATATACTACTTCATATTCCTCTTAAATATACTACTTCATATTCCTCTTAAACATTCTACTTCATATTCCTCTTAAATATACTACTTCATATTCCTTTTAAACATACTACTTCATATTCCTCTTAAATATACTACTTCATATTCCACTTAAACATACTACTTCATATTCCTCTTAAATATACTACCTCATATTCCTCTTAACCATACTACTTCATATTCCTCTTAAACATACTATTTCATATTTCTCTTAAACATACTACTTCATATTCCTCTTAAATATACTACTTCATATTACTCTTAAATATACTACTTCATATTCCTCTTAAGCACACTACTTCATATTCCTCTTAAACATACTACTTCATATTCCTCTTAAACATACTACTTCATATTCCTCTTAAACATACTACTTCATATTCCTCTTAAACATACTACTTCATATTCCTCTTAAACATACTACTTCATATTCCTCTTAAACATGCTATTTCATATTTCTCTTAAACATACTACTTCATATTCCTCTTAAATATACTACTTCATATTACTCTTAAATATACTACTTCATATTCCTCTTAAGCATACTACTTCATATTCCTCTTAAACATACTACTTCATATTCCTCTTAAACATACTACTTCATATTCATCTTAAACATGCTACTTCATATTCCTCTTAAACATACTACTTCATATTCCTCTTAAACATACTACTTCATATTCCTCTTAAATATACTACTTCATATTTCTCTTAAATATACTACTTCATTATCCTCTTAAATATACTATTTCATATTCCTCTTAAGCATATTACTTCATATTTCTCTTGAATATACTACTTCATATTCCTCTTAAACGTACTACTTCATATTCCTCTTAAACATACTACTTCATATTTCGCTTAAATATACTACTTCATATTCCTCTTAAATATACTACTTCATATTCCTCTTAAATATACTACTTCATATTCCTCTTAAACATTCTACTTCATATTCCTCTTAAATATACTACTTCATATTCCTCTTAAACATACTACTTCATATTCCTCTTAAATATACTACTTCATATTCCTCTTAAACATACTACTTCATATTCCTCTTAAATATACTACTTCATATTCCTCTTAACCATACTACTTCATATTCCTCTTAAACATACTATTTCATATTTCTCTTAATCATACTACTTCATATTCCTCTTAAATATACTACTTCATATTACTCTTAAATATACTACTTCATATTCCTCTTAAACATACTACTTCATATTCCTCTTAAATATACTACTTCATATTCCTCTTAAATATACTACTTCATTATCCTCTTAAATATACTATTTCATATTCCTCTTAAACATATTACTTCATATTTCTCTTGAATATACTACTTCATATTCCTCTTAAACATACTACTTCATATTCCTCTTAAACATACTACTTCATATTCCTCTTAAACATATTACTTCATATTCCTCTTAAACATACTACTTCATATTCCTCTTAAATATACTACTTCATATTCCTATTAAACATACTACTTCATATTCCTCTTAAATATACTACTTCATATTCCGCTTAAACATACTACTTCGTATTCCTCTTAAATATACTACTTCATATTCATCTTAAACATACTACTTCATATTCCTCTTAAACATACTACTTCATATTTCTCTTAAACATACTACTTCATATTCCTCTTAAATATACTACTTCATATTACTCTTAAATATACTACTTCATATTCCTCTAAAACATACTACTTCATATTCCTCTTAAACATACTACTTCATATTCTTGTTAAACATACTACTTCATATTCCTCTTAACCATACTACTTCATATTCCTCTAAAACATACTACTTCATATTCCTCTTAAACATACTACTTCATATACCTCTTAAATATACTACTTCATATTCCTCTTAAACATACTGCTTCATTATCCTCTTAAATATACTACTTCATATTCCTCTTAAACATATTACTTCATATTTCTCTTAAATATACTACTTCATATTCCTCTTAAACATACTATTTCATATTCCTCTTAAACATACTACTTCATATTCCTCTTAAACATACTACTTCATATTCCTCTTAAACATACTACTTCATATTCCTCTTAGACATACTATTTCATATTCCTCTTAAACATACTACTTCATATTCCTCTTAAATATACTACTTCATATTCCTCTTAAATATACTACTTCATATTCCTCTTAAGCGTACTACTTCATATTCTTCTTAAACATACTACTTCATATTACTCTTAAACATACTACTTCATATTCCTCTTAAACATACTACTTCATATTCCTCTTAAACATATTACTTCATATTCCTCTTAAACATACTACTTCATATTCCTCTTAAATATACTACTTCATATTCCTCTTAAATATACTACTTCATTATCCTCTTAAATATACTATTTCATATTCCTCTTAAACATATTACTTCATATTTCTCTTGAATATACTACTTCATATTCCTCTTAAACGTACTACTTCATATTCCTCTTAAACATACTACTTCATATTTCTCTTCAATATACTACTTCATATTCCTCTTAAATATACTACTTCATATTCCTCTTAAATATACTATTTCATATTCCTCTTAAACATACTACTTCATATTCCTCTTAAACATACTACTTCATATTCCTCTTATACATATTACTTCATATTCCTCTTAAACATACTACTTCATATTCCTCATAAATATACTACTTTATATTCATCTTAGACATACTACTTCATACTCCTCTTAAATATACTACTTCATATTCCTCTTAAACATACTACTTCGTATTCCTCTTAAATATACTACTTCATATTCCTCTTAAACATACTACTTCATATTCCTCTTAAACATACTACTTCATATTTCTCTTAAACATACTACTTCATATTCCTCTTAAATATACTACTTCATATTACTCTTAAATATACTACTTCATATTCCTCTTAAACATACTACTTCATATTCCTCTTAAACATACTACTTCATATTCCTGTTAAACATACTACTTCATATTCCTCTTAAACATACTGCTTCATTATCCTCTTAAATATACTACTTCATATTCCTCTTAAACATATTACTTCATATTTCTCTTAAATATACTACTTCATATTCCTCTTAAACATACTATTTCATATTCCTCTTAAACATACTACTTCATATTCCTCTTAAACATACTACTTCATATTCCTCTTAAACATACTACTTCATATTCCTCTTAGACATACTATTTCATATTCCTCTTAAACATACTACTTCATATTCCTCTTAAATATACTACTTCATATTCCTCTTAAATATACTACTTCATATTCCTCTTAAGCGTACTACTTCATATTCTTCTTAAACATACTACTTCATATTACTCTTAAACATACTACTTCATATTCCTCTTAAACATACTACTTCATATTCCTCTTAAACATATTACTTCATATTCCTCTTAAACATACTACTTCATATTCCTCTTAAATATACTACTTCATATTCCTCTTAAATATACTACTTCATTATCCTCTTAAATATACTATTTCATATTCCTCTTAAACATATTACTTCATATTTCTCTTGAATATACTACTTCATATTCCTCTTAAACGTACTACTTCATATTCCTCTTAAACATACTACTTCATATTTCTCTTCAATATACTACTTCATATTCCTCTTAAATATACTACTTCATATTCCTCTTAAATATACTATTTCATATTCCTCTTAAACATACTACTTCATATTCCTCTTAAACATACTACTTCATATTCCTCTTATACATATTACTTCATATTCCTCTTAAACATACTACTTCATATTCCTCATAAATATACTACTTTATATTCATCTTAGACATACTACTTCATACTCCTCTTAAATATACTACTTCATATTCCTCTTAAACATACTACTTCGTATTCCTCTTAAATATACTACTTCATATTCCTCTTAAACATACTACTTCATATTCCTCTTAAACATACTACTTCATATTTCTCTTAAAAATACTACTTCATATTCCTCTTAAATATACTACTTCATATTACTCTTAAATATACTACTTCATATTCCTCTTAAACATACTACTTCATATTCCTCTTAAACATACTACTTCATATTCCTGTTAAACATACTACTTCATATTGTTCTTAAACATACTACTTCATATTCCTCTAAAATATACTACTTCATATTCCTCTTAAACATACTACTTCATATTCCTCTTAAATATACTACTTCATATTCCTCTTAAACATACTACTTGATATTCCTCTTAAACATACTACTTCATATTCCTCCTAAACATACTACTTCATATTCCTCTTAAATATACTACTTCATATTCCTCTTAAATATACTACTTCATATTCCTCTTAAATATACTACTTCATATTCCTCTTAAGCATACTACTTCATATTCCTCTTAAACATACTACTTCATATTCCTCTTAAACATACTACTTCATATTCCTCTTAAACATACTACTTCATATTCCTCTTAAACATATTTCTTCATATTCCTCTTAAACATACTACTTCATATTCCTCTTAAATATACTACTTCATATTCCTCTTAAATATACTACTTCATTATCCTCTTAAATATACTACTTCATATTCCTCTTAAGCATACTACTTCATATTCCTCTTAAACATACTACTTCATATTCCTCTTAAACATACTACTTCATATTCCTCTTAAACATACTACTTCATATTCCTCTTAAACATATTTCTTCATATTCCTCTTAAACATACTACTTCATATTCCTCTTAAACATACTACTTCATATTCCTCTTAAACATATTTCTTCATATTCTTCTTAAACATACTACTTCATATTCCTCTTAAACATACTACTTCATATTTCTCTTAAATATACTACTTCATATTCCTCTTAAATATACTACTTCATATTCTTCTTAAATGTACTACTTCATATTCCTCTTAAACATACTACTTCATATTCCTCTTAAACATACTACTTCATATTCCTCTTAAACATATTACTTCATATTCCTCTTAAACATACTACTTCATATTCCTCTTAAATATACTACTTCATATTCCTATTAAACATACTACTTCATATTCCTCTTAAATATACTACTTCATATTCCTCTTAAACATACTACTTCGTATTCCTCTTAAATATACTACTTCATATTCCTCTTAAACATTCTACTTCATATTCCTCTTAAACATACTACTTCATATTCCTCTTAAACATACTACTTCATATTCCTCTTAAATATACTACTTCATATTACTCTTAAATATACTACTTCATATTCCTCTTAAACATACTACTTCATATTCCTCTTAAACATACTACTTCATATTCCTGTTAAACATACTACTTCATATTCCTCTTAACCATACTACTTCATATTCCTCTAAAACATACTACTTCATATTCCTCTTAAACATACTACTTCATATTCCTCTTAAACATACTACTTCATATTCCTCTTAAACATACTACTTCATATTCCTCTTAAATATACTACTTCATATTACTCTTAAATATACTACTTCATATTCCTCTTAAACATACTACTTCATATTCCTCTTAAACATACTACTTCATATTCCTCTTAAACATACTACTTCATATTCCTCTTAAACATACTACTTCATATTCCTCTTAGACATACTATTTCATATTCCTCTTAAACATACTACTTCATATTCCTCTTAAATATACAACTTGATATTCCTCTTAAACATACTACTTCATATTCCTCTTAAACATACTACTTCATATTCCTCTTAAATATACTACTTCATATTCCTCTTAAATATACTACTTCATATTCCTCTTAAATATACTACTTCATATTCCTCTTAATCATACTACTTCATATTCCTCTTAAACATACTACTTCATATTCCTCTTAAACATACTACTTCATATTCCTCTTAAACATACTACTTCATATTCCTCTTAAACATATTACTTCATATTCCTCTTAAACATACTACTTCATATTCCTCTTAAATATACTACTTCATATTCCTCTTAAATATACTACTTCATTATCTCTCTTAAATATACTATTTCATATTCCTCTTAAACATATTACTTCATATTTCTCTTGAATATACTACTTCATATTTCTCTTAAACGTACTACTTCATATTCCTCTTAAACATACTACTTCATATTTCCCTTAAATATACTACTTCATATTCCTCTTAAATATACTACTTCATATTCCTCTTAAATATACTACTTCATATTCCTCTTAAACATACTACTTCATATTCCTCTTAAACATACTACTTCATATTCCTCTTAAACATATTACTTCATATTCCTCTTAAATATACTACTTCATATTCCTCTTAAATATACTACTTCATATTCCTCTTAAATATACTACTTCATATTTCTCTTAAGCATACTACTTCATATTCCTCTTAAACATACTACTTCATATTCCTCTTAAACATACTACTTCATATTCCTCTTAAACATACTACTTCATATTCCTCTTAAACATATTACTTCATATTCCTCTTAAACATACTACTTAATATTCCTCTTAAATATACTACTTCATATTCCTCTTAAATATACTACTTCATTATCTCTCTTAAATATACTATTTCATATTCCTCTTAAACATATTACTTCATATTTCTCTTGAATATACTACTTCATATTTCTCTTAAACGTACTACTTCATATTCCTCTTAAACATACTACTTCATATTTCCCTTAAATATACTACTTCATATTCCTCTTAAATATACTACTTCATATTCCTCTTAAATATACTACTTCATATTCCTCTTAAACATACTACTTCATATTCCTCTTAAACATACTACTTCATATTCCTCTTAAACATATTACTTCATATTCCTCTTAAACATACTACTTCATATTCCTCTTAAATATACTACTTCATATTCCTATTAAACATACTACTTCATATTCCTCTTAAATATACTACTTCATATTCCTCTTAAACATACTACTTCGTATTCCTCTTAAATATACTACTTCATATTCCTCTTAAACATACTACTTCATATTCCTCTTAAACATACTACTTCATATTTCTCTTAAACATACTACTTCATATTCCTCTTAAATATAATACTTCATATTACTCTTAAATATACTACTTCATATTCCTCTAAAACATACTACTTCATATTCCTCTTAAACATACTACTTCATATTCCTGTTAAACATACAACTTCATATTCCTCTTAACCATACTACTTCATATTCCTCTAAAACATACTACTTCATATTCCTCTTAAACATACTACTTCATATTCCTCTTAAATATACTACTTCATATTCCTCTTAAA
Organism: Atherix ibis; assembly: GCA_958298945.1. NCBI lineage: Eukaryota > Metazoa > Arthropoda > Insecta > Diptera > Athericidae > Atherix > Atherix ibis. Next base: position 761,665 of record CATQJD010000111.1, read on the forward strand.
CATACTACTTCATTATCCTCTTAAATATACTACTTCATATTCCTCTTAAACATATTACTTCATATTTCTCTTAAATATACTACTTCATATTCCTCTTAAACATACTATTTCATATTCCTCTTAAACATACTACTTCATATTCCTCTTAAACATACTACTTCATATTCCTCTTAAACATACTACTTCATATTTCTCTTAGACATACTATTTCATATTCCTCTTAAACATACTACTTCATATTCCTCTTAAATATACTACTTCATATTCCTCTTAAATATACTACTTCATATTCCTCTTAAGCATACTACTTCATATTCTTCTTAAACATACTACTTCATATTCCTCTTAAACATACTACTTCATATTCCTCTTAAACATACTACTTCATATTCCTCTTAAACATATTACTTCATATTCCTCTTAAACATACTACTTCATATTCCTCTTAAATATACTACTTCATATTCCTCTTAAATATACTACTTCATTATCCTCTTAAATATACTATTTCATATTCCTCTTAAACATATTACTTCATATTTCTCTTGATAATACTACTTCTTATTCCTCTTAAACGTACTACTTCATATTCCTCTTAAACATACTACTTCATATTTCTCTTAAATATACTACTTCATATTCCTCTTAAATATACTACTTTATATTCCTCTTAAATATACTACTTCATATTCCTCTTAAACATACTACTTCATATTCCTCTTAAACATACTACTTCATATTCCTCTTATACATATTACTTCATATTCCTCTTAAACATACTACTTCATATTCCTCTTAAATATACTACTTTATATTCCTCTTAGACATACTACTTCATATTCCTCTTAAATATACTACTTCATATTCCTCTTAAACATACTACTTCGTATTCCTCTTAAATATACTACTTCATATTTCTCTTAAACATACTACTTCATATTCCTCTTAAACATACTACTTCATATTTCTCTTAAACATACTACTTCATATTCCTCTTAAATATACTACTTCATATTACTCTTAAATATACTACTTCATATTCCTCTTAAACATACTACTTCATATTCCTCTTAAACATACTACTTCATATTCCTGTTAAACATACTACTTCATATTCTTCTTAAACATACTACTTCATATTCCTCTTAAATATACTACTTCATATTCCTCTTAAACATACTACTTGATATTCCTCTTAAACATACTACTTCATATTCCTCCTAAACATACTACTTCATATTCCTCTTAAATATACTACTTCATATTCCTCTTAAATATACTACTTCATATTCCTCTTAAATATACTACTTCATATTCCTCTTAAGCATACTACTTCATATTCCTCTTAAACATACTACTTCATATTCCTCTTAAACATACTACTTCATATTCCTCTTAAACATACTACTTCATATTCCTCTTAAGCAAATTACTTCATATTCCTCTTAAACATACTACTTCATATTCCTCTTAAATATACTACTTCATATTCCTCTTAAATATACTACTTCATTATCCTCTTAAATATACTACTTCATATTCCTCTTAAACATATTACTTCATATTTCTCTTGAATATACTACTTCATATTTTTCTTAAACGTACTACTTCATATTCCTCTTAAACATACTACTTCATATTTCTCTTAAATATACTACTTCATATTCCTCTTAAATATACTACTTCATATTCCTCTTAAATATACTACTTCATATTCCTCTTAAACATACTACTTCATATTCCTCCTAAACATACTACTTCATATTCCTCTTAAACATATTACTTCATATTCCTCTTAAACATACTACTTCATATTCCTCTTAAATATACTACTTCATATTCCTATTAAACATACTACTTCATATTCCTCTTAAATATACTACTTCATATTCCTCTTAAACATACTACTTCATATTCCTCCTAAACATACTACTTCATATTCCTCTTAAACATTCTACTTCATATTCCTCTTAAACATACTACTTCATATTTCTCTTAAACATACTACTTCATATTCCTCTTAAAAATACTACTTCATATTACTCTTAAATATACTACTTCATATTCCCCTTAAACATACTACTTCATATTCCTCTTAAACATACTACTTCATATTCCTGTTAAACATACTACTTCATATTCCTCTTAACCATACTACTTCATATTCCTCTAAAACATACTACTTCATATTCCTCTTAAACATACTACTTCATATTCCTCTTAAATATACTACTTCATATTCCTCTTAAATATACTACTTCATTATCCTCTTAAATATACTACTTCATATTCCTCTTAAACATATTACTTCATATTTCTCTTAAATATACTAATTCATATTCCTCTTAAACATACTATTTCATATTCCTCTTAAACATACTACTTCATATTCCTCTTAAACATACTACTTCATATTCCTCTTAAACATACTACTTCATATTCCTCTTAGACATAATATTTCATATTCCTCTTAAACATACTACTTCATATTCCTCTTAAATATACTACTTCATATTCCTCTTAAATATACTACTTCATATTTCTCTTAAGCATACTACTTCATATTCTTCTTAAACATACAACTTCATATTCCTCTTAAACATACTACTTCATATTCCTCTTAAACATACTACTTCATATTCCTATTAAACATATTACTTCATATTCCCCTTAAACATACTACTTCATATTCCTCTTAAATATACTACTTCATATTCCTCTTAAATATACTACTTCATTATCCTCTTAAATATACTATTTCATATTCCTCTTAAACATATTACTTCATATTTCTCTTGAATATACTACTTCATATTCCTCTTAAACGTACTACTTCATATTCCTCTTAAACATACTACTTCATATTCCTCTTAAATATACTACTTCATATTCCTCTTAAGCATACTACTTCATATTCTTCTTAAACATACTACTTCATATTCCTCTTAAACATACTACTTCATATTCCTCTTAAACATACTACTTCATATTCCTCTTAAACATATTACTTCATATTCCTCTTAAACATACTACTTCATATTCCTCTTAAATATACTACTTCATATTCCTCTTAAATATACTACTTCATTATCCTCTTAAATATACTATTTCATATTCCTCTTAAACATATTACTTCATATTTCTCTTGAATATACTACTTCTTATTCCTCTTAAACGTACTACTTCATATTCCTCTTAAACATACTACTTCATATTTCTCTTAAATATACTACTTCATATTCCTCTTAAATATACTACTTCATATTCCTCTTAAATATACTACTTCATATTCCTCTTAAACATACTACTTCATATTCCTCTTAAACATACTACTTCATATTCCTCTTATACATATTACTTCATATTCCTCTTAAACATACTACTTCATATTCCTCTTAAATATACTACTTTATATTCCTCTTAGACATACTACTTCATATTCCTCTTAAATATACTACTTCATATTCCTCTTAAACATACTACTTCGTATTCCTCTTAAATATACTACTTCATATTTCTCTTAAACATACTACTTCATATTCCTCTTAAACATACTACTTCATATTTCTCTTAAACATACTACTTCATATTCCTCTTAAATATACTACTTCATATTACTCTTAAATATACTACTTCATATTCCTCTTAAACATACTACTTCATATTCCTCTTAAACATACTACTTCATATTCCTGTTAAACATACTACTTCATATTCTTCTTAAACATACTACTTCATATTCCTCTTAAATATACTACTTCATATTCCTCTTAAACATACTACTTGATATTCCTCTTAAACATACTACTTCATATTCCTCCTAAACATACTACTTCATATTCCTCTTAAATATACTACTTCATATTCCTCTTAAATATACTACTTCATATTTCTCTTAAATATACTACTTCATATTCCTCTTAAGCATACTACTTCATATTCCTCTTAAACATACTACTTCATATTCCTCTTAAACATACTACTTCATATTCCTCTTAAACATACTACTTCATATTCCTCTTAAACATATTACTTCATATTCCTCTTAAACATACTACTTCATATTCCTCTTAAATATACTACTTCATATTCCTCTTAAATATACTACTTCATTATCCTCTTAAATATACTACTTCATATTCCTCTTAAACATATTACTTCATATTTCTCTTGAATATACTACTTCATATTTTTCTTAAACGTACTACTTCATATTCCTCTTAAACATACTACTTCATATTTCTCTTAAATATACTACTTCATATTCCTCTTAAATAATCTACTTCATATTCCTCTTAAATATACTACTTCATATTCCTCTTAAACATACTACTTCATATTCCTCCTAAACATACTACTTCATATTCCTCTTAAACATATTACTTCATATTCCTCTTAAACATACTACTTCATATTCCTCTTAAATATACTACTTCATATTCCTATTAAACATACTACTTCATATTCCTCTTAAATATACTACTTCATATTCCTCTTAAACATACTACTTCATATTCCTCCTAAACATACTACTTCATATTCCTCTTAAACATTCTACTTCATATTCCTCTTAAACATACTACTTCATATTTCTCTTAAACATACTACTATATATTCCTCTTAAATATACTACTTCATATTACTCTTAAATATACTACTTCATATTCCCCTTAAACATACTACTTCATATTCCTCTTAAACATACTACTTCATATTCCTGTTAAACATACTACTTCATATTCCTCTTAACCATACTACTTCATATTCCTCTAAAACATACTACTTCATATTCCTCTTAAACATACTACTTCATATTCCTCTTAAATATACTACTTCATATTCCTCTTAAATATACTACTTCATTATCCTCTTAAATATACTACTTCATATTCCTCTTAAACATATTACTTCATATTTCTCTTAAATATACTACTTCATATTCCTCTTAAACATACTATTTCATATTCCTCTTAAACATACTACTTCATATTCCTCTTAAACATACTACTTCATATTCCTCTTAAACATACTACTTCATATTCCTCTTAGACATAATATTTCATATTCCTCTTAAACATACTACTTCATATTCCTCTTAAATATACTACTTCATATTCCTCTTAAATATACTACTTCATATTTCTCTTAAGCATACTACTTCATATTCTTCTTAAACATACAACTTCATATTCCTCTTAAACATACTACTTCATATTCCTCTTAAACATACTACTTCATATTCCTATTAAACATATTACTTCATATTCCTCTTAAACATACTACTTCATATTCCTCTTAAATATACTACTTCATATTCCTCTTAAATATACTACTTCATTATCCTCTTAAATATACTATTTCATATTCCTCTTAAACATATTACTTCATATTTCTCTTGAATATACTACTTCATATTCCTCTTAAACGTACTACTTCATATTCCTCTTAAACATACTACTTCATATTTCTCTTAAATATACTACTTCATATTCCTCTTAAATATACTACTTCATATTCCTCTTAAATATACTACTTCATATTCCTCTTAAACATACTACTTCATATTCCTCTTAAACATACTACTTCATATTCCTCTTAAACATATTACTTCATATTCCTCTTAAACATACTACTTCATATTCCTCTTAAACATACTACTTCGTATTCCTCTTAAATATACTACTTCATATTCCTCTTAAACATACTACTTCATATTCCTCTTAAACATACTACTTCATATTTCTCTTAAACATACTACTTCATGTTCCTCTTAAATATACTACTTCATATTACTCTTAAATATACTACTTCATATTCCTCTTAAACATACTACTTCATATTCCTCTTAAACATACTACTTCATATTCCTGTTAAACATACTACTTCATATTCCTCTTAAACATACTACTTCATATTCCTCTATAACATACTACTTCATATTCCTCTTAAACATACTACTTCATATTCCTCTTAAATATACTACTTCATATTCCTCTTAAACATACTACTTCATTATCCTCTTAAATATACTACTTCATATTCCTCTTAAACATATTACTTCATATTTCTCTTAAATATACTACTTCATATTACTCTTAAACATACTATTTCATATTCCTCTTAAACATACTACTTCGTATTCCTCTTAAATATACTACTTCATATTCCTCTTAAACATACTACTTCATATTCTTCTTAAACATACTACTTCATATTTCTCTTAAACATACTACTTCATATTCCTCTTAAACATACTACTTCATATTCCTCTTAAACATACTACTTCATATTCCTCTTAAACATATTACTTCATATTCCTCTTAAACATACTACTTCATATTCCTCTTAAATATACTACTTCATATTCCTCTTTAACATACTACTTCATATTCCTCTTAAACATACTACTTCATATTCCTGTTAAACATACTACTTCATATTCCTCTTAAACATACTACTTCATATTCCTCTATAACATACTACTTCATATTCCTCTTAAACATACTACTTCATATTCCTCTTAAATATACTACTTCATATTCCTCTTAAACATACTACTTCATATTCCTCTTAAACATACTACTTCATATTCCTCTTAAACATATTACTTCATATTCCTCTTAAACATACTACTTCATATTCCTCTTAAATATACTACTTCATATTCCTCTTAAATATACTACTTCATTATCTCTCTTAAATATACTATTTCATATTCCTCTTAAACATATTACTTCATATTTCTCTTGAATATACTACTTCATATTTCTCTTAAACGTACTACTTCATATTCCTCTTAAACATACTACTTCATATTTCCCTTAAATATACTACTTCATATTCCTCTTAAATATACTACTTCATATTCCTCTTAAATATACTACTTCATATTCCTCTCAAACATACTACTTCATATTCCTCTTAAACATACTACTTCATATTCCTCTTAAACATACTACTTCATATTCCTCTTAAACATACTACTTCATATTCCTCTTAAACATACTACTTCATATTCCTCTTAAACATACTACTTCATATTCCTCTTAGACATACTACTTCATATTCCTCTTAAACATATTACTTCATATTCCTCTTAAACGTACTACTTCATATTCCTCTTAAACATACTACTTCATATTTCTGTTAAATATACTACTTCATATTCCTCTTAAATATACTACTTCATATTCCTCTTAAATATACTACTTCATATTCCTCTTAAACATACTACTTCATATTCCTCTTAAACATACTACTTCATATTCCTCTTATACATATTACTTCATATTCCTCTTAAACATACTACTTCATATTCCTCATAAATATACTACTTTATATTCATCTTAGACATACTACTTCATACTCCTCTTAAATATACTACTTCATATTCCTCTTAAACATACTACTTCGTATTCCTCTTAAATATACTACTTCATATTCCTCTTAAACATACTACTTCATATTCCTCTTAAACATACTACTTCATATTTCTCTTAAACATACTACTTCATATTCCTCTTAAATATACTACTTCATATTACTCTTAAATATACTACTTCATATTCCTCTTAAACATACTACTTCATATTCCTCTTAAACATACTACTTCATATTCCTGTTAAACATACTACTTCATATTGTTCTTAAACATACTACTTCATATTCCTCTTAAATATACTACTTCATATTCCTCTTAAACATACTACTTCATATTCCTCTTAAATATACTACTTCATATTCCTCTTAAACATACTACTTGATATTCCTCTTAAACATACTACTTCATATTCCTCCTAAACATACTACTTCATATTCCTCTTAAATATACTACTTCATATTCCTCTTAAATATACTACTTCATATTCCTCTTAAATATACTACTTCATATTCCTCTTAAGCATACTACTTCATATTCCTCTTAAACATACTACTTCATATTCCTCTTAAACATACTACTTCATATTCCTCTTAAACATACTACTTCATATTCCTCTTAAACATATTTCTTCATATTCCTCTTAAACATACTACTTCATATTCCTCTTAAATATACTACTTCATATTCCTCTTAAATATACTACTTCATTATCCTCTTAAATATACTACTTCATATTCCTCTTAAACATATTACTTCATATTTCTCTTGAATATACTACTTCATATTTTTCTTAAACGTACTACTTTATATTCCTCTTAAACATACTACTTCATATTTCTCTTAAATATACTATTTCATATTCCTCTTAAATATACTACTTCATATTCTTCTTAAATATACTACTTCATATTCCTCTTAAACATACTACTTCATATTCCTCTTAAACATACTACTTCATATTCCTCTTAAACATATTACTTCATATTCCTCTTAAACATACTACTTCATATTCCTCTTAAATATACTACTTCATATTCCTATTAAACATACTACTTCATATTCCTCTTAAATATACTACTTCATATTCCTCTTAAACATACTACTTCGTATTCCTCTTAAATATACTACTTCATATTCCTCTTAAACATTCTACTTCATATTCCTCTTAAACATACTACTTCATATTCCTCTTAAACATACTACTTCATATTCCTCTTAAATATACTACTTCATATTACTCTTAAATATACTACTTCATATTCCTCTTAAACATACTACTTCATATTCCTCTTAAACATACTACTTCATATTCCTGTTAAACATACTACTTCATATTCCTCTTAACCATACTACTTCATATTCCTCTAAAACATACTACTTCATATTCCTCTTAAACATACTACTTCATATTCCTCTTACACATACTACTTCATATTCCTCTTAAACATACTACTTCATATTCCTCTTAAATATACTACTTCATATTACTCTTAAATATACTACTTCATATTCCTCTTAAACATACTACTTCATATTCCTCTTAAACATACTACTTCATATTCCTCTTAAACATACTACTTCATATTCCTCTTAAACATACTACTCCATATTCCTCTTAGACATACTATTTCATATTCCTCTTAAACATACTACTTCATATTCCTCTTAAATATACAACTTGATATTCCTCTTAAACATACTACTTCATATTCCTCTTAAACATACTACTTCATATTCCTCTTAAATATACTACTTCATATTCCTCTTAAATATACTACTTCATATTCCTCTTAAATATACTACTTCATATTCCTCTTAATCATACTACTTCATATTCCTCTTAAACATACTACTTCATATTCCTCTTAAACATACTACTTCATATTCCTCTTAAACATACTACTTCATATTCCTCTTAAACATATTACTTCATATTCCTCTTAAACATACTACTTCATATTCCTTTTAAATATACTACTTCATATTCCTCTTAAATATACTACTTCATTATCTCTCTTAAATATACTATTTCATATTCCTCTTAAACATATTACTTCATATTTCTCTTGAATATACTACTTCATATTTCTCTTAAACGTACTACTTCATATTCCTCTTAAACATACTACTTCATATTTCCCTTAAATATACTACTTCATATTCCTCTTAAATATACTACTTCATATTCCTCTTAAATATACTACTTCATATTCCTCTTAAACATATTACTTCATATTCCTCTTAAACATACTACTTCATATTCCTCTTAAACATATTACTTCATATTCCTCTTAAATATACTACTTCATATTCCTCTTAAATATACTACTTCATATTCCTCTTAAATATACTACTTCATATTTCTCTTAAGCATACTACTTCATATTCCTCTTAAACATACTACTTCATATTCCTCTTAAACATACTACTTCATATTCCTCTTAAACATACTACTTCATATTCCTCTTAAACATATTACTTCATATTCCTCTTAAACATACTACTTAATATTCCTCTTAAATATACTACTTCATATTCCTCTTAAATATACTACTTCATTATCTCTCTTAAATATACTATTTCATATTCCTCTTAAACATATTACTTCATATTTCTCTTGAATATACTACTTCATATTTCTCTTAAACGTACTACTTCATATTCCTCTTAAACATACTACTTCATATTTCCCTTAAATATACTACTTCATATTCCTCTTAAATATACTACTTCATATTCCTCTTAAATATACTACTTCATATTCCTCTTAAACATACTACTTCATATTCCTCTTAAACATACTACTTCATATTCCTCTTAAACATATTACTTCATATTCCTCTTAAACATACTACTTCATATTCCTCTTAAATATACTACTTCATATTCCTATTAAACATACTACTTCATATTCCTCTTAAATATACTACTTCATATTCCTCTTAAACATACTACTTCGTATTCCTCTTAAATATACTACTTCATATTCCTCTTAAACATACTACTTCATATTCCTCTTAAACATACTACTTCATATTTCTCTTAAACATACTACTTCATATTCCTCTTAAATATAATACTTCATATTACTCTTAAATATACTACTTCATATTCCTCTAAAACATACTACTTCATATTCCTCTTAAACATACTACTTCATATTCCTGTTAAACATACAACTTCATATTCCTCTTAACCATACTACTTCATATTCCTCTAAAACATACTACTTCATATTCCTCTTAAACATACTACTTCATATTCCTCTTAAATATACTACTTCATATTCCTCTTAAACATACTACTTCATTATCCTCTTAAATATACTACTTCATATTCCTCTTAAACATATTACTTCATATTTCTCTTAAATATACTACTTCATATTCCTCTTAAACATACTATTTCATATTCCTCTTAAACATACTACTTCATATTCCTCTTAAACATACTACTTTATATTCCTCTTAAACATACTACTTCATATTTCTCTTAGACATACTATTTCATATTCCTCTTAAACATACTACTTCATATTCCTCTTAAATATACTACTTCATATTCCTCTTAAATATACTACTTCATATTCCTCTTAAGCATACTACTTCATATTCTTCTTAAACATACTACTTCATATTCCTCTTAAACATACTACTTCATATTCCTCTTAAACATACTACTTCATATTCCTCTTAAACATATTACTTCATATTCCTCTTAAACATACTACTTCATATTCCTCTTAAATATACTACTTCATATTCCTCTTAAATATACTACTTCATTATCCTCTTAAATATACTATTTCATATTCCTCTTAAACATATTACTTCATATTTCTCTTGATAATACTACTTCTTATTCCTCTTAAACGTACTACTTCATATTCCTCTTAAACATACTACTTCATATTTCTCTTAAATATACTACTTCATATTCCTCTTAAATATACTACTTTATATTCCTCTTAAATATACTACTTCATATTCCTCTTAAACATACTACTTCATATTCCTCTTAAACATACTACTTCATATTCCTCTTATACATATTACTTCATATTCCTCTTAAACATACTACTTCATATTCCTCTTAAATATACTACTTTATATTCCTCTTAGACATACTACTTCATATTCCTCTTAAATATACTACTTCATATTCCTCTTAAACATACTACTTCGTATTCCTCTTAAATATACTACTTCATATTTCTCTTAAACATACTACTTCATATTCCTCTTAAACATACTACTTCATATTTCTCTTAAACATACTACTTCATATTCCTCTTAAATATACTACTTCATATTACTCTTAAATATACTACTTCATATTCCTCTTAAACATACTACTTCATATTCCTCTTAAACATACTACTTCATATTCCTGTTAAACATACTACTTCATATTCTTCTTAAACATACTACTTCATATTCCTCTTAAATATACTACTTCATATTCCTCTTAAACATACTACTTGATATTCCTCTTAAACATACTACTTCATATTCCTCCTAAACATACTACTTCATATTCCTCTTAAATATACTACTTCATATTCCTCTTAAATATACTACTTCATATTCCTCTTAAATATACTACTTCATATTCCTCTTAAGCATACTACTTCATATTCCTCTTAAACATACTACTTCATATTCCTCTTAAACATACTACTTCATATTCCTCTTAAACATACTACTTCATATTCCTCTTAAGCAAATTACTTCATATTCCTCTTAAACATACTACTTCATATTCCTCTTAAATATACTACTTCATATTCCTCTTAAATATACTACTTCATTATCCTCTTAAATATACTACTTCATATTCCTCTTAAACATATTACTTCATATTTCTCTTGAATATACTACTTCATATTTTTCTTAAACGTACTACTTCATATTCCTCTTAAACATACTACTTCATATTTCTCTTAAATATACTACTTCATATTCCTCTTAAATATACTACTTCATATTCCTCTTAAATATACTACTTCATATTCCTCTTAAACATACTACTTCATATTCCTCCTAAACATACTACTTCATATTCCTCTTAAACATATTACTTCATATTCCTCTTAAACATACTACTTCATATTTCTCTTAAACATACTACTTCATATTCCTCTTAAAAATACTACTTCATATTACTCTTAAATATACTACTTCATATTCCCCTTAAACATACTACTTCATATTCCTCTTAAACATACTACTTCATATTCCTGTTAAACATACTACTTCATATTCCTCTTAACCATACTACTTCATATTCCTCTAAAACATACTACTTCATATTCCTCTTAAACATACTACTTCATATTCCTCTTAAATATACTACTTCATATTCCTCTTAAATATACTACTTCATTATCCTCTTAAATATACTACTTCATATTCCTCTTAAACATATTACTTCATATTTCTCTTAAATATACTAATTCATATTCCTCTTAAACATACTATTTCATATTCCTCTTAAACATACTACTTCATATTCCTCTTAAACATACTACTTCATATTCCTCTTAAACATACTACTTCATATTCCTCTTAGACATAATATTTCATATTCCTCTTAAACATACTACTTCATATTCCTCTTAAATATACTACTTCATATTCCTCTTAAATATACTACTTCATATTTCTCTTAAGCATACTACTTCATATTCTTCTTAAACATACAACTTCATATTCCTCTTAAACATACTACTTCATATTCCTCTTAAACATACTACTTCATATTCCTATTAAACATATTACTTCATATTCCTCTTAAACATACTACTTCATATTCCTCTTAAATATACTACTTCATATTCCTCTTAAATATACTACTTCATTATCCTCTTAAATATACTATTTCATATTCCTCTTAAACATATTACTTCATATTTCTCTTGAATATACTACTTCATATTCCTCTTAAACGTACTACTTCATATTCCTCTTAAACATACTACTTCATATTCCTCTTAAATATACTACTTCATATTCCTCTTAAGCATACTACTTCATATTCTTCTTAAACATACTACTTCATATTCCTCTTAAACATACTACTTCATATTCCTCTTAAACATACTACTTCATATTCCTCTTAAACATATTACTTCATATTCCTCTTAAACATACTACTTCATATTCCTCTTAAATATACTACTTCATATTCCTCTTAAATATACTACTTCATTATCCTCTTAAATATACTATTTCATATTCCTCTTAAACATATTACTTCATATTTCTCTTGAATATACTACTTCTTATTCCTCTTAAACGTACTACTTCATATTCCTCTTAAACATACTACTTCATATTTCTCTTAAATATACTACTTCATATTCCTCTTAAATATACTACTTCATATTCCTCTTAAATATACTACTTCATATTCCTCTTAAACATACTACTTCATATTCCTCTTAAACATACTACTTCATATTCCTCTTATACATATTACTTCATATTCCTCTTAAACATACTACTTCATATTCCTCTTAAATATACTACTTTATATTCCTCTTAGACATACTACTTCATATTCCTCTTAAATATACTACTTCATATTCCTCTTAAACATACTACTTCGTATTCCTCTTAAATATACTACTTCATATTTCTCTTAAACATACTACTTCATATTCCTCTTAAACATACTACTTCATATTTCTCTTAAACATACTACTTCATATTCCTCTTAAATATACTACTTCATATTACTCTTAAATATACTACTTCATATTCCTCTTAAACATACTACTTCATATTCCTCTTAAACATACTACTTCATATTCCTGTTAAACATACTACTTCATATTCTTCTTAAACATACTACTTCATATTCCTCTTAAATATACTACTTCATATTCCTCTTAAACATACTACTTGATATTCCTCTTAAACATACTACTTCATATTCCTCCTAAACATACTACTTCATATTCCTCTTAAATATACTACTTCATATTCCTCTTAAATATACTACTTCATATTTCTCTTAAATATACTACTTCATATTCCTCTTAAGCATACTACTTCATATTCCTCTTAAACATACTACTTCATATTCCTCTTAAACATACTACTTCATATTCCTCTTAAACATACTACTTCATATTCCTCTTAAACATATTACTTCATATTCCTCTTAAACATACTACTTCATATTCCTCTTAAATATACTACTTCATATTCCTCTTAAATATACTACTTCATTATCCTCTTAAATATACTACTTCATATTCCTCTTAAACATATTACTTCATATTTCTCTTGAATATACTACTTCATATTTTTCTTAAACGTACTACTTCATATTCCTCTTAAACATACTACTTCATATTTCTCTTAAATATACTACTTCATATTCCTCTTAAATATACTACTTCATATTCCTCTTAAATATACTACTTCATATTCCTCTTAAACATACTACTTCATATTCCTCCTAAACATACTACTTCATATTCCTCTTAAACATATTACTTCATATTCCTCTTAAACATACTACTTCATATTCCTCTTAAATATACTACTTCATATTCCTATCAAACATACTACTTCATATTCCTCTTAAATATACTACTTCATATTCCTCTTAAACATACTACTTCATATTCCTCCTAAACATACTACTTCATATTCCTCTTAAACATTCTACTTCATATTCCTCTTAAACATACTACTTCATATTTCTCTTAAACATACTACTTCATATTCCTCTTAAATATACTACTTCATATTACTCTTAAATATACTACTTCATATTCCCCTTAAACATACTACTTCATATTCCTCTTAAACATACTACTTCATATTCCTGTTAAACATACTACTTCATATTCCTCTTAACCATACTACTTCATATTCCTCTAAAACATACTACTTCATATTCCTCTTAAACATACTACTTCATATTCCTCTTAAATATACTACTTCATATTCCTCTTAAATATACTACTTCATTATCCTCTTAAATATACTACTTCATATTCCTCTTAAACATATTACTTCATATTTCTCTTAAATATACTACTTCATATTCCTCTTAAACATACTATTTCATATTCCTCTTAAACATACTACTTCATATTCCTCTTAAACATACTACTTCATATTCCTCTTAAACATACTACTTCATATTCCTCTTAGACATAATATTTCATATTCCTCTTAAACATACTACTTCATATTCCTCTTAAATATACTACTTCATATTCCTCTTAAATATACTACTTCATATTTCTCTTAAGCATACTACTTCATATTCTTCTTAAACATACAACTTCATATTCCTCTTAAACATACTACTTCATATTCCTCTTAAACATACTACTTCATATTCCTATTAAACATATTACTTCATATTCCTCTTAAACATACTACTTCATATTCCTCTTAAATATACTACTTCATATTCCTCTTAAATATACTACTTCATTATCCTCTTAAATATACTATTTCATATTCCTCTTAAACATATTACTTCATATTTCTCTTGAATATACTACTTCATATTCCTCTTAAACGTACTACTTCATATTCCTCTTAAACATACTACTTCATATTTCTCTTAAATATACTACTTCATATTCCTCTTAAATATACTACTTCATATTCCTCTTAAATATACTACTTCATATTCCTCTTAAACATACTACTTCATATTCCTCTTAAACATACTACTTCATATTCCTCTTAAACATATTACTTCATATTCCTCTTAAACATACTACTTCATATTCCTCTTAAATATACTACTTCATATTCCTCTTAAACATACTACTTCATATTCCTCTTAAATATACTACTTCATATTCCTCTTAAACATACTACTTCGTATTCCTCTTAAATATACTACTTCATATTCCTCTTAAACATACTACTTCATATTCCTCTTAAACATACTACTTCATATTTCTCTTAAACATACTACTTCATATTCCTCTTAAATATACTACTTCATATTACTCTTAAATATACTACTTCATATTCCTCTTAAACATACTACTTCATATTCCTCTTAAACATACTACTTCATATTCCTGTTAAACATACTACTTCATATTCCTCTTAAACATACTACTTCATATTCCTCTATAACATACTACTTCATATTCCTCTTAAACATACTACTTCATATTCCTCTTAAATATACTACTTCATATTCCTCTTAAACATACTACTTCATTATCCTCTTAAATATACTACTTCATATTCCTCTTAAACATATTACTTCATATTTCTCTTAAATATACTACTTCATATTACTCTTAAACATACTATTTCATATTCCTCTTAAACATACTACTTCGTATTCCTCTTAAATATACTACTTCATATTCCTCTTAAACATACTACTTCATATTCTTCTTAAACATACTACTTCATATTTCTCTTAAACATACTACTTCATATTCCTCTTAAACATACTACTTCATATTCCTCTTAAACATACTACTTCATATTCCTCTTAAACATATTACTTCATATTCCTCTTAAACATACTACTTCATATTCCTCTTAAATATACTACTTCATATTCCTCTTTAACATACTACTTCATATTCCTCTTAAACATACTACTTCATATTCCTGTTAAACATACTACTTCATATTCCTCTTAAACATACTACTTCATATTCCTCTATAACATACTACTTCATATTCCTCTTAAACATACTACTTCATATTCCTCTTAAATATACTACTTCATATTCCTCTTAAACATACTACTTCATATTCCTCTTAAACATACTACTTCATATTCCTCTTAAACATATTACTTCATATTCCTCTTAAACATACTACTTCATATTCCTCTTAAATATACTACTTCATATTCCTCTTAAATATACTACTTCATTATCTCTCTTAAATATACTATTTCATATTCCTCTTAAACATATTACTTCATATTTCTCTTGAATATACTACTTCATATTTCTCTTAAACGTACTACTTCATATTCCTCTTAAACATACTACTTCATATTTCCCTTAAATATACTACTTCATATTCCTCTTAAATATACTACTTCATATTCCTCTTAAATATACTACTTCATATTCCTCTCAAACATACTACTTCATATTCCTCTTAAACATACTACTTCATATTCCTCTTAAACATATTACTTCATATTCCTCTTAAACATACTACTTCATATTCCTCTTAAATATACTACTTCATATTCTTATTAAACATACTACTTCATATTCCTCTTAAATATACTACTTCATATTCCTCTTAAACATACTACTTCGTATTCCTCTTAAATATACTACTTCATATTCCTCTTAAACATACTACTTCATATTCCTCTTAAACATACTACTTCATATTTCTCTTAAACATACTACTTCATATTCCTCTTAAATATACTACTTCATATTACTCTTAAATATACTACTTTATATTCCTCTAAAACATACTACTTCATATTCCTCTTAAACATACTACTTCATATTCCTGTTAAACATACAACTTCATATTCCTCTTAACCATACTACTTCATATTCCTCTAAAACATACTACTTCATATTCCTCTTAAACATACTACTTCATATTCCTCTTAAATATACTACTTCATATTCCTCTTAAACATACTACTTCATTATCCTCTTAAATATACTACTTCATATTCCTCTTAAACATATTACTTCATATTTCTCTTAAATATACTACTTCATATTCCTCTTAAACATACTACTTCATATTCCTCTTAACCATACTACTTCATATTCCTCTAAAACATACTACTTCATATTCCTCTTAAACATACTACTTCATATTCCTCTTAAATATACTACTTCATATTCCTCTTAAATATACTACTTCATTATCCTCTTAAATATACTACTTCATATTCCTCTTAAACATATTACTTCATATTTCTCTTAAATATACTAATTCATATTCCTCTTAAACATACTATTTCATATTCCTCTTAAACATACTACTTCATATTCCTCTTAAACATACTACTTCATATTCCTCTTAAACATACTACTTCATATTCCTCTTAGACATAATATTTCATATTCCTCTTAAACATACTACTTCATATTCCTCTTAAATATACTACTTCATATTCCTCTTAAATATACTACTTCATATTTCTCTTAAGCATACTACTTCATATTCTTCTTAAACATACAACTTCATATTCCTCTTAAACATACTACTTCATATTCCTCTTAAACATACTACTTCATATTCCTATTAAACATATTACTTCATATTCCTCTTAAACATACTACTTCATATTCCTCTTAAATATACTACTTCATATTCCTCTTAAATATACTACTTCATTATCCTCTTAAATATACTATTTCATATTCCTCTTAAACATATTACTTCATATTTCTCTTGAATATACTACTTCATATTCCTCTTAAACGTACTACTTCATATTCCTCTTAAACATACTACTTCATATTCCTCTTAAATATACTACTTCATATTCCTCTTAAGCATACTACTTCATATTCTTCTTAAACATACTACTTCATATTCCTCTTAAACATACTACTTCATATTCCTCTTAAACATACTACTTCATATTCCTCTTAAACATATTACTTCATATTCCTCTTAAACATACTACTTCATATTCCTCTTAAATATACTACTTCATATTCCTCTTAAATATACTACTTCATTATCCTCTTAAATATACTATTTCATATTCCTCTTAAACATATTACTTCATATTTCTCTTGAATATACTACTTCTTATTCCTCTTAAACGTACTACTTCATATTCCTCTTAAACATACTACTTCATATTTCTCTTAAATATACTACTTCATATTCCTCTTAAATATACTACTTCATATTCCTCTTAAATATACTACTTCATATTCCTCTTAAACATACTACTTCATATTCCTCTTAAACATACTACTTCATATTCCTCTTATACATATTACTTCATATTCCTCTTAAACATACTACTTCATATTCCTCTTAAATATACTACTTTATATTCCTCTTAGACATACTACTTCATATTCCTCTTAAATATACTACTTCATATTCCTCTTAAACATACTACTTCGTATTCCTCTTAAATATACTACTTCATATTTCTCTTAAACATACTACTTCATATTCCTCTTAAACATACTACTTCATATTTCTCTTAAACATACTACTTCATATTCCTCTTAAATATACTACTTCATATTACTCTTAAATATACTACTTCATATTCCTCTTAAACATACTACTTCATATTCCTCTTAAACATACTACTTCATATTCCTGTTAAACATACTACTTCATATTCTTCTTAAACATACTACTTCATATTCCTCTTAAATATACTACTTCATATTCCTCTTAAACATACTACTTGATATTCCTCTTAAACATACTACTTCATATTCCTCCTAAACATACTACTTCATATTCCTCTTAAATATACTACTTCATATTCCTCTTAAATATACTACTTCATATTTCTCTTAAATATACTACTTCATATTCCTCTTAAGCATACTACTTCATATTCCTCTTAAACATACTACTTCATATTCCTCTTAAACATACTACTTCATATTCCTCTTAAACATACTACTTCATATTCCTCTTAAACATATTACTTCATATTCCTCTTAAACATACTACTTCATATTCCTCTTAAATATACTACTTCATATTCCTCTTAAACATACTACTTCATATTCCTCTTAAACATACTACTTCATATTCCTCTTAAACATATTACTTCATATTCCTCTTAAACATACTACTTCATATTCCTCTTAAATATACTACTTCATATTCCTCTTAAACATACTACTTCATATTCCTCTTAAATATACTACTTCATATTCCTCTTAAACATACTACTTCGTATTCCTCTTAAATATACTACTTCATATTCCTCTTAAACATACTACTTCATATTCCTCTTAAACATACTACTTCATATTTCTCTTAAACATACTACTTCATATTCCTCTTAAATATACTACTTCATATTACTCTTAAATATACTACTTCATATTCCTCTTAAACATACTACTTCATATTCCTCTTAAACATACTACTTCATATTCCTGTTAAACATACTACTTCATATTCCTCTTAAACATACTACTTCATATTCCTCTATAACATACTACTTCATATTCCTCTTAAACATACTACTTCATATTCCTCTTAAATATACTACTTCATATTCCTCTTAAACATACTACTTCATTATCCTCTTAAATATACTACTTCATATTCCTCTTAAACATATTACTTCATATTTCTCTTAAATATACTACTTCATATTACTCTTAAACATACTATTTCATATTCCTCTTAAACATACTACTTCGTATTCCTCTTAAATATACTACTTCATATTCCTCTTAAACATACTACTTCATATTCTTCTTAAACATACTACTTCATATTTCTCTTAAACATACTACTTCATATTCCTCTTAAACATACTACTTCATATTCCTCTTAAACATACTACTTCATATTCCTCTTAAACATATTACTTCATATTCCTCTTAAACATACTACTTCATATTCCTCTTAAATATACTACTTCATATTCCTCTTTAACATACTACTTCATATTCCTCTTAAACATACTACTTCATATTCCTGTTAAACATACTACTTCATATTCTTCTTAAACATACTACTTCATATTCCTCTATAACATACTACTTCATATTCCTCTTAAACATACTACTTCATATTCCTCTTAAATATACTACTTCATATTCCTCTTAAACATACTACTTCATATTCCTCTTAAACATACTACTTCATATTCCTCTTAAACATATTACTTCATATTCCTCTTAAACATACTACTTCATATTCCTCTTAAATATACTACTTCATATTCCTCTTAAATATACTACTTCATTATCTCTCTTAAATATACTATTTCATATTCCTCTTAAACATATTACTTCATATTTCTCTTGAATATACTACTTCATATTTCTCTTAAACGTACTACTTCATATTCCTCTTAAACATACTACTTCATATTTCCCTTAAATATACTACTTCATATTCCTCTTAAATATACTACTTCATATTCCTCTTAAATATACTACTTCATATTCCTCTCAAACATACTACTTCATATTCCTCTTAAACATACTACTTCATATTCCTCTTAAACATATTACTTCATATTCCTCTTAAACATACTACTTCATATTCCTCTTAAATATACTACTTCATATTCTTATTAAACATACTACTTCATATTCCTCTTAAATATACTACTTCATATTCCTCTTAAACATACTACTTCGTATTCCTCTTAAATATACTACTTCATATTCCTCTTAAACATACTACTTCA
The DNA here is from genome assembly GCA_958298945.1 of Atherix ibis. NCBI lineage: Eukaryota > Metazoa > Arthropoda > Insecta > Diptera > Athericidae > Atherix > Atherix ibis. Next base: position 783,407 of record CATQJD010000111.1, read on the forward strand.
TATTCCTCTTAAACATACTACTTCATATTTCTCTTAAACATACTACTTCATATTCCTCTTAAATATACTACTTCATATTACTCTTAAATATACTACTTTATATTCCTCTAAAACATACTACTTCATATTCCTCTTAAACATACTACTTCATATTCCTGTTAAACATACAACTTCATATTCCTCTTAACCATACTACTTCATATTCCTCTAAAACATACTACTTCATATTCCTCTTAAACATACTACTTCATATTCCTCTTAAATATACTACTTCATATTCCTCTTAAACATACTACTTCATTATCCTCTTAAATATACTACTTCATATTCCTCTTAAACATATTACTTCATATTTCTCTTAAATATACTACTTCATATTCCTCTTAAACATACTATTTCATATTCCTCTTAAACATACTACTTCATATTCCTCTTAAACATACAACTTCATATTCCTCTTAAACATACTACTTCATATTTCTCTTAGACATACTATTTCATATTCCTCTTAAACATACTACTTCATATTCCTCTTAAATATACTACTTCATATTCCTCTTAAATATACTACTTCATATTCCTCTTAAGCATACTACTTCATATTCTTCTTAAACATACTACTTCATATTCCTCTTAAACATACTACTTCATATTCCTCTTAAACATACTACTTCATATTCCTCTTAAACATATTACTTCATATTCCTCTTAAACATACTACTTCATATTCCTCTTAAATATACTACTTCATATTCCTCTTAAATATACTACTTCATTATCCTCTTAAATATACTATTTCATATTCCTCTTAAACATATTACTTCATATTTCTCTTGAATATACTACTTCATATTCCTCTTAAACGTACTACTTCATATTCCTCTTAAACATACTACTTCATATTTCTCTTAAATATACTACTTCATATTCCTCTTAAATATACTACTTCATATTCCTCTTAAATATACTACTTCATATTCCTCTTAAACATACTACTTCATATTCCTCTTAAACATACTACTTTATATTCCTCTTATACATATTACTTCATATTCCTCTTAAACATACTACTTCATATTCCTCTTAAATATACTACTTTATATTCCTCTTAGACATACTACTTCATATTCCTCTTAAATATACTACTTCATATTCCTCTTAAACATACTACTTCGTATTCCTCTTAAATATACTACTTCATATTCCTCTTAAACATACTACTTCATATTCCTCTTAAACATACTACTTCATATTTATCTTAAACATACTACTTCATATTCCTCTTAAATATACTACTTCATATTACTCTTAAATATACTACTTCATATTCCTCTTAAACATACTACTTCATATTCCTCTTAAACATACTACTTCATATTCCTGTTAAACATACTACTTCATATTCCTCTTAAACAAACTACTTCATATTCCTCTTAAATATACTACTTCATATTCCTCTTAAACATACTACTTGATATTCCTCTTAAACATACTACTTCATATTCCTCCTAAACATACTACTTCATATTCCTCTTAAATATACTACTTCATATTCCTCTTAAATATACTACTTCATATTCCTCTTAAATATACTACTTCATATTCCTCTTAAGCATACTACTTCATATTCCTCTTAAACATACTACTTCATATTCCTCTTAAACATACTACTTCATATTCCTCTTAAACATACTACTTCATATTCCTCTTAAACATATTACTTCATATTCCTCTTAAACATACTACTTCATATTCCTCTTAAATATACTACTTCATATTCCTCTTAAATATACTACTTCATTATCCGCTTAAATATACTACTTCATATTCCTCTTAAACATATTACTTCATATTTCTCTTGAATATACTACTTCATATTTTTCTTAAACGTACTACTTCATATTCCTCTTAAACATACTACTTCATATTTCTCTTAAATATACTACTTCATATTCCTCTTAAATATACTACTTCATATTCCTCTTAAATATACTACTTCATATTCCTCTTAAACATACTACTTCATATTCCTCCTAAACATACTACTTCATATTCCTCTTAAACATATTACTTCATATTCCTCTTAAACATACTACTTCATATTCCTCTTAAATATACTACTTCATATTCCTATTAAACATACTACTTCATATTCCTCTTAAATATACTACTTCATATTCCTCTTAAACATACTACTTCGTATTCCTCTTAAATATACTACTTCATATTCCTCTTAAACATTCTACTTCATATTCCTCTTAAACATACTACTTCATATTTCTCTTAAACATACTACTTCATATTCCTCTTAAATATACTACTTCATATTACTCTTAAATATACTACTTCATATTCCCCTTAAACATACTACTTCATATTCCTCTTAAACATACTACTTCATATTCCTGTTAAACATACTACTTCATATTCCTCTTAACCATACTACTTCATATTCCTCTAAAACATACTACTTCATATTGCTCTTAAACATACTACTTCATATTCCTCTTAAATATACTACTTCATATTCCTCTTAAACATACTACTTCATTATCCTCTTAAATATACTACTTCATATTCCTCTTAAACATATTACTTCATATTTCTCTTAAATATACTACTTCATATTCCTCTTAAACATACTATTTCATATTCCTCTTAAACATACTACTTCATATTCCTCTTAAACATACTACTTCATATTCCTCTTAAACATACTACTTCATATTCCTCTTAGACATAATATTTCATATTCCTCTTAAACATACTACTTCATATTCCTCTTAAATATACTACTTCATATTCCTCTTAAATATACTACTTCATATTTCTCTTAAGCATACTACTTCATATTCTTCTTAAACATACAACTTCATATTCCTCTTAAACATACTACTTCATATTCCTCTTAAACATACTACTTCATATTCCTATTAAACATATTACTTCATATTCCTCTTAAACATACTACTTCATATTCCTCTTAAATATACTACTTCATATTCCTCTTAAATATACTACTTCATTATCCTCTTAAATATACTATTTCATATTCCTCTTAAACATATTACTTCATATTTCTCTTGAATATACTACTTCATATTCCTCTTAAACGTACTACTTCATATTCCTCTTAAACATACTACTTCATATTTCTCTTAAATATACTACTTCATATTCCTCTGAAATATACTACTTCATATTCCTCTTAAATATACTACTTCATATTCCTCTTAAACATACTACTTCATATTCCTCTTAAACATACTACTTCATATTCCTCTTAAACATATTACTTCATATTCCTCTTAAACATACTACTTCATATTCCTCTTAAATATACTACTTCATATTCCTCTTAAACATACTACTTCATATTCCTCTTAAATATACTACTTCATATTCCTCTTAAACATACTACTTCGTATTTCTCTTAAATATACTACTTCATATTGCTCTTAAACATACTACTTCATATTCCTCTTAAACATACTACTTCATATTTCTCTTAAACATACTACTTCATATACCTCTTAAATATACTACTTCATATTACTCTTAAATATACTACTTCATATTCCTCTTAAACATACTACTTCATATTCCTCTTAAACATACTACTTCATATTCCTGTTAAACATACTACTTCATATTCCTCTTAAACATACTACTTCATATTCCTCTATAACATACTACTTCATATTCCTCTTAAACATACTACTTCATATTCCTCTTAAATATACTACTTCATATTCCTCTTAAACATACTACTTCATTATCCTCTTAAATATACTACTTCATATTCCTCTTAAACATATTACTTCATATTTCTCTTAAATATACTACTTCATATTACTCTTAAACATACTATTTCATATTCCTCTTAAACATACTACTTCGTATTCCTCTTAAATATACTACTTCATATTCCTCTTAAACATACTACTTCATATTCTTCTTAAACATACTACTTCATATTTCTCTTAAACATACTACTTCATATTTCTCTTAAACATACTACTTCATATTCCTCTTAAACATACTACTTCATATTCCTCTTAAACATATTACTTCATATTCCTCTTAAACATACTACTTCATATTCCTCTTAAATATACTACTTCATATTCCTCTTAAATATACTACTTCATTATCCTCTTAAATATACTACTTCATATTCCTCTTAAACATATTACTTCATATTTCTCTTGAATATACTACTTCATATTTTTCTTAAACGTACTACTTCATATTCCTCTTAAACATACTACTTCATATTCCTCTTAAATATACTACTTCATATTCCTCTTAAACATACTACTTCATATTCCTCTTAAATATACTACTTCATATTCCCATTAAACATACTACTTCATATTCCTCTTTAACATACTACTTCATATTTCTCTTAAACATACTACTTCATATTCCTCTTAAATATACTACGTCATATTACTCTTAAATATACAACTTCATATTCCTCTTAAACATACTACTTCATATTCCTCTAAAACATACTACTTCATATTCCTCTTAAACATACTACTTCATATTCCTCTTAAATATACTACTTCATATTCCTTTTAAACATACTACTTCATATTCCTCTTAAACATACTACTTCATATTCCTCTTAAACATACTACTTCATATTCCTCTAAAACATACTACTTCATATTCCTCTTAAACATACTACTTCATATTCCTCTTAAATATACTACTTCATATTCCTCTTAAACATACTACTTCATTATCCTCTTAAATATACTACTTCATATTCCTCTTAAACATATTACTTCATATTTCTCTTAAATATACTACTTCATATTCCTCTTAAACATACTATTTCATATTCCTCTTAAACATACTACTTCATATTCCTCTTAAACATACTACTTCATATTCCTCTTAAACATACTACTTCATATTCCTCTTAGACATACTATTTCATATTCCTCTTAAACATACTACTTCATATTCCTCTTAAATATACTACTTCATATTCCTCTTAAATATACTACTTCATATTCCTCTTAAGCGTACTACTTCATATTCTTCTTAAACATACTACTTCATATTCCTCTTAAACATACTACTTCATATTCCTCTTAAACATACTACTTCATATTCCTCTTAAACATATTACTTCATATTCCTCTTAAACATACTACTTCATATTCCTCTTAAATATACTACTTCATATTCCTCTTAAATATACTACTTCATTATCCTCTTAAATATACTATTTCATATTCCTCTTAAACATATTACTTCATATTTCTCTTGAATATACTACTTCATATTCCTCTTAAACGTACTACTCCATATTCCTCTTAAACATACTCCTTCATATTTCTCTTAAATATACTACTTCATATTCCTCTTAAATATACTACTTCATATTACTCTTAAATATACTATTTCATATTCCTCTTAAACATACTACTTCATATTCCTCTTAAACATACTACTTCATATTCCTCTGATACATATTACTTCATATTCCTCTTAAACATACTACTTCATATTCCTCTTAAATATACTACTTTATATTCCTCTTAGACATACTACTTCATACTCCTCTTAAATATACTACTTCATATTCCTCTTAAACATACTACTTCGTATTCCTCTTAAATATACTACTTCATATTCCTCTTAAACATACTACTTCATATTTCTCTTAAACATACTACTTCATATTTCTCTTAAACATACTACTTCATATTCCTCTTAAAATACTACTTCATATTACTCTTAAATATACTACTTCATATTCCTCTTAAACATACTACTTCATATTCCTCTTAAACATACTACTTCATATTCCTGTTAAACATACTACTTCATATTCTTCTTAAACATACTACTTCATATTCCTCTTAAATATACTACTTCATATTCCTCTTAAACATACTACTTCATATTCCTCTTAAATATACTACTTCATATTCCTCTTAAACATACTACTTGATATTCCTCTTAAACATACTACTTCATATTCCTCCTAAACATACTACTTCATATTCCTCTTAAATATACAACTTAATATTCCTCTTAATTATACTACTTCATATTCCTCTTAAATATACATCTTCATATTCCTCTTAAGCATACTACTTCATATTCCTCTTAAACATACTACTTCATATTCCTCTTAAACATACTACTTCATATTCCTCTTAAACATACTACTTCATATTCCTCTTAAACATATTACTTCATATTCCTCTTAAACATACTACTTCAAATTCCTCTTAAATATACTACTTCATATTCCTCTTAAATATACTACTTCATTATCCTCTTAAATATACTACTTCATATTCCTCTTAAACATATTACTTCATATTTCTCTTGAATATACTACTTCATATTTTTCTTAAACGTACTACTTCATATTCCTCTTAAACATACTACTTCATATTTCTCTTAAATATACTACTTCATATTCCTCTTAAATATACTACTTCATATTCCTCTTAAATATACTACTTCATATTCCTCTTAAACATACTACTTCATATTCCTCTTAAACATATTACTTCATATTGTTCTTAAACATATTACTTCATATTCCTCTTAAACATACTACTTCATATTCCTCTTAAATATACTACTTCATATTCCTATTAAACATACTACTTCATATTCCTCTTAAATATACTACTTCATATTCCTCTTAAACATACTACTTCGTATTCCTCTTAAATATACTACTTCATATTCCTCTTAAACATTCTACTTCATATTCCTCCTAAACATACTACTTCATATTTCTCTTAAACATACTACTTCATATTCCTCTTAAATATACTACTTCATATTACTCTTAAATATACTACTTCATATTCCTCTTAAACATACTACTTCATATTCCTCTTAAACATACTACTTCATATTCCTGTTAAACATACTACTTCATATTCCTCTTAACCATACTACTTCATATTCCTCTAAAACATACTACTTCATATTCCTCTTAAACATACTACTTCATATTCCTCTTAAATATACTACTTCATATTCCTCTTAAACATACTACTTCATTATCTTCTTAAATATACTACTTCATATTCCTTTTAAACATATTACTTCATATTTCTCTTAAATATACTACTTCATATTCCTCTTAAACATACTATTTCATATTCCTCTTAAACATACTACTTCATATTCCTCTTAAACATACTACTTCATATTCCTCTTAAACATACTACTTCATATTCCTCTTAGACATACTATTTCATATTCCTCTTAAACATACTACTTCATATTCCTCTTAAATATACTACTTGATATTCCTCTTAAACATACTACTTCATATTCCTCTTAAACATACTACTTCATATTCCTCTTAAATATACTACTTCATATTCCTCTTAAATATACTACTTCATATTCCTCTTAAATATACTACTTCATATTCCTCTTAAGCATACTACTTCATATTCCTCTTAAACATACTACTTCATATTCCTCTTAAACATACTACTTCATATTCCTCTTAAACATAGTACTTCATATTCCTCTTAAACATATTACTTCATATTCCTCTTAAACATACTACTTCATATTCCTCTTAAATATACTACTTCATATTCCTCTTAAATATACTACTTCATTATCTCTCTTAAATATACTATTTCATATTCCTCTTAAACATATTACTTCATATTTCTCTTGAATATACTACTTCATATTTCTCTTAAACGTACTACTTCATATTCCTCTTAAACATACTACTTCATATTTCCTTTAAATATACTACTTCATATTCCTCTTAAATATACTACTTCATATTCCTCTTAAATATACTACTTCATATTCCTCTTAAACATACTACTTCATATTCCTCTTAAACATACTACTTCATATTCCTCTTAAACATATTACTTCATATTCCTCTTAAACATACTACTTCATATTCCTCTTAAATATACTACTTCATATTCCTATTAAACATACTACTTCATATTCCTCTTAAATATACTACTTCATAATCCTCTTAAACATACTACTTCGTATTCCTCTTAAATATACTACTTCATATTCCTCTTAAACATACTACTTCATATTCCTCTTAAACATACTACTTCATATTTCTCTTAAACATACTACTTCATATTCCTCTTAAATATACTACTTCATATTACTCTTAAATATACTACTTCATATTCCTCTAAAACATACTACTTCATATTCCTCTTAAACATACTACTTCATATTCCTGTTAAACATATTACTTCATATTCCTCTTAACCATACTACTACATATTCCTCTAAAACATACTACTTCATATTCCTCTTAAACATACTACTTCATATTCCTCTTAAATATACTACTTCATATTCCTCTTAAACATACTACTTCATTATCCTCTTAAATATACTACTTCATATTCCTCTTAAACATATTACTTCATATTTCTCTTAAATATACTACTTCATATTCCTCTTAAACATACTATTTCATATTCCTCTTAAACATACTACTTCATATTCCTCTTAAACATACTACTTCATATTCCTCTTAAACATACTACTTCATATTCCTCTTAGACATACTATTTCATATTCCTCTTAAACATACTACTTCATATTCCTCTTAAATATACTATTTCATATTCCTCTTAAATATACTACTTCATATTCCTCTTAAGCATACTACTTCATATTCTTCTTAAACATACTACTTCATATTCCTCTTAAACATACTACTTCATATTCCTCTTAAACATACTACTTCATATTCCTCTTAAACATACTACTTCATATTCCTCTTAAATATACTACTTCATATTCCTCTTAAATATACTACTTCATTATCCTCTTAAATATACTACTTCATATACCTCTTAAACATATTACTTCATATTTCTCTTGAATATACTACTTCATATTTTTCTTAAACGTACTACTTCATATTCCTCTTAAACATACTACTTCATATTTCTCTTAAATATACTACTTCATATTCCTCTTAAATATACTACTTCATATTCCTCTTAAATATACTACTTCATATTCCTCTTAAACATACTACTTCATATTCCTGTTAAACATACTACTTCATATTCTTCTTAAGCATATTACTTCATATTCCTCTTAAACATACTACTTCATATTCCTCTTAAATATACTACTTCATATTCCTATTAAACATACTACTTCATATTCCTCTTAAATATACTACTTCATATTCCTCTTAAACATACTACTTCGTATTCCTCTTAAAAATACTACTTCATATTCCTCTTAAACATACTACTTCATATTTCTCTTAAACATACTACTTCATATTCCTCTTAAATATACTACTTCATATTACTCTTAAATATACTACTTCATATTCCTCTTAAACATACTACTTCATATTCCTCTTAAACATACTACTTCATATTCCTGTTAAACATACTACTTCATATTCCTCTTAACCATACTACTTCATATTCCTCTAAAACATACTACTTCATATTCCTCTTAAACATACTACTTCATATTCCTCTTAAATATACTACTTCATATTCCTCTTAAACATACTACTTCATTATCTTCTTAAATATACTACTTCATATTCCTCTTAAACATATTACTTCATATTTCTCTTAAATATACTACTTCATATTCCTCTTAAACATACTATTTCATATTCCTCTTAAACATACTACTTCATATTCCTCTTAAACATACTACTTCATATTCCTCTTAAACATACTACTTCATATTCCTCTTAGACATACTATTTCGTATTCCTCTTAAACATACTACTTCATATTCCTCTTAAATATACTACTTGATATTCCTCTTAAACATACTACTTCATATTCCTCTTAAACATACTACTTCATATTCCTCTTAAATATACTACTTCATATTCCTCTTAAATATACTACTTCATATTCCTCTTAAATATACTACTTCATATTCCTCTTAAGCATACTACTTCATATTCCTCTTAAACATACTACTTCATATTCCTCTTAAACATACTACTTCATATTCCTCTTAAACATACTACTTCATATTCCTCTTAAACATATTACTTCATATTCCTCTTAAACATACTACTTTATATTCCTCTTAAATATACTACTTCATATTCCTCTTAAATATACTACTTCATTATCTCTCTTAAATATACTATTTCATATTCCTCTTAAGCATATTACTTCATATTTCTCTTGAATATACTACTTCATATTTCTCTTAAACGTACTACTTCATATTCCTCTTAAACATACTACTTCATATTTCCCTTAAATATACTACTTCATATTCCTCTTAAATATACTACTTCTAATTCCTCTTAAATATACTACTTCATATTCCTCTTAAACATACTACTTCATATTCCTCTTAAACATAATACTTCATATTCCTCTTAAACATATTACTTCATATTCCTCTTAAACATACTACTTCATATTCCTCTTAAATATACTACTTCATATTCCTATTAAACATACTACTTCATATTCCTCTTAAATATACTACTTCATATTCCTCTTAAACATACTACTTCGTATTCCTCTTAAATATACTACTTCATATTCCTCTTAAACATACTACTTCATATTCCTCTTAAACATACTACTTCATATTTCTCTTAAACATACTACTTCATATTCCTCTTAAATATACTACTTCATATTACTCTTAAATATACTACTTCATATTCCTCTAAAACATACTACTTCATATTCCTCTTAAACATACTACTTCATATTCCTCTTAAACATATTACTTCATATTCCTCTTAAACATACTACTTCATTATCCTCTTAAATATACTACTTCATATTATCTTAAACATATTACTTCATATTTCTCTTAAATATACTACTTCATATTCCTCTTAAACATACTATTTCATATTCCTCTTAAACATACAACTTCATATTCCTCTTAAACATACTACTTCATATTCCTCTTAAACATACTACTTCATATTCCTCTTAGACATACTATTTCATATTCCTCTTAAATATACTACTTCATATTCCTCTTAAATATACTATTTCATATTCCTCTTAAATATACTACTTCATATTCCTCTTAAGCATACTACTTCATATTCTTCTTAAACATACTACTTCATATTCCTCTTAAACATACTACTTCATATTCCTCTTAAACATACTACTTCATATTCCTCTTAAACATATTACTTCATATTCCTCTTAAACATACTACTTCATATTCCTCTTAAATATACTACTTCATATTCCTCTTAAATATACTACTTCATTATCCTCTTAAATATACTATTTCATATTCCTCTTAAACATATTACTTCATATTTCTCTTAAATATACTACTTCATATTCCTCTTAAACATACTATTTCATATTCCTCTTAAACATACTACTTCATATTCCTCTTAAACATACTACTTCATATTCCTCTTAAACATACTACTTCATATTCCTCTTAGACTTACTATTTCATATTCCTCTTAAATATACTACTTCATATTCCTCTTAAATATACTACTTCATATTCCTCTTAAATATACTACTTCATATTCCTCTTAAGCATACTACTTCATATTCTTCTTAAACATACTACTTCATATTCCTCTTAAACATACTACTTCATATTCCTCTTAAACATACTACTTCATATTCCTCTTAAACATATTACTTCATATTCCTCTTAAACATACTACTTCATATTCCTCTTAAATATACTACTTCATATTCCTCTTAAATATACTACTTCATTATCCTCTTAAATATACTACTTCATATACCTCTTAAACATATTACTTCATATTTCTCTTGAATATACTACTTCATATTTTTCTTAAACGTACTACTTCATATTCCTCTTAAACATACTACTTCATATTTCTCTTAAATATACTACTTCATATTCCTCTTAAATATACTACTTCATATTTCTCTTAAATATACTACTTCATATTCCTCTTAAACATACTACTTCATATTCCTCTTAAACATACTACTTCATATTCTTCTTAAACATATTACTTCATATTCCTCTTAAACATACTACTTCATATTCCTCTTAAATATACTACTTCATATTCCTATTAAACATACTACTTCATATTCCTCTTAAATATACTACTTCATATTCCTCTTAAACATACTACTTCGTATTCCTCTTAAATATACTACTTCATATTCCTCTTAAACATTCTACTTCATATTCCTCTTAAACATACTACTTCATATTTCTCTTAAACATACTACTTCATATTCCTCTTAAATATACTACTTCATATTACTCTTAAATATACTACTTCATATTCCTCTTAAACATACTACTTCATATTCCTCTTAAACATACTACTTCATATTCCTGTTAAACATACTACTTCATATTCCTCTTAACCATACTACTTCATATTCCTCTAAAACATACTACTTCATATTCCTCTTAAACATACTACTTCATATTCCTCTTAGACATACTATTTCATATTCCTCTTAAACATACTACTTCATATTCCTCTTAAATATACTACTTGATATTCCTCTTAAACATACTACTTCATATTCCTCTTAAACATACTACTTCATATTCCTCTTAAATATACTACTTCATATTCCTCTTAAATATACTACTTCATATTCCTCTTAAATATACTACTTCATATTCCTCTTAAGCATACTACTTCATATTCCTCTTAAACATACTACTTCATATTTCTCTTAAACATACTACTTCATATTCCTCTTAAACATACTACTTCATATTCCTCTTAAACATATTACTTCATATTCCTCTTAAACATACTACTTCATATTCCTCTTAAATATACTACTTCATATTCCTCTTAAATATACTACTTCATTATCTCTCTTAAATATACTATTTCATATTCCTCTTAAGCATATTACTTCATATTTCTCTTGAATATACTACTTCATATTTCTCTTAAACGTACTACTTCATATTCCTCTTAAACATACTACTTCATATTTCCCTTAAATATACTACTTCATATTCCTCTTAAATATACTACTTCATATTCCTCTTAAATATACTACTTCATATTCCTCTTAAACATACTACTTCATATTCCTCTTAAACATACTACTTCATATTCCTCTTAAACATATTACTTCATATTCCTCTTAAACATACTACTTCATATTCCTCTTAAATATACTACTTCATATTCCTATTAAACATACTACTTCATATTCCTCTTAAATATACTACTTCATATTCCTCTTAAACATACTACTTCGTATTCCTCTTAAATATACTACTTCATATTCCTCTTAAACATACTACTTCATATTCCTCTTAAACATACTACTTCATATTTCTCTTAAACATACTACTTCATATTCATCTTAAATATACTACTTCATATTACTCTTAAATATACTACTTCATATTCCTCTAAAACATACTACTTCATATTCCTCTTAAACATACTACTTCATATTCCTCTTAAACATATTACTTCATATTCCTCTTAAACATACTACTTCATTATCCTCTTAAATATACTACTTCATATTCCTCTTAAACATATTACTTCATATTTCTCTTAAATATACTACTTCATATTCCTCTTAAACATACTATTTCATATTCCTCTTAAACATACTACTTCATATTCCTCTTAAACATACTACTTCATATTCCTCTTAAACATACTACTTCATATTCCTCTTAGACATACTATTTCATATTCCTCTTAAATATACTACTTCATATTCCTCTTAAATATACTACTTCATATTCCTCTTAAATATACTACTTCATATTCCTCTTAAGCATACTACTTCATATTCTTCTTAAACATACTACTTCATATTCCTCTTAAACATACTACTTCATATTCCTCTTAAACATACTACTTCATAGTCCTCTTAAACATATTACTTCATATTCCTCTTAAACATACTACTTCATATTCCTCTTAAATATACTACTTCATATTCCTCTTAAATATACTACTTCATTATCCTCTTAAATATACTATTTCATATTCCTCTTAAACATATTACTTCATATTTCTCTTGAATATACTACTTTATATTCCTCTTAAACGTACTACTTCATATTCCTCTTAAACATACTACTTCATATTTCTCTTAAATATACTACTTCATATTCCTCTTAAATATACTACTTCATATTCCTCTTAAATATACTACTTCATATTCCTCTTAAACATACTACTTCATATTCCTCTTAAACATACTACTTCATATTCCTTTTATACATATTACTTCATATTCCTCTTAAACATACTACTTCATATTCCTCTTAAATATACTACTTTATATTCCTCTTAGACATACTACTTCATATTCCTCTTAAATATACTACTTCATATTCCTCTTAAACATACTACTTCGTATTCCTCTTAAATATACTACTTCATATTCCTCTTAAACATACTACTTCATATTCCTCTTAAACATACTACTTCATATATCTCTTAAACATACTACTTCATATTCCTCTTAAATATACTACTTCATATTACCCTTAAATATACTACTTCATATTCCTCTTAAACATACTACTTCATATTCCTCTTAAACATACTACTTCATATTCTTGTTAAACATACTACTTCATATTCTTCTTAAACATACTACTTCATATTCCTCTTAAATATACTACTTCATATTCCTCTTAAACATACTACTTGATATTCCTCTTAAACATACTACTTCATATTCCTCCTAAACATACTACTTCATATTCCTCTTAAATATACTACTTCATATTCCTCTTAAATATACTACTTCATATTCCTCTTAAACATACTACTTCATATTCCTCTTAAACATACTACTTCATATTCCTCCTAAACATATTACTTCATATTCCTCTTAAACATACTACTTCATATTCCTCTTAAATATACTACTTCATATTCCTCTTAAATATACTACTTCATATTCCTCTTAAGCATACTACTTCATATTCTTCTTAAACATACTACTTCATATTCCTCTTAAACATACTACTTCATATTCCTCTTAAACATACTACTTCATATTCCTCTTAAACATATTACTTCATATTCCTCTTAAACATACTACTTCATATTCCTCTTAAATATACTACTTCATATTCCTCTTAAATATACTACTTCATTATCCTCTTAAATATACTATTTCATATTCCTCTTAAACATATTACTTCATATTTTTCTTGAATATACTACTTTATATTCCTCTTAAACGTACTACTTCATATTCCTCTTAAACATACTACTTCATATTTCTCTTAAATATACTACTTCATATTCCTCTTAAATATACTACTTCATATTCCTATTAAACATACTACTTCGTATTCCTCTTAAATATACTACTTCATATTCCTCTTAAACATTCTACTTCATATTCCTCTTAAACATACTACTTCATATTCCTCTTAAACATACTACTTCATATTCCTCTTAAATATACTACTTTATATTCCTCTTAGACATACTACTTCATATTCCTCTTAAATATACTACTTCATATTCCTCTTAAACATACTACTTCGTATTCCTCTTAAATATACTACTTCATATTCCTCTTAAACATACTACTTCATATTACTCTTAAATATACTACTTCATATTCCTCTTAAACATACTACTTCATATTCCTCTTAAACATACTACTTCATATTCTTGTTAAACATACTACTTCATATTCTTCTTAAACATACTACTTCATATTCCTCTTAAATATACTACTTCATATTCCTCTTAAACATACTACTTGATATTCCTCTTAAACATACTACTTCATATTCCTCCTAAACATACTACTTCATATTCCTCTTAAATATACTACTTCATATTCCTCTTAAATATACTACTTCATATTCCTCTTAAATATACTACTTCATATTCCTCTTAAGCATACTACTTCATATTCCTCTTAAACATACTACTTCATATTCCTCTTAAACATACTACTTCATATTCCTCTTAAACATACTACTTCATATTCCTCCTAAACATATTACTTCATATTCCTCTTAAACATACTACTTCATATTCCTCTTAAATATACTACTTCATATTCCTCTTAAATATACTACTTCATTATCCTCTTAAATATACTACTTCATATTCCTCTTAAACATATTACTTCATATTTCTCTTGAATATACTACTTCATATTTTTCTTAAACGTACTAATTCATATTCCTCTTAAACATACTACTTCATATTTTTCTTAAATATACTACCTCATATTCCTCTTAAATATACTACTTCATATTCCTCTTAAATATACTACTTCATATTCCTCTTAAACATACTACTTCATATTCCTCCTAAACATACAACTTCATATTCCTCTTAAACATATTACTTCATATTCCTCTTAAACATACTACTTCATATTCCTCTTAAATATACTACTTCATATTCCTATTAAACATACTACTTCATATTCCTCTTAAATATACTACTTCATATTCCTCTTAAACATACTACTTCGTATTCCTCTTAAATATACTACTTCATATTCCTCTTAAACATTCTACTTCATATTCCTCTTAAACATACTACTTCATATTTCTCTTAAACATACTACTTCATATTCCTCTTAAATATACTACTTCATATTACTCTTAAATATACTACTTCATATTCCCCTTAAACATACTACTTCATATTCCTCTTAAACATACTACTTCATATTCCTGTTAAACATACTACTTCATATTCCTCTTAACCATACTACTTCATATTCCTCTAAAACATACTACTTCATATTCCTCTTAAACATACTACTTCATATTCCTCTTAAATATACTACTTCATATTCCTCTTAAACATACTACTTCATATTCCTCTTAAACATACTACTTCATATTCCTCTTAAACATACTACTTCATATTCCTCTTAAACATATTACTTCATATTCCTCTTAAACATACTACTTCATATTCCTCTTAAATATACTACTTCTTATTCCTCTTAAATATACTGCTTCATTATCCTCTTAAATATACTATTTCATATTCCTCTTAAACATATTACTTCATATTTCTCTTGAATATACTACTTCATATTCCTCTTAAACGTACTACTTCATATTCCTCTTAAACATACTACTTCATATATCTCTTAAATATACTACTTCATATTCCTCTTTAATATACTACTTCATATTCCTCTTAAATATACTACTTCATATTCCTCTTAAACATACTGCTTCATATTCCTCTTAAACATACTACTTTATATTCCTCTTAAACATATTACTTCATATTCCTCTTCAACATACTACTTCATATTCCTCTTAAATATACTACTTCATATTCCTCTTAAACATACTACTTCATATTCCTCTTAAATATACTACTTCATATTCCTCTTAAACATACTACTTCGTATTCCTCTTAAATATACTACTTCATATTCCTCTTAAACATACTACTTCATATTCCTCTTAAACATACTACTTCATATTTCTCTTAAACATACTACTTCATATTCCTCTTAAACATACTACTTCATATTCCTCTATGACATACTACTTCATATTCCTCTTAAACATACTACTTCATATTCCTCTTAAATATACTACTTCATATTCCTCTTAAACATACTACTTCATTATCCTCTTAAATATACTACTTCATATTCCTCTTAAACATATTACTTCATATTTCTCTTAAATATACTACTTCATATTACTCTTAAACATACTATTTCATATTCCTCTTAAACATACTACTTCATATTCCTCTTAAATATACTACTTCATATTCCTCTTAAATATACTACTTCATATTCCTCTTAAATATACTACTTCATTATCCTCTCAAATACACTACTTCATATTCCTCTTAAACATATTACTTCATATTTCTCTTAAATATACTACTTCATATTCCTCTTAAACATACTATTTCATATTCCTCTTAAACATACTACTTCATATTCCTCTTAAATATACAACTTCATATTTCTCTTAAATATACTACTTCATATTACTCTTAAACATTCTACTTCATATTCCTCTTAAACATACTACTTCATATTCCTCTTAAACATACAACTTCATATTTCTCTTAAACATACTACTTCATATTCCTCTTAAATATACTACTTCATATTTCTCTTAAACATACTGCTTCATATTCCTCTTAAATATACTACTTCATATTACTCTTAAATATACTACTTCATATTCCTCTTAAACATACTACTTCATATTGCTCTTAAACATACTACTTCATATTCCTGTTAAACATACTACTTCATATTCCTCTTAAACATACTACTTCATATTCCTCTATAACATACTACTTCATATTCCTCTTAAACATACTACTTCATATTCCTCTTAAATATACTACTTCATATTCCTCTTAAACATACTACTTCATTATCCTCTTAAATATACTACTTCATATTCCTCTTAAACATATTACTTCATATTTCTCTTAAACATACTACTTCATATTCGTCTTAAACATACTACTTCATATTCCTCTTAGACATACTATTTCATATTCCTCTTAAACATACTACTTCATATTCCTCTTAAATATACTACTTCATATTCCTCTTAAATATACTACTTCATATTTCTCTTAAGCATACTACTTCATATTCTTCTTAAACATACAACTTCATATTCCTCTTAAACATACTACTTCAAATTCCTCTTAAACATACTACTTCATATTCCTCTTAAACAAATTACTTTATATTCCTCTTAAACATACTACTTCATATTCCTCTTAAATATACTACATCTTATTCCTCTTAAATATACTGCTTCATTATCCTCTTAAATATACTATTTCATATTCCTCTTAAACATATTACTTCATATTTCTCTTGAATATACTACTTCATATTCCTCTTAAACGTACTACTTCATATTCCTCTTAAACATACTACTTCATATTTCTCTTAAATATACTACTTCATATTCCTCTTAAATATACTACTTCATATTCCTCTTAAATATACTACTTCATATTCCTCTTAAACATACTGCTCCATATTCCTCTTAAACATACTACTTCATATTCCTCTTAAACATATTACTTCATATTCCTCTTAAACATACAACTTCATATTCCTCTTAAATATACTACTTCATATTCCTCTTAAACATACTACTTCATATTCCTCTTAAATATACTACTTCATATTCCTCTTAAACATACTACTTCGTATTCCTCTTAAATATACTACTTCATATTCCTCTTAAACATACTACTTCATATTCCTCTTAAACATACTACTTCATATTTCTCTTAAACATACTACTTCATATTCCTCTTAAACATACTACTTCATATTCCTCTATGACATACTACTTCATATTCCTCTTAAACATACTACTTCATATTTCTCTTAAATATACTACTTCATATTCCTCTTAAACATACTACTTCATTATCCTCTTAAATATACTACTTCATATTCCTCTTAAACATATTACTTCATATTTCTCTTAAATATACTACTTCATATTACTCTTAAACATACTATTTCATATTCCTTTTAAACATACTACTTCATATTCCTCTTAAATATACTACTTCATATTCCTTTTAAACATATCACTTCATATTCCTCTTAAATATACTACTTCATTATCCTCTCAAATATACTACTTCATATTCCTCTTAAACATATTACTTCATATTTCTCTTAAATATACTACTTCATATTCCTCTTAAACATACTATTTCATATTCCTCTTAATTATACTACTTCATATTCCTCTTAAATATACAACTTCATATTTCTCTTAAATATACTACTTCATATTACTCTTAAACATTCTACTTCATATTCCTCTTAAACATACTACTTCATATTCCTCTTAAACATGCAACTTCATATTTCTCTTAAACATACTACTTCATATTCCTCTTAAATATACTACTTCATATTTCTCTTAAACATACTACTTCATATTCCTCTTAAATATACTACTTCATATTACTCTTAAATATACTACTTCATATTCCTCTTAAACATACTACTTCATATTGCTCTTAAACATACTACTTCATATTCCTGTTAAACATACTACTTCATATTCCTCTTAAACATACTACTTCATATTCCTCTTAAACATACTACTTCATATTCCTCTTAAATATACTACTTCATATTCCTCTTAAATATACTACTTCATATTCCTCTTAAATGTACTACTTCATTATCCTCTCAAATATACTACTTCATATTCCTCTTAAACATATTACTTCATATTTCTCTTAAATATACTACTTCATATTCCTCTTAAACATACTATTTCATATTCCTCTTAAACATACTACTTCATATTCCTCTTAAATATACAACTTCATATTTCTCTTAAATATACTACTTCATATTACTCTTAAACATTCTACTTCATATTTTTCTTAAACATACAACTTCATATTCCTCTTAAACATACAACTTCATATTCCTCTTAAACATACAACTTCATATTCCTCTTAAATATACTACTTCATATTCCTGTTAAACATACTACTTCATATCACTCTAAAATATACTACTTCATATTCCTCTTAAGCATATTACTTCATATTCCTCTTAAACATACTACTTCATATTCCTCTTAAATATACTACTTCATATTCCTCTTAAATATACTACTTCATATTCCTCTTAAACATACTACTTCATATTCCTCTTAAACATACTACTTCATATTCCTCTTAAACATACTACTTCATATTCTTCTTAAATATACAACTTCATATTCCTCTTAAACATACTACTTCATATTCCTCTTAAATATACTACTTCATATTCCTCTTAAACATACTACTTCATATTCCTCTTAAATATACTACTTCATATTCCTCTTAAACATACTACTTCATATTCCTCTTAAACATACTACATCATATTCCTCTTAGACATACCACTTCATATTCCTCTTAAATATACTACTTCATGTTCCTCTTAAACATACTACTTCGTATTCCTCTTAAATATACTACTTCATATTCCTCTTAAACATACTACTTCATATTCCTCTTAAATATACTACTTCATATTTCTCTTAAACATACTACTTCATATTCCTCTTAAACATACTACTTCATATTCCTCTATGACATACTACTTCATATTCCTCTTAAACATACTACTTCATATTCCTCTTAAATATACTACTTCATATTCCTCTTAAACATACTACTTCATTATCCTCTTAAATATACTACTTCATGTTCCTCTTAAACATACTACTTCATATTCCTCTTAAATATACTACTTCATATTCCTCTTAAATATACTACTTCATATTCCTCTTAAACATACTACTTCATATTCCTCCTAAACATACTACTTCATATTCCTCTTAAACATATTACTTCATATTCCTCTTAAACATACTACTTCATATTCCTCTTAAATATACTACTTCATATTCCTATTAAACATACTACTTCATATTCCTCTTAAATATACTACTTCATATTCCTCTTAAACATACTACTTCATATTCCTCTTAAATATACTACTTCATATTCCTCTTAAACATACTACTTCATTATCCTCTTAAATATACTACTTCATATTCCTCTTAAACATATTACTTCATATTTCTCTTAAATATACTACTTCATATTCCTCTTAAACATACTATTTCATATTCCTCTTAAAAATACTACTTTATATTCCTCTTAAACATACTACTTCATATTCCTCTTAAACATACTACTTCATATTCCTCTTAGACATACTATTTCATATTCCTCTTAAACATACTACTTCATATTCCTCTTAAATATACTACTTCATATTCCTCTTAAATATACTACTTCATATTTCTCTTAAGCATACTACTTCATATTCTTCTTAAACATACAACTTCATATTCCTCTTAAACATACTACTTCATATTCCTCTTAAACATACTACTTCATATTCCTCTTAAACATATTACTTCATATTCCTCTTAAACATACTACTTCATATTCCTCTTAAATATACTACTTCTTATTCCTCTTAAATATACTGCTTCATTATCCTCTTAAATATACTATTTCATATTCCTCTTAAACATATTACTTCATATTTCTCTTGAACATACTACTTCATATTCCTCTTAAACGTACTACTTCATATTCCTCTTAAACATACTACTTCATATTTCTCTTAAATATACTACTTCATATTCCTCTTAAATATACTACTTCATATTCCTCTTAAATATACTACTTCATATTTCTCTTAAACATACTGCTTCATATTCCTCTTAAACATACTACTTCATATTCCTCTTAAACATATGACTTCATATTCCTCTTAAACATACTACTTCATATTCCTCTTAAATATACTACTTCATATTCCTCTTAAACATACTACTTCATATTCCTCTTAAATATACAACTTCATATTCCTCTTAAACATACTACTTCGTATTCCTCTTAAATATACTACTTCATATTCCTCTTAAACATACTACTTCATATTCCTCTTAAACATACTACTTCATATTTCTCTTAAACATACTACTTCATATTCCTCTTAAACATACTACTTCATATTCCTCTATGACATACTACTTCATATTCCTCTTAAACATACTACTTCATATTCCTCTTAAATATACTACTTCATATTCCTCTTAAACATACTACTTCATTATCCTCTTAAATATACTACTTCATATTCCTCTTAAACATATTACTTCATATTTCTCTTAAATATACTACTTCATATTACTCTTAAACATACTATTTCATATTCCTCTTAAACATACTACTTCATATTCCTCTTAAATATACTACTTCATATTCCTCTTAAATATACTACTTCATATTCCTCTTAAATATACTACTTCATTATCCTCTCAAATATACTACTTCATATTCCTCTTAAACATATTACTTCATATTTCTCTTAAATATACTACTTCATATTCCTCTTAAACATACTATTTCATATTCCTCTTAAACATACTACTTCATATTCCTCTTAAATATACAACTTCATATTTCTCTTAAATATACTACTTCATATTACTCTTAAACATTCTACTTCATATTCCTCTTAAACATACTACTTCATATTCCTCTTAAACATACAACTTCATATTTCTCTTAAACATACTACTTCATATACCTCTTAAATATACTACTTCATATTTCTCTTAAACATACTACTTCATATTCCTCTTAAATATACTACTTCATATTACTCTTAAATATACTACTTCATATTCCTCTTAAACATACTACTTCATATTGCTCTTAAACATACTACTTCATATTCCTGTTAAACATACTACTTCATATTCCTCTTAAACATACTACTTCATATTCCTCTATAACATACTACTTCATATTCCTCTTAAACATACTACTTCATATTCCTCTTAAATATACTACTTCATATTCCTCTTAAACATACTACTTCATTATCCTCTTAAATATACTACTTCATATTCCTCTTAAACATATTACTTCATATTTCTCTTAAATATACTACTTCATATTACTCTTAAACATACTATTTCATATTCCTCTTTAACATACTACTTCATATTCCTCTTAAATATACTACTTCATATTCCTCTTAAATCTACTACTTCATATTCCTCTTAAATATACTACTTCATTATCCTCTCAAATATACTACTTCATATTCCTCTTAAACATATTACTTCATATTTCTCTTAAATATACTACTTCATATTCCTCTTAAACATACTATTTCATATTCCTCTTAAACATACTACTTCATATTCCTCTTAAATATACAACTTCATATTTCTCTTAAATATACTACTTCATATTACTCTTAAACATTCTACTTCATATTTTTCTTAAACATACAACTTCATATTCCTCTTAAACATACAACTTCATATTCCTCTTAAACATACAACTTCATATTCCTCTTAAATATACTACTTCATATTCCTGTTAAACATACTACTTCATATCACTCTAAAATATACTACTTCATATTCCTCTTAAGCATATTACTCCATATTCCTCTTAAACATACTACTTCATATTCCTCTTAAATATACTACTTCATATTCCTCTTAAATATACTACTTCATATTCCTCTTAAACATACTACTTCATATTCCTCTTAAACATACTACTTCATATTCCTCTTAAACATACTACTTCATATTCCTCTTAAATATACAACTTCATATTCCTCTTAAACATACTACTTCATATTCCTCTTAAATATACTACTTCATATTCCTCTTAAACATACTACTTCATATTCCTCTTAAATATACTACTTCATATTCCTCTTAAACATACTACTTCATATTCCTCTTAAACATACTACATCATATTCCTCTTAGACATACCACTTCATATTCCTCTTAAATATACTACTTTATGTTCCTCTTAAACATACTACTTCATATTCCTCTTAAATATACTACTTCATATTTCTCTTAAACATATTACTTCATATTCCTCTTAAATATACTACTTCATATTCCTCTTAAACATAATACTTCATATTCCTCTTAAACATACTACTTCATATTCCTCTTATACATACTACTTCATATTCCTCTTAAACATACTACTTCATATTCCTCTTAAATATACTACTGCATATTCGTTTTAAACATACTATTTCATATTGCTCTTAAATATACTACTTCATATTCCTCTTAAACATACTACTTCGTATTCCCCTTAAACACATACTACTTCATATTCGTCTTAAACATACTACTTCATATTCCTCTTAAACAAACTACTTCATATTCCTCTTAAATATACTACTGCATATTCGTCTTAAACATACTACTTCATATTGCTCTTAAATATACTACTTCATATTCCTCTTAAACATACTACTTCGTATTCCCCTTGAACACATACTACTTCATATTCCTCTTAAACATACTACTTCATATTCCTCTTAAACATACTACTTCATATTCCTTTTAAACATACTACTTCATATTCCTCTTAAACATACTACTTCATATTGCTCTTAAATATACTACTTCATATTCCTCTTAAACATACTACTTCATATTCCTCTTAAATATACTACTTTATATTGCTCTTAAACATACTACTTCATATTCATCTTAAATATACTACTTCATATTCCTCTAAACCATACTACTTCATATTCCTCTTAAACATACTATTTCATATTTCTCTTAAACATACTACTTCATATTCCTCTTAAATATACTACTTCATATTACTCTTAAATATACTACTTCATATTCCTCTTAAGCATACTACTTCATATTCCTCTTAAACATACTACTTCATATTCCTCTTAAACATACTACTTCATATTCCTCTTAAACATACTACTTCATATTGCTCTTAAATATACTACTTCATATTCCTCTTAAATATACTACTTCATTATCCTCTTAAATATACTACTTCATATTCCTCTTAAACATATTACTTCATATTTCTCTTGAATATACTACTTCATATTCCTCTTAAACGGACTACTTCATATTCCTCTTAAACATACTACTTCATATTTCTCTTAAACATACTACTTCATATTCCTCTTAAACATACTACTTCATATTCCTCTTAAACATACTACTTCATATTCCTCTAAAATATACTACTTCATATTCCTCTTAAACATACTACTTCATATTCCTCTTAAACATACTACATCATATTCCTCTTAGACATACCACTTCATATTCCTCTTAAATATACTACTTCATGTTCCTCTTAAACATACTACTTCATATTCCTCTTAAATATACTACTTCATATTTCTCTTAAACATATTACTTCATATTCCTCTTAAATATACTACTTCATATTCCTCTTAAACATAATACTTCATATTCCTCTTAAACATACTACTTCATATTCCTCTTATACATACTACTTCATATTCCTCTTAAACATACTACTTCATATTCCTCTTAAATATACTACTGCATATTCGTCTTAAACATACTATTTCATATTGCTCTTAAATATACTACTTCATATTCCTCTTAAACATACTACTTCGTATTCCCCTTAAACACATACTACTTCATATTCGTCTTAAACATACTACTTCATATTCCTCTTAAACATACTACTTCATATTCCTCTTAAATATACTACTGCATATTCGTCTTAAACATACTACTTCATATTGCTCTTAAATATACTACTTCATATTCCTCTTAAACATACTACTTCGTATTCCCCTTAAACACATACTACTTCATATTCCTCTTAAACATACTACTTCATATTCCTCTTAAACATACTACTTCATATTCCTTTTAAACATACTACTTCATATTCCTCTTAAACATACTACTTCATATTGCTCTTAAATATACTACTTCATATTCCTCTTAAACATACTACTTCATATTCCTCTTAAATATACTACTTTATATTGCTCTTAAACATACTACTTCATATTCGTCTTAAATATACTACTTCATATTCCTCTAAACCATACTACTTCATATTCCTCTTAAACATACTATTTCATATTTCTCTTAAACATACTACTTCATATTCCTCTTAAATATACTACTTCATATTACTCTTAAATATACTACTTCATATTCCTCTTAAGCATACTACTTCATATTCCTCTTAAACATACTACTTCATATTCCTCTTAAACATACTACTTCATATTCCTCTTAAACATACTACTTCATATTGCTCTTAAATATACTACTTCATATTCCTCTTAAATATACTACTTCATTATCCTCTTAAATATACTACTTCATATTCCTCTTAAACATATTACTTCATATTTCTCTTGAATATACTACTTCATATTCCTCTTAAACGGACTACTTCATATTCCTCTTAAACATACTACTTCATATTTCTCTTAAACATACTACTTCATATTCCTCTTAAACATACTACTTCATATTCCTCTTAAACATACTACTTCATATTCCTCTTAAACATACTACTACATATTCCTCTTAAACATACTACTTCATATTCCTCTTAAATATACTACTTTATATTGCTCTTAAACATACTACTTCATATTCGTCTTAAATATACTACTTCATATTCCTCTAAACCATACTACTTCATATTCCTCTTAAACATACTATTTCATATTTCTCTTAAACATACTACTTCATATTCCTCTTAAATATACTACTTCATATTACTCTTAAATATACTACTTCATATTCCTCTTAAGCATACTACTTCATATTCCTCTTAAACATACTACTTCATATTCCTCTTAAACATACTACTTCATATTCCTCTTAAACATACTACTTCATATTCTTCTTAAACTTACTACTTCATATTCCTCTTAAACATACTACTTCATATTGCTCTTAAATATACTACTTCATATTCCTCTTAAATATACTACTTCATTATCCTCTTAAATATACTACTTCATATTCCTCTTAAACATATTACTTCATATTTCTCTTGAATATACTGCTTCATATTCCTCTTAAACGGACTACTTCATATTCCTCTTAAACATACTACTTCATATTTCTCTTAAACATACTACTTCATATTCCTCTTAAACATACTACTTCATATTCCTCTTAAACATACTACTTCATATTCCTCTTAAACATACTACTTCATATTCCTCTTAAATATACTACTTCATATTCCTCTTAAACATACTACTTCATATTCCTCTTAAATATACTACTGCATATTCCTCTTAAACATACTACTTCATATTCCTCTTAAATATACTACTTCATATTCCCATTAAACATACTACTTCATATTCCTCTTAAACATACTTCTTCATATTTCTCTTAAACATACTACTTCATATTCCTCTTAAACATACTACTTCATATTCCTCTTAAATATACTACTGCATATTCCTCTTAAACATACTACTTCATATTCCTCTTAAATACACTACTTCATATTCCTCTTAAACATACAACTTCATATTCCCCTTAAACACATACTACTTCATATTCGTCTTAAACATACTACTTCATATTCCTTTTAAATATACTACTTCATATTCCTCTTAAATATACTACTTCATATTCCTCTTAAACATACTACTTGATATTCCTCTTAAACATACTACTTCATATTCCTCTTAAACATACTACTTCATATTCCTCTTAAACATACTACTTCATATTCCTCTTAAATATACTACTTCATATTCCTCTTAAACATACTACTTCATATTCCTCTTAAAAATACTACATCATATTCCTCTTAAACATACTACTTCATATTCCTCTTAAACATACTACATCATATTCCTCTTAGACATACCACTTCATATTCCTCTTAAATATACTACTTCATGTTCCTCTTAAACATACTACTTCATATTCCTCTTAAATATACTACTTCATATTTCTCTTAAACATTTTACTTCATATTCCTCTTAAATATACTACTTCATATCCCTCTTAAACATAATACTTCATATTCCTCTTAAACATATTACTTCATATTCCTCTTATACATACTACTTCATATTCCTCTTAAACATACTACTTCATATTCCTCTTAAATATACTACTGCATATTCGTCTTAAACATACTACTTCATATTGCTCTTAAATATACTACTTCATATTCCTCTTAAACATACTACTTCGTATTCCCCTTAAACACATACTACTTCATATTCGTCTTAAACATACTACTTCATATTCCTCTTAAACATACTACTTCATATTCGTCTTAAATATACTACTGCATATTCGTCTTAAACATACTACTTCATATTGCTCTTAAATATACTACTTCATATTCCTCTTAAACATACTACTTCGTATTCCCCTTAAACACATACTACTTTATATTCCTCTCAAACATACTACTTCATATTCCTCTTAAACATACTACTTCATATTCCTTTTAAACATACTACTTCATATTCCTCTTAAACATACTACTTCATATTGCTCTTAAATATACTACTTCATATTCCTCTTAAACATACTACTTCATATTCCTCTTAAATATACTACTTTATATTGCTCTTAAACATACTACTTCATATTCGTCTTAAATATACTACTTCATATTCCTCTAAACCATACTACTTCATATTCCTCTTAAACATACTATTTCATATTTCTCTTAAACATACTACTTCATATTCCTCTTAAATATACTACTTCATATTACTCTTAAATATACTACTTCATATTCCTCTTAAGCATACTACTTCATATTCCTCTTAAACATACTACTTCATATTCCTCTTAAACATACTACTTCATATTCCTCTTAAACATACTACTTCATATTCTTCTTAAACTTACTACTTCATATTCCTCTTAAACATACTACTTCATATTGCTCTTAAATATACTACTTCATATTCCTCTTAAATATACTACTTCATTATCCTCTTAAATATACTACTTCATATTCCTCTTAAACATACTACTTCGTATTCCCCTTAAACACATACTACTTCATATTCCTCTTAAACATACTACTTCATATTCCTCTTAAATATACTACTTCATATTCCTCTTAAACATACTACTTCATATTCCTCTTAAATATACTACTTTATATTGCTCTTAAACATACTACTTCATATTCGTCTTAAATATACTACTGCATATTCCTCTTAAACATATTACTTCATATTTCTCTTCAATATACTACTTCATATTCCTCTTAAACGGACTACTTCATATTCCTCTTAAACATACTACTTCATATTTCTCTTAAACATACTACTTCATATTCCTCTTAAATATACTACTTCATATTCCTCTAAACCATACTACTTCATATTCCTCTTAAACATACTATTTCATATTTCTCTTAAACATACTACTTCATATTCCTCTTAAATATACTACTTCATATTACTCTTAAATATACTACTTCATATTCCTCTTAAGCATACTACTTCATATTCCTCTTAAACATACTACTTCATATTCCTCTTAAACATACTACTTCATATTCGTCTTAAACATACTACTTCATATTCTTCTTAAACTTACTACTTCATATTCCTCTTAAACATACTACTTCATATTGCTCTTAAATATACTACTTCATATTCCTCTTAAATATACTACTTCATTATCCTCTTAAATATACTACTTCATATTCCTCTTAAACATACTACTTCGTATTCCACTTAAACACATACTACTTCATATTCCTCTTAAACATACTACTTCATATTCCTCTTAAACATACTACTTCATATTCCTTTTAAACATACTACTTCATATTCCTCTTAAACATACTACTTCATATTGCTCTTAAATATACTACTTCATATTCCTCTTAAACATACTACTTCATATTCCTCTTAAATATACTACTTTATATCGCTCTTAAACATACTACTTCATATTCCTCTTAAATATACTACTTCATATTACTCTTAAATATACTACTTCATATTCCTCTTAAGCATACTACTTCATATTCCTCTTAAACATACTACTTCATATTCCTCTTAAACATACTACTTCATATTCGTCTTAAACATACTACTTCATATTCTTCTTAAACTTACTACTTCATATTCCTCTTAAACATACTACTTCATATTCCTCTTAAACATACTACTTCATATTCCTCTTAAATATACTACTTCATATTCCTCTTAAACATACTACTTCATATTCCTCTTAAATATACTACTGCATATTCCTCTTAAACATACTACTTCATATTCCTCTTAAATATACTACTTCATATTCCCATTAAACATACTACTTCATATTCCTCTTAAACATACTTCTTCATATTTCTCTTAAACATACTACTTCATATTCCTCTTAAACATACTACTTCATATTCCTCTTAAATATACTACTGCATATTCCTCTTAAACATACTACTTCATATTCCTCTTAAATATACTACTTCATATTCCTCTTAAACATAAAACTTCATATTCCCCTTAAACACGTACTACTTCATATTCATCTTAAACATACTACTTCATATTCCTTTTAAATATACTACTTCATATTCCTCTTAAATATACTACTTCATATTCCTCTTAAACATACTACTTGATATTCCTCTAAAACATACTACTTCATATTCCTCTTAAACATACTACTTCATATTCCTCTTAAATATACTACTTCATATTCCGCTTAAATATACTACTTCATATTGCGCTTAAATATACTACTTCATATTCCTCTTAAACATACTACTTCATATTCCTCTTAAACATACTACTTCATATTCCTCTTAAACATACTACTTCATATTCCTCTTAAACATACTACTTCATATTGCTCTTAAATATACTACTTCATATTCCTCTTAAATATACTACTTCATATTACTCTTAAACATTCTACTTCATATTCCTCTTAAACATACAACTTCATATTCCTCTTAAACATACAACTTCATATTCCACTTAAACATACTACTTCATATTCCTCTTAAATATACTACTTCATATTCCTGTTAAACATACTACTTCATATCACTCTAAAATATACTACTTCATATTCCTCTTAAGCATATTACTTCATATTCCTCTTAAACATACTACTTCATATTCCTCTTAAATATACTACTTCATATTCCTCTTAAATATACTACTTCATATTCCTATTAAACATACTACTTCATATTCCTCTTAAACATACTACTTCATATTCCTCTTAAACATACTACTTCATATTCCTCTTAAATATACAACTTCATATTCCTCTTAAACATACTACTTCATATTCCTCTTAAATATACTACTACATATTCCTCTTAAACATACTACTTCATATTCCTCTTAAATATACTACTTCATATTCCTCTTAAACATACTACTTCATATTCCTCTTAAACATACTACATCATATTCCTCTTAGACATACCACTTCATATTCCTCTTAAATATACTACTTCATATTCCTCTTAAACATACTACTTCATATTCCTCATAAATATACTACTTCATATTTCTCTTAAACATATTACTTCATATTCCTCTTAAATATACTACTTCATATTCCTCTTAAACATAATACTTCATATTCCTCTTAAACATACTACTTCATATTCCTCTTATACATACTACTTCATATTCCTCTTAAACATACTACTTCATATTCCTCTTAAATATACTACTGCATATTCGACTTAAACATACTACTTCATATTGCTCTTAAATATACTACTTCACATTCCTCTTAAACATACTACTTCGTATTCCCCTTAAACACATACTACTTCATATTCGTCTTAAACATACTACTTCATATTCCTTTTACATATACTACTTCATATTCCTCTTAAACATACTACTTCATATTCCTCTTAAACATACTACTTCATATTGCTCTTAAATATACTACTTCATATTCCTCTTAAATATACTACTTCATATTACTCTTAAACATTCTACTTCATATTCCTCTTAAACATACAACTTCATATTCCTCTTAAACATACAACTTCATATTCCTCTTAAACATACTACTTCATATTCCTCTTAAATATACTACTTCATATTCCTGTTAAACATACTACTTCATATCACTCTAAAATATACTACTTCATATTCCTCTTAAGCATATTACTTCATATTCCTCTTAAATATACTACTTCATATTCCTCTTAAACATACTACTTCATATTCCTCTTAAACATACTACATCATATTCCTCTTAGACATACCACTTCATATTCCTCTTAAATATAATACTTCATGTTCCTCTTAAACATACTACTTCATATTCCTCTTAAATATACTACTTCATATTTCTCTTAAACATATTACTTCATATTCCTCTTAAATATACTACTTCATATTCCTCTTAAACATAATACTTCATATTCCTCTTAAACATACTACTTCATATTCCTCTTATACATACTACTTCATATTCCTCTTAAACATACTACTTCATATTCCTCTTAAATATACTACTGCATATTCGTCTTAAACATACTACTTCATATTGCTCTTAAATATACTACTTCATATTCCTCTTAAACATACTACTTCGTATTCCCCTTAAACACATACTACTTCATATTCGTCTTAAACATACTACTTCATATTCCTCTTAAACATACTACTTCATATTCCTCTTAAATATACTACTGCATATTCGTCTTAAACATACTACTTCATATTGCTCTTAAATATACTACTTCATATTCCTCTTAAACATACTACTTCGTATTCCCCTTAAACACATACTACTTCATATTCCTCTTAAACATACTACTTCATATTCCTCTTAAACATACTACTTCATATTCCTTTTAAACATACTACTTCATATTCCTCTTAAACATACTACTTCATATTGCTCTTAAATATACTACTTCATATTCCTCTTAAACATATTACTTCATATTCCTCTTAAATATACTACTTTATATTGCTCTTAAACATACTACTTCATATTCGTCTTAAATATACTACTTCATATTCCTCTAAACCATACTACTTCATATTCCTCTTAAACATACTATTTCATATTTCTCTTAAACATACTACTTCATATTCCTCTTAAATATACTACTTCATATTACTCTTAAATATACTACTTCATATTCCTCTTAAGCATACTACTTCATATTCCTCTTAAACATACTACTTCATATTCCTCTTAAACATACTACTTCATATTCCTCTTAAACATACTACTTCATATTCTTCTTAAACTTACTACTTCATATTCCTCTTAAACATACTACTTCATATTGCTCTTAAATATACTACTTCATATTCCTCTTAAATATACTACTTCATTATCCTCTTAAATATACTACTTCATATTCCTCTTAAACATATTACTTCATATTTCTCTTGAATATACTACTTCATATTCCTCTTAAACGGACTACTTCATATTCCTCTTAAACATACTACTTCATATTTCTCTTAAACATACTACTTCATATTCCTCTTAAACATACTACTTCATATTCCTCTTAAACATACTACTTCATATTCCTCTTAAACATACTACTTCATATTCCTCTTAAATATACTACTTCATATTCCTCTTAAACATACTACTTCATATTCCTCTTAAATATACTACTGCATATTCCTCTTAAACATACTACTTCATATTCCTCTTAAATATACTACTTCATATTCCCATTAAACATACTACTTCATATTCCTCTTAAACATACTTCTTCATATTTCTCTTAAACATACTACATCATATTCCTCTTAGACATACCACTTCATATTCCTCTTAAATATAATACTGCATATTCCTCTTAAACATACTACTTCATATTCCTCTTAAATATACTACTTCATATTCCTCTTAAACATATTACTTCATATTCCTCTTAAATATACTACTTCATATTCCTCTTAAACATAATACTTCATATTCCTCTTAAACATACTCCTTCATATTCCTCTTATACATACTACTTCATATTCCTCTTAAACATACTACTTCATATTCCTCTTAAATATACTACTGCATATTCGTCTTAAACATACTACTTCATATTGCTCTTAAATATACTACTTCATATTCCTCTTAAACATACTACTTCGTATTCCCCTTAAACACATACTACTTCATATTCGTCTTAAACATACTACTTCATATTCCTCTTAAACATACTACTTCATATTCCTCTTAAATATACTACTGCATATTCGTCTTAAACATACTACTTCATATTGCTCTTAAATATACTACTTCATATTCCTCTTAAACATACTACTTCGTATTCCCCTTAAACACATACTACTTCATATTCCTCTTAAACATACTACTTCATATTCCTCTTAAACATACTACTTCATATTCCTTTTAAACATACTACTTCATATTCCTCTTAAACATACTACTTCATATTGCTCTTAAATATACTACTTCATATTCCTCTTAAACATACTACTTCATATTCCTCTTAAATATACTACTTTATATTGCTCTTAAACATACTACTTCATATTCGTCTTAAATATACTACTTCATATTCCTCTAAACCATACTACTTCATATTCCTCTTAAACATACTATTTCATATTTCTCTTAAACATACTACTTCATATTCCTCTTAAATATACTACTTCATATTACTCTTAAATATACTACTTCATATTCCTCTTAAGCATACTACTTCATATTCCTCTTAAACATACTACTTCATATTCCTCTTAAACATACTACTTCATATTCCTCTTAAACATACTACTTCATATTCTTCTTAAACTTACTACTTCATATTCCCCTTAAACATACTACTTCATATTGCTCTTAAATATACTACTTCATATTCCTCTTAAATATACTACTTCATTATCCTCTTAAATATACTACTTCATATTCCTCTTAAACATATTACTTCACATTTCTCTTGAATATACTACTTCATATTCCTCTTAAACGGACTACTTCATATTCCTCTTAAACATACTACTTCATATTTCTCTTAAACATACTACTTCATATTCCTTTTAAACATACTACTTCATATTCCTCTTAAACATACTACTTCATATTCCTCTTAAACATACTACTTCATATTCCTCTTAAATATACTACTTCATATTCCTCTTAAACATACTACTTCATATTCCTCTTAAATATACTACTGCATATTCCTCTTAAACATACTACTTCATATTCCTCTTAAATATACTACTTCATATTCCCATTAAACATACTACTTCATATTCCTCTTAAACATACTTCTTCATATTTCTCTTAAACATACTACTTCATATTCCTCTTAAACATACTACTTCATATTCCTCTTAAACATACTACTTCATATTCCTCTTAAACATACTACTTCATATTCCTCTTAAATATACTACTTCATATTCCTCTAAAACATACTACTTCATATTCCTCTTAAATATACTACTGCATATTCCTCTTAAACATACTACTTCATATTCCTCTTAAATATACTACTTCATATTCCCATTAAACATACTACTTCATATTCCTCTTAAACATACTTCTTCATATTTCTCTTAAACATACTACATCATATTCCTCTTAGACATACCACTTCATATTCCTCTTAAATATAATACTGCATATTCCTCTTAAACATACTACTTCATATTCCTCTTAAATATACTACTTCATATTCCTCTTAAACATATTACTTCATATTCCTCTTAAATATACTACTTCATATTCCTCTTAAACATAATACTTCATATTCCTCTTAAACATACTCCTTCATATTCCTCTTATACATACTACTTCATATTCCTCTTAAACATACTACTTCATATTCCTCTTAAATATACTACTGCATATTCGTCTTAAACATACTACTTC
This sequence comes from Atherix ibis, assembly GCA_958298945.1. Lineage (NCBI taxonomy): Eukaryota > Metazoa > Arthropoda > Insecta > Diptera > Athericidae > Atherix > Atherix ibis. Next base: position 819,587 of record CATQJD010000111.1, read on the forward strand.
ATATTGCTCTTAAATATACTACTTCATATTCCTCTTAAACAGACTACTTCGTATTCCCCTTAAACACATACTACTTCATATTCGTCTTAAACATACTACTTCATATTCCTCTTAAACATACTACTTCATATTCCTCTTAAATATACTACTACATATTCGTCTTAAACATACTACTTCATATTGCTCTTAAATATACTACTTCATATTCCTCTTAAGCATACTACTTCGTATTCCCCTTAAACACATACTACTTCATATTCCTCTTAAACATACTACTTCATATTCCCTTTAAACATACTACTTCATATTCCTTTTAAACATACTACTTCATATTCCTCTTAAACATACTACTTCATATTGCTCTTAAATATACTACTTCATATTCCTCTTAAACATACTACTTCATATTCCTCTTAAATATACTACTTTATATTGCTCTTAAACATACTACTTCATATTCGTCTTAAATATACTACTTCATATTCCTCTAAACCATACTACTTCATATTCCTCTTAAACATACTATTTCATATTTCTCTTAAACATACTACTTCATATTCCTCTTAAATATACTACTTCATATTACTCTTAAATATACTACTTCATATTCCTCTTAAGCATACTACTTCATATTCCTCTTAAACATACTACTTCATATTCCTCTTAAACATACTACTTCATATTCCTCTTAAACATACTACTTCATATTCTTCTTAAACTTACTACTTCATATTCCTCTTAAACATACTACTTCATATTGCTCTTAAATATACTACTTCATATTCCTCTTAAATATACTACTTCATTATCCTCTTAAATATACTACTTCATATTCCTCTTAAACATATTACTTCACATTTCTCTTGAATATACTACTTCATATTCCTCTTAAACGGACTACTTCATATTCCTCTTAAACATACTACTTCATATTTCTCTTAAACATACTACTTCATATTCCTCTTAAACATACTACTTCATATTCCTCTTAAACATACTACTTCATATTCCTCTTAAACATACTACTTCATATTCCTCTTAAATATACTACTTCATATTCCTCTTAAACATACTACTTCATATTCCTCTTAAATATACTACTGCATATTCCTCTTAAACATACTACTTCATATTCCTCTTAAATATACTACTTCATATTCCCATTAAACATACTACTTCATATTCCTCTTAAACATACTTCTTCATATTTCTCTTAAACATACTACTTCATATTCCTCTTAAACATACTACTTCATATTCTCTTAAATATACTACTGCATATTCCTCTTAAACATACTACTTCATATTCCTCTTAAATATACTACTTCATATTCCTCTTAAACATACAACTTCATATTCCCCTTAAACACATACTACTTCGTATTCGTCTTAAACATACTACTTCATATTCCTTTTAAATATACTACTTCATATTCCTCTTAAATATACTACTTCATATTCCTCTTAAACATACTACTTCATATTCCTCTTAAACATACTACTTCATATTCCTCTTAAACATACTACTTCATATTCCTCATATATATACTACTTCATATTCCGCTTAAATATACTACTTCATATTGCGCTTAAATATACTACTTCATATTCCTCTTAAACATACTACTTCATATTCCTCTTAAACATACTACTTCATATTCCTCTTAAACATACTACTTCATATTCCTCTTAAACATACTACTTCATATTGCTCTTAAATATACTACTTCATATTCCTCTTAAATATACTACTTCATATTACTCTTAAACATTCTACTTCATATTCCTCTTAAACATACAACTTCATATTCCTCTTAAACATACAACTTCATATTCCTCTTAAACATACTACTTCATATTCCTCTTAAATATACTACTTCATATTCCTGTTAAACATACTACTTCATATCACTCTAAAATATACTACTTCATATTCCTCTTAAGCATATTACTTCATATTCCTCTTAAACATACTACTTCATATTCCTCTTAAATATACTACTTCATATTCCTCTTAAATATACTACTTCATATTCCTCTTAAACATACTACTTCATATTCCTCTTAAACATACTACTTCATATTCCTCTTAAACATACTACTTCATATTCCTCTTAAATATACAACTTCATATTCCTCTTAAACATACTACTTCATATTCCTCTTAAATATACTACTTCATATTCCTCTTAAACATACTACTTCATATTCCTCTTAAATATACTACTTCATATTCCTCTTAAACATACTACTTCATATTCCTTTTAAACATACTACATCATATTCCTCTTAGACATACCACTTCATATTCCTCTTAAATATACTACTTCATATTCCTCTTAAACATACTACTTCATATTCCTCTTAAATATACTACTTCATATTTCTCTTAAACATATTACTTCATATTCCTCTTAAATATACTACTTCATATTCCTCTTAAACATAATACTTCATATTCCTCTTAAACATACTACTTCATATTCCTCTTAAACATACTACTTCATATTCGTCTTAAACATACTACTTCATATTCCTTTTAAATATACTACTTCATATTCCTCTTAAATATACTACTTCATATTCCTCTTAAACATACTACTTGATATTCCTCTTAAACATACTACTTCATATTCCTCTTAAACATACTACTTCATATTCCTCTTAAATATACTACTTCATAGTCCTGTTAAATATACTACTTCATATTTCTCTTAAATAAACTACTTCATATTACTCTTAAACATACTACTTCATATTCCTCTTAAACATACTACTTCATATTCCTCTTAAACATACTACTTCATATTCCTCTTAAACATACTACTTCATATTGCTCTTAAATATACTACTTCATATTCCTCTTAAACATACTACTTCATATTCCTCTTAAATATACTACTTTATATTCCTCTTAAACATACTACTTCATATTCCTCTTAAATATACTACTTCATAGTCCTCTAAACCATACTACTTCATATTCCTCTTAAACATACTATTTCATATTTCTCTTAAACATACTACTTCATATTCCTCTTAAATATACTACTTCATATTACTCTTAAATATACTACTTCATATTCCTCTAAAGCATACTACTTCATATTCCTCTTAAACATACTACTTCATATTCCTCTTAAACATACTACTTCATATTCCTTTTAAACATACTACTTCATATTCTTCTTAAACTTACTACTTCATATTCCTCTTAAACATACTACTTCATATTCCTCTTAAATATACTACTTCATATTCCTCTTAAATATACTACTTCATTATCCTCTTAAATATACTACTTCATATTCCTCTTAAACATATTACTTCATATTTCTCTTGAATATACATATTCCTCTTGAACGGACTACTTCATATTCCTCTTAAACATACTACTTCATATTTCTCTTAAATATACTACTTCATATTCCTCTTAAATATACTACTTCATATTCCTCTTAAATATACTACTTCATATTTCTCTTAAACATACTACTTCATATTCCTCTTAAACATACTACTTCATATTCCTCTTAAACATACTACTTTATATTCCTCTTAAACATACTATTTCATATTCCTCTTAAATATTCTACTTCATATTTCTCTTAAACATACTACTTCATATTCCTCTTAAATATACTACTCCATATTCCTCTTAAACATACTACTTCATATTCCTCTTAAAAATACTACTTCATATTCCCATTAAACATACTACTTCATATTCCTCTTAAACATACTACTTCATATTCCTCTTAAACATACTACTTCATATTCTTCTTAAATATACTACTTCATATAACTCTTAAATATACTACTTCATATTCCTCTTAAACATACTACTTCATATTCCTCTTAAACATACTACTTCATATTCCTGTGAAACATACTACTTCGTATTCCTCTTAAACATACTACTTCATATTCTTCTAAAACATACTACTTCATATTCCTCTTAAACATACTACTTAATATTCCTCTTAAATATACTATTTCATATTCCTCTTAAACATACTATTTCATATTCCTCTTAAACATACTACTTCATATTCCTCTTAAATATAGTACTTCATATTCCTCTTAAATATACTACTTCATATTCCTCTTAAATATACTACTTCATTATCCTCTTAAATATACTACTTCATATTCCTCTTAAACATATTATTTCATATTTCCCTTAAATATACTACTTCATATTCCTTTTAACATACTATTTCATATTCCTCTTAAACATACTACTTCATATTCCTCTTAAATATACTACTTCATATTTCTCTTAAATATACTACTTCATATTACTCTTAAATATTCTACTTCATATACCTCTTAAATATACTACTTCATATTCCTCTTAAACATACTACTTCATATTCCTCTTAAACATACTACTTCATATTCCTCTTAAATATACTACTTCATATTCCTCTTAAACATACTACTTCATATTCCTCTTAAATATACTACTTTATATTCCTCTTAAACATACTACTTCATACTCCTCTTATACATACTACTTCATATTCCTCTTAAACATACTACTTCATATTCCTCTTAAATATACTACTTCTTATTCCTCATACTACTTCATATTCCTCTTAAACATACTACTTTATATTCCTCTTTAATATACTACTTCATATTCCTCTTAAATATACTACTTCATATTTCTCTTAAATATACTACTTCATATTCCTCTTAAACATACTACTTGATATTCCTCTTAAATATACTACTTCATATTCCTCTTAAACATACTACTTCATATTCCTCTTTAATATACTACTTCATATTCCTCTTAAATATACTACTTCATATTTCTCTTAAATATACTACTTCATATTCCTCTTAAACATACTACTTCATATTCCTCTTAAACATACTATTTCATATTCCTCTTAAACATACTACTTCATATTCCTCTTTAACATACTACTTCATATTCCTCTTAAATATACTACTTCATATTCCTCTTAAGCATACTAATTCATATTCCTCTTAAACATACTACTTCATATTCCTCTTAAACATACTACTTCATATTCCTCTTAAACATACTACTTCATATTCCTTTTAAACATACTACTTCATATTCCTCTTAAACATACTACTTCATATTCCTCTTAAATATACTACTTCATATTCCTCTTAAATACACTACTTCATTATCCTCTTAAATATACTACTTCATATAACTCTTAAATATACTACTTCATATTCCTCTTAAACATACTACTTCATACTCCTCTTAAACATACTACTTCATATTCCTGTTAAACATACTACTAAATATTCCTCTTAAACATACTACTTCATATTCCTCTAAAACATACTACTTCATATTCCTCTAAAACATATTACTTCATATTTCTCTTGAATATACTACTTCATATTCCTCTTAAACGTACTACTTCATATTCGTCTTAAACATACTACTTCATATTCCTTTTAAATATACTACTTCATATTCCTCTTAAATATACTACTTCATATTCCTCTTAAACATACTACTTGATATTCCTCTTAAACATACTACTTCATATTCCTCTTAAACATACTACTTGATATTCCTCTTTAATATACTACTTCATATTCCTCTTAAATATACTACTTCATATTCCTCTTAAATATACTACTTCATATTCCTCTTAAACATACTACTTCATATTCCTCTTAAACATACTACTTCATATTCCTCTTAAACATACTACTTCATATTCCTCTTAAATATACTACTTCATATTCCTCTTAAACATACTACTTCATTTTCCTCTTAAACATATTACTTCATATTTCTCTTAAATATACTACTTCATATTTCTCTTAAACATACTATTTCATATTCCTCTTAAACATACTACTTCATATTCCTCTTAAATATAGTACTTCATATTCCTCTTAAATATACTACTTCATATTCCTCTTAAATATACTACTTCATATTCCTCTTAAATATACTACTTCATATTCCTTTTAAACATATTACTTCATATTTCTCTTAAATATACTACTTCATATTCCTTTAAACATACTATTTCATATTCCTCTTAAACATACTACTTCATATTCCTCTTAAATATACTAATTCATATTCCTCTTACACATACTACTTCATATTCCTCTTAAACATATTACTTCATATTTCTCTTAAATATACTACTTCATATTCCTCTTAAACATACTATTTCATATTCCTCTTAAACATACTACTTCATATTCCTCTTAAATATAGTACTTCATATTCCTCTTAAACATACTACTTAATATTCCTCTTAAACATACTACTTCATATTCCTCTTAAACATACTACTTCATATTCCGCTTAAATATACTACTTCATATTCCTCTTAAATATACTACTTCATATTCCTCTTAAACATACTACTTCATATTCCTCTTTAATATACTACTTCATATTCCTCTTAAATATACTACTTCATATTTCTCTTAAATATACTACTTCATATTCCTCTTAAACATACTACTTCATATTCCTCTTAAACATACTACTTGATATTCCTCTTAAACATACTACTTCATATTCCTCTTTAACATACTACTTCATATTCCTCTTAAATATACTACTGCATATTCCTCTTAAACATACTACTTCATATTCCTGTTAAATATACTACTTCATATTCCTCTTAAATATACTACTTCATATTCCTCTTAAATATACTACTTCATATTCCTCTTAATTATACTACTTGATATTCCTCTTAAATATACTACTTCATATTCCTCTTAAACATACTACTTCATATTCCTCTTTAATATACTACTTCATATTCCTCTTAAATATACTACTTCATATTTCTCTTAAATATACTACTTCATATTCCTCTTAAACATACTACTTCATATTCCTCTTAAACATACTATTTCATATTCCTCTTAAACATACTACTTCATATTCCTCTTTAACATACTACTTCATATTCCTCTTAAATATACTACTTCATATTCCTCTTAAGCATACTACTTCATATTACTCTTATATATACTACTTCATACTCCTCTTAAACATACTATACTATGTTAAACATACTACTTCATATTCCTTTTAAACATACTACTTCATATTCCTCTTAAACATACTACTTCATATTCCTCTTAAATATACTACTTCATATTCCTCTTAAACATACTACTTCATATTCCTGTTAAAAATACTACTAAATATTCCTCTTAAACATACTACTTCATATTCCTCTAAAACATACTACTTCATATTCCTCTAAAACATATTACTTCATATTTCTCTTGAATATACTACTTCATATTCTTCTTAAACGTACTACTTCATATTCGTCTTAAACATACTACTTCATATTCCTTTTAAATATACTACTTCATATTCCTCTTAAATATACTACTTCATATTCCTCTTAAACATACTACTTGATATTCCTCTTAAACATACTACTTCATATTCCTCTTAAACATACTAATTCATATTCCTCTTTAATATACTACTTCATATTCCTCTTAAATATACTACTTCATATTCCTCTTAAATATACTACTTCATATTCCTCTTAAACATACTACTTCATATTCCTCTTAAACATACTACTTCATATTCCTCTTAAACATACTACTTCATATTCCTCTTAAATATACTACTTCATATTCCTCTTAAACATACTACTTCATTTTCCTCTTAAACATATCACTTCATATTTCTCTTAAATATACTACTTCATATTTCTCTTAAACATACTATTTCATATTCCTCTTAAACATACTACTTCATATTCCTTTTAAACATATTACTTCATATTTCTCTTAAATATACTACTTCATATTCCTTTAAACATACTATTTCATATTCCTCTTAAACATACTACTTCATATTCCTCTTAAATATACTAATTCATATTCCTGTTACACATACTACTTCATATTCCTCTTAAGCATATTACTTCATATTTCTCTTAAATATACTACTTCATATTCCTCTTAAACATACTATTTTATATTCCTCTTAAACATACTACTTCATATTCCTCTTAAATATAGTACTTCATATTCCTCTTAAATATACTACTTCATATTCCTCTTAAATATACTACTTCATATTCCTCTTAAATATACTACTTCATATTCCTCTTAAACATATTACTTCATATTTCTCTTAAATATACTACTTCATATTTCTTTAAACATACTATTTCATATTCCTCTTAAACATACTACTTCATATTCCTCTCAAATATAGTACTTCATATTCCTCTTAAATATACTACTTCATATTCCTCTTAAATATACTACTTCATATTCCTCTTAAATATACTACTTCATATTCCTTTTAAACATATTACTTCATATTTCTCTTAAATATACTACTTCATATTCCTTTAAACATACTATTTCATATTCCTCTTAAACATACTACTTCATATACCTCTTAAATATACTAATTCATATTCCTCTTACACATACTACTTCATATTCCTCTTAAACATATTACTTCATATTTCTCTTAAATATACTACTTCATATTCCTCTTAAACATACTATTTCATATTCCTCTTAAACATACTACTTCATATTCCTCTTAAATATAGTACTTCATATTCCTCTTAAACATACTATTTGATATTCCTCTTAAACATACTACTTCATATTCCTCTTAAACATACTACTTCATATTCCGCTTAAATATACTACTTCATATTCCTCTTAAATATACTACTTCATATTCCTCTTAAACATACTACTTCATATTCCTCTTTAATATACTACTTCATATTCCTCTTAAATATACTACTTCATATTTCTCTTAAATATACTACTTCATATTCCTCTTAAACATACTACTTCATATTCCTCTTAAACATACTACTTGATATTCCTCTTAAACATACTACTTCATATTCCTCTTTAACATACTACTTCATATTCCTCTTAAATATACTACTGCATATTCCTCTTAAACATACTACTTCATATTCCTGTTAAATATACTACTTCATATTCCTCTTAAATATACTACTTCATATTCCTCTTAAATATACTACTTCATATTCCTTTTAAACATATTACTTCATATTTCTCTTAAATATACTACTTCATATTCCTTTAAACATACTATTTCATATTCCTCTTAAACATACTACTTCATATTCCTCTTAAATATACTAATTCATATTCCTCTTACACATACTACTTCATATTCCTCTTAAACATATTACTTCATATTTCTCTTAAATATACTACTTCATATTCCTCTTAAACATACTATTTCATATTCCTCTTAAACATACTACTTCATATTCCTCTTAAATATAGTACTTCATATTCCTCTTAAACATACTACTTAATATTCCTCTTAAACATACTACTTCATATTCCTCTTAAACATACTACTTCATATTCCGCTTAAATATACTACTTCATATTCCTCTTAAATATACTACTTCATATTCCTCTTAAACATACTACTTCATATTCCTCTTTAATATACTACTTCATATTCCTCTTAAATATACTACTTCATATTTCTCTTAAATATACTACTTCATATTCCTCTTAAACATACTACTTCATATTCCTCTTAAACATACTACTTGATATTCCTCTTAAACATACTACTTCATATTCCTCTTTAACATACTACTTCATATTCCTCTTAAATATACTACTGCATATTCCTCTTAAACATACTACTTCATATTCCTGTTAAATATACTACTTCATATTCCTCTTAAATATACTACTTCATATTCCTCTTAAATATACTACTTCATATTCCTCTTAATTATACTACTTGATATTCCTCTTAAATATACTACTTCATATTCCTCTTAAACATACTACTTCATATTCCTCTTTAATATACTACTTCATATTCCTCTTAAATATACTACTTCATATTTCTCTTAAATATACTACTTCATATTCCTCTTAAACATACTACTTCATATTCCTCTTAAACATACTATTTCATATTCCTCTTAAACATACTACTTCATATTCCTCTTTAACATACTACTTCATATTCCTCTTAAATATACTACTTCATATTCCTCTTAAGCATACTACTTCATATTACTCTTATATATACTACTTCATACTCCTCTTAAACATACTATACTATGTTAAACATACTACTTCATATTCCTTTTAAACATACTACTTCATATTCCTCTTAAACATACTACTTCATATTCCTCTTAAATATACTACTTCATATTCCTCTTAAACATACTACTTCATATTCCTGTTAAAAATACTACTAAATATTCCTCTTAAACATACTACTTCATATTCCTCTAAAACATACTACTTCATATTCCTCTAAAACATATTACTTCATATTTCTCTTGAATATACTACTTCATATTCTTCTTAAACGTACTACTTCATATTCGTCTTAAACATACTACTTCATATTCCTTTTAAATATACTACTTCATATTCCTCTTAAATATACTACTTCATATTCCTCTTAAACATACTACTTGATATTCCTCTTAAACATACTACTTCATATTCCTCTTAAACATACTAATTCATATTCCTCTTTAATATACTACTTCATATTCCTCTTAAATATACTACTTCATATTCCTCTTAAATATACTACTTCATATTCCTCTTAAACATACTACTTCATATTCCTCTTAAACATACTACTTCATATTCCTCTTAAACATACTACTTCATATTCCTCTTAAATATACTACTTCATATTCCTCTTAAACATACTACTTCATTTTCCTCTTAAACATATCACTTCATATTTCTCTTAAATATACTACTTCATATTTCTCTTAAACATACTATTTCATATTCCTCTTAAACATACTACTTCATATTCCTTTTAAACATATTACTTCATATTTCTCTTAAATATACTACTTCATATTCCTTTAAACATACTATTTCATATTCCTCTTAAACATACTACTTCATATTCCTCTTAAATATACTAATTCATATTCCTCTTACACATACTACTTCATATTCCTCTTAAGCATATTACTTCATATTTCTCTTAAATATACTACTTCATATTCCTCTTAAACATACTATTTTATATTCCTCTTAAACATACTACTTCATATTCCTCTTAAATATAGTACTTCATATTCCTCTTAAATATACTACTTCATATTCCTCTTAAATATACTACTTCATATTCCTCTTAAATATACTACTTCATATTCCTCTTAAACATATTACTTCATATTTCTCTTAAATATACTACTTCATATTTCTTTAAACATACTATTTCATATTCCTCTTAAACATACTACTTCATTTTCCTCTTAAACATATTACTTCATATTTCTCTTAAATATACTACTTCATATTTCTCTTAAACATACTATTTCATATTCCTCTTAAACATACTACTTCATATTCCTCTCAAATATAGTACTTCATATTCCTCTTAAATATACTACTTCATATTCCTCTTAAATATACTACTTCATATTCCTCTTAAATATACTACTTCATATTCCTTTTAAACATATTACTTCATATTTCTCTTAAATATACTACTTCATATTCCTTTAAACATACTATTTCATATTCCTCTTAAACATACTACTTCATATTCCTCTTAAATATACTAATTCATATTCCTCTTACACATACTACTTCATATTCCTCTTAAACATATTACTTCATATTTCTCTTAAATATACTACTTCATATTCCTCTTAAACATACTATTTCATATTCCTCTTAAACATACTACTTCATATTCCTCTTAAATATAGTACTTCATATTCCTCTTAAACATACTATTTGATATTCCTCTTAAACATACTACTTCATATTCCTCTTAAACATACTACTTCATATTCCGCTTAAATATACTACTTCATATTCCTCTTAAATATACTACTTCATATTCCTCTTAAACATACTACTTCATATTCCTCTTTAATATACTACTTCATATTCCTCTTAAATATACTACTTCATATTTCTCTTAAATATACTACTTCATATTCCTCTTAAACATACTACTTCATATTCCTCTTAAACATACTACTTGATATTCCTCTTAAACATACTACTTCATATTCCTCTTTAACATACTACTTCATATTCCTCTTAAATATACTACTGCATATTCCTCTTAAACATACTACTTCATATTCCTGTTAAATATACTACTTCATATTCCTCTTAAATATACTACTTCATATTCCTCTTAAATATACTACTTCATATTCCTCTTAAACATACTACTTGATATTCCTCTTAAATATATTACTTCATATTCCTCTTAAACATACTACTTCATATTCCTCTTTAACATACTACTTCATATTCCTCTTAAATATACTACTTCATATTCCTCTTAAGCATACTACTTCATATTCCTCTTAAACATACTACTTCATATTCCTCTTAAACATACTACTTCATATTCCTCTTAAATATACTACTTCATATTCCTTTTAAACATACTACTTCATATTCCTCTTAAACATACTACTTCATATTCCTCTTAAATATACTACTTCATATTCCTCTTAAATATACTACTTCATTATCCTCTTAAATATACTACTTCATATTACTCTTAAATATACTACTTCATATTCCTCTTAAACATACTACTTCATACTCCTCTTAAACATACTACTTCATATTCCTGTTAAACATACTACTAAATATTCCTCTTAAACATACTACTTCATATTCCTCTAAAACATACTACTTCATATTCCTCTAAAACATATTACTTCATATTTCTCTTGAATATACTACTTCATATTCCTCTTAAACGTACTACTTCATATTCGTCTTAAACATACTACTTCATATTCCTTTTAAATATACTACTTCATATTCCTCTTAAATATACTACTTCATATTCCTCTTAAACATACTACTTGATATTCCTTTTAAACATACTACTTCATATTCCTCTTAAACATACTACTTCATATTCCTCTTAAATATACTACTTCATATTCCACTTAAATATACTACTTCATATTCCTCTTAAATATACTACTTCATATTCCTCTTAAACATACTACTTCATATTCCTCTTAAACATACTACTTCATATTCCTCTTAAACATACTACTTCTTATTCCTCTTAAATATACTACTTCATATTCCTCTTAAACATACTACTTCATTTTCCTCTTAAACATATTACTTCATATTTCTCTTAAATATACTACTTCATATTTCTCTTAAACATACTATTTCATATTCCTCTTAAACATACTACTTCATATTCCTCTTAAATATAGTACTTCATATTCCTCTTAAATATACTACTTCATATTCCTCTTAAATATACTACTTCATATTCCTTTTAAACATATTACTTCATATTTCTCTTAAATATACTACTTCATATTCCTTTAAACATACTATTTCATATTCCTCTTAAACATACTACTTCATATTCCTCTTAAATATACTAATTCATATTCCTCTTACACATACTACTTTATATTCCTCTTAAACATATTACTTCATATTTCTCTTAAATATACTACTTCATATTCCTCTTAAACATACTATTTCATATTCCTCTTAAACATACTACTTCATATTCCTCTTAAATATAGTACTTCATATTCCTCTTAAATATACTACTTCATATTCCTCTTAAATATACTACTTCATATTCCTCTTAAATATACTACTTCATATTCCTCTTAAACATATTACTTCATATTTCTCTTAAATATACTACTTCATATTTCTTTAAACATACTATTTCATATTCCTCTTAAACATACTACTTCATATTCCTCTTAAATATACTACTTCATATTCCTCTTAAATACACTACTTCATATTACTCTTAAATATTCTACTTCATATACCTCTCAAACATACTACTTCATATTCCTCTTAAACATACTACTTCATATTCCTCTTAAACATACTACTTCATATTCCTCTTAAATATACTACTTCATATTCCTCTTAAATATACTACTTCATATTCCTCATTAATATACTACTTTATATTCCTCTTAAACATACTACTTCATATTCCTCTTACACATACTACTTCATATTCCTCTTAAACATACTACTTCATATTCCGCTTAAATATACTACTCCATATTCCTCTTAAATATACTACTTCATATTCCTCTTGAACATACTACTTCATATTCCTCTTAAATATACTACTTCATTATCCTCTTAAATATACTATTTCATATTCCTCTTAAACATATTACTTCATATTTTGCTTGAATATACTACTTCATATTCCTCTTAAATATACTACTTCATATTCCTCTTAAACATACTACTTCATATTCCCCTTAAACACATACTACTTCATATTCGTCTTAAACATACTACTTCATATTCCTTTTAAATATACTACTTCATATTCCTCTTAAATATACTACTTCATATTCCTCTTAAACATACTACTTGATATTCCTCTTAAACATACTATTTCATATTCCTCTTAAACATACTACTTTATATTCCTCTTAAATATACTACTTCATATTCCTCTTAAATATACTACTTCATATTCCTCTTAAATATAATACTTCATATTCCTCTTAAATACACTACTTCATATTCGTCTTAAACATACTGCTTGATATTCCTCTTAAACATACTACTTCATATTCCTCTTAAACATACTACTTCAGATTCCTCTTAAATATACTACTTCATATTCCTCTTAAACATACAACTTCATATTCCGCTTAAATATACTACTCCATATTCCTCTTAAATATACTACTTCATATTCCTCTTGAACATACTACTTCATATTCCTCTTAAATATACTACTTCATTATCCTCTTAAATATACTATTTCATATTCCTCTTAAACATATTACTTCATATTTTTCTTGAATATACTACTTCATATTCCTCTTAATAATACTACTTCATATTCCTCTTAAACATACTACTTCATACTCCCCTTAAACACATACTACTTCATATTCGTCTTAAACATACTACTTCATATTCCTTTTAAATATACTACTTCATATTCCTCTTAAATATACTAATTCATATTCCTCTTAAACATACTACTTCATATTCCTCTTAAATATACTACTTCATATTCCTCTTAAATATACTACTTCATATTCCTCTTAAACATACTACTTGATATTCCTCTTAAATATACTACTTCATATTCCTCTTAAACATACTACTTCATATTCCTCTTTAACATACTACTTCATATTCCTCTTAAATATACTACTTCATATTCCTCTTAAGCATACTACTTCATATTCCTCTTAAACATACTACTTCATATTCCTCTTAAACATACTACTTCATATTCCTCTTAAACATACTACTTCATATTCCTTTTAAACATACTACTTCATATTCCTCTTAAACATACTACTTCATATTCCTCTTAAATATACTACTTCATATTCCTCTTGAATATACTACTTCATTATCCTCTTAAATATACTACTTCATATTACTCTTAAATATACTACTTCATATTCCTCTTAAACATACTACTTCATACTCCTCTTAAACATACTACTTCATATTCCTGTTAAACATACTACTAAATATTCCTCTTAAACATACTACTTCATATTCCTCTAAAACATACTACTTCATATTCCTCTAAAACATATTACTTCATATTTCTCTTGAATATACTACTTCATATTCCTCTTAAACGTACTACTTCATATTCGTCTTAAACATACTACTTCATATTCCTTTTAAATATACTACTTCATATTCCTCTTAAATATACTACTTCATATTCCTCTTAAACATACTACTTGATATT
Source organism: Atherix ibis (assembly GCA_958298945.1). NCBI lineage: Eukaryota > Metazoa > Arthropoda > Insecta > Diptera > Athericidae > Atherix > Atherix ibis. The sequence continues at coordinate 835,341 of CATQJD010000111.1, forward strand.
CCTTTTAAACATACTACTTCATATTCCTCTTAAACATACTACTTCATATTCCTCTTAAATAAACTACTTCATATTCCTCTTAAATATACTACTTCATATTCCTCTTAAATATACTACTTCATATTCCTCTTAAACATACTACTTCATATTCCTCTTAAACATACTACTTCATATTCCTCTTAAACATACTACTTCTTATTCCTCTTAAATATACTACTTCATATTCCTCTTAAACATACTACTTCATTTTCCTCTTAAACTTATTACTTCATATTTCTCTTAAATATACTACTTCATATTTCTCTTAAACATACTATTTCATATTCCTCTTAAACATACTACTTCATATTCCTCTTAAATATAGTACTTCATATTCCTCTTAAATATACTACTTCATATTCCTCTTAAATATACTACTTCATATTCCTCTTAAATATACTACTTCATATTCCTTTTAAACATATTACTTCATATTCCTTTAAAATATACTACTTCATATTCCTTTAAACATACTATTTCATATTCCTCTTAAACATACTACTTCATATTCCTCTTAAATATACTAATTCATATTCCTCTTACACATACTACTTTATATTCCTCTTAAACATATTACTTCATATTTCTCTTAAATATACTACTTCATATTCCTCTTAAACATACTATTTCATATTCCTCTTAAACATACTACTTCATATTCCTCTTAAATATAGTACTTCATATTCCTCTTAAATATACTACTTCATATTCCTCTTAAATATACTACTTCATATTCCTCTTAAATATACTACTTCATATTCCTCTTAAACATATTACTTCATATTTCTCTTAAATATACTACTTCATATTTCTTTAAACATACTATTTCATATTCCTCTTAAACATACTACTTCATATTCCTCTTAAATATACTACTTCATATTTCTCTTAAATACACTACTTCATATTACTCTTAAATATTCTACTTCATATACCTCTTAAACATACTACTTCATATTCCTCTTAAACATACTACTTCATATTCCTCTTAAACATACTACTTCATATTCCTCTTAAATATACTACTTCATATTCCTCTTAAATATACTACTTCATATTCCTCTTTAATATACTACTTTTTATTCCTCTTAAACATACTACTTCATATTCCTCTTACACATACTACTTCATATTCCTCTTAAACATACTACTTCATATTCCGCTTAAATATACTACTCCATATTCCTCTTAAATATACTACTTCATATTCCTCTTGAACATACTACTTCATATTCCTCTTAAATATACTACTTCATTATCCTCTTAAATATACTATTTCATATTCCTCTTAAACATATTACTTCATATTTTTCTTGAATATACTACTTCATATTCCTCTTAAATATACTACTTCATATTCCTCTTAAACATACTACTTCATATTCCCCTTAAACACATACTACTTCATATTCGTCTTAAACATACTACTTCATATTCCTTTTAAATATACTACTTATTCCTCTTAAATATACTACTTCATATTCCTCTTAAACATACTACTTGATATTCCTCTTAAACATACTATTTCATATTCCTCTTAAACATACTACTTTATATTCCTCTTAAATATACTACTTCATATTCCTCTTAAATATACTACTTCATATTCCTCTTAAATATAATACTTCATATTCCTCTTAAATACACTACTTCATATTCGTCTTAAACATACTGCTTGATATTCCTCTTAAACATACTACTTCATATTCCTCTTAAACATACTACTTCAGATTCCTCTTAAATATACTACTTCATATTCCTCTTAAACATACAACTTCATATTCCGCTTAAATATACTACTCCATATTCCTCTTAAATATACTACTTCATATTCCTCTTGAACATACTACTTCATATTCCTCTTAAATATACTACTTCATTATCCTCTTAAATATACTATTTCATATTCCTCTTAAACATATTACTTCATATTTTTCTTGAATATACTACTTCATATTCCTCTTAATAATACTACTTCATATTCCTCTTAAACATACTACTTCATACTCCCCTTAAACACATACTTCTTCATATTCGTCTTAAACATACTACTTCATATTCCTTTTAAATATACTACTTCATATTCCTCTTAAATATACTACTTCATATTCCTCTTAAACATACTACTTCATATTCCTCTTAAACATACTACTTCATATTCCTTTTAAACATACTACTTCATATTCCTCTTAAATATACTACTTCATATTCCTCTTAAATATACTACTTAATATTCCTCTTAAATATAATACTTCATATTCCTCTTAAATATACTACTTCATATTCCTCTTAAATATACTACTTCATATTCCTTTTAAACATATTACTTCATATTTCTCTTAAATATACTACTTCATATTCCTTTAAACATACTATTTCATATTCCTCTTAAACATACTACTTCATATTCCTCTTAAATATACTAATTCATATTCCTCTTACACATACTACTTTATATTCCTCTTAAACATATTACTTCATATTTCTCTTAAATATACTACTTCATATTCCTCTTAAACATACTATTTCATATTCCTCTTAAACATACTACTTCATATTCCTCTTAAATATAGTACTTCATATTCCTCTTAAATATACTACTTCATATTCCTCTTAAATATACTACTTCATATTCCTCTTAAATATACTACTTCATATTCCTCTTAAACATATTACTTCATATTTCTCTTAAATATACTACTTCATATTTCTTTAAACATACTATTTCATATTCCTCTTAAACATACTACTTCATATTCCTCTTAAATATACTACTTCATATTTCTCTTAAATACACTACTTCATATTACTCTTAAATATTCTACTTCATATACCTCTTAAACATACTACTTCATATTCCTCTTAAACATACTACTTCATATTCCTCTTAAACATACTACTTCATATTCCTCTTAAATATACTACTTCATATTCCTCTTAAATATACTACTTCATATTCCTCTTTAATATACTACTTTATATTCCTCTTAAACATACTACTTCATATTCCTCTTACACATACTACTTCATATTCCTCTTAAACATACTACTTCATATTCCGCTTAAATATACTACTCCATATTCCTCTTAAATATACTACTTCATATTCCTCTTGAACATACTACTTCATATTCCTCTTAAATATACTACTTCATTATCCTCTTAAATATACTATTTCATATTCCTCTTAAACATATTACTTCATATTTTTCTTGAATATACTACTTCATATTCCTCTTAAATATACTACTTCATATTCCTCTTAAACATACTACTTCATATTCCCCTTAAACACATACTACTTCATATTCGTCTTAAACATACTACTTCATATTCCTTTTAAATATACTACTTCATATTCCTCTTAAATATACTACTTCATATTCCTCTTAAACATACTACTTGATATTCCTCTTAAACATACTATTTCATATTCCTCTTAAACATACTACTTTATATTCCTCTTAAATATACTACTTCATATTCCTCTTAAATATACTACTTCATATTCCTCTTAAATATAATACTTCATATTCCTCTTAAATACACTACTTCATATTCGTCTTAAACATACTGCTTGATATTCCTCTTAAACATACTACTTCATATTCCTCTTAAACATACTACTTCAGATTCCTCTTAAATATACTACTTCATATTCCTCTTAAACATACAACTTCATATTCCGCTTAAATATACTACTCCATATTCCTCTTAAATATACTACTTCATATTCCTCTTGAACATACTACTTCATATTCCTCTTATATATACTACTTCATTATCCTCTTAAATATACTATTTCATATTCCTCTTAAACATATTACTTCATATTTTTCTTGAATATACTACTTCATATTCCTCTTAATAATACTACTTCATATTCCTCTTAAACATACTACTTCATACTCCCCTTAAACACATACTACTTCATATTCGTCTTAAACATACTACTTCATATTCCTTTTAAATATACTACTTCATATTCCTCTTAAATATACTACTTCATTTTCCTCTTAAATATACTACTTCATATTCCTCTTAAACATATTACTTCATATTTCTCTTAAATATACTACTTCATATTTCTTTAAACATACTATTTCATATTCCTCTTAAACATACTATTTCATATTCCTCTTAAACATACTACTTCATATTCCTCTTAAATATAGTACTTCATATTCCTCTTAAATATACTACTTCATATTCCTCTTAAATATACTACTTCATATTCCTCTTAAATATACTACTTCATATTCCTCTTAAACATATTACTTCATATTTCTCTTAAATATACTACTTCATATTTCTTTAAACATACTATTTCATATTCCTCTTAAACATACTACTTCATATTCCTCTTAAATATACTACTTCATATTTCTCTTAAATACACTACTTCATATTACTCTTAAATATTCTACTTCATATACCTCTTAAACATACTACTTCATATTCCTCTTAAACATACTACTTCATATTCCTCTTAAACATACTACTTCATATTCCTCTTAAATATACTACTTCATATTCCTCTTAAATATACTACTTCATATTCCTCTTTAATATACTACTTTATATTCCTCTTAAACATACTACTTCATATTCCTCTTAAATATACTACTTCATTATCCTCTTAAATATACTATTTCATATTCCTCTTAAACATATTACTTCATATTTTTCTTGAATATACTACTTCATATTCCTCTTAATAATACTACTTCATATTCCTCTTAAACATACTACTTCATACTCCCCTTAAACACATACTACTTCATATTCGTCTTAAACATACTACTTCATATTCCTTTTAAATATACTACTTCATATTTCTCTTAAATATACTACTTCATATTCCTCTTAAATATACTACTTCATATTCCTCTTAAACATATTACTTCATATTTCTCTTAAATATACTACTTCATATTTCTTTAAACATACTATTTCATATTCCTCTTAAACATACTATTTCATATTCCTCTTAAACATACTACTTCATATTCCTCTTAAATATAGTACTTCATATTCCTCTTAAATATACTACTTCATATTTCTCTTAAATATACTACTTCATATTCCTCTTAAATATACTACTTCATATTCCTCTTAAACATATTACTTCATATTTCTCTTAAATATACTACTTCATATTTCTTTAAACATACTATTTCATATTCCTCTTAAACATACTACTTCATATTCCTCTTAAATATACTACTTCATATTTCTCTTAAATACACTACTTCATATTACTCTTAAATATTCTACTTCATATACCTCTTAAACATACTACTTCATATTCCTCTTAAACATACTACTTCATATTCCTCTTAAACATACTACTTCATATTCCTCTTAAATATACTACTTCATATTCCTCTTAAATATACTACTTCATATTCCTCTTTAATATACTACTTTATATTCCTCTTAAACATACTACTTCATATTCCTCTTACACATACTACTTCATATTCCTCTTAAACATACTACTTCATATTCCGCTTAAATATACTACTCCATATTCCTCTTAAATATACTACTTCATATTCCTCTTGAACATACTACTTCATATTCCTCTTAAATATACTACTTCATTATCCTCTTAAATATACTATTTCATATTCCTCTTAAACATATTACTTCATATTTTTCTTGAATATACTACTTCATATTCCTCTTAAATATACTACTTCATATTCCTCTTAAACATACTACTTCATATTCCCCTTAAACACATACTACTTCATATTCGTCTTAAACATACTACTTCATATTCCTTTTAAATATACCACTTCATATTCCTCTTAAATATACTACTTCATATTCCTCTTAAACATACTACTTGATATTCCTCTTAAACATACTATTTCATATTCCTCTTAAACATACTACTTTATATTCCTCTTAAATATACTACTTCATATTCCTCTTAAATATACTACTTCATATTCCTCTTAAATATAATACTTCATATTCCTCTTAAATACACTACTTCATATTCGTCTTAAACATACTGCTTGATATTCCTCTTAAACATACTACTTCATATTCCTCTTAAACATACTACTTCAGATTCCTCTTAAATATACTACTTCATATTCCTCTTAAACATACAACTTCATATTCCGCTTAAATATACTACTCCATATTCCTCTTAAATATACTACTTCATATTCCTCTTGAACATACTACTTCATATTCCTCTTAAATATACTACTTCATTATCCTCTTAAATATACTATTTCATATTCCTCTTAAACATATTACTTCGTATTTTTCTTGAATATACTACTTCATATTCCTCTTAATAATACTACTTCATATTCCTCTTAAACATACTACTTCATACTCCCCTTAAACACATACTACTTCATATTCGTCTTAAACATACTACTTCATATTCCTTTTAAATATACTACTTCATATTCCTCTTAAATATACTACTTCATATTCCTCTTAAACATACTACTTCATATTCCTCTTAAACATACTACTTCATATTCCTTTTAAACATACTACTTCATATTCCTCTTAAATATACTACTTCATATTCCTCTTAAATATACTACTTAATATTCCTCTTAAATATAATACTTCATATTCCTCTTAAATATACTACTTCATATTCCTCTTAAATATACTACTTCATATTCCTTTTAAACATATTACTTCATATTTCTCTTAAATATACTACTTCATATTCCTTTAAACATACTATTTCATATTCCTCTTAAACATACTACTTCATATTCCTCTTAAATATACTAATTCATATTCCTCTTACACATACTACTTTATATTCCGCTTAAACATATTACTTCATATTTCTCTTAAATATACTACTTCATATTCCTCTTAAACATACTATTTCATATTCCTCTTAAACATACTACTTCATATTCCTCTTAAATATAGTACTTCATATTCCTCTTAAATATACTACTTCATATTCCTCTTAAATATACTACTTCATATTCCTCTTAAATATACTACTTCATATTCCTCTTAAACATATTACTTCATATTTCTCTTAAATATACTACTTCATATTTCTTTAAACATACTATTTCATATTCCTCTTAAACATACTACTTCATATTCCTCTTAAATATACTACTTCATATTTCTCTTAAATACACTACTTCATATTACTCTTAAATATTCTACTTCATATACCTCTTAAACATACTACTTCATATTCCTCTTAAACATACTACTTCATATTCCTCTTAAACATACTACTTTATATTCCTCTTAAATATACTACTTCATATTCCTCTTAAATATACTACTTCATATTCCTCTTTAATATACTACTTTATATTCCTCTTAAACATACTACTTCATATTCCTCTTACACATACTACTTCATATTCCTCTTAAACATACTACTTCATATTCCGCTTAAATATACTACTCCATATTCCTCTTAAATATACTACTTCATATTCCTCTTGAACATACTACTTCATATTCCTCTTAAATATACTACTTCATTATCCTCTTAAATATACTATTTCATATTCCTCTTAAACATATTACTTCATATTTTTCTTGAATATACTACTTCATATTCCTCTTAAATATACTACTTCATATTCCTCTTAAACATACTACTTCATATTCCCCTTAAACACATACTACTTCATATTCGTCTTAAACATACTACTTCATATTCCTTTTAAATATACTACTTCATATTCCTCTTAAATATACTACTTCATATTCCTCTTGAACATACTACTTCATATTCCTCTTAAATATACTACTTCATTATCCTCTTAAATATACTATTTCATATTCCTCTTAAACATATTACTTCATATTTTTCTTGAATATACTACTTCATATTCCTCTTAAATATACTACTTCATATTCCTCTTAAACATACTACTTCATATTCCTTTTAAACATATTACTTCATATTTCTCTTAAATATACTACTTCATATTCCTTTAAACATACTATTTCATATTCCTCTTAAACATACTACTTCATATTCCTCTTAAATATACTAATTCATATTCCTCTTACACATACTACTTTATATTCCGCTTAAACATATTACTTCATATTTCTCTTAAATATACTACTTCATATTCCTCTTAAACATACTATTTCATATTCCTCTTAAACATACTACTTCATATTCCTCTTAAATATAGTACTTCATATTCCTCTTAAATATACTACTTCATATTCCTCTTAAATATACTACTTCATATTCCTCTTAAATATACTACTTCATATTCCTCTTAAACATATTACTTCATATTTCTCTTAAATATACTACTTCATATTTCTTTAAACATACTATTTCATATTCCTCTTAAACATACTACTTCATATTCCTCTTAAATATACTACTTCATATTTCTCTTAAATACACTACTTCATATTACTCTTAAATATTCTACTTCATATACCTCTTAAACATACTACTTCATATTCCTCTTAAACATACTACTTCATATTCCTCTTAAACATACTACTTTATATTCCTCTTAAATATACTACTTCATATTCCTCTTAAATATACTACTTCATATTCCTCTTTAATATACTACTTTATATTCCTCTTAAACATACTACTTCATATTCCTCTTACACATACTACTTCATATTCCTCTTAAACATACTACTTCATATTCCGCTTAAATATACTACTCCATATTCCTCTTAAATATACTACTTCATATTCCTCTTGAACATACTACTTCATATTCCTCTTAAATATACTACTTCATTATCCTCTTAAATATACTATTTCATATTCCTCTTAAACATATTACTTCATATTTTTCTTGAATATACTACTTCATATTCCTCTTAAATATACTACTTCATATTCCTCTTAAACATACTACTTCATATTCCCCTTAAACACATACTACTTCATATTCGTCTTAAACATACTACTTCATATTCCTTTTAAATATACTACTTCATATTCCTCTTAAATATACTACTTCATATTCCTCTTAAACATACTACTTGATATTCCTCTTAAACATACTATTTCATATTCCTCTTAAACATACTACTTTATATTCCTCTTAAATATACTACTTCATATTCCTCTTAAATATACTACTTCATATTCCTCTTAAATATAATACTTCATATTCCTCTTAAATACACTACTTCATATTCGTCTTAAACATACTGCTTGATATTCCTCTTAAACATACTACTTCATATTCCTCTTAAACATACTACTTCAGATTTCTCTTAAATATACTACTTCATATTCCTCTTAAACATACAACTTCATATTCCGCTTAAATATACTACTCCATATTCCTCTTAAATATACTACTTCATATTCCTCTTGAACATACTACTTCATATTCCTCTTAAATATACTACTTCATTATCCTCTTAAATATACTATTTCATATTCCTCTTAAACATATTACTTCATATTTTTCTTGAATATACTACTTCATATTCCTCTTAATAATACTACTTCATATTCCTCTTAAACATACTACTTCATACTCCCCTTAAACACATACTACTTCATATTCGTCTTAAACATACTACTTCATATTCCTTTTAAATATACTACTTCATATTCCTCTTAAATATACTACTTCATATTCCTCTTAAACATACTACTTCATATTCCTCTTAAACATACTACTTCATATTCCTTTTAAACATACTACTTCATATTCCTCTTAAATATACTACTTCATATTCCTCTTAAATATACTACTTAATATTCCTCTTAAATATAATACTTCATATTCCTCTTAAATACACTACTTCATATTCGTCTTAAACATACTACTTGATATTCCTCTTAAACATACTACTTCATATTCCTCTTAAACATACTACTTCATATTCCTCTTAAATATACTACTTCATATTCCTCTTAAATATACTACTTCATATTCCTTTTAAATATACTACTTCATATTCCTCTTAAACATACTACTTCATATTCCTCTTAAATATACTACTTCATATTCCTCTTAACCATACTACTTCATATTCCTCTTAAACATACTATTTCATATTTCTCTTAAACATACTACTTCATATTCCTCTTAAATATACTACTTCATATTACTCTTAAATATACTACTTCATATTCGTCTTAAACATACTACTTCATATTCCTCTTAAATATACTACGCCATATTCCTCTTAAACATACTACTTCATATTCCTCTTACATATACTACCTAATATTCCCATTAAACATACTACTTCATATTCCTCTTAAACATACTACTTCATATTCCTCTTAAATATACTACTTCATATTTCTCTTAAATATACTACTTCATATTACTCTTAAATATTCTACTTCATATACCTCTTAAACATACTACTTCATATTCCTCTTAAACATACTACTTCATATTCCTTTTAAACATACTACTTCATATTCCTCTTAATAATACTACTTCATATTCCTCTTAAACATACTACTTCATACTCCCCTTAAACACATACTACTTCATATTCGTCTTAAACATACTACTTCATATTCCTTTTAAATATACTACTTCATATTCCTCTTAAATATACTACTTCATATTCCTCTTAAATATACTACTTCATATTCCTCTTAAACATATTACTTCATATTTCTCTTAAATATACTACTTCATATTTCTTTAAACATACTATTTCATATTCCTCTTAAACATACTATTTCATATTCCTCTTAAACATACTACTTCATATTCCTCTTAAATATAGTACTTCATATTCCTCTTAAATATACTACTTCATATTCCTCTTAAATATACTACTTCATATTCCTCTTAAATATACTACTTCATATTACTCTTAAATATTCTACTTCATATACCTCTTAAACATACTACTTCATATTCCTTTAAACATACTATTTCATATTCCTCTTAAACATACTACTTCATATTCCTCTTAAATATACTAATTCATATTCCTCTTACACATACTACTTTATATTCCGCTTAAACATATTACTTCATATTTCTCTTAAATATACTACTTCATATTCCTCTTAAACATACTATTTCATATTCCTCTTAAACATACTACTTCATATTCCTCTTAAATATAGTACTTCATATTCCTCTTAAATATACTACTTCATATTCCTCTTAAATATACTACTTCATATTCCTCTTAAATATACTACTTCATATTCCTCTTAAACATATTACTTCATATTTCTCTTAAATATACTACTTCATATTTCTTTAAACATACTATTTCATATTCCTCTTAAACATACTACTTCATATTCCTCTTAAATATACTACTTCATATTTCTCTTAAATACACTACTTCATATTACTCTTAAATATTCTACTTCATATACCTCTTAAACATACTACTTCATATTCCTCTTAAACATACTACTTCATATTCCTCTTAAACATACTACTTTATATTCCTCTTAAATATACTACTTCATATTCCTCTTAAATATACTACTTCATATTCCTCTTTAATATACTACTTTATATTCCTCTTAAACATACTACTTCATATTCCTCTTACACATACTACTTCATATTCCTCTTAAACATACTACTTCATATTCCGCTTAAATATACTACTCCATATTCCTCTTAAATATACTACTTCATATTCCTCTTGAACATACTACTTCATATTCCTCTTAAATATACTACTTCATTATCCTCTTAAATATACTATTTCATATTCCTCTTAAACATATTACTTCATATTTTTCTTGAATATACTACTTCATATTCCTCTTAAATATACTACTTCATATTCCTCTTAAACATACTACTTCATATTCCCCTTAAACACATACTACTTCATATTCGTCTTAAACATACTACTTCATATTCCTTTTAAATATACTACTTCATATTCCTCTTAAATATACTACTTCATATTCCTCTTAAACATACTACTTGATATTCCTCTTAAACATACTATTTCATATTCCTCTTAAACATACTACTTTATATTCCTCTTAAATATACTACTTCATATTCCTCTTAAATATACTACTTCATATTCCTCTTAAATATAATACTTCATATTCCTCTTAAATACACTACTTCATATTCGTCTTAAACATACTGCTTGATATTCCTCTTAAACATACTACTTCATATTCCTCTTAAACATACTACTTCAGATTCCTCTTAAATATACTACTTCATATTCCTCTTAAACATACAACTTCATATTCCGCTTAAATATACTACTCCATATTCCTCTTAAATATACTACTTCATATTCCTCTTGAACATACTACTTCATATTCCTCTTAAATATACTACTTCATTATCCTCTTAAATATACTATTTCATATTCCTCTTAAACATATTACTTCATATTTTTCTTGAATATACTACTTCATATTCCTCTTAATAATACTACTTCATATTCCTCTTAAACATACTACTTCATACTCCCCTTAAACACATACTACTTCATATTCGTCTTAAACATACTACTTCATATTCCTTTTAAATATACTACTTCATATTCCTCTTAAATATACTACTTCATATTCCTCTTAAACATACTACTTCATATTCCTCTTAAACATACTACTTCATATTCCTTTTAAACATACTACTTCATATTCCTCTTAAATATACTACTTCATATTCCTCTTAAATATACTACTTAATATTCCTCTTAAATATAATACTTCATATTCCTCTTAAATACACTACTTCATATTCGTCTTAAACATACTACTTGATATTCCTCTTAAACATACTACTTCATATTCCTCTTAAACATACTACTTCATATTCCTCTTAAATATACTACTTCATATTCCTCTTAAATATACTACTTCATATTCCTTTTAAATATACTACTTCATATTCCTCTTAAACATACTACTTCATATTCCTCTTAAATATACTACTTCATATTCCTCTTAACCATACTACTTCATATTCCTCTTAAACATACTATTTCATATTTCTCTTAAACATACTACTTCATATTCCTCTTAAATATACTACTTCATATTACTCTTAAATATACTACTTCATATTCGTCTTAAACATACTACTTCATATTCCTCTTAAATATACTACGCCATATTCCTCTTAAACATACTACTTCATATTCCTCTTACATATACTACTTAATATTCCCATTAAACATACTACTTCATATTCCTCTTAAACATACTACTTCATATTCCTCTTAAATATACTACTTCATATTTCTCTTAAATATACTACTTCATATTACTCTTAAATATTCTACTTCATATACCTCTTAAACATACTACTTCATATTCCTCTTAAACATACTACTTCATATTCCTTTTAAACATACTACTTCATATTCCTCTTAAATATAATACTTCATATTCCTCCTAAACATATTAAATATATTTAATTAATATATTAAATATATTTATATTTTTATATATAAAAATATAAATATATTTAATATATTAAATTCTTCTTAAACATACTATAAAAAATAGTATGTTTAAGAAGAATATGAAGTAGTATAGAACATACTTCTTCATATTCTTCTTAAACATACTACTTCATATTCCTCTTAAATATACTACTTCATATTCCTCTTAAATATACTACTTCATATTCCTCTTCAATATACTACTTCATATTCCTCTTAAATATACTACTTTATATTCCTCTTAAACATACTACTTGATATTCCTCTTAAACATACTACTTCATATTCCTCTTAAACATACTACTTCATATTCCTCTTAAATATACTACTTCATATTGCTCTTAAATATGCTACTTCATATTCCTCTTAAATATACTACTTCATATTCCTCTTAAACATACTACTTCATATTCCTCTTAAATATACTACTTCATATTCCTCTTAACCATACTACTTCATATTCCTCTTAAACATACTATTTCATATATCTCTTAAACATACTACTTCATATTCCTCTTAAATATACTACTTCATATTACTCTTAAATATACTACTTCATATTCCTCTTAAGCATACTACTTCATATTCCTCTTAAACATACTAATTCATATTCCTCTTAAACATACTACTTCATATTCCTCTTAAACATACTACTTCATATTACTTTTAAACATACTACTTCATATTCCTCTTAAACATACTACTTCATATTCCTCTTAAATATACTACTTCTTATTCCTCTTAAATATACTACTTCATTATCCTCTTAAATATACTACTTCATATTACTCTTACATATACTACTTCATATTCCTCTTAAACATACTACTTCATACTCCTCTTAAACATACTACTTCTAATTCCTGTTAAACATACTACTACATATTCCTCTTAAACATACTACTTCATATTCGTCAAAAACATACTAATTCATATTCCTCTAAAACATATTACTTAATATTTCTCTTGAATATACTACTTCATATTCCTCTTAAACTTACTACTTCATATTCCTCTTAAACATACCACTTCATATTCCTATTAAACATACTACTTCATATTCCTCTTAAACATACTACTTCATATTCCTCTTAAATATACTACTTCATATTCCTCTTAAACATACTACTTCATATTCCTCTTAAATATACTACTTCATATTCCTCTTAAGCATACTACTTCATTTTCCTCTTAAATATACTACTTCATGTTCCCATTAAACATACTACTTCATATTCCTCTTAAACATACTACTTCATATTTCTCTTAAACATACTACTTCATATTCCTCTTGAATATACTACTTCATATTACTCTTAAATATACTACTTCATATTCCTCTTAAACATACTACTTCATATTCCTCTTAAACATACTACTTCATATTCCTGTTAAACATACTACTACATATTCCTCTTAAACATACTACTTCATATTCCTCTAAAACATACTACTTCATATTCCTCTTAAACATACTACTTCATATTCCTCTTAAATATACTACTTCATATTCCTCTTAAATATACTACTTCATTATCCTCTTAAATATACTACTTCATATTCCTCTTAAACATATTACTTCATATTTCTCTTATATATACTACTTCATATTCCTCTTAAATATACTATTTCATATTCCTCTTAAACATAATACTTCATATTCCTCTTAAATATTCATATTCCTCTTCATATTTCTCTTAAATATACTACTTTATATTCCTCTTTAATATACTACTTCATTATCCTCTTAAATATACTACTTCATTATCCTCTTAAATATACTACTTCATATTCCTGTAAACATACTATTTCATATTCCTCTTAAACATACTACTTCATATTCCTCTTAAATATACTACTTCATATTTCTCTTAAATATACTACTTCATATTACTCTTAAATATTCTACTTCATATACCTCTTAAACATACTACTTCATATTCCTCTTAAACATACTACTTCATATTCCTCTTAAACATACTACTTCATATTCCTCTTAAATATACAACTTCATATTCGTCTTAAACATACTACTTCATATTCCTCTTAAATATACTACTTTATATTCCTCTTACACATACTACTTCATATTCCTCTTACACATACTACTTCATATTCCTCTTAAACATACTACTTCATATTCCGCTTAAATATACTACTTCATATTCCTCTTAAATATACTACTTCATATTCCTCTTGAACAACTACTTCATATTCCTCTTAAACATACTACTTCATATGCCCTTAAACATACTACTTCCTATTCCTCTTAAATATACTACTTCATATTCCTTTTAAATATACTACTTCATATTCCTCTTAAATATACTACTTCATATTCTTCTTTAACATACTACTTGATATTCCTCTTAAACATACTACTTCATATTCCTCTTAAACATACTACTTCATATTCCTCTTAAATATACTACTTCATATTCTTCTTAAATATACTACTTCATATTTCTCTTAAATATACTACTTCATATTCTTCTTAAACATACTACTTCATATTCCTCTTAAACATACTACTTCATATTCCTCTCAAACATACTACTTCATATTCCTCTTAAATATACTACTTCATATTCCTCTTAAATATACTACTTCATATTCTTCTTAAAAATACTACTTGATATTCATCTTAAACATACTACTTCATATTCCTCTTAAACATACTACTTCATATTCCTCTTAAATATACTACTTCATAATCCTCTTAAATATACTACTTCATATTCCTCTTAAATATACTACTTCATTATCCTCTTCAGCATACTACTTCATATTCCTCTTAAACATACTACTTCATATTCCTCTTAAACATACTACTTCATATTCCTCTTAAACATACTACTTCATATTCCTCTTAAACATACTACTTCATAATCCTCTTAAACAAATTATTTCATATTTCTCTTGAATATACTACTTCATATTCCTCTTAAACGTACTACTTCATATTCCTCTTAAACATACTACTTCATATTCCTCTTAAATATACTACTTCATATTCCTCTTAAATATACTACTTCATATTCCTCTTAAATATACTACTTCATATTCCTCTTAAACATACTACTTCATATTCCTCTTAAACATACTACTTCATATTCCTCTTAAACATACTACTTCATATTCCTCTTAAACATACTACTTCATATTCCTCTTACATATACAACTTCATATCCCTCTTAAACATACTACTTCATATTCCTCTTAAATATACTACTTCATATTCCTCTTAAACATACTACTTCATATTCCTCTTAAATATACTACTTCATATTCTTCTTAAACATACTACTTCATATTCCTCTTAAACATCCTACTTCATATTTCTCTTAAACATACTACTTCATATTCCTCTTAAATATACTACTTCGTAATACTCTTAAATATACTACTTCATATTCCTCTTAAACATACTACTTCATATTCCTCTTAAACATTCTACTTCATATTCCTGTTTAACATACTACTTCATATTCCTCTTAAACATACTACTTCATATTCCTCTAAAACATAGTACTTCATATTCCTCTTAAACATACTACTTCATATTCCTCTTAAATATACTATTTCATATTCCTCTTAAATATACTACGTCATTATCCTCTTAAATATACTACTTCCTATTCCTCTTAAACATAATACTTCGTATTCCTCTTAAACATACTACTTCATATTCCTCTTAAATATACTACTTCATATTACTCTTAAATATACTACTTCATATTCCTCTTAAACATACTATTTCATATTCCTCTTAAACATACTATTTCATATTCCTGTTAAACATACTACTTCATATTCCTCTTAAACATACTACTTCATATTCCTCTTAAATATACTACTTCATTATCCTCTTAAATATACTACTTCATATTCCTCTTAAATATACTACTTCATATTCCTCTTAAACATACTACTTCATATTCCTCTTAAATATACTATTTCATATTCCTCTTAAATATACTACTTCATTATCCTCTTAAATATACTACTTCATATTCCCCTTAAACATATAACCTCATATTTCTCTTAAATATACTACTTCATATTCCTCTTAAACATACTATTTAATATTCCTCTTAAACATACTACTTTATATTCCTCTTAAATATATTACTTCATATTTCTCTTAAATATACTACTTCATATTATTCTAAAATATTCTACTTCATATTCCTCTTAAACATACTGCTTCATATTCCTCTTAAACATACTACTTAATATTCCTCTTAAACATACTACTCCATATTCCTCTTAAATATACTACTTCAAATTCCTCTTAAAAATACTACTTCATATTCCTCTTAAATATACTACTTTTTATTCCTCTTAAACATACTACTTCATATTCCTCTTACACATACTACTTCATATTCCTCTTAAACATACTACTTCATATTCCGCCTGAATATACTAATTCATATTCCTCTTAAATATACTACTCCATATTCCTCTTGAACATACTACTTCATATTCCTCTTAAATATACTACTGCATATTCCTCTTAAACATACTACTTCATATTCCTGTTAAATATACTACTTCATATTCCTCTTAAATATACTACTTCATATTCCTCTTAAACATACTACTTCATATTCCTCTTAAACATACTACTTCATAGTCCTCTTAAACATACTACTTCATATTCCTCTTAAACATACTACTTCAGATTCCTCTTAAATATACTACTTCATTATCCTCTTAAATATACTACTTCATATTTCTCTTAAACATACTACTTCATATTCCTCTTAAATATACTACTTCATATTACTCTTAAATATACTACTTCATATTCCTCTTAAGCATACTACTTCATATTCCTCTCAAACATACTACTTCATATTCCTCTTAAATATACTACTTCATATTCCTCTTAAATATACTACTTCATATTTTTCTTAAACATACTACTTCATATTCCTCTTAAACATACTACTTCATATTCCTCTTAAACATACTACTTCATATTCCTCTTAAACATACTACTTCATATTCCTCTTAAATATACTACTTCATATTCCTCTTAAACATACTACTTCATATTCCTCTTAAATATACTACTTCATATTCCTCTTAAACATACTACTTCATATTCCTCTTAAATATACTACTTCATATTCCTCTTAAACATACTACCACATATTCCTCTTAAACATACTACTTCATATTTCTCTTAAACATACTACTTCATATTCCTCTTAAATATACTACTTCATATTCCTCTTAAACATACTACTTCATATTCCTCTTAAACATACTACTTCATACACCTCTTAAACATACTACTTCATATTCCTCTTAAACATACTACTTCAGATTCCTCTTAAATATACTACTTCATTATCCTCTTAAATATACTACTTCATATTTCTCTCAAATATACTACTTCATATTCCTCTTAAACATACTACTTCATATTCCTCTTAAACATTCTACTTCATATTCCTGTTTAACATACTACTTCATATTCCGCTTAAACATACTACTTCATATTCCTCTAAAACATACTTCTTCATATTCCTCTTAAATATACTACTGCATATTCCTCTTAAATATACTACTTCATATTCCTGTTAAATATACTACTTCATATTCCTCTTAAATATACTACTTCATATTCCTCTTAAACATACTACTTCATATTCCTCTTAAACATACTACTTCATACTCCTCTTAAACATACTACTTCATATTCCTCTTAAACATACTACTTCAGATTCCTCTGAAATATACTACTTCATTATCCTCTTAAATATACTACTTCATATTTCTCTTAAACATACTACTTCATATTCCTCTTAAATATACTACTTCATATTACTCTTAAATATACTACTTCATATTCCTCTTAAGCATACTACTTCATATTCCTCTTAAACATACTACTTCATATTCCTCTTAAATATACTACTTCATATTTCTCTTAAATATACTACTTCATATTCTTCTTAAACATACTACTTCATATTCCTCTTAAACATACTACTTCATATTCCTCTTAAACATACTACTTCATATTCCTCTTAAACATACTACTTCATATTCCTCTAAAATATACTACTTCATATTCCTCTTTAACATACTACTTCATATTCCCCTTAAATATACTACTTCATATTCCTCTTAAATATACTACTTCATTATCCTCTTAAATATACTATTTCATATTCCTCTTAAACATATTACTTCATATTTCTCTTGAATATACTACTTCATATTCCTCTTAAATATACTACTGCATATTCCTCTTAAACATACTACTTCATATTCCTGTTAAATATACTACTTCATATTCCTCTTAAATATACTACTTCATATTCCTCTTAAACATACTACTTCATATTCCTCTTAAACATACTACTTCATAGTCCTCTTAAACATACTACTTCATATTCCTCTTAAACATACTACTTCAGATTCCTCTTAAATATACTACTTCATTATCCTCTTAAATATACTACTTCATATTTCTCTTAAACATACTACTTCATATTCCTCTTAAATATACTACTTCATATTACTCTTAAATATACTACTTCATATTCCTCTTAAGCATACTACTTCATATTCCTCTTAAACATACTACTTCATATTCCTCTTAAATATACTACTTCATATTCCTCTTAAATATACTACTTCATATTTTTCTTAAACATACTACTTCATATTCCTCTTAAATATACTACTTCATATTCCTCTTAAATATACTACTTCATATTCCTCTTTAATATACTACTTTATATTCCTCTTAAACATACTACTTCATATTCCTCTTACACATACTACTTCATATTCCTCTTAAACATACTACTTCATATTCCGCTTTAATATACTACTCCATATTCCTCTTAAATATACTACTTCATATTCCTCTTGAACATACTACTTCATATTCCTCTTAAATATACTACTTCATTATCCTCTTAAATATACTATTTCATATTCCTCTTAAACATATTACTTCATATTTTTCTTGAATATACTACTTCATATTCCTCTTAAATATACTACTTCATATTCCTCTTAAACATACTACTTCATATTCCCCTTAAACACATACTACTTCATATTCGTCTTAAACATACTACTTCATATTCCTTTTAAATATACTACTTCATATTCCTCTTAAATATACTACTTCATATTCCTCTTAAACATACTACTTGATATTCCTCTTAAACATACTATTTCATATTCCTCTTAAACATACTACTTTATATTCCTCTTAAATATACTACTTCATATTCCTCTTTAATATACTACTTCATATTCCTCTTAAATATAATACTTCATATTCCTCTTAAATACACTACTTCATATTCGTCTTAAACATACTGCTTGATATTCCTCTTAAACATACTACTTCATATTCCTCTTAAACATACTACTTCAGATTCCTCTTAAATATACTACTTCATATTCCTCTTAAACATACAACTTCATATTCCGCTTAAATATACTACTCCATATTCCTCTTAAATATACTACTTCATATTCCTCTTGAACATACTACTTCATATTCCTCTTAAATATACTACTTCATTATCCTCTTAAATATACTATTTCATATTCCTCTTAAACATATTACTTCATATTTTTCTTGAATATACTACTTCATATTCCTCTTAATAATACTACTTCATATTCCTCTTAAACATACTACTTCATACTCCCCTTAAACACATACTACTTCATATTCGTCTTAAACATACTACTTCATATTCCTTTTAAATATACTACTTCATATTCCTCTTAAATATACTACTTCATATTCCTCTTAAACATACTACTTCATATTCCTCTTAAACATACTACTTCATATTCCTTTTAAACATACTACTTCATATTCCTCTTAAATATACTACTTCATATTCCTCTTAAATATACTACTTAATATTCCTCTTAAATATAATACTTCATATTCCTCTTAAATATACTACTTCATATTCCTCTTAAATATACTACTTCATATTCCTTTTAAACATATTACTTCATATTTCTCTTAAATATACTACTTCATATTCCTTTAAACATACTATTTCATATTCCTCTTAAACATACTACTTCATATTCCTCTTAAATATACTAATTCATATTCCTCTTACACATACTACTTTATATTCCTCTTAAACATATTACTTCATATTTCTCTTAAATATACTACTTCATATTCCTCTTAAACATACTATTTCATATTCCTCTTAAACATACTACTTCCTATTCCTCTTAAATATAGTACTTCATATTCCTCTTAAATATACTACTTCATATTCCTCTTAAATATACTACTTCATATTCCTCTTAAATATACTACTTCATATTCCTCTTAAACATATTACTTCATATTTCTCTTAAATATACTACTTCATATTTCTTTAAACATACTATTTCATATTCCTCTTAAACATACTACTTCATATTCCTCTTAAATATACTACTTCATATTTCTCTTAAATACACTACTTCATATTACTCTTAAATATTCTACTTCATATACCTCTTAAACATACTACTTCATATTCCTCTTAAACATACTACTTCATATTCCTCTTAAACATACTACTTTATATTCCTCTTAAATATACTACTTCATATTCCTCTTAAATATACTACTTCATATTCCTCTTTAATATACTACTTTATATTCCTCTTAAACATACTACTTCATATTCCTCTTACACATACTACTTCATATTCCTCTTAAACATACTACTTCATATTCCGCTTAAATATACTACTCCATATTCCTCTTAAATATACTACTTCATATTCCTCTTGAACATACTACTTCATATTCCTCTTAAATATACTACTTCATTATCCTCTTAAATATACTATTTCATATTCCTCTTAAACATATTACTTCATATTTTTCTTGAATATACTACTTCATATTCCTCTTAAATATACTACTTCATATTCCTCTTAAACATACTACTTCATATTCCCCTTAAACACATACTACTTCATATTCGTCTTAAACATACTACTTCATATTCCTTTTAAATATACTACTTCATATTCCTCTTAAATATACTACTTCATATTCCTCTTAAACATACTACTTGATATTCCTCTTAAACATACTATTTCATATTCCTCTTAAACATACTACTTTATATTCCTCTTAAATATACTACTTCATATTCCTCTTAAATATACTACTTCATATTCCTCTTAAATATAATACTTCATATTCCTCTTAAATACACTACTTCATATTCGTCTTAAACATACTGCTTGATATTCCTCTTAAACATACTACTTCATATTCCTCTTAAACATACTACTTCAGATTCCTCTTAAATATACTACTTCATATTCCTCTTAAACATACAACTTCATATTCCGCTTAAATATACTACTCCATATTCCTCTTAAATATACTACTTCATATTCCTCTTGAACATACTACTTCATATTCCTCTTAAATATACTACTTCATTATCCTCTTAAATATACTATTTCATATTCCTCTTAAACATATTACTTCATATTTTTCTTGAATATACTACTTCATATTCCTCTTAATAATACTACTTCATATTCCTCTTAAACATACTACTTCATACTCCCCTTAAACACATACTACTTCATATTCGTCTTAAACATACTACTTCATATTCCTTTTAAATATACTACTTCATATTCCTCTTAAATATACTACTTCATATTCCTCTTAAACATACTACTTCATATTCCTCTTAAACATACTACTTCATATTCCTTTTAAACATACTACTTCATATTCCTCTTAAATATACTACTTCATATTCCTCTTAAATATACTACTTAATATTCCTCTTAAATATAATACTTCATATTCCTCTTAAATACACTACTTCATATGCCTCTTAAACATACTACTTGATATTCCTCTTAAACATACTACTTCATATTCCTCTTAAACATACTACTTCATATTCCTCTTAAATATACTACTTCATATTCCTCTTAAATATACTACTTCATATTCCTTTTAAATATACTACTTCATATTCCTCTTAAATATACTACTTCATATTCCTCTTAAATATACAACTTCATATTCCTCTTAACCATACTACTTCATATTCCTCTTAAACATACTATTTCATATTTCTCTTAAACATACTACTTCATATTCCTCTTAAATATACTACTTCATATTACTCTTAAATATACTACTTCATATTCGTCTTAAACATACTACTTCATATTCCTCTTAAATATACTACGCCATATTCCTCTTAAACATACTACTTCATATTCCTCTTACATATACTACTTAATATTCCCATTAAACATACTACTTCATATTCCTCTTAAACATACTACTTCATATTCCTCTTAAATATACTACTTCATATTTCTCTTAAATATACTACTTCATATTACTCTTAAATATTCTATTTCATATACCTCTTAAACATACTACTTCATATTCCTCTTAAACATACTACTTCATATTCCTTTTAAACATACTACTTCATATTCCTCTTAAATATACTACTTCATATTCCTCCTAAACATATTAAATATATTTAATTAATATATTAAATATATTTATATTTTTATATATAAAAATATAAATATATTTAATATATTAAATTCTTCTTAAACATACTATAAAAAATAGTATGTTTAAGAAGAATATGAAGTAGTATAGAACATACTTCTTCATATTCTTCTTAAACATACTACTTCATATTCCTCTTAAATATACTACTTCATATTCCTCTTAAATATACTACTTCATATTCCTCTTCAATATACTACTTCATATTCCTCTTAAATATACTACTTTATATTCCTCTTAAACATACTACTTGATATTCCTCTTAAACATACTACTTCATATTCCTCTTAAACATACTACTTCATATTCCTCTTAAATATACTACTTCATATTGCTCTTAAATATGCTACTTCATATTCCTCTTAAATATACTACTTCATATTCCTCTTAAACATACTACTTCATATTCCTCTTAAATATACTACTTCATATTCCTCTTAACCATACTACTTCATATTCCTCTTAAACATACTATTTCATATATCTCTTAAACATACTACTTCATATTCCTCTTAAATATACTACTTCATATTACTCTTAAATATATTACTTCATATTCCTCTTAAGCATACTACTTCATATTCCTCTTAAACATACTAATTCATATTCCTCTTAAACATACTACTTCATATTCCTCTTAAACATACTACTTCATATTCCTTTTAAACATACTACTTCATATTCCTCTTAAACATACTACTTCATATTCCTCTTAAATATACTACTTCTTATTCCTCTTAAATATACTACTTCATTATCCTCTTAAATATACTACTTCATATTACTCTTAAATATACTACTTCATATTCCTCTTAAACATACTACTTCATACTCCTCTTAAACATACTACTTCTAATTCCTGTTAAACATACTACTACATATTCCTCTTAAACATACTACTTCATATTCGTCAAAAACATACTAATTCATATTCCTCTAAAACATATTACTTAATATTTCTCTTGAATATACTACTTCATATTCCTCTTAAACTTACTACTTCATATTCCTCTTAAACATACCACTTCATATTCCTATTAAACATACTACTTCATATTCCTCTTAAACATACTACTTCATATTCCTCTTAAATATACTACTTCATATTCCTCTTAAACATACTACTTCATATTCCTCTTAAATATACTACTTCATATTCCTCTTAAGCATACTACTTCATTTTCCTCTTAAATATACTACTTCATGTTCCCATTAAACATACTACTTCATATTCCTCTTAAACATACTACTTCATATTTCTCTTAAACATACTACTTCATATTCCTCTTGAATATACTACTTCATATTACTCTTAAATATACTACTTCATATTCCTCTTAAACATACTACTTCATATTCCTCTTAAACATACTACTTCATATTCCTGTTAAACATACTACTACATATTCCTCTTAAACATACTACTTCATATTCCTCTAAAACATACTACTTCATATTCCTCTTAAACATACTACTTCATATTCCTCTTAAATATACTACTTCATATTCCTCTTAAATATACTACTTCATTATCCTCTTAAATATACTACTTCATATTCCTCTTAAACATATTACTTCATATTTCTCTTATATATACTACTTCATATTCCTCTTAAATATACTATTTCATATTCCTCTTAAACATACTACTTCATATTCCTCTTAAATATACTACTTCATATTTCTCTTAAATATACTACTTTATATTCCTCTTTAATATACTACTTCATTATCCTCTTAAATATACTACTTCATTATCCTCTTAAATATACTACTTCATATTCCTGTAAACATACTATTTCATATTCCTCTTAAACATACTACTTCATATTCCTCTTAAATATACTACTTCATATTTCTCTTAAATATACTACTTCATATTACTCTTAAATATTCTACTTCATATACCTCTTAAACATACTACTTCATATTCCTCTTAAACATACTACTTCATATTCCTCTTAAACATACTACTTCATATTCCTCTTAAATATACAACTTCATATTCGTCTTAAACATACTACTTCATATTCCTCTTAAATATACTACTTTATATTCCTCTTACACATACTACTTCATATTCCTCTTACACATACTACTTCATATTCCTCTTAAACATACTACTTCATATTCCGCTTAAATATACTACTTCATATTCCTCTTAAATATACTACTTCATATTCCTCTTGAACAACTACTTCATATTCCTCTTAAACATACTACTTCATATTCCCTTAAACATACTACTTCCTATTCCTCTTAAATATACTACTTCATATTCCTTTTAAATATACTACTTCATATTCCTCTTAAATATACTACTTCATATTCTTCTTTAACATACTACTTGATATTCCTCTTAAACATACTACTTCATATTCCTCTTAAACATACTACTTCATATTCCTCTTAAATATACTACTTCATATTCTTCTTAAATATACTACTTCATATTTCTCTTAAATATACTACTTCATATTCTTCTTAAACATACTACTTCATATTCCTCTTAAACATACTACTTCATATTCCTCTCAAACATACTACTTCATATTCCTCTTAAATATACTACTTCATATTCCTCTTAAATATACTACTTCATATTCTTCTTAAAAATACTACTTGATATTCATCTTAAACATACTACTTCATATTCCTCTTAAACATACTACTTCATATTCCTCTTAAATATACTACTTCATAATCCTCTTAAATATACTACTTCATATTCCTCTTAAATATACTACTTCATATTCCTCTTCAGCATACTACTTCATATTCCTCTTAAACATACTACTTCATATTCCTCTTAAACATACTACTTCATATTCCTCTTAAACATACTACTTCATATTCCTCTTAAACATACTACTTCATAATCCTCTTAAACATATTATTTCATATTTCTCTTGAATATACTACTTCATATTCCTCTTAAACGTACTACTTCATATTCCTCTTAAACATACTACTTCATATTCCTCTTAAATATACTACTTCATATTCCTCTTAAATATACTACTTCATATTCCTCTTAAATATACTACTTCATATTCCTCTTAAACATACTACTTCATATTTCTCTTAAACATACTACTTCATATTCCTCTTAAACATACTACTTCATATTCCTCTTAAACATACTACTTCATATTCCTCTTACATATACAACTTCATATCCCTCTTAAACATACTACTTCATATTCCTCTTAAATATACTACTTCATATTCCTCTTAAACATACTACTTCATATTCCTCTTAAATATACTACTTCATATTCTTCTTAAACATACTACTTCATATTCCTCTTAAACATCCTACTTCATATTTCTCTTAAACATACTACTTCATATTCCTCTTAAATATACTACTTCGTAATACTCTTAAATATACTACTTCATATTCCTCTTAAACATACTACTTCATATTCCTCTTAAACATTCTACTTCATATTCCTGTTTAACATACTACTTCATATTCCTCTTAAACATACTACTTCATATTCCTCTAAAACATAGTACTTCATATTCCTCTTAAACATACTACTTCATATTCCTCTTAAATATACTATTTCATATTCCTCTTAAATATACTACGTCATTATCCTCTTAAATATACTACTTCCTATTCCTCTTAAACATAATACTTCGTATTCCTCTTAAACATACTACTTCATATTCCTCTTAAATATACTACTTCATATTACTCTTAAATATACTACTTCATATTCCTCTTAAACATACTATTTCATATTCCTCTTAAACATACTATTTCATATTCCTGTTAAACATACTACTTCATATTCCTCTTAAACATACTACTTCATATTCCTCTTAAATATACTACTTCATTATCCTCTTAAATATACTACTTCATATTCCTCTTAAATATACTACTTCATATTCCTCTTAAACATACTACTTCATATTCCTCTTAAATATACTATTTCATATTCCTCTTAAATATACTACTTCATTATCCTCTTAAATATACTACTTCCTATTCCTCTTAAACATAATACTTCGTATTCCTCTTAAACATACTACTTCATATTCCTCTTAAATATACTACTTCATATTCCTCTTACATATACAACTTCATATTCCTCTAAAACATACTACTTCATATTCCTCTTTAACATACTACTTCATATTCCCCTTAAATATACTACTTCATATTCCTCTTAAATATACTACTTCATTATCCTCTTAAATATACTACTTCATATTACTCTTAAACATATTACTTCATATTTCTCGTAAATAGACTAATTCATATTCCTCTTAAACATACTATTTCATATTCCTCTTAAACATACTACTTCATATTCCTCTTAAATATACTACTTCATATTCCTCTTAAATATACTACTTCATATTCCTCTTAAATATACTACTTCATTATCCTCTTAAATATACTACTTCATATTCCCCTTAAACATATAACCTCATATTTCTCTTAAATATACTACTTCATATTCCTCTTAAACATACTATTTAATATTCCTCTTAAACATACTACTTTATATTCCTCTTAAATATATTACTTCATATTTCTCTTAAATATACTACTTCATATTATTCTAAAATATTCTACTTCATATTCCTCTTAAACATACTGCTTCATATTCCTCTTAAACATACTACTTAATATTCCTCTTAAACATACTACTCCATATTCCTCTTAAATATACTACTTCAAATTCCTCTTAAACATACTACTTCATATTCCTCTTAAATATACTACTTTTTATTCCTCTTAAACATACTACTTCATATTCCTCTTACACATACTACTTCATATTCCTCTTAAACATACTACTTCATATTCCGCCTGAATATACTACTTCATATTCCTCTTAAATATACTACTCCATATTCCTCTTGAACATACTACTTCATATTCCTCTTAAATATACTACTGCATATTCCTCTTAAACATACTACTTCATATTCCTGTTAAATATACTACTTCATATTCCTCTTAAATATACTACTTCATATTCCTCTTAAACATACTACTTCATATTCCTCTTAAACATACTACTTCATAGTCCTCTTAAACATACTACTTCATATTCCTCTTAAACATACTACTTCAGATTCCTCTTAAATATACTACTTCATTATCCTCTTAAATATACTACTTCATATTTCTCTTAAACATACTACTTCATATTCCTCTTAAATATACTACTTCATATTACTCTTAAATATACTACTTCATATTCCTCTTAAGCATACTACTTCATATTCCTCTTAAACATACTACTTCATATTCCTCTTAAATATACTACTTCATATTCCTCTTAAATATACTACTTCATATTTTTCTTAAACATACTACTTCATATTCCTCTTAAACATACTACTTCATATTCCTCTTAAACATACTACTTCATATTCCTCTTAAACATACTACTTCATATTCCTCTTAAATATACTACTTCATATTCCTCTTAAACATACTACTTCATATTCCTCTTAAATATATTACTTCATATTCCTCTTAAACATACTACTTCATATTCCTCTTAAATATACTACTTCATATTCCTCTTAAACATACTACCACATATTCCTCTTAAACATACTACTTCATATTTCTCTTAAACATACTACTTCATATTCCTCTTAAATATACTACTTCATATTCCTCTTAAACATACTACTTCATATTCCTCTTAAACATACTACTTCATACTCCTCTTAAACATACTACTTCATATTCCTCTTAAACATACTACTTCAGATTCCTCTTAAATATACTACTTCATTATCCTCTTAAATATACTACTTCATATTTCTCTTAAATATACTACTTCATATTCCTCTTAAACATACTACTTCATATTCCTCTTAAACATTCTACTTCATATTCCTGTTTAACATACTACTTCATATTCCGCTTAAACATACTACTTCATATTCCTCTAAAACATACTTCTTCATATTCCTCTTAAATATACTACTGCATATTCCTCTTAAATATACTACTTCATATTCCTGTTAAATATACTACTTCATATTCCTCTTAAATATACTACTTCATATTCCTCTTAAACATACTACTTCATATTCCTCTTAAACATACTACTTCATACTCCTCTTAAACATACTACTTCATATTCCTCTTAAACATACTACTTCAGATTCCTCTGAAATATACTACTTCATTATCCTCTTAAATATACTACTTCATATTTCTCTTAAACATACTACTTCATATTCCTCTTAAATATACTACTTCATATTACTCTTAAATATACTACTTCATATTCCTCTTAAGCATACTACTTCATATTCCTCTTAAACATACTACTTCATATTCCTCTTAAATATACTACTTCATATTTCTCTTAAATATACTACTTCATATTCTTCTTAAACATACTACTTCATATTCCTCTTAAACATACTACTTCATATTCCTCTTAAACATACTACTTCATATTCCTCTTAAACATACTACTTCATATTCCTCTAAAATATACTACTTCATATTCCTCTTTAACATACTACTTCATATTCCCCTTAAATATACTACTTCATATTCCTCTTAAATATACTACTTCATTATCCTCTTAAATATACTATTTCATATTCCTCTTAAACATATTAATTCATATTTCTCTTGAATATACTACTTCATATTCCTCTTAAATATACTACTGCATATTCCTCTTAAACATACTACTTCATATTCCTGTTAAATATACTACTTCATATTCCTCTTAAATATACTACTTCATATTCCTCTTAAACATACTACTTCATATTCCTCTTAAACATACTACTTCATAGTCCTCTTAAACATACTACTTCATATTCCTCTTAAACATACTACTTCAGATTCCTCTTAAATATACTACTTCATTATCCTCTTAAATATACTACTTCATATTTCTCTTAAACATACTACTTCATATTCCTCTTAAATATACTACTTCATATTACTCTTAAATATACTACTTCATATTCCTCTTAAGCATACTACTTCATATTCCTCTTAAACATACTACTTCATATTCCTCTTAAATATACTACTTCATATTCCTCTTAAATATACTACTTCATATTTTTCTTAAACATACTACTTCATATTCCTCTTAAACATACTACTTCATATTCCTCTTAAAAATACTACTTCATATTCCTCTTAAACATACTACTTCATATTCCTCTTAAATATACTACTTCATATTCCTCTTAAACATACTACTTCATATTCCTCTTAAACATACTACTTCAGATTCCTCTTAAATATACTACTTCATTATCCTCTTAAATATACTACTTCATATTTCTCTTAAATATACTACTTCATATTCCTCTTAAACATACTACTTCATATTCCTCTTAAACATTCTACTTCATATTCCTGTTTAACATACTACTTCATATTCCGCTTAAACATACTACTTCATATTCCTCTAAAACATACTACTTCATATTCCTCTTAAATATACTACTGCATATTCCTCTTAAATATACTACTTCATATTCCTGTTAAATATACTACTTCATATTCCTCTTAAATATACTACTTCATATTCCTCTTAAACATACTACTTCATATTCCTCTTAAACATACTACTTCATACTCCTCTTAAACATACTACTTCATATTCCTCTTAAACATACTACTTCAGATTCCTCTGAAATATACTACTTCATTATCCTCTTAAATATACTACTTCATATTTCTCTTAAACATACTACTTCATATTCCTCTTAAATATACTACTTCATATTACTCTTAAATATACTACTTCATATTCCTCTTAAGCATACTACTTCATATTCCTCTTAAACATACTACTTCATATTCCTCTTAAATATACTACTTCATATTTCTCTTAAATATACTACTTCATATTCTTCTTAAACATACTACTTCATATTCCTCTTAAACATACTACTTCATATTCCTCTTAAACATACTACTTCATATTCCTCTTAAACATACTACTTCATATTCCTCTAAAATATACTACTTCATATTCCTCTTTAACATACTACTTCATATTCCCCTTAAATATACTACTTCATATTCCTCTTAAATATACTACTTCATTATCCTCTTAAATATACTATTTCATATTCCTCTTAAACATATTACTTCATATTTCTCTTGAATATACTACTTCATATTCCTCTTAAATATACTACTGCATATTCCTCTTAAACATACTACTTCATATTCCTGTTAAATATACTACTTCATATTCCTCTTAAATATACTACTTCATATTCCTCTTAAACATACTACTTCATATTCCTCTTAAACATACTACTTCATAGTCCTCTTAAACATACTACTTCATATTCCTCTTAAGCATACTACTTCAGATTCCTCTTAAATATACTACTTCATTATCCTCTTAAATATACTACTTCATATTTCTCTTAAACATACTACTTCATATTCCTCTTAAATATACTACTTCATATTACTCCTAAATATACTACTTCATATTCCTCTTAAGCATACTACTTCATATTCCTCTTAAACATACTACTTCATATTCCTCTTAAATATACTACTTCATATTCCTCTTAAATATACTACTTCATATTTTTCTTAAACATACTACTTCATATTCCTCTTAAACATACTACTTCATATTCCTCTTAAAAATACTACTTCATATTCCTCTTAAACATACTACTTCATATTCCTCTTAAATATACTACTTCATATTCCTCTTAAACATACTACTTCAAATTCCTCTTAAATATACTACTTCATATTCTTCTTAAACATACTATTTCATATTCCTCTTAAATATACTACTTTATATTCCTCTTAAACATACTACCACATATTCCTCTTAAACAGACTACTACATATTTCTCTTAAACATACTACTTCATATTCCTCTTAAATATACTACTTCATATTCCTCTTAAACATACTACTTCATATTCCTCTTAAACATACTAATTCATACTCCTCTTAAACATACTACTTCATATTCCTCTTAAACATACTACTTCAGATTCCTCTTAAATATACTACTTCATTATCCTCTTAAATATACTACTTCATATTTCTCTTAAACATACTACTTTTTATTCCTTTTAAATATACTACTTCATATTACTTTTAAATATACTACTTCATATTCCTCTTAAGCATACTACTTCATATTCCTCTTAAATATACTACTTCGTATTACTCTTAAATATACTACTTCAAATTCCTCTTAAACATACTACTTCATATTCCTCTTAAACATTCTACTTCATATTCCTGTTTAACATACTACTTCATATTCCTCTTAAACATACTACTTCATATTCCTCTAAAACATACTACTTCATATTCCGCTTAAATATACTACTGCATATTCCTCTTAAATATACTACTTCATATTCCTGTTAAATATACTACTTCATATTCCTCTTAAATATACTACTTCATATTCCTCTTAAACATACTACTTCATATTCCTCTTAAACATACTACTTCATACTCCTCTTAAACATACTACTTCATATTCCTCTTAAACATACTACTTCAGATTCCTCTTAAATATACTACTTCATTATCCTCTTAAATATACTACTTCATATTTCTCTGAAACATACTACTTCATATTCCTCTTAAATATACTACTTCATATTACTCTTAAATATACTACTTCATATTCCTCTTAAGCATACTGCTTCATATTCCTCTTAAACATACTACTTCATATTCCTCTTAAATATACTACTTCATATTTCTCTTAAAAATACTACTTCATATTCTTCTTAAACATACTACTTCATATTCCTCTTAAACATACTACTTCATATTCCTCTTAAACATACTACTTCATATTCCTCTTAAACATACTACTTCATATTCCTCTAAAACATACTACTTCATATTCCTCTTTAACATACTACTTCATATTCCCCTTAAATATACTACTTCATATTCCTCTTAAATATACTACTTCATTATCCTCTTAAATATACTATTTCATATTCCTCTTAAACATATTACTTCATATTTCTCTTGAATATACTACTTCATATTCCTCTTAAACGTACTACTTCATATTCCTCTTAAACATACTACTTCATATTTCTCTTAAATATACTACTTCATATTCCTCTTAAACATATTACTTCATATTTCTCTTAAACATAGTACTTCATATTCCTCTTAAATATACTACTTCATATTCCTCTTAAATATACTACTTCATATTCCTCTTAAATATACTACTTCATTTTCCTCTTAAACATACTACTTCATATTTCTCTTAAACATACTACTTCATGTTCCCCTTAACTATACTACTTCAAATTACTCTTAAATATACTACTTCATATTCCTCTTAAACATACTACTTCATATTCCTCTTAAACATACTACTTCATATTCCTGTTAAACATACTACTTCATATTCCTCTTAAACATACTACTTCATATTCCTCTAAAACATACTACTTCATATTCCTCTAAAACATACTACTTCATATTCCTTTTAAATATACTACTTCATATTCCTCTTAAATATACTACTTCATTATCCTCTTAAATATACTACTTCATATTCCTCTTAAACATATTACTTCATATTTCTCTTAAATATACTACTTTATATTCCTCTTAAATATACTACTTCATATTCCTCTTAAATATACTACTTCATATTCCTTTTAAATATACTACTTCATTATCCTCTTAAATATACTACTTCATATTCCTATTAAACATATTACTTCATATTTCTCTTAAATATTCTACTTCATATTCCTCTTAAACATACTATTTCATATTCCTCTTAAACATACTACTTCATAAACCTCTTAAATATACAACTTCATATTTCTCTTAAATATACTACTTCATGTTACTCTTAAATAATCTACTTCATATTCCTCTTAAACATACTACTTCATATTCCTCTTAAACATACTACTTCATATTCCTCTTAAACATACTACTTCATATTCCTCTTAAATATACTATTTCATATTCCTCTTAAACATACTACTTCATATTCCTCTTAAATATACTACTTTATATTCCTCTTAAACATACTACTTCATATTCCTCTTACACATACTACTTCATATTTCTCTTAAACATACTACTTCATATTCCACTTAAATATACTATTTCATATTCCTCTTAAATATACTACTTCATATTCCTCTTAAACATACTACTTCATTATCCTCTTAAATATACTACTTCATTATCTTCTTAAATATACTACTTCATATTTCTCTTAAACATACTACTTCATATTCCTCTTAAATATACTACTTCATATTACTCTTAAATATACTACTTCATATTCCTCTTAAGCATACTACTTCATATTCCTCTTAAACATACTACTTCATATTCCTCTTAAATATACTACTTCATATTCCTCTTAAATATACTACTTCATATTCCTCTTAAACATACTACTTCATATTCCTCTTAAACATACTACTTCATATTCCTCTTAAACATACTACTTCATAGTCCTCTTAAACATAATACTTCATATTCCTCTTACATATACTACTTCATATTCCTCTTAAACAACCTACTTCATATTCCTCTTAAATATACTACTTCATATTCCTCTTAAACATACTACTTCATATTCCTCTTAAATATACTACTTCATATTCCTCTTAAACATACTACTTCATATTCCTCTTAAACATCCTACTTCATATTTCTCTTAAACATACTACTTCATATTCCTCTTAAATATACTACTTCGTATTACTCTTAAATATACTACTTCATATTCCTCTTAAATATACTACTTCATATTCCTCTTAAATATACTACTTCGTATTACTCTTAAATATACTACTTCATATTCCTCTTAAACATACTACTTCATATTCCTCTTAAACATATTACTTCATATTTCTCTTAAATATACTAATTCATATTCCTCTTAAACATACTATTTCATATTCCTCTTAAACATACTACTTCATATTCCTCTTAAATATACTACTTCATATTCGTCTTAAATATACTACTTCATATTCCTCTTAAATATACTACTTCATTATCCTCTTAAATATACTACTTCATATTCCCCTTAAACATATTACTTCATATTTCTCTTAAATATACTACTTTATATTCCTCTTAAATATACTACCTCATATTCCTCTTAAATATACTACTTCATATTCCTCTTAAATATACTAATTCATTATCCTCTTAAATATACTACTTCATATTCCTATTAAACATATTACTTCATATTTCTCTTAAATATTCTACTTTATATTCCTCTTAAACATACTATTTCATATTCCTCTTAAACATACTACTTCATATACCTCTTAAATATACAACTTCATATTTCTCTTAAATATACTACTTCATGTTACTCTTAAATATTCTACTTCATATTCCTCTTAAACATACTACTTCATATTCCTCTTAAACATACTACTTCATATTCCTCTTAAACATACTACTTCATATTCATCTTAAATATACTATTTCATATTCCTCTTAAACATACTACTTCATATTCCTCTTAAATATACTACTTTATATTCCTATTAAACATACTACTTCATATTCCTCTTACACATACTACTTCATATTTCTCTTAAACATACTACTTCATATTCCGCTTAAATATACTACTTCATATTCCTCTTAAATATACTACTTCATATTCCTCTTAAACATACTACTTCATTATCCTCTTAAATATACTACTTCATTATCCTCTTAAATATACTACTTCATATTTCTCTTAAACATACTACTTCATATTCCTCTTAAATATACTACTTCATATTACTCTTAAATATACTACTTCATATTCCTCTTAAGCATACTACTTCATATTCCTCTTAAACATACTACTTCATATTCCTCTTAAATATACTACTTCATATTCCTCTTAAATATACTACTTCATATTCCTCTTAAACATACTACTTCATATTCCTCTTAAACATACTACTTCATATTCCTCTTAAACATACTACTTCATATTCCTCTTAAACATACTACTTCATATTCCTCTTACATATACTACTTCGTATTCCTCTTAAACATACTACTTCATATTCCTCTTTAATATACTACTTCATATTCCTCTTAAACATACTACTTCATATTCCTCTTAAATATACTACTTCATATTCCTCTTAAACATACTACTTCATATTCCTCTTAAACATCCTACTTCATATTTCTCTTAAACATACTACTTCATATTCCTCTTAAATATACTACTTCGTATTACTCTTAAATATACTACGTCATATTCCTCTTAAACATACTACTTCATATTCCTCTTAAACATTCTACTTCATATTCCTGTTTAACATACTACTTCATATTCCTCTTAAGCATACTACTTCATATTCCTCTAAAACATACTACTTCATATTCCTCTTAAACATACTACTTCATATTCCTCTTAAATATACTATTTCATATTCCTCTTAAATATACTACTTCATTATCCTCTTAAATATACTACTTCCTATTCGTCTTAAACATAATACTTCGTATTCCTCTTAAACATACTACTTCATATTCCTCTTAAATATACTACTTCATATTACTCTTAAATATACTACTTCATATTCCTCTGAAACATACTATTTCATATTCCTCTTAAATACTCTACTTCATATTCCTCTTAAACATACTACCACATATTCCTCTGAAACATACTACTTCATATTTCTCTTAAACATACTACTTCATATTCCTCTTAAATATACTACTTCATATTACTCTTAAATATACTACTTCATATTCCTCTTAAACATACTACTTCATATTCCTCTTAAACATACTACTTCATATTCCTGTTAAACATACTACTTCATATTCCTCTTAAACATACTACTTCATATTCCTCTAAAACATATTACTTCATATTCCTCTTAAACATACTACTTCATATTCCTGTTCAATATACTACTTCATATTCCTCTTAAATATACTACTTCATTATCCTCTTAAATATACTACTTCATATTCCTCTTAAACATATGACTTCATATTTCTCTTAAATATACTACTTCATATTCCTCTTAAACATATTATTTCATATTCCTCTTAAACATACTACTTCATATTCCTCTTAAATATACTACTTCATATTTCTCTTAAATATACTACTTCATATTCCTCTTAAATATACTACCTCATATTCCTCTTAAACATACTTATTCATATTCCTCTTAAATATACTACCTCATGTTCCTCCTAAATATACTACTTCATATTCCTCTTAAATATACTACTTCATATTCCTCTTAAACATACTACTTCATATTCCTCTTAAACATACTACTTTATACTCCTCTTAAACATACTACTTCATATTCCTCTTAAACATACTACTTCATATTCCTCTTAAATATACTATTTCATTATCCTCTTAAATATACTTCTTCATATTTCTCTTAAACATACTACTTCATATTCCTCTTAAAAATAGTACTTCATATTACTCTTAAATATACTACTTCATATTCCTCTTAAACATACTACTTCATATTCCTGTTAAACATACTACTTCATATTCCTCTTAAACATATTACTTCATATTCCTCTAAAACATACTACTTCATATTCCTCTTAAACATACTACTTCATATTCCTCTTCAATATACTACTTCATATTCCTCTTAAATATACTACTTCATTATCCTCTTAAATATACTACTTGATATTCCTCTTAAACATATGACTTCATATTTCTCTTAAATATACTACTTCATATTCCTCTTAAACATATTATTTCATATTCCTCTTAAACATACTACTTCATATTCCTCTTAAATATACTACTTCATATTTCTCTTAAATATACTACTTCATATTCCTCTTAAATATACTACCTCATATTCCTCTTAAACATACTACTTCATATTCCTCTTAAATATACTACTTCATGTTCCTCCTAAATATACTACTTCATATTCCTCTTAAATATACTACTTCATATTCCTCTTAAACATACTACTTCATATTCCTCTTAAACATACTACTTTATACTCCTCTTAAACATACTACTTCATATTCCTCTTAAACATACTACTTCATATTCCTCTTAAATATACTACTTCATTATCCTCTTAAATATACTACTTCATATTTCTCTTAAACATACTACTTCATATTCCTCTTAAATATAGTACTTCATATTACTCTTAAATATACTACTTCATATTCCTCTTAAGCATACTACTTCATATTCCTCTTAAACATACTATTTCATATTCCTCTTAAATATACTACTTAATATTCGTCTTAAATATACTACTTCATATTCCTCTTAAACATACTACTTCGTATTCCTCTTAAACATACTACTTCATATTCCTCTTAAACATACTATTTCATATTCCTCTTAAATATACTACTTAATAATCCTCTTAAATATACTACTTCATATTCCTCTTAAACATACTACCACATATTCCTCTTAAACATACTACTTCATATTTCTCTTAAACATACTACGTCATATTCCTCTTAAATATACTACTTCATATTACTCTTAAATATACTACTTCATATTCCTATTAAACATACTACTTCATATTCCTCTTAAACATACTACTTCATATTCCTGTTAAACATACTACTTCATATTCCTCTTAAACATAATACTTTATATTCCTCCAAAATATACTACTTCAAATTCCTATTAAACATACTACTTCATATTCCTCTTCAATATACTACTTCATATTCCTCTTAAATATACTACTTCATTATCCTCTTAAATATACTACTTCATATTCCTCTTAAACATATGACTTCATATTTCTCTTAAATATACTACTTCATATTCCTCTTAAACATACTCTATCATATTCCTCTTAAACATACTACTTCATATTCCTCTTAAATATACTACTTCACATTCTTCTTAAATATACTACTTCATATTCCTCTTAAATATACTACTTCATTATCCTCTTAAATATACTACTTCATATTCCTCTTAAACATATTACTTCATATTTCTCTTAAATATATTACTTCATATTCCTCTTAAACATACTATTTCATATTCCTCTTAAACATACTACTTCATATTCCTCTTAAATATACTACTTCATATTTCTCTTAAATATACTACTTCATATCCCTCTTAAATATACTACCTCATATTCCTCTTAAACATACTACTTCATATTCCTCTTAAATATACTACTTCATGTTCCTCCTAAATATACTACTTCATATTCCTCTTAAATATACTACTTCATATTCCTCTTAAACATACTACTTCATATTCCTCTTAAACATACTACTTTATACTCCTCTTAAACATACTACTTCATATTCCTCTTAAACATACTAATTCATATTCCTCTTAAATATACTACTTCATTATGCTCTTAAATATACTACTTCATATTACTCTTAAATATACTACTTCATATTCCTCTTAAGCATACTACTTCATATTCCTCTTAAACATACTATTTCATATTCCTCTTAAATATACTACTTAATATTCGTCTTAAATATACTACTTCATATTCCTCTTAAACATACTACTTCATATTCCTCTTAAACATACTACTTCATATTCCTCTTAAACATACTACTTCATATTCCTCTTTAACATACTACTTCATATTCCCCTTAAATATACTACTTCATATTCCTCTTAAATATACTACTTCATTATCCTCTTAAATATACTACTTCATATTACTCTTAAACATATTACTTCATATTTCTCTTAAATATACTACTTCATATTCCTCTTAAACATTCTATTTCATATTCCTCTTAAACATACTACTTCATATTCCTCTTTAATATACTACTTCATATTCCTCTTAAATAAACTACTTCATATTCCTCTTAAATATACTACTTCATTATCCTCTTAAATATACTACTTCATATTCCCCTTAAACATATTACTTCATATTTCTCTTAAATATACTACTTTATATTCCTCTTAAACATACTATTTCATATTCCTCTTAAACAAACTACTTCATATTCCTCTGAAATATATTACTTCATATTTCTCTTAAATATACTACTTCATATTATTCTAAAATATTCTACTTCATATTCCTCTTAAACATACTACTACATATTCCTCTTAAACATACTACTTAATATTCCTCTTAAACATACTACTTCATATTCCTCTTCAATATACTACTTCATATTCCTCTTAAATATACTACTTCATTATCCTCTTAAATATACTACTTGATATTCCTCTTAAACATATGACTTCATATTTCTCTTAAATATACTACTTCATATTCCTCTTAAACATATTATTTCATATTCCTCTTAAACATACTACTTCATATTCCTCTTAAATATACTACTTCATATTTCTCTTAAATATACTACTTCATATTCCTCTTAAATATACTACCTCATATTCCTCTTAAACATACTACTTCATATTCCTCTTAAATATACTACTTCATGTTCCTCCTAAATATACTACTTCATATTCCTCTTAAATATACTACTTCATATTCCTCTTAAACATACTACTTCATATTCCTCTTAAACATACTACTTTATACTCCTCTTAAACATACTACTTCATATTCCTCTTAAACATACTACTTCATATTCCTCTTAAATATACTACTTCATTATCCTCTTAAATATACTACTTCATATTTCTCTTAAACATACTACTTCATATTCCTCTTAAATATAGTACTTCATATTACTCTTAAATATACTACTTCATATTCCTCTTAAGCATACTACTTCATATTCCTCTTAAACATACTATTTCATATTCCTCTTAAATATACTACTTAATATTCGTCTTAAATATACTACTTCATATTCCTCTTAAACATACTACTTCGTATTCCTCTTAAACATACTACTTCATATTCCTCTTAAACATACTATTTCATATTCCTCTTTAACATACTAATTCATATTCCCCTTAAATATACTACTTCATATTCCTCTTAAATATACTACTTCATTATCCTCTTAAATATACTACTTCATATTACTCTTAAACATATTACTTCATATTTCTCTTAAATATACTTCTTCATATTCCTCTTAAACATACTATTTCATATTCCTCTTAAACATACTACTTCATATTCCTCTTAAATATACTACTTCATATTCCTCTTAAATATACTACTTCATATTCCTCTTAAATATACTACTTCATATTCCTCTTAAACATACTACTTCATATTCCTCTTAAATATACTACTTCATATTCCTCTTAAACATACTACTTCATATTCCTCTTAAATATACTACTTCATATTCCTCTTAAACATACTACCACATATTCCTCTTAAACATACTACTTCATATTTCTCTTAAACATACTACTTCATATTCCTCTTAAATATACTACTTCATATTACTCTTAAATATACTACTTCATATTCCTCTTAAACATACTACTTCATATTCCTCTTAAACATACTACTTCATATTCCTGTTAAACATACTACTTCATATTCCTCTTAAACATACTACTTCATATTCCTCTAAAACATACTACTTCAAATTCCTATTAAACATACTACTTCATATTCCTCTTCAATAAACTACTTCATATTCCTCTTAAATATACTACTTCATTATCCTCTTAATTATACTACTTCATATTCCTCTTAAACATATGACTTTATATTTCTCTTAAATATACTACTTCATGTTCCTCTTAAACATACTCTATCATATTCCTCTTAAACATACTACTTCATATTCCTCTTAAATATACTACTTCACATTCTTCTTAAATATACTACTTCATATTCCTCTTAAATATACTACTTCATTATCCTCTTAAATATACTACTTCATATTCCTCTTAAACATATTACTTCATATTTCTCTTAAATATACTACTTCATATTCCTCTTAAACATACTATTTCATATTCCTCTTAAACATACTACTTCATATTCCTCTTAAATATACTACTTCATATTTCTCTTAAATATACTACTTCATATCCCTCTTAAATATACTACCTCATATTCCTCTTAAACATACTACTTCATATTCCTCTTAAATATACTACTTCATGTTCCTCCTAAATATACTACTTCATATTCCTCTTAAATATACTACTTCATATTCCTCTTAAACATACTACTTCATATTCCTCTTAAACATACTACTTTATACTCCTCTTAAACATACTACTTCATATTCCTCTTAAACATACTAATTCATATTCCTCTTAAATATACTACTTCATTATCCTCTTAAATATACTACTTCATATTACTCTTAAATATACTACTTCATATTCCTCTTAAGCATACTACTTCATATTCCTCTTAAACATACTAT
This sequence comes from Atherix ibis, assembly GCA_958298945.1. NCBI lineage: Eukaryota > Metazoa > Arthropoda > Insecta > Diptera > Athericidae > Atherix > Atherix ibis. The sequence continues at coordinate 878,654 of CATQJD010000111.1, forward strand.
TTCATATTCCTCTTAAATATACTACTTAATATTCGTCTTAAATATACTACTTCATATTCCTCTTAAACATACTACTTCATATTCCTCTTAAACATACTACTTCATATTCCTCTTAAACATACTACTTCATATTCCTCTTTAACATACTACTTCATATTCCCCTTAAATATACTACTTCATGTTCCTCTTAAATATACTACTTCATTATCCTATTAAATATACTACTTCATATTACTCTTAAACATATTACTTCATATTTCTCTTAAATATACTACTTCATATTCCTCTTAAACATACTATTTCATATTCCTCTTAAACATACTACTTCATATTCCTCTTTAATATACTACTTCATATTCCTCTTAAATAAACTACTTCATATTCCTCTTAAATATACTACTTCATTATCCTCTTAAATATACTACTTCATATTCCCCTTAAACATATTACTTCATATTTCTCTTAAATATACTACTTCATATTCCTCTTAAACATACTATTTCATATTCCTCTTAAATAAACTACTTCATATTCCTCTGAAATATATTACTTCATATTTCTCTTAAATATACTACTTCATATTATTCTAAAATATTCTACTTCATATTCCTCTTAAACATACTACTTCATATTCCTCTTAAACATACTACTTAATATTCCTCTTAAACATACTACTTCATATTCCTCTTAAATATACTACTTCATATTCTTCTTAAACATACTACTTCATATTCATCTTAAATATACTACTTTATATTCCTCTTAAACATACTACTTCATATTCCTCTTAAATATACTACTTCATATTCCGCTTAAAATATACTACTTCATATTCCTCTGAAATATACTACTTCATATTCCTCTTAAGCATACTACTTCATATTCCTCTTAAATATACTACTTCATATTCCTCTGAAATATACTACTTCATATTCCTCTTAAACATACTACTTCATATTCCTCTTAAATATACTACTTCATTATCCTCTTAAATATACTACTTCATATTTGTCTTAAACATACTACTTCATATTCCTCTTAAATATACTACTTCATATTACTCTTAAATATACTAGTTCATATTCCTCTTAAGCATACTACTTCATATTCCTGTTAAACATACTACTTCATATTCCTCTTAAATATACTACTTCATATTCCCCTTAAATATACTACTTCATATTCCTCTTAAACATACTACTTCATATTCCTCTTAAACAAACTACTTCATATTCCTCTTAAACATACTACTTCATATTCCTCTTAAATATACTACTTCATATTTCTCTTAAATATACTACTTCATATTCCTCTTAAACATACTACTTCATATTCCTCTTAAACATACTACTTTATATTCCTGTTAAACATACTACTTCATATTCCTCTTAAACATACTACTTCATATTCCTCTAAAACATACTACTTCATATTCCTCTCAAACTAACTACTTCATATTCCACTTAAACATACTACTTCATATTCCTCTTAAATATACTACTTCATATTCCTCTTAAACATACTACTTCATATTCCTCTTAAATATACTACTTCATATTTCTCTTAAACATACTACTTCATATTCCTCCTAAATATACTACTTTATATTCCTCTTAAACATACTACCACATATTCCTCTTAAACATACTACTTCATATTTCTCTTAAACATACTACTTCATATTCCTCTTAAATATACTACTTCATATTCCTCTTAAATATACTACTTCATATTCCTCTTAAACATACTACTTCATATTCCTCTTAAACATACTACTTCATATTCCTCTTAAACATACTACTTCATATTCCTCGTAAACATACTACTTCATATTCCTCTTAAATATACTACTTCATATTCCTCTTAAACATACTACTTCATATTCGTCTTAAATATACTACTTCATATTTCTCTTAAACATACTACTTCATATTCCTCTTAAATATACTACTTCATATTCCTCTTCAACACACTACCACATATTCCTCTTAAACATACTACTTCATATTTCTCTTAAACATACTACTTCATATTCCTCTTAAATATACTACTTCATATTACTCTTAAATATACTACTTCATATTCCTCTTAAACATACTACTTCATATTCCTCTTAAACATACTACTTTATATTCCTGTTAAACATACTACTTCATATTCCTGTTAAACATACTACTTCATATTCCTCTAAAACATACTACTTCATATTCCTCTCAAACATACTACTTCATATTCCTCTTCAATATACTACTTCATATTCCTCTTAAACATATGACTTTATATTTCTATTAAATATACTACTTCATATTCCTCTTAAACATACTCTTTCATATTCCTCTTAAACATACTACTTCATATTCCTCTTAAATATACTACTTCATATTTCTCTTAAATATACTACTTCATATTCCTCTTAAATATACTACCTCATATTCCTCTTAAACATACTACTTCATATTCCTCTTAAATATACTACTTCATGTTCCTCCTAAATATACTACTTCATATTCCTCTTAAATATACTACTTCATATTCCTCTTACACATACTACTTCATATTCCTCTTAAACATACTACTTTATACTCCTCTTAAACATACTACTTCATATTCCTCTTTAACATACTACTTCATATTCCTCTTAAATATTCTACTTCTTTATCCTCTTAAATATACTACTTAATATTTCTCTTAAACATACTTCTTCATATTCCTCTTAAATATACTACTTCATATTACTCTTAAATATACTACTTCATATTCCTCTTAAACATACTACTTCATATTCCTCTTAAATATACTACTTCAAATTTCTCTTAAACATACTACTTCATATTCCTCTTAAATATACTACTTCATATTCCTCTTAAACATACTACCACATATTCCTCTTAAACATACTACTTCATATTTCTCTTAAATATACTACTTCATATTCCTCTTAAATATACTACTTCATATTACTCTTAAATATACTATTTCATATTCCTCTTAAACATACTACTTCATATTCCTCTTAAACATACAACTTTATATTCCTTTTAAACATACTACTTCATATTCCTTTTAAAGATACTACTTCATATTCCTCTAAAACATACTACTTGATATTCCTCTTAAACATACTACTTCATATTCCTCTTCAATATACTACTTCATATTCCTCTTAAATATACTACTTATTTATCCTCTTAAATATACTACTTCATATTCCTCTTAAACATATGACTTTATATTTCTCTTAAATATACTACTTCATATTCCTCTTAAACATACTCTTTCATATTCCTCTTAAACATACTACTTCATATTCCTCTTAAATATACTACTTCATATTCCTCTTAAATATACTACTTCATATTCCTCTTAAATATACTACTTCATTATCCTCTTAAATATACTACTTCATATTCCTCTTAAACATATTACTTCATATTTCTCTTAAATATACTACTTCATATTCCTATTAAATATACTACTTCATATTCCTCTTAAACATACTACTCCATATTCCTCTTAAATATACTACTTCATATTCCTCTTAAATATACTACTTCATATTCCTCTTAAACATACTACTTCATATTCGTCTTAAATATACTACTTCATATTTCTCTTAAACATACTACTTCATATTCCTCTTAAATATACTACTTCATATTCCTCTTCAACACACTACCACATATTCCTCTTAAACATACTACTTCATATTTCTCTTAAACATACTACTTCATATTCCTCTTAAATATACTACTTCATATTACTCTTAAATATACTACTTCATATTCCTCTTAAACATACTACTTCATATTCCTCTTAAACATACTACTTTATATTCCTGTTAAACATACTACTTCATATTCCTGTTAAACATACTACTTCATATTCCTCTAAAACATACTACTTCATATTCCTCTCAAACATACTACTTCATATTCCTCTTCAATATACTACTTCATATTCCTCTTAAATATACTACTTCATTATCCTCTAAAATATACTACTTCATATTCCTCTTAAACATATGACTTTATATTTCTATTAAATATACTACTTCATATTCCTCTTAAACATACTCTTTCATATTCCTCTTAAACATACTACTTCATATTCCTCTTAAATATACTACTTCATATTTCTCTTAAATATACTACTTCATATTCCTCTTAAATATACTACCTCATATTCCTCTTAAACATACTACTTCATATTCCTCTTAAATATACTACTTCATGTTCCTCCTAAATATACTACTTCATATTCCTCTTAAATATACTACTTCATATTCCTCTTACACATACTACTTCATATTCCTCTTAAACATACTACTTTATACTCCTCTTAAACATACTACTTCATATTCCTCTTTAACATACTACTTCATATTCCTCTTAAATATTCTACTTCTTTATCCTCTTAAATATACTACTTCATATTTCTCTTAAACATACTTCTTCATATTCCTCTTAAATATACTACTTCATATTACTCTTAAATATACTACTTCATATTCCTCTTAAACATACTACTTCATATTCCTCTTAAATATACTACTTCAAATTTCTCTTAAACATACTACTTCATATTCCTCTTAAATATACTACTTCATATTCCTCTTAAACATACTACCACATATTCCTCTTAAACATACTACTTCATATTTCTCTTAAATATACTACTTCATATTCCTCTTAAATATACTACTTCATATTACTCTTAAATATACTATTTCATATTCCTCTTAAACATACTACTTCATATTCCTCTTAAACATACAACTTTATATTCCTTTTAAACATACTACTTCATATTCCTTTTAAAGATACTACTTCATATTCCTCTAAAACATACTACTTGATATTCCTCTTAAACATACTACTTCATATTCCTCTTCAATATACTACTTCATATTCCTCTTAAATATACTACTTATTTATCCTCTTAAATATACTACTTCATATTCCTCTTAAACATATGACTTTATATTTCTCTTAAATATACTACTTCATATTCCTCTTAAACATACTCTTTCATATTCCTCTTAAACATACTACTTCATATTCCTCTTAAATATACTACTTCATATTCCTCTTAAATATACTACTTCATATTCCTCTTAAATATACTACTTCATTATCCTCTTAAATATACTACTTCATATTCCTCTTAAACATATTACTTCATATTTCTCTTAAATATACTACTTCATATTCCTATTAAATATACTACTTCATATTCCTCTTAAACATACTACTCCATATTCCTCTTAAATATACTACTTCATATTCCTCTTAAAAAAACTACTTCATATTCCTCTTAAACATACTACTTCATATTTCTCTTAAACATACTACTTTATATTCCTCTTAAATATACTACTTCATATTACTCTTAAATATACTACTTCATATTCCTCTTAAACATACTACTTCATATTCCTCTTAAACATACTACTTCATATTCCTGTTAAACATACTACTTCATATTCCTCTTAAACATACTACTTCATATTCGTCTAAAACATACTACTTCATATTCCTCTTAAACATACTACTTCATATTCGTCTTAAATATACTACTTCATATTCCTCTTAAATATACTACTTCATTATCCTTTTAAATATACTACTTCATATTCCTCTTAAACATATTTCTTCATATTTCTCTTAAATATACTACTTCATATTCCTCTTAAACATACTATTTCATATTCCTCTTAAACATACAACTTCATATTCCTCTTAAATTTACTACTTCATATTTCTCTTAAATAAAATATTCTACTTCATATTCCTCTTAAACATACTATTTCATATTCCTCTTAAACATACTACTTCATTTTCCTCTTAAACATACTACTTCATATTCCTCTTAAACATACTACCTCATATTCCTCTTAAACAAACTACTTAATATTCCTCTTAAATATACTACTTCATATTCCTCTTAAATATACTACTTCATATTCCTCTTAAGTATACTACTTCATATTCCTCTTAAACATACTACTTCATATTCCTCTTAAACATACTACTTCATACTCCTCTTAAACATACTACTTCATATTCTTCTTAAACATACTAATTCATATTCCTCTTAAATATACTACTTCATTATCCTCTTAAATATACTACTTCATATTTCTCTTAAACATACTACTTCATATTCCTCTTAAATATACTACTTCATATTACTCTTAAATATACTACTTCTTATTCCTCTTAAACATACTACTTCATATTCCTCTTAAACATACTACTTCATATTCCTCTTAAACATACTACTTTATATTCCTCTTAAACATACTACTTCATATTCCTCTTAAACATACTACTTCATATTCCTCTTAAACATATTACTTCATATTTCTCTTAAATATACTACTTCATATTCCTCTTAAACATACTATTTCATATTTCTCTTAAACATACTACTTCATATTCCTCTTAAATATACTACTTCATATTTCTCTTAAATATACTACTTCATATTCCTCTTAAATATACTACCTCATATTCCTCTTAAACATACTACTTCATATTCCTCTTAAATATACTACTTCATGTTCCTCCTAAATATACTACTTCATATTCCTCTTAAATATAATACTTCATATTCCTCTTAAACATACTACTTCATATTCCTCTTAAACATACTACTTTATACTCCTCTTAAACATACTAGTTCATATTCCTCTTAAACATACTACTTCATATTCCTCTTAAATATACTACTTCATTATCCTCTTAAATATACTACTTCATATTTCTCTTAAACATACTTCTTCATATTCCTCTTAAATATACTACTTCATATTACTCTTAAATATACTACTTCATATTCCTCTTAAGCATACTACTTCATATTCCTCTTAAACATACTATTTCATATTCCTCTTAAATATACAACTTAATATTCGTCTTAAATATACTACTTCATATTCCTCTTAAACATACTACTTCATCTTTCGCTTAAACATACTACTTCATATTCCTCTTAAACATACTACTTCATATTCCTCTTAAACATACTACTTCATATTCCTCTTAAATATACTACTTCATATTCCTCTAAAACATACTACTTCATATTCCTATTAAATATACTACTTCATATTCCTCTTAAACATACTATTTCATATTCCTCTTAAATATACTACTTCATATTCCTCTTAAACATACTACTTCATATTCCTCTTAAACATACTACTTCACATTTCTCTTAAAATACTACTTCATATTCCTCTTAAATATACTACTTCATATTACTCTTAAATATACTACTTCATATTTCTCTTAAACATACTACTTCATATTCCTCTTAAACATACTACTTCATATTCCTGTTAAACATACTACTTCATATTCCTCTTAAACATACTACTTCATATTCCTCTAAAACATACCACTTCATATTGTTCTTAAACAAACTACTTCATATTCGTCTTAAATATACTACTTCATATTCCTCTTAAATATACTACTTCATTATCCTCTTAAATTTTCTACTTCATATTCCTCTTAAATATATTACTTCATATTTCTCTTAAATATACTACTTCATATTCCTCATAAACATACTATTTCATATTCCTCTTAAACATACTTCTTCATATTCCTCTTAAATAAACTACTTCATATTCCTCTTAAATATACTACTTCATATTCCTCTTAAATATACTACTTCATTATCCTCTTAAACATACTACTTCATATTTCTCTTAAATATACTACTTCATATTCCTCTTAAATATACTACTTCATATTACTCTTAAATATACTATTTCATATTCCTCTTAAACATACTACTTCATATTCCTCTTAAACATACAACTTTATATTCCTTTTAAACATACTACTTCATATTCCTTTTAAAGATACTACTTCATATTCCTCTAAAACATACTACTTGATATTCCTCTTAAACATACTACTTCATATTCCTCTTCAATATACTACTTCATATTCCTCTTAAATATACTACTTATTTATCCTCTTAAATATACTACTTCATATTCCTCTTAAACATATGACTTTATATTTCTCTTAAATATACTACTTCATATTCCTCTTAAACATACTCTTTCATATTCCTCTTAAACATACTACTTCATATTCCTCTTAAATATACTACTTCATATTCCTCTTAAATATACTACTTCATATTCCTCTTAAATATACTACTTCATTATCCTCTTAAATATACTACTTCATATTCCTCTTAAACATATTACTTCATATTTCTCTTAAATATACTACTTCATATTCCTATTAAATATACTACTTCATATTCCTCTTAAACATACTACTCCATATTCCTCTTAAATATACTACTTCATATTCCTCTTAAAAATACTACTTCATATTCCTCTTAAACATACTACTTCATATTTCTCTTAAACATACTACTTTATATTCCTCTTAAATATACTACTTCATATTACTCTTAAATATACTACTTCATATTCCTCTTAAACATACTACTTCATATTCCTCTTAAACATACTACTTCATATTCCTGTTAAACATACTACTTCATATTCCTCTTAAACATACTACTTCATATTCGTCTAAAACATACTACTTCATATTCCTCTTAAACATACTACTTCATATTCGTCTTAAATATACTACTTCATATTCCTCTTAAATATACTACTTCATTATCCTTTTAAATATACTACTTCATATTCCTCTTAAACATATTTCTTCATATTTCTCTTAAATATACTACTTCATATTCCTCTTAAACATACTATTTCATATTCCTCTTAAACATACAACTTCATATTCCTCTTAAATTTACTACTTCATATTTCTCTTAAATAAAATATTCTACTTCATATTCCTCTTAAACATACTATTTCATATTCCTCTTAAACATACTACTTCATTTTCCTCTTAAACATACTACTTCATATTCCTCTTAAATATACTACTTCATATTCCTCTTAAACATACTACTTCATATTCCGCTTAAATATACTACTTCATATTCCTTTTAAATATACTACTTCATATTCGTCTTGAACATACTACTTCATATTCCTCTTAAATATACTACTGCATATTCCTCTTAAACATACTACTTCATATTCCTCTTGAATATACTACTTCATATTCCTCTTAACCATACTACCTCATATTCCTTTTAAACAAACTACTTAATATTCCTCTTAAATATACTACTTCATATTCCTCTTAAATATACTACTTCATATTCCTCTTAAGTATACTACTTCATATTCCTCTTAAACATACTACTTCATATTCCTCTTAAACATACTACTTCATACTCCTCTTAAACATACTACTTCATATTCTTCTTAAACATACTAATTCATATTCCTCTTAAATATACTACTTCATTATCCTCTTAAATATACTACTTCATATTTCTCTTAAACATACTACTTCATATTCCTCTTAAATATACTACTTCATATTACTCTTAAATATACTACTTCTTATTCCTCTTAAACATACTACTTCATATTCCTCTTAAACATACTACTTCATATTCCTCTTAAACATACTACTTTATATTCCTCTTAAACATACTACTTCATATTCCTCTTATACATACTACTTCATATTCCTCTTAAACATATTACTTCATATTTCTCTTAAATATACTACTTCATATTCCTCTTAAACATACTATTTCATATTTCTCTTAAACATACTACTTCATATTCCTCTTAAATATACTACTTCATATTTCTCTTAAATATACTACTTCATATTCCTCTTAAATATACTACCTCATATTCCTCTTAAACATACTACTTCATATTCCTCTTAAATATACTACTTCATGTTCCTCCTAAATATACTACTTCATATTCCTCTTAAATATAATACTTCATATTCCTCTTAAACATACTACTTCATATTCCTCTTAAACATACTACTTTATACTCCTCTTAAACATACTAGTTCATATTCCTCTTAAACATACTACTTCATATTCCTCTTAAATATACTACTTCATTATCCTCTTAAATATACTACTTCATATTTCTCTTAAACATACTTCTTCATATTCCTCTTAAATATACTACTTCATATTACTCTTAAATATACTACTTCATATTCCTCTTAAGCATACTACTTCATATTCCTCTTAAACATACTATTTCATATTCCTCTTAAATATACAACTTAATATTCGTCTTAAATATACTACTTCATATTCCTCTTAAACATACTACTTCATCTTTCGCTTAAACATACTACTTCATATTCCTCTTAAACATACTACTTCATATTCCTCTTAAACATACTACTTCATATTCCTCTTAAATATACTACTTCATATTCCTCTAAAACATACTACTTCATATTCCTATTAAATATACTACTTCATATTCCTCTTAAACATACTATTTCATATTCCTCTTAAATATACTACTTCATATTCCTCTTAAACATACTACTTCATATTCCTCTTAAACATACTACTTCACATTTCTCTTAAACATACTACTTCATATTCCTCTTAAATATACTACTTCATATTACTCTTAAATATACTACTTCATATTTCTCTTAAGCATACTACTTCATATTCCTCTTAAACATACTACTTCATATTCCTGTTAAACATACTACTTCATATTCCTCTTAAACATACTACTTCATATTCCTCTAAAACATACCACTTCATATTGTTCTTAAACAAACTACTTCATATTCGTCTTAAATATACTACTTCATATTCCTGTTAAATATACTACTTCATTATCCTCTTAAATTTTCTACTTCATATTCCTCTTAAATATATTACTTCATATTTCTCTTAAATATACTACTTCATATTCCTCATAAACATACTATTTCATATTCCTCTTAAACATACTTCTTCATATTCCTCTTAAATAAACTACTTCATATTCCTCTTAAATATACTACTTCATATTCCTCTTAAATATACTACTTCATTATCCTCTTAAATATACTACTTTATATTCCTCTTAAACATATTACTTCATATTTCTCTTAAATATACTACTTCATATTCCTCTTAAACATACTATTTCATATTCCTCTTAAACATACTACTTCATATTCCTCTTAAATATACTACTTCATATTTCTCTTAAATATACTACTTCATATTACTCTAAAATATTCTACTTCATATTCCTCTTAATCATACTACTTCATATTCCTCTTAAACATACTACTTCATTTTCCTCTTAAACATACAACTTCATATTCCTCTTAAATATACTACTTTATATTCCTCTTAAACATACTACTTCATATTCCTCTTAAATATACTACCTCATATTCCTCTTAAACATACTACTTAATATTCCTCTTAAATATACTACTTTATATTCCTCTTAAACATACTACTTCATATTACTCTTACACATAATACTTCATATTCCTCTTAAACATACTACTTCATATTCCGCTTAAATATACTATTTCATATTCCTTTTAAATATACTACTTCATATTCCTCTTGAACATACTACTTCATATTCCTCTTAAATATACTACTGCATGTTCCTTTTAAACATACTACTTCATATTCCTCTTAAATATACTACTTCATATTCCTCTTAAACATACTACCTCATATTCCTCTTAAACATACTACTTCATATTCCTCTTAAATATACTACTTCATATTCCTCTTAAATATACTACTTCAAATTCCTCTTAAATATACTACTTCATATTCCTCTTAACCAAACTACTTCATATTCCTCTTAAACATACTACTTTATACTCCTCTTAAACATACTACTTCATATTCCTCTTAAACATACTAATTCATATTCCTCTTAAATATACTACTTCATTATCCTCTTAAATATACTACTTCATATTTCTTTTAAACATACTACTTCATATTCCTCTTAAATATACTACTTCATATTACTCTTAAATATACTACTTCTTATTCCTCTTAAGCATACTACTTCATATTCCTCTTTAACATACTACTTCATATTCCTCTTAAACATACTACTTCATATTCCTCTTAAACATACTACTTCATATTCCTCTTAAACATACTACTTCATATTCCTCTTAAACATAATACTTCATATTCCTCTTAAATATACTACTTCATATTCCTCTTAAATATACTACTTCATTATCCTCTTAAATAGACTACTTTATATTCCTCTTAACCATATTACTTCATATTTCTCTTAAATATACTACTTCATATTACTCTTAAACATACTACTTCATATTCCTCTTAAACATACTACTTAATATTTCTCTTAAATATACTACTTCATATTCCTCTTAAATATACTACTTCCTATTCCTCTTAAATATACTACTTCATATTCTTCTTAAAAATACTACTTCATATTCCTCTTAAACATACTACTTCATATTCCTCTTAAACATACTACTTCATATTCCTCTTAAATATACTACTTCATATTCCTCTTAAATATACTACTTTATATTCCTCTTAAACATACAACTTCATATTCCTCTTAAATATACTACTTCATATTCCTCTTAAACATACTACTTCAAATTTCTCTTAAATATACTACTTCATATTCCTCTTAAACATACTATTTCATATTCCTCTTAAACATACTACTTCATATTTCTCTTAAACATACTACTTCATATTGCTCTTAAATATACTACTTCATATTACTCTTAAATATACTACTTCATATTCCTCTTAAACATAATACTTCATATTCCTCTTCAACATACTACTTAATATTCCTCTTCAACATACTACTTCATATTCCTCTGAAACATAATACTTCATATTCCTCTTAAACATACTACTTCGTATTCCTCTTTAATATACTACTTCATATTCCTCTTAAATATACTACTTCTGTATCCTCTTAAATATACTACTGCATATTCCTCTTAAACATACTACTTCATATTCCTCTTAAACATACTAATTTATATTCCTCTTAAACATACTACTTCATATTCCTCTTAAACGTACTACTTCATATTTCTCTTAAACATACTACTTCATATTCCTCTTAAATATACTACTTCATATTCCTCTTAAATATACTACTTCATATTCCTCTTAAATATTCTACTTCACATTCCTCTTAAACATACTACTTCATATTCCTCTTAAACATACTACTTCATATTCCTCTTAAACATACTACTTCATATTCCTCTTAAATATACTACTTCATATTCCTCTTAAACATAGTACTTCATATTCCTCTTAAATATACTACTTTATATTCCTCTTAAACATACTACTTCATATTACTCTTAAACATACTACTTCATATTCCTCTTAAACATACTACTTCATATTCCTCTTAAATATACTACTTCATATTCCTATTAAATATACTACTTCATATTCCTCTTAAACATATTACTTCATATTCCTCTTAAACGTACTACTTCATATTCCTCTTAAACATACTACTTCATATTCCTCTTAAATATACTACTTCATATTCCTCTTAAATATACTACTTCGTATTTCTCTCAAATCAACTACTTCATATTCCTCCTAAATATACTACTTCATATTCTCTTAAACATACTAATTCATATTCCTCTTAAACATACTACTTCATATTCCTCTTAAACATACAACTTCATATTCCTCTTAAACATACTACTTCATATTCCTCTTAAACATACTACTTCATATTCCTCTTAAATATACTACTTCATATTCCTCTTAAACATACTACTTCATATTCCTCTTAATTATATCACTTCATGTTCCTCTTAAACATACTACTTCATATTCCTCTTAAATATACTACTTCATATTCCTCTTAAACATACTACTTCATATTCCTCTTAAATATACTACTTCATATTCCTCTTAAACATACTACTTCATATTCCCCTTAAACATACTACTTCATATTTCTCTTAAACATACTACTTCATATTCCTCTTAAATATACTACTTCAAATTACTCTTAAATATACTACTTCATATTCCTCTTAAACATACTACTTCATATTCCTCTTAAACATACTACTTCATATTCCTGTTAAACATACTACTTCATATTCCTCTTAAAATTACTACTTCATATTCCTCTAAAACATACTACTTCATATTCCTCTTAAACATACTACTTAATATTTCTCTTAAATATACTACTTCATATTCCTCTTAAATATACTTCTTCATTATCCTCTTAAATATACTACTTCATATTCCTGTTAAACATATTACCTCATATTTCTCTTAAATATACTACTTTATATTCCTCTTAAATATACTACTTCATATTCCTCTTAAACATACTACTTCATATTCCTCTTAAATATACTACTTCATTATCCTCTTAAATATACTACTTCATATTCCTCTTAAACATATTACTTCATATTTCTCTTAAATGTACTACTTCATATTCCTCTTAAACATACTATTTCATATTCCTCTTAAACATACTACTTCATGTTCCTTCTTAAATATACAACTTCATATTTCTCTTATATATACTACTTCATGTTTACTCTTAAATATTCTACTTCATATTCCTCTTAAACATACTACTTCATATGCCTCTTAAACATACTACTTCATATTCCTCTTAAACATACTACTTCATATTCCTCTTAAATATACTACTTCATATTCCTCTTAAACATACTACTTCATATTCCTTTTAAATATACTACTTTATATTCCTCTTAAACATACTACTTCATATTCCTCTTACACATACTACTTCATATTTCTCTTAAACGTACTACTTCATATTCCGCTTAAATATACTACTTCATATTCCTCTTAAATATATTACTTCATATTCCTCTTAAACATAGTACTTCATATTCCTCTTAAATATACTACTTTATATTCCTCTTAAATATACTACTTCATATTTCTCTTAAACATACTACTTCATATTCCTCTTAAATATACTACATCATATTACTCTTAAATATACTACTTCATATTCCTCTTAAGCATACTACTTCATATTCCTCTTAAACATACTACTTCATATTCATCTTGAATATACTACTTCATATTCCTCTTAAATATACTACTTCATATTCCTCTTAAACATACTACTTCATATTCCTCTTAAACATACTACTTCATATTCCTCTTAAACATACTACTTCATATTCCTCTTAAACATACTACTTCATATTCCTCTTACATATACTACTTCATATTCCTCTTAACCATACTACTTCTTATTCCTCTTAAATATACTACTTCATATTCCTCTTAAACATACTACTTCATATTCCTCTTAAATATACTACTTCATATTCCTCTTAAACATACTACTTCATATTCCTTTTAAACATCCTACTTCATATTTCTCTTAAACATACTACTTCATAATTCTCTTAAATATACTACTTCATATTACTCTTAAATATACTACTTCATATTCCTCTTAAACATACTACTTCATATTCCTCTTAAACATACTACTTCATATTCCTGTATAACATACTACTTCATATTCCTCTTAAACATACTACTTCATATTCCTCTAAAACATACTACTTCATATTCCTCTTAAACATACTACTTCATATTCCTCTTAAATATACTATTTCATATTCCTCTTAAATATACTACTTCATTATCCTCTTAAATATACTACTTCCTATTCCTCTTAAACATAATACTTCATATTCTTCTTAAACATACTACTTCATATTCCTCTTAAATATACTACTTCATATTACTCTTAAATATACTACTTCATATTCCTCTTAAACATACTACTTCATATTCCTCTTAAACATACTACTTCATATTCCTGTTAAACATAATACTTCATATTCCTCTTAGACATACTACTTCATATTCCTCTAAAACATACTACTTCATATTCCTCTTTAACATACTACTTCATATTCCCCTTAAATATACTACTTCATATTCCTCTTAAATATACTACCTTATTATCCTCTTAAATATACTACTTCATATTACTCTTAAACATATTACTTCATATTTCTCTTAAATATACTACTTCATATTCCTCTTAAACATACTATTTCATATTCCTCTTAAACATACTACTTCATATTCCTCTTAAATATACTACTTCATATTCCTGTTAAATATACTACTTCGTATTCCTCTTAAATATACTACTTCATTAGCCTCTTAAATATACTACTTCATATTCCCCTTAAACATATTACTTCATATTTCTCTTAAATATACTACTTCATATTCCTCTTAAACATACTATTTCATTTTCCTCTTAAACATACTTCTTCATATTCCTCTTAAATATATTACTTCATATTTCTCTTAAATATACTACTTCATATTACTCTAAAATATTCTACTTCATATTCCTCTTAAACATACTACATCATATTCCTCTTAAACATACTACTTCATATTCCTCTTAAACATACTACTTCATATTCCTCTTAAATATAATACTTCATATTCCTCTTAAACATACTACTTCATATTCCTCTTAAACATACTACTTCATATTCCTCTTAAACATACAACTTCATATTCCTCTTACACATACTACTTCATATTCCTCTTAAACATACTACTTCATATTCCGCTTAAATATACTACTTCATATTCCTCTTAAATATAGTACTTCATATTCCTCTTGAACATACTACTTCATATTCCTCTTAAATATACTACTGCATATTCCTCTTAAACATACTACTTCATATTCGTCTTAAATATACTACTTAATATTCCTCTTAAATATACTACTTCATATTCCTCTTAAACATACTACTTCATATTCCTCTTAAACATACTACTTCATACTCCTCTTAAACATACTACTTCATATTCCTCTTAAACATACTACTTCATATTCCTCTTAAATATACTACTTTATTATCCTCTTAAATATACTACTTCATATTTCTCTTAAACATACTACTTAATATTCCTCTTAAATATACTACTTCATATTACTCTTAAATATACTACTTCATATTCCTCTTAAGTAGACTACTTCATATTCCTCTTAAACATACTACTTCATATTCCTCTTAAATATACTACTTCTTATTCCTCTTAAATATACTGCTTCATATTCCTCTTAAACATGCTACTTCATATTCCTCTTAAACATACTACTTCATATTCCTCTTAAGCATACTACTTCATATTCCTCTTAAACATACTACTTCATATTCCTCTTAAATATACTACTTCATATTCCTCTTAAACATACTACTTTATATTCCTCTTAAATATACAACTTCATATTCCTCTTAAACATACTACTTCATATTCCTCTTAAATATACTACTTCATATTCCTCTTAAACATACTACCACATATTCCTCTTAAACATACTACTTTATATTTCTCTTAAACATACTACTTCATATTCCTCTTAAATATACTACTTCATATTACTCTTAAATATTCTACTTCATATTCCTCTTAAATATACTACTTCATATTCCCCTTAAACATACTACTTCATATTCCTGTTAAACATACTACTTCATATTCCTCTTAAACATACTACTTCATATTCCTGTAAAACATACTACTTCATATTCCTCTTAAACATACTACTTCATATTCCTCTTCAATATACTACTTCATATTCCTCTTAAATATACTACTTCATTATCCTCTTAAATATACTACTTCATATACCTCTTAAACATATGAATTCATATTTCTCTTAAATATACTACTTCATATTCCTCTTAAACATACTCTTTCATATTCCTCTTAAACATACTACTTTATATTCCTCTTAAATATACTACTTCATATTCCCCTTAAACATACTACCACATATTCCTCTTAAACATACTACTTCATATTTCTCTTAAACATACTACTTCATATTCCTCTTAAACATATGAATTCATATTTCTCTTAAATATACTACTTCATATTCCTCTTAAACATACTTTTTCATATTCCTCTTAAACATACTACTTCATATTCCTCTTAAATATACTACTTCATATTCCTCCTAAACATACTACCACATATTCCTCTTAAACATACTACTTCATATTTCTCTTAAACATACTACTTCATATTCCTCTTAAATATACTACTTCATATTACTCTTAAATATTCTACTTCATATTCCTCTTAAACATACTACTTCATATTCCTCTTAAATATACTACTTCATTATCCTCCTAAATATACTACTTCATATTCCTCTTAAACATATTACTTCATATTTCTCTTAAATATACTACTTCATATTCCTCTTAAACATACTACTTCATATTTATCTTAAATATACTACTTCATATTTCTCTTAAATATACTACTTCATATTCCTCTTAAATATACTACCTCATATTCCTCTTACACATACTACTTCATATTCCTCTTAAATATACTACTTCATATTCCTCTTAAACACACTACTTCATATTCCTCTTAAATATACTACTTTATATTCCTCTTAAACATACTACTTCATATTCCTCTTACACATACTACTTCATATTCCTCTTAATCATACTACTTCATGTTCCGCTTAAATATACTACTACATATTCCTCTTAAATATACTACTGCATATTCCTCTTAAACATACTACTTCATATTCCTCTTAAATATACTAAGGTTTGCAACAAAACCAAAATAAAAATCTCCAAAAAACCATCATTTTCATAGAGAAAACAAATTTTAAGAACAAGTGGACTCACGTAATTATTTTTGCCTCCTATTTTCTGAGAAAACTGGTCGCCTGGTGTAAAAAGTTGATTTTCTTGCATTTTTGGTTCAAATTTCGGATTTGTCGGGTTTTTTGTTTGGATTTTTGCATATATTTTGGTTGCCGATTTATTATTTATTCTTTGAGCGCTCTTTCTTAGCCTTTTCTTGTAGGTTTTTTTTTTTTATATGCCGGGCAGGTAGTTTAGCAAATGTTTTTTTAATACTTTTTTATGTTTTCCTTTACTTTGTTTTTAAAAAAACGCCATTTTCATAGTGAAAAACCAATTTCAAAGACAAAAACAACAAATTATATGCAATATTTTCTACAATTTGCCTACAGAAATTTATTCCGAAAGGACACTCTTCCTCCGATCAGGATAATAAGATCCAGAGAAGCTTCGCCCAGTTGTTTGCAACAAAACCAAAATAAAAATCTCCAAAAAACCATCATTTACATAGCGAAAAACAAATTTTAAGAACAAGTGGACTCAGTGTAATTATTTTTGCCTCCTATTTTCTGAGAAAACTGGTCGCCTGGTGTAAAAAGTTGATTTTTTTGCATTTTTGGTTCAAATTTCGGATTTGTCGGGTTTTTTGTTTGGATTTTTGCATATATTTTGGTTGCCGATTTATTATTTATTCTTTGAGCGCTCTTTCTTAGCCTTTTCTTGTAGATTTTTTTTTATATGCCGGGCAGGTAGCTTAGCAAATGTTTTTTTAATACTTTTTTATGTTTTCCTTTACTTTGTTTTTAAAAAAACGCCATTTTCATAGTGAAAAACCAATTTCAAAGACAAAAACAACAAATTATATGCAATATTTTCTACAATTTGCCTACAGAAATTTATTCTGAAAGTACACTCTTCCTCCGATCAGGATAATAAGATCCAGAGAAGCTTCGCCCAGTTGTTTGGAATAAAACCAAAATAAAAATCTCCAAAAAACCATCATTGTCATAGAGAAAAAAAAATTTTAAGAACAAGGGACTCAGTGTAATTATTTTTGCCTCCTATTTTCTGAGAAAACTGTTCGCCTGGTGCAAAAAGTTGATTTTCTTGCATTTTTGGTTCAAATTTCGGATTTGTCGGGTTTTTTGTTTGGAATTTTGCATATATTTTGGTTGCCGATTATATATATGCAAAATTCCAAACAAAGATTTGTCGGTTCATATTCCTCTTAAACATACTACTTCATATTCCTCTTAAACATACTACTTCATACTCCTCTTTAACATACTACTTCATATTCCTCTTAAACATACTACACTATATTCCTCTTAAATATACTACTGCATTATCCTCTTAAATATACAACTTCATATTTCTCTTAAACATACTACTTTATATTCCTCTTAAATGTACTACATCATATTACTCTTAAATATACTACTTCATATTCCTCTTAAGCATACTACTTCATATTCCTCTTAAACATACTACTTCATATTCCTCTTGAATATACTACTTCATATTCCTCTTAAATATACTACTTCATATTCCTCTTAAGCATACTACTTCATATTCCTCTTAAACATACTACTTCATATTCCTCTTAAACATACTACTTCATATTCCTCTTAAACATACTACTTCATATTCCTCTTACATATACTACTTCATATTCCTCTTAACCATACTACTTCATATTCCTCTTAAATATACTACTTCATATTCCTCTTAAACATACTACTTCATATTCCTCTTAAATATACTACTTCATATTCCTCTTAAACATACTACTTCATATTCCTTTTAAACATCCTACTTCATATTTCTCTTAAACATACTACTTCATAATGCTCTTAAATATACTACTTTATATTACTCTTAAATATACTACTTCATATTCCTCTTCAACATACTACTTCATATTCCTTTTAAACATACTACTTCATATTCCTCTTAAATATACTATTTCATATTCCTCTTAAATATACTACTTCATTATCCTCTTAAATATACTACTTCCTATTCCTCTTAAACATAATACTTCATATTCCTCTTAAACATACTACTTCATATTCCTCTTAAATATACTACTTCATATTACTCTTAAATATACTACTTCATATTCCTCTTAAACATACTACTTCATATTCCTCTTAAACATACTACTTCATATTCCTGTTAAACATAATACTTCATATTCCTCTTAAACATACTACTTCATATTCCTCTAAAACATACTACTTCATATTCCTCTTTAACATACTACTTCATATTCCCCTTAAATATAATACTTCATATTCCTCTTAAATATACTACCTCATTATCCTCTTAAATATACTACTTCATATTACTCTTAAACATATTACTTCATATTCCTCTTAAATATACTACTTCATATTCCTGTTAAATATACTACTTCGTATTCCTATTAAATATACTACTTCATTGTCCTCTTAAATATACTACTTCATATTCCCCTTAAACATATTACTTCATATTTCTCTTAAATATACTACTTCATATTCCTCTTAAACATACTATTTCATATTCCTCTTAAACATACTTCTTCATATTCCTCTTAAATATATTACTTCATATTTCTCTTAAATATACTACTTCATATTACTCTAAAATATTCTACTTCATATTCCTCTTAAACATACTACATCATATTCCTCTTAAACATACTACTTCATATTCCTCTTAAACATACTACTTCATATTCCTCTTAAATATACTACTTCATATTCCTCTTAAACATACTACTTCATATTCCTCTTAAATATACTACTTTATATTCCTCTTAAACATACTACTTCATATTCCTCTTACACATACTACTTCATATTCCTCTTAAACATACTACTTCAAATTCCGCTTAAATATACTACTTCATATTCCTCTTAAATATAGTACTTCATATTCCTCTTGAACATACTACTTCATATTCCTCTTAAATATACTACTGCATATTCCGCTTAAACCTACTACTTCATATTCCTCTTAAATATACTACTTAATATTCCTCTTAAATATACTACTTCATATTCCTCTTAAACATACTACTTCATATTCCTCTTAAACATACTACTTTATACTCCTCTTAAACATACTACTTCATATTCCTCTTAAACATACTACTTTATATTCCTCTTAAATATACTACTTCATTATCCTCTTAAATATACTACTTCTTATTCCTCTTAAATATACTACTTCATATTCCTCTTAAACATACTACTTCATATTCCTCTTAAATATACTACTTCATATTCCTCTTAAACACACTACTTCATATTCCTCTTAAATATACTACTTTATATTCCTCTTGAACATACTACTTCATATTCCTCTTACACATACTACTTCATATTCCTCTTAATCATACTACTTCATGTTCCGCTTAAATATACTACTACATATTCCTCTTAAATATACTACTGCATATTCCTCTTAAACATACTACTTCATATTCCTCTTAAATATACTAAGGTTTGCAACAAAACCAAAATAAAAATCTCCAAAAAACCATCTTTTTCATAGAGAAAAACAAATTTTAAGAACAAGTGGACTCAGGTAATTATTTTTGCCTCCTATTTTCTGAGAAAACTGGTCGCCTGGTGTAAAAAGTTGATTTTCTTGCATTTTTGGTTCAAATTTCGGATTTGTCGGGTTTTTTGTTTGGATTTTTGCATATATTTTGGTTGCCGATTTATTATTTATTCTTTGAGCACTCTTTCTTAGCCTTTTCTTGTGGATTTTTTTTGTTATATGCCGGGCAGGTGGTTTAGCAAATTTTTTTTTAATACTTTTTATGTTTTCCTTTACTTTGTTTTTAAAAAAACGCCATTTTCATAGTGAAAAACCAATTTCAAAAACAAAAACAACAAATTATATGCAATTTTTTCTATAATTTGCCCACAGAAATTTATTCTGAAAGGACACTCTTCCTCCGATCAGGATAATAAGATCCAGAGAAGCTTCGCCCAGTTGTTTGCAACAAAACCAAAATAAAAATCTCCAAAAAACCATCATTTTCATAGAGAAAACAAATTTTAAGAACAAGTGGATTCAGTGTAATTATTTTTGCCTCCTATTTTCTGAGAAAACTGGTCGCCTGGTGTAAAAAGTTGATTTTCTTGCATTTTTGGTTCAAATTTCGGATTTGTCGGGTTTTTTGTTTGGATTTTTGCATATATTTTGGTTGCCGATTTATTATTTATTCTTTGAGCGCTCTTTCTTAGCCTTTTCTTGTAGGTTTTTTTTTTTATATGCCGGGCAGGTAGTTTAGCAAATGTTTTTTTAATACTTTTTTATGTTTTCCTTTACTTTGTTTTTAAAAAAACGCCATTTTCATAGTGAAAAACCAATTTCAAAGACAAAAACAACAAATTATATGCAATATTTTCTACAATTTGCCTACAGAAATTTATTCCGAAAGGACACTCTTCCTCCGATCAGGATAATAAGATCCAGAGAAGCTTCGCCCAGTTGTTTGCAACAAAACCAAAATAAAAATCTCCAAAAAACCATCATTTACATAGAGAAAAACAAATTTTAAGAACAAGTGGACTCAGTGTAATTATTTTTGCCTCCTATTTTCTGAGAAAACTGGTCGCCTGGTGTAAAAAGTTGATTTTCTTGCATTTTTGGTTCAAATTTCGGATTTGTCGGGTTTTTTGTTTGGATTTTTGCATATATTTTGGTTGCCGATTTATTATTTATTCTTTGAGCGCTCTTTCTTAGCCTTTTCTTGTAGATTTTTTTTTTATATGCCGGGCAGGTAGTTTAGCAAATGTTTTTTTAATACTTTTTTATGTTTTCCTTTACTTTGTTTTTAAAAAAACGCCATTTTCATAGTGAAAAACCAATTTCAAAGACAAAAACAACAAATTATATGCAATATTTTCTACAATTTGCCTACAGAAATTTATTCCGAAAGGACACTCTTCCTCCGATCAGGATAATAAGATCCAGAGAAGCTTCGCCCAGTTGTTTGCAACAAAACCAAAATAAAAATCTCCAAAAAACCATCATTTTCATAGAGAAAACAAATTTTAAGAACAAGTGGATTCAGTGTAATTATTTTTGCCTCCTATTTTCTGAGAAAACTGGTCGCCTGGTGTAAAAAGTTGATTTTCTTGCATTTTTGGTTCAAATTTCGGATTTGTCGGGTTTTTTGTTTGGATTTTTGCATATATTTTGGTTGCCGATTTATTATTTATTCTTTGAGCGCTCTTTCTTAGCCTTTTCTTGTAGGTTTTTTTTTTTTATATGCCGGGCAGGTAGTTTAGCAAATGTTTTTTTAATACTTTTTTATGTTTTCCTTTACTTTGTTTTTAAAAAAACGCCATTTTCATAGTGAAAAACCAATTTCAAAGACAAAAACAACAAATTATATGCAATATTTTCTACAATTTGCCTACAGAAATTTATTCCGAAAGGACACTCTTCCTCCGATCAGGATAATAAGATCCAGAGAAGCTTCGCCCAGTTGTTTGCAACAAAACCAAAATAAAAATCTCCAAAAAACCATCATTTACATAGAGAAAAACAAATTTTAAGAACAAGTGGACTCAGTGTAATTATTTTTGCCTCCTATTTTCTGAGAAAACTGGTCGCCTGGTGTAAAAAGTTGATTTTCTTGCATTTTTGGTTCAAATTTCGGATTTGTCGGGTTTTTTGTTTGGATTTTTGCATATATTTTGGTTGCCGATTTATTATTTATTCTTTGAGCGCTCTTTCTTAGCCTTTTCTTGTAGATTTTTTTTTTATATGCCGGGCAGGTAGTTTAGCAAATGTTTTTTTAATACTTTTTTATGTTTTCCTTTACTTTGTTTTTAAAAAAACGCCATTTTCATAGTGAAAAACCAATTTCAAAGACAAAAACAACAAATTATATGCAATATTTTCTACAATTTGCCTACAGAAATTTATTCTGAAAGTACACTCTTCCTCCGATCAGGATAATAAGATCCAGAGAAGCTTCGCCCAGTTGTTTGGAATATATTCCTCTTAAATATACTACTTTATATTCCTCTTGAACATACTACTTCATATTCCTCTTACACATACTACTTCATATTCCTCTTAATCATACTACTTCATGTTCCGCTTAAATATACTACTACATATTCCTCTTAAATATACTACTGCATATTCCTCTTAAACATACTACTTCATATTCCTCTTAAATATACTAAGGTTTGCAACAAAACCAAAATAAAAATCTCCAAAAAACCATCATTGTCATAGAGAAAAAAAAATTTTAAGAACAAGGGACTCAGTGTAATTATTTTTGCCTCCTATTTTCTGAGAAAACTGGTCGCCTGGTGTAAAAAGTTGATTTTCTTGCATTTTTGGTTCAAATTTCGGATTTGTCGGGTTTTTTGTTTGGAATTTTGCATATATTTTGGTTGCCGATTATATATATGCAAAATTCCAAACAAAGATTTGTCGGTTCATATTCCTCTTAAACATACTACTTCATATTCCTCTTAAACATACTACTTCATACTCCTCTTTAACATACTACTTCATATTCCTCTTAAACATACTACACTATATTCCTCTTAAATATACTACTGCATTATCCTCTTAAATATACAACTACATATTTCTCTTAAACATACTACTTTATATTCCTCTTAAATGTACTACATCATATTACTCTTAAATATACTACTTCATATTCCTCTTAAGCATACTACTTCATATTCCTCTTAAACATACTACTTCATATTCCTCTTGAATATACTACTTCATATTCCTCTTAAATATACTACTTCATATTCCTCTTAAGCATACTACTTCATATTCCTCTTAAACATACTACTTCATATTCCTCTTAAACATACTACTTCATATTCCTCTTAAACATACTACTTCATATTCCTCTTACATATACTACTTCATATTCCTCTTAACCATACTACTTCATATTCCTCTTAAATATACTACTTCATATTCCTCTTAAACATACTACTTCATATTCCTCTTAAATATACTACTTCATATTCCTCTTAAACATACTACTTCATATTCCTTTTAAACATCCTACTTCATATTTCTCTTAAACATACTACTTCATAATGCTCTTTAACATACTACTTCATATTCCTCTTAAACATACTACACTATATTCCTCTTAAATATACTACTGCATTATCCTCTTAAATATACAACTTCATATTTCTCTTAAACATACTACTTTATATTCCTCTTAAATGTACTACATCATATTACTCTTAAATATACTACTTCATATTCCTCTTAAGCATACTACTTCATATTCCTCTTAAACATACTACTTCATATTCTTCTTGAATATACTACTTCATATTCCTCTTAAATATACTACTTCATATTCCTCTTAAGCATACTACTTCATATTCCTCTTAAACATACTACTTCATATTCCTCTTAAACATACTACTTCATATTCCTCTTAAACATACTACTTCATATTCCTCTTACATATACTACTTCATATTCCTCTTAACCATACTACTTCATATTCCTCTTAAATATACAACTTCATATTCCTCTTAAACATACTACTTCATATTCCTCTTAAATATACTACTTCATATTCCTCTTAAACATACTACTTCATATTCCTTTTAAACATCCTACTTCATATTTCTCTTAAACATACTACTTCATAATGCTCTTAAATATACTACTTCATATTACTCTTAAATATACTACTTCATATTCCTCTTCAACATACTACTTCATATTCCTCTTCAACATACTACTTCATATTCCTCTTAAACATACTACTTCATATTCCTCTTAAATATACTATTTCATATTCCTCTTAAATATACTACTTCATTATCCTCTTAAACATACTACTTCAAATTGCGCTTAAATATACTACTTCATATTCCTCTTAAATATAGTACTTCATATTCCTCTTGAACATACTACTTCATATTCCTCTTAAATATACTACTGCATATTCCGCTTAAACCTACTACTTCATATTCCTCTTAAATATACTACTTAATATTCCTCTTAAATATACTACTTCATATTCCTCTTAAACATACTACTTCATATTCCTCTTAAACATACTACTTTATACTCCTCTTAAACATACTACTTCATATTCCTCTTAAACATACTACTTCATATTCCTCTTAAATATACTACTTCATTATCCTCTTAAATATACTACTTCTTATTCCTCTTAAATATACTACTTCATATTCCTCTTAAACATACTACTTCATATTCCTCTTAAACATACTACTTCATATTCTTCTTAAGCATACTACTTCATATTCCTCTTAAACATACTACTTCATATTCCTCTTAAATATACTACTTCTTATTCCTCTTAAAAATACTACTTTATATTCCTCTTAAATATACAACTTCATATTCCTCTTAAACATAATACTTCATATTCCTCTTAAATATACTACTTCATATTCCACTTAAACATACTACCACATATTCCTCTTAAACATACTACTTCATATTTCTCTTAAACATACTACTTCATATTCCTCTTAAATATACTACTTCATATTACTCTTAAATATTCAACTTCATATTCCTCTTAAACATACTACTTCATATTCCTCTTAAACAAATTACTTCATATTCCTGTTAAACATACTACTTCATATTCCTCTTAAACATACTACTTCATATTCCTGTAAAACATACTACTTCATATTCCTCTTAAACATACTACTTCATATTCCTCTTCAATATACTACTTCATATTCCTCTTAAATATACTACTTCATTATCCTCTTAAATATACTACTTCATATACCTCTTAAACATATGAATTCATATTTCTCTTAAATATACTACTTCATATTCCTCTTAAACATACTCTTTCACATTCCTCTTAAACATACTACTTCATATTCCTCTTAAATAACATATACTACTTCATATTCCCCGTAAACATACTACCACATATTCCTCTTAAACATACTACTTCATATTTCTCTTAAACATACTACTTCATATTACTCTTAAACATATGAATTCATATTTCTCTTAAATATACTACTTCATATTCCTCTTAAACATACTCTTTCATATTCCTCTTAAACATACTACTTCATATTCCTCTTAAATATACTACTTCATATTCCTCTTAAACATACTACCACATATTCCTCTTAAACATACTACTTCATATTTCTCTTAAACATACTACTTCATATTCCTCTTAAATATACTACTTCATATTACTCTTAAATATTCTACTTCATATTCCTCTTAAACATACTACTTCATATTCCTCTTAAATATACTACTTCATTATCCTCTTAAATATAGTACTTTATATTCCTCTTAAACATATTACTTCACATTTCTCTTAAATATACTACTTCATATTCCTCTTAAACATACTACTTCATATTCATCTTAAATATACTACTTCATATTTCTCTTAAATATACAACTTCATATTCCTCTTAAATATACTACCTCATATTCCTCTTAAACATACTACTTCATATTCCTCTTAAATATACTACTTCATATTCCTCTTAAACATACTACTTCATATTCCTCTTAAATATACTACTTTATATTCCTCTTAAACATACTACTTCATATTCCTCTTACACATACTACTTCATATTCCTCTTAAGCATAATACTTCATATTCCGCTTAAATATACTACTTCATATTCCTCTTAAATATACTAATTCATATTCCTCTTGAACATACTACTTCATATTCCTCTTAAATATACTACTGCATATTCCTCTTAAACATAATACTTCATATTCCTCTTAAATATACTAAGGTTTGCAACAAAACCAAAATAAAAATCTCCAAAAAACCATCTTTTTCATAGAGAAAAACAAATTTTAAGAACAAGTGGACTCAGGTAATTATTTTTGCCTCCTATTTTCTGAGAAAACTGGTCGCCTGGTGTAAAAAGTTGATTTTCTTGCATTTTTGGTTCAAATTTCGGATTTGTCGGGTTTTTTGTTTAGATTTTTGCATTTATTTTAGTTGCCGATTTATTATTTGAGCGCTCTTTCTTAGCCTTTTCTTGTGGATTTTTTTTGTTATATGCCGGGCAGGTGGTTTAGCAATTTTTTTTTTAATACTTTTTATGTTTTCCTTTACTTTGTTTTTAAAAAAACTCCATTTTCATAGTGAAAAACCAATTTCAAAAACAAAAACAACAAATTATATGCAATTTTTTCTACAATTTGTTCACAGAAATTTATTCTGAAAGGACACTCTTCCTCCGATCAGAATAATAAGATCCAGAGAAGCTTCGCCCAGTTGTTTGCAACAAAACCAAAATAAAAATCTCCAAAAAACCATCTTTTTCATAGAGAAAAACAAATTTTAAGAACAAGTGGACTCAGGTAATTATTTTTGCCTCCTATTTTCTGGGAAAACTGGTCGTCTGGTGTAAAAAGTTGATTTTCTTGCATTTTTGGTTAAAATTTCGGATTTGTCGGGTTTTTTGTTTGGATTTTTGCATATATTTTGGTTGCCGATTTATTATTTATTCTTTGAGCGCTCTTTCTTAGCCTTTTCTTGTGGATTTTTTTTGTTATATGCCGGGCAGGTAGTTTAGCAAATGTTTTTTTAATACTTTTTATGTTTTCCTTTACTTTGTTTTTAAAGAAGCGCCATTTTCCTAGTGAAAAACCAATTTCAAAGACAAAAACAACAAATTATATGCATTTTTTTCTACAATTTGCCTACAGAAATTTATTCTGAAAGGACACTCTTCCTCCGATCAGAATAATAAGATCCAGAGAAGCTTCGCCCAGTTGTTTGCAACAAAACCAAAATAAAAATCTCCAAAAAACCATCTTTTTCATAGAGAAAAACAAATTTTAAGAACAAGTGGACTCAGGTAATTATTTTTGCCTCCTATTTTCTGGGAAAACTGGTCGTCTGGTGTAAAAAGTTGATTTTCTTGCATTTTTGGTTCAAATTTCGGATTTGTCGGGTTTTTTGTTTAGATTGTTGCATATATTTTGGTTGCCGATTTATTATTTATTCTTTGAGCGCTCTTTCTTAGCCTTTTCTTGTGGATTTTTTTTGTTATATGCCAGGCAGGTAGTTTAGCAAATGTTTTTTTAATACTTTTTTATGTTTTCCTTTACTTTGTTTTTAAAAAAACGCCATTTTCATAGTGAAAAACTAATTTCAAAGACAAAAACAACAAATTATATGCAATTTTTTCTACAATTTGCCCACAGAAATTTATTCTGAAAGGACACTCTTCCTCTGATCAGGATAATAAGATCTAGAGAAGCTTCGCCCAGTTGTTTGCAACAAAACCAAAATAAAAATCTCCAAAAAACCATCATTTTCATAGAGAAAAACAAATTTTAAGAACAAGTGGACTCAGTGTAATTATTATTGCCTCCTATTTTCTGAGAAAACTGGTCGCCTGGTGTAAAAAGTTGATTTTCTTGCATTTTTGGTTCAAATTTCGGATTTCTCGGGTTTTTTGTTTGGATTTTTGCATATATTTTGGTTGCCGATTTATTATTTATTCTTTGAGCGCTCTTTCTTAGCCTTTTCTTGTAGATTTTTTTTGTTATATTCCGGGCAGGTAGTTTAGCAAATTTTTTTTAAATACTTTTTATGTTTTCCTTTACTTTGTTTTTAAAAAAACGCCATTTTCATAGTGAAAAACCAATTTAAAAGACAAAAACAACAAATTATATGCAATATTTTCTACAATTTACCCACAGAAATTTATTCTGAAAGGACCCTCTTCCTCCGATCAGGATAATAAGATCCAGAGAAGCTTCGCCCAGTTGTTTGCAACAAAACCAAAATAAAAATCTCCAAAAAACCATAATTTACATAGAGAAAAACAAATTTTAAGAACAAGTGGACTCAGTGTAATTATTTTTGCCTCCTATTTTCTGAGAAAACTGGTCGCCTGGTGTAAAACGTTGATTTTCTTGCATTTTTGGTTCAAATTTCGGATTTGTCGGGTTTTTGGTTTGGATTTTTGCATATATTTTGGTTGCCGATTTATTATTTATTCTTTGAGCGCTCTTTCTTAGCCTTTTCTTGTAGATTTTTTTTTTTTATATGCCGGGCAGGTAGTTTAGCAAATGTTTTTTTAATACTTTTTTATGTTTTCCTTTACTTTGTTTTTAAAAAAACGCCATTTTCATAGTGAAAAACCAATTTCAAAGACAAAAACAACAAATTATATGCAATATTTTCTACAATTTGCCTACAGAAATTTATTCCGAAAGGACACTCTTCCTCCGATCAGGATAATAAGATCCAGAGAAGCTTCGCCCAGTTGTTTGCAACAAAACCAAAACAAAAATCTCCAAAAAACCATCATTTTCATAGAGAAAAACAAATTTTAAGAACAAGTGGACTCAGTGTAATTATTTTTGCCTCCTATTTTCTGAGAAAACTGGTCGCCTGGTGTAAAAAGTTGATTTTCTTGCATTTTTGGTTCAAATTTCGGATTTGTCGGGTTTTTTGTTTGGATTTTTGCATATATTTTGGTTGCCGATTTATTATTTATTCTTTGAGCGCTCTTTCTTAGCCTTTTTTTGTGGATTTTTTTTATTATATGCCGGGCAGGTAGTTTGGCAAATGTTTTTTTAATACTTTTTTATGTTTTTCTTTATTTTGTTTAAAAAAAACCGCCATTTTCATAATGAAAAACCAATTTCAAAGACAAAAACAACAAATTATATGCAGTTTTTTCTACAATTTGCCCACAGAAATTTATTCTGAAAGGACACTCTTCCTCCGATCAGGATAATAAGATCCAGAGAAGCTTCGCCCAGTTGTTTGCAACAAAACCAAAACAAAAATCTCCAAAAAACCATCATTTTCATAGAGAAAAACAAATTTTAAGAACAAGTGGACTCAGTGTAATTATTTTTGCCTCCTATTTTCTGAGAAAACTGGTCGCCTGGTGTAAAAAGTGGATTTTCTTGCATTTATGGTTCAAATTTCGGATTTGTCGGGTTTTTTGTTTGGATTTTTGCATATATTTTGGTTGCCGATTTATTATTTATTCTTTGAGCGCTCTTTCTTAGCCTTTTCTTGTGGATTTTTTTTGTTATATGCCAGGCAGGTAGTTTAGCAAATGTTTTTTTTAATACTTTTTATATTTTCCTTTACTTTGTTTTTAAAAAACGCCATTTTCATAGTGAAAAACCAATTTCAAAGACAAAAACAACAAATTATATGCAATTTTTTCTACAATTTGCCCACAGAAATTAATTCTAAAAGGACACTCTTCTTCCGATCAGGATAATAAGATCCAGAGAAGCTTCGCCCAGTTGTTTGAAACAAAACCAAAATAAAAATCTCCAAAAAACCATCATTTTCATAGAGAAAAACAAATTTTAAGAACAAGTGGATTCAGTGTAATTATTTTTGGCTCCTATTTTCTGAGAAAACTGGTCGGCTGGTGTAAAAAGTTGATTTTCTTGCATTTTTGGTTCAAATTTCGGATTTGTCGGGTTTTTTGTTTGGATTGTTGCATATATTTTGGTTGCCGATTTATTATTTATTCTTTGAGCGCTCCTTCTTAGCCTTTTCTTGTGGATTTTTTTTGTTATATGCCGGGCAGGTAGTTTAGCAAATGTTTTTTTAATACTTTTTTATGTTTTCCTTTACTTTGTTTTTAAAAAAACGCCATTTTCATAGTGAAAAACCAATTTCAAAGACAAAAACAACAAATTATATGCAATTTTTTCTACAATTTGCCCACAGAAATTTATTCTGAAAGGACACTCTTCCTCTGATCAGGATAATAAGATCCAGAGAAGCTTCGCCCAGTTGTTTGCAACAAAACCAAAATAAAAGTCTCCAAAAAACCATCATTTTCATAGAGAAAAACAAATTTTAAGAACAAGTGGACTCAGTGTAATTATTTTTGCCTCCTATTTTCTGAGAAAACTGGTCGCCTGGTGTAAAAAGTTGATTTTCTTGCATTTTTGGTTCAAATTTCGGATTTCTCGGGTTTTTTGTTTGGATTTTTGCATATATTTTGGTTGCCGATTTATTATTTATTCTTTGAGCGCTCTTTCTTAGCCTTTTCTTGTAGATTTTTTTTGTTATATTCCGGGCAGGTAGTTTAGCAAATTTTTTAAAAATACTTTTTATGTTTTCCTTTACTTTGTTTTTAAAAAAACGCCATTTTCATAGTGAAAAACCAATTTAAAAGACAAAAACAACAGATTATATGCAATATTTTCTACAATTTGCCCACAGAAATTTATTCTGAAAGGACCCTCTTCCTCCGATCAGGATAATAAGATCCAGAGAAGCTTCGCCCAGTTGTTTGCAACAAAACCAAAATAAAAATCTCCAAAAAACCATCATTTACATAGAGAAAAACAAATTTTAAGAACAAGTGGACTAAGTGTAATTATTTTGCCTCCTACTTTCTGAGAAAACTGGTCGCCTGGTGTAAAAAGTTGATTTTCTTGCATTTATGGTTCAAATTTCGCATTTGTCGGGTTTTTTGTTTGGATTTTTGCATATATTTTGGTTGCCGATTTATTATTTATTCTTTGAGCGCTCTTTCTTAGCCTTTTCTTGTGGATTTTTTTTTTTTATATGCCGGGCAGGTAGTTTAGCAAATGTTTTTTTAATACTTTTTTATGTTTTCCTTTACTTTGTTTTTAAAAAAACGCCATTTTCATAGTGAAAAACCAATTTCAAAGACAAAAACAACAAATTATATGCAATATTTTCTACAATTTGCCTACAGAAATTTATTCCGAAAGGACACTCTTCCTCCGATCAGGATAATAAGATACAGAGAAGCTTCGCCCAGTTGTTTGCAACAAAACCAAAATAAAAATCTCCAAAAAACCATAATTTACATAGAGAAAAACAAATTTTAAGAACAAGGGACTCAGTGTAATTATTTTTGCCTCCTATTTTCTGAGAAAACTGGTCGCCTGGTGTAAAAAGTTGATTTTCTTGCATTTTTGGTTCAAATTTCGGATTTGTCGGGTTTTTTGTTTGGATTGTTGCATATATTTTGGTTGCCGATTTATTATTTATTCTTTGAGCGCTCCTTCTTAGCCTTTTCTTGTGGATTTTTTTTGTTATATGCCGGGCAGGTAGTTTAGCAAATGTTTTTTTAATACTTTTTTATGTTTTCCTTTACTTTGTTTTTAAAAAAACGCCATTTTCATAGTGAAAAACCAATTTCAAAGACAAAAACAACAAATTATATGCAATTTTTTCTACAATTTGCCCACAGAAATTTATTCTGAAAGGACACTCTTCCTCTGATCAGGATAATAAGATCCAGAGAAGCTTCGCCCAGTTGTTTGCAACAAAACCAAAATAAAAGTCTCCAAAAAACCATCATTTTCATAGAGAAAAACAAATTTTAAGAACAAGTGGACTCAGTGTAATTATTTTTGCCTCCTATTTTCTGAGAAAACTGGTCGCCTGGTGTAAAAAGTTGATTTTCTTGCATTTTTGGTTCAAATTTCGGATTTCTCGGGTTTTTTGTTTGGATTTTTGCATATATTTTGGTTGCCGATTTATTATTTATTCTTTGAGCGCTCTTTCTTAGCCTTTTCTTGTAGATTTTTTTTGTTATATTCCGGGCAGGTAGTTTAGCAAATTTTTTAAAAATACTTTTTATGTTTTCCTTTACTTTGTTTTTAAAAAAACGCCATTTTCATAGTGAAAAACCAATTTAAAAGACAAAAACAACAGATTATATGCAATATTTTCTACAATTTGCCCACAGAAATTTATTCTGAAAGGACCCTCTTCCTCCGATCAGGATAATAAGATCCAGAGAAGCTTCGCCCAGTTGTTTGCAACAAAACCAAAATAAAAATCTCCAAAAAACCATCATTTACATAGAGAAAAACAAATTTTAAGAACAAGTGGACTCAGTGTAATTATTTTTGCCTCTTATTTTCTGAGAAAACTGGTCGCCTGGTGTAAAAAGTTGATTTTCTTGCATTTTTGGTTCAAATTTCGGATTTGTCGGGTTTTTTGTTTGGATTTTTGCATATATTTTGGTTGCCGATTTATTATTTATTCTTTGAGCGCTCTTTCTTAGCCTTTTCTTGTAGATTTTTTTTTTTATATGCCGGGCAGGTAGTTTAGCAAATGTTTTTTTAATACTTTTTTATGTTTTCCTTTACTTTGTTTTTAAAAAAACGCCATTTTCATAGTGAAAAACGAATTTCAAAGACAAAAACAACAAATTATATGCAATATTTTCTACTATTTGCCCACAGAAATTTATTCCGAAAGGACACTCTTCCTCCGATCAGGATAATAAGATCCAGAGAAGCTTCGCCCAGTTGTTTGCAACAAAACCAAAACAAAAATCTCCAAAAAACCATCATTTTCATAGAGAAAAACAAATTTTAAGAACAAGTGGACTCAGTGTAATTATTTTGCCTCCTACTTTCTGAGAAAACTGGTCGCCTGGTGTAAAAAGTTGATTTTCTTGCATTTATGGTTCAAATTTCGGATTTGTCGGGTTTTTTGTTTGGATTTTTGCATATATTTTGGTTGCCGATTTATTATTTATTCTTTGAGCGCTCTTTCTTAGCCTTTTCTTGTGGATTTTTTTTGTTATATGCCAGGCAGGTAGTTTAGCAAATGTTTTTTTAATACTTTTTATGTTTTCCTTTACTTTGTTTTTAAAGAAGCGCCATTTTCATAGTGAAAAACCAATTTCAAAGACAAAAACAACAAATTATATGCAATTTTTTCTACAATTTGCCCACAGAAATTTATTCTGAAAGGACACTCTTCCTTCGATCAGGATAATAAGATCCAGAGAAGCTTCGCCCAGTTGTTTGCAACAAAACCAAAATAAAAATCTCCAAAAAACCAACATTTTCATAGAGAAAAACAAATTTTAAGAACAAGTGGACTCAGTGTAATTATTTTTTCCTCCTATTTTCTGAGAAAACTGGTCGCCTGGTGTAAAAAGTTGATTTTCTTGCATTTTTGGTTCAAATTTCGGATTTGTCGGGTTTTTTGTTTGGATTTTTGCATATATTTTGGTTGCCGATTTATTATTTATTCTTTGAGCGCTCTTTCTTAGCCTTTTCTTGTAGATTTTTTTTTTTTATATGCCGGGCAGGTAGTTTAGCAAATGTTTTTTTAATACTTTTTTATGTTTTCCTTTACTTTGTTTTTAAAAAAACGCCATTTTCATAGTGAAAAACCAATTTCAAAGACAAAAACAACAAATTATATGCAATATTTTCTACAATTTGCCTACAGAAATTTATTCCGAAAGGACACTCTTCCTCCGATCAGGATAATAAGATCCAGAGAAGCTTCGCCCAGTTGTTTGCAACAAAACCAAAACAAAAATCTCCAAAAAACCATCATTTTCATAGAGAAAAACAAATTTTAAGAACAAGTGGACTCAGTGTAATTATTTTTGCCTCCTATTTTCTGAGAAAACTGGTCGCCTGGTGTAAAAAGTTGATTTTCTTGCATTTTTGGTTCAAATTTCGGATTTGTCGGGTTTTTTGTTTGGATTTTTGCATATATTTTGGTTGCCGATTTATTATTTATTCTTTGAGCGCTCTTTCTTAGCCTTTTTTTGTGGATTTTTTTTATTATATGCCGGGCAGGTAGTTTGGCAAATGTTTTTTTAATACTTTTTTATGTTTTTCTTTATTTTGTTTAAAAAAAACCGCCATTTTCATAATGAAAAACCAATTTCAAAGACAAAAACAACAAATTATATGCAGTTTTTTCTACAATTTGCCCACAGAAATTTATTCTGAAAGGACACTCTTCCTCCGATCAGGATAATAAGATCCAGAGAAGCTTCGCCCAGTTGTTTGCAACAAAACCAAAACAAAAATCTCCAAAAAACCATCATTTTCATAGAGAAAAACAAATTTTAAGAACAAGTGGACTCAGTGTAATTATTTTTGCCTCCTATTTTCTGAGAAAACTGGTCGCCTGGTGTAAAAAGTGGATTTTCTTGCATTTATGGTTCAAATTTCGGATTTGTCGGGTTTTTTGTTTGGATTTTTGCATATATTTTGGTTGCCGATTTATTATTTATTCTTTGAGCGCTCTTTCTTAGCCTTTTCTTGTGGATTTTTTTTGTTATATGCCAGGCAGGTAGTTTAGCAAATGTTTTTTTTAATACTTTTTATATTTTCCTTTACTTTGTTTTTAAAAAACGCCATTTTCATAGTGAAAAACCAATTTCAAAGACAAAAACAACAAATTATATGCAATTTTTTCTACAATTTGCCCACAGAAATTTATTCTAAAAGGACACTCTTCTTCCGATCAGGATAATAAGATCCAGAGAAGCTTCGCCCAGTTGTTTGAAACAAAACCAAAATAAAAATCTCCAAAAAACCATCATTTTCATAGAGAAAAACAAATTTTAAGAACAAGTGGATTCAGTGTAATTATTTTTGGCTCCTATTTTCTGAGAAAACTGGTCGGCTGGTGTAAAAAGTTGATTTTCTTGCATTTTTGGTTCAAATTTCGGATTTGTCGGGTTTTTTGTTTGGATTGTTGCATATATTTTGGTTGCCGATTTATTATTTATTCTTTGAGCGCTCCTTCTTAGCCTTTTCTTGTGGATTTTTTTTGTTATATGCCGGGCAGGTAGTTTAGCAAATGTTTTTTTAATACTTTTTTATGTTTTCCTTTACTTTGTTTTTAAAAAAACGCCATTTTCATAGTGAAAAACCAATTTCAAAGACAAAAACAACAAATTATATGCAATTTTTTCTACAATTTGCCCACAGAAATTTATTCTGAAAGGACACTCTTCCTCTGATCAGGATAATAAGATCCAGAGAAGCTTCGCCCAGTTGTTTGCAACAAAACCAAAATAAAAGTCTCCAAAAAACCATCATTTTCATAGAGAAAAACAAATTTTAAGAACAAGTGGACTCAGTGTAATTATTTTTGCCTCCTATTTTCTGAGAAAACTGGTCGCCTGGTGTAAAAAGTTGATTTTCTTGCATTTTTGGTTCAAATTTCGGATTTCTCGGGTTTTTTGTTTGGATTTTTGCATATATTTTGGTTGCCGATTTATTATTTATTCTTTGAGCGCTCTTTCTTAGCCTTTTCTTGTAGATTTTTTTTGTTATATTCCGGGCAGGTAGTTTAGCAAATTTTTTAAAAATACTTTTTATGTTTTCCTTTACTTTGTTTTTAAAAAAACGCCATTTTCATAGTGAAAAACCAATTTAAAAGACAAAAACAACAGATTATATGCAATATTTTCTACAATTTGCCCACAAAAATTTATTCTGAAAGGACCCTCTTCCTCCGATCAGGATAATAAGATCCAGAGAAGCTTCGCCCAGTTGTTTGCAACAAAACCAAAATAAAAATCTCCAAAAAACCATCATTTACATAGAGAAAAACAAATTTTAAGAACAAGTGGACTAAGTGTAATTATTTTGCCTCCTACTTTCTGAGAAAACTGGTCGCCTGGTGTAAAAAGTTGATTTTCTTGCATTTATGGTTCAAATTTCGCATTTGTCGGGTTTTTTGTTTGGATTTTTGCATATATTTTGGTTGCCGATTTATTATTTATTCTTTGAGCGCTCTTTCTTAGCCTTTTCTTGTGGATTTTTTTTTTTATATGCCGGGCAGGTAGTTTAGCAAATGTTTTTTTAATACTTTTTTATGTTTTCCTTTACTTTGTTTTTAAAAAAACGCCATTTTCATAGTGAAAAACCAATTTCAAAGACAAAAACAACAAATTATATGCAATATTTTCTACAATTTGCCTACAGAAATTTATTCCGAAAGGACACTCTTCCTCCGATCAGGATAATAAGATACAGAGAAGCTTCGCCCAGTTGTTTGCAACAAAACCAAAATAAAAATCTCCAAAAAACCATAATTTACATAGAGAAAAACAAATTTTAAGAACAAGGGACTCAGTGTAATTATTTTTGCCTCCTATTTTCTGAGAAAACTGGTCGCCTGGTGTAAAAAGTTGATTTTCTTGCATTTTTGGTTCAAATTTCGGATTTGTCGGGTTTTTTGTTTGGATTGTTGCATATATTTTGGTTGCCGATTTATTATTTATTCTTTGAGCGCTCCTTCTTAGCCTTTTCTTGTGGATTTTTTTTGTTATATGCCGGGCAGGTAGTTTAGCAAATGTTTTTTTAATACTTTTTTATGTTTTCCTTTACTTTGTTTTTAAAAAAACGCCATTTTCATAGTGAAAAACCAATTTCAAAGACAAAAACAACAAATTATATGCAATTTTTTCTACAATTTGCCCACAGAAATTTATTCTGAAAGGACACTCTTCCTCTGATCAGGATAATAAGATCCAGAGAAGCTTCGCCCAGTTGTTTGCAACAAAACCAAAATAAAAGTCTCCAAAAAACCATCATTTTCATAGAGAAAAACAAATTTTAAGAACAAGTGGACTCAGTGTAATTATTTTTGCCTCCTATTTTCTGAGAAAACTGGTCGCCTGGTGTAAAAAGTTGATTTTCTTGCATTTTTGGTTCAAATTTCGGATTTCTCGGGTTTTTTGTTTGGATTTTTGCATATATTTTGGTTGCCGATTTATTATTTATTCTTTGAGCGCTCTTTCTTAGCCTTTTCTTGTAGATTTTTTTTGTTATATTCCGGGCAGGTAGTTTAGCAAATTTTTTAAAAATACTTTTTATGTTTTCCTTTACTTTGTTTTTAAAAAAACGCCATTTTCATAGTGAAAAACCAATTTAAAAGACAAAAACAACAGATTATATGCAATATTTTCTACAATTTGCCCACAGAAATTTATTCTGAAAGGACCCTCTTCCTCCGATCAGGATAATAAGATCCAGAGAAGCTTCGCCCAGTTGTTTGCAACAAAACCAAAATAAAAATCTCCAAAAAACCATCATTTACATAGAGAAAAACAAATTTTAAGAACAAGTGGACTCAGTGTAATTATTTTTGCCTCTTATTTTCTGAGAAAACTGGTCGCCTGGTGTAAAAAGTTGATTTTCTTGCATTTTTGGTTCAAATTTCGGATTTGTCGGGTTTTTTGTTTGGATTTTTGCATATATTTTGGTTGCCGATTTATTATTTATTCTTTGAGCGCTCTTTCTTAGCCTTTTCTTGTAGATTTTTTTTTTTATATGCCGGGCAGGTAGTTTAGCAAATGTTTTTTTAATACTTTTTTATGTTTTCCTTTACTTTGTTTTTAAAAAAACGCCATTTTCATAGTGAAAAACCAATTTCAAAGACAAAAACAACAAATTATATGCAATATTTTCTACTATTTGCCCACAGAAATTTATTCCGAAAGGACACTCTTCCTCCGATCAGGATAATAAGATCCAGAGAAGCTTCGCCCAGTTGTTTGCAACAAAACCAAAACAAAAATCTCCAAAAAACCATCATTTTCATAGAGAAAAACAAATTTTAAGAACAAGTGGACTCAGTGTAATTATTTTGCCTCCTACTTTCTGAGAAAACTGGTCGCCTGGTGTAAAAAGTTGATTTTCTTGCATTTATGGTTCAAATTTCGGATTTGTCGGGTTTTTTGTTTGGATTGTTGCATATATTTTGGTTGCCGATTTATTATTTATTCTTTGAGCGCTCCTTCTTAGCCTTTTCTTGTGGATTTTTTTTGTTATATGCCGGGCAGGTAGTTTAGCAAATGTTTTTTTAATACTTTTTTATGTTTTCCTTTACTTTGTTTTTAAAAAAACGCCATTTTCATAGTGAAAAACCAATTTCAAAGACAAAAACAACAAATTATATGCAATTTTTTCTACAATTTGCCCACAGAAATTTATTCTGAAAGGACACTCTTCCTCTGATCAGGATAATAAGATCCAGAGAAGCTTCGCCCAGTTGTTTGCAACAAAACCAAAATAAAAGTCTCCAAAAAACCATCATTTTCATAGAGAAAAACAAATTTTAAGAACAAGTGGACTCAGTGTAATTATTTTTGCCTCCTATTTTCTGAGAAAACTGGTCGCCTGGTGTAAAAAGTTGATTTTCTTGCATTTTTGGTTCAAATTTCGGATTTCTCGGGTTTTTTGTTTGGATTTTTGCATATATTTTGGTTGCCGATTTATTATTTATTCTTTGAGCGCTCTTTCTTAGCCTTTTCTTGTAGATTTTTTTTGTTATATTCCGGGCAGGTAGTTTAGCAAATTTTTTAAAAATACTTTTTATGTTTTCCTTTACTTTGTTTTTAAAAAAACGCCATTTTCATAGTGAAAAACCAATTTAAAAGACAAAAACAACAGATTATATGCAATATTTTCTACAATTTGCCCACAGAAATTTATTCTGAAAGGACCCTCTTCCTCCGATCAGGATAATAAGATCCAGAGAAGCTTCGCCCAGTTGTTTGCAACAAAACCAAAATAAAAATCTCCAAAAAACCATCATTTACATAGAGAAAAACAAATTTTAAGAACAAGTGGACTCAGTGTAATTATTTTTGCCTCTTATTTTCTGAGAAAACTGGTCGCCTGGTGTAAAAAGTTGATTTTCTTGCATTTTTGGTTCAAATTTCGGATTTGTCGGGTTTTTTGTTTGGATTTTTGCATATATTTTGGTTGCCGATTTATTATTTATTCTTTGAGCGCTCTTTCTTAGCCTTTTCTTGTAGATTTTTTTTTTTATATGCCGGGCAGGTAGTTTAGCAAATGTTTTTTTAATACTTTTTTATGTTTTCCTTTACTTTGTTTTTAAAAAAACGCCATTTTCATAGTGAAAAACCAATTTCAAAGACAAAAACAACAAATTATATGCAATATTTTCTACTATTTGCCCACAGAAATTTATTCCGAAAGGACACTCTTCCTCCGATCAGGATAATAAGATCCAGAGAAGCTTCGCCCAGTTGTTTGCAACAAAACCAAAACAAAAATCTCCAAAAAACCATCATTTTCATAGAGAAAAACAAATTTTAAGAACAAGTGGACTCAGTGTAATTATTTTGCCTCCTACTTTCTGAGAAAACTGGTCGCCTGGTGTAAAAAGTTGATTTTCTTGCATTTATGGTTCAAATTTCGGATTTGTCGGGTTTTTTGTTTGGATTTTTGCATATATTTTGGTTGCCGATTTATTATTTATTCTTTGAGCGCTCTTTCTTAGCCTTTTCTTGTGGATTTTTTTTGTTATATGCCAGGCAGGTAGTTTAGCAAATGTTTTTTTAATACTTTTTATGTTTTCCTTTACTTTGTTTTTAA
Organism: Atherix ibis; assembly: GCA_958298945.1. NCBI lineage: Eukaryota > Metazoa > Arthropoda > Insecta > Diptera > Athericidae > Atherix > Atherix ibis. Next base: position 920,398 of record CATQJD010000111.1, read on the forward strand.
AGAAGCGCCATTTTCATAGTGAAAAACCAATTTCAAAGACAAAAACAACAAATTATATGCAATTTTTTCTACAATTTGCCCACAGAAATTTATTCTGAAAGGACACTCTTCCTTCGATCAGGATAATAAGATCCAGAGAAGCTTCGCCCAGTTGTTTGCAACAAAACCAAAATAAAAATCTCCAAAAAACCAACATTTTCATAGAGAAAAACAAATTTTAAGAACAAGTGGACTCAGTGTAATTATTTTTTCCTCCTATTTTCTGAGAAAACTGGTCGCCTGGTGTAAAAAGTTGATTTTCTTGCATTTTTGGTTCAAATTTCGGATTTGTCGGGTTTTTTGTTTGGATTTTTGCATATATTTTGGTTGCCGATTTATTATTTATTCTTTGAGCGCTCTTTCTTAGCCTTTTCTTGTGGATTTTTTTTGTTATATGCCGGGCAGGTAGTTTAGCAAATGTTTTTTTTAATACTTCTTATATTTTCCTTTACTTTGTTTTTAAAAAAACGCCATTTTCATAGTGAAAAACCAATTTCAAAGACAAAAACAACAAATTATATGCAATTTTTTCTACAATTTGCCCACAGAAATTTATTCTGAAAGGACACTCTTCTTCCGATCAGGATAATAAGATCCAGAGAAGCTTCGCCCAGTTGTTTGCAACAAAACCAAAATAAAAATCTCCAAAAAACCATCATTTTCATAGAGAAAAACAAATTTTAAGAACAAGTGGATTCAGTGTAATTATTTTTGGCTCCTATTTTCTGAGAAAACTGGTCGGCTGGTGTAAAAAGTTGATTTTCTTGCATTTTTGGTTCAAATTTCGGATTTGTCGGGTTTTTGGTTTGGATTTTTGCATATATTTTGGTTGCCGATTTATTATTTATTCTTTGAGCGCTCTCTCTTAGCCTTTTCTTGTAGATTTTTTTTTTTATATGCCGGGCAGGTAGTTTGGCAAATGTTTTTTTAATACTTTTTTATGTTTTTCTTTATTTTGTTTAAAAAAAACCGCCATTTTCATAGTGAAAAACCAATTTCAAAGACAAAAACAACAAATTATATGCAGTTTTTTCTACAATTTGCCCACAGAAATTTATTCTGAAAGGACACTCTTCCTCCGATCAGGATAATAAGATCCAGAGAAGCTTCGCCCAGTTGTTTGCAACAAAACCAAAATAAAAATCTCCAAAAAACCATCATTTACATAGAGAAAAACAAATTTTAAGAACAAGTGGACTAAGTGTAATTATTTTGCCTCCTACTTTCTGAGAAAACTGGTCGCCTGGTGTAAAAAGTTGATTTTCTTGCATTTATGGTTCAAATTTCGCATTTGTCGGGTTTTTTGTTTGGATTTTTGCATATATTTTGGTTGCCGATTTATTATTTATTCTTTGAGCGCTCTTTCTTAGTCTTTTCTTGTGGATTTTTTTTTTATATGCCGGGCAGGTAGTTTAGCAAATGTTTTTTTAATACTTTTTTATGTTTTCCTTTACTTTGTTTTTAAAAAAACGCCATTTTCATAGTGAAAAACCAATTTCAAAGACAAAAACAACAAATTATATGCAATATTTTCTACAATTTGCCTACAGAAATTTATTCCGAAAGGACACTCTTCCTCCGATCAGGATAATAAGATACAGAGAAGCTTCGCCCAGTTGTTTGCAACAAAACCAAAATAAAAATCTCCAAAAAACCATAATTTACATAGAGAAAAACAAATTTTAAGAACAAGGGACTCAGTGTAATTATTTTTGCCTCCTATTTTCTGAGAAAACTGGTCGCCTGGTGTAAAAAGTTGATTTTCTTGCATTTTTGGTTCAAATTTCGGATTTGTCGGGTTTTTTGTTTGGATTGTTGCATATATTTTGGTTGCCGATTTATTATTTATTCTTTGAGCGCTCCTTCTTAGCCTTTTCTTGTGGATTTTTTTTGTTATATGCCGGGCAGGTAGTTTAGCAAATGTTTTTTTAATACTTTTTTATGTTTTCCTTTACTTTGTTTTTAAAAAAACGCCATTTTCATAGTGAAAAACCAATTTCAAAGACAAAAACAACAAATTATATGCAATTTTTTCTACAATTTGCCCACAGAAATTTATTCTGAAAGGACACTCTTCCTCTGATCAGGATAATAAGATCCAGAGAAGCTTCGCCCAGTTGTTTGCAACAAAACCAAAATAAAAGTCTCCAAAAAACCATCATTTTCATAGAGAAAAACAAATTTTAAGAACAAGTGGACTCAGTGTAATTATTTTTGCCTCCTATTTTCTGAGAAAACTGGTCGCCTGGTGTAAAAAGTTGATTTTCTTGCATTTTTGGTTCAAATTTCGGATTTCTCGGGTTTTTTGTTTGGATTTTTGCATATATTTTGGTTGCCGATTTATTATTTATTCTTTGAGCGCTCTTTCTTAGCCTTTTCTTGTAGATTTTTTTTGTTATATTCCGGGCAGGTAGTTTAGCAAATTTTTTAAAAATACTTTTTATGTTTTCCTTTACTTTGTTTTTAAAAAAACGCCATTTTCATAGTGAAAAACCAATTTAAAAGACAAAAACAACAGATTATATGCAATATTTTCTACAATTTGCCCACAGAAATTTATTCTGAAAGGACCCTCTTCCTCCGATCAGGATAATAAGATCCAGAGAAGCTTCGCCCAGTTGTTTGCAACAAAACCAAAATAAAAATCTCCAAAAAACCATCATTTACATAGAGAAAAACAAATTTTAAGAACAAGTGGACTCAGTGTAATTATTTTTGCCTCTTATTTTCTGAGAAAACTGGTCGCCTGGTGTAAAAAGTTGATTTTCTTGCATTTTTGGTTCAAATTTCGGATTTGTCGGGTTTTTTGTTTGGATTTTTGCATATATTTTGGTTGCCGATTTATTATTTATTCTTTGAGCGCTCTTTCTTAGCCTTTTCTTGTAGATTTTTTTTTTTATATGCCGGGCAGGTAGTTTAGCAAATGTTTTTTTAATACTTTTTTATGTTTTCCTTTACTTTGTTTTTAAAAAAACGCCATTTTCATAGTGAAAAACCAATTTCAAAGACAAAAACAACAAATTATATGCAATATTTTCTACTATTTGCCCACAGAAATTTATTCCGAAAGGACACTCTTCTTCCGATCAGGATAATAAGATCCAGAGAAGCTTCGCCCAGTTGTTTGCAACAAAACCAAAACAAAAATCTCCAAAAAACCATCATTTTCATAGAGAAAAACAAATTTTAAGAACAAGTGGACTCAGTGTAATTATTTTGCCTCCTACTTTCTGAGAAAACTGGTCGCCTGGTGTAAAAAGTTGATTTTCTTGCATTTATGGTTCAAATTTCGGATTTGTCGGGTTTTTTGTTTGGATTTTTGCATATATTTTGGTTGCCGATTTATTATTTATTCTTTGAGCGCTCTTTCTTAGCCTTTTCTTGTGGATTTTTTTTGTTATATGCCAGGCAGGTAGTTTAGCAAATGTTTTTTTAATACTTTTTATGTTTTCCTTTACTTTGTTTTTAAAGAAGCGCCATTTTCATAGTGAAAAACCAATTTCAAAGACAAAAACAACAAATTATATGCAATTTTTTCTACAATTTGCCCACAGAAATTTATTCTGAAAGGACACTCTTCCTTCGATCAGGATAATAAGATCCAGAGAAGCTTCGCCCAGTTGTTTGCAACAAAACCAAAATAAAAATCTCCAAAAAACCAACATTTTCATAGAGAAAAACAAATTTTAAGAACAAGTGGACTCAGTGTAATTATTTTTTCCTCCTATTTTCTGAGAAAACTGGTCGCCTGGTGTAAAAAGTTGATTTTCTTGCATTTTTGGTTCAAATTTCGGATTTGTCGGGTTTTTTGTTTGGATTTTTGCATATATTTTGGTTGCCGATTTATTATTTATTCTTTGAGCGCTCTTTCTTAGCCTTTTCTTGTGGATTTTTTTTGTTATATGCCGGGCAGGTAGTTTAGCAAATGTTTTTTTTAATACTTCTTATATTTTCCTTTACTTTGTTTTTAAAAAAACGCCATTTTCATAGTGAAAAACCAATTTCAAAGACAAAAACAACAAATTATATGCAATTTTTTCTACAATTTGCCCACAGAAATTTATTCTGAAAGGACACTCTTCTTCCGATCAGGATAATAAGATCCAGAGAAGCTTCGCCCAGTTGTTTGCAACAAAACCAAAATAAAAATCTCCAAAAAACCATCATTTTCATAGAGAAAAACAAATTTTAAGAACAAGTGGATTCAGTGTAATTATTTTTGGCTCCTATTTTCTGAGAAAACTGGTCGGCTGGTGTAAAAAGTTGATTTTCTTGCATTTTTGGTTCAAATTTCGGATTTGTCGGGTTTTTGGTTTGGATTTTTGCATATATTTTGGTTGCCGATTTATTATTTATTCTTTGAGCGCTCTCTCTTAGCCTTTTCTTGTAGATTTTTTTTTTTATATGCCGGGCAGGTAGTTTGGCAAATGTTTTTTTAATACTTTTTTATGTTTTTCTTTATTTTGTTTAAAAAAAACCGCCATTTTCATAGTGAAAAACCAATTTCAAAGACAAAAACAACAAATTATATGCAGTTTTTTCTACAATTTGCCCACAGAAATTTATTCTGAAAGGACACTCTTCCTCCGATCAGGATAATAAGATCCAGAGAAGCTTCGCCCAGTTGTTTGCAACAAAACCAAAATAAAAATCTCCAAAAAACCATCATTTTCATAGAGAAAAACAAATTTTAAGAACAAGTGGACTCAGTGTAATTATTTTTGCCTCCTATTTTCTGAGAAAACTGGTTGCCTGGTGTAAAAAGTTGATTTTCTTGCATTTTTGGTTCAAATTTCGTATTTGTCGGGTTTTTTGTTTGGATTTTTGCATATATTTTGGTTGCCGATTTATTATTTATTCTTTGAGCGCTCTTTCTTAGCCTTTTCTTGTGGATTTTTTTTGTTATATGCCGGGCAGGTAGTTTAGCATATTTTTTTTAAGACTTTTTTATGTTTTCCTTTATTTTGTTTAAAAAAAAACGCCATTTTCATAGTGAAAAACCAATTTCAAAGACAAAAACAACAAATTATATGCAATATTTTCTACAATTTGCCCACAGAAATTTATTCTGAAAGGACACACTTCCTCCGATCAGGATAATAAGATCCAGAGAAGCTTCGCCCAGTTGTTTGCAATAAAACCAAAATAAAAATCTCCAAAAAACCATCATTTTCATAGAGAAAAACAAATTTTAAGAACAAGGGACTCAGTGTAATTATTTTTGCCCCCTATTTTCTGAGAAAACTGGTCGCCTGGTGTAAAAAGTTGGATTTCTTGCATTTTTGGTTCAAATTTCGGATTTGTTGGGTTTTTTGTTTGGATTTTTGCATATATTTTGGTTGCCGATTTATTATTTATTCTTTGAGCGCTCTTTCTTAGCCTTTTCTTGTGGATTTTTGTTGTTATATGCCGGACAGGTAGTTTAGCATATTTTTTTTAATACTTTTTTATGTTTTCCTTTACTTTGTTTTTAAAAAAACGCCATTTTCATAGTGAAAAACCAATTTCAAAGACAAAAACAACAAATTATATGCAATTTTTCCTACAATTTGCCCACAGAAATTTATTCTGAAAGGACACTCTTCCTCCGATCAGGATAATAAGACCCAGAGAAGCTTTGCCCAGTTGTTTGCAACAAAACCAAAATAAAAATCTCCAAAAAACCTTCATTTGCATAGAGAAAAACAAATTTTAAGAACAAGTGGACTCAGTGTGTTTATTTTTGCCTCCTATTTTCTGAGAAAACTGGTCGCCTGGTGTAAAAAGTTAATTTTCTTGCATTTTTGGTTCAAATTTCGGATTTGTCGGGTTTTTTGTTTGGATTTTTGCATATATTTTGGTTGCCGATTTATTATTTATTCTTTGAGCGCTCTTTCTTAGCCTTTTCTTGTGGATTTTTTTTGTTATATGCCGGGCAGGTGGTTTACTAAATGAGTTTTTAATACTTTTTTATGTTTTCCTTTACTTTGTTTTAAAAAAAACGCCATTTTCATAGTGAAAAACCAATTTCAAAAACAAAAACAACAAATTATATGCAATATTTTCTACAATTTGCCCACAGAAATTTATTCTGAAAGGACACTCTTCCTCCGATCAGGATAATAAGATCCAGAGAAGCTTCGCCCAATTGTTTGCAACAAAACCAAAATAAAAATCTCCAAAAAACCATCATTTTCATAGAGAAAAACAAATTTTAAGAACAAGTGGACTCAGTGTGTTTATTTTTGCCTCCTATTTTCTGAGAAAACTGGTCGCCTGGTGTAAAAAGTTAATTTTCTTGCATTTTTGGTTCAAATTTCGGATTTGTCGGGTTTTTTGTTTGGATTTTTGCATATATTTTGGTTGCCGATTTATTATTTATTCTTTGAGCGCTCTTTCTTAGCCTTTTCTTGTGGATTTTTTTTGTTATATGCCGGGCAGGTGGTTTACTAAATGAGTTTTTAATACTTTTTTATGTTTTCCTTTACTTTGTTTTAAAAAAAACGCCATTTTCATAGTGAAAAACCAATTTCAAAAACAAAAACAACAAATTATATGCAATATTTTCTACAATTTGCCCACAGAAATTTATTCTGAAAGGACACTCTACCTCCGATCAGGATAATAAGACCCAGAGAAGCTTCGCCCAGTTGTTTGCAACAAAACCAAAATAAAAATCTCCAAAAAACCATCATTTTCATAGAGAAAAACAAATTTTAAGAACAAGTGGACTCAGTGTAATTATTTTTGCCTCCTATTTTCTGAGAAAACTGGTCGCCTGGTGTAAAAAGTGGATTTTCTTGCATTTTTGGTTCAAATTTCGGATTTGTCGGTTTTTGGTTTGGATTTTTGCATATATTTTGGTTGCCGATTTATTATTTATTCTTTGAGCGCTCTTTCTTAGCCTTTTCTTGTGGATTTTTTTTGTTAATTGCCGGGCAGGTAGTTTAGCAAATGTTTTTTTAATACTTTTTTATGTTTTCCTTTACTTTGCTTTTAAAAAAACGCCATTTTCATAGTGAAAAACCAATTTCAAAGACAAAAACAACAAATTATATGCAATTTTTTCTACAATTTGCCCACAGAAATTTATTCTGATAGGACACTCTTCCTCCGATCAGGATAATAAGATCCAGAGAAGCTTTTCATAGAGAAAAACAAATTTTAAGAACAAGTGGACTCAGTGTAATTATTTTTGCCTCCTATTTTCTGAGAAAAATGGTTGCCTGGTGTAAAAAGTTGATTTCTTGCATTTTTGGTTCAAATTTCGGATTTGTCGGGTTTTTTGTTTGGATTTTTGCATATATTTTGGTTGCCGATTTATTATTTATTCTTTGAGCGCTCTTTCTTAGCCTTTTCTTGTGGATTTTTTTTGTTATATGCCGGGCAGGTGGTTTACTAAATGAGTTTTTAATACTTTTTTATGTTTTCCTTTACTTTGTTTTAAAAAAAACGCCATTTTCATAGTGAAAAACCAATTTCAAAAACAAAAACAACAAATTATATGCAATATTTTCTACAATTTGCCCACAGAAATTTATTCTGAAAGGACACTCTACCTCCGATCAGGATAATAAGACCCAGAGAAGCTTCGCCCAGTTGTTTGCAACAAAACCAAAATAAAAATCTCCAAAAAACCATCATTTTCATAGAGAAAAACAAATTTTAAGAACAAGTGGACTCAGTGTAATTATTTTTGCCTCCTATTTTCTGAGAAAACTGGTCGCCTGGTGTAAAAAGTGGATTTTCTTGCATTTTTGGTTCAAATTTCGGATTTGTCGGTTTTTGGTTTGGATTTTTGCATATATTTTGGTTGCCGATTTATTATTTATTCTTTGAGCGCTCTTTCTTAGCCTTTTCTTGTGGATTTTTTTTGTTAATTGCCGGGCAGGTAGTTTAGCAAATGTTTTTTTAATACTTTTTTATGTTTTCCTTTACTTTGCTTTTAAAAAAACGCCATTTTCATAGTGAAAAACCAATTTCAAAGACAAAAACAACAAATTATATGCAATTTTTTCTACAATTTGCCCACAGAAATTTATTCTGATAGGACACTCTTCCTCCGATCAGGATAATAAGATCCAGAGAAGCTTTTCATAGAGAAAAACAAATTTTAAGAACAAGTGGACTCAGTGTAATTATTTTTGCCTCCTATTTTCTGAGAAAAATGGTTGCCTGGTGTAAAAAGTTGATTTCTTGCATTTTTGGTTCAAATTTCGGATTTGTCGGGTTTTTTGTTTGGATTTTTGCATATATTTTGGTTGCCGATTTATTATTTATTCTTTGAGCGCTCTTTCTTAGCCTTTTCTTGTGGATTTTTTTTGTTATATGCCGGGCAGGTGGTTTACTAAATGAGTTTTTAATACTTTTTTATGTTTTCCTTTATTTTGTTTAAAAAAAACGCCATTTTCATAGTGAAAAACCAATTTCAAAGCCAAAAACAACAAATTATATGCAATATTTTCTATAATTTGCCCACGGAAATTTATTCTGAAAGGACCCTCTTCCTCCGATCAGGATAATAAGATCCAGAGAAGCTTCGCCCAGTTGTTTGCAACAAAACCAAAATAAAAATCTCCAAAAAACCATCATTTTCATAGAGAAAAACAAATTTTAAGAACAAGTGGACTCAGTGTAATTATTTTTGCCTCCTATTTTCTGAGAAAACTGGTTGCCTGGTGTAAAAAGTTGATTTTCTTGCATTTTTGGTTCAAATTTCGGATTTGTCGGGTTTTTTGTTTGGATTTTTGCATATATTTTGGTTGCCGATTTATTATTTATTCTTTGAGCGCTCTTTCTTAGCCTTTTCTTGTGGATTTTTTTTGTTATATGCCGGGCAGGTAGTTTAGCAAAGGTTTTTTTAATACTTTTTTATGTTTTCCTTTACTTTGTTTTAAAAAAAACGCCATTTTCATAGTGAAAAACCAATTTCAAAGACAAAAACAACAAATTATATGCAATATTTTCTACAATTTGCCCACAGAAATTTATTCTGAAAGGACACTCTACCTCCGATCAGGATAATAAGATCCAGAGAAGCTTCGCCCAGTTGTTTGCAACAAAACCAAAATAAAAATCTCCAAAAAACCATCGTTTTCATAGAGAAAAACAAATTTTAAGAACAAGTGGACTCAGTGTAATTATTTTTGCCTCCTATTTTCTGAGAAAACTGGTCGCCTGGTGTAAAAAGTTGATTTTCTTGCATTTTTGGTTCAAATTTCGGATTTGTCGGGTTTTTTGTTTGGATTTTTGCATATATTTTGGTTGCCGATTTATTATTTATTCTTTGAGCGCTCTTTCTTAGCCTTTTCTTGTGGATTTTTTTTGTTATATGCCGGGCAGGTGGTTAAGCAAATGATTTTTTAATACTTTTTTATGTTTTCCTTTACTTTGTTTAAAAAAAAAGGCCATTTTCATAGTGAAAAACCAATTTCAAAGACAAAAACAACAAATTATATGCAATATTTTCTACAATTTGCCCACAGAAATTTATTCTGAAAGGACACTCTTCCTCCGATCAGGATAGTAAGATCCAGAGAAGCTTCGCCCAATTGTTTGCAACAAAACCAAAATAAAAATCTCCAAAAAACCATCACTTTCATAGAGAAAAACAAATTTTAAGAACAAGTGGACTCAGTGTAATTATTTTTGCCTCCTATTTTCTGAGAAAACTGGTTGCCTGGTGTAAAAAGTTGATTTTCTTGCATTTTTGGTTCAAATTTCGGATTTGTCGGGTTTTTTGTTTGGATTTTTGCATATATTTTGGTTGCCGATTTATTATTTATTCTTTGAGCGCTCTTTCTTAGCCTTTTCTTGTGGATTTTTGTTGTTATATGCCGGGCAGGTAGTTTAGCATATTTTTTTTAATACTTTTTTATGTTTTCCTTTACTTTGTTTTTAAAAAAACGCCATTTTCATAGTGAAAAACCAATTTCAAAGACAAAAACAACAAATTATATGCAATTTTTTCTTCAATTTGCCCACAGAAATTTATTCTGAAAGGACACTCTTCCTCCGATCAGGATAATAAGATCCAGAGAAGCTTTGCCCAGTTGTTTGCAACAAAACCAAAATAAAAATCTCCAAAAAACCTTCATTTTCATAGAGAAAAACAAATTTTAAGAACAAGTGGACTCAGTGTAATTATTTTTGCCTCCTATTTTCTGAGAAAACTGGTCGCCTGGTGTAAAAAGTTGATTTTCTTGCATTTTTGGTTCAAATTTCGGATTTGTCGGGTTTTTTGTTTGGATTTTTGCATATATTTTGGTTGCCGATTTATTATTTATTCTTTGAGCGCTCTTTCTTAGCCTTTTCTTGTGGATTTTTTTTGTTATATGCCGGGCAGGTGGTTTACTAAATGAGTTTTTAATACTTTTTTATGTTTTCCTTTACTTTGTTTTAAAAAAAACGCCATTTTCATAGTGAAAAGCCAATTTCAAAAACAAAAACAACAAATTATATGCAATATTTTCTACAATTTGCCCACAGAAATTTATTCTGAAAGGACACTCTACCTCCGATCAGGATAATAAGATCCAGAGAAGCTTCGCCCAGTTGTTTGCAACAAAACCAAAATAAAAATCTCCAAAAAACCATCGTTTTCATAGAGAAAAACAAATTTTAAGAACAAGTGGACTCAGTGTAATTATTTTTGCCTCCTATTTTCTGAGAAAACTGGTCGCCTGGTGTAAAAAGTTGATTTTCTTGCATTTTTGGTTCAAATTTCGGATTTGTCGGGTTTTTTGTTTGGATTTTTGCATATATTTTGGTTGCCGATTTATTATTTATTCTTTGAGCGCTCTTTCTTAGCCTTTTCTTGTGGATTTTTTTTGTTATATGCCGGGCAGGTGGTTAAGCAAATGATTTTTTAATACTTTTTTATGTTTTCCTTTACTTTGTTTAAAAAAAAAGGCCATTTTCATAGTGAAAAACCAATTTCAAAGACAAAAACAACAAATTATATGCAATATTTTCTACAATTTGCCCACAGAAATTTATTCTGAAAGGACACTCTTCTTCCGATCAGGATAGTAAGATCCAGAGAAGCTTCGCCCAATTGTTTGCAACAAAACCAAAATAAAAATCTCCAAAAAACCATCATTTTCATAGAGAAAAACAAATTTTAAGAACAAGTGGACTCAGTGTAATTATTTTTGCCTCCTATTTTCTGAGAAAACTGGTTGCCTGGTGTAAAAAGTTGATTTTCTTGCATTTTTGGTTCAAATTTCGGATTTGTCGGGTTTTTTGTTTGGATTTTTGCATATATTTTGGTTGCCGATTTATTATTTATTCTTTGAGCGCTCTTTCTTAGCCTTTTCTTGTGGATTTTTTTTGTTATATGCCGGGCAGGTGGTTTACTAAATGAGTTTTTAATACTTTTTTATGTTTTCCTGTACTTTGTTTTAAAAAAAACGCCATTTTCATAGTGAAAAGCCAATTTCAAAAACAAAAACAACAAATTATATGCAATATTTTCTACAATTTGCCCACAGAAATTTATTCTGAAAGGACACTCTACCTCCGATCAGGATAATAAGATCCAGAGAAGCTTCGCCCAGTTGTTTGCAACAAAACCAAAATAAAAATCTCCAAAAAACCATCGTTTTCATAGAGAAAAACAAATTTTAAGAACAAGTGGACTCAGTGTAATTATTTTTGCCTCCTATTTTCTGAGAAAACTGGTCGCCTGGTGTAAAAAGTTGATTTTCTTGCATTTTTGGTTCAAATTTCGGATTTGTCGGGTTTTTTGTTTGGATTTTTGCATATATTTTGGTTGCCGATTTATTATTTATTCTTTGAGCGCTCTTTCTTAGCCTTTTCTTGTGGATTTTTTTTGTTACATGCCGGGCAGGTGGTTAAGCAAATGATTTTTTAATAGTTTTTTATGTTTTCCTTTACTTTGTTTAAAAAAAAAGGCCATTTTCATAGTGAAAAACTAATTTCAAAGACAAAAACAACAAATTATATGCAATATTTTCTACAATTTGCCCACAGAAATTTATTCTGAAAGGACACTCTTCCTCCGATCAGGATAGTAAGATCCAGAGAAGCTTCGCCCAATTGTTTGCAACAAAACCAAAATAAAAATCTCCAAAAAACCATCATTTTCATAGAGAAAAACAAATTTTAAGAACAAGTGGACTCAGTGTAATTATTTTTGCCTCCTATTTTCTGAGAAAACTGGTTGCCTGGTGTAAAAAGTTGATTTTCTTGCATTTTTGGTTCAAATTTCGGATTTGTCGGTTTTTGGTTTGGATTTTTGCATATATTTTGGTTGCCGATTTATTATTTATTCTTTGAGCGCTCTTTCTTAGCCTTTTCTTGTGGATTTTTTTTGTTATGTGCCGGGCAGGTGGTTAAGCAAATGATTTTTTAATACTTTTTTATGTTTTCCTTTACTTTGTTTAAAAAAAAAGGCCATTTTCATAGTGAAAAACTAATTTCAAAGACAAAAACAACAAATTATATGCAATATTTTCTACAATTTGCCCACAGAAATTTATTCTGAAAGGACACTCTTCCTCCGATCAGGATAGTAAGATCCAGAGAAGCTTCGCCCAATTGTTTGCAACAAAACCAAAATAAAAATCTCCAAAAAACCATCATTTTCATAGAGAAAAACAAATTTTAAGAACAAGTGGACTCAGTGTAATTATTTTTGCCTCCTATTTTCTGAGAAAACTGGTTGCCTGGTGTAAAAAGTTGATTTTCTTGCATTTTTGGTTCAAATTTCGGATTTGTCGGTTTTTGGTTTGGATTTTTGCATATATTTTGGTTGCCGATTTATTATTTATTCTTTGAGCGCTCTTTCTTAGCCTTTTCTTGTAGATTTTTTTTTTATATGCCGGGCAGGTAGTTTAGCAAATGTTTTTTTAATACTTTTTTATGTTTTCCTTTACTTTGCTTTTAAAAAAACGCCATTTTCATAGTGAAAAACCAATTTCAAAGACAAAAACAACAAATTATATGCAATTTTTTCTACAATTTGCCCACAGAAATTTATTCTGATAGGACACTCCTCCTCCGATCAGGATAATAAGATCCAGAGAAGCTTCGCCCAGTTGTTTGCAATAAAACCAAAATAAAAATCTCCAAAAAACCATCATTTTCATAGAGAAAAACAAATTTTAAGAACAAGGGACTCAGTGTAATTATTTTTGCCTCCTATTTTCTGAGAAAACTGGTCGCCTGGTGTAAAAAGTTGATTTTCTTGCATTTTTGGTTCAAATTTCGGATTTTTGCATATATTTTGGTTGCCGATTTATTATTTATTCTTTGAGCGCTCTTTCTTAGCCTTTTCTTGTGGATTTTTTTTGTTATATGCCGGGCAGGTAGTTTAGCATATTTTTTTTAATACTTTTTTATGTTTTCCTTTATTTTGTTTAAAAAAAAACGCCATTTTCATAGTGAAAAACCAATTTCAAAGACAAAAACAAACAAATTATATGCAATATTTTCTACAATTTGCCCACAGAAATTTATTCTGAAAGGACACTCTTCCTCCGATCAGGATAATAAGATCCAGAGAAGCTTCACCCAATTGTTTGCAACAAAACCAAAATAAAAATCTCCAAAAAACCTTCATTTTCATAGAGAAAAACAAATTTTAAGAACAAGTGGACTCAGTGTAATTATTTTTGCCTCCTATTTTCTGAGAAAACTGGTCGCCTGGTGCAAAAAGTTGATTTTCTTGCATTTTTGGTTCAAATTTCGGATTTGTCGGGTTTTTTGTTTGGATTTTTGCATATATTTTGGTTGCCGATTTATTATTTATTCTTTGAGCGCTCTTTCTTAGCCTTTTCTTGTGGATTTTTTTTGTTATATGCCGGGCAGGTGATTTACAAAATGAGTTTTTAATACTTTTTTATGTTTTCCTTTACTTTGTTTTAAAAAAAACGCCATTTTCATAGTGAAAAGCCAATTTCAAAAACAAAAACAACAAATTATATGCAATATTTTCTACAATTTGCCCACAGAAATTTATTCTGAAAGGACACTCTACCTCCGATCAGGATAATAAGATCCAGAGAAGCTTCGCCCAGTTGTTTGCAACAAAACCAAAATAAAAATCTCCAAAAAACCATCGTTTTCATAGAGAAAAACAAATTTTAAGAACAAGTGGACTCAGTGTAATTATTTTTGCCTCCTATTTTCTGAGAAAACTGGTCGCCTGGTGTAAAAAGTTGATTTTCTTGCATTTTTGGTTCAAATTTCGGATTTGTCGGGTTTTTTGTTTGGATTTTTGCATATATTTTGGTTGCCGATTTATTATTTATTCTTTGAGCGCTCTTTCTTAGCCTTTTCTTGTGGATTTTTTTTGTTATATGCCGGGCAGGTGGTTAAGCAAATGATTTTTTAATACTTTTTTATGTTTTCCTTTACTTTGTTTAAAAAAAAAGGCCATTTTCATAGTGAAAAACTAATTTCAAAGACAAAAACAACAAATTATATGCAATATTTTCTACAATTTGCCCACAGAAATTTATTCTGAAAGGACACTCTTCCTCCGATCAGGATAGTAAGATCCAGAGAAGCTTCGCCCAATTGTTTGCAACAAAACCAAAATAAAAATCTCCAAAAAACCATCATTTTCATAGAGAAAAACAAATTTTAAGAACAAGTGGACTCAGTGTAATTATTTTTGCCTCCTATTTTCTGAGAAAACTGGTTGCCTGGTGTAAAAAGTTGATTTTCTTGCATTTTTGGTTCAAATTTCGGATTTGTCGGTTTTTGGTTTGGATTTTTGCATATATTTTGGTTGCCGATTTATTATTTATTCTTTGAGCGCTCTTTCTTAGCCTTTTCTTGTAGATTTTTTTTTTATATGCCGGGCAGGTAGTTTAGCAAATGTTTTTTTAATACTTTTTTATGTTTTCCTTTACTTTGCTTTTAAAAAAACGCCATTTTCATAGTGAAAAACCAATTTCAAAGACAAAAACAACAAATTATATGCAATTTTTTCTACAATTTGCCCACAGAAATTTATTCTGATAGGACACTCTTCCTCCGATCAGGATAATAAGATCCAGAGAAGCTTCGCCCAGTTGTTTGCAATAAAACCAAAATAAAAATCTCCAAAAAACCATCATTTTCATAGAGAAAAACAAATTTTAAGAACAAGGGACTCAGTGTAATTATTTTTGCCTCCTATTTTCTGAGAAAACTGGTCGCCTGGTGTAAAAAGTTGATTTTCTTGCATTTTTGGTTCAAATTTCGGATTTTTGCATATATTTTGGTTGCCGATTTATTATTTATTCTTTGAGCGCTCTTTCTTAGCCTTTTCTTGTGGATTTTTTTTGTTATATGCCGGGCAGGTAGTTTAGCATATTTTTTTTAATACTTTTTTATGTTTTCCTTTATTTTGTTTAAAAAAAAACGCCATTTTCATAGTGAAAAACCAATTTCAAAGACAAAAACAACAAATTATATGCAATATTTTCTACAATTTGCCCACAGAAATTTATTCTGAAAGGACACTCTTCCTCCGATCAGGATAATAAGATCCAGAGAAGCTTCACCCAATTGTTTGCAACAAAACCAAAATAAAAATCTCCAAAAAACCTTCATTTTCATAGAGAAAAACAAATTTTAAGAACAAGTGGACTCAGTGTAATTATTTTTGCCTCCTATTTTCTGAGAAAACTGGTCGCCTGGTGCAAAAAGTTGATTTTCTTGCATTTTTGGTTCAAATTTCGGATTTGTCGGGTTTTTTGTTTGGATTTTTGCATATATTTTGGTTGCCGATTTATTATTTATTCTTTGAGCGCTCTTTCTTAGCCTTTTCTTGTGGATTTTTTTTGTTATATGCCGGGCAGGTGGTTTACTAAATGAGTTTTTAATACTTTTTTATGTTTTCCTTTACTTTGTTTTAAAAAAAACGCCATTTTCATAGTGAAAAACCAATTTCAAAAACAAAAACAACAAATTATATGCAATATTTTCTACAATTTGCCCACAGAAATTTATTCTGAAAGGACACTCTACCTCCGATCAGGATAATAAGATCCAGAGAAGCTTCGCCCAGTTGTTTGCAACAAAACCAAAATAAAAATCTCCAAAAAACCATCGTTTTCATAGAGAAAAACAAATTTTAAGAACAAGTGGACTCAGTGTAATTATTTTTGCCTCCTATTTTCTGAGAAAACTGGTCGCCTGGTGTAAAAAGTTGATTTTCTTGCATTTTTGGTTCAAATTTCGGATTTGTCGGGTTTTTTGTTTGGATTTTTGCATATATTTTGGTTGCCGATTTATTATTTATTCTTTGAGCGCTCTTTCTTAGCCTTTTCTTGTGGATTTTTTTTGTTATATGCCGGGCAGGTGGGTAAGCAAATGATTTTTTAATACTTTTTTATGTTTTCCTTTACTTTGTTTAAAAAAAAAGGCCATTTTCATAGTGAAAAACTAATTTCAAAGACAAAAACAACAAATTATATGCAATATTTTCTACAATTTGCCCACAGAAATTTATTCTGAAAGGACACTCTTCCTCCGATCAGGATAGTAAGATCCAGAGAAGCTTCGCCCAATTGTTTGCAACAAAACCAAAATAAAAATCTCCAAAAAACCATCATTTTCATAGAGAAAAACAAATTTTAAGAACAAGTGGACTCAGTGTAATTATTTTTGCCTCCTATTTTCTGAGAAAACTGGTTGCCTGGTGTAAAAAGTTGATTTTCTTGCATTTTTGGTTCAAATTTCGGATTTGTCGGTTTTTGGTTTGGATTTTTGCATATATTTTGGTTGCCGATTTATTATTTATTCTTTGAGCGCTCTTTCTTAGCCTTTTCTTGTAGATTTTTTTTTTTATATGCCGGGCAGGTGGTTTAGCAAATGTTTTTTTAATACTTTTTTATGTTTTCCTTTACTTTGCTTTTAAAAAAACGCCATTTTCATAGTGAAAAACCAATTTCAAAGACAAAAACAACAAATTATATGCAATTTTTTCTACAATTTGCCCACAGAAATTTATTCTGATAGGACACTCTTCCTCCAATCAGGATAATAAGATCCAGAGAAGCTTCGCCCAGTTGTTTGCAACAAAACCAAAATAAAAATCTCCAAAAAACCATCGTTTTCATAGAGAAAAACAAATTTTAAGAACAAGTGGACTCAGTGTAATTATTTTTGCCTCCTATTTTCTGAGAAAACTGGTCGCCTGGTGTAAAAAGTTGATTTTCTTGCATTTTTGGTTCAAATTTCGGATTTGTCGGGTTTTTTGTTTGGATTTTTGCATATATTTTGGTTGCCGATTTATTATTTATTCTTTGAGCGCTCTTTCTTAGCCTTTTCTTGTGGATTTTTTTTGTTATATGCCGGGCAGGTGGTTAAGCAAATGATTTTTTAATACTTTTTTATGTTTTCCTTTACTTTGTTTAAAAAAAAAGGCCATTTTCATAGTGAAAAACTAATTTCAAAGACAAAAACAACAAATTATATGCAATATTTTCTACAATTTGCCCACAGAAATTTATTCTGAAAGGACACTCTTCCTCCGATCAGGATAGTAAGATCCAGAGAAGCTTCGCCCAATTGTTTGCAACAAAACCAAAATAAAAATCTCCAAAAAACCATCATTTTCATAGAGAAAAACAAATTTTAAGAACAAGTGGACTCAGTGTAATTATTTTTGCCTCCTATTTTCTGAGAAAACTGGTTGCCTGGTGTAAAAAGTTGATTTTCTTGCATTTTTGGTTCAAATTTCGGATTTGTCGGTTTTTGGTTTGGATTTTTGCATATATTTTGGTTGCCGATTTATTATTTATTCTTTGAGCGCTCTTTCTTAGCCTTTTCTTGTAGATTTTTTTTTTTATATGCCGGGCAGGTGGTTTAGCAAATGTTTTTTTAATACTTTTTTATGTTTTCCTTTACTTTGCTTTTAAAAAAACGCCATTTTCATAGTGAAAAACCAATTTCAAAGACAAAAACAACAAATTATATGCAATTTTTTCTACAATTTGCCCACAGAAATTTATTCTGATAGGACACTCTTCCTCCGATCAGGATAATAAGATCCAGAGAAGCTTCGCCCAGTTGTTTGCAATAAAACCAAAATAAAAATCTCCAAAAAACCATCATTTTCATAGAGAAAAACAAATTTTAAGAACAAGGGACTCAGTGTAATTATTTTTGCCTCCTATTTTCTGAGAAAACTGGTCGCCTGGTGTAAAAAGTTGATTTTCTTGCATTTTTGGTTCAAATTTCGGATTTTTGCATATATTTTGGTTGCCGATTTATTATTTATTCTTTGAGCGCTCTTTCTTAGCCTTTTCTTGTGGATTTTTTTTGTTATATGCCGGGCAGGTAGTTTAGCATATTTTTTTTAATACTTTTTTATGTTTTCCTTTATTTTGTTTAAAAAAAAACGCCATTTTCATAGTGAAAAACCAATTTCAAAGACAAAAACAACAAATTATATGCAATATTTTCTACAATTTGCCCACAGAAATTTATTCTGAAAGGACACTCTTCCTCCGATCAGGATAATAAGATGCAGAGAAGCTTCACCCAATTGTTTGCAACAAAACCAAAATAAAAATCTCCAAAAAACCTTCATTTTCATAGAGAAAAACAAATTTTAAGAACAAGTGGACTCAGTGTAATTATTTTTGCCTCCTATTTTCTGAGAAAACTGGTCGCCTGGTGTAAAAAGTTGATTTTCTTGCATTTTTGGTTCAAATTTCGGATTTGTTGGGTTTTTTGTTTGGATTTTTGCATATATTTTGGTTGCCGATTTATTATTTATTCTTTGAGCGCTCTTTCTTAGCCTTTTCTTGTGGATTTTTTTTGTTATATGCCGGGCAGGTAGCTTAGCATATTTTTTTTTAATACTTTTTTATGTTTTCCTTTACTTTGTTTTTAAAAAAACGCCATTTTCATAGTGAAAAACCAATTTCAAAGACAAAAACAACAAATTATATGCAATTTTTTCTACAATTTGCCCACAGAAATTTATTCTGAAAGGACACTCTTCCTCCGATCAGGATAATAAGATCCAGAGAAGCTTTGCCCAGTTGTTTGCAACAAAACCAAAATAAAAATCTCCAAAAAACCATCATTTTCATAGAGAAAAACAAATTTTAAGAACAAGTGGACTCAGTGTGTTTATTTTTGCCTCTTATTTTCTGAGAAAACTGGTCCCTGGTGTAAAAAGTTGATTTTCTTGCATTTTTGGTTCAAATTTCGGATTTTTGCATATATTTTGGTTGCCGATTTATTATTTATTCTTTGAGCGCTCTTTCTTAGCCTTTTCTTGTGGATTTTTTTTGTTATATGCCGGGCAGGAAGTTTAGCATATTTTTTTTAATACTTTTTTATGTTTTCCTTTATTTTGTTTAAAAAAAAACGCCATTTTCATAGTGAAAAACCAATTTCAAAGACAAATACAACAAATTATATGCAATATTTTCTACAATTTGCCCACAGAAATTTATTCTGAAAGAACACTCTTCCTCCGATCAGGATAATAAGATCCAGAGAAGCTTCACCCAATTGTTTGCAACAAAACCAAAATAAAAATCTCCAAAAAACCTTCATTTTCATAGAGAAAAACAAATTTTAAGAACAAGTGGACTCAGCGTAATTATTTTTGCCTCCTATTTTCTGAGAAAACTGGTCGCCTGGTGTAAAAAGTTGATTTTCTTGCATTTTTGGTTCAAATTTCAGTTTTGTTGGGTTTTTTGTTTGGATTTTTGCATATATTTTGGTTGCCGATTTATTATTTATTCTTTGAGCGCTCTTTCTTAGCCTTTTCTTGTGGATTTTTTTTGTTATATGCCGGGCAGGTAGCTTAGCATATTTTTTTTAAATACTTTTTTATGTTTTCCTTTACTTTAATTTTAAAAAAAACGCCATTTTCATAGTGAAAAACCAATTTCAAAGACAAAAACAACAAATTATATGCAATTTTTTCTACAATTTGCTCACAGAAATTTATTCTGAAAGGACACTCTTCCTCCGATCAGGATAATAAGATCCAGAGAAGCTTTGCCCAGTTGTTTGCAATAAAACCAAAATAAAAATCTCCAAAAAACCATCATTTTCATAGAGAAAAATAATTTTAAGAACAAGTGGACTCAGTGTGTTTATTTTTGCCTCCTATTTTCTGAGAAAACTGGTCCCTGGTGTAAAAAGTTGATTTTTTTGCATTTTTGGTTCAAATTTCGGATTTTTGCATATATTTTAGTTGCCGATTTATTATTTATTCTTTGAGCGCTCTTTCTTAGCCTTTTCTTGTGGATTTTTTTTGTTATATGCCGGGCAGGTAGTTTAGCATATTTTTTTTAATACTTTTTTATGTTTTCCTTTATTTTGTTTAAAAAAAAACGCCATTTTCATAGTGAAAAACCAATTTCAAAGACAAAAACAACAAATTATATGCAATATTTTCTACAATTTGCCCACAGAAATTTATTCTGAAAGGACACTCTTCCTCCGATCAGGATAATAAGATGCAGAGAAGCTTCACCCAATTGTTTGCAACAAAACCAAAATAAAAATCTCCAAAAAACCTTCATTTTCATAGAGAAAAACAAATTTTAAGAACAAGTGGACTCAGTGTAATTATTTTTGCCTCCTATTTTCTGAGAAAACTGGTCGCCTGGTGTAAAAAGTTGATTTTCTTGCATTTTTGGTTCAAATTTCGGATTTGTTGGCTTTTTTGTTTGGATTTTTGCATATATTTTGGTTGCTAATTTATTATTTATTCTTTGAGCGCTCTTTCTTAGCCTTTTCTTGTGGATTTTTTTTGTTATATGCCGGGCAGGTAGCTTAGCATATTTTTTTTTAATACTTTTTTATGTTTTCCTTTACTTTAATTTAAAAAAAAACGCCATTTTCATAGTGAAAAACCAATTTCAAAGACAAAAACAACAAATTATATGCAATTTTTTCTACAATTTGCCCACAGAAATTTATTCTGAAAGGACACTCTTCCTCCGATCAGGATAATAAGATCCAGAGAAGCTTTGCCCAGTTGTTTGCAATAAAACCAAAATAAAAATCTCCAAAAAACCATCATTTTCATAGAGAAAAACAAATTTTAAGAACAAGTGGACTCAGTGTGTTTATTTTTGCCTCCTATTTTCTGAGAAAACTGGTCCCTGGTGTAAAAAGTTGATTTTCTTGCATTTTCGGTTTAAATTTCGGATTTTTGCATATATTTTAGTTGCCGATTTATTATTTATTCTTTGAGCGCTCTTTCTTAGCCTTTTCTTGTGGATTTTTTTTGTTATATGCCGGGCAGGTAGTTTAGCATATTTTTTTTAATACTTTTTTATGTTTTCCTTTATTTTGTTTAAAAAAAAACGCCATTTTCATAGTGAAAAACCAATTTCAAAGACAAAAACAACAAATTATATGCAATATTTTCTACAATTTGCCCACAGAAATTTATTCTGAAAGGACACTCTTCCTTCGATCAGGATAATAAGATCCAGAGAAGCTTCACCCAATTGTTTGCAACAAAACCAAAATAAAAATCTCCAAAAAACCTTCATTTTCATAGAGAAAAACAAATTTTAAGAACAAGTGGACTCAGCGTAATTATTTTTGCCTCCTATTTTCTGAGAAAACTGGTCGCCTGGTGTAAAAAGTTGATTTTCTTGCATTTTTGGTTCAAATTTCGGATTTGTTGGGTTTTTTGTTTGGATTTTTGCATATATTTTGGTTGCCGATTTATTATTTATTCTTTGAGCGCTCTTTCTTAGCCTTTTCTTGTGGATTTTTTTTGTTATATGCCGGGCAGGTAGCTTAGCATATTTTTTTTTAATACTATTTTATGTTTTCCTTTACTTTAATTTTAAAAAAACGCCATTTTCATAGTGAAAAACCAATTTCAAAGACAAAAACAACAAATTATATGCAATTTTTTCTACAATTTGCCCACAGAAATATATTCTGAAAGGACACTCTTCCTCCGATCAGGATAATAAGATCCAGAGAAGCTTTGCCCAGTTGTTTGCAACAAAACCAAAATAAAAATCTCCAAAAAACCATCATTTTCATAGAGAAAAACAAATTTTAAGATCAGTATCGAATTCGCTGTCGGACAAATAAGACGTGGCGATAAGTTCTGCGAGCAATTTAGAAAACTGAAACGTGGAAAAATATATATATAAAACATAAAAGAAAAAAGAAAAAAAAAAAAGAAAAAAGAAAAATAGCAAAAAATACAGTGATTTATTTTAACAAAACTAAGCCCAGTACGAGGTATGTTATGATAAACTCAGATCAAACAAAAAACCAGAATAATGTGATAGACAACACAGCAATAAAAATTAACACATTAACAAATAGTGAAAAAGACCAGCAAAGTGCAAAAAATGAAAATAACAGTGAAAACATTACCCTGTCAAAAAAAAAGAAAATAATTAAACCTTCATTCCAAATAAAATCTCTAATGGCAAACAAAGGAAAAAAAAACAATAAACCTAAAACTAAACAAGACGTGTTAGAAGAAAACAGCTGGTTAAAAACTGAGATAGATAAACTCAAAAAAATAATTAAAATATTATCAAAATCAACATCAATAGACAATAAAAATGATAAGTACACAAACCGGTTTGAGTCACTAGAAATTGATATGGACGATGAAGGACAAGAAACAACAATAGAACAAGTAAGGGATAACTCAAATAATGAGAAAATAGTAGTGTACGATGAAATCGAAAATGATGAGTTTATAACACAGATGAGAAAAAAAAACTTACACAGGCAAAAAATAAACAAAAAAACGCAACAATGTAGCAACAATTCAACCTCTCGTGACAAATCACAAAGCACAAAAACTGCAGTCCAACAACCCGAAAATAATATAGATGAAAACAGCACAAATGATACAATGAACACACAAGAAGTTGAAAAGCCGAGTGAAAAAATAAAAATATCAAAACGAGTAAAAATTCCACCGATTTACACAGAAGGACAAGAACCAAATGAATTAATCACCCTTTTAGCTGATAAATATAAAATAAATAAAACAGATTTCTACATTAAAAGAATTAAGGCTGAAAAATATGGCATTTACGTAAACAACATAGAAAATTATAACACTGCTAAAAAAGCCTTAGACTTAGTAAATACAAACTACTTCTCATTCACCCCCAATACAGAAAAAAATACAACACTAGTGCTAAAAGGACTACACGCAAATGAAACAGAAGAAAATATCATAGAGTCCTTAAAAGCGTTGAACATAGAAAGTGTACAATTTATGAAAGTTATGAGACTAAATACAAAAAAATCAATAACAAAGAATAAAATATTGCCTATATACTTAGTGCAGGTTGCGCCAGGAAGTAACATAGCTGAAATACACAAAATAAAATATATTAACAACCAAGTTGTTAAATGGGAAAAACTTATAAAAAAAGATATACTGCAATGTAAGCGATGCCAAAGGCTAGGACACGCAGCTCCAAACTGCAAAATGACCTACCAATGCGTGAAATGTAAAGAAGGACATAATCCGGGTGAATGCGCAATACAATTCAACAATGAAAGCCAAAATATGCTATACTGCGCTCTTTGCAACAACTACGGCCACCTGGCTTCATATAAAGGATGTCCAATATATGTTAAGTATAAAGCACAAATAGAAGCAAAGAAAAAAATGACACAAGACAAATTGAAACAACGTACAGAAATGTTAAACAACTACACAAAACCAAATAAGTCATTTGCAAGTCTTTTCAGTGATAGAAATGCAAATATAACCGCCATAGATAAAGTGGGAGCGGAAGAGGTATTAACCCCAAATGACAATTATATAAAGTCGACACTGGAACTTATATGCAATAAACTAAACTCATTTAACACAATAATAAAAAACAATTCATCAAGAATTGAATTCTTATTCGAAACACTAATTCATAATGAATAACGCGGCAAGAAAAACAAATCTAAAATGCATTGCAATAAATGTAAATTCCCTCATAAACATAGAAAGGCAACACTTTCTAAACTCTTTTTTAAATGAACATAAACCTGATATAATGCTATTAAGTGAAACCAAATTAAATAATAAAAGGAAAATAACGTTAGAAAACTATAACATTACAAGACAAGACAGACCAAACTCACAACAAGGTGGAGGAACAGCAATATTAATTAAAAAAAACATAAAATTCCAGGTTATCAACCAGACAGAAATCAATAATTTCAAATGCCTAGAAGTATCATCCATAGGCATAAAAACACAAAACCAAACAAAACTTATCATAGTTTCAGCTTATGCAACACACCTAAATTCTGAATCTTTTGACAAAGAATTTGAGCAATTATTTAACATACTACAGCTAGATAGAATAGAAAATTATTACATTGTTGCAGGCGACTTAAATGCGAAACACACGAGCTGGAAAAACAAATACAATAATGAGAGAGGAACTTTTCTAAATGCATGGATGAATACAAACAGCATAGATTATAAAATTAAACTGCACCACAGTGAATTTCCCACGTATATTAGAAGCGGATCATATCTAGACATCTGCATAGCAGATAACCGATTGCAGTTCGATATTGAAAGAAACAACAGGCAGCTAAGAACACTAACATATGATAGTGACCATAGCGCACTACTTTTTGACCTTGAACTGAGTTCAATAAATGACAATATCATTGAAGAATCAGAAGAAGAAACATACTACCTAGATTTTAAAAAAACAAACTGGAAAAAGTTTCAAAGAATGCTCGAAAAACTAGATCAAGAGACACCACAAGAACATAAAATCCCAAACAATACAAACCTAACAAATCAACAAATAGACATGTATATCGCGAAAATTGAATCATTAATAAAAAACAGCATAGAAAAAACAGTACCAAAAAATAAAACTAAAACATACATAAAAAACTACACAAACCCAATTATTTTAAAAATAGAAAAACAAAAAATTACGGTCCTGAAGGCTTTAAGAATTCTATACAGGCAAAATTGTAACAGAAATGATCGAAGATTAATACGCCTGAAATCTATCTTATCAAATCTGAAATCACTGAGCAAACAACAATTTAGACTTACTATAAACAAATTTTGGGAAACCAAAATATCCAACATCACACCGTCAAATACAGATATGTTCCCCACACTGAATAAGATATTTAGGAGAAAAGAATCCTTGAAAATTAATTACCTTAAAGTAAGCCCAGAATTCGCCAACCGAATAAACGCATCCAACAATGAGGAAATCGACAATGAAGGAAATTTGATCATAAAGGACAATAATAACATAGCGAAAATCCTAGGAAAAGTACTTGAAGAAAAACATGAATTACACACAAACGGAAATGAATCCATAAACGAAATAGTAGAAGCAGAAAAAAACAACTTCAGAACCACAAATCAACATCCACTACTAATATTTTCAGATTCAACCAAAGCAGATTCACTCAACCAAGAACAAACACAAAACTATTTAATAACAATGGAAAACCTGATAGACATATTAGATAGATCAAAGAATAAAAATTCGTCTGGGATAGACAACATACCCAATACAATACTAAAACACTTGACGAAAAATATAATCAGAAAATACGTTATTATATTTAATAACGCGTTAAATAATGGATACTTCCCAGTAGTATGGAAAACGGCAAAAGTTATAGCTATCCCCAAACCAGGAAAAGATCCAACAAAACCCCAAAAATTACAGACCAATCAGCTTATTACCGAATATAAGCAAAATATTCGAAAAATGCATAAACAAAAGCATAGTTGAAACAACAGAACGACTAAACATCATAACAGATTACCAATTCGGTTTTCGACAATATCACTCAACAGTACACACAATAAACAAATTCACATCAGATATATGCTGGCATATAAACAAAAAAGAATGTGTAGGAGCAGTCACGGTGGACCTCGCCGACGCCTTCACATCAGTATGGAATGACGGCTTAATATATAAACTAATAAAGTATAACTTTCCAAGACATCTAATTAAAATACTTGATAATATGTTAGAAAATAAAAAATTTATATTGGATATAGAAAAAAAGTCACAGAAAACTATATTTAATATTAGCAACGGACTGCAACAAGGTACACTGACGTCACCTATCCTTTTTATAATATATATAAACGACCTATTACAAAATTTAAATAAAAAAAATGATAATAGTCACGCAATTGCCTTTGCGGATGACATTACAATTTATGTAGCCAACAAAGACATACAAATCATAACTGCTAAACTTCAATCGATGTTCGATAGTATTCGGGACTATACTAAGTCTTGGCGATTAAGAATAAATTATAGCAAGTGCGAGGCTATCCTTTTTAGAAACATCATAAAATTATGCCATTCATCGGTTCAAAAAAATTGGAAACAATTTGAAATAAGAGCAAATGAAAACGACATAATAAAGGGCAGCAGAGAAATAAAACATCTGGGGGTATGGTTAAAACATAACCTAAATCATGACTCACACATTAAAAAACAGATACAAAAAGCATATTATGCGCTAAACATCAGCAAAAAACTATTCTGCAATAAACACCTACTTCCTAGGGTCAAAATAATTGCATACCAAGCATTAATAAGACCAATAATGACATATGCTTGCCCAACATGGTACAACATTGGACCAACCGTAATGGAAAAACTTAGAAAAATAGAAAGAAAATGTTTAAGAAGATGCCTAAATATACACAGAAAACCTGAAACCGATCACACACACTACATATCAAACAAAAAACTATACAACGCCAGTAACATCATACGAATTGACAATCACATCATAGATTTAATCAGAAATCACATCACCAGTTTACCAAGAGTATCACAAAATAGTCTAATTTGTCACAGGCAATACATAAATGATGAATACATAGAAGAAACGATGAAAACAGGCTTCATCCCGCCAGAAGCATTTACATACCTAGACAAAAAAGGATATATACAAGACGAAAATAAAAATCCCATTTTCTACCACTCAAAAAGGAGAGCAACACAAAAACAAATGTACAACCAGCCAAATTCAAATAACATACATCTATCCATGGATATATCAACAAAAGACAGAAATACCACAGTAAAACGTGATAAATACTGGTGGTTAGAAGAACCAACATTATAGGAACAACATTTAAAAGTGGTACATAGTAGGGGGTAGATATAGCTTTATAGGTTAAGTAGATTAGTACATTTTATTAATAAAAAAAAAAAAAAAAAAGAGTAACCATACGACAGTTTTCACACAATAATTTTCTGTCGAATATAAAATCCAAAAAAAAACTATAATATAAATTATTATATATAAACTATGAAATTTTTTTTGGCAAAACAAATCAAAAAGGAAATAATACCGCAAATATGAATTTCTAGAGCATACCATGTGTATCAGTAGAAATAATAAAAAAGTACAAAAATCGAATTGTTCTCTTTTTCTAGTTTTAGTATGAACTACACAAAAAAATAAAATGTAAAAATTGATGAAATAAAACTATTTAAAAAAAAAAAAAAAAAAACAAATTTTAAGAACAAGTGGACTCAGTGTGTTTATTTTTGCCTCCTATTTTCTGAGAAAACTGGTCCCTGGTGTAAAAAGTTGATTTTCTTGCATTTTTGGTTCAAATTTCGGATTTTTGCATATATTTTAGTTGCCGATTTATTATTTATTCTTTGAGCGCTCTTTCTTAGCCTTTTCTTGTGGATTTTTTTTGTTATATGCCGGGCAGGTAGTTTAGCATATTTTTTTTAATACTTTTTTATGTTTTCCTTTATTTTGTTTAAAAAAAAACGCCATTTTCATAGTGAAAAACCAATTTCAAAGACAAAAACAACAAATTATATGCAATATTTTCTACAATTTGCCCACAGAAATTTATTCTGAAAGGACACTCTTCCTCCGATCAGGATAATAAGATCCAGAGAAGCTTCACCCAATTGTTTGCAACAAAACCAAAATAAAAATCTCCAAAAAACCTTCATTTTCATAGAGAAAAACAAATTTTAAGAACAAGTGGACTCAGCGTAATTATTTTTGCCTCCTATTTTCTGAGAAAACTGGTCGCCTGGTGTAAAAAGTTGATTTTCTTGCATTTTTGGTTCAAATTTCGGATTTGTCGGGTTTTTTGTTTGGATTTTTGCATATATTTTGGTAGCCGATTTATTATTTATTCTTTGAGCGCTCTTTCTTAGCCTTTTCTTGTGGATTTTTTTTGTTATATGCCGGGCAGGTGATTTAGCAAATGTTTTTTTAATACTTTTTATGTTTTCCTTTACTTTGTTTTTAAAAAAACGCCATTTTCATAGTGAAAAACCAATTTCGAAGACAAAAACAACAAATTATATGCAATTTTTTCTACAATTTGCCTACAGAAATTTATTCTGAAAGGACACTCTTCCTCCGATCAGGATAATAAGATCCAGAGAAGCTTCGCCCAGTTATTTTTGCCTCCTATTTTCTGAGAAAACTGGTCGCCTGGTGTAAAAAGTTGATTTTCTTGCATTTTTGGTTCAAATTTCGGATTTGTCGTGTTTTTTGTTTGGATTTTTGCATATATTTTGGTTGCCGATTTATTATTTATTCTTTGAGCGCTCTCTCTTAGCCTTTTTTTGTGGATTTTTTTTGTTATATGCCGGGCAGGTGGTTTAGCAAATGTTTTTTTAATACTTTTTTATGTTTTCCTTTATTTTGTTTAAAAAAAAACGCCATTTTCATAGTGAAAAACCAATTTCAAAGACAAAAACAACAAATTATATGCAATATTTTCTACAATTTGCCCACAGAAATTTATTCTGAAAGGACACTCTTCCTCCGATCAGGATAATAAGATCCAGAGAAGCTTCGCCCAGTTGTTTGCAACAAAACCAAAATAAAAATCTCCAAAAAACCATCATTTTCATAGAGAAAAACAAATTTTAAGAACAAGTGGACTCAGTGTAATTATTTTTGCTTCCTATTTTCTGAGAAAACTGGTCGTCTGGTGTAAAAAGTTAATTTTCTTGCATTTTTGGATCAAATTTCGGATTTGTCGGGTTTTTTGTTTGGATTTTTGCATATATTTTGGTTGCCGATTTATTATTTATTCTTTGAGCGCTCTTTCTTAGCCTTTTCTTGTGGATTTTTTTTGTTATATGCCGGGCAGGTGGTTAAGCAAATGAGTTTTTAATACTTTTTTATGTTTTCCTTTACTATGTTTTAAAAAAAAACGCCATTTTCATAGTAACAAACTTATTTCAAAGACAAAAACAACAAATTATATGCAATTTTTTCTACAATGTGCCCACAGAAATTTATTCTGAAAGGACACTCTTCCTCCGATCAGGACCATAAGATCCAGAGACGCTTCGCCCAATTGTTTGCAACAAAACCAAAATAAAAATCTTCAAAAAACCATCATGTTCATAGAGAAAAACAAATTTTAAGAACAAGTGGACTCAGTGTAATTATTTTTGCCTCCTATTTTCTGAGAAAACTGGTCGCCTGGTGTAAAAAGTTGATTTTCTTGCATTTTTGGTTCAAATTTCGGATTTGTCGGATTTTTTGTTTGGATTTTTGCATATATTTTGGTTGCCGATTTATTATTTATTCTTTGAGCGCTCTTTCTTAGCTTTTTCTTGTGGATTTTTTTTGTTATATGCCGGGCAGGTAGTTTAGCAAATGAGTTTTTGATACTTTTTTATGTTTTCCTTTACTTTGTTTTTAAAAAAACGCCATTTTCATAGTGAAAAACCAATTTCAAAGATAAAAACAACAAATTATATGCAATTTTTTCTACAATTTGCCCACAGAAATTTATTCTGAAAGGACACTCTTCCTTCGATCAGGATAATAAGATCCAGAGAAGCTTCGCCCAGTTGTTTGCAACAAAACCAAAATAAATATCTCCAAAAAACCATCATTTTCATAGAGAAAAACAAATTTTAAGAACAAGTGGACTCAGTGTAATTATTTTTGCCTCCTATTTTCTGAGAAAACTGGTTGCCTGGTGTAAAAAGTTGATTTTCTTGCATTTTTGGTTCAAATTTCGGATTTGTCGGGTTTTTGTTTGGATTTTTCCATATATTTTGGTCGCCGATTTATTATTTATTCTTTGAGCGCTCTTTCTTAGCTTTTTCTTGTGGATTTCTTTTGTTATATGCCGGGCAGGCGGTTTAGCAAATGAATTTTTAATACTTTTTAATGTTTTCCTTTACTTTATTTTAAAAAAAACGCCATTTTCATAGTAAAAAACTAATTTCAAAGGCAAAAACGACAAATTATATGCAATTTTTTCTACAATTTGCCCACAGAAATTTATTCTGATAGGACATTCTACCTCCGATCAGGATAATAAGATCCAGAGAAGCTTCGCCCAGTTGTTTGCAACAAAACCAAAATAAAAATCTCCAAAAAACCATCATTTTCATAGAGAAAAACAAATTTTAAGAACAAGTGGACTCAGTGTAATTATTTTTGCCTCCTATTTTCTGAGAAAACTAGTCGCCTGGTGTAAAAAGTTAATTTTCTTGCATTTTTGGTTCAAATTTCGGATTTGTCGGGTTTTTTGTTTGGATTTTTTCATATATATTTTGGTTGCCGATTTATTATTTATTCTTTGAGCGCTCTTTCTTAGCCTTTTATTGTGGATTTTTTTTGTTATATGCTGGGCAGGTGGTTTACTAAATGAGTTTTTAATACTTTTTTATATTTTCCTTTACTTTGTTTTTAAAAAAACGCCATTTTCATAGTGAAAAACCAATTTCAAAGACAAAAACAACAAATTATATGCAATATTTTCTACAATTTGCCCACAGAAATTTATTCTGAAAGGACACTCTTCCTCCGATCAGGATAATAAGATCCAGAGAAGCTTCGCCCAGTTGTTTGCAACAAAACCAAAATAAAAATCTCCAAAAAACCATCATTTTCATAGAGAAAAACAAAGTTTAAGAACAAGTGGACTCAGTGTAATTATTTTTGCCTCCTATTTTCTGAGAAAACTGGTCGCCTGGTGTAAAAAGTTGATTTTCTTGCGTTTTTGGTTCAAATTTCGGATTTGTCGGGTTTTTTGTTTTGATTTTTGCATATATTTTGGTAGCCGATTTATTATTTATTCTTTGAGCGCTCTTTCTTAGCCTTTTCTTGTGGATTTTTTTTGTTATATGCCGGGCAGGTAGTTTAGCATATTTTTTTAATACTTTTTTATGTTTTCCTTTATTTTGTTTAAAAAAAAACGCCATTTTCATAGTGAAAAACCAATTTCAAAGACAAAAACAACAAATTATATGCAATATTTTCTACAATTTGCCCACAGAAATTTATTCTGAAAGGACACTCTTCCTCCGATCAGGATAATAAGATCCAGAGAAGCTTCACCCAATTGTTTGCAACAAAACCAAAATAAAAATCTCCAAAAAACCTTCATTTTCATAGAGAAAAACAAATTTTAAGAACAAGTGGACTCAGCGTAATTATTTTTGCCTCCTATTTTCTGAGAAAACTGGTCGCCTGGTGTAAAAAGTTGATTTTCTTGCATTTTTGGTTCAAATTTCGGATTTGTCGGGTTTTTTGTTTGGATTTTTGCATATATTTTGGTAGCCGATTTATTATTTATTCTTTGAGCGCTCTTTCTTAGCCTTTTCTTGTGGATTTTTTTTGTTATATGCCGGGCAGGTGATTTAGCAAATGTTTTTTTAATACTTTTTATGTTTTCCTTTACTTTGTTTTTAAAAAAACGCCATTTTCATAGTGAAAAACCAATTTCGAAGACAAAAACAACAAATTATATGCAATTTTTTCTACAATTTGCCTACAGAAATTTATTCTGAAAGGACACTCTTCCTCCGATCAGAATAATAAGATCCAGAGAAGCTTCGTCCAGTTATTTTTGCCTCCTATTTTCTGAGAAAACTGGTCGCCTGGTGTAAAAAGTTGATTTTCTTGCATTTTTGGTTCAAATTTCGGATTTGTCGGGTTTTTTGTTTGGATTTTTGCATATATTTTGGTTGCCGATTTATTATTTATTCTTTGAGCGCTCTCTCTTAGCCTTTTTTTGTGGATTTTTTTTGTTATATGCCGGGCAGGTGGTTAAGCAAATGAGTTTTTAATACTTTTTTATGTTTTCCTTTACTATGTTTTAAAAAAAATGCCATTTTCATAGTAACAAACTAATTTCAAAGACAAAAACAACAAATTATATGCAATTTTTTCTACAATTTGCCCACAGAAATTTATTCTGATAGGACATTCTACCTCCGATCAGGATAATAAGATCCAGAGAAGCTTCGCCCAGTTGTTTGCAACAAAACCAAAATAAAAATCTCCAAAAAACCATCATTTTCATAGAGAAAAACAAATTTTAAGAGCAAGTGGACGAAGTGTAATTATTTTTGCTTCCTATTTTCTGAGAAAACTGGTCGCCTGGAGTAAAACGATGATTTTCTTGCATTTTTGGTTCAAATTTCGGATTTGTCGGGTTTTTGTTTGGATTTTTCCATATATTTTGGTCGCCGATTTATTATTTATTCTTTGAGCGCTCCTTTTTAGCCTTTTATTGTGGATTTTTTTTGTTATATGCTGGGCAGGTGGTTTACTAAATGAGTTTTTAATACTTTTTTATATTTTCCTTTACTTTGTTTTTAAAAAAACGCCATTTTCATAGTGAAAAACCAATTTCAAAGACAAAAACAACAAATTATATGCAATATTTTCTACAATTTGCACACAGAAATTTATTCTGAAAGGACACTCTTCCTCCGATCAGGATAATAAGATCCAGAGAAGCTTCGCCCAGTTGTTTGCAACAAAACCAAAATAAAAATCTCCAAAAAACCATCATTTTCATAGAGAAAAACAAATTTTAAGAACAAGTGGACTCAGTGTAATTATTTTTGCCTCCTATTTTCTGAGAAAACTGGTCGCCTGGTGTAAAAAGTTGATTTTCTTGCATTTTTGGTTCAAATTTCGGATTTGTCGGGTTTTTTGTTTTGATTTTTGCATATATTTTGGTAGCCGATTTATTATTTACTCTTTGAGCGCTCTTTCTTAGCCTTTTCTTGTGGATTTTTTTTGTTATATGCCGGGCAGGTGGTTTAGCAAATGTTTTTTTAATACTTTGTATATTTTCCTTTACTTTGTTTTTAAAAAAACGCCATTTTCATAGTGAAAAACCAATTTCGAAGACAAAAACAACAAATTATATGCAATTTTTTCTACAATTTGCCTACAGAAATTTATTCTGAAAGGACACTCTTCCTCCGATCAGGATAATAAGATCCAGAGAAGCTTCGCCCAGTTATTTTTGCCTCCTATTTTCTGAGAAAACTGGTCGCCTGGTGTAAAAAGTTGATTTTCTTGCATTTTTGGTTCAAATTTCGGATTTTTCGGTTTTTTGTTTGGATTTTTGCATATACACGTATTTTGGTTGCCGATTTATTATTTATTCTTTGAGCGCTCTCTCTTAGCCTTTTCTTGTGTATTTTTTTTGTTATATGCCGGGCAGGTGGTTTAGCAAATGTTTTTTTAATACTTTTTTATGTTTTCCTTTATTTTGTTTAAAAAAAAACGCCATTTTCATAGTGAAAAACCAATTTCAAAGACAAAAACAACAAATTATATGCAATATTTTCTACAATTTGCCCACAAAAATTTATTCTGAAAGGACACTCTTCCTCCGATCAGGATAATAAGATCCAGAGAAGCTTCGCCCAGTTGTTTGCAACAAAACCAAAATAAAAATCTCCAAAAAACCATCATTTTCATAGAGAAAAACAAATTTTAAGAACAAGTGGACTCAGTGTAATTATTTTTGCCTCCTATTTTCTGAGAAAACTGGTCGTCTGCTGTAAAAAGTTAATTTTCTTGCATTTTTGGTTCAAATTTCGGATTTGTCGGGTTTTTTGTTTGGATTTTTGCATATATTTTGATTGCCGATTTATTATTTATTCTTTGAGCGCTCTTTCTTAGCCTTTTCTTGTGGATTTTTTTTGTTATATGCCGGGCAGGTGGTTAAGCAAATGAGTTTTTAATACTTTTTTATGTTTTCCTTTACTATGTTTTAAAAAAACGCCATTTTCATAGCAACAAACTAATTTCAAAGACAAAAACAACAAATTATATGCAATTTTTTCTACAATGTGCCCACAGAAATTTATTCTGAAAGGACACTCTTCCTCCGATCAGGACAATAAGATCCAGAGACGCTTCGCCCAATTGTTTGCAACAAAACCAAAATAAAAATCTTCAAAAAACCATCATGTTCATAGAGAAAAACAAATTTTAGGAACAAGTGGACTCAGTGTAATTATTTTTGCCTCCTATTTTCTGAGAAAACTGGTCGCCTGGTGTAAAAAGTTGATTTTCTTGCATTTTTGGTTTAAATTTCGGATTTGTCGGGTTTTTTGTTTGGATTTTTGCATATATTTTGGTTGCCGATTTATTATTTATTCTTTGAGCGCTCTTTCTTAGCTTTTTCTTGTGGATTTTTTTTGTTATATACCGGGCAGGTAGTTTAGCAAATGAGTTTTTGATACTTTTTTATGTTTTCCTTTACTTTGTTTTTAAAAAAACGCCATTTTCATAGTGAAAAACCAATTTCAAAGACAAAAACAACAAATTATATGCAATATTTTCTACAATTTGCCCACAGAAATTTATTCTAAAAGGACACTCTTCCTTCGATCAGGATAATAAGATCCAGAGAAGCTTCGCCCAGTTGTTTGCAACAAAACCAAAATAAAAGTCTCCAAAAAACCATCACTTTCATAGAGAAAAACAAATTTTAAGAACAAGTGGACTCAGTGTAATTATTTTTGCCTCCTATTTTCTGAGAAAACTGGTTGCCTGGTGTAAAAAGTTGATTTTCTTGCATTTTTGGTTCAAATTTCGGATTTGTCGAGTTTTTGTTTGAATTTTTCCATATATTTTGGTTGCCGATTTATTATTTATTCTTTGAGCGCTCTTTCTTAGCTTTTTCTTGTGGATATCTTTTGTTATATGCCGGGCAGGCGGTTTAGCAAATGAATTTTTAATACTTTTTTATGTTTTCCTTTACTTTATTTTAAAAAAAACGCCATTTTCATAGTAAAAAACTAATTTCAAAGGCAAAAACAACAAATTATATGCAATTTTTTCTACAATTTGCCCACAGAAATTTATTCTGATAGGACACTCTTCCTCCGATCAGGATAATAAGATCCAGAGAAGCTTCGCCCAGTTATTTTTGCCTCCTATTTTCTGAGAAAACTGGTCGCCTGGTGTAAAAAGTTGATTTTCTTGCATTTTTGGTTCAAATTTCGGATTTGTCGGGTTTTTTGTTTGGATTTTTGCATATATTTTGGTTGCCGATTTATTATTTATTCTTTAAGCGCTCTCTCTTAGCCTTTTCTTGTGGATTTTTTTTGTTATATGCCGGGCAGGTGGTTTAGCAAATGTTTTTTTAATACTTTTTTATGTTTTCCTTTATTTTGTTTAAAAAAAACGCCATTTTCATAGTGAAAAACCAATTTCAAAGACAAAAACAACAAATTATATGCAATATTTTCTACAATTTGCCCACAGAAATTTATTCTGAAAGGACACTCTTCCTCCGATCAGGATAATAAGATCCAGAGAAGCTTCGCCCAGTTGTTTGCAACAAAACCAAAATAAAAATCTCCAAAAAACCATCATTTTCATAGAGAAAAACAAATTTTAAGAACAAGTGGACTCAGTGTAATTATTTTTGCCTCCTATTTTCTGAGAAAACTGGTCGTCTGCTCTAAAAAGTTAATTTTCTTGCATTTTTGGTTCAAATTTCGGATTTGTCGGGTTTTTTGTTTGGATTTTTGCATATATTTTGGTTGCCGATTTATTATTTATTCTTTGAGCGCTCTTTCTTAGCCTTTTCTTGTGGATTTTTTTTGTTATATGCCGGGCAGGTGGTTAAGCAAATGAGTTTTTGATACTTTTTTATGTTTTCCTTTACTATGTTTTAAAAAAAACGCCATTTTCATAGTAACAAACTTATTTCAAAGACAAAAACAACAAATTATATGCAATTTTTTCTACAATGTGCCCACAGAAATTTATTCTGAAAGGACACTCTTCCTCCGATCAGGACAATAAGATCCAGAGACGCTTCGCCCAATTGTTTGCAACAAAACCAAAATAAAAATCTTCAAAAAACCATCATGTTCATAGAGAAAAACAAATTTTAGGAACAAGTGGACTCAGTGTAATTATTTTTGCCTCCTATTTTCTGAGAAAACTGGTCGCCTGGTGTAAAAAGTTGATTTTCTTGCATTTTTGGTTCAAATTTCGGATTTGTCGGGTTTTTTGTTTGGATTTTTGCATATATTTTGGTTGCCGATTTATTATTTATTCTTTGAGCGCTCTTTCTTAGCTTTTTCTTGTGGATTTTTTTTGTTATATGCCGGGCAGGTAGTTTAGCAAATGAGTTTTTGATACTTTTTTATGTTTTCCTTTACTTTGTTTTTAAAAAAACGCCATTTTCATAGTAACAAACTAATTTCAAAGGCAAAAACAACAAATTATATGCAATTTTTTCTACAATTTGCCCACAGAAATTTATTCTGATAGGACACTCTTCCTCCGATCAGGATAATAAGATCCAGAGAAGCTTTGCCCAGTTATTTTTGCCTCCTATTTTCTGAGAAAACTGGTCGCCTGGTGTAAAAAGTTGATTTTCTTGCATTTTTGGTTCAAATTTCGGATTTTTCGGGTTTTTTGTTTGGATTTTTGCATATATTTTGGTTGCCGATTTATTATTTATTCTTTGAGCGCTCTCTCTTAACCTTTTCTTGTGGATTTTTTTTGTTATATGCTGGGCAGGTGGTTTAGCAAATGTTTTTTTAATACTTTTTTATGTTTTCCTTTATTTTGCTTAAAAAAAAACGCCATTTTCATAGTGAAAAACCAATTTCAAAGACAAAAACAACAAATTATATGCAATATTTTCTACAATTTGCCCACAGAAATTTATTCTGAAAGGACACTCTTCCTCCGATCAGGATAATAAGATCCAGAGAAGCTTCGCCCAGTTGTTTGCAACAAAACCAAAATAAAAATCTCCAAAAAACCATCATTTTCATAGAGAAAAACAAATTTTAAGAACAAGTGGACTCAGTGTAATTATTTTTGCCTCCTATTTTCTGAGAAAACTGGTCGTCTGCTGTAAAAAGTTAATTTTCTTGCATTTTTGGTTCAAATTTCGGATTTGTCGGGTTTTTTGTTTGGATTTTTGCATATATTTTGGTTGCCGATTTATTATTTATTCTTTGAGCGCTCTTTCTTAGCCTTTTCTTGTGGATTTTTTTTGTTATATGCCGGGCAGGTGGTTAAGCAAATGAGTTTTTAATACTTTTTTATGTTTTCCTTTACTATGTTTTAAAAAAAACGCCATTTTCATAGTAACAAACTAATTTCAAAGACAAAAACAACAAATTATATGCAATTTTTTCTACAATGTGCCCACCGAAATTTATTCTGAAAGGACACTCTTCCTCCGATCAGGACAATAAGATCCAGAGACGCTTCGCCCAATTGTTTGCAACAAAACCAAAATAAAAATCTTCAAAAAACCATCATGTTCATAGAGAAAAACAAATTTTAGGAACAAGTGGACTCAGTGTAATTATTTTTGCCTCCTATTTTCTGAGAAAACTGGTCGCCTGGTGTAAAAAGTTGATTTTCTTGCATTTTTGGTTCAAATTTCGGATTTGTCGGGTTTTTTGTTTGGATTTTTGCATATATTTTGGTTGCCGATTTATTATTTATTCTTTGAGCGCTCTTTCTTAGCTTTTTCTTGTGGATTTTTTTTGTTATATGCCGGGCAGGTAGTTTAGCAAATGAGTTTTTGATACTTTTTTATGTTTTCCTTTACTTTGTTTTTAAAAAAACGCCATTTTCATAGTGAAAAACTAATTTCAAAAGCAAAAACAACAAATTATATGCAATTTTTTCTACAATTTGCCCACAGAAATTTATTCTGATAGGACATTCTACCTCCGATCAGGATAATAAGATCCAGAGAAGCTTCGCCCAGTTGTTTGCAACAAAACCAAAATAAAAATTTCCAAAAAACCATCATTTTCATAGAAAAAAACAAATTTTAAGAACAAGTGGACTCAGTGTAATTATTTTTGCCTCCTATTTTCTGAGAAAACTGGTCGCCTGGTGTAAAAAGTTAATTTTCTTGCATTTTTGGTTCAAATTTCGGATTTGTCGGGTTTTTTGTTTGGATTTTTCATATATATTTTGGTTGCCGATTTATTATTTATTCTTTGAGCGCTCTTTCTTAGCCTTTTATTGTGGATTTTTTTTGTAATATGCTGGGCAGGTGGTTTACTAAATGAGTTTTTAATACTTTTTTATATTTTCCTTTACTTTGTTTTTAAAAAAACGCCATTTTCATAGTGAAAAACCAATTTCAAAAACAAAAACAACAAATTATATGCAATATTTTCTACAATTTGCCCACAGAAATTTATTCTGAAAGGACACTCTACCTCCGATCAGGATAATAAGATCCAGAGAAGCTTCGCCCAGTTGTTTGCAACAAAACCAAAATAAAAATCTCCAAAAAACCATCGTTTTCATAGAGAAAAACAAATTTTAAGAACAAGTGGACTCAGTGTAATTATTTTTGCCTCCTATTTTCTGAGAAAACTGGTCGCCTGGTGTAAAAAGTTGATTTTCTTGCATTTTTGGTTCAAATTTCGGATTTGTCGGGTTTTTTGTTTGGATTTTTTCATATATATTTTGGTTTCCGATTTATTATTTATTCTTTGAGCGCTCTTTCTTAGCCTTTTCTTGTGGATTTTTTTTGTTATATGCCGGGCAGGTGGTTAAGCAAATGAGTTTTTAATACTTTTTTATGTTTTCCTTTACTTTGTTTTAAAAAAAACGCCATTTTCAAGTAACAAACTAATTTCAAAGACAAAAACAACAAATTATATGCAACTTTTTCTACAATTTGCCCACAGAAATTTATTCTGAAAGGACACTCTTCCTCCGATCAGGATAATAGGATCCAGAGAAGCTTCGCCCAGTTATTTTTGCCTCCTATTTTCTGAGAAAACTGGTCGCCTGGTGTAAAAAGTTGATTTTCTTGCATTTTTGGTTCAAATTTCGGATTTCTCGGGTTTTTTGTTTGGATTTTTGCATATATTTTGGTTGCCGATTTATTATTTATTCTTTGAGCGCTATTTCTTAGCCTTTTATTGTGGATTTTTTTTGTTATATGCTGGGCAGGTGGTTTACTAAATGAGTTTTTAATACTTTTTTATATTTTCCTTTACTTTGTTTTTAAAAAAACGCCATTTTCATAGTGAAAAACCAATTTCGAAGACAAAAACAACAAATTATATGCAATTTTTTCTACAATTTGCCTACAGAAATTTATTCTGAAAGGACACTCTTCCTCCGATCAGGATAATAAGATCCAGAGAAGCTTCGCCCTGTTATTTTTGCCTCCTATTTTCTGAGAAAACTGGTCGCCTGGTGTAAAAAGTTGGTTTTCTTGCATTTTTGGTTCAAATTTCGGATTTCTCGGGTTTTTTGTTTGGATTTTTGCATATATTTTGGTTGCCGATTTATTATTTATTCTTTGAGCGCTCTTTCTTAGCCTTTTATTGTGGATTTTTTTTGTTATATGCTGGGCAGGTGGTTTACTAAATGAGTTTTTAATACTTTTTTATATTTTCCTTTACTTTGTTTTTAAAAAAACGCCATTTTCATAGTGAAAAACCAATTTCGAAGACAAAAACAACAAATTATATGCAATTTTTTCTACAATTTGCCTACAGAAATTTATTCTGAAAGGACACTCTTCCTCCGATCAAAATAATAAGATCCAGAGAAGCTTCGCCCAGTTATTTTTGCCTCCTATTTTCTGAGAAAACTGGTCGCCTGGTGTAAAAAGTTGATTTTCTTGCATTTTTGGTTCAAATTTCGGATTTGTCGGGTTTTTTGTTTGGATTTTTGCATATATTTTGGTTGCCGATTTATTATTTATTCTTTGAGCGCTCTTTCTTAGCCTTTTCTTGTGGATTTTTTTTGTTATATGCCGGGCAGGTGGTTAAGCAAATGAGTGTTTAATACTTTTTTATGTTTTCCTTTACTTTGTTTAAAAAAAAACGCCATTTTCATAGTAACAAACTAATTTCAAAGACAAAAACAACAAATTATAATCAATTTTTTCTACAATTTGCCCACAGAAATTTATTCTGAAAGGACACTCTTCCTTCGATCAGGATAATAAGATCCAGAGAAGTTTCGCCCAATTGTTTGCAACAAAACCAAAATAAAAATCTCCAAAAAATCATCATTTTCATAGAGAAAAACAAATTTTAAGAACAAGTGGACTCAGTGTAATTATTTTTGCCTCCTATTTTCTAAGAAAACTGGTCGCCTGGTGTAAAAAGTTGATTTTCTTGCATTTTTGGTTCAAATTTCGGATTTGTCGGTTTTTTGTTTGGATTTTTGCATATATTTTGGTTGCCGATTTATTATTTATTCTTTGAGCGCTCTTTCTTAGCCTTTTATTGTGGATTTTTTTTGTTATATGCTGGGCAGGTGGTTTACTAAATGAGTTTTTAAAACTTTTTTATATTTTCCTTTACTTTGTTTTTAAAAAAACGCCATTTTCATAGTGAAAAACCAATTTTAAAAATAAAAACAACAAATTATATGCAATATTTTCTGCAATTTGCCCACAGAAATTTATTCTGAAAGGACACTCTTCCTCCGATCAGGATAATAAGATCCAGAGAAGCTTCGCCCAGTTGCTTGCAACAAAACCAAAATAAAAATCTCCAAAAAACCATCATTTTCATAGAGAAAAACAAATTTTAAGAACAAGTGGACTCACTGTGTTTATTTTTGCCTCCTATTTTCTGAGAAAACCTGTCGTCTGGTAAAAAAAGTTAATTTTCTTGCATTTTTGGTTCAAATTTCGGATTTGTCGGGTTTTTGTTTGGATTTTTGCATATCTTTTGATTGCAGATTTATTATTTATTCTTTGAGCGCTCTTTCTTAGCCTTTTCTTGTGGATTTTTTTTTATATATGCCGGGCAAGTGGCTTAGCAAATGTTTTTTTAATACTTTTTAATGTTTTCCTTTATTTTGTTTTAAAAAAAAACGCCATTTTCATAGTGAAAAACCAATTTCAAAGACAAAAACAACAAATTATATGCAATTTTTTCTACAATTTGCCCACAGAAATTTATTCTGAAAGGACACTCTTCCTCCGATCAGGATAATAAGATCCAGAGAAGCTCCGCCCAATTGTTTGCAACAAAACCAAAATAAACATCTCCAAAAAACCATCATTTTCATAGAGAAAAACAAATTTTAAGAACAAGTGGACTCAGTGTAATTATTTTTGCCTCCTATTTTCTGAGAAAACTGGTCGTCTGGTGTAAAAAGTTAATTTTCTTGCATTTTTGGTTCAAATTTCGGATTTGTCGGGTTTTTTGTTTGGATTTTTGCATATATTTTGGTTGCCGATTTATTATTTATTCTTTGAGCGCTCTTTCTTAGCCTTTTCTTGTGGATTTTTTTTTGGTATATGCCGGGCAGGTGGTTAAGCAAATGAGTTTTTAATACTTTTTATGTTTTCCTTTACTATGTTTTAAAAAAAACGCCATTTTCATAGTAACAAACTAATTTCAAAGACAAAAACAACAAATTATATGCAATTTTTTCTACAATTTGCCCACAGAAATTTATTCTGAAAGGACACTCTTCCTCCGATCAGGATAATAGGATCCAGAGAAGCTTCGCCCAGTTATTTTTGCCTCCTATTTTCTGAGAAAACTGGTCGCCTGGTGTAAAAAGTTGATTTTCTTGCATTTTTGGTTCAAATTTCGGATTTCTCGGGTTTTTTGTTTGGATTTTTGCATATATTTTGGTTGCCGATTTATTATTTATTCTTTGAGCGCTATTTCTCAGCCTTTTATTGTGGATTTTTTTTGTTATATGCTGGGCAGGTGGTTTACTAAATGAGTTTTTAATACTTTTTTATATTTTCCTTTACTTTGTTTTTAAAAAAACGCCATTTTCATAGTGAAAAACCAATTTCGAAGACAAAAACAACAAATTATATGCAATTTTTTCTACAATTTGCCTACAGAAATTTATTCTGAAAGGACACTCTTCCTCCGATCAGGATAATAAGATCCAGAGAAGCTTCGCCCAGTTATTTTTGCCTCCTATTTTCTGAGAAAACTGGTCGCCTGGTGTAAAAAGTTGGTTTTCTTGCATTTTTGGTTCAAATTTCGGATTTCTCGGGTTTTTTGTTTGGATTTTTGCATATATTTTGGTTGCCGATTTATTATTTATTCTTTGAGGGCTCTTTCTTAGCCTTTTATTGTGGATTTTTTTTGTTATATGCTGGGCAGGTGGTTTACTAAATGAGTTTTTAATACTTTTTTATATTTTCCTTTACTTTGTTTTTAAAAAAACCCCATTTTCATAGTGAAAAACCAATTTCGAAGACAAAAACAACAAATTATATGCAATTTTTTCTACAATTTGCCTACAGAAATTTATTCTGAAAGGACACTCTTCCTCCGATCAAAATAATAAGATCCAGAGAAGCTTCGCCCAGTTATTTTTGCCTCCTATTTTCTGAGAAAACTGGTCGCCTGGTGTAAAAAGTTGATTTTCTTGCATTTTTGGTTCAAATTTCGGATTTGTCGGGTTTTTTGTTTGGATTTTTGCATATATTTTGGTTGCCGATTTATTATTTATTCTTTGAGCGCTCTTTCTTAGCCTTTTCTTGTGGATTTTTTTTGTTATATGCCGGGCAGGTGGTTAAACAAATGAGTGTTTAATACTTTTTTATGTTTTCCTTTACTTTGTTTAAAAAAAAAACGCCATTTTCATAGTAACAAACTAATTTCAAAGACAAAAACAACAAATTATAATCAATTTTTTCTACAATTTGCCCACAGAAATTTATTCTGAAAGGACACTCTTCCTTCGATCAGGATAATAAGATCCAGAGAAGTTTCGCCCAATTGTTTGCAACAAAACCAAAATAAAAATCTCCAAAAAATCATCATTTTCATAGAGAAAAACAAATTTTAAGAACAAGTGGACTCAGTGTAATTATTTTTGCCTCCTATTTTCTAAGAAAACTGGTCGCCTGGTGTAAAAAGTTGATTTTCTTGCATTTTTGGTTCAAATTTCAGATTTGTCGGTTTTTTGTTTGGATTTTTGCATATATTTTGGTTGCCGATTTATTATTTATTCTTTGAGCGCTCTTTCTTAGCCTTTTATTGTGGATTTTTTTTGTTATATGCTGGGCAGGTGGTTTACTAAATGAGTTTTTAAAACTTTTTTATATTTTCCTTTACTTTGTTTTTAAAAAAACGCCATTTTCATAGTGAAAAACCAATTTTAAAAACAAAAACAACAAATTATATGCAATATTTTCTGCAATTTGCCCACAGAAATTTATTC
The DNA here is from genome assembly GCA_958298945.1 of Atherix ibis. NCBI lineage: Eukaryota > Metazoa > Arthropoda > Insecta > Diptera > Athericidae > Atherix > Atherix ibis. Next base: position 963,817 of record CATQJD010000111.1, read on the forward strand.
TGAAAGGACACTCTTCCTCCGATCAGGATAATAAGATTCAGAGAAGCTTCGCCCAGTTGCTTGCAACAAAACCAAAATAAAAATCTCCAAAAAACCATCATTTTCATAGAGAAAAACAAATTTTAAGAACAAGTGGACTCACTGTGTTTATTTTTGCCTCCTATTTTCTGAGAAAACCTGTCGTCTGGTGTAAAAAGTTAATTTTCTTGCATTTTTGGTTCAAATTTCGGATTTGTCGGGTTTTTGTTTGGATTTTTGCATATCTTTTGATTGCAGATTTATTATTTATTCTTTGAGCGCTCTTTCTTAGCCTTTTCTTGTGGATTTTTTTTTATATATGCCGGGCAAGTGGCTTAGCAAATGTTTTTTTAATACTTTTTAATGTTTTCCTTTATTTTGTTTTAAAAAAAAACGCCATTTTCATAGTGAAAAACCAATTTCAAAGACAAAAACAACAAATTATATGCAATTTTTTCTACAATTTGCCCACAGAAATTTATTCTGAAAGGACACTCTTCCTCCGATCAGGATAATAAGATCCAGAGAAGCTCCGCCCAATTGTTTGCAACAAAACCAAAATAAACATCTCCAAAAAACCATCATTTTCATAGAGAAAAACAAATTTTAAGAACAAGTGGACTCAGTGTAATTATTTTTGCCTCCTATTTTCTGAGAAAACTGGTCGTCTGGTGTAAAAAGTTAATTTTCTTGCATTTTTGGTTCAAATTTCGGATTTGTCGGGTTTTTTGTTTGGATTTTTGCATATATTTTGGTTGCCGATTTATTATTTATTCTTTGAGCGCTCTTTCTTAGCCTTTTCTTGTGGATTTTTTTTTGGTATATGCCGGGCAGGTGGTTAAGCAAATGAGTTTTTAATACTTTTTTATGTTTTCCTTTACTATGTTTTAAAAAAAACGCCATTTTCATAGTAACAAACTAATTTCAAAGACAAAAACAACAAATTATATGCAATTTTTTCTACAATTTGCCTACAGAAATTTATTCTGAAAGGACACTCTTCCTCCGATCAGGATAATAAGATCCAGAGAAGCTTCGCCCAGTTATTTTTGCCTCCTATTTTCTGAGAAAACTGGTCGTCTGGTGTAAAAAGTTAATTTTCTTGCATGTTTGGTTCAAATTTCGGATTTGTCGGGTTTTTTGTTTGGATTTTTGCATATATTTTGGTTGCCGATTTATTATTTATTCTTTGAGCGCTCTTTCTTAGCCTTTTCTTGTGGATTTTTTTTATATATGCCGGGCAGGTGGTTTAGCAAATGTTTTTTTAATACTTTTTAATGTTTTCCTTTATTTTGTTTTAAAAAAAAACGCCATTTTCATAGTGAAAAACCAATTTCAAAGACAAAAACAACAAATTATATGCAATTTTTGCTACAATTTGCCCACAGAAATTTATTTTGAAAGGACACTCTTCCTCCGATCAGGATAATAAGATCCAAAGAAGCTCCGCCCAATTGTTTGCAACAAAACCAAAATAAACATCTCCAAAAAACCATCATTTTCATAGAGAAAAACAAATTTTAAGAACAAGTGGACTCAGTGTAATTATTTTTGCCTCCTATTTTCTGAGAAAACTGGTCGTCTGGTGTAAAAAGTTAATTTTCTTGCATTTTTGGTTCAAATTTCGGATTTGTCGGGTTTTTTGTTTGGATTTTTGCATATATTTTGGTTGCCGATTTATTATTTATTCTTTGAGCGCTCTTTCTTAGCCTTTTCTTGTGGATTTTTTTTTGGTATATGCCGGGCAGGTGGTTAAGCAAATGAGTTTTTAATACTTTTTTATGTTTTCCTTTACTATGTTTTAAAAAAAACGCCATTTTCATAGTAACAAACTAATTTCAAAGACAAAAACAACAAATTATATGCAATTTTTTCTACAATTTGCCTACAGAAATTTATTCTGAAAGGACACTCTTCTTCCGATCAGGATAATAAGATCCAGAGAAGCTTCGCCCAGTTATTTTTGCCTCCTATTTTCTGAGAAAACTGGTCGTCTGGTGTAAAAAGTTAATTTTCTTGCATTTTTGGTTCAAATTTCGGATTTGTCGGGTTTTTTGTTTGGATTTTTGCATATATTTTGGTTGCCAATTTATTATTTATTCTTTGAGCGCTCTTTCTTAGCCTTTTCTTGTGGATTTTTTTTGTTATATGCCGGGCAGGTGGTTAAGCAAATGAGTTTTTAATACTTTTTTATGTTTTCCTTTACTATGTTTTAAAAAAACGCCATTTTCATAGTAACAAACTAATTTCAAAGACAAAAACAACAAATTATATGCAATTTTTTCTACAATTTGCCTACAGAAATTTATTCTGAAAGGACAATCTTCCTCCGATCAGGATAATAAGATCCAGAGAAGCTCCGCCCAATTGTTTGCAACAAAACCAAAATAAACATCTCCAAAAAACCATCATTTTCATAGAGAAAAACAAATTTTAAGAACAAGTGGACTCAGTGTAATTATTTTTGCCTCCTATTTTCTGAGAAAACTGGTCGCCTGGTGTAAAAAGTTAATTTTCTTGCATTTTTGGTTCAAATTTCGGATTTGTCGGGTTTTTTGTTTGGATTTTTGCATATATTTTGGTTGCCGATTTATTATTTATTCTTTGAGCGCTCTTTCTTAGCCTTTTAATGTGGATTTTTTTTGTTATATGCTGGGCAGGTGGTTTACTAAATGAGTTTTTAAAACTTCTTTATATTTTCCTTTGCTTTGTTTTTAAAAAAACGCCATTTTCATAGTGAAAAACCAATTTCAAAAACAAAAACAAAAAATTATATACAATATTTTCTGCAATTTGCCCACAGAAATTTATTCTGAAAGGACTCTCTTCCTCCGATCAGGATAATAAGATCCAGAGAAGCTTCGCCCAGTTGCTTGCAACAAAACCAAAATAAAAATCTCCAAAAAACCATCATTTTCATAGAGAAAAACAAATTTTAAGAACAAGTGGACTCACTGTGTTTATTTTTGCCTCCTATTTTCTGAGAAAACCTGTCGTCTGGTGTAAAAAGTTAATTTTCTTGCATTTTTGGTTCAAATTTCGGATTTGTCGGGTTTTTGTTTGGATTTTTGCATATCTTTTGATTGCAGATTTATTATTTATTCTTTGAGCGCTCTTTCTTAGCCTTTTCTTGTGAATTTTTTTTTATATATGCCGGGCAGGTGGTTTAGCAAATGTTTTTTTAATACTTTTTAATGTTTTTCTTTATTTTGTTTTTTAAAAAAACGCCATTTTCATAGTGAAAAACCAATTTCAAAGACAAAAACAACAAATTATATGCAATTTTTTCTACAATTTGCCCACAGAAATTTATTCTGAAAGGACACTCTTCCTCCGATCAGGATAATAAGATCCAGAGAAGCTCCGCCCAATTGTTTGCAACAAAACCAAAATAAACATCTCCAAAAAACCATCATTTTCATAGAGAAAAACAAATTTTAAGAACAAGTGGACTCAGTGTAATTATTTTTGCCTCCTATTTTCTGAGAAAACTGGTCGTCTGGTGTAAAAAGTTAATTTTCTTGCATTTTTGGTTCAAATTTCGGATTTGTCGGGTTTTTTGTTTGGATTTTTGCATATATTTTGGTTGGCAATTTATTATTTATTCTTTGAGCGCTCTTTCTTAGCCTTTTCTTGTGGATTTTTTTGTTATATGCCGGGCAGGTGGTTAAGCAAATGAGTTTTTAATACTTTTTTATGTTTTCCTTTACTATGTTTTAAAAAAAACGCCATTTTCATAGTAACAAACTAATTTCAAAGACAAAAACAACAAATTATGCGCAATTTTTTCTACAATTTGCCCACAGAAATTTATTCTGAAAGGACAATCTTCCTCCGATCAGGATAATAAGATCCAGAGAAGCTCCGCCCAATTGTTTGCAACAAAACCAAAATAAACATCTCCAAAAAACCATCATTTTCATAGAGAAAAACAAATTTTAAGAACAAGTGGACTCAGTGTAATTATTTTTGCCTCCTATTTTCTGAGAAAACTGGTCGTCTGGTGTAAAAAGTTAATTTTCTTGCATTTTTGGTTCAAATTTCGGATTTGTCGGGTTTTTTGTTTGGATTTTTGCATATATTTTGGTTGCCGATTTATTATTTATTCTTTGAGCGCTCTTTCTTAGCCTTTTAATGTGGATTTTTTTTGTTATATGCTGGGCAGGTGGTTTACTAAATGAGTTTTTAAAACTTTTTTATATTTTCCTTTGCTTTGTTTTTAAAAAAACGCCATTTTCATAGTGAAAAACCAATTTCAAAAACAAAAACAAAAAATTATATGCAATATTTTCTGCAATTTGCCCACAGAAATTTATTCTGAAAGGACTCTCTTCCTCCGATCAGGATAATAAGATCCAGAGAAGCTTCGCCCAGTTGCTTGCAACAAAACCAAAATAAAAATCTCCAAAAAACCATCATTTTCATAGAGAAAAACAAATTTTAAGAACAAGTGGACTCAGTGTAATTATTTTTGCCTCCTATTTTCTGAGAAAACTGGTCGTCTGGTGTAAAAAGTTAATTTTCTTGCATTTTTGGTTCAAATTTCGGATTTGTCGGGTTTTTTGTTTGGATTTTTGCATATATTTTGGTTGCCGATTTATTATTTATTCTTTGAGCGCTCTTTCTTAGCCTTTTAATGTGGATTTTTTTTGTTATATGCTGGGCAGGTGGTTTACTAAATGAGTTTTTAAAACTTTTTTATATTTTCCTTTGCTTTGTTTTTAAAAAAACGCCATTTTCATAGTGAAAAACCAATTTCAAAAACAAAAACAAAAAATTATATGCAATATTTTCTGCAATTTGCCCACAGAAATTTATTCTGAAAGGACTCTCTTCCTCCGATCAGGATAATAAGATCCAGAGAAGCTTCGCCCAGTTGCTTGCAACAAAAACAAAATAAAAATCTCCAAAAAACCATCATTTTCATAGAGAAAAACAAATTTTAAGAACAAGTGGACTCACTGTGTTTATTTTTGCCTCCTATTTTCTGAGAAAACCTGTCGTCTGGTGTAAAAAGTTAATTTTCTTACATTTTTGGTTCAAATTTCGGATTTGTCGGGTTTTTGTTTGGATTTTTGCATATCTTTTGATTGCAGATTTATTATTTATTCTTTGAGCGCTCTTTCTTAGCCTTTTCTTGTGAATTTTTTTTTAATATGCCGGGCAGGTGGTTTAGCAAATGTTTTTTTAATACTTTTTAATGTTTTTCTTTATTTTGTTTTTTAAAAAAACGCCATTTTCATAGTGAAAAACCAATTTCAAAGACAAAAACAACAAATTATATGCAATTTTTTCTACAATTAGCCCACAGAAATTTATTCTGAAAGGACACTCTTCCTCCGATCAGGATAATAAGATCCAGAGAAGCTCCGCCCAATTGTTTGCAACAAAACCAAAATAAACATCTCCAAAAAACCATCATTTTCATAGAGAAAAACAAATTTTAAGAACAAGTGGACTCAGTGTAATTATTTTTGCCTCCTATTTTCTGAGAAAACTGGTCGTCTGGTGTAAAAAGTTAATTTTCTTGCATTTTTGGTTCAAATTTCGGATTTGTCGGGTTTTTTGTTTGGATTTTTGCATATATTTTGGTTGTCGATTTATTATTTATTCTTTGAGCGCTCTTTGTTAGCCTTTTCTTGTGGATTTTTTTTGTTATATGCCGGGCAGGTGGTTAAGCAAATGAGTTTTTAATACTTTTTTATGTTTTCCTTTACTATGTTTTAAAAAAAACGCCATTTTCATAGTAACAAACTAATTTCAAAGACAAAAACAACAAATTATATGCAATTTTTTCTACAATTTGCCCACAGAAATTTATTCTGAAAGGACAATCTTCCTCCGATCAGGATAATAAGATCCAGAGAAGCTCCGCCCAATTGTTTGCAACAAAACCAAAATAAACATCTCCAAAAAACCATTATTTTCATAGAGAAAAACAAATTTTAAGAACAAGTGGACTCAGTGTAATTATTTTTGCCTCTTATTTTCTGAGAAAACTGGTCGTCTGGTGTAAAAAGTTAATTTTCTTGCATTTTTGGTTCAAATTTCGGATTTGTCGGGTTTTTTGTTTGGATTTTTGCATATATTTTGGTTGCCGATTTATTATTTATTCTTTGAGCGCTCTTTCTTAGCCTTTTATTGTGGATGTTTTTTGTTATATGCTGGGCAGGTGGTTTACTAAATGAGTTTTTAAAACTTTTTTATATTTTCCTTTGCTTTGTTTTTAAAAAAACGCCATTTTCATAGTGAAAAACCAATTTCAAAAACAAAAACAACAATTTATATGCAATATTTTCTGCAATTTGCCCACAGAAATTTATTCTGAAAGGACACTCTTCCTCCGATCAGGATAATAAGATCCAGAGAAGCTCCGCCCAATTGTTTGCAACAAAACCAAAATAAACATCTCCAAAAAACCATCATTTTCATAGAGAAAAACAAATTTTAAGAACAAGTGGACTCAGTGTAATTATTTTTGCCTCCTATTTTCTGAGAAAACTGGTCGTCTGGTGTAAAAAGTTAATTTTCTTGCATTTTTGGTTCAAATTTCGGATTTGTCGGGTTTTTTGTTTGGATTTTTGCATATATTTTGGTTGCCGATTTATTATTTATTCTTTGAGCGCTCTTTCTTAGCCTTTTCTTGTGGATTTTTTTTTGTTATATGCCGGGCAGTTGGTTAAGCAAATGAGTTTTTAATACTTTTTTATGTTTTCCTTTACTATGTTTTAAAAAAAAACGCCATTTTCATAGTAACAAACTAATTTCAAAGACAAAAACAACAAATTATATGCAATTTTTTCTACAATTTGCCCACAGAAATTTATTCTGAAAGGACACTCTTCCTCCGATCAGGATAATAAGATCCAGAGAAGCTTCGCCCAGTTATTTTTGCCTCCTATTTTCTGAGAAAACTGGTCGTCTGGTGTAAAAAGTTAATTTTCTTGCATTTTTGGTTCAAATTTCGGATTTGTCGGGTTTTTTGTTTGGGTTTTTTGCATATATTTTGGTTGCCGATTTATTATTTATTCTTTGAGCGCTCTTTCTTAGCCTTTTATTGTGGATTTTTTTTGTTATATGCCGGGCAGGTGGTTAAGCAAATGAGTTTTTAATACTTTTTTATGTTTTCCTTTACTATGTTTTAAAAAAAACGCCATTTTCATGGTAACAAACTAATTTCAAAGACAAAAACAACAAATTATATGCAATTTTTTCTACAATTTGCCCACAGAAATTTATTCTGAAAGGACACTCTTACTCCGATCAGGATAATAAGATCCAGAGAAGCTCCGCCCCAATTGTTTGCAACAAAACCAAAATAAACATCTCCAAAAAACCATCATTTTCATAGAGAAAAACAAATTTTAAGAACAAGTGGACTCAGTGTAATTATTTTTGCCTCCTATTTTCTGATAAAACTGGTCGTCTGGTGTAAAAAGTTAATTTTCTTGCATTTTTGGTTCAAATTTCGGATTTGTCGGGTTTTTTGTTTGGATTTTTGCATATATTTTGGTTGCCGATTTATTATTTATTCTTTGAGCGCTCTTTGTTAGCCTTTTCTTGTGGATTTTTTTTGTTATATGCCGGGCAGGTGGTTAAGCAAATGAGTTTTTAATACTTTTTTATGTTTTCCTTTACTATGTTTTAAAAAAAACGCCATTTTTCATAGTAACAAACTAATTTCAAAGACAAAAACAACAAATTATATGCAATTTTTTCTACAATTTGCCCACAGAAATTTATTCTGAAAGGACAATCTTCCTCGATCAGGATAATAAGATCCAGAGAAGCTCCGCCCAATTGTTTGCAACAAAACCAAAATAAACATCTCCAAAAAACCATCATTTTCATAGAGAAAAACAAATTTTAAGAACAAGTGGACTCAGTGTAATTATTTTTGCCTCCTATTTTCTGAGAAAACTGGTCGTCTGGTGTAAAAAGTTAATTTTCTTGCATTTTTGGTTCAAATTTCGGATTTGTCGGGTTTTTTTGTTTGGATTTTTGCATATATTTTGGTTGCCGATTTATTTATTTATTCTTTGAGCGCTCTTTCTTAGCCTTTTATTGTGGATGTTTTTTGTTATATGCTGGGCAGGTGGTTTACTAAATGAGTTTTTAAAACTTTTTTATATTTTCCTTTGCTTTGTTTTTAAAAAAACGCCATTTTCATAGTGAAAAACCAATTTCAAAAACAAAAACAACAATTTATATGCAATATTTCTGCAATTTGCCCACAGAAATTTATTCTGAAGGACACTCTTCCTCCGATCAGGATAATAAGATGCAGAGAAGCTTCACTCAATTGTTTGCAACAAAACCAAAATAAACATCTCCAAAAAAACCATCATTTTCATAGAGAAAAACAAATTTTAAGAACAAGTGGACTCAGTGTAATTATTTTTGCCTCCTATTTTCTGAGAAAACTGGTCGTCTGGGTGTAAAAAGTTAATTTTCTTGCATTTTTGGTTCAAATTTCGGATTTGTCGGGTTTTTTGTTTGGATTTTTGCATATATTTTGGTTGCCGATTTATTATTTATTCTTTGAGCGCTCTTTCTTAGCCTTTTTCTTGTGGATTTTTTTTGTTATATGCCGGGCAGTGGTTAAGCAAATGAGTTTTTAATACTTTTTTATGTTTTCCTTTACTATGTTTTAAAAAAACGCCATTTTCATAGTAACAAACTAATTTCAAAGACAAAAACAACAAATTATATGCAATTTTTTCTACAATTTGCCCACAGAAATTTATTCTGAAAGGACACTCTTCCTCCGATCAGGATAATAAGATCCAGAGAAGCTTCGCCCAGTTATTTTTGCCTCCTATTTTCTGAGAAAACTGGTCGTCCTGGTGTAAAAAGTTAATTTTCTTGCATTTTTGGTTCAAATTTCGGATGTGTCGGGTTTTTTGTTTGGATTTTTGCAAATATTTTGGTTGCGATTTATTATTTATTCTTTGAGCGCTCTTTCTTAGCCTTTTCTTGTGATTTTTTTTTGTTATATGCCGGGCAGGTGGGTTAAGCAAATGAGTTTTTAATACTTTTTTATGTTTTCCCTTTACTATGTTTTAAAAAAAACGCCATTTTCATGGTAACAAACTAATTTCAAAGACAAAAACAACAAATTATATGCAATTTTTTCTACAATTTGCCCACAGAAATTTATTCTGAAAGGACAATCTTCCTCCGATTAGGGATAATAAGATCCAGAGAAGCTTCGCCCAGTTGCTTGCAACAAAACCAAAATTAAAATCTCCAAAAAACCATCATTTTTCATAGAGAAAAACAAATTTTAAGAACAAGTGGACTCAGTGTAATTATTTTTGCCTCCTATTTTCTGAGAAAACCTGTCGTCTGGTGTAAAAAGTTAATTTTCTTGCATTTTTGGTTCAAATTTCGGATTTGTCGGGTTTTTGTTTGGATTTTTGCATATCTTTTGATTGCAGATTTATTATTTATTCTTTGAGCGCTCTTTCTTAGCCTTTTCTTGTGAATTTTTTTTATATATGCCGGGCAGGTGGTTTAGCAAATGTTTTTTTAATACTTTTTAATGTTTTTCTTTATTTTGTTTTTTAAAAAACGCCATTTTCATAGTGAAAAACCAATTTCAAAGACAAAAACAACAAATTATATGCAATTTTTTCTACAATTTGCCCACAGAAATTTATTCTGAAAGGACACTCTTCCTCCGATCAGGATAATAAGATCCAGAGAAGCTCCGCCCAATTGTTTGCAACAAAACAAAATAAACATCTCCAAAAAAACCATCATTTTCATAGAGAAAAACAAATTTTAAGAACAAGTGGACTCAGTGTAATTATTTTTGCCTCCTATTTCTGAGAAAACTGGTCGTCTGGTGTAAAAAGTTAATTTTCTTGCATTTTTGGTTCAAATTTCGGATTTGTAGGGTTTTTTGTTTGGATTTTTGCAAATATTTTGGTTGCCGATTTATTATTTATTCTTGAGCGCTCTTTCTTAGCCTTTTATTGTGGATTTTTTTTGTTATATGCTGGGCATGGTGGTTTACTAAATGAGTTTTTAATACTTTTTTATATTTTCCTTTACTTTGTTTTTAAAAAAACGCCATTTGCATAGTGAAAAACCAATTTCGAAGACAAAAACAACAAATTATATGCAATTTTTTCTACAATTTGCCTACAGAAATTTATTCTGAAAGGACACTCTTCCTCCGATCAGGATAATAAGATCTAGAGAAGCTTCGCCCAGTTATTTTTGCCTCCTATTTTCTGAGAAAACTGGTCGCCTGGTGTAAAAAGTTGATTTTCTTGCATTTTTGGTTCAAATTTCGGATTTCTCGGGTTTTTTGTTTGGATTTTTGCATATATTTTGGTTGCCGATTTATAATTTATTCTTTGAGCGCTCTTTCTTAGCCTTTTCTTGTGGATTTTTTTTGTTTTATGCCGGGCAGGTGGTTTAGCAAATGTTTTTTTTAATACTTTTTAATGTTTTCCTTTATTTTGTTTAAAAAAAAACGCCATTTTCATAGTAAAAAACCAATTTCAAAGACAAAAACAACAAATTATATGCAATATTTTCTACAATTTGCCCACAGAAATTTATTCTGAAAGGACACTCTTCCTCCGATCAGGATAATAAGATCCAGAGAAGCTTCGCCCAATTGTTGCAACAAAACAAAATAAACATCTCCAAAAAACCATCATTTTCATAGAGAAAAACAAATTTTAAGAACAAGTGGACTCAGTGTAATTATTTTTGCCTCCTATTTTCTGAGAAAACTGGTCGTCTGGTGTAAAAAGTTGATTTTCTTGCATTTTTGGTTCAAATTTCGGATTTGTCGGGTTTTTTGTTTGGATTTTTGCATATATTTTGGTTGCCGATTTATTATTTATTCTTTGAGCGCTCTTTCTTAGCCTTTTCTTGTGGATTTTTTTTGTTATATGCCGGGCAGTTGGTTAAGCAAATGAGTTTTTAATACTTTTTTATGTTTTCCTTTACTATGTTTTAAAAAAAACGCCATTTTCATAGTAACAAACTAATTTCAAAGACAAAAACAACAAATTATATGCAATTTTTTCTACAATTTGCCCACAGAAATTTATTCTGAAAGGACACTCTTCCTCCGATCAGGATAATAAGATCCAGAGAAGCTTCGCCCAGTTATTTTTGCCTCCTATTTTCTGAGAAAACTGGTCGTCTGGTGTAAAAAGTTAATTTTCTTGCATTTTTGGTTCAAATTTCGGATTTGTCGGGTTTTTTGTTTGGATTTTTGCATATATTTTGGTTGCCGATTTATTATTTATTCTTTGAGCGCTCTTTCTTAGCCTTTTAATGTGGATTTTTTTTGTTATATGCTGGGCAGGTGGTTTACTAAATGAGTTTTTAAAACTTTTTTATATTTTCCTTTGCTTTGTTTTTAAAAAAACGCCATTTTCATAGTGAAAAACCAATTTCAAAAACAAAAACAACAAATTATATGCAATATTTTCTGCAATTTGCCCACAGAAATTTATTCTGAAAGGACTCTCTTCCTCCGATCAGGATAATAAGATCCAGAGAAGCTTCGCCCAGTTGCTTGCAACAAAACCAAAATAAAAATCTCCAAAAAACCATCATTTTCATAGAGAAAAACAAATTTTAAGAACAAGTGGACTCAGTGTAATTATTTTTGCCTCCTATTTTCTGAGAAAACCTGTCGTCTGGTGTAAAAAGTTAATTTTCTTGCATTTTTGGTTCAAATTTCGGATTTGTCGGGTTTTTGTTTGGATTTTTGCATATCTTTTGATTGCAGATATATTATTTATTCTTTGAGCGCTCTTTCTTAGCCTTTTCTTGTGATTTTTTTTTTATATATGCCGGGCAGGTGGTATAGCAAATGTTTTTTTAATACTTTTTAATGTTTTTCTTTATTTTGTTTTTTAAAAAAACGCCATTTTCATAGTGAAAAACCAATTTCAAAGACAAAAACAACAAATTATATGCAATTTTTTCTACAATTTGCCCACAGAAATTTATTCTGAAAGGACACTCTTCCTCCGATCAGGATAATAAGATCCAGAGAAGCTCCGCCCAATTGTTTGCAACAAAACCAAAATAAACATCTCCAAAAAACCATCATTTTCATAGAGAAAAACAAATTTTAAGAACAAGTGGACTCAGTGTAATAATTTTTGCCTCCTATTTTCTGAGAAAACTGGTCGTCTGGTGTAAAAAGTTAATTTTCTTGCATTTTTGGTTCAAATTTCGGATTTGTAGGGTTTTTTGTTTGGATTTTTGCATATATTTTGGTTGCCGATTTATTATTTATTCTTTGAGCGCTCTTTCTTAGCCTTTTATTGTGGATTTTTTTTTTTATATGCTGGGCAGGTGGTTTACTAAATGAGTTTTTAATACTTTTTTATATTTTCCTTTACTTTGTTTTTAAAAAAACGCCATTTTCATAGTGAAAAACCAATTTCGAAGACAAAAACAACAAATTATATGCAATTTTTTCTACAATTTGCCTACAGAAATTTATTCTGAAAGGACACTCTTCCTCCGATCAGGATAATAAGATCTAGAGAAGCTTCGCCCAGTTATTTTTGCCTCCTATTTTCTGAGAAAACTGGTCGCCTGGTGTAAAAAGTTAATTTTCTTGCATTTTTGGTTCAAATTTCGGATTTCTCGGGTTTTTTGTTTGGATTGCTGCATATATTTTGGTTGCCGATTTATTATTTATTCTTTGAGCGCTCTTTCTTAGCCTTTTCTTGTGGATTTTTTTTGTTTTATGCCGGGCAGGTGGTTTAGCAAATGTTTTTTTAATACTTTTTAATGTTTTCCTTTATTTTGTGTAAAAAAAACGCCATTTTCATAGTAAAAAACCAATTTCAAAGACAAAAACAACAAATTATATGCAATATTTTCTACAATTTGCCCACAGAAATTTATTCTGAAAGGACACTCTTCCTCCGATCAGGATAATAAGATCCAGAGAAGCTTCGCCCAATTGTTTGCAACAAAACCAAAATAAAAATCTCCAAAAAACCATCATTTTCATAGAGAAAAACAAATTTTAAGAACAAGTGGACTCAGTGTAATTATTTTTGCCTCCTATTTTCTGAGAAAACTGGTCGCCTGGCGTAAAAAGTTGATTTTCTTGCATTTTTGGTTCAAATTTCGGATTTGTCGGGTTTTTTGTTTGGATTTTTGCATATCTTTTGATTGCAGATTTATTATTTATTCTTTGAGCGCTCTTTCTTAGCCTTTTCTTGTGGATTTTTTTTTTTATATGCCGGGCAGGTGGTTTAGCAAATGAGTTTTTAATACTTTTTTCTGTTTTCCTTTACTTTGTTTTAAAAAAAACGCCATTTTCATAGTAAAAAACTAATTTCAAAGACAAAAACAACAAATTATATACAATATTTTCTACAATTTGCCCACAGAAATTTATTCTGAAAGGACACTCTTCCTCCGATCAGGACAATAAGATCCAGAGAAGCTTCGCCCAATTGTTTGCAACAAAACCAATATAAAAATCTCCAAAAAACCATCATTCTCATAGAGAAAACAAATTTTAAGAACAAGTGGACTCAGTGTAATTATTTTTGCCTCCTATTTTCTGAGAAAACTGGTCGCCTGGTGTAAAAAGGTGATTTTCTTGCATTTTTGGTTCAAATTTCGGATTTCTCGGGTTTTTTGTTTGGATTTTTGCATATATTTTGGTTGCCGATTTATTATTTATTCTTTGAGCGCTATTTCTTAGCCTTTTATTGTGGATTTTTTTTTTGTTATATGCCGGGCAGTTGGTTAAGCAAATGAGTTTTTAATACTTTTTTATGTTTTCCTTTACTATGTTTTAAAAAAAACGCCATTTTCATAGTAACAAACTAATTTCAAAGACAAAAACAACAAATTATATGCAATTTTTTCTACAATTTGCCCACAGAAATTTATTCTGAAAGGACACTCTTCCTCCGATCAGGATAATAAGATCCAGAGAAGCTCCGCCCAATTGTTTGCAACAAAACCAAAATAAACATCTCCAAAAAACCACCATTTTCATAGAGAAAAACAAATTTTAAGAACAAGTGGACTCAGTGTAATTACTTTTGCCTCCTATTTTCTGAGAAAACTGGTCGTCTGGTGTAAAAAGTTAATTTTCTTGCATTTTTGGTTCAAATTTCGGATTTGTCGGGTTTTTTGTTTGGATTTTTGCATATATTTTGGTTGCCGATTTATTATTTATTCTTTGAGCGCTCTTTCTTAGCCTTTTATCGTGGATTTTTTTTGTTATACGTGTATGCTAAGCAGGTTGTTTACTAAATGAGTTTTTAATACTTTTTTATATTTTCCTTTACTTTGTTTTTAAAAAAACGCCATTTTCATAGTGAAAAACCAATTTCGAAGACAAAAACAACAAATTATATGCAATTTTTTCTACAATTTGCCTACAGAAATTTATTCTGAAAGGACACTCTTCCTCCGATCAGGATAATAAGATCCAGAGATGCTTCGCCCAGTTATTTTTGCCTCCTATTTTCTGAGAAAACTGGTCGCCTGGTGTAAAAAGTTGATTTTCTTGCATTTTTGGTTCAAATTTCGGATTTCTCGGGTTTTTTGTTTGAATTTTTGCATATATTTTGGTTGCCGATTTATTATTTATTCTTTGAGCGCTATTTCTTAGCCTTTTATTGTGGATTTTTTTTGTTATATGCCGGGCAGGTGGTTTACTAAATGAGTTTTTAATACTTTTTTATGTTTTCCTTTACTTTGTTTTTAAAAAACGCCATTTTCATAGTGAAAAACCTATTTCAAAAACAAAAACAACAAATTATGTGCAATATTTTCTACAATTTGCCCACAGAAATTTATTCTGAAAGGACACTCTACCTCCGATCAGGATAATAAGATCCAGAGAAGCTTCGCCCAGTTGTTTGCAACAAAACCAAAATAAAAATCTCCAAAAAACCATCATTTTCATAGAGAAAAACAAATTTTAAGAACAAGTGGACTCAGTGTAATTATTTTTGCCTCCTATTTTCTGAGAAAACTGGTCGCCTGGTGTAAAAAGTTAATTTTCTTGCATTTTTGGTTCAAATTTCGGATTTGTCGGGTTTTTTGTTTGGATTTTTGCATATATTTTGGTTGCCGATTTATTATTTATTCTTTGAGCGCTATTTCTTAGCCTTTTATTGTGGATTTTTTTTGTTATATGCTGGGCAGGTGGTTTGCTAAATGAGTTTTTAATACTTTTTTATGTTTTCCTTTACTTTGTTTTTAAAAAAACGCCATTTTCATAGTGAAAAACCTATTTCAAAAACAAAAACAACAAATTATATGCAATATTTTCTGCAATTTGCCCACAGAAATTTATTCTGAAAGGAAACTCTTCCTTCGATCAGGATAATAATATCCAGAGAAGCTTCGCCCAGTTGTTTGCAACAAAACCAAAATAAAAATCTCCAAAAAACCATCATTTTCATAGAGAAAAACAAATTTTAAGAACAAGTGGACTCAGTTTGTTTATTTTTACCTCCTAGTTTTCGAGAAAACCTGTCGTCTGGTGTAAAAAGTTAATTTTCTTGCATTTTTCGTTCAAATTTCGGATTTGTCGGGTTTTTGTTTGGATTTTTGCATATCTTTTGATTGCAGATTTATTATTTATTCTTTGAGCGCTCTTTCTTAGCCTTTTCTTGTGGATTTTTTTTTATATGCCGGGCAGGTGGTTAAGCAAATGAGTTTTTAATACTTTTTTATGTTTTCCTTTACTATGTTTTAAAAAAAACGCCATTTTCATAGTAACAAACTAATTTCAAAGACAAAAACAACAAATTATATGCAATTTTTTCTACAATTTGTCCACAGAAATTTATTCTGAAAGGACACTCTTCCTCCAATCAGGATAATAAGATCCAGAGAAGCTTCGCCCAGTTGTTTGCAACAAAACCAAAATAAAAATCTCCAAAAAACCATCATTTTCATAGAGAAAAATAAATTTTAAGAACAAGTGGACTCAGTGTAATTATTTTTGCCTCCTATTTTCTGAGAAAACTGGTCGCCTGGTGTACAAAGTTGATTTTCTTGCATTTTTGGTTCAAATTTCGGATTTGTCGGGTTTTTGTTTGGATTTTTGCATATATTTTGGTTGCCGATTTATTATTTATTCTTTGAGCGCTCTTTCTTAGCTTTTTCTTGTGGATTTTTTTTGTTATATGCCGGGCAGGTGGTTTAGCAAATGAGTTTTTAATACTTTTTTATGTTTTCCTTTACTTTGTTTTAAAAAAAACGCCATTTTCATAGTGAAAAACTAATTTCAAAGACAAAAACAACAAATTATATGCAATATTTTCTACAATTTGCCCACAGAAATTTATTCTGAAAGGACACTCTTCCTCCGATCAGGACAATAAGATCCAGAGAAGCTTCGCCCAATTGTTTGCAACAAAACCAAAATAAAAATCTCAAAAAAACCATCATTCTCATAGAGAAAAATAAATTTTAAGAACAAGTGGACTCAGTGTAATTATTTTTGCCTCCTATTTTCTGAGAAAACTGGTCGTCTGGTGTAAAAAGTTGATTTTCTTGCATTTTTGGTTCAAATTTCAGATTTCTCGAGTTTTTTGTTTGGATTTTTGCATATATTTTGGTTGCCGATTTATTATTTATTCTTTGAGCGCTATTTCTTAGCCTTTTATTGTGGATTTTTTTTGTTATATGCTGGGCAGGTTGTTTACTAAATGAGTTTTTAATACTTTTTTTATGTTTTCCTTTACTTTGTTTTAAAAAAAACGCCATTTTCATAGTGAAAAACCAATTTCAAAGACAAAAACAACAAATTATATGCAATATTTTCTACAATTTGCCCACAGAAATTTATTCTGAAAGGACACTCTACATCCGATCAGGATAATAAGATCCAGAGAAGCTTCGCCCAATTGTTTGCAACAAAACCAAAATAAAAATCTCTAAAAAAACCATCATTTTCATAGAGAAAAACAAATTTTAAGAACAAGTGGACTCAGTGTAATTATTTTTGCCTCCTATTTTCTGAGAAAACTGGTCGCCTGGTGTAAAAAGTTGATTTTCTTGCATTTTTGGTTCAAATTTCGGATTTGTCGGGTTTTTTGTTTGGATTTTTGCATATATTTTGGTTGCCGATTTATTATTTATTCTGTGAGCGCTCTTTCTTAGCTTTTTCTTGTGGATTTTTTTTTGTTATATGCCGGGCAGGCGGTTTGGAAAATGAGTTTTTAATACTTTTTTATGTTTTCCTTTACTTTGTTTTTAAAAAAACGCCATTTTCATAGTAAAAAACTAATTTCAAAGACAAAAACAACAAATTATATGCAATTTTTTCTACAATTTGCGCACAGAAATTTATTCTGAAAGAACACTCTTCCTCCGATCAGGATAATAAGATCCAGAGAAGCTTCGCCCAATTGTTTGCAACAAAACCAAAATAAAAATCTCCAAAAAACCATCATTTTCATAGAGAAAAATAAATTTTAAGAACAAGTGGACTCAGTGTAATTATTTTTGGCTCCTATTTTCTGAGAAAACTGGTCGCCTGGTGTAAAAAGTTGATTTTCTTGCATTTTTGGTTCAAATTTCGGATTTGTCGGGTTTTTTGTTTTTTTTTTTTTCATATATATTTTGGTTGCCGATTTATTATTTATTCTTTGAGCGCTCTTTGTTAGCCTTTTCTTGTGAATTTTTTTTGTTATATGCCGGGCAGGTGGTTAAGCAAACGAGTTTTTAATACTTTTTAATATTTTCCTTTACTTTGTTTTAAAAAAAACGCCATTTTCATAGTAACAAACTAATTTCAAAGACAAAAACAATAAATTATATGCAATTTTTCTACAATTTGCCCACAGAAACTTATTCTGAAAGGACACTCTTCCTCCGATCAGGATAATAAGATCCAGAGAAGCTTCGCCCAATTGTTTGCAACAAAACCAAAATAAAAATCTCCAAAAAACCATCATTTTCATAGAGAAAAACAAATTTTAAGAACAAGTGGACTCAGTGTAATTATTTTTGCCTCCTATTTTCTGAGAAAACTGGTCGCCTGGTGTAAAAAGTTGATTTTCTTGCATTTTTGGTTCAAATTTCGGATTTGTCGGTTTTTTGTTTGTATTTTTGCATATATTTTGGTTGCCGATTTATTATTTATTCTTTGAGCGCTCTTTCTTAGCCTTTTCTTGTGGATTTTTTATGTTATATGCTGGGCAGGTGGCTTACTAAATGAGTTTTTTATACTTTTTTATATTTTCCTTTACTTTGTTTTTTAAAAAACGCCATTTTCATAGTGAAAAACCAATTTCAAAAACAAAAACAACAAATTATATGCAATATTTTCTGCAATTCGCCCACAGAAATTTATTCTGAAAGGACACTCTTCCTTCGATCAGGATAATAAGATCCAGAGAAGCTTCGCCCAGTTGTTTGCAACAAAACCAATATAAAAATCTCCACAAAACCATCATTTTCATAGAGAAAAACAAATTTTAAGAACAAGTGGACTCAGTGTGTTTATTTTTGCCTCCTATTTTCTGAGAAAACTTGTCGTCTGGTGTAAAAAGTTAATTTTCTTGCATTTTTGGTTCAAATTTCGGATTTGTCGGGTTTTTGTTTGGATTTTTGCATATCTTTTGATTGCAGATTTATTATTTATTCTTTGAGCGCTCTTTCTGAGCCTTTTCTTGTGGATTTTTTTTTATATATGCCGGGCAGGTGGTTTAGCAAATGTTTTTTTAATACTTTTTAATGTTTTCCTTTATTTTGTTTTTAAAAAAACGCCATTTTCATAGTAACAAACTAATTTCAAAGACAAAAACAACAATTTATATGCAATATTTTCTGCAATTTGCCCACAGAAATTTATTCTGAAAGGACACTCTTCCTCCGATCAGGATATTAGGATCCAAAAAAGCTTTGCCCAGTTGTTTGCAACAAAACCAAAATAAAAATCTCCAAAAAACCATCATTTTCATAGAGAAAAACAAATTTTAAGAACAAGTGGACTCAGTGTAATTATTTTTGCCTCCTATTTTCTGAGAAAACTGGTCGCCTGGTGTAAAAAGTTGATTTTCTTGCATTTTTGGTTCAAATTTCGGATTTGTCGGGTTTTTTGTTTGGATTTTTGCATATATTTTGGTTGCCGATTTATTATTTATTCTGTGAGCGCTCTTTCTTAGCTTTTTCTTGTGGATTTTTTTTGTTATATGCCGGGCAGGCGGTTTGGAAAATGAGTTTTTAATACTTTTTTATGTTTTCCTTTACTTTGTTTTTAAAAAAACGCCATTTTCATAGTAAAAAACTAATTTCAAAGACAAAAACAACAAATTATATGCAATTTTTTCTACAATTTGCGCACAGAAATTTATTCTGAAAGAACACTCTTCCTCCGATCAGGATAATAAGATCCAGAGAAGCTTCGCCCAATTGTTTGCAACAAAACCAAAATAAAAATCTCCAAAAAACCATCATTTTCATAGAGAAAAATAAATTTTAAGAACAAGTGGACTCAGTGTAATTATTTTTGCCTCCTATTTTCTGAGAAAACTGGTCGCCTGGTGTAAAAAGTTGATTTTCTTGCATTTTTGGTTCAAATTTCGGATTTGTCGGGTTTTTTGTTTGGATTTTTGCATATATTTTGGTTGCCGATTTATTATTTATTCTTTGAGCGCTATTTCTTAGCCTTTTATTGTGGATTTTTTTTGTTATATGCCGGGCAGGTGGTTTACTAAATGAGTTTTTAATACTTTTTTATGTTTTCCTTTACTTTGTTTTTAAAAAAAAGCCATTTTCATAGTGAAAAACCAATTTCAAAAACAAAAACAACAAATTATATGCAATATTTTCTTCAATTTGCCCACAGAAATTTATTCTGAAAGGACACTCTACCTCCGATCAGGATAATAAGATCCAGAGAAGCTTCGCCCAGTTGGTTGCAACAAAACCAAAATAAAAATCTCCAAAAAACCATCATTTTCATAGAGAAAAACAAATTTTAAGAACAAGTGGACTCAGTGTAATTATTTTTGCCTCCTATTTTCTGAGAAAACTGGTCGCCTGGTGTAAAAAGTTGATTTTCTTGCATTTTTGGTTCAAATTTCGGATTTGTCGGGTTTTTTGTTTGGATTTTTTCATATATATTTTGGTTGCCGATTTATTATTTATTCTTTGAGCGCTCTTTCTTAGCCTTTTCTTGTGGATTTTTTTTGTTATATGCCGGGCAGGTTGTTTACTAAATGAGTTTTTAATACTTTTTTATGTTTTCCTTTACTTTGTTTTTAAAAAAACGCCATTTTCATAGTGAAAAACCAATTTCAAAGACAAAAACAACAAATTATATGCAATATTTTCTACAATTTGCGCACAGAAACTTATTCTGAAAGGACACTCTTCCTCCGATCAGGATAATAAGATCCAGAGAAGCTTCGCCCAATTGTTTGCAACAAAACCAAAATAAAAATCTCCAAAAAACCATCATTTTCATAGAGAAAAACAAATTTTAAGAACAAGTGGACTCAGTGTAATTATTTTTGCCTCCTATTTTCTGAGAAAACTGGTCGCCTGGTGTAAAAAGTTGATTTTCTTGCATTTTTGGTTCAAATTTCGGATTTGTCGGTTTTTTGTTTGTATTTTTGCATATATTTTGGTTGCCGATTTATTATTTATTCTTTGAGCGCTCTTTCTTAGCCTTTTCTTGTGGATTTTTTATGTTATATGCTGGGCAGGTGGTTTACTAAATGAGTTTTTAATACTTTTTTATATTTTCCTTTACTTTGTTTTTTAAAAAACGCCATTTTCATAGTGAAAAACCAATTTCAAAAACAAAAACAACAAATTATATGCAATATTTTCTGCAATTTGCCCACAGAAATTTATTCTGAAAGGACACTCTTCCTTCGATCAGGATAATAAGATCCAGAGAAGCTTCGCCCAGTTGTTTGCAACAAAACCAATATAAAAATCTCCACAAAACCATCATTTTCATAGAGAAAAACAAATTTTAAGAACAAGTGGACTCAGTGTGTTTATTTTTGCCTCCTATTTTCTGAGAAAACTTGTCGTCTGGTGTAAAAAGTTAATTTTCTTGCATTTTTGGTTCAAATTTCGGATTTGTCGGGTTTTTGTTTGGATTTTTGCATATCTTTTAATTGCAGATTTATTATTTATTCTTTGAGCGCTCTTTCTTAGCCTTTTCTTGTGGATTTTTTTTTATATATGCCGGGCAGGTGGTTTAGCAAATGTTTTTTTAATACTTTTTAATGTTTTCCTTTATTTTGTTTTTAAAAAAACGCCATTTTCATAGTAACAAACTAATTTCAAAGACAAAAACAACAATTTATATGCAATATTTTCTGCAATTTGCCCACAGAAATTTATTCTGAAAGGACACTCTTCCTCCGATCAGGATATTAGGATCCAAAAAAGCTTCGCCCAGTTGCTTGCAACAAAACCAAAATAAAAATCTCCAAAAAACCATCATTTTCATAGAGAAAAACAAATTTTAAGAACAAGTGGACTCACTGTGTTTATTTTTGCCTCCTATTTTCTGAGAAAACCTGTCGTCTGGTGTAAAAAGTTAATTTTCTTGCATTTTTGGTTCAAATTTCGGATTTGTCGGGTTTTTGTTTGGATTTTTGCATATCTTTTGATTGCAGATTTATTATTTATTCTTCGAGCGCTCTTTCTTAATTTTTTCTTGTGGATTTTTTTTTATATATGCCGGGCAGGTGGTTTAGCAAATGTTTTTTTAATACTTTTTAATGTTTTCCTTTATTTTATTTAAAAAAAAACGCCATTTTCATAGTGAAAAACCAATTTCAAAGACAAAAACAACAAATTATATGCAATTTTTTCTACAATTTGCCCACAGGAATTTATTCTGAAAGGACACTCTTCCTCCGATCAGGATAATAAGATCCAGAGAAGCTTCACCCAATTGTTTGCAACAAAACCAAAATAAACATCTCCAAAAAACCATCATTTTCATAGCGAAAAACAAATTTTAAGAACAAGTGGACTCAGTGTAATTATTTTTGCCTCCTATTTTCTGATAAAACTGGTGGCCTGGTGTAAAAAGTTGATTTTCTTGCATTTATGGTTCAAATTTCGGATTTGTCGGGTTTTTTGTGTGGATTTTTGCATATATTTTGATTGCCGATTTATTATTTATTATTTGAGCGCTCTTTCTTAGCCTTTTCTTGTGGATTTTTTTTGTTATATGCCGGGCAGGTGGTTTAGCAAATCTTTTTTTAATACTTTTTAATGTTTTCCTTTATTTTGTTTTTAAAGAAAACGCCATTTTCATAGTGAAAACCCAATTTCAAAGACAAAAACAACAAATTATATGCAATATTTTCTACAATTTGCCCACAGAAATTTATTCTGAAAGGACACTCTACCTCCGATCAGGATAATAAGATCCAGAGAAGCTTCGTCCAGTTGTTTGCAACAAAACCAAAATAAAAATCTTCAAAAAACCATCATTTTCATAGAGAAAAACAAATTTTAAGAACAAGTGGACTCAGTGTAATTATTTTTGCCTCCTATTTTCTGAGAAAACTGGTCGCCTGGTGTAAAAAGTTGATTTTCTTGCATTTTTGGTTCAAATTTCGGATTTGTCGGGTTTTTTGTTTGGATTTTTGCATATTTCGGTTGCCGATTTATTATTTATTCTTTGAGCGCTCTTTCTTGGCCTTTTCTTGTGGATTTTTTTTTGTTATATCTCGGGCAGGTGGTTTACTAAATGAGTTTTTAATACTTTTTTAAGTTTTTCTTTACTTTGTTTTTAAAAAAACACCATTTTAATAGTGAAAAACCAACTTCAAAGACAAAAACAACAAATTATATGCAATATTTTCCACAATTTGCCCACAGAAATTTGTTCTGAAAGGACACTCTTCCTCCGATCAGGATAATAAGATCCAGAGAAGCTTCGCCCAGTTGTTTGCAACAAAACCAAAATAAAAATCTCCAAAAAACCATCATTTTCATAGAGAAAACCCAATTTTAAGAACAAGTGGACTCAGTGTGTTTATGTTTGCCTCCTATTTTCTGAGAAAACTGGTCGTCTGGTGTAAAAAGTTAATTTTCTTGCATTTTTGGTTCAAATTTCGGATTTGTCGGGTTTTTGTTTGGATTTTTGCATATCTTTTGATTGCCGATTTATTATTTATTCTTTGAGCGCTCTTTCTTAGCCTTTTATTGTGGATTTTTTTTGTTATATGCCGGGCAGGTGGTTTACTAAATGAGTTTTTAATACTTTTTTATGTTTTCCTTTACTTTTTTTTTAAAAAAAACGCCATTTTCATAGTGAAAAGCCAATTTCAAAGACAAAAACAACAAATTATATGCAATATTTTCTACAATTTGCCCACAGAAATTTATTCTGAAAGGATACTCTTCCTCCGATCAGGATAATAAGATCCAGAGAAGCTTCGCCCAATTGTTTGCAACAAAACCAAAATAAAAATCTCCAAAAAACCATCATTTTCGTAGAGAAAAACAAATTTTAAGAACAAGTGGACTCAGTGTGTTTATTTTTGCCTCCTATTTTCTGAGAAAACTGGTCGCCTGGTGTATAAAGTTGATTTTCTTGCATTTTTGGTTCAAATTTCGGATTTGTCGGGTTTTTTGTTTGGATTTTTGCATATATTTTGGTTGCCGATTTATTATTTATTCTTTGAGCGCTCTTTCTAAGCCTTTTCTTGTGGATTTTTTTTGTTATATGCCGGGAAGGTAGTTTAGCAAATGTTTTTTTAATACTTTTTTATGTTTTTCTTTATTTTGTTTAAAAAAAAACGCCATTTTCATAGTGAAAAACCAATTTCACAGACAAAAACAACAAATTATATACAATATTTTCTACAATTTGCCCACAGAAATTTATTCTGAAAGGACACTCTTCCTCCGATCAGGATAATAAGATCCAGAGAAGCTTCGCCCAATTGTTTGCAACAAAACCAAAATAAAAATCTCCGAAAAACCATCCTTTTCATAGAGAAAAACAAATTTTAAGAACAAGTGGACTCAGTGTGTTTATTTTTGCCTCCTATTTTCTGAGTAAACTGGTCGCCTGGTGTAAAAAGTTGATTTTCTTGCATTTTTGGTTCAAATTTCGGATTTGTCGGGTTTTTTGTTTGGATTTTTGCATATATTTTGGTTGCCGATTTATTATTTATTCTTTGAGCGCTCTTTCTTAGCCTTTTCTTGTGGATTTTTTTTGTTTTATGCCGGGCAGGTGGTTTAGCAAATGTTTTTTAATACTTTTTAATGTTTTCCTTTATTTTGTTTAAAAAAAACGCCATTTTCATAGTAAAAAACCAATTTCAAAGACAAAAACAACAAATTATATGCAATATTTTCTACAATTTGCCCACAGAAATTTATTCTGAAAGGACACTCTTCCTCCGATCAGGATAATAAGATCCAGAGAAGCTTCGCCCAAGTGTTTGCAACAAAACCAAAATAAAAATCTCCAAAAAACCATCATTTTCATAGAGAAAAATAAATTTTAAGAACAAGTGGACTCAGTGTGTTTATTTTTGCCTCCTATTTTCTGAGAAAACTGGTCGCCTGGTGTAAAAAGTTGATTTTCTTGCATTTTTGGTTCAAATTTCGGATTTATCGGGTTTTTGTTTGGATTTTTGCATATATTTTGGTTGCCGATTTATTATTTATTCTTTGAGCGCTCTTTCTTAGCCTTTTATTGTGGACTTTTTTTTGTTATATGCCGGGCAGGTGGTTTACTAAATGTTTTTTTAATACTTTTTAATGTTTTCCTTTATTTTGTTTAAAAAAAATGCCATTTTCATAGTGCAAAACCAATTTCAAAGACAAAAACAACAAATTATATACAATATTTTCTACAATTGGCCCACAGAAATTTATTCTGAAAGGACACTCTTCCTCCGATCAGGATAATAAGATCCAGAGAAGCTTCGCCCAGTTGTTTGCAACAAAACCAAAATAAAAATCTCCAAAAAACCATCATTTTCATAGAGAAAAACAAATTTTAAGAACAAGTGGACGCAGTGTAATTATTTTTGCGTCCTATTTTCTGAGAAAACTGGTCGTCTGGTGTTAAAAGTTGATTTTCTTGCATTTTTGTTTCAAATTTCGGATTTGTCGGGTTTTTTGTTTGGATTTTTGCATATATTTTGATTGCCGATTTATTATTTATTCTTTGAGCGCTCTTTCTTAGCCTTTTCTTGTGGATTTTTTTTGTTATATGCAGGGCAGGTGGTTTAGGAAATAAGTTTTAAATACTTTTTTATGTTTTCCTTTATTTTGTTTTTAAAGAAAACGCCATTTTCATTGTGAAAAACCAATTTCAAAGACAAAAACAACAAATTATATGCAATATTTTCTACAATTTGCCCACAGAAATTTATTCTGAGAGGACACTCTTCCTCCGATCAGGATAATAAGATCCAGAGGAGCTTCGCCCAGTTGTTTGCAACAAAACCAAAATAAAAATATCCAAAAAACCATCATTTTCATAGAGAAAAACAAATTTTAAGAACAAGTGGTTTCAGTGTAATTATTTTTGCCTCCTATTTTCTGAGAAAACTGGTCGCCTGGTGTAAAAAGTTGATTTTCTTGTATTTTTGGTTCAAATTTCGGATTTGTCAGGTTTTTTGTTTGGATTTTTGCATATATTTTGGTTGCCGATTTATTATTTATTCTTTGAGCGCTCTTTCTTAGCCTTTTCTTGTGGATTTTTTTTGTTATATGCCGGGCAGGTGGTTTAGCAAATGTTTTTTCAATACTTTTTAATGTTTTCCTTTATTTTGTTTTTAAAGAAAACGCCATTTTAATAGTGAAAAACCAATTTCTAAGACAAAAACAACAAATTATATGCAATATTTTCTACAATTTGCCCACAGAAATTTATTCTGAAAGAACACTCTTCCACCGATCAGGATAATAAGATCCAGAGAAGCTTCGCCCAGTTGTTTGCAACAAAACCAAAATAAAAATCTCCAAAAAACCATCATTTTAATAGAGAAAAACAAATTTTAAGAACAAGTGGACTCAGTGTAATTATTTTTGCCTCCTATTTTGTGAGGAAACTGGTCGCCTGTTGTAAAAAGTTGATTTTCTTGCATTTTTGGTTCAAATTTCGGATTTGTCGGGTTTTTTGTTTGGATTTTTGCATATATTTTGGTTGCCGATTTATTATTTATTCTTTGAGCGCTCTTTCTTAGCCTTTTATTGTGGATTTTTTTGTTATATGCCGGGCAGGTGGTTTACTAAATGAGTTTTTAATACTTTTTTATGTTTTCCTTTATTTCGTTTAGAAAAAACGCTATTTTTATAGTGAAAAACCAATTTCAAAGACAAAAACAACAAATTATATGCAATATTTTCTACAATTTGCCCACAGAAATTTATTCTGAAAGGACACTTTTCCTCCGATCAGGATAATAAGATCCAGAAAAGCTTCGCCCAGTTGTTTGCAACAAAACCAAAATAAAAATCTCCAATAAACTATCATTTTCATAGAGAAAAACAAATTTTAAGAACAAGTGGACGCAGTGTAATTATTTTTGCTTCCTATTTTCTGAGAAAACTGGTCGCCTGGAGTAAAACGATGATTTTCTTGCATTTTTGGTTCAAATTTCGGATTTGTCGGGTTTTTTGTTTGGATTTTTGCATATATTTTGGTTGCCGATTTATTATTAATTCTTTGAGCGCTCTTTCTTAGCCTTTTACTGTGGATTTTTTTTGTTATGTGCCGGGCAGGTGGTTTACTAAATGAGTTTTTAATACTTTTTTATGTTTTCCTTTATTTTGTTTTAAAAAAAAAACTACATTTTCATAGTGAAAAACCAATTTCAAAGACAAAAACAACAAATTATATGCAATATTTTCTACAATTTGCCCACAGAAATTTATTCTGAAAGGACACTCTTCCTCCGATCAGGATAATAAGATCCAGAGAAGCTTCGCCCAGTTGTTTGCAACAAAACCAAAATAAAAATCTCCAATAAACCATCATTTTCATAGAGAAAAACAAATTTTAAGAGCAAGTGGACGCAGTGTAATTATTTTTGCTTCCTATTTTCTGAGAAAACTGGTCGCCTGGAGTAAAACGATGATTTTCTTGCATTTTTGGTTCAAATTTCGGATTTGTCGGGTTTTTTGTTTGGATTTTTGCATATATTTTGGTTGCCGATTTATTATTTATTCTTTAAGTGCTCTTTCTTAGCCTTTTCTTGTGGATTTTTTTGTTATATGCCGGGCAGGTGGCTTAGCAAATGAGTTTTTAATACTTTTTTATGTTTTTCTTTACTTTGTTTTTAAAAAAACGCCATTTTTATAGTGAAAAACCAATTTCAAAGACAAAAACAACAAATTATATGCAATATTTTCTACAATTTGCCCACAGAAATTTATTCTGAAAGGACACTCTTCCTCCGATTAGGATAATAAGATCCAGAGAAGCTTCACCCAATTGCTTGCAACAAAACCAAAATAAAAATCTCCAAAAAACCATCATTTTCATAGAGAAAAACAAATTTTAAGAACAAGTGGACTCAGTGTAATAACTTTTGCCTCCTATTTTATGATAAAACTGGTCGTCTGGTGTAAAAAGTTGATTTTCTTGCATTTTTGGTTCAAATTTCGGATTTGTCGGGTTTTTTGTTTGGATTTTTGCATATATTTTGGTTGCCGATTTATTATTTATTCTTTGAGCGCTCTTTCTTAGCCTTTTATTGTGGATTTTTTTTGTTATATGCCGGGCAGGTGGTTTACTAAATGAGTTTTATATGCAATATTTTGCATATAAAAAACAACAAATTATATGCAATATTTTCTAAAATTTGCCCATATTTTATAAAAACAACAAATTATATGCAATATTTTCTACAATTTGCCCACAGAAATTTATTCTGAAAGGACACTCTTCCTCCGATCAGGATAATAAGATCCAGAGAAGCTTCGCCCAGTTGTTTGCAACAAAACCAAAATAAAAATCTCCAAAAAACCATCATTTTCATAGAAAAAAACAAATTTTAAGAACAAGTGGACTCAGTGTAATAACTTTTGCCTCCTATTTTCTGAGAAAACTGGTCGTCTGGTGTAAAAAGTTAATTTTCTTGCATTTTTGGTTCAAATTTCGGATTTGTCGGGTTTTTGTTTGGATTTTTGCATATCTTTTGATTGCCGATTTATTATTTATTCTTTGAGCGCTTTTCTTAGCCTTTTATTGTGGATTTTTTTTGTTATATGCCGGGCAGGTGGTTTACTAAATGAGTTTTAAATACTTTTTTATGTTTTCCTTTACTTTGTTTTTCAAAAAAAACGCCATTTTCATAGTGAAAAGCCAATTTCAAAGACAAAAACAACAAATTATATGCAATATTTTCTACAATTTGCCCACAGAAATTTATTCTGAAAGGATACTCTTCCTCCGATCAGGATAATAAGATCCAGAGAAGCTTCGCCCAATTGTTTGCAACAAAACCAAAATAAAAATCTCCAAAAAACCATCATTTTAATAGAGAAAAACAAATTTTAATAACAAGTGGACTCAGTGTAATTATTTTTGCCTCCTATTTTCTGAGGAAACTGGTCGCCTGTTGTAAAAAGTTGATTTTCTTGCATTTTTGGTTCAAATTTCGGATTTGTCGGGTTTTTTGTTTGGATTTTTGCATATATTTTGGTTGCCGATTTATTATTTATTCTTTGAGCGCTCTTTCTTAGCCTTTTATTGTGGATTTTTTTTGTTATATGCCGGGCAGGTGGTTTACTAAATGAGTTTTTAATACTTTTTTATGTTTTCCTTTATTTTGTTTTAAAAAAAAAACTACATTTTCATAGTGAAAAACCAATTTCAAAGACAAAAACAACAAATTATATGCAATATTTTCTACAATTTGCCCACAGAAATTTATTCTGAAAGGACACTCTTCCTCCGATCAGGATAATAAGATCCAGAGAAGCTTCGCCCAGTTGTTTGCAACAAAACCAAAATAAAAATCTCCAAAAAACCATCATTTTCATAGAAAAAAACAAATTTTAAGAACAAGTGGACTCAGTGTAATAACTTTTGCCTCCTATTTTCTGATAAAACTGGTCGTCTGGTGTAACAAGTTGATTTTCTTGCATTTTTGGTTCAAATTTCGGATTTGTCGGGTTTTTTGTTTGGATTTTTGCATATATTTTGGTTGCCGATTTATTATTTATTCTTTGAGCGCTCTTTCTTAGCCTTTTATTGTGGATTTTTTTTGTTATATGCCGGGCAGGTTGTTTACTAAATGAGTTTTTAATACTTTTTTATGTTTTCCTTTACTTTGTTTTTAAAAAAACGCCATTTTCATAGTGAAAAACCAATTTCAAAGACAAAAACAACAAATTATATGCAATATTTTCTACAATTTGCCCACAGAAATTTATTCTGAAAGGATACTCTTCCTCCGATCAGGATAATAAGATCCAGAGAAGCTTCGCCCAATTGTTTGCAACAAAACCAAAATAAAAATCTCCAAAAAACCATCATTTTAATAGAGAAAAACAAATTTTAAGAACAAGTGGACTCAGTGTAATTATTTTTGCCTCCTATTTTCTGAGGAAACTGGTCGCCTGTTGTAAAAAGTTGATTTTCTTGCATTTTTGGTTCAAATTTCGGATTTGTCGGGTTTTTTGTTTGGATTTTTGCATATATTTTGGTTGCCGATTTATTATTTATTCTTTGAGCGCTCTTTCTTAGCCTTTTATTGTGGATTTTTTTTGTTATATGCCAGGCAGGTGGTTTACTAAATGACTTTTTAATACTTTTTTATGTTTTCCTTTATTTTGTTTTAAAAAAAAAACTACATTTTCATAGTGAAAAACCAATTTCAAAGACAAAAACAACAAATTATATGCAATATTTTCTACAATTTGCCCACAGAAATTTATTCTGAAAGGACACTCTTCCTCCGATCAGGATAATAAGATCCAGAGAAGCTTCGCCCAGTTGTTTGCAACAAAACCAAAATAAAAATCTCCAATAAACCATCATTTTCATAGAGAAAAACAAATTTTAAGAGCAAGTGGACGCAGTGTAATTATTTTTGCTTCCTATTTTCTGAGAAAACTGGTCGCCTGGAGTAAAACGATGATTTTCTTGCATTTTTGGTTCAAATTTCGGATTTGTCGGGTTTTTTGTTTGGATTTTTGCATATATTTTGGTTGCCGATTTATTATTTATTCTTTAAGTGCTCTTTCTTAGCCTTTTCTTGTGGATTTTTTTGTTATATGCCGGGCAGGTGGCTTAGCAAATGAGTTTTTAATACTTTTTTATGTTTTTCTTTACTTTGTTTTTAAAAAAACGCCATTTTCATAGTGAAAAACCAATTTCAAAGACAAAAACAACAAATTATATGCAATATTTTCTACAATTTGCCCACAGAAATTTATTCTGAAAGGACACTCTTCCTCCGATTAGGATAATAAGATCCAGAGAAGCTTCACCCAATTGCTTGCAACAAAACCAAAATAAAAATCTCCAAAAAACCATCATTTTCATAGAGAAAAACAAATTTTAAGAACAAGTGGACTCAGTGTAATAACTTTTGCCTCCTATTTTCTGATAAAACTGGTCGTCTGGTGTAAAAAGTTGATTTTCTTGCATTTTTGGTTCAAATTTCGGATTTGTCGGGTTTTTTGTTAGGATTTTTGCATATATTTTGGTTGCCGATTTATTATTTATTCTTTGAGCGCTCTTTCTTAGCCTTTTATTGTGGATTTTTTTTGTTATATGCCGGGCAGGTGGTTTACTAAATGAGTTTTTAATACTTTTTTATGTTTTCCTTTATTTTGTTTTAAAAAAAAAACGCCATTTTCATAGTGAAAAAACCAATTTCAAAGACAAAAACAAAAAATTATATGCAATATTTTCTACAATTTGCCCACAGAAATTTATTCTGAAAGGACACTCTTCCTCCGATCAGGATAATAAGATCCAGAGAAGCTTCGCCCAGTTGTTTGCAACAAAACCAAAATAAAAATCTCCAAAAAAACCATCATTTTCATAGAAAAAAACAAATTTTAAGAACAAGTGGACTCAGTGTAATAACTTTTGCCTCCTATTTTCTGATAAAACTGGTCGTCTGGTGTAACAAGTTGATTTTCTTGCATTTTTGGTTCAAATTTCGGATTTGTCGGGTTTTTTGTTTGGATTTTTGCATATATTTTGGTTGCCGATTTATTATTTATTCTTTGAGCGCTCTTTCTTAGCCTTTTATTGTGGATTTTTTTTGTTATATGCCGGTCAGGTTGTTTACTAAATGAGTTTTTAATACTTTTTTATGTTTTCCTTTACTTTGTTTTTAAAAAAACGCCATTTTCATAGTGAAAAACCAATTTCAAAGACAAAAACAACAAATTATATGCAATATTTTCTACAATTTGCCAACAGAAATTTATTCTGAAAGGACACTCTTCCTCCGATTAGGATAATAAGATCCAGAGAAGCTTCACCCCAATTGCTTGCAACAAAACCAAAATAAAAATCTCTAAAAAAACCATCATTTTCATAGAGAAAAACAAATTTTAAGAACAAGTGGACTCAGTGTAATAACTTTTGCCTCCTATTTTCTGATAAAACTGGTCGTCTGGTGTAAAAAGTTGATTTTCTTGCATTTTTGGTTCAAATTTCGGATTTGTCGGGTTTTTTGTTTGGATTTTTGCATATATTTTGGTAGCCGATTTATTATTTATTCTTTGAGCGCTCTTTCTTAGCCTTTTATTGTGGATTTTTTTTGTTATATGCCGGGCAGGTGGTTTACTAAATGAGTTTTTAATACTTTTTTATGTTTTCCTTTATTTTGTTTTAAAAAAAAAACGCCATTGTCATAGTGAAAAACCAATTTCAAAGACAAAAACAACAAATTATATGCAATATTTTCTACAATTTGCCCACAGAAATTTATCTGAAAGGACACTCTTCCTCCGATCAGGATAATAAGATCCAGAGAAGCTTCGCCCAGTTGTTTGCAACAAAACCAAAATAAAAATCTCCAAAAAACCATCATTTTCATAGAAAAAAACAAATTTTAAGAACAAGTGGACTCAGTGTAATAACTTTTGCCTCCTATTTTCTGATAAAACTGGTCGTCTGGTGTAAAAAGTTGATTTTCTTGCATTTTTGGTTCAAATTTCGGATTTGTCGTGTTTTTTGTTTGGATTTTTTCATATATTTTGGTTGCCGATTTATTATTTATTCTTTGAGCGCTCTTTTTTAGCCTTTTCTTGTGGATTTTTTTTGTTATATGCCGGGCAAGTGGTTTAGCAAATGTTTTTTTAATACTTTTTAATGTTTTCCTTTATTTTGTTTATAAAGAAAACGCCATTTACATAGTGAAAAACCAATTTCAAAGACAAAAACAACAAATTATATGCAATATTTTCTACAATTTGCCCACAGAAATTTATTCTGAAAGAACACTCTTCCTCCGATCAGGATAATAAGATCCAGAGAAGCTTCGCCCAGTTGTTTGCAACAAAACCAAAATAAAAGTCTCCAAAAAACCATCATTTTCATAGAGAAAAACAAATTTTAAGAACAAGTGGACTCAGTGTAATTATTTTTGCCTCCTATTTTCTGAGAAAACTGGTCGCCTGGTGTAAAACGATGATTTTCTTGTATTTTTGGTTCAAATTTCGGATTTGTCGGGTTTTTTGTTTGGATTTTTGCATATATTTTGGTTGCCGATTTATTATTTATTCTTTGAGCGCTCTTTTTTAGCCTTTTCTTGTGGATTTTTTTTGTTATATGCCGGGCAAGTGGTTTAGCAAATGTTTTTTTAATACTTTTTAATGTTTTCCTTTATTTTGTTTATAAAGAAAACGCCATTTACATAGTGAAAAACCAATTTCAAGGACAAAAACAACAAATTATATGCAATATTTTCTACAATTTGCCCACAGAAATTTATTCTGAAAGGACACTCTTCCTCCGATCAGGATAATAAGATCCAGAGAAGCTTCGCCCAATTGTTTGCAACAAAACCAAAATAAAAATCTCCAAAAAACTATCATTTTCATAGAGAAAAACAAATTTTAAGAACAAGTGGACTCAGTGTAATTATTTTTGCCTCCTATTTTCTGAGAAAACTGGTCGTCTGGTGTAAAAAGTTGATTTTCTTGCATTTTTGGTTCAAATTTCGGATTTGTCGGGTTTTTTGTTTGGATTTTTGCATATATTTTGGTTGCCGATTTATTATTTATTCTTTGAGCGCTCTTTCTTAGCCTTTTATTGTGGATTTTTTTTGTTATGTGCCGGGCAGGTGGTTTACTAAATGAGTTTTTAATACTTTTTTATGTTTGCCTTTATTTCGTTTAAAAAAAAACGCTATTTTCATAGTGAAAAACCAATTTCAAAGACAAAAACAACAAATTATATGCAATATTTTCTACAATTTGCCCACAGAAATTTATTCTGAAAGGACACTCTTCCTCCGATCAGGATAATAAGATCCAGAGAAGCTTCGCCCAGTTGTTTGCAACAAAACCAAAATAAAAATATCCAAAAAAACATCATTTTCATAGAGAAAAACAAATTTTAAGAATAAGTGGACTCAGTGTAATTATTTTTGCCTCCTATTTTCTGAGAAAACTGGTCGCCTGGTGTAAAAAGTTGATTTTCTTGCATTTTTGGTTCAAATTTCGGATTTGTTGGGTTTTTTGTTTGGATTTTTGCATATATTTTGGTTGCCGATTTATTATTTATTCTTTGAGCGCTCTTTCTTAGCCTTTTATTGTGGATTTTTTTTGTTATGTGCCGGGCAGGTGGTTTACTAAATGAGTTTTTAATACTTTTTTATGTTTGCCTTTATTTCGTTTAAAAAAAAACGCTATTTTCATAGTGAAAAACCAATTTCAAAGACAAAAACAACAAATTATATGCAATATTTTCTACAATTTGCCCACAGAAATTTATTCTGAAAGGACACTCTTCCTCCGATCAGGATAATAAGATCCAGAAAAGCTTCGCCCAGTTGTTTGCAACAAAACCAAAATAAAAATCTCCAATAAACCATCATTTTCATAGAGAAAAACAAATTTTAAGAACAAGTGGACGCAGCGTAATTATTTTTGCTTCCTATTTTCTGAGAAAACTGGTCGCCTGGAGTAAACCGATAATTTTCTTGCATTTTTGGTTCAAATTTCGGATTTTTCGGGTTTTTTGTTTGGATTTTTGCATATATTTTGGTTGCCGATTTATTATTTATTCTTTGAGCGCTCTTTCTTAGCCTTTTGTTGTGGATTTTTTTTGTTATATGCCGTGCAGGTGGTTTACTAAATGAGTTTATAATACTTTTTTATGTTTTCCTTTATTTTGTTTTAAAAAAAAAAACTGCATTTTCATAGTGAAAAACCAATTTCAAAGACAAAAACAACAAATTATATGCAATATTTTCTACAATTTGCCCACAGAAATTTATTATGAAAGGACACTCTTCCTCCGATCAGGATAATAAGATCCAGAGAAGCTTCACCCAGTTGTTTGCAACAAAACCAAAATAAAAATCTCCAAAAAACCATTATTTTCATAGAGAAAAACAAATTTTAAGAACAAGTGGACTCAGTGTAATAATTTTTGCCTCCTATTTTCTGCGAAA
The DNA here is from genome assembly GCA_958298945.1 of Atherix ibis. Classification (NCBI taxonomy): domain Eukaryota; kingdom Metazoa; phylum Arthropoda; class Insecta; order Diptera; family Athericidae; genus Atherix; species Atherix ibis. The sequence continues at coordinate 998,418 of CATQJD010000111.1, forward strand.
ACTGGTCGCCTGGTGTAAAAAGTTGATTTTCTTGCATTTTTGGTTCAAATTTCGGATTTGTCGGGTTTTTTGTTTGGATTTTTGCATATATTTTGGTTGCCGATTTATTATTTATTCTTTGAGCGCTCTTTCTTAGCCTTTTATTGTGGATTTTTTTTGTTATATGCCGGGCAGGTGGTTTACTAAATGAGTTTTTAATACTTTTTTATGTTTTCCTTTATTTCGTTTAAAAAAAACGCTATTTTCATAGTGAAAAACCAATTTCCAAGACAAAAACAACAAATTATATGCAATATTTTCTACAATTTGCCCACAGAAATTTATTCTGAAAGGACACTCTTCCTCCGATCAGGATAATAAGATCCAGAGAAGCTTCGCCCAGTTGTTTGCAACAAAACCAAAATAAAAATCTCCAATAAACCATCATTTTCATAGAGAAAAACAAATTTTAAGAGCAAGTGGACGCAGTGTAATTATTTTTGCTTCCTATTTTCTGAGAAAACTGGTCGCCTGGAGTAAAACGATGATTTTCTTGCATTTTTGGTTCAAATTTCGGATTTGTCGGGTTTTTTGTTTGGATTTTTGCATATATTTTGGTTGCCGATTTATTATTTATTCTTTAAGCGCTCTTTCTTAGCCTTTTCTTGTGGATTTTTTTGTTATATGCCGGGCAGGTGGCTTAGCAAATGAGTTTTTAATACTTTTTTATGTTTTCCTTTACTTTGTTTTTAAAAAAACGCCATTTTCATAGTAAAAAACCAATTTCAAAGACAAAAACAACAAATTATATGCAATATTTTCTACAATTTGCCCACAGAAATTTATTCTGAAAGGACACTCTTCCTCCGATCAGGATAATAAGATCCAGAAAAGCTTCGCCCAGTTGTTTGCAACAAAACCAAAATAAAAATCTCCAATAAACCATCATTTTCATAGAGAAAAACAAATTTTAAGAACAAGTGGACGCAGTGTAATTATTTTTGCTTCCTATTTTCTGAGAAAACTGGTCGCCTGGAGTAAAACGATGATTTTTTTGCATTTTTGGTTCAAATTTCGGATTTGTCGGGTTTTTTGTTTGGATTTTTGCATATATTTTGGTTGCCGATTTATTATTTATTCTTTGAGCGCTCTTTCTTAGCCTTTTATTGTGGATTTTTTTTGTTATATGCCGGGCAGGTGGTTTACTAAATGAGTTTTTAATACTTTTTTATGTTTTCCTTTATTTTGTTTTAAAAAAAAAATGCCATTTTCATAGTGAAAAACCAATTTCAAAGACAAAAACAACAAATTATATGCAATATTTTCTACAATTTGCCCACAGAAATTTATTCTGAAAGGACACTCTTCCTCCGATCAGGATAATAAGATCCAGAGAAGCTTCGCCCAGTTGTTTGCAACAAAACCAAAATAAAAATCTCCAAAAAACCATCATTTTCATAGAAAAAAACAAATTTTAAGGACAAGTGGACTCAGTGTAATAACTTTTGCCTCCTATTTTCTGATAAAACTGGTCGTCTGGTGTAAAAAGTTGATTTTCTTGCATTTTTGGTTCAAATTTCGGATTTGTCGGGTTTTTTGTTTGGATTTTTGCATATATTTTGGTTGCCGATTTATTATTTATTCTTTGAGCGCTCTTTCTTAGCCGTTTATTGTGGATTTTTTTTGTTATATGCCGGGCAGGTTGTTTACTAAATGAGTTTTTAATACTTTTTTATGTTTTCCTTTACTTTGTTTTTAAAAAAACGCCATTTTCATAGTGAAAAACCAATTTCAAAGACAAAAACAACAAATTATATGCAATATTTTCTACAATTTGCCCACAGAAATTTATTCTGAAAGGACACTCTTCCTCCGATTAGGATAATAAGATCCAGAGAAGCTTTACCCAATTGCTTGCAACAAAACCAAAATAAAAATCTCCAAAAAACCATCATTTTCATAGAGAAAAACAAATTTTAAGAACAAGTGGACTCAGTGTAATAACTTTTGCCTCCTATTTTCTGATAAAACTGGTCGTCTGGTGTAAAAAGTTGATTTTCTTGCATTTTTGGTTCAAATTTCGGATTTGTCGGGTTTTTTGTTTGGATTTTTGCATATATTTTGGTTGCCGATTTATTATTTATTCTTTGAGCGCTCTTTCTTAGCCTTTTATTGTGGATTTTTTTTGTTATATGCCGGGCAGGTGGTTTACTAAATGAGTTTTTAATACTTTTTTATGTTTTCCTTTATTTTTTTTTAAAAAAAAACGCCATTTTCATAGTGAAAAACCAATTTCAAAGACAAAAACAACAAATTAAATGCAATATTTTCTACAATTTGCCCACAGAAATTTATTCTGAAAGGACACTCTTCCTCCGATCAGGATAATAAGATCCAGAGAAGCTTCGCCCAGTTGTTTGCAACAAAACCAAAATAAAAATCTCCAAAAAACCATCATTTTCATAGAAAAAAACAAATTTTAAGAACAAGTGGACTCAGTGTAATAACTTTTGCCTCCTATTTTCTGATAAAACTGGTCGTCTGGTGTAAAAAGTTGATTTTCTTGCATTTTTGGTTCAAATTTCGGATTTGTCGGGTTTTTTGTTTGGATTTTTGCATATATTTTGGTTGCCGATTTATTATTTATTCTTTGAGCGCTCTTTCTTAGCCTTTTATTGTGGATTTTTTTTGTTATATGCCGGGCAGGTGGTTTACTAAATGAGTTTTTAATACTTTTTTATGTTTTCCTTTATTTTGTTTTAAAAAAAAAACGCCATTTTCATAGTGAAAAACCAATTTCAAAGACAAAAACAACAAATTATATGCAATATTTTCTACAATTTGCCCACAGAAATTTATTCTGAAAGGACACTCTTCCTCCGATCAGGATAATAAGATCCAGAGAAGCTTCGCCCAGTTGTTTGCAACAAAACCAAAATAAAAATCTCCAAAAAACCATCATTTTCATAGAAAAAAACAAATTTTAAGAACAAGTGGACTCAGTGTAATAACTTTTGCCTCCTATTTTCTGATAAAACTGGTCGTCTGGTGTAAAAAGTTGATTTTCTTGCATTTTTGGTTCAAATTTCGGATTTGTCGGGTTTTTTGTTTGGATTTTTTCATATATTTTGGTTGCCGATTTATTATTTATTCTTTGAGCGCTCTTTCTTAGCCTTTTCTTGTGGATTTTTTTTGGTTATATGCCGGGCAGGTGGTTTAGCAAATGTTTTTTTAAAACTTTTTAATGGTTTCCTTTATTTTGTTTTTAAAGAAAACGCCATTTTCATAGTGAAAAACCAATTTCAAAGACAAAAACAACAAATTATATGCAATATTTTCTACAATTTGCCCACAGAAATTTATTCTGAAAGAACACTCTTCCTCCGATCAGGATAATAAGATCCAGAGAAGCTTCGCCCAGTTGTTTGCAACAAAACCAAAATAAAAGTCTCCAAAAAACCATCATTTTCATAGAGAAAAACAAATTTTAAGAACAAGTGGACTCAGTGTAATTATATTTGCCTCCTATTTTCTGAGAAAACTGGTCGCCTGGTGTAAAACGATGATTTTCTTGTATTTTTGGTTCAAATTTCGGATTTGTCGGGTTTTTTGTTTGGATTTTTGCATATATTTTGGTTGCCGATTTATTATTTATTCTTTGAGCGCTCTTTTTTAGCCTTTTCTTGTGGATTTTTTTTGTTATATGCCGGGCAAGTGGTTTAGCAAATGTTTTTTTAATACTTTTTAATGTTTTCCTTTATTTTGTTTATAAAGAAAACGCCATTTACATAGTGAAAAACCAATTTCAAGGACAAAAACAACAAATTATATGCAATATTTTCTACAATTTGCCCACAGAAATTTATTCTGAAAGGACACTCTTCCTCCGATCAGAATAATAAGATCCAGAGAAGCTTTGCCCAATTGTTTGCAACAAAACCAAAATAAAAATCTCCAAAAAACCATCATTTTCATAGAGAAAAACAAATTTTAAGAACAAGTGGACTCAGTGTAATAACTTTTGCCTCCTATTTTCTGATAAAACTGGTCGTCTGGTGTAAAAAGTTGATTTTCTTGCATTTTTGGTTCAAATTTCGGATTTGTCGGGTTTTTTGTTTGGATTTTTGCATATATTTTGGTTGCCGATTTATTATTTATTCTTTGAGCGCTCTTTCTTAGCCTTTTATTGTGGATTTTTTTTGTTATATGCCGGGCAGGTGGTTTACTAAATGAGTTTTTAATACTTTTTTATTTTTTCCTTTATTTTGTTTTAAAAAAAAAACGCCATTTTCATAGTGAAAAACCAATTTCAAAGACAAAAACAACAAATTATATGCAATATTTTCTACAATTTGCCCACAGAAATTTATTCTGAAAGGACACTCTTCCTCTGATCAGGATAATAAGATCCAGAGAAGCTTCGCCCAGTTGTTTGCAACAAAACCAAAATAAAAATCTCCAAAAAACCATCATTTTCATAGAAAAAAGCAAATTTTAAGAACAAGTGGACTCAGTGTAATAACTTTTGCCTCCTATTTTCTGATAAAACTGGTCGTCTGTTGTAAAAAGTTGATTTTCTTGCATTTTTGGTTCAAATTTCGGATTTGTCGGGTTTTTTGTTTGGATTTTTTCATATATTTTGGTTGCCGATTTATTATTTATTCTTTGAGCGCTCTTTCTTAGCCTTTTCTTGTGGATTTTTTTTGGTTATATGCCGGCCAGGTGGTTTAGCAAATGTTTTTTTAAGACTTTTTAATGTTTTCCTTTATTTTGTTTTTAAAGAAAACGCCATTTTTATAGTGAAAAACCAATTTCAAAGACAAAAACAACAAATTATATGCAATATTTTCTACAATTTGCCCACAGAAATTTATTCTGAAAGAACACTCTTCCTCCGATCAGGATAATAAGATCCAGAGAAGCTTCGCCCAGTTGTTTGCAACAAAACCAAAATAAAAGTCTCCAAAAAACCATCATTTTCATAGAGAAAAACAAATTTTAAGAACAAGTGGACTCAGTGTAATTATTTTTGCCTCCTATTTTCTGAGAAAACTGGTCGCCTGGTGTAAAACGATGATTTTCTTGTATTTTTGGTTCAAATTTCGGATTTGTCGGGTTTTTTGTTTGGATTTTTGCATATATTTTGGTTGCCGATTTATTATTTATTCTTTGAGCGCTCTTTTTTAGCCTTTTCTTGTGGATTTTTTTTGTTATATGCCGGGCAAGTGGTTTAGCAAATGTTTTTTTAATACTTTTTAATGTTTTCCTTTATTTTGTTTATAAAGAAAACGCCATTTACATAGTGAAAAACCAATTTCAAGGACAAAAACAAAAAATTATATGCAATATTTTCTACAATTTGCCCACAGAAATTTATTCTGAAAGGACACTCTTCCTCCGATCAGGATAATAAGATCCAGAGAAGCTTCGCCCAATTGTTTGCAACAAAACCAAAATAAAAATCTCCAAAAAACTATCATTTTCATAGAGAAAAACAAATTTTAAGAACAAGTGGACTCAGTGTAATTATTTTTGCCTCCTATTTTCTGAGAAAACTGGTCGTCTGGTGTAAAAAGTTGATTTTCTTGCATTTTTGGTTCAAATTTCGGATTTGTCGGGTTTTTTGTTTGGATTTTTGCATGTATTTTGGTTGCCGATTTATTATTTATTCTTTGAGCGCTCTTTCTTAGCCTTTTATTGTGGATTTTTTTTGTTTTATCCGGGCAGGTGGTTTACTAAATGAGTTTTTAATACTTTTTTATGTTTTCCTTTATTTTGTTTAAAAAAAAAAACGCCATTTTCATAGTGAAAAACCAATTTCAAAGACAAAAACAACAAATTATATGCAATATTTTCTACAATTTGCCCACAGAAATTTATTCTGAAAGGACACTCTTCCTCCGATCAGGATAATAAGATCCAGAGAAGCTTTGCCCAGTTGTTTGCAACAAAACCAAAATAAAAATCTCCAAAAAACCATCATTTTCATAGAGAAAAACAAATTTTAAGAACAAGTGGACTCAGTGTAATTATTTTTGCCTCCTATTTTCTGAGAAAACTGGTCGCCTGGTGTAAAAAGTTGATTTTCTTGCATTTATGGTTCAAATTTCGGATTTGTCGGTTTTTTTGTTTGGATTTTTGCATATATTTTGGTTGCCGATTTATTATTTATTCTTTGAGCGCTCTTTCTTAGCCTTTTCTTGTGGATTTTTTTTGTTATATGCCGGGCAGGTGGTTTACTAAATGAGTTTTTAATACTTTTTTATGTTTTCCTTTATTTTGTTTAAAAAAAAAAAACGCCATTTTCATAGTGAAAAACTAATTTCAAAGACAAAAACAACAAATTATATGCAATATTTTCTACAATTTGCCCACAGAAATTTATTCTGAAAGGACACTCTTCCTCCGATCAGGATAATAAGATCCAGAGAAGCTTCACCCAATTGTTTGCAACAAAACCAAAATAAAAATCTCCAAAAAACTATCATTTTCATAGAGAAAAACCAATTTTAAGAACAAGTGGACTCAGTGTAATTATTTTTGCTTCCTATTTTGTGAGAAAACTGGTCGCCTGGTGTAAAAAGTTGATTTTCTTGCATTTATGGTTCAAATTTCGGATTTGTCGGATTTTTTGTTTGGATTTTTGCATATATTTTGGTTGCCGATTTATTATTTATTCTTTGAGCGCTCTTTCTTAGCCTTTTCTTGTGGATTTTTTTTGTTATATGCCGGGCAGGTGGTTTACTAAATGAATTTTTAATACTTTTTATGTTTTCCTTTATTTTGTTTTTAAAAAAACTCCATTTTCATAGTGAAAAACCAATTTCAAAGACAGAAACAACAAATTATATGCAATATTTTCTACAATTTGCCCACAGAAATTTATTCTGAAATGACACTCTTCCTCCGATCAGGATAATAAGATCCAGAGAAGCTTCGCCCAGTTGTTTGCAACAAAACCAAAATAGAAATCTCCAAAAAACCATCATTTTCATAGAGAAAAACAAATTTTATGAACAAGTGGAAGCAGTATAATTATTTTTGCCTCCTATTTTCTGATAAAACTGGTCGTCTGTTGTAAAAAGTTGATTTTCTTGCATTTTTGGTTCAAATTTCGGATTTGTCGGGTTTTTTGTTTGGATTTTTGCATATATTTTGGTTGCCGATTTATTATTTATTCTTTGAGCGCTCTTTCTTAGACTTTTCTTGTGGATTTTTTTTGTTATATGCAGGGCAGGTGGTTTAGCAAATAAGTTTTAAATACTTTTTTATGTTTTCCTTTATTTTGTTTAAAAAGAAACGCCATTTTCATAGTGAAAAACCAATTTCAAAGATAAAAACAACAAATTATATGCAATATTTTCTACAATTTGCCCACAGAAATTTATTCTGAAAAAACACTCTTCCTCCGATCAGGATAATAAGATCCAGAGAAGCTTCGCCCAGTTGTTTGCAACAAAACCAAATTAAAGTCTCCAAAAAACCATCATTTTCATAGAGAAAAACAAATTTTAAGAACAAGTGGACTCAGTGTAATTATTTTTGCCTCCTATTTTCTGAGAAAACTGGTCGCCTGGTGTAAAACGATGATTTTCTTGTATTTTTGGTTCAAATTTCGGATTTGTCGGGTTTTTTGTTTGGATTTTTGCATATATTTTGGTTGCCGATTTATTATTTATTCTTTGAGCGCTCTTTTTTAGCCTTTTCTTGTGGATTTTTTTTTTTATATGCCGGGCAAGTGGTTTAGCAAATGTTTTTTTAATACTTTTTAATGTTTTCCTTTATTTTGTTTATAAAGAAAACGCCATTTACATAGTGAAAAACCAATTTCAAGGACAAAAACAACAAATTATATGCAATATTTTCTACAATTTGCCCACAGAAATTTATTCTGAAAGGACACTCTTCCTCCGATCAGGATAATAAGATCCAGAGAAGCTTCGCCCAATTGTTTGCAACAAAACCAAAATAAAAATCTCCAAAAAACTATCATTTTCATAGAGAAAAACAAATTTTAAGAACAAGTGGACTCAGTGTAATTATTTTTGCCTCCTATTTTCTGAGAAAACTGGTCGTCTGGTGTAAAAAGTTGATTTTCTTGCATTTTTGGTTCAAATTTCGGATTTGTCGGGTTTTTTGTTTGGATTTTTGCATGTATTTTGGTTGCCGATTTATTATTTATTCTTTGAGCGCTCTTTCTTAGCCTTTTATTGTGGATTTTTTTTGTTTTATCCGGGCAGGTGGTTTACTAAATGAGTTTTTAATACTTTTTTATGTTTTCCTTTATTTTGTTTAAAAAAAAAACGCCATTTTAATAGTGAAAAACCAATTTCAAAGACAAAAACAACAAATTATATGCAATATTTTCTACAATTTGCCCACAGAAATTTATTCTGAAAGGACACTCTTCCTCCGATCAGGATAATAAGATCCAGAGAAGCTTCGCCCAGTTGTTTGCAACAAAACCAAAATAAAAATCTCCAAAAAACCATCATTTTCATAGAGAAAAACAAATTTTAAGAACAAGTGGACTCAGTGTAATTATTTTTGCCTCCTATTTTCTGAGAAAACTGGTCGCCTGGTGTAAAAAGTTGATTTTCTTGCATTTATGGTTCAAATTTCGGATTTGTCGGTTTTTTTGTTTGGATTTTTGCATATATTTTGGTTGCCGATTTATTATTTATTCTTTGAGCGCTCTTTCTTAGCCTTTTCTTGTGGATTTTTTTTGTTATATGCCGGGCAGGTGGTTTACTAAATGAGTTTTTAATACTTTTTTATGTTTTCCTTTATTTTGTTTAAAAAAAAAACGCCATTTTCATAGTGAAAAACTAATTTCAAAGACAAAAACAACAAATTATATGCAATATTTTCTACAATTTGCCCACAGAAATTTATTTTGAAAGGACACTCTTCCTCCGATCAGGATAATAAGATCCAGAGAAGCTTCACCCAATTGTTTGCAACAAAACCAAAATAAAAATCTCCAAAAAACTATCATTTTCATAGAGAAAAACCAATTTTAAGAACAAGTGGACTCAGTGTAATTATTTTTGCTTCCTATTTTGTGAGAAAACTGGTCGCCTGGTGTAAAAAGTTGATTTTCTTGCATTTATGGTTCAAATTTCGGATTTGTCGGGTTTTTTGTTTGGATTTTTGCATATATTTTGGTTGCCGATTTATTATTTATTCTTTGACCGCTCTTTCTTAGCTTTTTCTTGTGGATTTTTTTTGTTATATGCCAGGCAGGTGGTTTAATAAATGAGTTTTTAATACTTTTTTATGTTTTCCTTTATTTTGTTTAAAAAAAAAGGCCATTTTCATAGTGAAAAACTAATTTCAAAGACAAAAACAACAAATTATATGCAATATTTTCTACAATTTGCCCACAGAAATTTATTCTGAAAGGACACTCTTCCTCCGATCAGTATAATAAGATCCAGAGAAGCTACACCCAATTGTTTGCAACAAAACCAAAATAAAAATCTCCAAAAAACTATCATTTTCATAGAGAAAAACTAATTTTAAGAACAAGTGGACTCAGTGTAATTATTTTGCCTCCTATTTTCTGAGAAAACTGGTCGCCTAGTGTAAAAAGTTGATTTTCTTGCATTTATGGTTCAAATTTCGGATTTGTCGGATTTTTTGTTTGGATTTTTGCATATATTTTGGTTGCCGATTTATTATTTATTCTTTGAGCGCTCTTTCTTAGCCTTTTCTTGTGGATTTTTTTTGTTATATGCCGGGCAGGTGGTTTAATAAATGAGTTTTTAATACTTTTTTATGTTTTCCTTTATTTTGTTTAAAAAAAAAGGCCATTTTCATAGTGAAAAACCAATTTCAAAGACAGAAACAACAAATTATATGCAATATTTTCTACAATTTGCCCACAGAAATTTATTCTGAAATGACACTCTTCCTCCGATCAGGATAATAAGATCCAGAGAAGCTTCGCCCAGTTGTTTGCAACAAAACCAAAATAGAAATCTCCAAAAAACCATCATTTTCATAGAGAAAAACAAATTTTATGAACAAGTGGAAGCAGTGTAATTATTTTTGCCTCCTATTTTCTGAGAAAACTGGTCGTCTGTTGTAAAAAGTTGATTTTCTTGCATTTTTGGTTCAAATTTCGGATTTGTCGGGTTTTTTGTTTGGATTTTTGCATATATTTTGATTGCCGATTTATTATTTATTCTTTGAGCGCTCTTTCTTAGCCTTTTCTTGTGGATTTTTTTTGTTATATGCAGGGCAGGTGGTTTAGCAAATAAGTTTTAAATACTTTTTTATGTTTTCCTTTATTTTGTTTAAAAAGAAACGCCATTTTCATAGTGAAAAACCAATTTCAAAGACAAAAACAACAAATTATATGCAATATTTTCTACAATTTGCCCACAAAAATTTATTCTGAGAGGACACTCTTCCTCCGATCAGGATAATAAGATCCAGAGAAGCTTCGCCCAGTTGTTTGCAACAAAACCAAAATAAAAATCTCCAATAAACCATCATTTTCATAGAGAAAAACAAATTTTAAGAGCAAGTGGACGCAGTGTAATTATTTTTGCTTCCTATTTTCTGACAAAACTGGTCGCCTGGATTAAAACGATGATTTTCTTGCATTTTTGGTTCAAATTTCGGATTTGTCGGGTTTTTTGTTTGGATTTTTGCATATATTTTGGTTGCCGATTTATTAATTATTCTTTGAGCGCTCTTTCTTAGCCTTTTATTGTGGATTTTTTTTGTTATATGCCGGGCAGGTGGTTTACTTAATGAGTTTTTAATACTTTTTTATGTTTTCCTTTATTTCGTTTAAAAAAAAACGCTATTTTCATAGTGAAAAACCAATTTCAAAGACAAAAACAACAAATTACATGCGATATTTTCTACAATTTGCCCACAGAAATTTATTCTGAAAGGACACTCTTCCTCCGATCAGGATAATAAGATCCAGAAAAGCTTCGCCCAGTTGTTTGCAACAAAACCAAAATAAAAATCTCCAATAAACCATCATTTTCATAGAGAAAAACAAATTTTAAGAACAAGTGGACGCAGTGTAATTATTTTTGCTTCCTATTTTCTGAGAAAACTGGTCGCCTGGAGTAAAACGATGATTTTTTTGCATTTTTGGTTCAAATTTCGGATTTGTCGGGTTTTTTGTTTGGATTTTTGCATATATTTTGGTTGCCGATTTATTATTTATTCTTTGAGCGCTCTTTCTTAGCCTTTTATTGTGGATTTTTTTTGTTATGTGCCGGGCAAATGGTTTACTAAATGAGTTTTTAATACTTTTTTATGTTTTCCTTTATTTCGTTTAAAAAAAAACGCTATTTTCATAGTGAAAAACCAATTTCAAAGACAAAAACAACAAATTATATGCAATATTTTCTACAATTTGCCCACAGAAATTTATTCTGAAAGGACACTCTTCCTCCGATCAGGATAATAAGATCCAGAAAAGCTTCGCCCAGTTGTTTGCAACAAAACCAAAATAAAAATCTCCAATAAACCATCATTTTCATAGAGAAAAACAAATTTTAAGAACAAGTGGACGCAGTGTAATTATGTTTGCCTCCTATTTTCTGAGAAAACTGGTCGCCTGGAGTAAAACGATGATTTTCTTGCATTTTTGGTTCAAATTTCGGATTTGTCGGGTTTTTTGTTTGGATTTTTGCATATATTTTGGTTGCCGATTTATTATTTATTCTTTGAGCGCTCTTTCTTAGCCTTTTGTTGTGGATTTTTTTTGTTATATGCCGGGCAGGTGGTTTACTAAATGAGTTTTTAATACTTTTTTATGTTTTCCTTTATTTTGTTTAAAAAAAAAAACGCCATTTTCATAGTGAAAAACCAATTTCAAAGACAAAAACAACAAATTATATGCAATATTTTCTACAATTTGCCCACAGAAATTTATTCTGAAAGGACACTCTTCCTCCGATCAGGATAATAAGATCCAGAAAAGCTTCGCCCAGTTGTTTGCAACAAAACCAAAATAAAAATCTCCAATAAACCATCATTTTCATAGAGAAAAACAAATTTTAAGAACAAGTGGACGCAGTGTAATTATTTTTGCTTCCTATTTTCTGAGAAAACTGGTCGCCTGGAGTAAAACGATGATTTTTTTGCATTTTTGGTTCAAATTTCGGATTTGTCGGGTTTTTTGTTTGGATTTTTGCATATATTTTGGTTGCCGATTTATTATTTATTCTTTGAGCGCTCTTTCTTAGCCTTTTATTGTGGATTTTTTTTGTTATGTGCCGGGCAAATGGTTTACTAAATGAGTTTTTAATACTTTTTTATGTTTTCCTTTATTTCGTTTAAAAAAAAACGCTATTTTCATAGTGAAAAACCAATTTCAAAGACAAAAACAACAAATTATATGCAATATTTTCTACAATTTGCCCACAGAAATTTATTCTGAAAGGACACTCTTCCTCCGATCAGGATAATAAGATCCAGAAAAGCTTCGCCCAGTTGTTTGCAACAAAACCAAAATAAAAATCTCCAATAAACCATCATTTTCATAGAGAAAAACAAATTTTAAGAACAAGTGGACGCAGTGTAATTATGTTTGCCTCCTATTTTCTGAGAAAACTGGTCGCCTGGAGTAAAACGATGATTTTCTTGCATTTTTGGTTCAAATTTCGGATTTGTCGGGTTTTTTGTTTGGATTTTTGCATATATTTTGGTTGCCGATTTATTATTTATTCTTTGAGCGCTCTTTCTTAGCCTTTTGTTGTGGATTTTTTTTGTTATATGCCGGGCAGGTGGTTTACTAAATGAGTTTTTAATACTTTTTTATGTTTTCCTTTATTTTGTTTAAAAAAAAAAACGCCATTTTCATAGTGAAAAACCAATTTCAAAGACAAAAACAACAAATTATATGCAATATTTTCTACAATTTGCCCACAGAAATTTATTCTGAAAGGACACTCTTCCTCCGATCAGGATAATAAGATCCAGAAAAGCTTCGCCCAGTTGTTTGCAACAAAACCAAAATAAAAATCTCCAATAAACCATCATTTTCATAGAGAAAAACAAATTTTAAGAACAAGTGGACGCAGTGTAATTATTTTTGCTTCCTATTTTCTGAGAAAACTGGTCGCCTGGAGTAAAACGATGATTTTTTTGCATTTTTGGTTCAAATTTCGGATTTGTCGGGTTTTTTGTTTGGATTTTTGCATATATTTTGGTTGCCGATTTATTATTTATTCTTTGAGCGCTCTTTCTTAGCCTTTTATTGTGGATTTTTTTGTTATGTGCCGGGCAAATGGTTTACTAAATGAGTTTTTAATACTTTTTTATGTTTTCCTTTATTTCGTTTAAAAAAAAACGCTATTTTCATAGTGAAAAACCAATTTCAAAGACAAAAACAACAAATTATATGCAATATTTTCTACAATTTGCCCACAGAAATTTATTCTGAAAGGACACTCTTCCTCCGATCAGGATAATAAGATCCAGAAAAGCTTCGCCCAGTTGTTTGCAACAAAACCAAAATAAAAATCTCCAATAAACCATCATTTTCATAGAGAAAAACAAATTTTAAGAACAAGTGGACGCAGTGTAATTATGTTTGCTTCCTATTTTCTGAGAAAACTGGTCGCCTGGAGTAAAACGATGATTTTCTTGCATTTTTGGTTCAAATTTCGGATTTGTCGGGTTTTTTGTTTGGATTTTTGCATATATTTTGGTTGCCGATTTATTATTTATTCTTTGAGCGCTCTTTCTTAGCCTTTTGTTGTGGATTTTTTTTGTTATATGCCGGGCAAGTGGTTTACTAAATGAGTTTTTAATACTTTTTTATGTTTTCCTTTATTTTGTTTAAAAAAAAAAACGCCATTTTCATAGTGAAAAACCAATTTCAAAGACAAAAACAACAAATTATATGCAATATTTTCTACAATTCGCCCACAGAAATTTATTCTGAAAGGACACTCTTCCTCCGATCAGGATAATAAGATCCAGAGAAGCTTCGCCCAGTTGTTTGCAATAAAACCAAAATAAAAATCTCCAATAAACCATCATTTTCATAGAGAAAAACAAATATTTTAAGAGCAAGTGGACGAAGTGTAGTTATTTTTGCTTCCTATTTTCTGAGAAAACTGGTCGCCTGGAGTAAAATGATGATTTTCTTGCATTTTTGGTTAAAATTTCGGATTTGTCGGGTTTTTTGTTTGGATTTTTGCATATATTTTGGTTGCCGATTTATTATTTATTCTTTGAGCGCTCTTTCTTAGCCTTTTATTGTGGATTTTTTTTGTTATGTGCCGGGCAAATGGTTTACTAAATGAGTTTTTAATACTTTTTTATGTTTTCCTTTATTTCGTTTAAAAAAAAACGCTATTTTCATAGTGAAAAACCAATTTCAAAGACAAAAACAACAAATTATATGCAATATTTTCTACAATTTGCCCACAGAAATTTATTCTGAAAGGACACTCTTCCTCCGATCAAGATAATAAGATCCAGAAAAGCTTCGCCCAGTTGTTTGCAACAAAACCAAAATAAAAATCTCCAATAAACCATCATTTTCATAGAGAAAAACAAATTTTAAGAACAAGTGGACGCAGTGTAATTATGTTTGCTTCCTATTTTCTGAGAAAACTGGTCGCCTGGAGTAAAACGATGATTTTCTTGCATTTTTGGTTCAAATTTCGGATTTGTCGGGTTTTTTGTTTGGATTTTTGCATATATTTTGATTGCCGATTTATTATTTATTCTTTGAGCGCTCTTTCTTAGCCTTTTCTTGTGGATTTTTTTTGTTATATGCAGGGCAGGTGGTTTAGCAAATAAGTTTTAAATACTTTTTTATGTTTTCCTTTATTTTGTTTAAAAAGAAACGCCATTTTCATAGTGAAAAACCAATTTCAAAGACAAAAACAACAAATTATATGCAATATTTTCTACAATTTGCCCACAAAAATTTATTCTGAGAGGACACTCTTCCTCCGATCAGGATAATAAGATCCAGAGAAGCTTCGCCCAGTTGTTTGCAACAAAACCAAAATAAAAATCTCCAATAAACCATCATTTTCATAGAGAAAAACAAATTTTAAGAGCAAGTGGACGCAGTGTAATTATTTTTGCTTCCTATTTTCTGACAAAACTGGTCGCCTGGATTAAAACGATGATTTTCTTGCATTTTTGGTTCAAATTTCGGATTTGTAGGGTTTTTTGTTTGGATTTTTGCATATATTTTGGTTGCCGATTTATTAATTATTCTTTGAGCGCTCTTTCTTAGCCTTTTATTGTGGATTTTTTTTGTTATATGCCGGGCAGGTGGTTTACTTAATGAGTTTTTAATACTTTTTTATGTTTTCCTTTATTTCGTTTAAAAAAAAACGCTATTTTCATAGTGAAAAACCAATTTCAAAGACAAAAACAACAAATTATATGCGATATTTTCTACAATTTGCCCACAGAAATTTATTCTGAAAGGACACTCTTCCTCCGATCAGGATAATAAGATCCAGAAAAGCTTCGCCCAGTTGTTTGCAACAAAACCAAAATAAAAATCTCCAATAAACCATCATTTTCATAGAGAAAAACAAATTTTAAGAACAAGTGGACGCAGTGTAATTATTTTTGCTTCCTATTTTCTGAGAAAACTGGTCGCCTGGAGTAAAACGATGATTTTTTTGCATTTTTGGTTCAAATTTCGGATTTGTCGGGTTTTTTGTTTGGATTTTTGCATATATTTTGGTTGCCGATTTATTATTTATTCTTTGAGCGCTCTTTCTTAGCCTTTTATTGTGGATTTTTTTTGTTATGTGCCGGGCAAATGGTTTACTAAATGAGTTTTTAATACTTTTTTATGTTTTCCTTTATTTCGTTTAAAAAAAAACGCTATTTTCATAGTGAAAAACCAATTTCAAAGACAAAAACAACAAATTATATGCAATATTTTCTACAATTTGCCCACAGAAATTTATTCTGAAAGGACACTCTTCCTCCGATCAGGATAATAAGATCCAGAAAAGCTTCGCCCAGTTGTTTGCAACAAAACCAAAATAAAAATCTCCAATAAACCATCATTTTCATAGAGAAAAACAAATTTTAAGAACAAGTGGACGCAGTGTAATTATGTTTGCTTCCTATTTTCTGAGAAAACTGGTCGCCTGGAGTAAAACGATGATTTTCTTGCATTTTTGGTTCAAATTTCGGATTTGTCGGGTTTTTTGTTTGGATTTTTGCATATATTTTGGTTGCCGATTTATTATTTATTCTTTGAGCGCTCTTTCTTAGCCTTTTGTTGTGGATTTTTTTTGTTATATGCCGGGCAGGTGGTTTACTAAATGAGTTTTTAATACTTTTTTATGTTTTCCTTTATTTTGTTTAAAAAAAAAAACGCCATTTTCATAGTGAAAAACCAATTTCAAAGACAAAAACAACAAATTATATGCAATATTTTCTACAATTTGCCCACAGAAATTTATTCTGAAAGGACACTCTTCCTCCGATCAGGATAATAAGATCCAGAAAAGCTTCGCCCAGTTGTTTGCAACAAAACCAAAATAAAAATCTCCAATAAACCATCATTTTCATAGAGAAAAACAAATTTTAAGAACAAGTGGACGCAGTGTAATTATTTTTGCTTCCTATTTTCTGAGAAAACTGGTCGCCTGGAGTAAAACGATGATTTTCTTGCATTTTTGGTTCAAATTTCGGATTTGTCGGGTTTTTTGTTTGGATTTTTGCATATATTTTGGTTGCCGATTTATTATTTATTCTTTGAGCGCTCTTTCTTAGCCTTTTGTTGTGGATTTTTTTTGTTATATGCCGGGCAGGTGGTTTACTAAATGAGTTTTTAATACTTTTTTATGTTTTCCTTTATTTTGTTTAAAAAAAAAAACGCCATTTTCATAGTGAAAAACCAATTTCAAAGACAAAAACAACAAATTATATGCAATATTTTCTACAATTTGCCCACAGAAATTTATTCTGAAAGGACACTCTTCCTCCGATCAGGATAATAAGATCCAGAGAAGCTTCGCCCAGTTGTTTGCAATAAAACCAAAATAAAAATCTCCAATAAACCATCATTTTCATAGAGAAAAACAAATATTTTAAGAGCAAGTGGACGAAGTGTAGTTATTTTTGCTTCCTATTTTCTGAGAAAACTGGTCGCCTGGAGTAAAACGATGATTTTCTTGCATTTTTGGTTAAAATTTCGGATTTGTCGGGTTTTTTGTTTGGATTTTTGCATATATTTTGGTTGCCGATTTATTATTTATTCTTTGAGCGCTCTTTCTTAGCCTTTTATTGTGGATTTTTTTTGTTATGTGCCGGGCAAATGGTTTACTAAATGAGTTTTTAATACTTTTTTATGTTTTCCTTTATTTCGTTTAAAAAAAAACGCTATTTTCATAGTGAAAAACCAATTTCAAAGACAAAAACAACAAATTATATGCAATATTTTCTACAATTTGCCCACAGAAATTTATTCTGAAAGGACACTCTTCCTCCGATCAGGATAATAAGATCCAGAAAAGCTTCGCCCAGTTGTTTGCAACAAAACCAAAATAAAAATCTCCAATAAACCATCATTTTCATAGAGAAAAACAAATTTTAAGAACAAGTGGACGCAGTGTAATTATGTTTGCTTCCTATTTTCTGAGAAAACTGGTCGCCTGGAGTAAAACGATGATTTTCTTGCATTTTTGGTTCAAATTTCGGATTTGTCGGGTTTTTTGTTTGGATTTTTGCATATATTTTGATTGCCGATTTATTATTTATTCTTTGAGCGCTCTTTCTTAGCCTTTTCTTGTGGATTTTTTTTGTTATATGCAGGGCAGATGGTTTAGCAAATAAGTTTTAAATACTTTTTTATGTTTTCCTTTATTTTGTTTAAAAAGAAACGCCATTTTCATAGTGAAAAACCAATTTCAAAGACAAAAACAACAAATTATATGCAATATTTTCTACAATTTGCCCACAAAAATTTATTCTGAGAGGACACTCTTCCTCCGATCAGGATAATAAGATCCAGAGAAGCTTCGCCCAGTTGTTTGCAACAAAACCAAAATAAAAATCTCCAATAAACCATCATTTTCATAGAAAAAAACAAATTTTAAGAGCAAGTGGACGCAGTGTAATTATTTTTGCTTCCTATTTTCTGACAAAACTGGTCGCCTGGATTAAAACGATGATTTTCTTGCATTTTTGGTTCAAATTTCGGATTTGTAGGGTTTTTTGTTTGGATTTTTGCATATATTTTGGTTGCCGATTTATTAATTATTCTTTGAGCGCTCTTTCTTAGCCTTTTATTGTGGATTTTTTTTGTTATATGCCGGGCAGGTGGTTTACTTAATGAGTTTTTAATACTTTTTTATGTTTTCCTTTATTTCGTTTAAAAAAAAACGCTATTTTCATAGTGAAAAACCAATTTCAAAGACAAAAACAACAAATTATATGCGATATTTTCTACAATTTGCCCACAGAAATTTATTCTGAAAGGACACTCTTCCTCCGATCAGGATAATAAGATCCAGAAAAGCTTCGCCCAGTTGTTTGCAACAAAACCAAAATAAAAATCTCCAATAAACCATCATTTTCATAGAGAAAAACAAATTTTAAGAACAAGTGGACGAAGTGTAATTATTTTTGCTTCCTATTTTCTGAGAAAACTGGTCGCCTGGAGTAAAACGATGATTTTTTTGCATTTTTGGTTCAAATTTCGGATTTGTCGGGTTTTTTGTTTGGATTTTTGCATATATTTTGGTTGCCGATTTATTATTTATTCTTTGAGCGCTCTTTCTTAGCCTTTTATTGTGGATTTTTTTTGTTATGTGCCGGGCAAATGGTTTACTAAATGAGTTTTTAATACTTTTTTATGTTTTCCTTTATTTCGTTTAAAAAAAAACGCTATTTTCATAGTGAAAAACCAATTTCAAAGACAAAAACAACAAATTATATGCAATATTTTCTACAATTTGCCCACAGAAATTTATTCTGAAAGGACACTCTTCCTCCGATCAGGATAATAAGATCCAGAAAAGCTTCGCCCAGTTGTTTGCAACAAAACCAAAATAAAAATCTCCAATAAACCATCATTTTCATAGAGAAAAACAAATTTTAAGAACAAGTGGACGCAGTGTAATTATGTTTGCTTCCTATTTTCTGAGAAAACTGGTCGCCTGGAGTAAAACGATGATTTTCTTGCATTTTTGGTTCAAATTTCGGATTTGTCGGGTTTTTTGTTTGGATTTTTGCATATATTTTGGTTGCCGATTTATTATTTATTCTTTGAGCGCTCTTTCTTAGCCTTTTGTTGTGGATTTTTTTTGTTATATGCCGGGCAGGTGGTTTACTAAATGAGTTTTTAATACTTTTTTATGTTTTCCTTTATTTTGTTTAAAAAAAAAAACGCCATTTTCATAGTGAAAAACCAATTTCAAAGACAAAAACAACAAATTATATGCAATATTTTCTACAATTTGCCCACAGAAATTTATTCTGAAAGGACACTCTTCCTCCGATCAGGATAATAAGATCCAGAAAAGCTTCGCCCAGTTGTTTGCAACAAAACCAAAATAAAAATCTCCAATAAACCATCATTTTCATAGAGAAAAACAAATTTTAAGAACAAGTGGACGCAGTGTAATTATTTTTGCTTCCTATTTTCTGAGAAAACTGGTCGCCTGGAGTAAAACGATGATTTTCTTGCATTTTTGGTTCAAATTTCGGATTTGTCGGGTTTTTTGTTTGGATTTTTGCATATATTTTGGTTGCCGATTTATTATTTATTCTTTGAGCGCTCTTTCTTAGCCTTTTATTGTGGATTTTTTTTGTTATGTGCCGGGCAAATGGTTTACTAAATGAGTTTTTAATACTTTTTTATGTTTTCCTTTATTTCGTTTAAAAAAAAACGCTATTTTCATAGTGAAAAACCAATTTCAAAGACAAAAACAACAAATTATATGCAATATTTTCTACAATTTGCCCACAGAAATTTATTCTGAAAGGACACTCTTCCTCCGATCAGGATAATAAGATCCAGAAAAGCTTCGCCCAGTTGTTTGCAACAAAACCAAAATAAAAATCTCCAATAAACCATCATTTTCATAGAGAAAAACAAATTTTAAGAACAAGTGGACGCAGTGTAATTATGTTTGCTTCCTATTTTCTGAGAAAACTGGTCGCCTGGAGTAAAACGATGATTTTCTTGCATTTTTGGTTCAAATTTCGGATTTGTCGGGTTTTTTGTTTGGATTTTTGCATATATTTTGGTTGCCGATTTATTATTTATTCTTTGAGCGCTCTTTCTTAGCCTTTTGTTGTGGATTTTTTTTGTTATATGCCGGGCAGGTGGTTTACTAAATGAGTTTTTAATACTTTTTTATGTTTTCCTTTATTTTGTTTAAAAAAAAAAACGCCATTTTCATAGTGAAAAACCAATTTCAAAGACAAAAACAACAAATTATATGCAATATTTTCTACAATTTGCCCACAGAAATTTATTCTGAAAGGACACTCTTCCTCCGATCAGGATAATAAGATCCAGAGAAGCTTCGCCCAGTTGTTTGCAATAAAACCAAAATAAAAATCTCCAATAAACCATCATTTTCATAGAGAAAAACAAATTTTAAGAGCAAGTGGACGAAGTGTAGTTATTTTTGCTTCCTATTTTCTGAGAAAACTGGTCGCCTGGAGTAAAACGATGATTTTCTTGCATTTTTGGTTAAAATTTCGGATTTGTCGGGTTTTTTGTTTGGATTTTTGCATATATTTTGGTTGCCGATTTATTATTTATTCTTTGAGCGCTCTTTCTTAGCCTTTTATTGTGGATTTTTTTTGTTATGTGCCGGGCAAATGGTTTACTAAATGAGTTTTTAATACTTTTTTATGTTTTCCTTTATTTCGTTTAAAAAAAAACGCTATTTTCATAGTGAAAAACCAATTTCAAAGACAAAAACAACAAATTATATGCAATATTTTCTACAATTTGCCCACAGAAATTTATTCTGAAAGGACACTCTTCCTCCGATCAGGATAATAAGATCCAGAAAAGCTTCGCCCAGTTGTTTGCAACAAAACCAAAATAAAAATCTCCAATAAACCATCATTTTCATAGAGAAAAACAAATTTTAAGAACAAGTGGACGCAGTGTAATTATGTTTGCTTCCTATTTTCTGAGAAAACTGGTCGCCTGGAGTAAAACGATGATTTTCTTGCATTTTTGGTTCAAATTTCGGATTTGTCGGGTTTTTTGTTTGGATTTTTGCATATATTTTGGTTGCCGATTTATTATTTATTCTTTGAGCGCTCTTTCTTAGCCTTTTGTTGTGGATTTTTTTTGTTATATGCCGGGCAGGTGGTTTACTAAATGAGTTTTTAATACTTTTTTATGTTTTCCTTTATTTTGTTTAAAAAAAAAAACGCCATTTTCATAGTGAAAAACCAATTTCAAAGACAAAAACAACAAATTATATGCAATATTTTCTACAATTTGCCCACAGAAATTTATTCTGAAAGGACACTCTTCCTCCGATCAGGATAATAAGATCCAGAGAAACTTCGCCCAGTTGTTTGCAATAAAACCAAAATAAAAATCTCCAATAAACCATCATTTTCATAGAGAAAAACAAATTTTAAGAGCAAGTGGACGAAGTGTAGTTATTTTTGCTTCCTATTTTCTGAGAAAACTGGTCGCCTGGAGTAAAACGATGATTTTCTTGCATTTTTGGTTAAAATTTCGGATTTGTCGGGTTTTTTGTTTGGATTTTTGCATATATTTTGGTTGCCGATTTATTATTTATTCTTTAAGCGCTCTTTCTTAGCCTTTTCTTGTGGATTTTTTTGTTATATGCAGGGCAGGTGGCTTAGCAAATGAGTTTTTAATACTTTTTTATGTTTTCCATTACTTTGTTTTTAAAAAAACGCCATTTTCATAGTAAAAAACCAATTTCAAAGACAAAAACAACAAATTATATGCAATATTTTGTACAATTTGCCCACAGAAATTTATTCTGAAAGGACACTCTTCCTCCGATTAGGATAATAAGATCCAGAGAAGCTTCACCCAATTGCTTGCAACAAAACCAAAATAAAAATCTCCAAAAAACCATCATTTTCATAGAGAAAAACAAATTTTAAGAACAAGTGGACTCAGTGTAATAACTTTTGCCTCCTATTTTCTGATAAAACTGGTCGTCTGGTGTAAAAAGTTGATTTTCTTGCATTTTTGGTTCAAATTTCGGATTTGTCGGGTTTTTTGTTTGGATTTTTGCATATATTTTGGTTGCCGATTTATTATTTATTCTTTGAGCGCTCTTTCTTAGCCTTTTATTGTGGATTTTTTTTGTTATATGCCGGGCAGGTGGTTTACTAAATGAGTTTTTAATACTTTTTTATGTTTTATTTTATTTTGTTTTAAAAAAAAAACGCCATTTTCATAGTGAAAAACCAATTTCAAAGACAAAAACAACAAATTATATGCAATATTTTCTACAATTTGCCCACAGAAATTTATTCTGAAAGGACACTCTTCCTCCGATCAGGATAATAAGATCCAGAGAAGCTTCGCCCAGTTGTTTGCAACAAAACCAAAATAAAAATCTCCAAAAAACCATCATTTTCATAGAAAAAAACAAATTTTAAGAACAAGTGGACTCAGTGTAATAATTTTTGCCTCCTATTTTCTGAGAAAACTGGTCGCCTGGTGTAAAAAGTTGATTTTCTTGCATTTTTGGTTCAAATTTCGGATTTGTCGGGTTTTTTGTTTGGATTTTTGCATATATTTTGGTTGCCGATTTATTATTTATTCTTTGAGCGCTCTTTTTTAGCCTTTTCTTGTGGATTTTTTTGTTATATGCCGGGCAAGTGGTTTAGCAAATGTTTTTTTAATACTTTTTAATGTTTTCCTTTATTTTGTTTATAAAGAAAACGCCATTTACATAGTGAAAAACCAATTTCAAGGACAAAAACAACAAATTATATGCAATATTTTCTACAATTTGCCCACATAAATTTATTCTGAAAGGACACTCTTCCTCCGATCAGGATAATAAGATCCAGAGAAGCTTCGCCCAGTTGTTTGCAATAAAACCAAAATAAAAATCTCCAATAAACCATCATTTTCATAGAGAAAAACAAATTTTAAGAGCAAGTGGACGAAGTGTAATTATTTTTGCTTCCTATTTTCTGAGAAAACTGGTCGCCTGGAGTAAAACGATGATTTTCTTGCATTTTTGGTTCAAATTTCGGATTTGTCGGGTTTTTTGTTTGGATTTTTGCATATATTTTGGTTGCCGATTTATTATTTATTCTTTGAGCGCTCTTTTTTAGCCTTTTCTTGTGGATTTTTTTGTTATATGCCGGGCAAGTGGTTTAGCAAATGTTTTTTTAATACTTTTTAATGTTTTCCTTTATTTTGTTTATAAAGAAAACGCCATTTACATAGTGAAAAACCAATTTCAAGGACAAAAACAACAAATTATATGCAATATTTTCTACAATTTGCCCACATAAATTTATTCTGAAAGGACACTCTTCCTCCGATTAGGATAATAAGATCCAGAGAAGCTTCACCCAATTGCTTGCAACAAAACCAAAATAAAAATCTCCAAAAAACCATCATTTTCATAGAGAAAAACAAATTTTAAGAACAAGTGGACTCAGTGTAATAACTTTTGCCTCCTATTTTCTGATAAAACTGGTCGTCTGGTGTAAAAAGTTGATTTTCTTGCATTTTTGGTTCAAATTTCGGATTTGTCGGGTTTTTTGTTTGGATTTTTGCATATATTTTGGTTGCCGATTTATTATTTATTCTTTGAGCGCTCTTTCTTAGCCTTTTATTGTGGATTTTTTTTGTTATATGCCGGGCAGGTGGTTTACTAAATGAGTTTTTAATACTTTTTTATGTTTTCCTTTATTTTGTTTTTAAAAAAAAACGCCATTTTCATAGTGAAAAACCAATTTCAAAGACAAAAACAACAAATTATATGCAATATTTTCTACAATTTGCCCACAGAAATTTATTCTGAAAGGACACTCTTCCTCCGATCAGGATAATAAGATCCAGAGAAGCTTCGCCCAGTTGTTTGCAACAAAACCAAAATAAAAATCTCCAAAAAACCATCATTTTCATAGAAAAAAAACAAATTTTAAGAACAAGTGGACTCAGTGTAATAATTTTTGCCTCCTATTTTCTGAGAAAACTGGTCGCCTGGTGTAAAAAGTTGATTTTCTCTTAGCCTTTTCTTGTGGATTTTTTTGTTATATGCCGGGCAGGTGGTTTAGCAAATGTTTTTTTAATACTTTTTTATGTTTTCCTTTATTTTGTTTAAAAAAAAACGCCATTTTCAAATTGAAAAACTAATTTCAAAGACAAAAACAACAAATTATATGCAATATTTTCTACAATTTGCCCACAGAAATTTATTCTGAAAGGACGCTCTTCCTCCGATCAGGATAATAAGATCCAGAGAAGCTTCGCCCAATTGTTTGCAACAAAACCATAATAAAAATCTCCAAAAAACTATCATTTTCATAGAGAAAAACAAATTTTAAAAACAAGTGGACTCAGTGTAATTATTTTTGCCTCCTATTTTCTGAGAAAACTGGTCGTCTGGTATAAAAAGTTGATTTTCTTGCATTTATGGTTCAAATTTCGGATTTGTCGGGTTTTTTGTTTGGATTTTTGCATATATTTTGGTTGCCGATTTATTATTTATTCTTTGAGCGCTCTTTCTTAGCCTTTTATTGTGGATTTTGTTTGTTATATGCCGGGCAGGTGGTTTACTAAATGAGTTTTTAATACTTTTTTATGTTTTCCTTTATTTTTTTTAAAAAAAAACGCCATTTTCATAGTGAAAAACCAATTTCAAAGACAAAAACAACAAATTATATGCAATATTTTCTACAATTTGCCCACAGAAATTTATTCTGAAAGGACACTCTTCCTCCGATCAGGATAATAAGATCCAGAGAAGCTTCGCCCAGTTGTTTGCAACAAAACCAAAATAAAAATCTCCAAAAAACCATCATTTTCATAGAGAAAACAAATTTTAAGAACAAGTGGACTCAGTGTAATTATTTTTGCCTCCTATTTTCTGAGAAAACTGGTCGCCTGGTGTAAAAAGTTGATTTTCTTGCATTTATGGTTCAAATTTCGGATTTGTCGGTTTTTTTGTTTGGATTTTTGCATATTGTTTGGTTGCCGATTTATTATTTATTCTTTGAGCGCTCTTTCTTAGCCTTTTCTTGTGGATTTTTTTTGTTATATGCCGGGCAGGTGGTTTACTAAATGAGTTTTTAATACTTTTTTATGTTTTCCTTTATTTTGTTTAAAAAAAAAACGCCATTTTCATAGTGAAAAACTAATTTCAAAGACAAAAACAACAAATTATATGCAATATTTTCTACAATTTGCCCACAGAAATTTATTCTGAAAGGACACTCTTCCTCCGATCAGGATAATAAGATCCAGAGAAGCTTCACCCAATTGTTTGCAACAAAACCAAAATAAAAATCTCCAAAAAACTATCATTTTCATAGAGAAAAACCAATTTTAAGAACAACTGGACTCAGTGTAATTATTTTTGTTTCCTATTTTGTGAGAAAACTGGTCGCCTGGTGTAAAAAGTTGATTTTCTTGCATTTATGGTTCAAATTTCGGATTTGTCGGGTTTTTTGTTTGGATTTTTGCATATATTTTGGTTGCCGATTTATTATTTATTCTTTAAGCGCTCTTTCTTAGCCTTTTCTTGTGGATTTTTTTGTTATATGCCGGGCAGGTGGCTTAGCAAATGAGTTTTTAATACTTTTTTATGTTTTCCTTTACTTTGTTTTTAAAAAAACGCCATTTTCATAGTAAAAAACCAATTTCAAAGACAAAAACAACAAATTATATGCAATATTTTGTACAATTTGCCCACAGAAATTTATTCTGAAAGGACACTCTTCCTCCGATTAGGATAATAAGATCCAGAGAAGCTTCACCCAATTGCTTGCAACAAAACCAAAATAAAAATCTCCAAAAAACCATCATTTTCATAGAGAAAAACAAATTTTAAGAACAAGTGGACTCAGTGTAATAACTTTTGCCTCCTATTTTCTGATAAAACTGGTCGTCTGGTGTAAAAAGTTGATTTTCTTGCATTTTTGGTTCAAATTTCGGATTTGTCGGGTTTTTTGTTTGGATTTTTGCATATATTTTGGTTGCCGATTTATTATTTATTCTTTGAGCGCTCTTTCTTAGCCTTTTATTGTGGATTTTTTTTGTTATATGCCGGGCAGGTGGTTTACTAAATGAGTTTTTAATACTTTTTTATGTTTTCCTTTATTTTGTTTTAAAAAAAAAACGCCATTTTCATAGTGAAAAACCAATTTCAAAGACAAAAACAACAAATTATATGCAATATTTTCTACAATTTGCCCACAGAAATTTATTCTGAAAGGACACTCTTCCTCCGATCAGGATAATAAGATCCAGAGAAGCTTCGCCCAGTTGTTTGCAACAAAACCAAAATAAAAATCTCCAAAAAACCATCATTTTCATAGAAAAAAACAAATTTTAAGAACAAGTGGACTCAGTGTAATAATTTTTGCCTCCTATTTTCTGAGAAAACTGGTCGCCTGGTGTAAAAAGTTGATTTTCTCTTAGCCTTTTCTTGTGGATTTTTTTGTTATATGCCGGGCAGGTGGTTTAGCAAATGTTTTTTTAATACTTTTTTATGTTTTCCTTTATTTTGTTTAAAAAAAAACGCCATTTTCAAATTGAAAAACTAATTTCAAAGACAAAAACAACAAATTATATGCAATATTTTCTACAATTTGCCCACAGAAATTTATTCTGAAAGGACGCTCTTCCTCCGATCAGGATAATAAGATCCAGAGAAGCTTCGCCCAATTGTTTGCAACAAAACCATAATAAAAATCTCCAAAAAACTATCATTTTCATAGAGAAAAACAAATTTTAAAAACAAGTGGACTCAGTGTAATTATTTTTGCCTCCTATTTTCTGAGAAAACTGGTCGTCTGGTATAAAAAGTTGATTTTCTTGCATTTATGGTTCAAATTTCGGATTTGTCGGGTTTTTTGTTTGGATTTTTGCATATATTTTGGTTGCCGATTTATTATTTATTCTTTGAGCGCTCTTTCTTAGCCTTTTATTGTGGATTTTGTTTGTTATATGCCGGGCAGGTGGTTTACTAAATGAGTTTTTAATACTTTTTTATGTTTTCCTTTATTTTGTTTAAAAAAAAAAACGCCATTTTCATAGTGAAAAACCAATTTCAAAGACAAAAACAACAAATTATATGCAATATTTTCTACAATTTGCCCACAGAAATTTATTCTGAAAGGACACTCTTCCTCCGATCAGGATAATAAGATCCAGAGAAGCTTCGCCCAGTTGTTTGCAACAAAACCAAAATAAAAATCTCCAAAAAACCATCATTTTCATAGAGAAAACAAATTTTAAGAACAAGTGGACTCAGTGTAATTATTTTTGCCTCCTATTTTCTGAGAAAACTGGTCGCCTGGTGTAAAAAGTTGATTTTCTTGCATTTATGGTTCAAATTTCGGATTTGTCGGTTTTTTTGTTTGGATTTTTGCATATTGTTTGGTTGCCGATTTATTATTTATTCTTTGAGCGCTCTTTCTTAGCCTTTTCTTGTGGATTTTTTTTGTTATATGCCGGGCAGGTGGTTTACTAAATGAGTTTTTAATACTTTTTTATGTTTTCCTTTATTTTGTTTAAAAAAAAAACGCCATTTTCATAGTGAAAAACTAATTTCAAAGACAAAAACAACAAATTATATGCAATATTTTCTACAATTTGCCCACAGAAATTTATTCTGAAAGGACACTCTTCCTCCGATCAGGATAATAAGATCCAGAGAAGCTTCACCCAATTGTTTGCAACAAAACCAAAATAAAAATCTCCAAAAAACTATCATTTTCATAGAGAAAAACCAATTTTAAGAACAACTGGACTCAGTGTAATTATTTTTGCTTCCTATTTTGTGAGAAAACTGGTCGCCTGGTGTAAAAAGTTGATTTTCTTGCATTTATGGTTCAAATTTCGGATTTGTCGGGTTTTTTGTTTGGATTTTTGCATATATTTTGGTTGCCGATTTATTATTTATTCTTTGAGCGCTCTTTCTTAGCTTTTTCTTGTGGATTTTTTTTGTTATATGCCGGGCAGGTGGTTTACTAAATGAGTTTTTAATACTTTTTATGTTTTCCTTTATTTTGTTTAAAAAAAAAGGCCATTTTCATAGTGAAAAACTAATTTCAAAGACAAAAACAACAAATTATATGCAATATTTTCTACAATTTGCCCACAGAAATTTATTCTGAAAGGACACTCTTCCTCCGATCAGGATAATAAGATCCAAAGAAGCTTCACCCAATTGTTTTTAACAAAACGAAAATAAAAATCTCCAAAAAACTATCATTTTCATAGAGAAAAACCAATTTTAAGAACAAGTGGACTCAGTGTAATTATTTTGCCTCCTATTTTCTGAGAAAACTGGTCGCCTGGTGTAAAAAGTTGATTTTCTTGCATTTATGGTTCAAATTTCGGATTTGTCGGGTTTTTTGTTTGGATTTTTGCATATATTTTGGTTGCCAATTTATTATTTATTCTTTGAGCGCTCTTTCTTAGCCTTTTCTTGTGGATTTTTTTTGTTATATGCCGGGCAGGTGGTTTACTAAATGAGTTTTTAATACTTTTTATGTTTTCCTTTATTTTGTTTTTAAAAAAACGCCATTTTCATAGTGAAAAACCAATTTCAAAGACAGAAACAACAAATTATATGCAATATTTTCTACAATTTGCCCACAGAAATTTATTCTGAAATGACACTCTTCCTCCGATCAGGATAATAAGATCCAGAGAAGCTTCACCCAATTGTTTGCAACAAAACCAAAATAAAAATCTCCAAAAAACTATCATTTTCATAGAGAAAAACCAATTTTAAGAACAAGTGGACTCAGTGTAATTATTTTTGCCTCCTATTTTCTGAGAAAACTGGTCGCCTGGTGTAAAAAGTTTATTTTCTTGCGTTTATGGTTCAAATTTCGGATTTGTCGGGTTTTTTGTTTGGATTTTTGCATATATTTTGGTTGCCGATTTATTATTTATTCTTTGAGCGCTCTTTCTTAGCCTTTTCTTGTGGATTTTTTTTGTTATATGCCGGGCAGGTGGTTTACTTAATGAGTTTTTAATACTTTTTTATGTTTTCCTTTATTTTGTTTAAAAAAAAAAACGCCATTTTCCTAGTGAAAAACTAACTTCAAAGACAAAAACAACAAATTATATGCAATATTTTCTACAATTTGCCCACAGAAATTTATTCTGAAAGGACACTCTTCCTCCGATCAGGATAATAAGATCCAGAGAAGCTACACCCAATTGTTTGCAACAAAACCAAAATAAAAATCTCCAAAAAACCATCATTTTCATAGAGAAAAACAAATTTTAAGAACAAGTGGACTCAGTGTAATTATTTTTGCCTCCTATTTTCTGAGAAAACTGGTCGCCTGGTGTAAAAAGTTGATTTTCTTGCATTTATGGTTCAAATTTCGGATTTGTCGGGTTTTTTGTTTGGATTTTTGCATATATTTTGGTTGCCGATTTATTATTTATTCTTTGAGCGCTCTTTCTTAGCCTTTTCTTGTGGATTTTTTTTGTTATATGCCGGGCAGGTGGTTTACTAAATGAGTTTTTAATACTTTTTTATGTTTTCCTTTATTTTGTTTAAAAAAAAACGCCATTTTCCTAGTGAAAAACTAACTTCAAAGACAAAAACAACAAATTATATGCAATATTTTCTACAATTTGCCCACAAAAATTTATTCTGAAAGGACACTCTTCCTCCGATCAGGATAATAAGATCCAGAGAAGCTTCGCCCTATTGTTTGCAACAAAACCAAAATAAAAATCTCCAAAAAACCATCATTTTCATAAAGAAAAACAAATTTTAAGAACAAGTGGACTCAGTGTAATTATTTTTGCCTCCTATTTTCTGAGAAAACTGGTCGCCTGGTGTAAAAAAGTGATTTTCTTGCATTTATGGTTCAAATTTCGGATTTGTCGGGTTTTTTGTTTGGATTTTTGCATATATTTTGGTTGCCGATTTATTATTTATTCTTTGAGCTCTCTTTCTTAGCCTTTTCTTGTGGATTTTTTTTGTTATATGCCGGGCAGGTGGTTTACTAAATAAGTTTTTAATACTTTTTTATGTTTTCCTTTATTTTGTTTAAAAAAAAACCGCCATTTTCATAGTGAAAAACTAATTTCAAAGACAAAAACAACAAATTATATGCAATATTTTCTACAATTTGCCCACAGAAATTTATTCTGAAAGGACACTCTTCCTCCGATCAGGATAATAAGATCCAGAGAAGCTTCACCCAATTGTTTGCAACAAAACCAAAATAAAAATCTCCAAAAAACTATCATTTTCATAGAGAAAAACCAATTTTAAGAACAAGTGGACTCAGTGTAATTATTTTTGCCTCCTATTTTCTGAGAAAACTGGTCGCCTGATGTAAAAAGTTGATTTTCTTGCATTTATGGTTCAAATTTCGGATTTGTCGGGTTTTTTGTTTGGATTTTTGAATATATTTTGGTTGCCGCTTTATTATTTATTCTTGAGCGCTCTTTCTTAGCCTTTTCTTGTGGATTTTTTCTGTTATATGCCGGGCAGGTGGTTTACTAAATGAGTTTTTAATACTTTTTTATGTTTTCCTTTATTTTGTTTAAAAAAAAAACGCCATTTTCATAGTGAAAAACTAATTTCAAAGACAAAAACAACAAATTATATGCAATATTTTCTACAATTCGCCCACAAAAATTTATTCTGAAATTACACTCTTCCTCCGATCAGGATAATAAGATCCAGAGAAGCTTCATCTAATTGTTTGCAACAAAACCAAAATAAAAATCTCCAAAAAACTATCATTTTCATAGACAGAAACCAATTTTAAGAACAAGTGGACTCAGTATAATTATTTTTGCCTCCTATTTTCTGAGAAAACTGGTCGCCTGGTGTAAAAAGTTGATTTTTTTGCATTTATGGTTCAAATTTCGGATTTGTCGGGTTTTTTGTTTGGATTTTTGCATATATTTTGGTTGCCGATTTATTATTTATTCTTTGAGCGCTCTTTCTTAGCCTTTTCTTGTGGATTTTTTTTGTTATATGCCGGGCAGGTGGTTTACTAAATGAGTTTTTAATACTTTTTTATGTTTTCCTTTATTTTGTTTAAAAAAAACGCCATTTTCATAGTGAAAAACTAATTTCAAAGCCAAAAACAACAAATTATATGCAATATTTTCTACAATTTGCCCACAGAAATTTATTCTGAAAGAACACTCTTCCTCCGATCAGGATAATAAGATCCAGAGAAGCTTCGCCCAATTGTTTGCAACAAAACCAAAATAAAAATCTCCAAAAAACTATCATTTTCATAGAGAAAAACCAATTTTAAGAACAAGTGGACTCAGTGTAATTATTTTTGCCTCCTATTTTCTGAGAAAACTGGTCGCCTGGTGTAAAAAGTTGATTTTCTTACATTTATGGTTCAAATTTCGGATTTGTCGAGTTTTTTGTTTGGATTTTTGCATATATTTTGGTTGCCGATTTATTATTTATTCTTTGAGCGCTCTTTCTTAGCCTTTTCTTGTGGATTTTTTTTGTTATATGCCGGGCAGGTGGTTTACTGAATGAGTTTTTAATACTTTTTTATGTTTTCCTTTATTTTGTTTAAAAAAAACGCCATTTTCATAGTGAAAAACTAATTTCAAAGACAAAAACAACAAATTATATGCAATATTTTCTACAATTTGCCCACAGAAATTTATTCTGAAAGGACACTCTTCCTCCGATCAGGATAATAAGATCCAGAGAAGCTTCGCCCAATTGTTTGCAACAAAACCAAAATAAAAATCTCCAAAAAACTATCATTTTCATAGAGAAAAACCAATTTTAAAAACAAGTGGACTCAGTGTAATTATTTTTGCCTCCTATTTTCTGAGAAAACTGGTCGCCTGGTGTAAAAAGTTGATTTTCTTGCATTTATGGTTCAAATTTCGGATTTGTCGAGTTTTTTGTTTGGATTTTTGCATATATTTTGGTTGCCGATATATTATTTATTCTTTGAGCGCTCTTTCTTAGCCTTTTCTTGTGGATTTTTTTTGTTATATGGCGGGCAGGTGGTTTACTAAATGAGTTTTTAATACTTTTTTATGTTTTCCTTTATTTTGTTTTAAAAAAAAACGCCATTTTCATAGTGAAAAACTAATTTCAAAGACAAAAACAACAAATTATATGCAATATTTTCTACAATTTGCCCACAGAAATTTATTCTGAAAGGACACTCTTCCTCCGATCAGGATAATAAGATCCAGAGAAGCTTCGCCCAATTGTTTGCAACAAAACCAAAATAAAAATCTCCAAAAAACTATCATTTTCATAGAGAAAAACCAATTTTAAGAACAAGTGGACTCAGTGTAATTATTTTTGCCTCCTATTTTCTGAGAAAACTGGTCGCCTGGTGTAAAAAGTTGATTTTCTTGCATTTATGGTTCAAATTTCGGATTTGTCGGGTTTTTTGTTTGGATTTTTGCATATATTTTGGTTGCCGATTTATTATTTATTCTTTGAGCGCTCTTTCTTAGCCTTTTCTTGTGGATTTTTTTTGTTATATGCCGGGCAGGTGGTTTACTAAATGAGTTTTTAAAAGTTTTTCATGATTTCCTTTATTTTGTTTTAAAAAAAAACGCCATTTTCATAGTGAAAAACTAATTTTAAAGACAAAAACAACAAATTATGTGCAATATTTTCTACAATTTGCCCACAGAAATTTATTCTGAAAGGACACTCTTCCTCCGATCAGGATAATAAGATCCAGAGAAGCTTCGCCCAGTTGTTTGCAACAAAACCAAAATAAAAATCTCCAAAAAACCATCATTTTCATAGAAAAAAACAAATTTTAAGAACAAGTGGACTCAGTGTAATAACTTTTGCCTCCTATTTTCTGATAAAACTGGTCGTCTGGTGTAACAAGTTGATTTTCTTGCATTTTTGGTTCAAATTTCGGATTTGTCGGGTTTTTTGTTTGGATTTTTGCATATATTTTGGTTGCCGATTTATTATTTATTCTTTGAGCGCTCTTTCTTAGCCTTTTATTGTGGATTTTTTTTGTTATATGCCGGGCAGGTTGTTTACTAAATGAGTTTTTAATACTTTTTTATGTTTTCCTTTACTTTGTTTTTAAAAAAACGCCATTTTCATAGTGAAAAACCAATTTCAAAGACAAAAACAACAAATTATATGCAATATTTTCTACAATTTGCCCACAGAAATTTATTCTGAAAGGATACTCTTCCTCCGATCAGGATAATAAGATCCAGAGAAGCTTCGCCCAATTGTTTGCAACAAAACCAAAATAAAAATCTCCAAAAAACCATCATTTTAATAGAGAAAAACAAATTTTAAGAACAAGTGGACTCAGTGTAATTATTTTTGCCTCCTATTTTCTGAGAAAACTGGTCGCCTGGCGTAAAAAGTTGATTTTCTTGCATTTATGGTTCACATTTCGGATTTGTCGGGTTTTTTGTTTGGATTTTTGCATATATTTTGGTTGCCGATTTATTATTTATTCTTTGAGCGCTCTTTCTTAGCCTTTTATTGTGGATTTTTTTTGTTATATGCCGGGCAGGTGGTTTACTAAACGAGTTTTTAATACTTTTTTATGTTTTCCTTTATTTTGTTTAAAAAAAAAAACGGCATTTTCAAATTATATGCAATAATTTCTACAATTTGCCCACAGAAATTTATTCTGAAAGGACACTCTTCCTCCGATCAGGATAATAAGATCCAGAGAAGCTTCGCCCAATTGTTTGCAACAAAACCAAAATAAAAATCTCCAAAAAACTATCATTTTCATAGAGAAAAACCAATTTTAAGAGCAAGTGGACTCAGTGTAATTATTTTTGCATCCTATTTTCTGAGAAAACTGGTCGCCTGGTGTAAAAAGTTTATTTTCTTGCATTTATGGTTCAAATTTCGGATTTGTCGGGATTTTTGTTTGGATTTTTGCATATATTTTGGTTGCCGATTTATTATTTATTATTTTTGGCTGCCGATTTATTATTTATTCTTTGAGCGCTCTTTCTTAGCCTTTTCTTGTGGATTTTTTTTGTTATATGCCGAACAGGTGGTTTACTAAATGAGTTTTTAATACTTTTTTATGTTTTCCTTTATTTTGTTAAAAAAAAAAAACGCCATTTTCATAGTGAAAAACTAATTTTAAAGACAAAAACAACAAATTATATGCAATATTTTCTACAATTTGCCCACAGAAATTTATTCTGAAAGGACACTCTTCCTCCGATCAGGATAATAAGATCCAGAGAAGCTTCACCCAATTGTTTGCAACAAAACCAAAATAAAAATCTCCAAAAAACTATCATTTTCATAGAGAAAAACCAATTTTAAGAACAAGTGGACTCAGTGTAATTATTTTTGCCTCCTATTTTCTGAGAAAACTGGTCGCCTGGTGTAAAAAGTTGATTTTCTTGCATTTATGGTTCAAATTTCGGATTTGTCGGGTTTTTTGTTTGGATTTTTGCATATATTTTGGTTGCCGATTTATTATTTATTCTTTGAGCGCTCTTTCTTAGCCTTTTCTTGTGGATTTTTTTTGTTATATGCCGGGCAGGTGGTTTACTAAATGAGTTTTTAAAACTTTTTTATGATTTCCTTTATTTTGTTTAAAAAAAAAAACGCCATTTTCATAGTGAAAAACTAATTTCAAAGACAAAAACAACAAATTATATGCAATATTTTCTACAATTTGCCCACAGAAATTTATTCTGAAAGGACACTCTTCCTCCGATCAGGATAATAAGATCCAGAGAAGATTCGCCCAATTGTTTGCAACAAAACCAAAATAAAAATCTCCAAAAAACTATCATTTTCATAGAGAAAAACCAATTTTAAGAACAAGTGGACTCAGTGTAATTATTTTTGCCTCCTATTTTCTGAGAAAACTGGTCGCCTGGTGTAAAAAGTTGATTTTCTTGCATTTATGGTTCAAATTTCGGATTTGTCGGGTTTTTTGTTTGGTTTTTTGCATATATTTTGGTTGCCGATTTATTATTTATTCTTTGAGCGCTCTTTCTTAGCCTTTTCTTGTGGATTTTTTTTGTTATATGCCGGCAGGTGGTTTACTGAATGAGTTTTTAATACTTTTTTATGTTTTCCTTTATTTTGTTAAAAAAAAAACCGCCATTTTTATAGTGAAAAACTAATTTCAAAGACAAAAACAACAAATTATATGCAATATTTTCTACAATTTGCCCACAGAAATTTATTCTGAAAGGACACTCTTCCTCCGATCAGGATAATAAGATCCAGAGAAGCTTCACCCAATTGTTTGCAACAAAACCAAAATAAAAATCTCCAAAAAACTATCATTTTCATAGAGAAAAACCAATTTTAAGAACAAGTGGACTCAGTGTAATTATTTTTGCCTCCTATTTTCTGAGAAAACTGGTCGCCTGGCGTAAAAAGTTGATTTTCTTGCATTTATGGTTCAAATTTCGGATTTGTCGGGTTTTTTGTTTGGATTTTTGCATATATTTTGGTTGCCGATTTATTATTTATTCTTTGAGCGCTCTTTCTTAGCCTTTTATTGTGGATTTTTTTTGTTATATGCCGGGCAGGTGGTTTACTAAACGAGTTTTTAATACTTTTTTATGTTTTCCTTTATTTTGTTTAAAAAAAAAACGGCATTTTCAAATTATATGCAATAATTTCTACAATTTGCCCACAGAAATTTATTCTGAAAGGACACTCTTCCTCCGATCAGGATAATAAGATCCAGAGAAGCTTCGCCCAATTGTTTGCAACAAAACCAAAATAAAAATCTCCAAAAAACTATCATTTTCATAGAGAAAAACCAATTTTAAGAACAAGTGGACTCAGTGTAATTATTTTTGCATCCTATTTTCTGAGAAAACTGGTCGCCTGGTGTAAAAAGTTGATTTTCTTGCATTTATGGTTCAAATTTCGGATTTGTCGGGATTTTTGTTTGGATTTTTGCATATATTTTGGTTGCCGATTTATTATTTATTATTTTTGGTTGCCGATTTATTATTTATTCTTTGAGCGCTCTTTCTTAGCCTTTTCTTGTGGATTTTTTTTTGTTATATGCCGAACAGGTGGTTTACTAAATGAGTTTTTAGTACTTTTTTTTGTTTTCCTTTATTTTGTTTAAAAAAAAACGCCATTTTCATAGTGAAAAACTAATTTTAAAGACAAAAACAACAAATTATATGCAATATTTTCTACAATTTGCCCACAGAAATTTATTCTGAAAGGACACTCTTCCTCCGATCAGGATAATAAGATCCAGAGAAGCTTCACCCAATTGTTTGCAACAAAACCAAAATAAAAATCTCCAAAAAACTATCATTTTCATAGAGAAAAACCAATTTTAAGAACAAGTGGACTCAGTGTAATTAAATTTGCCTCCTATTTTCTGAGAAAACTGGTCGCCTGGTGTAAAAAGTTGATTTTCTTGCATTTATGGTTCAAATTTCGGATTTGTCGGGTTTTTTGTTTGGATTTTTGCATATATTTTGGTTGCCGATTTATTATTTATTCTTTGAGCGCTCTTTCTTAGCCTTTTATTGTGGATTTTTTTTGTTATATGCCGGGCAGGTGGTTTACTAAATGAGTTTTTAATACTTTTTTATGTTTTCCTTTATTTTGTTTAAAAAAAAAACGGCATTTTCAAATTATATGCAATATTTTCTACAATTTTCCCACAGAAATTTATTCTGAAAGAACACTCTTCCTCCAATCAGGATAATAAGATCCAGAGAAGCTTCGCCCAATTGTTTGCAACAAAACCAAAATAAAAATCTCCAAAAAACTATCATTTTCATAGAGAAAAACCAATTTTAAGAACAAGTGGACTCAGTGTAATTATTTTTGCCTCCTATTTTCTGAGAAAACTGGTCGCCTGGTGTAAAAAGTTGATTTTCTTGCATTTATGGTTCAAATTTCGGATTTGTCGGGTTTTTTGTTTGGATTTTTGCATATATTTTGGTTGCCAATTTATTATTTATTCTTTGAGCGCTCTTTCTTAGCCTTTTCTTGTGGATTTTTTTTGTTATATGCCGGGCAGGTGGTTTACTAAATGAGCTTTTAATACTTTGTTATGTTTTCCTTTATTTTGTTTAAAAAAAACGCCACTTTCATAGTGAAAAACTAATTTCAAAGACAAAAACAACAAATTATATGCAATATTTTCTACAATTTGCCCACAGAAATTTATTCTGAAAGGACACTCTTCCTCCGATCAGGATAATAAGATCCAGAGAAGCTTCACCCAATTGTTTGCAACAAAACCAAAATAAAAATCTCCAAATAACTATCATTTTCATAGAGAAAAACCAATTTTAAGAACAAGTGGACTCTGTGTAATTATTTTTGTATTCTATTTTCTGAGAAAACTGGTCGCCTGGTGTAAAAAGTTGATTTTCTTGAATTTATGGTTAAAATTTCGGATTTGTCGGGTTTTTTGTTTGGATTTTTGCATATATTTTGGTTGCCGATTTGTTATTTATTATTTTTGGTTGCCGATTATTATTTTTGCATATATTTTGGTTGCCGATTTATTATTTATTTTTTGAGCGCTCTTTCTTAGCCTTTTCTTGTGGATTTTTTTTGTTATATGCCGAACAGGTGGTTTACTAAATAAGTTTTTAATACTTTTTTATGTTTTCCTTTATTTTGTTTAAAAAAAAAACGCCATTTTCATAGTGAAAAACTAATTTCAAAGACAAAAACAACAAATTATATGCAATATTTTCTACAATTTGCCCACAGAAATTTATTCTGAAAGGACACTCTTCCTCCGATTAGGATAATAAGATCCAGAGAAGCTTCACCCAATTGTTTGCAACAAAACCAAAATAAAAATCTCCAAAAAACTATCATTTTCATAGAGAAAAACCAATTTTAAGAACAAGTGGACTCTGTGTAATTATTTTTGCCTCCTATTTTCTGAGAAAACTGGTCGCCTGTTGTAAAAAGTTGATTTTCTTGCATTTATGGTTCAAATTTCGGATTTGTCGGGTTTTTTGTTTGGATTTTTGCATACATTTTGGTTGCCGATTTATTATTTATTCTTTGAGCGCTCTTTCTTAGCCTTTTCTTGTGGATTTTTTTTGTTATATGCCGGGCAGGTGCTTTACTAAATGAGTTTTTAATACTTTTTTATGTTTTCCTTTATTTTGTTTTAAAAAAAATCACCATTTTCATAGTGAAAAACTAATTTCAAAGACAAAAACAACAAATTTAATGCAATATTTTCTACAATTTGCCCACAGAAATTTATTCTGAAAGGACACTCTTCCTCCGATCAGGATAATAAGATCCAAAGAAGCTTCGCCCAATTGTTTGCAACAAAACCAAAATAAAAATCTCCAAATAACTATCATTTTCATAGAGAAAAACCAATTTTAAGAACAAGTGGACTCTGTGTAATTATTTTTGTATCCTATTTTCTGAGAAAACTGGTCGCCTGGTGTAAAAAGTTGATTTTCTTGCATTTATGGTTCAAATTTCGGATTTGTCGGGTTTTTTGTTTGGATTTTTGCATATATTTTGGTTGCCGATTTGTTATTTATTATTTTTGGTTGCCGATTATTATTTTTGCATATATTTTGGTTGCCGATTTATTATTTATTCTTTGAGCGCTCTTTCTTAGCCTTTTCTTGTGGATTTTTTTTGTTATATGCCGAACAGGTGGTTTACTAAATGAGTTTTTAATACTTTTTTATGTTTTCCTTTATTTTGTTTAAAAAAAAACGCCATTTTCATAGTGAAAAACTAATTTCAAAGACAAAAACAACAAATTATATGCAATATTTTCTACAATTTGCCCACAGAAATTTATTCTGAAAGGACACTCTTCCTCCGATCAGGATAATAAGATCCAGAGAAGCTTCACCCAATTGTTTGCAACAAAACCAAAATAAAAATCTCCAAAAAACTATCATTTTCATAGAGAAAAACCAATTTTAAGAACACGTGGACTCTGTGTAATTATTTTTGCCTCCTATTTTCTGAGAAAACTGGTCGCCTGGTGTGAAAAGTTGATTTTCTTGCATTTATGGTTCAAATTTCGGATTTGTCGGGTTTTTTGTTTGGATTTTTGCATACATTTTGGTTGCCGATTTATTATTTATTCTTTGAGCGCTCTTTCTTAGCCTTTTCTTGTGGATTTTTTTTGTTATATGCCGGGCAGGTGGTTTACTAAATGAGTTTTTAATACTTTTTTATGTTTTCCTTTATTTTGTTTTAAAAAAAAACGCCATTTTCATAGTGAAAAACTAATTTCAAAGACAAAAACAACAAATTATATGCAATATTTTCTACAATTTGCCCACAGAAATTTATTCTGAAAGGACACTCTTCCTCCGATCAGGATAATAAGATCCAAAGAAGCTTCGCCCAATTGTTTGCAACAAAACCAAAATAAAAATCTCCAAAAAACTATCATTTTCGTAGAGAAAAATCAATTTTAAGAACAAGTGGACTCAGTGTAATTATTTTTGCCTCCTATTTTCTGAGAAAACTGGTCGCCTGGTGTAAAAAGTTGATTTTCTTGCATTTATGGTTCAAATTTCGGATTTGTCGGGTTTTTGGTTTGGATTTTTGCATATATTTTGGTTGCCGATTTATTATTTATTCTTTGAGCGCTCTTTCTTAGTCTTTTCTTGTGGATTTTTTTGTTATATGCCGGGCAGGTGGTTTACTAAATGAGTTTTTAATACTTTTTTATGTTTTCCTTTATTTTGTTTAAAAAAACCGCCATTTTCATAGTGAAAAACTAATTTCAAAGACAAAAACAACAAATTATATGCAATATTTTCTACAATTTGCCCACAGAAATTTATTCTGAAAGGACACTCTTCCTCCGATCAGGATAATAAGATCCAGAGAAGCTTCGCCCAATTGTTTGCAACAAAACCAAAATAAAAATCTCCAAAAAACTATCATTTTCATAGAGAAAAACCAATTTTAAGAACAAGTGCACTCAGTGTAATTATTTTTGCCTCCTATTTTCTGAGAAAACTGGTCGCCTGGTGTAAAAAGTTGATTTTCTTGCATTTATGGTTCAAATTTCGGATTTGTCGGGTTTTTTGTTTGGATTTTTGCATATATTTTGGTTGCCGGTTTATTATTTATTCTTTGAGCGCTCTTTCTTAGTATGTTTAAGAGGAATATGAAGTAGTAAGTTTAAGAGGAATGTGAAGTAGTATATTTAAGAGGAATATGAAGTAGTATGCTTAAGAGGAATATGACGTTGTATGTTTATGAGGAATATGAAATAGTACGTTTAAGAGGAATATGAAGTAATATGCTTAAGAGGAATATGAAGTAGTATGTTTAAGAGGAATATGAAGTAGTATGTTTAATATGAAAATGAAGTAATATATTTAGGAGGATTAAGAAGTGGTTTGTTTAAGAGGAATATGAAGTAGTATATTTAAGAGGAATATAAAGTAGTATATTTAAGAGAAATATGAAGTAGTATGTTTAAGAGGAATACGAAGTAGTATATTTAAGAGGAATATGAATTAGTATATTTAAGAGAAATATGAAGTAGTATGTTTAAGAGGAATATGAAGTAGTATGTTAAAGAGGAATATGAAGTAGTATGTTTAAGAGGAATATGAAGTAGTATATTTAAGAGGAATAGAAGTAGTATGTTTAAGAGGAATATGAAGTAGTATGTTTAAGAGGAATATGAAGTAGTATGTTTAAGGGGAATATGAAGTAGTATGTTTCAGAGGAATATGAAGTAGTATGTTTAAGAGGAATACGAAGTAGTATGTTTAAGAGGAACATGAAGTAGTATGTTTAAGAGGAATATGAAGTACTATGTTTAAGAGAAATATGAAGTAGTATGCTTAAGAGGAATATGAAGTAGTATATTTAAGAGGAATATGAAGTAGTATATTTAAAAGGAATATGAAGTAGCATGTGTAAGAGGAATATGAAGTAGTATGTTTAAGAGGAATATACAGCAGTATATTTAAGAGCAATATGAAGTAGTATATTTAAGAGGAATATGAAGTAGTATGTTTAAGAGAAATATGAAGTAGTATGTTTAAGAGGAATATGAAGTTGTATATTTAAGAGGAATATGAAGTAGTATATTTAAGATTTATAGGAAATAGTATGTTTAAGAGGAATATGAAGTAGTATGTTTAAGAGGAATATGAAGTAGTATATTTAAGAGGAATATGAAGTAGTATGTCTAAGAGGAATATGAAGTAGTATGTTTAAGAGGAATATGAAGTAGTATGTTTAAGAGGAATATGAAGTAGTATGTTTAAGAGTAATATGAAGTAGTATGTTTAAGAGGAATTTGAAGTAGTATGTTTAAGAGGAATATGAAGTAATATATTTAAGAGGAATATGAAGTAGTATGTTTAAGAGGAATATGAAGTAGTATGTTTAAGAGGAATATGAAGTAGTATGTTTAAGAGGAATATGAAGTAGTATGTTTAAGAGGAATATGAAGTAGTATATTTAAGAGGAATATGAAGTAGTATGTTTAAGAGGAATATGAAGTAGTATGTTTAAGAGAAATATGAAGTATTATATTTAAGAGGAATATGAAGTAGTATATTTAAGAGGAATATGAGGTAGTATATTTAAGAGGAATATGAAGTAGTATGTTTAAGAGGAATATGAAGTAGTATGTTTAAGAAGAATATGATGTAGTATGCTTAAGAGGAATATGAAGTAGTATGTTTAAGAGGAATATGAAGTAGTATGTTTAAGAGGAATATGAAGTAGTATGTTTAAGAGGAATATGAAGTAGTATGTTTAAGAGGAATATGAAGTAGTATGTTTAAGATGAAAATGAAGTAGTATATTTAAGAGGATTATGCAGTGGTATGTTTAAGAGGAATATGAAGTAGTATATTTAAGAGGAATATAAAGTAGTATATTTAAGAGGAATATGAAGTATTATATTTAAGAGGAATATGAAGTAGTATGTTTAAGAGGAATATGAAGTAGAAATTTTAAGAGGAATATGAAGTAGTATATTTAAAAGGAATATGAAGTAGTATGTTTAAGAGGAATATGAAGTAGTATATTTAAGAGGAATATGAAGTAGTATATTCAAGTAGAATATGAAGTAGTAAGTTTAAGAGAAATGTGAAGTAGTATATTTAAGAGGAATATGAAGTAGTATCTTCAAGAGGAATATGAAATAGTATGTTTAAGAGGAATATGAAGTAGTATGTTTAAGAGGAATATGAAGTAGTATGTTTAAGAGGAATATGAAGTAGAATGTTTAAGAGGAATAT
Source organism: Atherix ibis (assembly GCA_958298945.1). Lineage (NCBI taxonomy): Eukaryota > Metazoa > Arthropoda > Insecta > Diptera > Athericidae > Atherix > Atherix ibis. Next base: position 1,040,752 of record CATQJD010000111.1, read on the forward strand.
GAAGTAGTATGTTTAAGAGGTATATGAAGTAGTATGTTTAAGAGGAATATGAAGTAGTATGTTTAAGAGGAATATGAAGTAGTATGTCTAAGAGGAATATGAAGTAGTATGTTTAAGAGAAATATGAAGTAGTATGTTTAAGAGGAATATGAAGTAGTATGTTTAAGAGGAATATGAAGTAGTATGTTTAAGATGAAAATGAAGTAGTATATTTAAGAGGATTATGCAGTGGTATGTTTAAGAGGAATATGAAGTAGTATATTTAAGAGGAATATAAAGTAGTATATTTAAGAGGAATATGAAGTAGTATGCTAAAGAGGAATATGAAGTAGTATGTTTAAGAGGAATATGAAGTAGAAATTTTAAGAGGAATATGAAGTAGTATATTTAAAAGGAATATGAAGTAGTATGTTTAAGAGGAATATGAAGTAGTATATTTAAGAGGAATATGAAGTAGTATATTTAAGAGGAATATGAAGTAGTAAGTTTAAGAGAAATGTGAAGTAGTATATTTAAGAGGAATATGAAGTAGTATATTCAAGAGGAATATGAAGTAGTATGTTTAAGAGGAATATGAAGTAGTATGTTTAAGAGGAATATGAAGTAGTATGTTTAAGAGGAATATGAAGTAGAATGTTTAAGAGGAATATGAAGTAGTATGTTTAAGAGGTATATGAAGTAGTATGTTTAAGAGGAATATGAAGTAGTATGTTTAAGAGGAATATGAAGTAGTATGTTTAAGAGGAATATGAAGTAGAATGTTTAAGAGGAATATGAAGTAGTATGTTTAAGAGGAATATGAAGTAGTATGTTTAAGAGGAATATGAAGTTGTATGTTTAAGAGGAATATGAAGTAGTATGTTTAAGAGTAATATGAAGTAGTATATTTAAGAGGAATATGAAATAGTAATATTTAAGAGGAATATGAAGTAGTATATTCAAGAGGAATATGAAGTAGTATGTTAAGAGGAATATGAAGTAGTATGTTAAGAGGAATATGAAGTAGTATGTTTAAGAGGAATATGAAGTAGTATTTTCAAGAGGAATATGAAGTAGTATGTTTAAGAGGAATATTAAGTAGTATATTTAAGAGGAATATGAAGTAGTATGTTTAACAGGAATATGAAGTAGTATGTTTAAGAGGAATATGAAGTAGTATGTTTAAGAGGAATATGAAGTTGTATGTTTAAGCGGAATATGAAGTAGTATGTTTAAGAGTAATATGAAGTAGTATATTTAAGAGGAATATGAAATAGTATATTTAAGAGGGAATATGAAGTAGTATGTTTAAGAGTAATATGAAGTAGTATATTTTTTAGAGGAATATGAAATAGTATATTTAAGAGGAAAATGAAGTAGTATATTTAAGAGGAATATGAAGTAGTATGTTTAAGAGGAATATGAAGTAGTATGTTTAAGAGGAATATGAAGTAGTATGTTTAAGAGGAATATGAAGTAGTATTTTCAAGAGGAATATGAAGTAGTATGTTTAAGAGGTATATAAAGTAGTATATTTAAGAGGAATATGAAGTTGTATGTTTAAGAGGAATACGAAGTAGTATGTTTACGAGGAATATGAAGTAGTATGTTTAAGAGGAATATGAAGTAGTATGTTTAAGAGGAATATGAAGTAGTATGTTTAAGAGGAATATGAAGTAGTATGTTTAAGAGGAATATGAAGTAGTATATTTAAGAGGAATATGAAGTTGTATGTTTAAGAGGAATATGAAGTAGTACGTTTAAGAGAAATATGAAGTATTATATTTAAGAGGAATATGAAGTAGTATATTTAAGAGGAATATGAGGTAGTATATTTAAGAGGAATATGAAGTAGTATGTTTAAGAGGAATATGAAGTAGTATGTTTAAGAAGAATATGATGTAGTATGCTTAAGAGGAATATGAAGTAGTATGTTTAAGAGGAATATGAAGTAGTATGTTTAAGAGGAATATGAAGTAGTATGTTTAAGAGGAATATGAAGTTGTATGTTTAAGAGGAATATGAAGTAGTATGTTTAAGAGTAATATGAAGTAGTATATTTAAGAGGAATATGAAATAGTATATTTAAGAGGAATATGAAGTAGTATGTTTAAGAGTAATATGAAGTAGTATATTTAAGAGGAATATGAAATAGTATATTTAAGAGGAAAATGAAGTAGTACATTTAAGAGGAATATGAAGTAGTATGTTTAAGAGGAATATGAAGTAGTATGTTTAAGAGGAATATGAAGTAGTATGTTTAAGAGGAATATGAAGTAGTATTTTCAAGAGGAATATGAAGTAGTATGTTTAAGAGGAATACGAAGTAGTATGTTTAAGAGGAATATGAAGTAGTATGTTTAAGAAGAATATGATGTAGTATGCTTAAGAGGAATATGAAGTAGTATGTTTAAGAGGAATATGAAGTAGTATGTTTAAGAGGAATATGAAGTAGTATGTTTAAGAGGAATATGAAGTAGTATGTTTAAGAGGAATATGAAGTAGTATGCTTAAGATTAAAATGAAGTAGTATATTTAAGAGGATTATGAAGTGGTATGTTTAAGAGGAATATGAAGTAGTATATTTAAGAAGAATATAAAGTAGTATATTTAAGAGGAATATGAAGTATTATATTTAAGAGGAATATGAAGTAGTATGTTTAAGAGGAATATGAAGTAGAATGTTTAAGAGGAATATGAAGTAGTATATTTAAAAGGAATATGAAGTAGTATATTTAAGAGGAATATGAAGTAGTATGTTTAAGAGGAATATGAAGTAGTATGTTTAAGAGGAATATGAAGTAGTATATTTAAGAGGAATATGAAGTAGTATATTCAAGAGGAATATGAAGTAGTAAGTTTAAGAGAAATGTGAAGTAGTATATTTAAGAGGAATATGAAGTAGTATATTCAAGAGGAATATGAAGTAGTATGTTTAAGAGGAATATGAAGTAGTATGTTTAAGAGGAATATGAAGTAGTATGTTTAAGAGGAATATGAAGTAGAATGTTTAAGAGGAATATGAAGTAGTATGTTTAAGAGGAATATGAAGTAGTATGCTTAAGAGGAATATGAAGTAGTATGTTTAAGAGGAATATGAAGTAGTATGTTTAAGAGGAATATGAAGTAGTATGTTTAAGAGGAATATGAAGTAGTATGTTTAAGAGAAATATGAAGTAGTATGTTTAAGAGTAATATGAAGTAGTATGTTTAAGAGGAATATGAAGTAGTATGTTTAAGAGGAATATGAAGTAGTATGTTTAAGAGTAATATGAAGTAGTATATTTAAGAGGAATATGAAATAGTATATTTAAGAGGAATATGAAGTAGTATATTTAAGAGGAATATGAAGTAGTATGTTTAAGAGGAATATGAAGTAGTATGTTTAAGAGGAATATGAAGTAGTATGTTTAAGAGGAATATGAAGTAGTATTTTCAAGAGGAATATGAAGTAGTATGTTTAAGAGGAATATTAAGTAGTATATTTAAGAGGAATATGAAGTAGTATGTTTAAGAGGAATATGAAGTAGTATGTTTAAGAGGAATATGAAGTAGTATGTTTAAGGGGAATATGAAGTAGTATGTTTCAGAGAAATATGAAGTAGTATGTTTAAGAGGAATATGAAGTAGTATGTTTAAGAGGAATATGAAGTAGTATATTTAAGAGGAATATGAAGTTCTATGTTTAAGAGAAATATGAAGTAGTATGCTTAAGAGGAATATGAAGTAGTATATTTAAGAGGAATATGAAGTAGTATATTTAAGAGGAATATAAGGTAGCATGTTTAAGAGGAATATAAAGTAGTATGTTTAAGAGGAATATTTAGCAGTATATTTAAGAGGAATATGAAGTAGTCTATTTAAGAGGAATATGAAGTAGTATGTTTAAGAGGAATATCAAGTAGTATGTTTAATAGAAATATGAAGTAGTATATTTAAGAGGAATATGAAGTAGTATGTTTAAGAGGAATATGAAGTAGTATGTTTAAGAGAAATATGAAGTATTACATTAAGAGGAACATGAAGTAGTATATTTGAGAGGAATATGAGGTAGTATATTTAAGAGGAATATGAAGTAGTATGTTTAAGAGGAATATGAAGTAGTATGTTTAAGAGGAATATGAAATAGTATGTTTAAGAGGAATATGAAGTAGTATGTTTAAGATGAAAATGAAGTAGAATATTTAAGAGGAATATGAAGTTGTATATTTAAGAGGAATATGAAGTAGTATGTTTAAGAGTAATATGAAGTAGTATATTGAAGAGGAATTTCAAGTAGTATGTTTGAGAGGAATATGAAGTAATATATTTAAGAGGAATATGAAGTACTATGTTTAAGAGGAATATGAAGTAGTATGTTTAAGAGGAATATGAAGTAGTATGTTTAAGAGGAATATTAAGTAGTATGTTTAAGAGAAATATGAAGTAGTATATTTAAGAGGAATATGAAGTAGTATGTTTAAGAGGAATATGAAGTAGTATGTTTAAGAGAAAAATGAAGTATTACATTAAGAGGAATATGAAGTAATATATTTGAGAGGAATATGGGGTAGTATATTTAAGAGGAATATGAAGTAGTATGTTTAAGAGGAATATGAAGTAGTATGTTTAAGAAGAATATGATGTAGTATGCTTAAGAGGAATATGAAGTAGTATGTTTAAGAGGAATATGAAGTAGTATGTTTAAGAGGAATATGAAGTAGTATGTTTAAGAGGAATATGAAATAGTATGTTTAAGAGGAATATGAAGTAGTATGTTTAAGATGAAAATGAAGTAGAATATTTAAGAGGATTATGAAGTGGTATGTTTAAGAGGAATATGAAGTAGTATATTTAAGAGGGATATAAAGTAGTATATTTAAGAGGAATATGAAGTATTATATTTAAGAGGAATATGAAGTAGTATGTTTAAGAGGAATATGAAGTAGAATGTTTAAGAGGAATATGAAGTAGTATATTTAAAAGGAATATGAAGTAGTATATTTAAGAGGAATATGAAGTAGTATGTTTAAGAGGAATATGAAGTAGTATGTTTAAGAGGAATATGAAGTAGTATATTTAAGAGGAATATGAAGTAGTATACTCAAGAGGAATATGAAGTAGTAAGTTTAAGAGAAATGTGAAGTAGTATATTTAAGAGGAATATGAAGCAGTATATTCAAGAGGAATATGAAGTAGTATGTTTAAGAGGAATATGAAGTAGTATGTTTAAGAGGAATATGAAGTAGTATGTTTAAGAGGAATATGAAGTAGAATGTTTAAGAGGAATATGAAGTAGTATGTTTAAGAGGAATATGAAGTAGTATGTTTAAGAGGAATATGAAGTAGTATGTTTAAGAGGAATATGAAGTAGTATGTTTAAGAGGAATATGAAGTAGTATGTTTAAGAGGAATATGAAGTAGTATGTTTAAGAGGAATATGAAGTAGTATGTTTAACAGGAATATGAAGTAGTATGTTTAAGAGGAATATGAAGTAGTATGCTTAAGAGGAATATGAAGTAGTATGTTTAAGAGTAATATGAAGTAGTATATTTAAGAGGAATATGAAATAGTATATTTAAGAGGAATATGAAGTAGTATATTTAAGAGGAATATGAAGTAGTATGTTTAAGAGGAATATGAAGTAGTATGTTTAAGAGGAATATGAAGTAGTATGTTTAAGAGGAATATGAAGTAGTATTTTCAAAAGGAATATGAAGTAGTATGTTTAAGAGGAATATTAAGTAGTATATTTAAGAGGAATATGAAGTAGTATGTTTAAGAGGAATATGAAGTAGTATGTTTAAGAGGAATATGAAGTAGTATGTTTAAGGGGAATATGAAGTAGTATGTTTCAGAGGAATATGAAGTAGTATGTTTAAGAGGAATATGAAGTAGTATGTTTAAGAGGAATATGAAGTAGTATATTTAAGAGGAATATGAAGTACTATGTTTAAGAGAATTATGAAGTAGTATGCTTAAGAGGAATATGAAGTAGTATATTTAAGAGGAATATGAAGTAGTATATTTCAGAGGAATATGAAGTAGCATGTTAAAGAGGAATATGAAGTAGTATGTTTAAGAGGAATATTTAGCAGTATATTTAAGAGGAATATGAAGTAGTATATTTAAGAGGAATATGAAGTAGTATGTTTAAGAGGAATATGAAGTAGTATGTTTAAGAGGAATATGAAGTTGTATATTTAAGAGGAATATGAAGTAGTATATTTAAGATTTATAGGAAATAGTATGTTTAAGAGGAATATGAAGTAGTATGTTTAAGAGGAATATGAAGTAGTATATTTAAGAGGAATATGAAGTAGTATATCTAAGAGGAATATGAAGTAGTATGTTTAAGAGGAATATGAAGTAGTATGTTTAAGAGGAATATGAAGTAGTATGTTTAAGAGTAATATGAAGTAGTATGTTTAAGAGGAATTTCAAGTAGTATGTTTAAGAGGAATATGAAGTAATATATTTAAGAGGAATATGAAGTAGTATGTTTAAGAGGAATATGGAGTAGTATGTTTAAGAGGAATATGAAGTAGTATGTTTAAGAGGAATATGAAGTAGTATGTTTAAGAGAAATATGAAGTAGTATATTTAAGAGGAATATGAAGTTGTATGTTTAAGAGGAATATGAAGTAGTATGTTTAAGAGAAATATGAAGTATTATATTTAAGAGGAATATGAAGTAGTATATTTAAGAGGAATATGAGGTAGTATATTTAAGAGGAATATGAAGTAGTATGTTTAAGAGGAATATGAAGTAGTATGTTTAAGAAGAATATGATGTAATATGCTTAAGAGGAATATGAAGTAGTATGTTTAAGAGGAATATGAAGTAGTATGTTTAAGAGGAATATGAAGTAGTATGTTTAAGAGGACTATGAAATAGTATGTTTAAGAGGAATATGAAGTAGTATGTTTAAGATGAAAATGAAGTAGAATATTTAAGAGGATTATGAAGTGGTATGTTTAAGAGGAATATGAAGTATTATATTTAAGAGGAATATGAAGTAGTATGTTTAAGAGGAATATGAAGTAGAATGTTTAAGAGGAATATGAAGTAGTATATTTAAAAGGAATATAAAGTAGTATATTTAAGAGGAATATGAAGTAGTATGTTTAAGAGGAATATGAAGTAGTATGGTTTAGAAGAATATGAAGTAGTATGTTTAAGAGGAATATGAAGTAGTATGTTTAAGAGGAATATGAAGTAGTATGTTTAAGAGGAATATGAAGTAGCATGTTTAAGAGGAATATGAAGTAGTATGTTTAAGAGGAATATGATGTAGTATGCTTAAGAGGAATATGAAGTAGTATGCTTAAGAGGAATATGAAGTAGTATATTTAAGAGGAATATGAAGTAGTATATTTAAGAGGAATATGAAGTAGTATGTTTAAGAGGAATATGAAGTAGTATGTTTAAGAGGAATATGAAGTAGTATGTTTAACATGAAAATGAAGTAGTATGTTTAAGAGGAATATGAAGTAGTATGTTGAAGAGGAATATGAAGTAGTATGTTTAAGAGGAATATGAAGTAGTATGTTTAAGAGGAATATGAAGTAGTATGTTTAAGAGGAATATGAAGTAGTATGTTTAAGAGGAATATGAAGTAGTATGTTAAAGAGGAATATGAAGTAATATGTTTAAGAGGAATATGAAGTATTATGTTTAAGAGAAATATGAAGTAGTATGTTTAAGAGGAATATGAAGTAGTATGTTTAAGAGGAATATGAAGTAGTATGTTTAAGAGGAATATGAAGTAGTATATTTAAGAGGAATATGAAGTAGTATATTTAAGAGGAATATGAAGTAGTATATTTAAGAGGAATATGAAGTAGTATGTTTAAGAGGAATATGAAATAGTATGTTTAAGAGGAATATGAAGTAGTATGTTTAAGAGGAATATGAAGTAGTATGTTTAAGAGGAATATGAAGTAGCATGTTTAAGAGGAATATGAAGTAGTATGTTTAAGAGGAATTTGATGTAGTATGCTTAAGAGGAATATGAAGTAGTATGCTTAAGAGGACTATGAAGTAGTATATTTAAGAGGAATATGAAGTAGTATATTTAAGAGGAATATGAAGTAGTATGTTTAAGAGGAATATGAAGTAGTATGTTTAAGAGGAATATGAAGTAGTATGTTTAACATGAAAATGAAGTAGTATATTTAAGAGGATTATGAAGTAGTATGTTTAAGAGAAATATGAAGTAGTGTATTTAAGATGAATATAAAGTAGTATATTTAAGAGGAATTTGAAGTAGTATATTTAAGAGGAATATGAATAGTATGTTTAAGAGGAATATGAAGTATTATGTTTAAGAGGAATATGAAGTTGTATATTTAAGAGGAATATGAAGTAGTTTATTTAAGAGGAATATGAAGTAGTATGTTTAAGAGGAATATGAAGCTGTATGTTTAAGAGGAATGTGAAGTAGTATGTTTAAGAGGAATATGAAGTAGTATGTTTAAGAGGAATATGAAGAAGAATATTTAAGAGGAATATGAAGTAGTATGTTTAAGAGGAATATGAAGTAGCATGTTTAAGAAGAATATGAAGTAGTATTTGTAAGAGTAATATGAAGTAGTATGTTTAAGAGGAATTTGAAGTAGTATGTTTAAGAGGAATATGAAGTAATATGGTTAAGAGGAATATGAAGTAGTATGTTTAAGAGGAATATGAAGTAGTATATTTAAGAGGCATATGATGTAGTATATTTAAGAGGAATATGAAGTAGTATGTTATGGACGAATATGAAGTAGTATGTTTAAGAGGAATATGAAGTAGTATGCTTAAGAGGAATATGAAGTAGTATGTTTAAGAGGAATATGAAATAGTATGTTTAAGAGAAATATGAAGTAATATGCTTAAGAGGAATATGAAGTAGTATGTTTAAGAGGAATATTTAGCAGTATATTTAAGAGGAATATGAAGTAGTATATTTAAGAGGAATATGAAGTAGTATGTTTAAGAGGAATATGAAGTAGTATGTTTAAGAGGAATATGAACTTGTATATTTAAGAGGAATATGAAGTAGTATATTTAAGATTTATAGGAAATAGTATGTTTAAGAGGAATATGAAGTAGTATGTTTAAGAGGAATATGAAGTAGTATATTTAAGAGGAATATGAAGTAGTATGTCTAAGAGGAATATGAAGTAGTATGTTTAAGAGGAATATGAAGTAGTATGTTTAAAAGGAATATGAAGTAGTATGTTTAAGAGTAATATGAAGTAGTATGTTTAAGAGGAATTTCAAGTAGTATGTTTAAGAGGAATATGAAGTAATATATTTAAGAGGAATATGAAGTAGTATGATTAAGAGGAATATGGAGTAGTATGTTTAAGAGGAATATGAAGTAGTATGTTTAAGAGGGATATGAAGTAGTATGTTTAAGAGAAATATGAAGTAGTATATTTAAGAGGAATATGAAGTAGTATGTTTAAGAGGAATATGAAGTAGTATGTTTAAGAGGAATATGAAGTAGTATGTTTAAGAGGACTATGAAATAGTATGTTTAAGAGGAATATGAAGTAGTATGTTTAAGATGAAAATGAAGTAGAATATTTAAGAGGATTATGAAGTGGTATGTTTAAGAGGAATATGAAGTATTATATTTAAGAGGAATATGAAGTAGTATGTTTAAGAGGAATATGAAGTAGAATGTTTAAGAGGAATATGAAATAGTATATTTAAAAGGAATATGAAGTAGTATATTTAAGAGGAATATGAAGTAGTATGTTTAAGAGGAATATGAAGTAGTATGTTTAAGAGGAATATGAAGTAGTATATTTAAGAGGAATATGAAGTAGTATATTCAAGAGGAATATGAAGTAGTAAGTTTAAGAGGAATATGAAGTAGTATGTTTAAGAGGAATATGAAGTAGTATGTTTAAGAGGAATATGAAGTAGTATATTTAAGAGGATTATGAAATAGTATATTTAAGAGGAATATGAAGTTGTATATATAAGAGGAATATGAAGTAGTTTGTTTAAGAGGAATATGAAGTAGTATGTTTAAGAGAATATGAAGTAGTATGTTTAAGAGGAATATGAAGTAGTATGTTTAAGAGGAATATGAAGTAGTATGTTTAAGAGGAATAAGAAGTAGTATGTTAAAGTGGAATATGAAGTAATATGTTTAAGAGGAATATGAAGTATTATGTTTAAGAGAAATATGAAGTAGTATGTTTAAGAGGAATATGAAGTAGTAAGTTTAAGAGGAATATGAAGTAGTATGTTTAAGAGGAATATGAAGTAGGATATTTAAGAGGAATATGAAGTAGTATATTTAAGAGGAATATGAGGTAGTATATTTAAGAGGAATATGAAGTAGTATGTTTAAGAGGAATATGAAGTAGTATGTTTAAGAAGTTAATGAAATAGTATGTTTAAGAGGAATATGAAGTAGTATGTTTAAGAGGAATATGAAGTAGTATGTTTAAGAGGAATATGAAGTAGCATGTTTAAGAGGAATATGAAGTAGTATGTTTAAGAGGAATATGATGTAGTATGCTTAAGAGGAATATGAAGTAGTATGCTTAAGAGGAATATGAAGTAGTATATTTAAGAGGAATATGAAGTAGTATATTTAAGAGGAATATGAAGTAGTATGTTTAAGAGGAATATGAAGTAGTATGTTTAAGAGGAATATGAACTAGTATGTTTAAGAGGACTATGAAATAGTATGTTTAAGAGGAATATGGAGTAGTATGTTTAAGATGAAAATGAAGTAGAATATTTAAGAGGATTATGAAGTGGTATGTTTAAGAGGAATATGAAGTATTATATTTAAGAGGAATATGAAGTAGTATGTTTAAGAGGAATATGAAGTAGAATGTTTAAGAGGAATATGAAGTAGTATATTTAAAAGGAATATGAAGTAGTATATTTAAGAGGAATATGAAGTAGTATGTTTAAGAGGAATATGAAGTAGTATGGTTAAGAAGAATATGAAGTAGTATGTTTAAGAGGAATATGAAGTAGTATGTTTAAGAGGAATATGAAGTAGTATGTTTAAGAGGAATATGAAGTAGCATGTTTAAGAGGAATATGAAGTAGTATGTTTAAGAGGAATATGATGTAGTATGCTTAAGAGGAATATGAAGTAGTATGCTTAAGAGGAATATGAAGTAGTATATTAAAGAGGAATATGAAGTAGTATATTTAAGAGGAATATGAAGTAGTATGTTTAAGAGGAATATGAAGTAGTATGTTTAAGAGGAATATGAAGTAGTATGTTTAACATGAAAATGAAGTAGTATGTTTAAGAGGAATATGAAGTAGTATGTTGAAGAGGAATATGAAGTAGTATGTTTAAGAGGAATATGAAGTAGTATGTTTAAGAGGAATATGAAGTAGTATGTTTAAGAGGAATATGAAGTAGTATGTTTAAGAGGAATATGAAGTAGTATGTTAAAGAGGAATATGAAGTAGTATGTTTAAGAGGAATATGAAGTATTATGTTTAAGAGAAATATGAAGTAGTATGTTTAAGAGGAATATGAAGTAGTATGTTTAAGAGGAATATGAAGTAGTATGCTTAAGAGGAATATGAAGTAGTATATTTAAGAGGAATATGAAGTAGTATATTTAAGAGGAATATGAAGTAGTATATTTAAGAGGAATATGAAGTAGTATGTTTAAGAGGAATATGAAATAGTATGTTTAAGAGGAATATGAAGTAGTGTATTTAAGATGAATATAAAGTAGTATATTTAAGAGGAATATGAAGTAGTATATTTAAGAGGAATATGAAGTAGTATGTTTAAGAGGAATATGAAGTAGTATGTTTAAGAGTAATATGAAGTAGTATGTTTAAGAGGAATTTCAAGTAGTATGTTTAAGAGGAATATGAAGTAATATATTTAAGAGGAATATGAAGTAGTATGTTTAAGAGGAATATGGAGTAGTATGTTTAAGAGGAATATGAAGTAGTATGTTTAAGAAGAATATGAAGTAGTATGTTTAAGAGAAATATGAAGTAGTATATTTAAGAGGAATATGAAGTAGTATGTTTAAGAGGAATATGAAGTAGTATGTTTAAGAGGACTATGAAATAGTATGTTTAAGAGGAATATGAAGTAGTATGTTTAAGATGAAAATGAAGTAGAATATTTAAGAGGAATATGAAGTAGTATGTTAAAGAGGAATATGAAGTAATATGTTTAAGAGGAATATGAAGTATTATGTTTAAGAGAAATATGAAGTAGTATGTTTAAGAGGAATATGAAGTAGTACGTGTATGTTTAAGAGGAATATGAAGTAGTATGTTTAAGAGGAATATGAAGTAGTATATTTAAGAGGAATATGAAGTAGTATATTTAAGAGGAATATGAAGTAGTATATTTAAGAGGAATATGAAGTAGTATGTTTAAGAGGAATATGAAATAGTATGTTTAAGAGGAATATGAAGTAGTATGTTTAAGAGGAATATGAAGTAGTATGTTTAAGAGGAATATGAAGTAGCATGTTTAAGAGGAATATGAAGTAGTATGTTTAAGAGGAATATGATGTAGTATGCTTAAGAGGAATATGAAGTAGTATGCTTAAGAGGAATATGAAGTAGTATATTTAAGAGGAATATGAAGTAGTATATTTAAGAGGAATATGAAGTAGTATGTTTAAGAGGAATATGAAGTAGTATGTTTAAGAGGAATATGAAGTAGTATGTTTAACATGAAAATGAAGTAGTATATTTAAGAGGATTATGAAGTAGTATGTTTAAGAGGAATATGAAGTAGTGTATTTAAGATGAATATAAAGTAGTATATTTAAGAGGAATATGAAGTAGTATATTTAAGAGGAATATGAATAGTAAGTTTAAGAGGAATATGAAGTATTATGTTTAAGAGGAATATGAAGTTGTATATTTAAGAGGTATATGAAGTAGTATATTTAAGAGGAATATGAAATAGTATGTTTAAGAGTAATATGAAGTAGTATATTTAAGAGGAATATGAAATAGTATATTTAAGAGGAATATGAAGTAGTATATTTAAGAGGAATATGAAGTAGTATGTTTAAGAGGAATATTAAGTAGTATATTTAAGAGGAATATGAAGTAGTATATTTAAGAGGAATATGAAGTAGTATGTTTAAGAGGAATATGAAGTTGTATGTTTAAGATGAAAATGAAGTAGTATATTTAAGAGGATTATGAAGTAGTATGTTTAAGAGGAATATGAAGTGGTATACTTAAGAGGAATATGAAGTTGTATATTTAAGAGGAATATGAAGTAGTATATTTAAGAGGAATATGAAGTAGTATGTTTAAGAGGAATATGAAGTAGTATGTTTAAGAGGAATATGAAGTAGTATGTTCAAGAGGAATATGAAGTAGTATGTTTAAGAGGAATATGAAGTAGTATATTTAAGAGGAATATGAAGTAGTATATTTAAGAGGAATATGAAGTAGTATATTTAAGAGGAATATGAAGTAGTATGTTTAAGAGGAATATGAAATAGTATGTTTAAGAGGAATATGAAGTAGTATGTTTAAGAGGAATATGAAGTAGTATGTTTAAGAGGAATATGAAGTAGCATGTTTAAGAGGAATATGAAGTAGTATGTTTAAGAGGAATATGAAGTAGTATGTTTAAGAGGAATATGAAGTAGTATGTTTAAGAGGACTATGAAATAGTATGTTTAAGAGGAATATGAAGTAGTATGTTTAAGATGAAAATGAAGTAGAATATTTAAGAGGAATATGAAGTAGTATGTTAAAGAGGAATATGAAGTAATATGTTTAAGAGGAATATGAAGTATTATGTTTAAGAGAAATATGAAGTAGTATGTTTAAGAGGAATATGAAGTAGTACGTGTATGTTTAAGAGGAATATGAAGTAGTATGTTTAAGAGGAATATGAAGTAGTATATTTAAGAGGAATATGAAGTAGTATATTTAAGAGGAATATGAAGTAGTATATTTAAGAGGAATATGAAGTAGTATGTTTAAGAGGAATATGAAATAGTATGTTTAAGAGGAATATGAAGTAGTATGTTTAAGAGGAATATGAAGTAGTATGTTTAAGAGGAATATGAAGTAGCATGTTTAAGAGGAATATGAAGTAGTATGTTTAAGAGGAATATGATGTAGTATGCTTAAGAGGAATATGAAGTAGTATGCTTAAGAGGAATATGAAGTAGTATATTTAAGAGGAATATGAAGTAGTATATTTAAGAGGAATATGAAGTAGTATGTTTAAGAGGAATATGAAGTAGTATGTTTAAGAGGAATATGAAGTAGTATGTTTAACATGAAAATGAAGTAGTATATTTAAGAGGATTATGAAGTAGTATGTTTAAGAGGAATATGAAGTAGTGTATTTAAGATGAATATAAAGTAGTATATTTAAGAGGAATATGAAGTAGTATATTTAAGAGGAATATGAATAGTAAGTTTAAGAGGAATATGAAGTATTATGTTTAAGAGGAATATGAAGTTGTATATTTAAGAGGTATATGAAGTAGTATATTTAAGAGGAATATGAAATAGTATGTTTAAGAGTAATATGAAGTAGTATATTTAAGAGGAATATGAAATAGTATATTTAAGAGGAATATGAAGTAGTATATTTAAGAGGAATATGAAGTAGTATGTTTAAGAGGAATATTAAGTAGTATATTTAAGAGGAATATGAAGTAGTATATTTAAGAGGAATATGAAGTAGTATGTTTAAGAGGAATATGAAGTTGTATGTTTAAGATGAAAATGAAGTAGTATATTTAAGAGGATTATGAAGTAGTATGTTTAAGAGGAATATGAAGTGGTATACTTAAGAGGAATATGAAGTTGTATATTTAAGAGGAATATGAAGTAGTATATTTAAGAGGAATATGAAGTAGTATGTTTAAGAGGAATATGAAGTAGTATGTTTAAGAGGAATATGAAGTAGTATGTTCAAGAGGAATATGAAGTAGTATGTTTAAGAGGAATATGAAGTAGTATATTTAAGAGGAATATGAAGTAGTATATTTAAGAGGAATATGAAGTAGTATATTTAAGAGGAATATGAAGTAGTATGTTTAAGAGGAATATGAAATAGTATGTTTAAGAGGAATATGAAGTAGTATGTTTAAGAGGAATATGAAGTAGTATGTTTAAGAGGAATATGAAGTAGCATGTTTAAGAGGAATATGAAGTAGTATGTTTAAGAGGAATATGATGTAGTATGCTTAAGAGGAATATGAAGTAGTATGCTTAAGAGGAATATGAAGTAGTATATTTAAGAGGAATATGAAGTAGTATATTTAAGAGGAATATGAAGTAGTATGTTTAAGAGGAATATGAAGTAGTATGTTTAAGAGGAATATGAAGTAGTATGTTTAACATGAAAATGAAGTAGTATATTTAAGAGGATTATGAAGTAGTATGTTTAAGAGGAATATGAAGTAGTGTATTTAAGATGAATATAAAGTAGTATATTTAAGAGGAATATGAAGTAGTATATTTAAGAGGAATATGAATAGTAAGTTTAAGAGGAATATGAAGTATTATGTTTAAGAGGAATATGAAGTTGTATATTTAAGAGGAATATGAAGTAGTTTATTTAAGAGGAATATGAAGTAGTATGTTTAAGAGGAATATGAAGCTGTATGTTTAAGAGGAATGTGAAGTAGTATGTTTAAGAGGAATATAAAGTAGTATGTTTAAGAGGAATATGAAGAAGAATGTTTAAGAGTAATATGAAGCAGTATGTTTAAGACGAATATGAAGTAGCATGTTTAAGAGGAATATGAAGTAGTATTTGTAAGAGTAATATGAAGTAGTATGTTTAATAGGAATTTGAAGTAGTATGTTTAAGAGGAATATGAAGTAATATGGTTAAAAGGAATATGAAGTAGTATGTTTAAGAGGAATATGAAGTAGTATATTTAAGAGGCATATGATGTAGTATATTTAAGAGGAATATGAAGTAGTATGTTATGGACGAATATGAAGTAGTATGTTTAAGAGGAATATGAAGTAGTATGCTTAAGAGGAATATGAAGTAGTATGTTTAAGAGGAATATGAAATAGTATGTTTAAGAGAAATATGAAGTAATATGCTTAAGAGGAATATGAAGTAGTATGTTTAAGAGGAATATTTAGCAGTATATTTAAGAGGAATATGAAGTAGTATATTTAAGAGGAATATGAAGTAGTATATTTAAGAGGAATATGAAGTAGTATATTTAAGAGGAATATGAAGTAGTATATTTAAGAGGAATATGAAGTAGTATGTTTAAGAGGAATATGAAATAGTATGTTTAAGAGGAATATGAAGTAGTGTATTTAAGATGAATATAAAGTAGTATATTTAAGAGGAATATGAAGTAGTATATTTAAGAGGAATATGAAGTAGTATGTTTAAGAGGAATATGAAGTAGTATGTTTAAGAGTAATATGAAGTAGTATGTTTAAGAGGAATTTCAAGTAGTATGTTTAAGAGGAATATGAAGTAATATATTTAAGAGGAATATGAAGTAGTATGTTTAAGAGGAATATGGAGTAGTATGTTTAAGAGGAATATGAAGTAGTATGTTTAAGAAGAATATGAAGTAGTATGTTTAAGAGAAATATGAAGTAGTATATTTAAGAGGAATATGAAGTAGTATGTTTAAGAGGAATATGAAGTAGTATGTTTAAGAGGACTATGAAATAGTATGTTTAAGAGGAATATGAAGTAGTATGTTTAAGATAAAAATGAAGTAGAATATTTAAGAGGAATATGAAGTAGTATGTTAAAGAGGAATATGAAGTAATATGTTTAAGAGGAATATGAAGTATTATGTTTAAGAGAAATATGAAGTAGTATGTTTAAGAGGAATATGAAGTAGTATGTTTAAGAGGAATATGAAGTAGTATGTTTAAGAGGAATATGAAGTAGTTTATTTAAGAGGAATATGAAGTAGTATATTTAAGAGGAATATGAAGTAGTATATTTAAGAGGAATATGAAGTAGTATGTTTAAGAGGAATATGAAATAGTATGTTTAAGAGGAATATGAAGTAGTATGTTTAAGAGGAATATGAAGTAGTATGTTTAAGAGGAATATGAAGTAGCATGTTTAAGAGGAATATGAAGTAGTATGTTTAAGAGGAATATGATGTAGTATGCTTAAGAGGAATATGAAGTAGTATTCTTAAGAGGAATATGAAGTAGTATATTTAAGAGGAATATGAAGTAGTATATTTAAGAGGAATATGAAGTAGTATGTTTAAGAGGAATATGAAGTAGTATGTTTAAGAGGAATATGAAGTAGTATGTTTAACATGAAAATGAAGTATTATATTTAAGAGGAATATGAAGTAGTATTCTTAAGAGGAATATGAAGTAGTATATTTAAGAGGAATATGAAGTAGTATATTTAAGAGGAATATGAAGTAGTATATTTAAGAGGAATATGAATATTAAGTTTAAGAGGAATATGAAGTATTATGTTTAAGAGGAATATGAAGTTGTATATTTAAGAGGAATATGAAGTAGTTTATTTAAGAGGAATATGAAGTAGTATGTTTAAGAGGAATATGAAGCTGTATGTTTAAGAGGAATGTGAAGTAGTATGTTTAAGAGGAATATGAAGTAGTATGTTTAAGAGGAATATGAAGAAGAATGTTTAAGAGTAATATGAAGCAGTATGTTTAAGACGAATATGAAGTAGCATGTTTAAGAGGAATATGAAGTAGTATTTGTAAGAGTAATATGAAGTAGTATGTTTAATAGGAATTTGAAGTAGTATGTTTAAGAGGAATATGAAGTAATATGGTTAAAAGGAATATGAAGTAGTATGTTTAAGAGGAATATGAAGTAGTATATTTAAGAGGCATATGATGTAGTATATTTAAGAGGAATATGAAGTAGTATGTTATGGACGAATATGAAGTAGTATGTTTAAGAGGAATATGAAGTAGTATGCTTAAGAGGAATATGAAGTAGTATGTTTAAGAGGAATATGAAATAGTATGTTTAAGAGAAATATGAAGTAATATGCTTAAGAGGAATATGAAGTAGTATGTTTAAGAGGAATATTTAGCAGTATATTTAAGAGGAATATGAAGTAGTGTATTTAAGAGGAATATGAAGTAGTATGTTTAAGAGGAATATGAAGTAGTATGTTTAAGAGGAATATGAACTTGTATATTAAAGAGGAATATGAAGTAGTATATTTAAGATTTATAGGAAATAGTATGTTTAAGAGGAATATGAAGTAGTATGTTTAAGAGGAATATGAAGTAGTATATTTAAGAGGAATATGAAGTAGTATGTCTAAGAGGAATATGAAGTAGTATGTTTAAGAGGAATATGAAGTAGTATGTTTAAGAGGAATATGAAGTAGTATGTTTAAGAGTAATATGAAGTAGTATGTTTAAGAGGAATTTCAAGTAGTATGTTTAAGAGGAATATGAAGTAATATATTTAAGAGGAATATGAAGTAGTATGTTTAAGAGGAATATGGAGTAGTATGTTTAAGAGGAATATGAAGTAGTATGTTTAAGAGGAATATGAAGTAGTATGTTTAAGAGAAATATGAAGTAGTATATTTAAGAGGAACATGAAGTAGTATGTTTAAGAGGAATATGAAGTAGTATGTTTAAGAGGAATATGAAGTAGTATGTATAAGAGGAATATGAAATAGTATGTTTAAGAGAAATATGAAGTAATATGCTTAAGAGGAATATGAAGTAGTATGTTTAAGAGGAATATTTAGCAGTATATTTAAGAGGAATATGAAGTAGTGTATTTAAGAGGAATATGAAGTAGTATGTTTAAGAGGAATATGAAGTAGTATGTTTAAGAGGAATATGAACTTGTATATTAAAGAGGAATATGAAGTAGTATATTTAAGATTTATAGGAAATAGTATGTTTAAGAGGAATATGAAGTAGTATGTTTAAGAGGAATATGAAGTAGTATATTTAAGAGGAATATGAAGTAGTATGTCTAAGAGGAATATGAAGTAGTATGTTTAAGAGGAATATGAAGTAGTATGTTTAAGAGGAATATGAAGTAGTATGTTTAAGAGTAATATGAAGTAGTATGTTTAAGAGGAATTTCAAGTAGTATGTTTAAGAGGAATATGAAGTAATATATTTAAGAGGAATATGAAGTAGTATGTTTAAGAGGAATATGGAGTAGTATGTTTAAGAGGAATATGAAGTAGTATGTTTAAGAGGAATATGAAGTAGTATGTTTAAGAGAAATATGAAGTAGTATATTTAAGAGGAACATGAAGTAGTATGTTTAAGAGGAATATGAAGTAGTATGTTTAAGAGCACTATGAAATAGTATGTTTAAGAGGAATATGAAGTAGTATGTTTAAGATGAAAATGAAGTAGAATATTTAAGAGGATTATGAAGTGGTATGTTTAAGAGGAATATGAAGTATTATATTTAAGAGGAATATGAAGTAGTATGTTTAAGAGGAATATGAAGTAGAATGTTTAAGAGGAATATGAAGTAGTATATTTAAAAGGAATATGAAGTAGTATATTTAAGAGGAATATGAAGTAGTATGTTTAAGAGGAATATGAAGTAGTATGTTTAAGAGGAATATGAAGTAGTATATTTAAGAGGAATATCAAGTAGTATATTCAAGAGGAATATGAAGTAGTAAGTTTAAGAGGAATGTGAAGTAGCATATTTAAGAGGAATATGAAGTAGTATATTCAAGAGGAATATGAAGTAGTATGTTTAAGAGGAATATGAAGTAGTATGTATAAGAGGAATATGAAGTAGTATGTTTAAGAGGAATATGAAGTAGTATGTTTAAGAGGAATATGAAGTAGTATGTTTAAGAGGAATATGAAGTTGTATGTTTAAGAGGAATATGAAGTAGTATGTTTAAGAGGAATATGAAGTAGTATGTTTAAGAGGAATATGAAGTAGTATATTTAAGAGGATTATGAAATAGTATATTTAAGAGGAATATGAAGTTGTATATATAAGAGGAATATGAAGTAGTTTGTTTAAGAGGAATATTAAGTAGAATGTTTAAGAGAATATGAAGTAGTATGTTTAAGAGGAATATGAAGTAGCATGTTTAAGAGGAATATGAAGTAGTATGTTTAAGAGGAATAAGAAGTAGTATGTTAAAGTGGAATATGAAGTAATATGTTTAAGAGGAATATGAAGTATTATGTTTAAGAGAAATATGAAGTAGTATGTTTAAGAGGAATATGAAGTAGTATGTTTAAGAGGAATATGAAGTAGTATGTTTAAGAGGAATATGAAGTAGGATATTTAAGAGGAATATGAAGTAGTATATTTAAGAGGAATATGAGGTAGTATATTTAAGAGGAATATGAAGTAGTATGTTTAAGAGGAATATGAAGTAGTATGTTTAAGAAGAATATGAAGTAGTATGTTTAAGAGGAATATGATGTAGTATGCTTAAGAGGAATATGAAGTAGTATGCTTAAGAGGAATATGAAGTAGTATATTTAAGAGGCATATGAAGTAGTATATTTAAGAGGAATATGAAGTAGTATGTTTAAGAGGAATATGAAATAGTATGTTTAAGAGGAATATGAAGTAGTATGTTTAACATGAAAATGAAGTAGTGTGGGATCCAATAACTATGTTGAGTTCATTAATTGGTGTGTTGAGTTCCATTCTCACTCATAAAACTCTCTCTCTTCAAGCAACCGTCGAGGCAGTAAGTCATAAAGTCAATCAGTCAGTCATAAAGTCAATCAGTCAGTCATAAAGTCGATCAGTCATTGAAAGTTAAATATCAACAAAGATTAAATATTAGTGCGTAAAAATTAAATATTAGTCTGTAAAAATTAAATATCAATTAAAAATTAATAAATACAATAAAAGTTATTTTATTAAAACCCACAAATGGGGGCTCAACCAAAAGCCAATATATAATAGATATATATAATATCCACGCACACGACACAAATACGAAAAAAGCCGACGCAAACGCATACGCAGAAGCCATATTCACCAAACGCATACGCAGAAGCAGAAACACGAGAAGAAACTCAACACGACATCGGCGCAGATCCGTAATCAAACGGCGCAGAGATATATATAATATCCACGCACACGACACAAATACGAAAGAAGCCGACGCAAACGCATACGCAGAAGCCATATTCACCAAACGCATACGCAGAAGCAGAAACACGAGAAGAAACTCAACACGACATCGGCGCAGATCCGTAATCAAACGGCGCAGAGGTAATTCGGCGCACAACACCTTACGTTCCACAGCACCGCCATTGGCAGCTCTGATAAGTTAATGACAATTTGTCATAATTTTATTCTGACTTTTGATCGTAAGAAAAAAAATCAAACGTAAACAAAGATTTGTTAAAACTTAAAATTAAAGTTTATATACAATTTTCACTATAAAATAAGTAATATTGCTTTAAATTACGTTCTATTATAATAAGATAAGTACAACAATAATTTGTAAACTGATTTATCATAAAATTTTCTTTAGTTATATATATTTATAAAATGGAATTAGAAGAATTATTATCCTTAACTGTAGAAGATTTGAAACTGAAACTTACTGAACTGAAGCTGTCCATCGATGGTAATAAAGCTACGTCACAAGCCTTGCTGATAAATTATTTTAGAAATGACACAGCAGTTAAAGACGAATCATTCGACGACGCAAAATCAACTTTTTTTTTTATATTAACTATTATATTGGCAGATGAAAAGCCGATTTACAATGCAGCAAGAAGAGTACCATATGATCATAAAATAATAATAGATGCACAAATAAATACATGGTTAAAAGAGGGCATAATTGAAGAAAGTTACTCTGATTTTACTAGTCCTGTAGTATTGGTAAACAAAAGGGATGGATCGAAAAGATTGTGCGTTGATTATAGACGTATAAATGAACAGATTATTAAAGATCGATACCCATTACCAAATATTGAGGAGCAGCTAGATAAATTACAAGATGCAATATATTATACAACGCTGGATTTAGAAGCAGCTTTTTTTCATGTACCTGTAGAAAAAAATTCCAGAAAATATACAAGTTTCATCGTTCATAATGGACAGTACCAATTCAAATATTGTCCATTCGGCTTATGCAATAGCCCAGCAGCGTTTTCAAGATTTATACATGCAATTTTTAAGAAGTTGATTTGCAACGGCGAGGTGATTATTTACATGGATGACCTCATTATACCATCGAAAACTGAAAGTGATGGTTTAAAAAAATTATATAACGTTTTCGCAGTTGCAAAAAAATATGGGTTGCATATTAAATGGAGTAAATGTGAATTTTTAAAGAAAAGAATACTGTTTTTGGGACATATGATTGAAAACGGTACTATACAGCCGGGAAAAGAAAAAATCAAAGCCATTACGAATTTTCCGCAGCCAAATAACGAGAAAAAGGTGCAAAGTTTCCTAGGATTGGCATCCTATTTTAGAAAATTTATCCCAGCCTTCGCAATAAAAGCAAAACCACTTTCGGACCTTCTGAAAAAAGATGCTAAATTCAAATTTGATGAAATGCAAATTAGGGCATTTGAAGTTCTAAAGGCAGAACTAACAAAAAGTCCTGTTCTTAAATTATTTGAATTCAGAGCAGAATTGTATACAGATGCATCGAAAGATGGCTATGGTGCAGTAATGTTGCAGAAAGACGATGAAGATGGGAAAATGCATCCAGTTTGTTACATGAGCAGAAAAACGACCGCAGCAGAGCAAAAATATCATTCTTACGAATTGGAAGCAATGGCTGTTGTTAACGCGTTTAAAAAATGGCGCTCATACTTATTAGGACAGCGTGTAAAAGTCATAACTGATTGCAACGCTTTTGCATTAACAATGAAAAAAGATGATATACCAGTAAGAGTTGCAAGATGGGCGATGTATTTGCAGGACTTTGATTACGTGATCGAACATCGTGCAGGTACTAAAATGCGACACGTAGACAGCTTAAGTAGAAATGTTTTAATAATTAATACTGAAATATTACATCGTATTAAAACAGCTCAAGAAGAAGATGACTTTTTAATCACTATTAAAATCATTTTAAAAGACCGACCCTATAATGATTATATTTTGAAAAATGAAATAATCTTTAAAATAGTAAATGGAAATGAATTACTAGTGATACCGGAGTCAATGGAAAATCAAATCATTCGGGATATGCACGAACAAGGCCACTTTGCCTCAAGAAAAACGGATGATTTAATAAAAAAAGAATACTATATCAAAGATTCAAAAAAAAAAATTGAAAAAATATTGAAAAATTGTGTACAATGCATTTTAGCAGAAAGAAAGTCGGGAAAACAAGAAGGTTATTTAAAACCAATAGAAAAAGAAAATAAACCACTACAAACCTATCATGTTGACCACTTAGGAATAATGGCAGCTTCCCAAAAAAAATACAAATACATTTTCGCAGTTATCGACGCATTTACGAAGTTTGTGTGGTTATACCCTACAAAATCAACATCATGCGAAGAAGTTATCAATAAATTGGAAAAACAATCATTTATATTTGGATACCCGAAAAGAATCATTTCTGATCGTGGTGCAGCGTTCACTGCAAAAAATTTTGAACAATACTGTAATGATGCAGGAATACAGCATATACTAATTACAACAGGTGTACCGAGATCAAATGGACAGATTGAAAGGATCAACCGAATCATAATACCCATGCTTTGCAAAATGTCAATTAAAAAACCATCTGAATGGTACAAACATGTTGATAGCGTTCAACAATACATAAATTCCACCATTTTACAGGACACTCGCCATTTAAAATTTTGACAGGAATTGATATGAAAACCAAAAATCAGACGATATTAACTGAACTAGGAGAAATAATGGAAAAAGAAAATATAGAAACATTAGAGCAAAATAGAAATGATTTGAGATTGACAGCAATAGAAAGTTTGAAGAAAGTGCAGGATGAAAATCGCAAAAACTATAATGGCAAAAGAAAGGAACCAACCATTTATAAAAAGGACGATGTAGTAGCTATCCGCAGGAACCAACATATACAGGGAAAAATTAAAACAACTTTTTTAGGACCATACAAAGTAATCTATAGAAGTAAAAATAACAGGTACGGTGTTCAAAAAATTGGAGATCATGAAGGACCAAATAAAACTACAACAGCCGCAGATTATATGAAAACATGGACCGAAAAACTTATTCGGGACGAATAAGAGTCAGGACAGCCGAGTTGTGGGATCCAATAACTATGTTGAGTTCATCAATTGGTGTATTGAGTTCCATTCTCACTCATAAAACTCTCTCTCTTCAAGCAACCGTCGAGGCAGTAAGTCATAAAGTCAATCAGTCAGTCATAAAGTCAATCAGTCAGTCATAAAGTCGATCAGTCATTGAAAGTTAAATATCAACAAAGATTAAATATTAGTCCGTAAAAATTAAATATTAGTCTGTAAAAATTAAATATCAATTAAAAATTAATAAATACAATAAAAGTTATTTTATTAAAACCCACAGTAGTATGTTTAAGAGGAATATGAAGTAGTATGTTGAAGAGGAATATGAAGAAGTATGTTTAAGAGGAACATGAAGTAGTATGTTTAAGAGGAATATGAAGTAGTATGTTTAAGAGGATAATGAAGTAGTATATTTAAGAGGATTATGAAATAGTATATTTAAGAGGAATATGAAGTTGTATATATAAGAGGAATATGAAGTAGTATGTTTAAGAGGAATATGAAGTAGTATGTTTAAGAGGATAATGAAGTAGTATATTTAAGAGGATTATGAAATAGTATATTTAAGAGGAATATGAAGTTGTATATATAAGAGGAATATGAAGTAGTATGTTTAAGAGGAATATGAAGTAGTATGTTTAAGAGGAATATGAAGTAGTATGTTTAAGAGGAATATGAAATAGTATATTTAAGAGGAATATGAAGTTGTATATATAAGAGGAATATGAAGTAGTATGTTTAAGAGGAATATGAAGTAGTATGTTTAAGAGGAATATGAAGTAGTATGTTTAAGAGGAATATGAAGTAGTATGTTTAAGAGGAATATGAAGTAGTATGTTTAAGAGGAATATGAAGTAGTATGTTAAAGAGGAATATGAAGTAATATGTTTAAGAGGAATATGAAGTATTATGTTTAAGAGAAATATGAAGTAGTATGTTTAAGAGGAATATGAAGTAGTATGTTTAAGAGGAATATGAAGTAGTATGTTTAAGAGGAATATGAAGTAGTATATTTAAGAGGAATATGAAGTAGTATATTTAAGAGGAATATGAAGTAGTATATTTAAGAGGAATATGAAGTAGTATGTTTAAGAGGAATATGAAGTAGTATGTTTAAGAGGAATATGAAGTAGTATGTTTAAGAGGAATATGAAGTAGTATGTTTAAGAGGAATATGAAGTAGCATGTTTAAGAGGAATATGAAGTAGAATGTTTAACAGGAATATGATGTAGTATGCTTAAGAGGAATATGAAGTAGTATGCTTAAGAGGAATATGAAGTAGTATATTTAAGAGGAATATGAAGTAGTATATTTAAGAGGAATATGAAGTAGTATGTTTAAGAGGAATATGAAGTAGTATGTTTAAGAGGAATATGAAGTAGTATGTTTAACATGAAAATGAAGTAGTATATTAAAGAGGACTATGAAGTAGTATGTTTAAGAGGAATATGAAGTAGTGTATTTAAGATGAATATAAAGTAGTATATTTAAGAGGAATATGAAGTAGTATATTTAAGAGTAATATGAATAGTATGTTTAAGAGGAATATGAAGTATTATGTTTAAGAGGAATATGAAGTTGTATATTTAAGAGGAATATGAAGTAGTTTATTTAAGAGGAATATGAAGTAGTATGTTTAAGAGGAATATGAAGCTGTATGTTTAAGAGGAATGTGAAGTAGTATGTTTAAGAAGAATATGAAGTAGTATGTTTAAGAGGAATATGAAGAAGAATGTTTAAGAGGAATATGAAGTAGTATGTTTAGGAGGAATATGAAGTAGCATGTTTAAGAGGAATATGAAGTAGTATTTGTAAGAGTAATATGAAGTAGTATGTTTAAGAGGAATTTGAAGTAGTATGTTTAAGAGGAATATGAAGTAATATGGTTAAGAGGAATATGAAGTAGTATGTTTAAGAGGAATATGAAGTAGTATATTTAAGAGGCATATGATGTAGTATATTTAAGAGGAATATGAAGTAGTATGTTATGGACGAATATGAAGTAGTATGTTTAAGAGGAATATGAAGTAGTATGCTTAAGAGGAATATGAAGTAGTATGTTTAAGAGGAATATGAAATAGTATGTTTAAGAGAAATATGAAGTAATATGCTTAAGAGGAATTTGAAGTAGTATATTAAAGAGGAATATAAAGTAGTATATTTAAGAGGAATATGAAGTAGTATGTATAAGAGGAATACGAAGTAGTATATTTTAGAGGAATATGAAGTAGTATATTTAAGAGGAATATGAAGTAGTATGTTTAAGAGGAATATGAAGTAGTATGTTAAAGAGGAATATGAAGTAGTATGTTTAAGAGGAATATGAAGTATTATGTTTAAGAGTAATATGAAGTAGTATGATTAAGAGGAATATGAAGTAGTAAGTTTAAGAGGAATGTGAAGTAGTATATTTAAGAGGAATATGAAGTAGTATATTCAAGAGGAATATGAAGTAGTATGTTTAAGAGGAATATGAAGTAGTATGTTTAAGAGGAATATGAAGTCGTATGTTTAAGAGGAATATGAAGTAGTATGTTTAAGAGGAATATGAAGTAGTATTTTTAAGAGGAATATGAAGTAGTATATTTAAGAGGAATATGAAGTAGTATGTTTAAGAGGAATATGAAGTAGTATGTTTAAGAGGAATATGATGTAGTATGCTTAAGCGGAATATGAAGAAGTATGCTTCAGAGGAATATGAAGTAGTATATTTAAGAGAAATATGAAGTAGTATATTTAAGAGGAATATGAAGTAGTATGTTTAAGAGGAATATGAAGTAGTATGTTTAAGAGGAATATGAAGTTGTATGTTTAAGATGAAAATGAAGTAGTATATTTAAGAGAATTATGAAGTAGTATGTTTAAGAGGAATATGAAGTGGTATATTTAAGAGGAATATGGAGTTGTATATTAAATAGGAATATGAAGTAGTATATTTAAGAGGAATATGAAGTAGTATGTTTAAGAGGAATATGAAGTAGTATGTTTAAGAGGAATATAAAGTAGTATATTTAAGAGGAATATGAAGTAGTATGTCTAAGAGGAATATGAAGAAGTATGTTTAAGAGGAATATGAAGTAGTATGTTTAAGAGGAATATGAAGTAGTATGTTTAAGAGTAATATGAAGTAGTATGTTTAAGAGGAATATGAAGTAGTATGTTTAAGAGGAATATGAAGTAGTATGTTTAAGAGGAATATGAAGTAGTATGTTTAAGAGGAATATGAAGTAGTATATTTAAGAGGAATATGAAGTAGTATGTTTAAGAGGAATATGAAGTAGTATGTTTAAGAGAAATATGAAGTATTATATTTAAGAGGAATATGAAGTAGTATATTTAAGAGGAATATGAGGTAGTATATTTAAGAGGAATATGAAGTAGTTTGTTTAAGAGGAATATGAAGTAGTATGTTTAAGAAGAATATGATGTAGTATGCTTAAGAAGAATATGAAGTAGTATGTTTAAGAGGAATATGAAGTAGTATGTTTAAGAGGAATATGAAGAAGTATGTTTAAGAGGAAGATGAAGTGGTATGTTTAAGAGGAATATGAAGTAGTATGTTTAAGAGGAATATGAAGTAGTATGTTTAAGAGGAATATGAAGTAGTATGTTTAAGAGGAATATGAAGTAGTATGTTTAAGAGGAATATGAAGTAGTATGTTTAAGAGGAATATGAAGTAGTATGTTTAAGAGGAATATGAAGTAGTATGTTTAAGAGGAATATGAAGTAGTATGTTTAAGATGAATATGAAGTAGTATTTTAAAGAGGAATATGAAGTAATATGTTTAAGAGGAATATGAAGTAGTATGTTTAAGAGAAATATGAAGTAGTATGTTTAAGAGGAATATGAAGTAGTAAGTTTAAGAGGAATGTGAAGTAGTATATTTAAGAGGAATATGAAGTAGTATATTCAAGAGGAATATGAAGTAGTATGTTTAAGAGGAATATGAAGTAGTATGTTTAAGAGGAATATGAAGTAGTATGTTTAAGAGGTATATGAAGTAGTATGTTTAAGATGAATATGAAGTAGTATTTTAAAGAGGAATATGAAGTAATATGTATAAGAGGAATATGAAGTAGTATGTTTAAGAGAAATATGAAGTAGTATGTTTAAGAGGAATATGAAGTAGTAAGTTTAAGAGGAATGTGAAGTAGTATATTTAAGAGGAATATGAAGTAGTATATTCAAGAGGAATATGAAGTAGTATGTTTAAGAGGAATATGAAGTAGTATGTTTAAGAGGAATATGAAGTAGTATGTTTAAGAGGAATATGAGGTTGTATGTTTAAGATGAAACTGAAGTAGTATATTTAAGAGGATTATGAAGTAGTATGTTTAAGAGGAATATGAAGTAGTATATTTAAGAGGAATATGAAGTTGTATGTTTAAGAGGAATATGAAGTAGTATGTTTAGGAGGAATATGAAGTAGTATGTTTAAGAGGAATATGAAGTAGTATGTTTAAGAGGAATATGAAATAGTATATTTAAGAGTAATATGAAGTAGTATATTTAAGAGGAATATGAAATAGTATATTTAAGAGGAATATGAAGTAGTATATTTAAGAGGAATATGAAGTAGTATGTTTAAGAGGAATATGAAGTAGTATGTTTAAGAGGAATATGAAGTAGTATGTTTAAGAGGAATATGAAGTAGTATGTTTAACAGGAATATGAAGTAATATATTCAAGAGGAATATGAAGTAGTATGTTTAAGAGGAATATGAAGTAGTATGTTTAAGAGGAATATGAAGTAGTATGTTTAAGAGGAATATGAAGTAGTATATTTAAGAGGAATATGAAGTAGAATATTTAAGAGGAATATGAAGTAGTATGTTTAAGAGAAATATGAAGTAGTATGTTTAAGAGGATAATGAAGTAATATGTTTAAGAGGAATGTGAAGTAGTATATTTAAGAGGAATATGAAGTAGTATATTCAAGAGGAATATGAAGTAGTATGTTTAAGAGGAATATGAAGTAGTATGTTTAAGAGGAATATGAAGTAGTATGTTTAAGAGGAATATGAAGTTGTATGTTTAAGATGAAAATGAAGAAGTATATTTAAGAGGATTATGAAGTAGTATGTTTAAGAAGAATATGAAGTGGTCTATTTAAGAGGAATATGAAGTTGTATGTTTAAGAGGAATATGAAGTAGTATGTTTAGGAGGAATATGAAGTAGTATGTTTAAGAGGTATATGAAGTAGTATATTTAAGAGGAATATGAAATAGTATGTTTAAGAGTAATATGAAGTAGTATATTTAAGAGGAATATGAAATAGTATATTTAAGAGGAATATGAAGTAGTATATTTAAGAGGAATATGAAGTAGTATGTTTAAGAGGAATATTAAGTAGTATATTTAAGAGGAATATGAAGTAGTATGTTTAAGAGGAATATGAAGTAGTATGTTTAAGAGGAATATGAAGTAGTATGTTTAAGAGGAATATGAAGTTGTATGTTTAAGATGAAAATGAAGTAGTATATTTAAGAGGATTATGAAGTAGTATGTTTAAGAGGAATATGAAGTGGTCTATTTAAGAGGAATATGAAGTTGTATGTTTAAGAGGAATATGAAGTAGTATGTTTAGGAGGAATATGAAGTAGTATGTTTAAGAGGTATATGAAGTAGTATATTTAAGAGGAATATGAAATAGTATGTTTAAGAGTAATATGAAGTAGTATATTTAAGAGGAATATGAAATAGTATATTTAAGAGGAATATGAAGTAGTATATTTAAGAGGAATATGAAGTAGTATGTTTAAGAGGAATATTAAGTAGTATATTTAAGAGGAATATGAAGTAGTATATTTAAGAGGAATATGAAGTAGTATGTTTAAGAGGAATATGAAGTTGTATGTTTAAGATGAAAATGAAGTAGTATATTTAAGAGGATTATGAAGTAGTATGTTTAAGAGGAATATGAAGTGGTATACTTAAGAGGAATATGAAGTTGTATATTTAAGAGGAATATGAAGTAGTATATTTAAGAGGAATATGAAGTAGTATGTTTAAGAGGAATATGAAGTAGTATGTTTAAGAGGAATATGAAGTAGTATGTTCAAGAGGAATATGAAGTAGTATGTTTAAGAGGAATATGAAGTAGTATGTTTAGGAGGAATATGAAGTAGTATATTTAAGAGGAATATGAAGTAGTATATTTAAGAGGAATATGAAGTAGTATGTTTAAGAGGAATATTAAGTAGTATATTTAAGAGTAATATAAAGTAGTATGTTTAAGAGGAATATGAAGTAGTATGTTTAAGAGGAATATGAAGTAGTATGTTTAAGGGGAATATGAAGTAGTATGTTTCAGAGGAATATGAAGTAGTATGTTTAAGAGGAATATGAAGTAGTATGTTTAAGAAGAATATGAAGTAGTATGTAGAAAAAGAATATGAAGTGCTATGTTTAAGAGAAATATGAAGTAGTATGCTTAAGAGGAATATGAAGTAGTATATTTAAGAGGAATATGAAGTAGTATATGTAAGAGGAATATGAAGTAGCATGTTTAAGAGGAATATGAAGTAGTATGTTTAAGAGGAATATGAAGAAGTATGTTTAAGAGGAATATGAAGTAGTATATTTAACAGGAATATGAAGTAGTATATTTAAGAGGAATATGAAATAGTATGTTTAAGAGAAATATGAAGTAGTATGTTTAAGAGGAATATGAAGTAGTATGTTTAAGAGGAATATGAAGTAGTATGTTTAAGAGGAATATGAAGTCGTATGTTTAAGAGCAATATGAAGTAGTATGTTTAAGAGGAATATGAAGTAGTATTTTTAAGAGGAATATAAGGTAGTATATTTAAGAGGAATATGAAGTAGTATGTTTAAGAGGAATATGAAGTAGTATGTTTAAGAGGAATATGATGTAGTATGCTTAAGCGGAATATGAAGAAGTATGCTTCAGAGGAATATGAAGTAGTATATTTAAGAGAAATATGAAGTAGTATATTTAAGAGGAATATGAAGTAGTATGTTTAAGAGGAATATGAAGTAGTATGTTTAAGAGGAATATGAAGTCGTATGTTTAAGAGGAATATGAAGTAGTATGTTTAAGAGGAATATGAAGTAGTATTTTTAAGAGGAATATGAAGTAGTATATTTAAGAGGAATATGAAGTAGTATGTTTAAGAGGAATATGAAGTAGTATGTTTAAGAGGAATATGATGTAGTATGCTTAAGCGGAATATGAAGAAGTATGCTTCAGAGGAATATGAAGTAGTATATTTAAGAGAAATATGAAGTAGTATATTTAAGAGGAATATGAAGTAGTATGTTTAAGAGGAATATGAAGTAGTATGTTTAAGACGAATATGAAGTTGTATGTTTAAGATGAAAATGAAGTAGTATATTTAAGAGGATTATGAAGTAGTATGTTTAAGAGGAATATGAAGTGGTATATTTAAGAGGAATATGGAGTTGTATATTTAAGAGGAATATGAAGTAGTATATTTAAGAGGAATATGAAGTAGTATGTTTAAGAGGAATTTGAAGTAGTATGTTTAAGAGGAATATGAAGTAGTATATTTAAGAGGAATATGAAGTAGTATGTCTAAGAGGAATATGAAGAAGTATGTTTAAGAGGAATATGAAGTAGTATGTTTAAGAGGAATATGAAGTAGTATGTTTAAGAGTAATATGAAGTAGTATGTTTAAGAGGAATATGAAGTAGTATGTTTAAGAAGTAGTATATTTAAGATTTATAGGAAATAGTATGTTTAAGAGGAATATGAAGTAGTATGTTTAAGAGGAATATGAAGTAGTATATTTAAGAGGAATATGAAGTAGTATGTCTAAGAGGAATATGAAGTAGGATGTTTAAGAGGAATATGAAGTAGTATGTTTAAGAGGAATATGAAGTAGTATGTTTAAGAGTAATATGAAGTAGTATGTTTAAGAGGAATATGAAGTAGTATGTTTAAGAGGAATATGAAGTAGTATGTTGAAGAGGAATATGAAGTAGTATGTTTAAGAGGAATATGAAGTAGTATATTTAAGAGGAATATGAAGTAGTATGTTTAAGAGAAATATGAAGTAGTATGTTTAAGAGAAATATGAAGTATTTTATTTAAGAGGAATATGAAGTAGTATATTTAAGAGGAATATAAGGTAGTATATTTAAGAGGAATATGAAGTAGTATGTTTCAGAGGAATATGAAGTAGTATGTTTAAGAGGAATATGAAGTAGTATGTTTAAGAGGAATATGAAGTAGTATGTTTAAGAGGAATATGAAGTGGTATGTTTAAGACGAATATGAAGTAGTAGGTTTAAGAGGAATATGAAGTAGTACGTTTAAGAGGAATATGGAGTAGTATGTTTAAGAGGAATATGAAGTAGTATGTTTAAGAGGAATATGAAGTAGTATTTTAAAGAGGAATATGAAGTAATATATTTAAGAGGAATATGAAGTAGTATGTTTAAGAGAAATATGAAGTAGTATGTTTAAGAGGAATATGAAGTAGTAAGTTTAAGAGGAATGTGAAGTAGTATAGTTAAGAGGAATATGAAGTAGTATGTTTAAGAGGAATATGAAGTAGTATGTTTAAGAGGAATATGAAGTAGTATGTTTAAGAGGAATATGAAGTAGTATGTTTAAGAGGAATATGAAGTAGTATATTTAAGATGAAAATGAAGTAGTATATTTAAGAGGATTATGAAGTAGTATGTTTAAGAGGAATATGAAGTGGTATGTTTAAGAGGAATATGAAGTTGTATGTTTAAGAGGAATATGAAGTAGTATGTTTAGGAGGAATATGAAGTAGTATGTTTAAGAGGAATATGAAGTAGTATGTTTAAGAGGAATATGAAATAGTATGTTTAAGAGAAATATGAAGTAGTATGTTTAAGAGGAATATGAAGTAGTAAGTTTAAGAGGAATATGAAGTAGTATGTTTAAGAGGAATATGAAGTAGTATGTTTAAGAGGAATATGAAGTAGTATATTTAAGATGAAAATGAAGTAGTATAGTTAAGAGGAATATGAAGTAGTATATTCAAGACGAATATGAAGTAGTATGTTTAAGAGGAATATGAAGTAGTATGTTTAAGAGGAATATGAAGTAGTATGTTTCAGAGGAATATGAAGTAGTATGTTTAAGAGGAATATGAAGTAGTATGTTTAAGAGGAATATGAAGTAGTATGTTTAAGAGGAATATGAAGTAGTATATTTGAGATGAAAATGAAGTAGAATATTTAAGAGGATTATGAAGTAGTATGTTTAAGAGGATTATGAAGTAGTATGTTTAAGAGGAATATGAAGTGGTATATTTAAGAGGAATATGAAGTTGTATGTTTAAGAGGAATATGAAGTAGTATGTTTAGGAGGAATATGAAGTAGTATGTTTAAGAGGAATATGAAGTAGTATGTTTAAGAGGAATATGAAATAGTATGTTTAAGAGAAATATGAAGTAGTATGTTTAAGAGGAATATGAAGTAGTAAGTTTAAGAGGAATATGAAGTAGTATGTTTAAGAGGAATATGAAGTAGTATGTTTCAGAGGAATATGAAGTAGTATGTTTAAGAGGAATATGAAGTAGTATGTTTAAGAGGAATATGAAGTAGTATGTTTAAGAGGAATATGAAGTAGTATGTTTAAGAGGAATATGAAGTAGTATGTTTAAGAGGAATATGAAGTAGTATATTTAAGATGAAAATGAAGTAGTATAGTTTAGAGGAATATGAAGTAGTATATTCAAGACGAATATAAAGTAGTATGTTTAAGAGGAATATGAAGTAGTATGTTTAAGAGGAATATGAAGTAGTATGTTTCAGAGGAATATGAAGTAGTATGTTTAAGAGGAATATGAAGTAGTATGTTTAAGAGGAATATGAAGTAGTATGTTTAAGAGGAATATGAAGTAGTATATTTGAGATGAAAATGAAGTAGAATATTTAAGAGGATTATGAAGTAGTATGTTTAAGAGGAATATGAAGTAGTATGTTTAAGAGGAATATGAAGTAGTATGTTTAAGAGGAATATGAAGTAGTATGTTTAAGAGGAATATGAAGTAGTATGTTTAAGAGGAATATGAAGTAGTATGTTTAAGAGGAATATGAAGTAGTATGTTTAAGAGGAATATGAAGTAGTATGTTTAAGAGGAATATGAAGTTGTATGTTTAAGAGGAATATGAAGTAGTATATTTAAGATGAAAATGAAGTAGTATAGTTAAGAGGAATATGAAGTAGTATATTCAAGACGAATATGAAGTAGTATGTTTAAGAGGAATATGAAGTAGTATGTTTCAGAGGAATAAAAACTAGTATGTTTAAGAGGAATATGAAGTAGTATGTTTAAGAGGAATATGAAGTAGTATGTTTAAGAGGAATATGAAGTAGTATGTTTAAGAGGAATATGAAGTAGTATGTTTAAGAGGAATATGAAGTAGTATATTTAAGATGAAAATGAAGTAGAATATTTAAGAGGATTATGAAGTAGTATGTTTAAGAGGAATATGAAGTAGTATTTTAAAGAGGAATATGAAGTTATATGTTTAAGAGGAATATGAAGTAGTGTGTTTAAGAGAAATATGAAGTAGTATGTTTAAGAGGAATATGAAGTAGTAAGTTTAAGAGGAATGTGAAGTGGTATATTTAAGAGGAATATGAAGTAGTATATTCAAGAGGAATATGAAGTAGTATGTTTAAGAGGAATATGAAGTAGTATGTTTAAGAGGAATATGAATTAGTATGTTTAAGAGGAATATGAAGTTGTATGTTTAAGATGAAAATGAAGTAGTATATTTAAGAGGATTATGAAGTAGTATGTTTAAGAGGAATATGAAGTGGTATATTTAAGAGGAATATGAAGTTGTATGTTTAAGAGGAATATGAAGTAGTATTTTAGGAGGAATATGAAATAGTATGTTTAAGAGGAATATGAAGTAGTATGTTTAAGAGGAATATGAAATAGTATGTTTAAGAGTAATATGAAGTAGTATATTTAAGAGGAATATGAAATAGTATATTTAAGAGGAATATGAAGTAGTATATTTAAGGGGAATATGAAGTAGTATGTTTAAGAGGAATATGAAGTAGTATGTTTAAGAGGAATA
Organism: Atherix ibis; assembly: GCA_958298945.1. Lineage (NCBI taxonomy): Eukaryota > Metazoa > Arthropoda > Insecta > Diptera > Athericidae > Atherix > Atherix ibis. The sequence continues at coordinate 1,075,952 of CATQJD010000111.1, forward strand.
TGTAGTAGTATGTTTAAGAGGAATATGAAGTAGTATGTTCAAGAGGAATATGAAGTAGTATGTTTAAGAGGAATATGAAGTAGTATGTTTAACAGGAATATGAAGTAGTATATTTAAGAGTAATATGAACTAGTATATTTAAGAGGAATATGAAGTAGTATGTTTCAGTAAAATATGAAGTAGTATGTTTAAGAGGAATATGAAGTAGTATGTTTAAGAAGAATATGAAGTAGTATGTTTAAAAGGAATATGAAGTGCTATGTTTAAGAGAAATATGAAGTAGTATGCTTAAGAGGAATATGAAGTAGTATATTTATGAGGAATATGAAGTAGTATATTTAAGAGGAATATGAAGTAGCATGTTTAAGAGGAATATGAAGTAGTATGTTTAGGAGGAATATGCAGCAGTATATTTAAGAGGAATATGAAGTAGTATATTTAAGAGGAATATGAAGTAGTACGTTTAAGAGGAATATGAAGTAGTATATTTAACAGGAATATGAAGTAGTATATTTAAGAGGAATATGAAATAGTATGTTTAAGAGAAATATGAAGTAGTATGTTTAAGAGGAATATGAAGTAGTATGTTTAAGAGGAATATGAAGGAGTATGTTTAAGAGGAATATGAAGTCGTATGTTTAAGAGGAATATGAAATAGTATATTTAAGAGGAATATGAAGTAGTATGTTTAAGAGGAATATGAAGTAGTATGTTTAAGAGGAATATGAAGTTGTATATTTAAGAGCAATATGAAGAAGTATATTTAAGATTTATAGGAAATAGTATGTTTAAGAGGAATATGAAGTAGTATGTTTAAGAGGAATATGAAGTAGTATATTTAAGAGGAATATGAAGTAGTATGTCTAAGAGGAATATGAAGTAGTATGTTTAAGAGGAATATGAAGTATTATGTTTAAGAGGAATATGAAGTAGTATGTTTAAGAGTAATATGAAGTAGAATGTTTAAGAGGAATATGAAGTAGTATGTTTAAGAGGAATATGAAGTAGTATGTTTAAGAGGAATATGAAGTAGTATGTTTAAGAGGAATATGAAGTAGTATGTTTAAGAGGAATATGAAGTAGCATGTTTAAGAGGAATATGAAGTAGTATGTTTAAGAGGAATATGATGTAGTATGCTTAAGCGGAATATGAAGAAGTATGCCTAAGAGGAATATGAAGTTGTATGTTTAAGATGAAAATGAAGTAGTATATTTAAGAGGATAATGAAGTAGTATGGTTAAGTGGAATATGAAGTGGTATATTTAAGAGGAATATGAAGTTGTATATTTAAGAGGAATATGAAGTAGTATATTTAAGAGGAATATGAAGTAGTATGTTTAAGAGGAATATGAAGTAGTATGTTTAAGAGGAATATGAAGTTGTATATTTAAAAGGAATATGAGGTAGTATATTTAAGATTTATAGGAAATAGTATGTTTAAGAGGAATATGAAGTAGTATGTTTAAGAGGAATATGAAGTAGTATATTTAAGAGGAATATGAAGTAGTATGTCTAAGAGGAATATGAAGTAGTATGTTTAAGAGGAATATGAAGTAGTATGTTTAAGAGGAATATGAAGTAGTATGTTTAAGAGTAACATGAAGTAGTATGTTTAAGAGGAATATGAAGTAGTATGTTTAAGAGGAATATGAAGTAGTATGTTTAAGAGGAATATGAAGTAGTATGTTTAAGAGGAATATGAAGTAGTATATTTAAGAGGAATATGAAGTAGTATGTTTAAGAGGAATATGAAGTAGTATGCTTAAGAGAAATATGAAGTATTATATTTAAGAGGAATATGAAGTAGTATATTTAAGAGGAATATGAGGTAGTATATTTAAGAGGAATATGAAGTAGTATGTTTAAGAGGAATATGAAGTAGTATGTTTAAGAGGAATATGAAGTAGTATGTTTAAGAGGAATATGAAGTAGTATGTTTAAGAGGAATATGAAGTAGTATGTTTAAGAGGAATATGAAGTAGTATGTTTAAGAGGAATATGAAGTAGTATGTTTAAGAGGAATATGAAGTAGTATGTTTAAGAGGATTATGAAGTAGTATGTTTAAGAGGAATATGAAGTAGTATTTTAAAGAGGAATATGAAGTAATATGTTTAAGAGGAATATGAAGTAGTATGTTTAAGAGAAATATGAAGTAGTATGTTTAAGAGAAATATGAAGTAGTAAGTTTAAGAGGAATGTGAAGTAGTATAGTTAAGTTCAATATGAAGTAGTATTTTAAAGAGGAATATGAAGTAGTATGTTTAAGAGGAATATGAAGTAGTATGTTTAAGAAAAATATGAAGTAGCATGTTTCAGAGGAATATGAAGTAGTATGTTTAAGAGGAATATGAAGTAGTATGTTTAAGAGGAATATGAAATAGTATGTTTAAGAGGAATATGAAGTAGTATGTTTAAGAGGAATATGAAGTAGTATGTTTAAGAGGAATATGAAGTAGTATATTTAAGAGGAATATGAAATAGTATATTTAAGAGGAATATGAAGTAGTATGTTTAAGAGGAATATGAAGTAGTATGTTTAAGAGGAATATGAAGTAGTATGTTTAAGAGGAATATGAAGTAGTATGTTTAAGAGGAATATGAAGTAGTATGTTTGAGAGGAATATGAAGTAGTATGTTTAAGAGGAATATGAAGTAGTATGTTTAAGAGGAATATGAAGTAGTATGTTTAAGAGGAATATGAAGTAGTATGTTTAAGAGGAATATGAAGTAGTATTTTAAAGAGGAATATGAAGTAATATGTTTAAGAGGAATATAAAGTAGTATGTTTAAGAGAAATATGATGTAGTATGTTTAAGAGTAATATGAAGTAGTATGTTTAAGAGGAATATGAAGTAGTATGTTTAAGAGGAATATGAAGTAGTATGTTTAAGAGGAATATGAAGTAGTATATTTAAGAGGAATATGAAGTAGTATGTCTAAGAGGAATGAATATGAAGTAGTATGTTTAAGAGGAATATGAAGTAGTATGTTTAAGAGGAATATGAAGTAGTATGTGTAAGAATAATATGAAGTAGTATGTTTAAGAGGAATATGAAGTAGTATGTTTAAGAGGAATATGAAGTAGTATGTTTAAGAGGAATATGAAGTAGTATGTTTAAGAGGAATATGAAGTAGTATATTTAAGAGGAATATGAAATAGTATGTTTAAGAGGAATATGAAGTAGTATGTTTAAGAGAAATATGAAGTATTATATTTAAGAGGAATATGAAGTAGTATATTTAAGAGGAATATGAGGTAGTATATTTAAGAGGAATATGAAGTAGTATGTTTAAGAGGAATATGAAGTAGTATGTTTAAGAGGAATATGAAGTAGTATGTTTAAGAGGAATATGAAGTAGTATGTTTAAGAGGAATATGAAGTAGTATGTTTAAGAGGAATATGAAGTAGTATGTTTAAGAGGAATATGAAGTAGTATGTTTAAGAGGAATATGAAGTAGTATGTTTAAGAGGAATATGAAGTAGTATGTTTAAGAGGAATATGAAGTAGTATTTTAAAGAGGAATATGAAGTAATATGTTTAAGAGGAATATGAAGTAGTATGTTTAAGAGAAATATGATGTAGTATGTTTAAGAGTAATATGAAGTAGTATGTTTAAGAGGAATATGAAGTAGTATGTTTAAGAGGAATATGAAGTAGTATGTTTAAGAGGAATATGAAGTAGTATATTTAAGAGGAATATGAAGTAGTATGTCTAAGAGGAATATGAAGTAGTATGTTTAAGAGGAATATGAAGTAGTATGTTTAAGAGGAATATGAAGTAGTATGTGTAAGAGTAATATGAAGTAGTATGTTTAAGAGGAATATGAAGTAGTATGTTTAAGAGGAATATGAAGTAGTATGTTTAAGAGGAATATGAAGTAGTATGTTTAAGAGGAATATGAAGTAGTATATTTAAGAGGAATATGAAATAGTATGTTTAAGAGGAATATGAAGTAGTATGTTTAAGAGAAATATGAAGTATTATATTTAAGAGGAATATGAAGTAGTATATTTAATAGGAATATGAGGTAGTATATTTAAGAGGAATATGAAGTAGTATGTTTAAGAGGAATATGAAGTAGTATGTTTAAGAGGAATATGAAGTAGTATATTTAAGAGGAATATGAAGTAGTATGTCTAAGAGGAATATGAAGTAGTATGTTTAAGAGGAATATGAAGTAGTATGTTTAAGAGGAATATGAAGTAGTATGTTTAAGAGAAATATGAAGTATTATATTTAAGAGGATAATGAAGTAGTATATTTAAGAGGAATATGAGGTAGTATATTTAAGAGGAATATGAAGTAGTATGTTTAAGAGGAATATGAAGTAGTATGTTTAAGAGGAATATGAAGTAATATGTTTAAGAGGAATATGAAGTAGTATGTTTAAGAGAAATATGATGTAGTATGTTTAAGAGTAATATGAAGTAGTATGTTTAAGAGGAATATGAAGTAGTATGTTCAAGAGGAATATGAAGTAGTATGTTTAAGAGGAATATGAAGTTGTATATTTAAGAGGAATATGAAGTAGTATGTCTAAGAGGAATATGAAGTAGTATGTTTAAGAGGAATATGAAGTAGTATGTTTAAGAGGAATATGAAGTAGTATGTGTAAGAGTAATATGAAGTAGTATGTTTAAGAGGAATATGAAGTAGTATATTTAAGAGGAATATGAAGTAGTATGTCTAAGAGGAATATGAAGTAGTATGTTTAAGAGGAATATGAAGTAGTATGTTTAAGAGGAATATGAAGTAGTATGTTTAAGAGGAATATGAAGTAGTATGTTTAAGAGGAATATGAAGTAGTATGTTTAAGAGGAATATGAAGTAGTATTTTAAAGAGGAATATGAAGTAATATGTTTAAGAGGAATATGAAGTAGTATGTTTAAGAGAAATATGAAGTAGTATGTTTAAGAGGAATATGAAGTAGTTAGTTTAAGAGGAATGTGAAGTAGTATAGTTAAGAGGAATATGAAGTAGTATATTCAAGAGGAATATGAAGTAGTATGTTTAAGAGGAATATGAAGTAGTATGTTTAAGAAAAATATGAAGTAGCATGTTTCAGAGGAATATGAAGTAGTATGTTTAAGAGGAATATGAAGTAGTATGTTTAAGAGGAATATGAAGTAGTATGTTTAAGAGGAATATGAAGTAGTATGTTTAAGAGGAATATGAAGTAGTATGTTTAAGAGGAATATGAAGTAGTATATTTAAGAGGAATATGAAATAGTATATTTAAGAGGAATATGAAGGAGTATGTTTAAGAGGAATATGAAGTAGTATGTTTAAGAGGAATATGAAGTAGTATGTTTGAGAGGAATATGAAGTAGTATGTTTAAGAGGAATATGAAGTAGTATGTTTAAGAGGAATATGAAGTAGTATGTTTAAGCGGAATATGAAGCAGTAAGTTTAAGAGGAATGTGAAGTAGTATATTTAAGAGGAATATGAAGTAGTATATTCAAGAGGAATATGAAGTAGTATGTTTAAGAGGAATATGAATTAGTATGTTTAAGAGGAATATGAAGTAGTATGTTTAAGAGGAATATGAAGTAGTATGTTTAAGAGGAATATGAAGTAGTATGTTTAAGAGGAATATGAAGTAGTATATTTAAGAGGAATATGAAGTAGTATGTCTAAGAGGAATATGAAGTAGTATGTTTAAGAGGAATATGAAGTAGTATGTTTAAGAGGAATATGAAGTAGTATGTGTAAGAGTAATATGAAGTAGTATGTTTAAGAGGAATATGAAGTAGTATGTTTAAGAGGAATATGAAGTAGTATGTTTAAGAGGAATATGAAGTAGTATGTTTAAGAGGAATATGAAGTAGTATATTTAAGAGGAATATGAAATAGTATGTTTAAGAGGAATATGAAGTAGTATGTTTAAGAGAAATATGAAGTATTATATTTAAGAGGAATATGAAGTAGTATATTTAAGAGGAATATGAGGTAGTTTATTTAAGAGGAATATGAAGTAGTATGTTTAAGAGGAATATGAAGTAGTATGTTTAAGAGGAATATGAAGTAGTATGTTTAAGAGGAATATGAAGTAGTATGTTTAAGAGGAATATGAAGTAGTATGTTTAAGAGGAATATGAAGTAGTATGTTTAAGAGGAATATGAAGTAGTATGTTTAAGAGGAATATGAAGTAGTATGTTTAAGAGGAATATGAAGTAGTATGTTTAAGAGGAATATGAAGTAGTATTTTAAAGAGGAATATGAAGTAATATGTTTAAGAAGAATATGAAGTAGTATGTTTAAGAAAAATATGATGTAGTATGTTTAAGAGTAATATGAAGTAGTATGTTTAAGAGGAATATGAAGTAGTATGTTTAAGAGGAATATGAAGTAGTATGTTTAAGAGGAATATGAAGTAGTATATTTAAGAGGAATATGAAGTAGTATGTCTAAGAGGAATATGAAGTAGTATGTTTAAGAGGAATACGAAGTAGTATGTTTAAGAGGAATATGAAGTAGTATGTGTAAGAGTAATATGAAGTAGTATGTTTAAGAGGAATATGAAGTAGTATATTTAAGAGGAATATGAAGTAGTATGTTTAAGAGGAATATGAAGTAGTATGTTTAAGAGGAATATGAAGTAGTATATTTAAGAGGAATATGAAATAGTATGTTTAAGAGGAATATGAAGTAGTATGTTTAAGAGAAATATGAAGTATTATATTTAAGAGGAATATGAAGTAGTATATTTAAGAGGAATATGAGGTAGTATATTTAAGAGGAATATGAAGTAGTATGTTTAAGAGGAATATGAATTAGTATGTTTAAGAGGAATATGAAGTAGTATGTTTAAGAGGAATATGAAGTAGTATGTTTAAGAGGAATATGAAGTAGTATGTTTAAGAGGAATATGAAGTAGTATGTTTAAGAGGAATATGAAGTAGTATGTTTAAGAGGAATATGAAGTAGTATGTTTAAGAGGAATATGAAGTAGTATGTTTAAGAGGAATATGAAGTAGTATTTTAAAGAGGAATATGAAGTAATATGTTTAAGAGGAATATGAAGTAGTATGTTTAAGAGAAATATGAAGTAGTATGTTTAAGAGGAATATGAAGTAGTAAGTTTAAGAGGAATGTGAAGTAGTATAGTTAAGAGGAATATGAAGTAGTATATTCAAGATGAATATGAAGTAGTATGTTTAAGAGGAATATGAAGTAGTATGTTTAAGAAAAATATGAAGTAGCATGTTTCAGAGGAATATGAAGTAGTATGTTTAAGAGGAATATGAAGTAGTATGTTTAAGAGGAATATGAAGTAGTATGTTTAAGAGGAATATGAAGTAGTATGTTTAAGAGGAATATGAAGTAGTATGTTTAAGAGGAATATGAAGTAGTATATTTAAGAGGAATATGAAATAGTATATTTAAGAGGAATATGAAGGAGTATGTTTAAGAGGAATATGAAGTAGTATGTTTAAGAGGAATATGAAGTAGTATGTTTAAGAGGAATATGAAGTAGTATGTTTAAGGGGAATATGAAGTAGTATGTTTGAGAGGAATATGAAGTAGTATGTTTAAGAGGAATATGAAGTAGTATGTTTAAGAGGAATATGAAGTAGTATGTTTAAGCGGAATATGAAGCAGTAAGTTTAAGAGGAATGTGAAGTAGTATATTTAAGAGGAATATGAAGTAGTATATTCAAGAGGAATATGAAGTAGTATGTTTAAGAGGAATATGAATTAGTATGTTTAAGAGGAATATGAAGTAGTATGTTTAAGAGGAATATGAAGTAGTATGTTTAAGAGGAATATGAAGTAGTATGTTTAAGAGGAATATGAAGTAGTATGTTTAAGAGGAATATGGAGTAGTATGTTTGAGAGGAATATGAAGTAGTATGTTTAAGAGGAATATGAAGTAGTATGTTTAAGAGGAATATGAAGTAGTATTTTAAAGAGGAATATGAAGTAATATGTTTAAGAGGAATATGAAGTAGTATGTTTAAGAGAAATATGAAGTAGTATGTTTAAGAGGAATATTAAGTAGTAAGTTTAAGAGGAATGTGAAGTAGTATATTTAAGAGGAATATGAAGTAGTATATTCAAGAGGAATATGAAGTAGTATGTTTAAGAGGAATATGAAGTAGTATGTTTAAGAGGAATATGAAGTAGTATGCTTAAGAGGAATATGAAGTTAAATGTTTAAGATGAAAATGAAGTAGTATATTTAAGAGGATTATGAAATAGTATGTTTAAGAGGAATATGAAGTGGTATATTTAAGCGGAATATGAAGTTATATGTTTAAGAGGAATATGAAGTAGTTTGTTTAGGGGGAATATGAAGTAGTATGTTTAAGAGGAATATGAAGTAGTATGTTTAAGAGGAATATGAAATAGTATGTTTAAGAGTAATATGAAGTAGTATATTTAAGAGGAATATGAAATAGTATATTTAATAGGAATATGAAGTAGTATGTTTAAGAGGAATATGAAGTTGTATGGTTAAGATGAAAATGAAGTAGTATATTTAAGAGGATTATGAAGTAGTATGTTTAAGAGGAATATGAGGTAGTATATTTAAGAGGAATATGAAGTAGTATGTTTAAGAGGAATATGAATTAGTATGTTTAAGAGGAATATGAAGTAGTATGTTTAAGAGGAATATGAAGTAGTATGTTTAAGAGGAATATGAAGTAGTATGTTTAAGAGGAATATGAAGTAGTATGTTTAAGAGGAATATGAAGTAGTATGTTTAAGAGGAATATGAAGTAGTATGTTTAAGAGGAATATGAAGTAGTATGTTTAAGAGGAATATGAAGTAGTATTTTAAAGAGGAATATGAAGTAATATGTTTAAGAGGAATATGAAGTAGTATGTTTAAGAGAAATATGAAGTAGTATGTTTAAGAGGAATATGAAGTAGTATATTTAAGAGGAATATGAAATAGTATGTGTAAGAGTAATATGAAGTAGTATGTTTAAGAGGAATATGAAGTAGTATGTTTAAGAGGAATATGAAGTAGTATGTTTAAGAGGAATATGAAGTAGTATGTTTAAGAGGAATATGAAGTAGTATATTTAAGAGGAATATGAAATAGTATGTTTAAGAGGAATATGAAGTAGTATGTTTAAGAGAAATATGAAGTATTATATTTAAGAGGAATATGAAGTAGTATATTTAAGAGGAATATGAGGTAGTATATTTAAGAGGAATATGAAGTAGTATGTTTAAGAGGAATATGAATTAGTATGTTTAAGAGGAATATGAAGTAGTATGTTTAAGAGGAATATGAAGTAGTATGTTTAAGAGGAATATGAAGTAGTATGTTTAAGAGGAATATGAAGTAGTATGTTTAAGAGGAATATGAAGTAGTATGTTTAAGAGGAATATGAAGTAGTATGTTTAAGAGGAATATGAAGTAGTATGTTTAAGAGGAATATGAAGTAGTATTTTAAAGAGGAATATGAAGTAATATGTTTAAGAGGAATATGAAGTAGTATGTTTAAGAGAAATATGAAGTAGTATGTTTAAGAGGAATATGAAGTAGTAAGTTTAAGAGGAATGTGAAGTAGTATAGTTAAGAGGAATATGAAGTAGTATATTCAAGAGGAATATGAAGTAGTATGTTTAAGAGGAATATGAAGTAGTATGTTTAAGAAAAATATGAAGTAGCATGTTTCAGAGGAATATGAAGTAGTATGTTTAAGAGGAATATGAAGTAGTATGTTTAAGAGGAATATGAAGTAGTATGTTTAAGAGGAATATGAAGTAGTATGTTTAAGAGGAATATGAAGTAGTATGTTTAAGAGGAATATGAAGTAGTATATTTAAGAGGAATATGAAATAGTATATTTAAGAGGAATATGAAGGAGTATGTTTAAGAGGAATATGAAGTAGTATGTTTAAGAGGAATATGAAGTAGTATGTTTAAGAGGAATATGAAGTAGTATGTTTAAGGGGAATATGAAGTAGTATGTTTGAGAGGAATATGAAGTAGTATGTTTAAGAGGAATATGAAGTAGTATGTTTAAGAGGAATATGAAGTAGTATGTTTAAGCGGAATATGAAGCAGTAAGTTTAAGAGGAATGTGAAGTAGTATATTTAAGAGGAATATGAAGTAGTATATTCAAGAGGAATATGAAGTAGTATGTTTAAGAGGAATATGAATTAGTATGTTTAAGAGGAATATGAAGTAGTATGTTTAAGAGGAATATGAAGTAGTATGTTTAAGAGGAATATGAAGTAGTATGTTTAAGAGGAATATGAAGTAGTATGTTTAAGAGGAATATGGAGTAGTATGTTTGAGAGGAATATGAAGTAGTATGTTTAAGAGGAATATGAAGTAGTATGTTTAAGAGGAATATGAAGTAGTATTTTAAAGAGGAATAAGAAGTAATATGTTTAAGAGGAATATGAAGTAGTATGTTTAAGAGAAATATGAAGTAGTATGTTTAAGAGGAATATTAAGTAGTAAGTTTAAGAGGAATGTGAAGTAGTATATTTAAGAGGAATATGAAGTAGTATATTCAAGAGGAATATGAAGTAGTATGTTTAAGAGGAATATGAAGTAGTATGTTTAAGAGGAATATGAAGTAGTATGTTTAAGAGGAATATGAAGTTAAATGTTTAAGATGAAAATGAAGTAGTATATTTAAGAGGATTATGAAGTAGTATGTTTAAGAGGAATATGAAGTGGTATATTTAAGCGGAATATGAAGTTATATGTTTAAGAGGAATATGAAGTAGTTTGTTTAGGGGGAATATGAAGTAGTATGTTTAAGAGGAATATGAAGTAGTATGTTTAAGAGGAATATGAAATAGTATGTTTAAGAGTAATATGAAGTAGTATATTTAAGAGGAATATGAAATAGTATATTTAATAGGAATATGAAGTAGTATGTTTAAGAGGAATATGAAGTTGTATGTTTAAGATGAAAATGAAGTAGTATATTTAAGAGGATTATGAAGTAGTATGTTTAAGAGGAATATGAAGTGGTATATTTAAGAGGAATATGATGTAGTATGTTTAAGAGGAATATGAAGTAGTATGTTTAAGAGGAATATGAAGTAGTATGTTCAAGAGGAATATGAAGTAGTATGTTTAAGAGTAATATGAAGTAGTATGTTTAAAAGGAATATGAAGTGCTATGTTTAAGAGAAATATGAAGTAGTATGCTTAAGAGGAATATGAAGTAGTATATTTAAGAGGAATATGAAATATTATGTTTAAGAGTAATATGAAGCAGTATATTTAAGAGGAATATGAAATAGTATATTTAATAGGAATATGAAGTAGTTTGTTTAAGAGGAATATGAAGTTGTATGTTTAAGATGAAAATGAAGTAGTATATTTAAGAGGAATATGAAGTAGCATGTTTAAGAGGAATATGAAATAGTATGTTTAAGAGGAATATGCAGCAGTATATTTAAGAGGAATATGAAGTAATATATTTAAGAGGAATATGAAGTAGTACGTTTAAGAGGAATATGAAGTAGTATATTTAACAGGAATATGAAGTGGTATATTTAAGAGGAATATGAAATAGTATGTTTAAGAGAAATATGAAGTAGTATGTTTAAGAGGAATATGAAGTAGTATGTTTAAGAGGAATATGAAGTAGTATGTTTAAGAGGAATATGAAGTCGTATGTTTAAGAGGAATATGAAATAGTATATTTAAGAGGAATATGAAGTAGTATTTTTAAGAGGAATATGAAGTAGTATATTTAAGAGGAATATGAAGTAGTATGTTTAAGAGGAATATGAAGTAGTATGTTTAAGAGGAATATGAAGTAGTATGTTTAAGAGGAATATGAAGTAGTATGTTTAAGAGGAATATGAATTAGTATGTTTAAGAGGAATATGAAGTAGCATGTTTAAGAGGAATATAAAGTAGTATGTTTAAGAGGAATATGATGTAGTATGCTTAAGCGGAATATGAAGAAGTATGCTTAAGAGGAATATGAAGTAGTATATTTAAGAGAAATATGAAGTAGTATGTTTCAGTGAAATATGAAGTAGTATGTTTAAGAGGAATATGAAGTAGTATGTTTAAGAAGAATATGAAGTAGTATGTTTAAAAGGAATATGAAGTGCTATGTTTAAGAGAAATATGAAGTAGTATGCTTAAGAGGAATATGAAGTAGTATATTTAAGGGGAATATGAAGTAGTATATTTAAGAGGAATATGAAGTAGCATGTTTAAGAGGAATATGAAGTAGTATGTTTAGGAGGAATATGCAGCAGTATATTTAAGAGGAATATGAAGTAGTATATTTAAGAGGAATATGAAGTAGTACGTTTAAGAGGAATATGAAGTAGTATATTTAACAGGAATATGAAGTAGTATATTTCAGAGGAATATGAAATAGTATGTTTAAGAGAAATATGAAGTAGTATGTTTAAGAGGAATATGAAGTAGTATGTTTAAGAGGAATATGAAGTAGTATGTTTAAGAGGAATATAAAGTCGTATGTTTAAGAGGAATATGAAATAGTATATTTAAGAGGAATATGAAGTAGTATGTTTAAGAGGAATATGAAGTAGTATGTTTAAGAGGAATATGAAGTTGTATATTTAAGAGGAATATGAAGTAGTATATTTAAGATTTATAGGAAATAGTATGTTTAAGAGGAATATGAAGTAGTATGTTTAAGAGGAATATGAAGTAGTATGTTTAAGAGGAATATGAAGTAGTATGTCTAAGAGGAATATGAAGTAGTATGTTTAAGAGGAATATGAAGTATTATGTTTAAGAGGAATATGAAGTAGTATGTTTAAGAGTAATATGAAGTAGAATGTTTAAGAGGAATATGAAGTAGTATGTTTAAGAGGAATATGAAGTAGTATGTTTAAGAGGAATATGAAGTAGTATGTTTAAGAGGAATATGAAGTAGTATGTTTAAGAGGAATATGAAGTAGCATGTTTAAGAGGAATATGAAGTAGTATGTTTAAGAGGAATATGATGTAGTATGCTTAAGCGGAATATGAAGAAGTATGCCTAAGAGGAATATGAAGTTGTATGTTTAAGATGAAAATGAAGTAGTATATTTAAGAGGATTATGAAGTAGTATGGTTAAGTGGAATATGAAGTGGTATATTTAAGAGGAATATGAAGTTGTATATTTAAGAGGAATATGAAGTAGTATATTTAAGAGGAATATGAAGTAGTATGTTTAAGAGGAATATGAAGTAGTATGTTTAAGAGGAATATGAAGTTGTATATTTAAGAGGAATATGAAGTAGTATATTTAAGATTTATAGGAAATAGTATGTTTAAGAGGAATATGAAGTAGTATGTTTAAGGGGAATATGAAGTAGTATATTTAAGAGGAATATGAAGTAGTATGTCTAAGAGGAATATGAAGTAGTATGTTTAAGAGGAATATGAAGTAGTATGTTTAAGAGGAATATGAAGTAGTATGTTTAAGAGTAACATGAAGTAGTATGTTTAAGAGGAATATGAAGTAGTATGTTTAAGAGGAATATGAAGTAGTATGTTTAAGAGGAATATGAAGTAGTATGTTTAAGAGGAATATGAAGTAGTATTTTAAAGAGGAATATGAAGTTATATGTTTAAGAGGAATATGAAGTAGTGTGTTTAAGAGAAATATGAAGTAGTATGTTTAAGAGGAATATGAAGTAGCATGTTTAAGAGGAATATGAAGTAGTATGTTTAGGAGGAATATGCAGCAGTATATTTAAGAGGAATATGAAGTAGTATATTTAAGAGGAATATGAAGTAGTACGTTTAAGAGGAATATGAAGTAGTATATTTAACAGGAATATGAAGTAGTATATTTCAGAGGAATATGAAATAGTATGTTTAAGAGAAATATGAAGTAGTATGTTTAAGAGGAATATGAAGTAGTATGTTTAAGAGGAATATGAAGTAGTATGTTTAAGAGGAATATAAAGTCGTATGTTTAAGAGGAATATGAAATAGTATATTTAAGAGGAATATGAAGTAGTATGTTTAAGAGGAATATGAAGTAGTATGTTTAAGAGGAATATGAAGTTGTATATTTAAGAGGAATATGAAGTAGTATATTTAAGATTTATAGGAAATAGTATGTTTAAGAGGAATATGAAGTAGTATGTTTAAGAGGAATATGAAGTAGTATGTTTAAGAGGAATATGAAGTAGTATGTCTAAGAGGAATATGAAGTAGTATGTTTAAGAGGAATATGAAGTATTATGTTTAAGAGGAATATGAAGTAGTATGTTTAAGAGTAATATGAAGTAGAATGTTTAAGAGGAATATGAAGTAGTATGTTTAAGAGGAATATGAAGTAGTATGTTTAAGAGGAATATGAAGTAGTATGTTTAAGAGGAATATGAAGTAGTATGTTTAAGAGGAATATGAAGTAGCATGTTTAAGAGGAATATGAAGTAGTATGTTTAAGAGGAATATGATGTAGTATGCTTAAGCGGAATATGAAGAAGTATGCCTAAGAGGAATATGAAGTTGTATGTTTAAGATGAAAATGAAGTAGTATATTTAAGAGGATTATGAAGTAGTATGGTTAAGTGGAATATGAAGTGGTATATTTAAGAGGAATATGAAGTTGTATATTTAAGAGGAATATGAAGTAGTATATTTAAGAGGAATATGAAGTAGTATGTTTAAGAGGAATATGAAGTAGTATGTTTAAGAGGAATATGAAGTTGTATATTTAAGAGGAATATGAAGTAGTATATTTAAGATTTATAGGAAATAGTATGTTTAAGAGGAATATGAAGTAGTATGTTTAAGGGGAATATGAAGTAGTATATTTAAGAGGAATATGAAGTAGTATGTCTAAGAGGAATATGAAGTAGTATGTTTAAGAGGAATATGAAGTAGTATGTTTAAGAGGAATATGAAGTAGTATGTTTAAGAGTAACATGAAGTAGTATGTTTAAGAGGAATATGAAGTAGTATGTTTAAGAGGAATATGAAGTAGTATGTTTAAGAGGAATATGAAGTAGTATGTTTAAGAGGAATATGAAGTAGTATATTTAAGAGGAATATGAAGTAGTATGTTTAAGAGGAATATGAAGTAGTATGCTTAAGAGAAATATGAAGTATTATATTTAAGAGGAATATGAAGTAGTATATTTAAGAGGAATATGAGGTAGTATATTTAAGAGGAATATGAAGTAGTATGTTTAAGAGGAATATGAAGTTGTATGTTTAAGAGGAATATGAAGTAGTATGTTTAAGAGGAATATGAAGTAGTATGTTTAAGAGGAATATGAAGTAGTATGTTTAAGAGGAATATGAAGTAGTATGTTTAAGAGGAATATGAAGTAGTATGTTTAAGAGGAATATGAAGTAGTATGTTTAAGAGGATTAATAAGTAGTATGTTTAAGAGGAATATGAAGTAGTATTTAAAGAGGAATATGAAGTAATATGTTTAAGAGGAATATGAAGTAGTATGTTTAAGAGAAATATGAAGTAGTATGTTTAAGAGAAATATGAAGTAGTAAGTTTAAGAGGAATATGAAGTAGTATGCTTAAGAGAAATATGAAGTATTATATTTAAGAGGAATATGAAGTAGTATATTTAAGAGGAATATGAGGTAGTATATTTAAGAGGAATATGAAGTAGTATGTTTAAGAGGAATATGAAGTTGTATGTTTAAGAGGAATATGAAGTAGTATGTCTAAGAGGAATATGAAGTAGTATGTTTAAGAGGAATATGAAGTAGTATGTTTAAGAGGAATATGAAGTAGTATGTTTAAGAGTAACATGAAGTAGTATGTTTAAGAGGAATATGAAGTAGTATGTTTAAGAGGAATATGAAGTTGTATATTTAAGAGGAATATGAAGTAGTATATTTAAGATTTATAGGAAATAGTATGTTTTAGAGGAATATGAAGTAGTATGTTTAAGAGGAATATGAAGTAGTATATTTAAGAGGAATGTGAAGTAGTATAGTTAAGTGGAATATGAAGTAGTATATTCAAGAGGAATATGAAGTAGTATGTTTAAGAGGAATATGAAGTAGTATGTTTAAGAAAAATATGAAGTAGCATGTTTCAGAGGAATATGAAGTAGTATGTTTAAGAGGAATATGAAGTAGTATGTTTAAGAGGAATATGAAGTAGTATGTTTAAGAGGAATATGAAGTAGTATGTTTAAGAGGAATATGAAGTAGTATGTTTAAGAGGAATATGAAGTAGTATATTTAAGAGGAATATGAAATAGTATATTTAAGAGGAATATGAAGTAGTATGTTTAAGAGGAATATGAAGTAGTATGTTTAAGAGGAATATGAAGTAGTATGTTTAAGAGGAATATGAAGTAGTATGTTTAAGAGGAATATGAAGTAGTATGTTTGAGAGGAATATGAAGTAGTATGTTTAAGAGGAATATGAAGTAGTATGTTTAAGAGGAATATGAAGTAGTATGTTTAAGAGGAATATGAAGCAGTAAGTTTAAGAGGAATGTGAAGTAGTATATTGAAGAGGAATATGAAGTAGTATGTTTAAGAGGAATTTGAAGTAGTATGTTTAAGAGGAATATGAAGTAGTATGTTTAAGAGGAATATGAAGTAGTATGTTTAAGAGGAATATGAAGTAGTATGTTTAAGAGGAATATGAAGTAGTATGTTTAAGAGGAATATGAAGTAGTATGTTTAAGAGGAATATGAAGTAGTATGCTTAAGAGGAATATGAAGTAGTATTTTAAAGAGGAATATGAAGTAATATGTTTAAGAGGAATATGAAGTAGTATGTTTAAGAGAAATATGAAGTAGTATGTTTAAGAGTAATATGAAGTAGTATGTTTAAGAGGAATATGAAGTAGTATGTTTAAGAGGAATATGAAGTAGTATATTTAAGCGGAATATGAAGTAGTATGTCTAAGAGGAATATGAAGTAGTATGTTTAAGAGGAATATGAAGTAGTATGTTTAAGAGGAATATGAAGTAGTATGTGTAAGAGTAATATGAAGTAGTATGATTAAGAGGAATATGAAGTAGTATGTTTAAGAGGAATATGAAGTAGTATGTTTAAGAGGAATATGTAGTAGTATGTTTAAGAGGAATATGAAGTAGTATATTTAAGAGGAATATGAAATAGTATGTTTAAGAGGAATATGAAGTAGTATGTTTAAGAGAAATATGAAGTATTATATTTAAGAGGAATATGAAGTAGTATATTTAAGAGGAATATGAGGTAGTATATTTAAGAGGAATATGAAGTAGTATGTTTAAGAGGAATATGAAGTAGTATGTTTAAGAGGAATATGAAGTAGTATGTTTAAGAGGAATATGAAGTAGTATGTTTAAGCGGAATATGAAGTAGTATGTTTAAGAGGAATATGAAGTAGTATGTTTAAGAGGAATATGAAGTAGTATGTTTAAGAGGAATATGAAGTAGTATGTTTAAGAGGAATATGAAGTAGTATGTTTAAGAGGAATATGAAGTAGTATTTTAAAGAGGAATATGAAGTAATATGTTTAAGAGGAATATGAAGTAGTATGTTTAAGAGAAATATGAAGTAGTATGTTTAAGAGGAATATGAAGTAGTAAGTTTAAGAGGAATGTGAAGTAGTATAGTTAAGAGGAATATGAAGTAGTATATTCAAGAGGAATATGAAGTAGTATGTTTAAGAGGAATATGAAGTAGTATGTTTAAGAAAAATATGAAGTAGCATGTTTCAGAGGAATATGAAGTAGTATGTTTAAGAGGAATATGAAGTAGTATGTTTAAGAGGAATATGAAGTAGTATGTTTAAGAGGAATATGAAGTAGTATGTTTAAGAGGAATATGAAGTAGTATGTTTAAGAGGAATATGAAGTAGTGTATTTAAGAGGAACATGAAATAGTATATTTAAGAGGAATATGAAGGAGTATGTTTAAGAGGAATATGAAGTAGTATGTTTAAGAGGAATATGAAGTAGTATGTTTAAGAGGAATATGAAGTAGTATGTTTAAGAGGAATATGAAGTAGTATGTTTGAGAGGAATATGAAGTAGTATGTTTAAGAGGAATATGAAGTAGTATGTTTAAGAGGAATATGAAGTAGTATGTTTAAGCGGAATATGAAGCAGTAAGTTTAAGAGGAATGTGAAGTAGTATATTTAAGAGGAATATGAAGTAGTATATTCAAGAGGAATATGAAGTAGTATGTTTAAGAGGAATATGAAGTAGTATGTTTAAGAGGAATATGAAGTAGTATGTTTAAGAGGAATATGAAGTAGTATGTTTAAGAGGAATATGAAGTAGTATGTTTAAGAGGAATATGAAGTAGTATGTTTAAGAGGAATATGGAGTAGTATGTTTGAGAGGAATATGAAGTAGTATGTTTAAGAGGAATATGAAGTAGTATGTTTAAGAGGAATATGAAGTAGTATTTAAAGAGGAATATGAAGTAATATGTTTAAGAGGAATATGAAGTAGTATGTTTAAGAGAAATATGAAGTAGTATGTTTAAGAGGAATATTAAGTAGTAAGTTTAAGAGGAATGTGAAGTAGTATATTTAAGAGGAATATGAAGTAGTATATTCAAGAGGAATATGAAGTAGTATGTTTAAAAGGAATATGAAGTAGTATGTTTAAGAGGAATATGAAGTAGTATGTTTAAGAGGAATATGAAGTTAAATGTTTAAGATGAAAATGAAGTAGTATATTTAAGAGGATTATGAAGTAGTATGTTTAAGAGGAATATGAAGTGGTATATTTAAGCAGAATATGAAGTTATATGTTTAAGAGGAATATGAAGTAGTATGTTTAGGGGAATATGAAGTAGTATGTTTAAGAGGAATATGAAGTAGTATGTTTAAGAGGAATATGAAATAGTATGTTTAAGAGTAATATGAAGTAGTATATTTAAGAGGAATATGAAATAGTATATTTAATAGGAATATGAAGTAGTATGTTTAAGAGGAATATGAAGTTGTATGTTTAAGAAGAAAATGAAGTAGTATATTTAAGAGGATTATGAAGTAGTATGTTTAAGAGGAATATGAAGTGGTATATTTAAGAGGAATATGATGTAGTATGTTTAAGAGGAATATGAAGTAGTATGTTTAAGAGGAATATGAAGTAGTATGTTCAAGAGGAATATGAAGTAGTATGTTTAAGAGTAATATGAAGTAGTATGTTTCAAAGGAATATGAAGTGCTATGTTTAAGAGAAATATGAAGTAGTATGCTTAAGAGGAATATGAAGTAGTATATTTAAGAGGAATATGAAATAGTATGTTTAAGAGTAATATGAAGCAGTATATTTAAGAGGAATATGAAATAGTATATTTAATAGGAATATGAAGTAGTTTGTTTAAGAGGAATATGAAGTTGTATGTTTAAGATGAAAATGAAGTAGTATATTTAAGAGGAATATGAAGTAGCATGTTTAAGAGGAATATGAAGTAGTATGTTTAAGAGGAATATGCAGCAGTATATTTAAGAGGAATATGAAGTAGTATATTTAAGAGGAATATGAAGTAGTACGTTTAAGAGGAATATGAAGTAGTATATTTAACAGGAATATGAAGTGGTATATTTAAGAGGAATATGAAATAGTATGTTTAAGAGAAATATGAAGTAGTATGTTTAAGAGGAATATGAAGTAGTATGTTTAAGAGGAATATGAAGTAGTATGTTTAAGAGGAATATGGAGTCGTATGTTTAAGAGGAATATGAAATAGTATATTTAAGAGGAATATGAAGTAGTATTTTTAAGAGGAATATGAAGTAGTATATTTAAGAGGAATATGAAGTAGTATGTTTAAGAGGAATATGAAGTAGTATGTTTAAGAGAAATATGAAGTAGTATGTTTAAGAGGAATATGAAGTAGTATGTTTAAGAGGAATATGAAGTAGTATGTTTAAGAGGAATATGAAGTAGCATGTTTAAGAGGAATATAAAGTAGTATGTTTAAGAGGAATATGATGTAGTATGCTTAAGCGGAATATGAAGAAGTATGCTTAAGAGGAATATGAAGTAGTATATTTAAGAGAAATATGAAGTAGTATATTTAAGAGGAATATGAAGTAGTATGTTTAAGAGGAATATGAAGTAGTATGTTTAAGAGGAATATGAAGTTGTATGTTTAAGATGAAAATGAAGTAGTATATTTAAGAGGATTATGAAGTAGTATGTTTAAGAGGAATATGAAGTGGTATATTTAAGAGGAATATGAAGTTGTATATTTAAGAGGAATATGAAGTAGTATATTTAAGAGGAATATGAAGTAGTATGTTTAAGAGGAATATGAAGTAGTATGTGTAAGAGGAATATGAAGTTGTATATTTAAGAGGAATATGAAGTAGTATATTTAAGATTTATAGGAAATAGTATGTTTAAGAGGAATATGAAGTAGTATGTTTAAGAGGAATATGAAGTAGTATATATAAGAGGAATATGAAGTAGTATGTCTAAGAGGAATATGAAGTAGTATGTTTAAGAGGAATATGAAGTAGTATGTTTTAGAGGAATATGAAGTAGTATGTTTAAGAGTAATATGAAGTAGTATGTTTAAGAGGAATATGAAGTAGTATGTTTAAGAGGAAAATGAAGTAGTATGTTTAAGAGGAATATGAAGTAGTATATTTAAGAGGAATATGAAGTAGTTTATTTAAGAGGAATATGAAGTAGTATGTTTAAGAGGAATATGAAGTAGTATGTTTAAGAGAAATATCAAGTATTATATTTAAGAGGAATATGAAGTAGTATATTTAAGAGGAATATGAGGTAGTATATTTAAGAGGAATATGAAGTAGTATGTTTAAGAGGAATATGAAGTAGTATGTTTAAGAAGAATATGATGTAGTATGCTTAAGAGGAATATGAAGTAGTATGTTTAAGAGGAATATGAAGTAGTATGTCTAAGAGGAATATGAAGTAGTATGTTTAAGAGGAATATGAAGTAGTATATTTAAGAGGAATATGAAATAGTATGTTTAAGAGGAATATGAAGTAGTATGTTTAAGAGGAATATGAAGTAGTATGTTTAAGGGTAATATGAAGTAGTATATTTAAGAGGAATATGAAATAGTATATTTAATAGGAATATGAAGTAGTATGTTTAAGAGGAATATGAAGTTGTATGTTTAAGATGAAAATGAAGTAGTATATTTAAGAGGATTATGAAGTAGTATGTTTAAGAGGAATATGAAGTGGTATATTTAAGAGGAATATGATGTAGTATGTTTAAGAGGAATATGAAGTAGTATGTTTAAGAGGAATATGAAGTAGTATGTTCAAGAGGAATATGAAGTAGTATGTTTAAGAGTAATATGAAGTAGTATGTTTCAAAGGAATATGAAGTGCTATGTTTAAGAGAAATATGAAGTAGTATGCTTAAGAGGAATATGAAGTAGTATATTTAAGAGGAATATGAAATAGTATGTTTAAGAGTAATATGAAGCAGTATATTTAAGAGGAATATGAAATAGTATATTTAATAGGAATATGAAGTAGTTTGTTTAAGAGGAATATGAAGTTGTATGTTTAAGATGAAAATGAAGTAGTATATTTAAGAGGAATATGAAGTAGCATGTTTAAGAGGAATATGAAGTAGTATGTTTAAGAGGAATATGCAGCAGTATATTTAAGAGGAAAATGAAGTAGTATATTTAAGAGGAATATGAAGTAGTACGTTTAAGAGGAATATGAAGTAGTATATTTAACAGGAATATGAAGTGGTATATTTAAGAGGAATATGAAATAGTATGTTTAAGAGAAATATGAAGTAGTATGTTTAAGAGGAATATGAAGTAGTATGTTTAAGAGGAATATGACGTAGTATGATTAAGAGGAATATGGAGTCGTATGTTTAAGAGGAATATGAAATAGTATATTTAAGAGGAATATGAAGTAGTATTTTTAAGAGGAATATGAAGTAGTATATTTAAGAGGAATATGAAGTAGTATGTTTAAGAGGAATATGAAGTAGTATGTTTAAGAGGAATATGAAGTAGTATGTTTAAGAGGAATATGAAGTAGTATGTTTAAGAGGAATATGAAGTAGTGTGTTTAAGAGGAATATGAAGTAGCATGTTTAAGAGGAATATAAAGTAGTATGTTTAAGAGGAATATGATGTAGTATGCTTAAGCGGAATATGAAGAAGTATGCTTAAGAAGAATATGAAGTAGTATATTTAAGAGAAATATGAAGTAGTATATTTAAGAGGAATATGAAGTAGTATGTTTAAGAGGAATATGAAGTAGTATGTTTAAGAGGAATATGAAGTTGTATGTTTAAGATGAAAATGAAGTAGTATATTTAAGAGGATTATGAAGTAGTATGTTTAAGAGGAATATGAAGTGGTATATTTAAGAGGAATATGAAGTTGTATATTTAAGAGGAATATGAAGTAGTATATTTAAGAGGAATATGAAGTAGTATGTTTAAGAGGAATATGAAGTAGTATGTGTAAGAGGAATATGAAGTTGTATATTTAAGAGGAATATGAAGTAGTATATTTAAGATTTATAGGAAATAGTATGTTTAAGAGGAATATGAAGTAGTATGTTTAAGAGGAATATGAAGTAGTATATTTAAGAGGAATATGAAGTAGTATGTCTAAGAGGAATATGAAGTAGTATGTTTAAGAGGAATATGAAGTAGTATGTTTTAGAGGAATATGAAGTAGTATGTTTAAGAGTAATATGAAGTAATATGTTTAAGAGGAATATGAAGTAGTATGTTTAAGAGGAAAATGAAGTAGTATGTTTAAGAGGAATATGAAGTAGTATATTTAAGAGGAATATGAAGTAGTTTATTTAAGAGGAATATGAAGTAGTATGTTTAAGAGGAATATGAAGTAGTATGTTTAAGAGAAATATGAAGTAGTATGTTTAAGAGGAATATGAAGTAGTATGTTTAAGAGGAAAATGAAGTAGTATGTTTAAGAGGAATATGAAGTAGTATATTTAAGAGGAATATGAAGTAGTTTATTTAAGAGGAATATGAAGTAGTATGTTTAAGAGGAATATGAAGTAGTATGTTTAAGAGAAATATGAAGTATTATATTTAAGAGGAATATGAAGTAGTATATTTAAGAGGAATATGAGGTAGTTTATTTAAGAGAAATATGAAGTAGTATGTTTAAGAGGAATATGAAGTAGTATGTTTAAGAAGAATATGATGTAGTATGCTTAAGAGGAATATGAAGTAGTATGTTTAAGAGAAATATGAAGTAGTATGTTTAAGAGGAATATGAAGTAGTATGTTTAAGAGGAATATGAAGTAGTATATTTAAGAGGAATATGAAATAGTATGTTTAAGAGGAATATGAAGTAGTATGTTTAAGAGGAATATGAAGTAGTATGTTTAAGAGGAATATGAAGTAGTATGTTTAAGAGGAATATGCAGTAGTATGTTTAAGAGGAATATGAAGTAGTATGTTTAAGAGGAATATGAAGTAGTATGTTTAAGAGGAATATGAAGTAGTATGTTTAAGAGGAATATGAAGTAGTATTTTAAAGAGGAATATGAAGTAATATGTTTAAGAGGAATATGAAGTAGTATGTTTAAGAGAAATATGAAGTAGTATGTTTAAGAGGAATATGAAGTAGTAAGTTTAAGAGGAATGTGAAGTAGTATATTTAAGAGGAATATGTAGTAGTATATTCAAGAGGAATATGAAGTAGTATGTTAAGAGGAATATGAAGTAGTATGTTTAAGAGGAATATGAAGTAGTATGTTTAAGAGGAATATGAAGTAGTATGTTTAAGAGGAATATGAAGTAGTATGTTTAAGAGGAATATGAAGTAGTATGTTTAAGAGGAATATGAAGTAGTATGTTTAAGAGGAATATTAAGTAGTATGTTTAAGAGGAATATGAAGTAGTATATTTAAGGGGAATATGAAATAGTATATTT
Organism: Atherix ibis; assembly: GCA_958298945.1. Lineage (NCBI taxonomy): Eukaryota > Metazoa > Arthropoda > Insecta > Diptera > Athericidae > Atherix > Atherix ibis. The sequence goes on from CATQJD010000111.1 coordinate 1,099,742, forward strand.
AAGAGGAATATGAAGTAGTATGTTTAAGAGGAATATGAAGTAGTATGTTTAAGAGGAATATGAAGTAGTATGTTTAAGAGGAATATGAAGTAGTATGTTTAAGAGGAATATGAAGTAGTATGTTTAAGAGGAATATGAAGTAGTAAGTTTAAGAGGAATGTGAAGTAATATATTTAAGAGGAATATGAAGTAGTATATTCAAGAGGAATATGAAGTAGTATGTTTAAGAGGAATATGAAGTAGTATGTTTAAGAGGAATATGAAGTAGTATGTTTAAGAAGAATATAATGTAGTACGCTTAAGAGGAATATGAAGTAGTATGTTTAAGAGGAATATGTAGTAGTATGTTTAAGAGGAATATGAAGTAGTATGTTTAAGAGGAATATGAAGTAGTATGTTTAAGAGGAATATGAAGTAGTATGTTTAAGATGAAAATGAAGTAGTATATTTAAGAGGATTATGAAGTGGTATATTTAAGAGGAATATGAAGTAGTATGTTTAAGAGGAATATGAAGTAGTATGTTAAAGAGGAATATGAAGTAATATATTTAAGAGGAATATGAAGTAGTATGTTTAAGAGGAATATGAAGTAATATGTTTAAGAGGAATATGAAATAGTAAGTTTAAGAGGAATATGAAGTAGTATGTTTAAGAGGAATATGAAGTAGTATATTTAAGGGGAATATGAAGTAGCATGTTTAAGAGGAATATGAAGTAGTATGTTTAAGAGGAATATGAAGTAGTATGTTTAAGAGGAATATGAAGTAGTATGTTTAAGAGGAATATGAAATAGTATGTTTGAGAGGAATATGAAGTAGTATACTTAAGAGGAATATGAAATAGTATATTTAAGTAGAATATGAAGTTGTATATATAAGAGGAATATGAAGTAGTATGTTTAAGAGGAATATGAAGTAGTATGTTTTAGAGGAATATGAAGTAGTATGTTTAAGAGGAATATGAAGTAGTATGTTTAAGAGGAATATGAAGTAGTATGTTTAAAAGGAATATGAAGTTGTATATTTAAGAGGAATATGAAGTAGTATGTTTAAGAGGAATATGAAGTAGTATGTATGAGAGGAATATGAAGTAGTATATGTAAGAGGAATATGAAATAGTATATTTAAGAGGAATATGAAGTTGTATATATAAGAGGAATATGAAGTAGTATGTTTAAGAGGAATATGAAGTAGTATGTTTAAGAGGAATATGAAGTAGTATGTTTAAGAGGAATATGAAGTAGTATGTTTAAGAGGAATATGAAGTAGTATGTTTAAGAGGAATATGAAGTTGTATATTTAAGAGGAATATGAAGTAGTATGTTTAAGAGGAATATGAAGTAATATATTTAAGAGGAATATGAAGCATTATGTTTAAGAGGAATATGAAGTAGTATATTTAAGAGGAATATGAAGTAGTATGTTTAAGAGGAATATGAAGTAGTATGTTTATGAGAAATATAAAGTAGTATATTTAAGAGGAATATGAAGTAGTATATTTAAGAGGAATATGAAGTAGTATATTTAAGAGGAATATGAAGTAGTATGTTTAAGAGGAATATGAAGTTGTATGTTTAAGAAGAATATGATGTAGTATGCTTAAGAGGAATATGAAGTAGTATGTTTAAGAGGAATATGAAGTAGTATGTTTAAGAGGAATATGAAGTAGTATGTTTAAGAGGAATATGATGTAGTATGTTTAAGAGGAATATGAAGTAGTATGTTTAAGATGAAAATGAAGTAGTATATTTAAGAGGATTATGAAGTGGTATGTTTAAGAGGAATATGAAGTAGTATATTTAAGAGGAATATAAAGTAGTATATTTAAGAGGAATATGAAGTATTATATTTAAGAGGAATATGAAGTAGTATGTTTAAGAGGAATATGAAGTAGTACATTTAAGAGGAATATGAAGTAGTATGTTTAAGAGGAATATGAAGTAGTATGTTTAAGAGGAATATGAAGTAGTATGTTTAAGAGGAATATGAAGTAGTATGTTTAAGAGGAATATGAAGTAGTATGTTTAAGAGGAATATAAAGTAGCATGTTTAAGAGGAATATAAAGTAGTATGTTTAAGAGGAATATGATGTAGTACGTTTAAGAGGAATATGAAGTAGTATATTTAACAGGAATATGAAGTGGTATATTTAAGAGGAATATGAAATAGTATGTTTAAGAGAAATATGAAGTAGTATGTTTAAGAGGAATATGAAGTAGTATGTTTAAGAGGAATATGAAGTAGTATGTTTAAGAGGAATATGGAGTCGTATGTTTAAGAGGAATATGAAATAGTATATTTAAGAGGAATATGAAGTAGTATTTTTAAGAGGAATATGAAGTAGTATATTTAAGAGGAATATGAAGTAGTATGTTTAAGAGGAATATGAAGTAGTATGTTTAAGAGGAATATGAAGTAGTATGTTTAAGAGGAATATGAAGTAGTATGTTTAAGAGGAATATGAAGTAGTATGTTTAAGAGGAATATGAAGTAGCATGTTTAAGAGGAATATAAAGTAGTATGTTTAAGAGGAATATGATGTAGTATGCTTAAGCGGAATATGAAGAAGTATGCTTAAGAGGAATATGAAGTAGTATATTTAAGAGAAATATGAAGTAGTATATTTAAGAGGAATATGAAGTAGTATGTTTAAGAGGAATAAGAAGTAGTATGTTTAAGAGGAATATGAAGTTGTATGTTTAAGATGAAAATGAAGTAGTATATTTAAGAGGATTATGAAGTAGTATGTTTAAGAGGAATATGAAGTGGTATATTTAAGAGGAATATGAAGTTGTATATTTAAGAGGAATATGAAGTAGTATATTTAAGAGGAATATGAAGTAGTATGTTTAAGAGGAATATGAAGTAGTATGTGTAAGAGGAATATGAAGTTGTATATTTAAGAGGAATATGAAGTAGTATATTTAAGATTTATAGGAAATAGTATGTTTAAGAGGAATATGAAGTAGTATGTTTAAGAGGAATATGAAGTAGTATATTTAAGAGGAATATGAAGTAGTATGTCTAAGAGGAATATGAAGTAGTATGTTTAAGAGGAATATGAAGTAGTATGTTTTAGAGGAATATGAAGTAGTATGTTTAAGAGTAATATGAAGTAGTATGTTTAAGAGGAATATGAAGTAGTATGTTTAAGAGGAAAATGAAGTAGTATGTTTAAGAGGAATATGAAGTAGTATATTTAAGAGGAATATGAAGTAGTTTATTTAAGAGGAATATGAAGTAGTATGTTTAAGAGGAATATGAAGTAGTATGTTTAAGAGAAATATGAAGTATTATATTTAAGAGGAATATGAAGTAGTATATTTAAGAGGAATATGAGGTAGTATATTTAAGAGGAATATGAAGTAGTATGTTTAAGAGGAATATGAAGTAGTATGTTTAAGAAGAATATGATGTAGTATGCTTAAGAGGAATATGAAGTAGTATGTTTAAGAGGAATATGAAGTAGTATGTTTAAGAGGAATATGAAGTAGTATGTTTAAGAGGAATATGAAGTAGTATATTTAAGAGGAATATGAAATAGTATGTTTAAGAGGAATATGAAGTAGTATGTTTAAGAGGAATATGAAGTAGTATGTTTAAGAGGAATATGAAGTAGTATGTTTAAGAGGAATATGCAGTAGTATGTTTAAGAGGAATATGAAGTAGTATGTTTAAGAGGAATATGAAGTAGTATGTTTAAGAGGAATATGAAGTAGTATGTTTAAGAGGAATATGAAGTAGTATTTTAAAGAGGAATATGAAGTAATATGTTTAAGAGGAATATGAAGTAGTATGTTTAAGAGAAATATGAAGTAGTATGTTTAAGAGGAATATGAAGTAGTAAGTTTAAGAGGAATGTGAAGTAGTATATTTAAGAGGAATATGTAGTAGTATATTCAAGAGGAATATGAAGTAGTATGTTTAAGAGGAATATGAAGTAGTATGTTTAAGAGGAATATGAAGTAGTATGTTTAAGAGGAATATGAAGTAGTATGTTTAAGAGGAATATGAAGTAGTATGTTTAAGAGGAATATGAAGTAGTATGTTTAAGAGGAATATGAAGTAGTATGTTTAAGAGGAATATTAAGTAGTATGTTTAAGAGGAATATGAAGTAGTATATTTAAGGGGAATATGAAATAGTATATTTAAGAGGAATATGAAGTAGTATGTTTAAGAGGAATATTAAGTAGTATGTTTAAGAGGAATATGAAGTAGTATGTTTAAGAGGAATATGAAGTAGTATGTTTAAGAGGAATATGAAGTAGTATGTTTAAGAGGAATATGAAGTAGTAAGTTTAAGAGGAATGTGAAGTAATATATTTAAGAGGAATATGAAGTAGTAAATTCAAGAGGAATATGAAGTAGTATGTTTAAGAGGAATATGAAGTAGTATGTTTAAGAGGAATATGAAGTAGTATGTTTAAGAGGAATATGAAGTAGTATGTTTAAGATGAAAATGAAGTAGTATATTTAAGAGGATTATGAAGTGGTATATTTAAGAGGAATATGAAGTAGTATGTTTAAGAGGAATATGAAGTAGTATGTTAAAGAGGAATATGAAGTAATATATTTAAGAGGAATATGAAGTAGTATGTTTAAGAGGAATATGAAGTAATATGTTTAAGAGGAATATGAAATAGTAAGTTTAAGAGGAATATGAAGTAGTATGTTTAAGAGGAATATGAAGTAGTATATTTAAGGGGAATATGAAGTAGGATGTTTAAGAGGAATATGAAGTAGTATGTTTAAGAGGAATATGAAGTAGTATGTTTAAGAGGAATATGAAGTAGTATGTTTAAGAGGAATATGAAGTAGTATGTTTGAGAGGAATATGAAGTAGTATATTTAAGAGGAATATGAAGTAGTATATTTAAGAAGAATATGAAGTTGTATATATAAGAGGAATATGAAGTAGTATGTTTAAGAGGAATATGAAGTAGTATGTTTTAGAGGAATATGAAGTAGTATGTTTAAGAGGAATATGAAGTAGTATGTTTAAGAGGAATATGAAGTAGTATGTTTAAAAGGAATATGAAGTTGTATATTTAAGAGGAATATGAAGTAGTATGTTTAAGAGGAATATGAAGTAGTATGTATGAGAGGAATATGAAGTAGTATATGAAAGAGGAATATGAAATAGTATATTTAAGAGGAATATGAAGTTGTATATATAAGAGGAATATGAAGTAGTATGTTTAAGAGGAATATGAAGTAGTATGTTTAAGAGGAATATGAAGTAGTATGTTTAAGAGGAATATGAAGTAGTATGTTTAAGAGGAATATGAAGTAGTATGTTTAAGAGGAATATGAAGTTGTATATTTAAGAGGAATATGAAGTAGTATGTTTAAGAGGAATATGAAGTTGTATGTTTAAGAAGAATATGATGTAGTATGCTTAAGAGGAATATGAAGTAGTATGTTTAAGAGGAATATGAAGTAGTATGTTTAAGAGGAATATGAAGTAGTATGTTTAAGAGGAATATGATGTAGTATGTTTAAGAGGAATATGAAGTAGTATGTTTAAGATGAAAATGAAGTAGTATATTTAAGAGGATTATGAAGTGGTATGTTTAAGAGGAATATGAAGTAGTATATTTAAGAGGAATATAAAGTAGTATATTTAAGAGGAATATGAAGTATTATATTTAAGAGGAATATGAAGTAGTATGTTTAAGAGGAATATGAAGTAGTATATTTAAGAGGAATATGAAGTAGTATGTTTAAGAGGAATATGAAGTAGTATGTTTAAGAGGAATATGAAGTAGTATATTTAAGAGGAATATGAAGTAGTATATTTAAGATTTATATGAAATAGTATGTTTAAGAGGAATATGAAGTAGTATGTTTAAGAGGAATATGAAGTAGTATATTTAAGAGGAATTTGAAGTAGTTTGTCTAAGAGGAATATGAAGTAGTATGTTTAAGAGGAATATGAAGTAGTATGTTTAAGAGGAATATGAAGTAGTATGTTTAAGAGTAATATGAAGTAGTATGATTAAGAGTAATTTGAAATAGTATGTTTGAGAGGAATATGAAGTAATATATTTAAGAGGAAAATGAAGTAGTATGTTTTAGAGGAATATGAAGTAGTATGTTTAAGAGGAATATGAAGAAGTATGTTTAAGAGAAATATGAAGTAGTATATTTAAGAGGAATATGAAGTAGTATATTTAAGAGGAATATGAAGTAGTATTTTTAAGAGGAATATGAAGTAGTCTGTTTAAGAGGAATATGAAGTAGTATATTTAAGAAGAATATGATGTAGTATGCTTAAGAAGAATATGAAGTAGTATGTTTAAGAGGAATATGAAGTAGTATGTTTAAGAGGAATATGAAGTAGTATGTTTAAGAGAAATATGAAGTAGTATGATTAAGAGGAATATGAAGTAGTATGTTTAAGATGAAAATGAAGTAGTATATTTAAGAGGATTATGAAGTGGTTTGTTTAAGAGGAATATGAAGTAATATATTTAAGAGGAATATAAAGTAGTATATTTAAGAGGAATATGAAGTATTATATTTAAGAGGAATATGAAATAGTATTTTTAAGAGGAATATGAAGTAGTATGTTTAAGAGGAATATGAAGTAGTATATTTAAGAGGAATATAAAGTAGTATATTTAAGAGGAATATGAAGTATTATATTTAAGAGGAATATGAAGTAGTATGTTTAAGAGGAATATGAAGTAGAATGTTTAAGAGGAATATGAAGTAGTATATTTAAGAGGAATATGAAATAGTATATTTAAGAGGAATATGAAGTAGTATGTTTATGAGAAATATAAAGTAGTATATTTAAGAGGAATATGAAGTAGTATATTTAAGAGGAATATGAAGTAGTATATTTAAGAGGAATATGAAGTAGTATGTTTAAGAGGAATATGAAGTTGTATGTTTAAGAAGAATATGATGTAGTATGCTTAAGAGGAATATGAAGTAGTATGTTTAAGAGGAATATGAAGTAGTATGTTTAAGAGGAATATGAAGTAGTATGTTTAAGAGGAATATGATGTAGTATGTTTAAGAGGAATATGAAGTAGTATGTTTAAGATGAAAATGAAGTAGTATATTTAAGAGGATTATGAAGTGGTATGTTTAAGAGGAATATGAAGTAGTATATTTAAGAGGAATATAAAGTAGTATATTTAAGAGGAATATGAAGTATTATATTTAAGAGGAATATGAAGTAGTATGTTTAAGAGGAATATGAAGTAGTATATTTAAGAGGAATATGAAGTAGTATGTTTAAGAGGAATATGAAGTAGTATGTTTAAGAGGAATATGAAGTAGTATATTTAAGAGGAATATGAAGTAGTATATTTAAGATTTATATGAAATAGTATGTTTAAGAGGAATATGAAGTAGTATGTTTAAGAGGAATATGAAGTAGTATATATAAGAGGAATTTGAAGTAGTTTGTCTAAGAGGAATATGAAGTAGTATGTTTAAGAGGAATATGAAGTAGTATGTTTAAGAGGAATATGAAGTAGTATGTTTAAGAGTAATATGAAGTAGTATGATTAAGAGTAATTTGAAATAGTATGTTTGAGAGGAATATGAAGTAATATATTTAAGAGGAATATGAAGTAGTATGTTTTAGAGGAATATGAAGTAGTATGTTTAAGAGGAATATGAAGAAGTATGTTTAAGAGATATATGAAATAGTATATTTAAGAGGAATATGAAGTAGTATATTTAAGAGGAATATGAAGTAGTATTTTTAAGAGGAATATGAAGTAGTCTGTTTAAGAGGAATATGAAGTAGTATATTTAAGAAGAATATGATGTAGTATGCTTAAGAAGAATATGAAGTAGTATGTTTAAGAGGAATATGAATTAGTATGTTTAAGAGGAATATGAAGTAGTATGTTTAAGAGAAATATGAAGTAGTATGATTAAGAGGAATATGAAGTAGTATGTTTAAGATGAAAATGAAGTAGTATATTTAAGAGGATTATGAAGTGGTTTGTTTAAGAGGAATATGAAGTAATATATTTAAGAGGAATATAAAGTAGTATATTTAAGAGGAATATGAAGTATTATATTTAAGAGGAATATGAAATAGTATTTTTAAGAGGAATATGAAGTAGTATGTTTAAGAGGAATATGAAGTAGTATATTTAAGAGGAATATAAAGTAGTATATTTAAGAGGAATATGAAGTATTATATTTAAGAGGAATATGAAGTAGTATGTTTAAGAGGAATATGAAGTAGAATGTTTAAGAGGAATATGAAGTAGTATATTTAAGAGGAATATGAAATAGTATATTTAAGAGGAATATGAAGTAGTATGTTTAAGAGGAATATGAAGTAGTATGTTTAAGAGGAATATGAAGTAGTATATTTAAGCTGAATATGAATTAGTATGTTTAAGAGGAATATGAAGTAGTATGTTAAAGAGGAATATGAAGTAATATGTTTAAGAGGAATATGAAGTAGTATGTTTAAGAGGACTACGAAGTAGTATGTTTAAGAGGAATATGAAGTAGTAAGTTTAAGAGGAATGTGAAGTAGTATATTTAAGAGGAATATGAAGTAGTATATTCAAGAGGAATATGAAGTAGTATGTTTACGAGGAATATGAAGTAGTATGTTTAAGAGGAATATGAAGTAGTATGTTTAAGATGAAAATGAAGTAGTATATTTAAGAGGATTATGAAGTGGTATATTTAAGAGGAATATGAAGTAGTATGTTTAAGAGGAATATGAAGTAGTATGTTTAAGAGGAATATGAAGTAGTAAGTTTAAGAGGAATGTGAAGTAGTATATTTAAGAGGAATATGAAGTAGTATATTCAAGAGGAATATGAAGTAGTATGTTTACGAGGAATATGAAGTAGTATGTTTAAGAGGAATATGAAGTAGTATGTTGAAGATGAAAATGAAGTAGTATATTTAAGAGGATTATGAAGTGGTATATTTAAGAGGAATATGAAGTAGTATGTTTAAGAGGAATATGAAGTAGTATGTTTAAAAGGAATATGAAGTTGTATATTTAAGAGGAATATGAAGTAGTATGTTTAAGAGGAATATGAAGTAGTATGTTTGAGAGGAATATGAAGTAGTATATGTAAGAGGAATATGAAATAGTATATTTAAGAGGAATATGAAGTTGTATATATAAGAGGAATAAGAAGTAGTATGTTTAAGAGGAATATGAAGTAGTATGTTTAAGAGGAATATGAAGTAGTATGTTTAAGAGGAATATGAAGTAGTATGTTTAAGAGGAATATGAAGTAGTATGTTTAAGAGGAATATGAAGTTGTATATTTAAGAGGAATATGAAGTAGTATGTTTAAGAGGAATATGAAGTAATATATTTAAGAGGAATATGAAGCATTATGTTTAAGAGGAATATGAAGTAGTATATTTAAGAGGAATATGAAGTAGTATGTTTAAGAGGAATATGAAGTAGTATGTTTATGAGAAATATAAAGTAGTATATTTAAGAGGAATATGAAGTAGTATATTTAAGAGGAATATGAAGTAGTATGTTTAAGATGAAAATGAAGTAGTATATTTAAGAGGATTATGAAGTGGTATGTTTAAGAGGAATATGAAGTAGTATGTTTAAAAGGAATATGAAGTTGTATATTTAAGAGGAATATGAAGTAGTATGTTTAAGAGGAATATGAAGTAGTATGTTTGAGAGGAATATGAAGTAGTATATGTAAGAGGAATATGAAATAGTATATTTAAGAGGAATATGAAGTAGTATGTTTAAGAGGAATATGAAGTTGTATGTTTAAGAAGAATATGATGTAGTATGCTTAAGAGGAATATGAAGTAGTATGTTTGAGAGGAATATGAAGTAGTATATGTAAGAGGAATATGAAATAGTATATTTAAGAGGAATATGAAGTAGTATGTTTAAGAGGAATATGAAGTTGTATGTTTAAGAAGAATATGATGTAGTATGCTTAAGAGGAATATGAAGTAGTATGTTTAAGAGGAATATGAAGTAGTATGTTTAAGAGGAATATGAAGTAGTATGTTTAAGAGGAATATGAAGTAGTATGTTTAAGAGGAATATGAAGTAGTATGTTTAAGATGAAAATGAAGTAGTATATTTAAGAGGATTATGAAGTGGTATGTTTAAGAGGAATATGAAGTAGTATATTTAAGAGGAATATAAAGTAGTATATTTAAGAGGAATATGAAGTATTATATTTAAGAGGAATATGCAGTAGTATGTTTAAGAGGAATATGAAGTAGTATATTTAAGAGGAATATGAAGTAGTATGTTTAAGAGGAATATGAAGTAGTATGTTTAGGAGGAATATGAAGTTGTATATTTAAGAGGAATATGAAGTAGTATATTTAAGATTTATATGAAATAGTATGTTTAAGAGGAATATGAAGTAGTATGTTTAAGAGGAATATGAAGTAGTATATTTAAGAGGAATTTGAAGTAGTTTGTCTAAGAGGAATATGAAGTAGTATGTTTAAGAGGAATATGAAGTAGTATGTTTAAGAGGAATATGAAGTAGTATGTTTAAGAGTAATATGAAGTAGTATGATTAAGAGTAATTTGAAATAGTATGTTTGAGAGGAATATGAAGTAATATATTTAAGAGGAATATGAAGTAGTATGTTTAAGAGGAATATGAAGTAGTATGTTTAAGAGGAATATGAAGTTATATGTTTAAGAGGAATATGAAGTAGTATGTTTAAGAGGAATATGAAGTAGTATATTTAAGAGGAATATGAAGTAGTATGTTTAAGAGGAATATGAAGAAGTATGTTTAAGAGAAATATGAAGTAGTATATTTAAGAGGAATATGAAGTAGTATATTTAAGAGGAATATGAAGTAGTATTTTTAAGAGGAATATGAAGTAGTCTGTTTAAGAGGAATATGAAGTAGTATGTTTAAGAAGAATATGATGTAGTATGCTTAAGAAGAATATGAAGTAGTATGTTTAAGAGGAATATGAAGTAGTATGTTTAAGAGGAATATGAAGTAGTATGTTTAAGAGAAATCTGAAGTAGTATGATTAAGAGGAATATGAAGTAGTATGTTTAAGATGAAAATGAAGTAGTATATTTAAGAGGATTATGAAGTGGTTTGTTTAAGAGGAATATGAAGTAATATATTTAAGAGGAATATAAAGTCGTATATTTAAGAGAAATATGAAGTATTATATTTAAGAGGAATATGAAATAGTATTTTTAAGAGGAATATGAAGTAGTATGTTTAAGAGGAATATGAAGTAGTATATTTAAGAGGAATATAAAGTAGTATATTTAAGAGGAATATGAAGTATTATATTTAAGAGGAATATGAAGTAGTATGTTTAAGAGGAATATGAAATAGAATGTTTAAGAGGAATATGAAGTAGTATATTTAAGAGGAATATGAAATAGTATATTTAAGAGGAATATGAAGTAGTATGTTTAAGAGGAATATGAAGTAGTATGTTTAAGAGGAATATGAAGTAGTATATTTAAGCTGAATATGAATTAGTATGCTTAAGAGGAATATGAAGTAGTATGTTAAAGAGGAATATGAAGTAATATGTTTAAGAGGAATATGAAGTAGTATGTTTAAGAAGACTACGAAGTAGTATGTTTAAGAGGAATATGAAGTAGTAAGTTTAAGAGGAATGTGAAGTAGTATATTTAAGAGGAATATGAAGTAGTATATTCAAGAGGAATATGAAGTAGTATGTTTACGAGGAATATGAAGTAGTATGTTTAAGTGGAATATGAAGTAGTATGTTTAAGAGGAATAAGAAGTAGTATGTTTAAGAGGAATATGAAGTAGTATGTTTAAGGGGAATATGAAGTAGTATGTTTAAGAGGAATATGAAGTAGTATGTTTAAGAGGAATATGAAGTAGTATGTTTAAGAGGAATATGAAGTAGTATATTTAAGAGGAATATGAAATAGTATATTTAAGAGGAATATGAAGTAGTATGTTTAAGAGAAAGATGAAGTAGTATATTTAAGAGGAATATGAAGTAGTATGTTTAAGAGGAGTATGAAGTTGTATGTTTAAGAGAAATATGAAGTAGTATGTTTAAGGGGAATATGAAGTAGTATGTTTAAGAGGTATATGAAGTAGTATGTTTAAGAGCAATATGAAGTAGTATGTTTAAGATGAAAATGAAGTAGTATGTTTAAGAGGAATATGAAGTACTATGTTTTAGAGGAATTTGAAGTCGTAGGCTTAAGAGGAATATGAAGTAGTATATTGAAGAGGAATATGAAGTAGTATATTTAAGAGAGAATATGAAGTAGTATGTTTAAGAGGAATATGAAGTAGTATGTTAAAGAGGAATATGAAGTAGTATGTTTAAGAGGAATATGAAGTACTATGTTTAAGGGGAATATGAAGTAGTATGTTTAAGAGGAATATGAAGAAGTTTGTTTAAGAAGAATATGAAGTAGTATGTTTAAGAGGAATATGAAGTAGTATGTTTAAGAGGAATATGAAGTACTATGTTTAAGAGGAATATGAAGTAGTATGCTTAAGAAGAATATGAAGTAGTATATTTAAGAGGAATATGAAGTAGTATATTTAAGAGGAATATGAAGTAGTATATTTAAGAGGAATATGAAATAGTATATTTAAGAGGAATATGAAGTAGTATGTTTAAGAGGAATATGAAGTAGTATATTTAAGAGGAATATGAAGTAGTATGTTTAAGAGGAATATGAAGTAGTATGTTTAAGAGGAATATGCAGCAGTATAATTAAGAGGAATATAAAGTTGTATATTTAAGAGGAATATGAAGTAATATGTTTAAGAGGAATATGAAGTAGTATATTTAAGAGGAATATGAAATAGTATATTTAAGAGGAATATGAAGTAGTATGTTTAAGAGGAATATGAAGTAGTATATTTAAGAGGAATATGAAGTAGTATGTTTAAGAGGAATATGAAGTTGTATGTTTAAGAGAAATATGAAGTAGTATGTTTAAGGGGAATAAAAACTAGTATGTTTAAGAGGAATATGAAGTAGTATGTTTAAGAGGAATATGAAGTAGTATGTTTAAGAGGAAAATAAAGTAATATGTTTAAGAGGAAACTGAAGTACTATGTTTTAGAGGAATTTGAAGTCGTAGGCTTAAGAGGAATATGAAGTAGTATATTGAAGAGGAATATGAAGTAATATGTTTAAGAGGAATATAAAGTAGTATATTTAAGAGGAATGTGCAGTAGTATATTTAAGAGGAATATGAAGTAGTATGTTTAAGAGGAATATGAAGTAGTATGTTTAAGAGGAATATGAAGTAGTATGTTTAAGAGGAATATGAAGTAGTATATTTAAGAGGAATATGAAGTAGTATGTTTAAGAGGAATATGAAGTAGTATGTTTAAGAGGAATATGAAGTACTATGTTTAAGATGAATATGAAGTAGTATGTTTAAGAGGAATATGAAGTAGTATATTTAAGAGGAATATGAAGTAGTATATATAAGAGGACCATGAAGTAGTATGTGTAAGAGGAATATGAAGTAGTATGTTTAAGAGGAATATGAAGTAGTATGTTTAAGAATAATATAAAGTAGTATGTTTAAGAGGAATATGAAGTAGTATGTTTAAGAGGAATATGAAGTAGTATTTTTAAGAAGAATATGAAGTAGTATATTTAAGAGGAATATGAAGTAGTATGTTTAAGAGGAATATGAAGTAGTATGTTTAAGAGGAATATGAAGTAGTATGTGTAAGGGGAATATAAAGTAGTATGTTTAAGAGGAATATGAAGTAGCATATATAAGAGGAACATGAAGTAGTATGTTTAAGAGGAATATGAAGTAGTATGTTTAAGAGGAATATGAAGTACTATGTTTAAGAGGAATATGAAGTAGTATGCTTAAGAGGAATATGAAGCTGTATATTTAAGAGGAATATGAAGTAGTATATTTAAGAGGAATATGAAGTAGTATATTTAAGAGGAATATGAAGTAGTATGTTTAAGAGGAATATGAAGTAGTATGTTTAAGAGGAATATGAAGTAGTATATTTAAGAGGAATATGAAGTAGTATGTTTAAGAGGAATATGAAGTAGTATGTTTAAGAGGAATATGAAGTAGTATGTTTAAGAGGAATATGAAGTAGTATATTTAAGCTGAATATGAATTAGTATGTTTAAGAGAAATATTAAGTAGTATGTTAAAGAGGAATATGAAGTAATATGTTTAAGAGGAATATGAAGTAGTATGTTTAAGAGGAATACGAATTAGTATGTTTAAGAGGAATATGAAGTAGTAAGTTGAAGAGGAATGTGAAGTAGTATATTTAAGAGGAATATGAAGTAGTATATTCAAGAGGAATATGAAGTAGCATGTTTACGAGGAATGTGAAGTAGTATGTTTAAGAGGAATATGAAGTAGTATGTTTAAGAGAAATATGAAGTAGTATGTTTAAGAGGAATATGAAGTAGTATGTTTAAGGGGAATATGAAGTAGTATGTTTAAGAGGAATATGAAGTAGTATGTTTAAGAGGAATATGAAGTAGTATGTTTAAGAGGAATATAAAGTAGTATATTTAAGAGGAATATGAAATAGTATATTTAAGAGGAATATGCAGTAGTATATATAAGAGGAATATGAAGTAGTATGTTTAAGAGAAATATGAAGTAGTATGCTTAAGAGGAATATGAAGTTGTATATTTAAGAGGAATATGAAGTAGTATATTTAAGAGGAATATGAAGTAGTATATTTAAGAGGAATATGAAGTAGTATGTTTAAGATGAATATGAAGTAGTATGTTTAAGAGGAATATGAAGTAGTATATTTAAGAGGAATATGAAGTAGTATGTTTAAGAGGAATGTGAAGTTGTATGTTTAAGAGAAATATGAAGTAGTATGTTTAAGGGGAATAAAAAGTAGTATGTTTAAGAGGAATATGAAGTAGTATGTTTAAGAGGAATATGAAGTAGTATGTTTAAGAGGAAAATGAAGTAGTATGTTTAAGAGGAATATGAAGTACTATGTTTTAGAGGAATTTGAAGTCGTAGGCTTAAGAGGAATATGAAGTAGTATATTGAAGAGGAATATGAAGTAGTATATTTAAGAGGAATATGAAGTAGTATGTTTAAGAGGAATATGAAGTAGTATGTTTTTTTTTTTTTTTTCCGTTTAGATTAATGAGGTACAGGGGGAAACCTTCAAAAGGTACTCGTCTGGAAGTTATTCCTGCCAGGTGAGTTATACGGGATTTTTACCTCGCTAAAACCTAACCTGCACCTCTGATCTTGCTCCCGGAACGATGGTTCCCCGGCGGCACTCTTTGTAAATACTACTATGCCGGGGCGTTCTTGTCTGATGCTACTGCTGCCCCGATGTTATGATGCCTCGCGGCCTATTCTTCGTACGTTGTGTGGAGATCCTTGATAATGGATTCCGCGTACTCTGCAATTCTGTTCCAAGCCGATTGGCTCTTCAGCATGCACTCCACTATATTTTCTGGACTGATGGGACGCTCCAGATTTCTCTCCAGCTCCACCCGCGTCTCCTCATAGAGGGGGCACTGGAAGAACACGTGTTCTGCGTCTTCGATAACATCGCGGCAATGATGACAGTTTGGGGAGTCAGTTCTCTTGAATCTGTGCAAGTATGCCCGAAAGCATCCATGCCCAGTCAAGAGTTGGGTGATGTAATACCCGACTTCCCCGTGCAGGCGAGTGACCCATTTGGTAACATGTGGTATCAGCCGATGAGTCCACCGACCCTTCGTCGAGTTGTCCCATCTCTCTTGCCAGAGGCGAAGGCTCTCGGGTCTCTCCTCTTCACAGAGGACCTTTCGCCGCTCTTCCTTCTTCCTACGATGTTGGCGTTCCCGCTCTCCTGCCAGAATGTCGATGGGTGGGCATGATGCCACGATGTTGACCGCATCGTGCGATACCGTTCGGTATGCTGACGCCACTCTGATCGCTGAGAGTCGCTGGACTGATGTCATTGTCTTGCGGTATGTTGTAAGCTCTGGCGACTTCGCCCACACTGGTGCTCCGTATAGCAGGACGGAGGTAACCACAGTTGCCAGTAGTCGCCTTCGGA
The DNA here is from genome assembly GCA_958298945.1 of Atherix ibis. Classification (NCBI taxonomy): domain Eukaryota; kingdom Metazoa; phylum Arthropoda; class Insecta; order Diptera; family Athericidae; genus Atherix; species Atherix ibis. Next base: position 1,115,753 of record CATQJD010000111.1, read on the forward strand.
TTTGCCTGGGGCCTCCAATATTGGGCATTATCCGCGAAAGTGCGCCCTGTACTGCTGATGCCTTCCTGCTAACGCTGGAGATGTGCTCCTTGTAGTTGAGTCTGGCATCCAATACCACTCCTAGATACCGGATGTAGGGTAGCGACCGGATGTCGTGATCGCCTACTCTTATGGTGATAGTCTCCATTTTCTTCCGGCTACTCACAAGGAGTGCCTCGGTCTTATGTTCCGCCAAAGACAGGTCTGCCGATGTCATCCACTGTCTTATGCTCCGGATGGTGGTGGAGAATGCGGCTTCCAGTTCCTCTAGGTGTTTGGCTACCAGGACAACCGCTACGTCTTCCGCGAATGCCACGAGTGTTATGTTCGTCGGTAATTGCAGATGGAGTAGGCCGTCGTACATGACGTTCCATAAGAGTGGCCCCAGGACAGAGCCCTGAGGTACCCCTCCCGTGACCTCATACTCTGCTGGTCCATCCTCGGTCTTGTATTGCAGTAGTCGATCACTGAAGTATGATCTGACCATCCTCCGTAGTTAGTAGGGCACCCCCATGTTCTCAAGAGCCTCCAAGATTCGATCCCAGCGGGCCGAGTTAAACGCGTTCTTGATGTCCAGGGTGACAATGAGGCAATACTTTTTAGAACCGCCTTTCCATCTCTTTCCTGAGATGGCTTCCTTTGCAATGTTCGTGACGAGTTCCAGCGCGTCGATGGTCGATCTCCCCTTCCTGAATCCGAATTGAAATTCGGAAAGTTGAGGATCGATGTATTGCTCCAATCTGTCGGCCACTATCCGCTCCAAGTTCTTCCCGCCCGAATCCAGCATGCAAAGTGGACGATAGGAAGCTGGCTCGTCCAGTGGTTTCTTCCCTTTTGGGATAAGAACCAATCTTTGTTGCTTCCAACGGGTCGGAAATATGCCTTATCGCAGGCATGCGTCGTACATGCTTATGAACAAGTTTATGAACAAGTCTGGCCTGGCGGCAATTGCACTCTTCAGTGCGATGTTGGGTATGCCGCTCGGTCCTGGTGCCTTGCCATTCTGCAATCTAGTGCAGGCCCTCGTAAGCTCTTCCATGGTCACACCAGAAAATTCCACTTCTTCATCCTCCGGGTGGTAGTCGGGGAGTTCTGGTTTCTCCGGGAACAGATGTTCTACTATTCTGTGCAGTATGTCGGGACAGGTTGGTGTTGTTGCGGGTAGGCTTTTAATCCTATGCATGACCGTCTTATACGGTCTGCCCCACGGGTCCCTGTCCACTTCCGCGCAGAGTTCTCTCCAACATTCTCGTTTGCTGGAGCTGATGGCGTTTCTGAGAAGACGCCTTTTCTCTTCGTAGATACATCTGAGTTCCTCTGTCGAGGCCCTGTCTTGCCTACGAGCACGCTGGTGTTGCCTTCTTGCCTTCAGGCATGCTCGCCGATGTAGGGCGATGGTCGGGTTCCACCAGTGGACTGATGCTCGGCCTCTGTTTGGGCGACTCCTTGGCATCGACGCATCGATGGCTGCCACCAGGGTGGCTGTTACCTCTTCTGTGATGCCCTCGGCAGTTGTTGACCGGGGCGCTGGTGATCCGCTCATCATCGACCTGAAGGTCTCCGTATCAAAACATTTGCTGTTCCAGCCCACTGACTGCCTCCTTGTGGGTCTCTGACGCCACCCGCTTCTGGGACTGGTGTTGATTTCCCAGATTATAGCTTGATGATCGCTATTTGTGAACTCTTCATCGACCTTCCATTCGCAACCCCTTTTTGTTAGGACACTGCTAATGAACGTCAGGTCGATAATGGAGTTCGCAGCGCCTTTGCGATAGGTGCTCGCAGTTCCCTCATTCATGAGAGTGAGGTTTAGTGTTGAGAAAGCCTCTTGCAGGGCTTCACCTCTTTTGTCCGTATCACGGCTGCCCCATTCGATGGACCAGGCATTGAAGTCTCCGGCGATTACGACTGGGTCATGTCTTCTTACGTCCTCTGCGAGAGTATCCAGGAAGTCCTCGAACATGTCAATCGGTGCACTCGGTGGAGCATAGCAACTATACAGGTGCACCCCTCCAATCTTGGCCCTGACAAACCATGAGGTTGGGTTAGTTGGTAGCTGTTCGAAGGGCAATCTACCGCATGCCCATATTGCTGCCTTTTTTGTGCTGTCTGAAACCCATGGTTGGGTGTCCAGGTCGTCATACTGCTCGCACAGTATAGCCACGTCAACTTTCAGTTCTCTGACTCGCTGTGTCAGCAAGTCTTGGGCTGCCCTGCAGTGGTTTAGATTAAGTTGTAGCACTCTCATTTTCTGCACTCTGGATAGCTCTTCTGGCATTTTGGAAGATGGGGCATTTCCATCCACCGGCTGTATGGTTACAGTCACTCTTTGGGTCCTTCTCCCTGCAGAAGATGCAGTTGGGAGGCTCTTTGTACGTTGGTGCGTTGTGCCCTTCTTGTCCGCATCTATAGCAGGTCCTGCTGCGGTCCACTCTCTTCCTGCAATCAAGAGCTTTGTGGCCAAAATGCCAGCACTTGAAGCATCTGCATGGCAATATTTTCTCCCGGATGCGCACTGTGCCCCAGCCTACTCTGATTTTACCGAGCATCGCCGCTTTCCTTGCATGTACGGCCGGCAGGCAGACCACCGCGATCTGCGTCGTGGCCCAGCTTTTCCTCAGGGCTTTCACCGCATCGGTGGTGAGGTCCTTCAGGTCTGGGATATGGTGTTTTAGTAGTTTAACTACTTCTTCTTTAGTTGCCCATTCGTCCAGGTCCCTGACTTCTATTTCCGACTCCGGAATCCTCATCTCTACTGTCGCTTCCTCCTTGAGTGACTCCGTAATGGTCGCCCGGTAGGTCTCCAGTTCATTCTCTTCAGTATTCCCAAACATAATCAGCAGATTGCCTCCTGCCGTCCGTCTGATTTTTTTGACTTTCTCCCCGATGTCTTTCAAGGCGGGGTCTGCCTTCACCTTCTTTATTATGTTGGCGTACGTCGTCTCCTCTTGCGCCTTGTGGACCACTAATGCGTTCGGCGGTAATGGTTTCCTTAGAGCTTTTGCCGGGGATTTATTTTTCTTCTTCTTTCTCCCGCTAGCTTGCTTCCATTGTTGTCCGTCAGAAACTACACCTGCAGTCTTCTCTGACTGTTTCTGCTGATTGCGCTCCGGATCAGAAGTTGGTTGTGGAGGTATATCCTCCCTCCCGGTGTTGGTCTTACTGGTTTCCCCTCCCATACGGTTTGTTTTTGTGGGCGTCATTTGCACAGTGTTTCGGCGCCTCTGTGCTTGTTTCACCTTCCGGAGTTGGCTATTAGGTGAAGGCGGGGCCTTCCTCTTGTTTCTGTTGGATCCATTCTGGCTCCCTTGCGCATTATCTGGTGTTCCGCACACCTGCGCCCAGCTTTTTTGTACAGTCGGAGTGGTTTGCGTTTCGTTGGAAACGGTTTGTAATTCCACTCCAAGTCTATAAAACAAAGTTTGTATGCTGGCTACCATTTGTTCTATCTCCTTATGGACGTTGTTCTTTGGACCAACGAATTCCATGAGCTTTTTTATAAGACAGCCCATCTTCATGTACTGCGGTGTCTCGAGGCGAAGTCCCATGTTGGGAAGATCTCCTTCACTGCCGCTCTTATGTGGGTGGACGGGTGGTATCAACCCCCGACCTGAAACTATGAGGTTTGGATTCATGTGTACATGTGTGTATGTGTGTATGTGTGTATGTTTTTGTATTTTCTTTTATATATTAAATATAATAAAATGAAGAAAAAAAAAGGTAAAACAAAATAAAATAGAGTAAAATAAATGTCTGCCGTTCATACAACAAAATCGATATGTGTATTTCTTTATTCTTTGCCTTACGTTAGATATCAAATATCCTTCATTGCTCATTCATATATTTATATGAATAAGCAATAAATATAAAATAAATAAAATAAAATAGAAAAATAAAATAAAATAAGATAAAGTAATAAAATTAAAATTAAAATTGATCATAAAATAAAATAAAATAAAATAGTATCATTGATTTAGAATTGATCATAAAATAAAATAATATAGTAAAATTTAAAAGTAGTAAAACTGAATTGATGATTATCCAATGATAATTTTTAGAATAGGTTTCTTTGTTCCAGCCCCACCAACAAATAAGTTTCTCTGTTCCAGGCCGAAATCCAAACAAAGAAATGCACAGTCACTGACACCAACACAATTGGTCAGAAGCGCGCACAAACACCTCTCAGAATCTCTTTGTTTTATAACTAAAATTTACACTGATAATAATTTCCACTTCGTTGCGACTGTTTGCTATTATTAATTTTATTATTTAATATTATTAAATATTAAATATTCAATAAATATTTAATATTGTTCATTAATAATTAACTAAATCAAACTCAACCTCGTTATATTAATAAACACTACTTTAATCGATCATTTACAATCATTAACAAATGTTATCGCACAGAAATTATACGTGCGATCAACTCGACTATCCTGAACGGACTCCATGAAGTAGTATGTTAAATAGGAATACGATGTAGTATGTTTAAGAGGAATATGAAGTAGTATGTTTAAGGGGAATATGAAGTAGTATGTTTAAGAGGAATATGAAGAAGTTTGTTTAAGAGGAATATGAAGTAGTATGTTTAAGAGGAATATGAAGTAGTATGTTTAAGAGGAATATGAAGTACAATGTTTAAGAGGAATATGAAGTAGTATGCTTAAGAGGAATATCAAGTAGTATATTTAAGAGGAATATGAAGTAGTATGTTTAAGAGGAATATGAAGTAGTATGTTTAAGAGGAATATGAAGTAGTATGTTTAAGAGGAATATGCAGCAGTATAATTAAGAGGAATATAAAGTTGTATATTTAAGAGGAATATGAAGTAATATGTTTAAGAGGAATATGAAGTTGTATATTTAAGAGGAATGTGCAGTAGTATATTTAAGAGGAATATGAAGTAGTATGTTTAAGAGGAATATGAAGTAGTATGTTTAAGAGAAATATGAAGTAGTATGTTTAAGAGGAATATGAAGTAGTATATTTAAGAGGAATATGAAGTAGTATGTTTAAGAGGAATATGAAGTAGTATGTTTAAGAGGAATATGAAGTACTATGTTTAAGAGGAATATGAAGTAGTATGGTTAAGAGGAATATGAAGTAGTATATTTAAGAGGAATATGAAGTAGTATATATAAGAGGAACATGAAGTAGTATGTGTAAGAGGAATATGAAGTAGTATGTTTAAGAGGAATATGAAGTAGTATGTTTAAGAATAATATAAAGTAGTATGTTTAAGAGGAATATGAAGTAGTTTGTTTAAGAGGAATATGAAGTAGTATTTTTAAGAAGAATATGAAGTAGTATATTTAAGAGGAATATGAAGTAGTATGTTTAAGAGGAATATGAAGTAGTATGTTTAAGAGGAATATGAAGTAGTATGTGTAAGGGGAATATAAAGTAGTATGTTTAAGAGGAATATGAAGTAGTATATATAAGAGGAACATGAAGTAGTATGTTTAAGAGGAATATGAAGTAGTATGTTTAAGAGGAAAATGAAGTAGTATATTTAAGCTGAATATGAATTAGTATGTTTAAGAGAAATATGAAGTAGTATGTTAAAGAGGAATATGAAGTAATATGTTTAAGAGGAATATGAAGTAGTATGCTTAAGAGCAATACGAAGTAGTATGTTTAAGAGGAATATGAAGTAGTAAGTTGAAGAGGAATGTGAAGTAGTATATTTAAGAGGAATATGAAGTAGTATATTCAAGAGGAATATGAAGTAGCATGTTTACGAGGAATTTGAAGTAGTATGTTTAAGAGGAATATGAAGTAGTATGTTTAAGAGAAATATGAAGTAGTATGTTTAAGAGGAATATGAAGTAGTATGTTTAAGGGGAATATGAAGTAGTATGTTTAAGAGGAATATGAAGTAGTATGTTTAGGAGGAATATGAAGTAGTATGTTTAAGAGGAATATGAAGTAGTATATTTAAGAGGAATATGAAATAGTATATTTAAGAGGAATATGCAGTTGTATATATAAGAGGAATATGAAGTAGTATGTTTATGAGGAATATGAAGTGGTATGTTTAAGAGGAATATGAAGTAGTATGTTTAAGAGGAATATGAAGTAGTATGTTCAAGAGGAATATGAAGTAGTATCTTTAAGAGGAATATGAAGTAGTATGTTTAAGAGGAATATGAAGTAGTATGTTTAAGAGGAATATGAAGTAGTATGTTTAAGAGGAATATGAAGTAGTATATTTAAGAGGAATATGAAATAGTATATTTAAGAGGAATATGAAGTAGTATGTTTAAGAGGAATATGAAGTAGTATATTTAAGAGGAATATGAAGTAGTATGTTTAAGAGGAATATGAAGTTGTATGTTTAAGAGAAATATGAAGTACTATGTTTTAGAGAAATTTGAAGTAGTAGGCTTAAGAGGAATATGAAGTAGTATATTTAAGAGGAATATGAAGTAGTATGTTTAAGAGGAATATGAAGTAGTATGTTTAAGAGGAATATGAAGTAGTATGTTGAAGAGGAATATGAAGTAGTATATTTAAGAGGAATATGAAATAGTATATTTAAGAGGAATATGAAGTTGTATATATAAGAGGAATATGAAGTAGTATGTTTATGAGGAATATGAAGTAGTATGTTTAAGAGGAATATGAAGTAGTATGTTTAAGAGGAATATGAAGTAGTATGTTCAAGAGGAATATGAAGTAGTATCTTTAAGAGAAATATGAAGTAGTATGTTTAAGAGGAATATGAAGTAGTATGTTTAAGAGGAATATGGATCAGTATAATTAAGAGGAATATAAAGTTGTATATTTAAGAGGAATATGAAGTAATATGTTTAAGAGGAATATGAAGTAGTATATTTAAGAGGAATATGAAGTAGTATGTTTAAGAGGAATATGAAGTAGTATGTTTAAGAAGAATATGAAGTAGTATATTTAAGCTGAATATGAATTAGTATGTTTAAGAGAAATATGAAGTAGTATGTTAAAGAGGAATATGAAGTAATATGTTTAAGAGGAATATGAAGTAGTATGTTTAAGAGGAATACGAAGTAGTATGTTTAAGATGAATATGAAGTAGTAAGTTGAAGAGGAATGTGAAGTTGTATGTTTAAGAGAAATATGAAGTAGTATGTTTAAGGGGAATAAAAAGTATTATGTTTAAGAGGAATATGAAGTAGTATGTTTAAGAGGAATATGAAGTAGTATGTTTAAGAGGAAAATGAAGTAGTATGTTTAAGAGGAATATGAAGTACTATGTTTTAGAGGAATTTGAAGTCGTAGGCTTAAGAGGAATATGAAGTAGTATATTGAAGAGGAATATGAAGTAGTATATTTAAGAGGAATATGAAGTAGTATGTTTAAGAGGAATATGAAGTAGTATGTTAAAGAGGAATATGAAGTAGTATGTTTAAGAGGAATATGAAGTAGTATGTTTAAGGGGAATATGAAGTAGTATGTTTAAGAGGAATATGAAGAAGTTTGTTTAAGAGGAATATGAAGTAGTATTTTTAAGAGGAATATGAAGAAGTATGTTTAAGAGGAATATGAAGTACTATGTTTAAGAGGAATATGAAGTAGTATGCTTAAGAGGAATATGAAGTAGTATATTTAAGAGGAATATGAAGTAGTATATTTAAGAGGAATACGAAGTAGTATGTTTAAGAGGAATATGAAGTAGTATGTTTAAGAGGAATATGCAGCAGTATAATTAAGAGGAATATAAAGTTGTATATATAAGAGGAATATGAAGTAATATGTTTAAGAGGAATATGAAGTAGTATGTTTAAGAGGAATATGAAGTAGTATGTTTAAGAGGAATATGAAGTAGTATGTTTAAGAGGAATATGAAGTAGTATGTTTAAGATTAATATGAAGTAGTATGTTTAAGAGGAATATGAAGTAGTATGTTTAAGAGGAATATGAAGTAGTATGTTTAAGAGGAATATGAAGTAGTATTTTAAAGAGGAATATGAAGTAATATGTTTAAGAGGTATATGAAGTAGTATGTTTAAGAGAAATATAAAGTAGTATGTTTAAGAGTAATATGAAGTAGTATGTTTAAGAGGAATATGAAGTAGTATGTTTAAGAGGAATATGAAGTAGTATGTTTAAGAGGAATATGAAGTAGTATATTTAAGAGGAATATGAAGTAGTATGTCTAAGAGGAATATGAAGTAGTATGTTTAAGAGGAATATGAAGTAGTATGTTTAAGAGGAATATGAAGTAGTATGTTTAAGAGTAATATGAAGTAGTATGTTTAAGAGGAATATGAAGTAGTATGTTTAAGAGAAATATGAAGTATTATATTTAAGAGGAATATGAAGTAGTATATTTAAGAGGAATATGAAGTAGTATGTTTAAGAGGAATATGAAGTAGTATGTTTAAGAGGAATATGAAGTAGTATGTTTAAGAGGAATATGAAGTAGTATGTTTAAGAGGAATATGCAGCAGTATAATTAAGAGGAATATAAAGTTGTATATATAAGAGGAATATGAAGTAATATGTTTAAGAGGAATATGAAGTAGTATGTTTAAGAGGAATATGAAGTAGTATGTTTAAGAGGAATATGAAGTAGTATGTTTAAGAGGAATATGAAGTAGTATGTTTAAGAGTAATATGAAGTAGTATGTTTAAGAGGAATATGAAGTAGTATGTTTAAGAGGAATATGAAGTAGTATGTTTAAGAGGAATATGAAGTAGTATGTTTAAGAGGAATATGAAGTAGTATATTTAAGAGGAATATGAAATAGTATGTTTAAGAGGAATATGAAGTAGTATGTTTAAGAGAAATATGAAGTATTATATTTAAGAGGAATATGAAGTAGTATATTTAAGAGGAATATGAGGTAGTATATTTAAGAGGAATATGAAGTAGTATGTTTAAGAGGAATATGAAGTAGTATGTTTAAGAGGAATATGAAGTAGTATGTTTAAGAAGAATATGAAGTAGTATGTTTAAGAGGAATATGAAGTAGTATGTTTAAGAGGAATATGAAGTAGTATGTTTAAGAGGAATATGAAGTAGTATGTTTAAGAGGAATATGAAGTAGTATGTTTAAGAGGAATATGAAGTAGAATGTTTAAGAGGAATATGAAGTAGTATTTTAAAGAGGAATATGAAGTTATATGTTTAAGAGGAATATGAAGTAGTATGTTTAAGAGAAATATGAAGTAGTATGTTTAATAGGAATATGAAGTAGTAAGTTTAAGAGGAATGTGAAGTAGTATAGTTAAGAGGAATATGAAGTAGTATATTCAAGAGGAATATGAAGTAGTATGTTTAAGAGGAATATGAAGTAGTATGTTTAAGAAAAATATGAAGTAGCATGTTTCAGAGGAATATGAAGTAGTATGTTTAAGAGGAATATGAAGTAGTATGTTTAAGAGGAATATGAAGTAGTATATTTAAGAGGAATATGAAGTAGTATGTTTAAGAGGAATATGAAGTAGTATGTTTAAGAGGAATATGAAGTAGTATGTTTAAGAGGAATATGAAGTAGTATGTTTAAGAGGAATATGCAGCAGTATAATTAAGAGGAATATAAAGTTGTATATATAAGAGGAATATGAAGTAATATGTTTAAGAGGAATATGAAGTAGTATGTTTAAGAGGAATATGAAGTAGTATGTTTAAGAGGAATATGAAGTAGTATGTTTAAGAGGAATATGAAGTAGTATGTTTAAGAGTAATATGAAGTAGTATGTTTAAGAGGAATATGAAGTAGTATGTTTAAGAGGAATATGAAGTAGTATGTTTAAGAGGAATATGAAGTAGTATGTTTAAGAGGAATATGAAGTAGTATATTTAAGAGGAATATGAAATAGTATGTTTAAGAGGAATATGAAGTAGTATGTTTAAGAGAAATATGAAGTATTATATTTAAGAGGAATATGAAGTAGTATATTTAAGAGGAATATGAGGTAGTATATTTAAGAGGAATATGAAGTAGTATGTTTAAGAGGAATATGAAGTAGTATGTTTAAGAGGAATATGAAGTAGTATGTTTAAGAGGAATATGAAGTAGTATGTTTAAGAGGAATATGAAGTAGTATGTTTAAGAGGAATATGAAGTAGTATGTTTAAGAGGAATATGAAGCAGTATGTTTAAGAGGAATATGAAGTAGTATGTTTAAGAGGAATATGAAGTAGTATGTTTAAGAGGAATATGAAGTAGTATTTTAAAGAGGAATATGAAGTAATATGTTTAAGAGGAATATGAAGTAGTATGTTTAAGAGAAATATGAAGTAGTATGTTTAATAGGAATATGAAGTAGTAAGTTTAAGAGGAATGTGAAGTAGTATAGTTAAGAGGAATATGAAGTAGTATATTCAAGAGGAATATGAAGTAGTATGTTTAAGAGGAATATGAAGTAGTATGTTTAAGAAAAATATGAAGTAGCATGTTTCAGAGGAATATGAAGTAGTATGTTTAAGAGGAATATGAAGTAGTATGTTTAAGAGGAATGTGAAGTAGTATAGTTAAGAGGAATATGAAGTAGTATATTCAAGAGGAATATGAAGTAGTATGTTTAGGAGGAATATGAAGTAGTATGTTTAAGAGGAATATGAAGTAGTATGTTTAAGAGGAATATGAAGTAGTATGTTTAAGAGGAATATGAAGTAGTATGTTTAAGAGGAATATGGAGTAGTATGTTTGAGAGGAATATGAAGTAATTTGTTTAAGAGGAATATGAAGTAGTATGTTTAAGAGGAATATGAAGTAGTATTTTAAAGAGGAATATGAAGTAATTTGTTTAAGAGGAATATGAAGTAGTATGTTTAAGAGAAATATGAAGTAGTATGTTTAAGAGGAATATGAAGTAGTAAGTTTAAGAGGAATGTGAAGTAGTATATTTAAGAGGAATATGAAGTAGTATATTCAAGAGGAATATGAAGTAGTATGTTTAAGAGGAATATGAAGTAGTATGTTTAAGAGGAATATGAAGTAGTATTTTTAAGAGGAATATGAAGTTGTATATTTAAGAGGAATATGAAGTAGTATGTTTAAGAGGAATATGAAGTAGTATGTTTAAGAGGAATATGAAGTAGTATGTTTAAGAGGAATATGAAGTAGTATGTTTAAGAGGAATATGAAGTAATATGTTTAAGAGGAATATGAAGTAGCATGTTTAAGAGGAATATAAAGTAGTATGTTTAAGAGGAATATGATGTAGTATGCTTAAGCGGAATATGAAGAAGTATGCTTAAGAGGAATATGAAGTAGTATATTTAAGAGAAATATGAAGTAGTATATTTAAGAGGAATATGAAGTAGTATGTTTAAGAGGAATATGAAGTAGTATGTTTAAGAGGAATATGAAGTTGTATGTTTAAGATGAAAATGAAGTAGTATATTTAAGAGGATTATGAAGTAGTATGTTTAAGAGGAATATGAAGTGGTATATTTAAGAGGAATATGAAGTTGTATATTTAAGAGGAATATGAAGCAGTATATTTAAGAGGAATATGAAGTAGTATGTTTAAGAGGAATATGAAGTAGTATGTTTAAGAGGAATATGAAGATGTATATTTAAGAGGAATATGAAGTAGTATATTTAAGATTTATAGGAAATAGTATGTTTAAGAGGAATATGAAGTAGTATGTTTAAGAGGAACATGAAGTAGTATATTTAAGAGGAATATGAAGTAGTATGTCTAAGAGGAATATGAAGTAGTATGTTTAAGAAGAATATGAAGTAGTATGTTTTAGAGGAATATGAAGTAGTATGTTTAAGAGTAATATGAAGTAGTATGTTTAAGAGGAATATGAAGTAGTATGTTTAAGAAGAATATGAAGTAGTATGTTTAAGAGGAATATGAAGTAGTATATTTAAGAGGAATATGAAGTAGTTTATTTAAGAGGAATATGAAGTAGTATGTTTAAGAGGAATATGAAGTAGTATTTTTAAGAGAAATATGAATTATTATATTTAAGAGGAATATGAAGTAGTATATTTAAGAGGAATATGAGGTAGTATATTTAAGAGGAATATGAAGTAGTATGTTTAAGAGGAATATGAAGTAGTATGTTTAAGAAGAATATGATGTAGTATGCTTAAGAGGAATATGAAGTAGTATGTTTAAGAGGAATATGAAGTAGTATGTTTAAGAAGAATATGAAGTAGTATGTTTAAGAGGAATATGAAGTAGTATATTTAAGAGGAATATGAAAGAGTATGTTTAAGAGGAATATGAAGTAGTATGTTTAAGAGGAATATGAAGTAGTATGTTTAAGAGGAATATGAAGTAGTATGTTTAAGAGGAATATGAAGTAGTATGTTTAAGAGGAATATGAAGTAGTATGTTTAAGAGCAATATGAAGTAGTATGTTTAAGAGGAATATGAAGTAGTATATTTAAGAGGAATATGAAGTAGTATTTTAAAGAGGAATATGACGTAATATGTTTAAGAGGAATATGAAGTAGTATGTTTAAGAGAAATATGAAGTAGTATGTTTAAGAGGAATATGAAGTAGTAAGTTTAAGAGGAATGTGAAGTAGTATATTTAAGAGGAATATGTAGTAGTATATTCAAGAGGAATATGAAGTAGTATGTTTAAGAGGAATATGAAGTAGTATGTTTAAGAGGAATATGAAGTAGTATGTTTAAGAGGAATATTAAGTAGTATGTTTAAGAGGAATATGAAGTAGTATATTTAAGGGGAATATGAAATAGTATATTTAAGAGGAATATGAAGTAGTATGTTTAAGAGGAATATGAAGTAGTATGTTTAAGAGGAATATGAAGTAGTATGTTTAAGAGGAATATGAAGTAGTATGTTTAAGAGGAATATGAAGTAATATGTTTGGGAGGAATATGAAGTAGTATGTTTAAGAGGAATATGAAGTAGTATGTTTAAGAGGAATATGAAGTAGTATGTTTAAGAGGAATATGAAGTAGTAAGTTTAAGAGGAATGTGAAGTAATATATTTAAGAGGAATATGAAGTAGTATATTCAAGAGGAATATGAAGTAGTAAGTTTAAGAGGAATATGAAGTAGTATGTTTAAGAGGAATATGAAGTAGTATATTTAAGAGGAATATGAAGTAGCATGTTTAAGAGGAATATGAAGTAGTATGTTTAAGACGAATATGAATTAGTATGTTTACGAGGAATATGAAGTAGTATGTTTAAGAGGAATATGAAGTAGTATGTTTGAGAGGAATATGAAGTAGTATATTTAAGAGGAATATGAAATAGTATATTTAAGAGGAATATGAAGTTGTATATATAAGAGGATTATGAAGTAGTATGTTTAAGAGGAATATGAAGTAGTATGTTTTAGAGGAATATGAAGTAGTATGTTTAAGAGGAATATGAAGTAGTATGTTTAAGAGGAATATGAAGTAGTATGTTTAAAAGGAATATGAAGTTGTATATTTAAGAGGAATATGAAGTAGTATGTTTAAGAGGAATATGAAGTAGTATGTTTGAGAGGAATATGAAGTAGTATATGTAAGAGGAATATGAAATAGTATATTTAAGAGGAATATGAAGTTGTATATATAAGAGGAATATGAAGTAGTATGTTTAAGAGGAATATGAAGTAGTATGTTTAAGAGGAATATGAAGTAGTATGTTTAAGAGGAATATGAAGTTGTATATTTAAGAGGAATATGAAGTAGTATGTTTAAGAGGAATATGAAGTAATATATTTAAGAGGAATATGAAGCAGTATGTTTAAGAGGAATATGAAGTAGTATATTTAAGAGGAATATGAAGTAGTATGTTTAAGAGGAATATGAAGTAGTATGTTTATGAGAAATATAAAGTAGTATATTTAAGAGGAATATGAAGTAGTATATTTAAGAGGAATATGAAGTAGTATATTTAAGAGGAATATGAAGTAGTATGTTTAAGAGGAATATGAAGTTGTATGTTTAAGAAGAATATGATGTAGTATGCTTAAGAGGAAAATGAAGTAGTATGTTTAAGAGGAATATGAAGTAGTATGTTTAAGAGGAATATGAAGTAGTATGTTTAAGAGGAATATGAAGTAGTATGTTTAAGATGAAAATGAAGTAGTATATTTAAGAGGATTATGAAGTGGTATGTTTAAGAGGAATATGAAGTAGTATATTTAAGAGGAATATAAAGTAGTATATTTAAGAGGAATATTAAGTATTATATTTAAGAGGAATATGAAGTAGTATGTTTAAGAGGAATATGAAGTAGTATATTTAAGAGGAATATGAAGTAGTATGTTTAAGAGGAATATGAAGTAGTATGTTTAAGAGGAATATGAAGTAGTATGTTTAAGAGGAATATGAAGTAGTATGTTTATGAGAAATATAAAGTAGTATATTTAAGACGAATATGAAGTAGTATATTTAAGAGGAATATGAAGTAGTATATTTAAGAGGAATATGAAGTAGTATGTTTAAGAGGAATATGAAGTTGTATGTTTAAGAAGAATATGATGTAGTATGCTTAAGAGGAAAATGAAGTAGTATGTTTAAGAGGAATATGAAGTAGTATATTTAAGATTTATATGAAATAGTATGTTTAAGAGGAATATGAAGTAGTATGTTTAAGAGGAATATGAAGTAGTATATTTAAGAGGAATTTGAAGTAGGTTGTCTAAGAGGAATATGAAGTAGTATGTTTAAGAGGAATATGAAGTAGTGTGTTTAAGAGGAATATGAAGTAGTATGTTTAAGAGTAATATGAAGTAGTATGATTAAGAGTAATTTGAAATAGTATGTTTGAGAGGAATATGAAGTAATATATTTAAGAGGAATATGAAGTAGTATGTTTAAGAGGAGTATGAAGTAGTATGTTTAAGAGGAATATGAAGTAATATGTTTAAGATGAATATGAAGTAGTATGTTTAAGAGGAATATGAAGTAGTATATTTAAGAGGAATATGAAGTAGTATGTTTAAGAAGAATATAAAGAAGTATGTTTAAGAGAAATATGAAGTAGTATATTTAAGAGTAATATGAAGTAGTATATTTAAGAGGAATATGAAGTAGTATTTTTAAGAGGAATATGAAGTAGTCTGTTTAAGAGGAATATGAAGTAGTATGTTTACGAAGAATATGATGTAGTATGCTTAAGAAGAATATGAAGTAGTATGTTTAAGAGGAATATGAAGTAGTATGTTTAAGAGGAATATGAAGTAGTGTGTTTAAGAGAAATATGAAGTAGTATGTTTAAGAGGAATATGAAGTAGTATGTTTAAGATGAAAATGAAGTAGTATATTTAAGAGGATTATGAAGTATTATATTTAAGAGGAATATGAAGTAGTATGTTTAAGAGGAATATGAAGTAGAATGTTTAAGAGGAATATGAAGTAGTATATTTAAGAGGAATATGAAATAGTATATTTAAGAGGAATATGAAGTAGTATGTTTAAGAGGAATATGAAGTAGTATGTTTAAGAGGAATATGAAGTAGTATATTTAAGCTGAATATGAATTAGTATTTTTAAGAGGAATATGAAGTAGTATGTTAAAGAGGAATATGAAGTAATATGTTTAAGAGGAATATGAAGTAGTATATTTAAGCTGAATATGAATTAGTATGTTTAAGAGGAATATGAAGTAGTATGTTAAAGAGGAATATGAAGTAATATGTTTAAGAGGAATATGAAGTAGTATGTTTAAGAGGACTACGAAGTAGTATGTTTAAGAGGAATGTGAAGTAGTAAGTTTAAGAGGAATGTGAAGTAGTATATTTAAGAGGAATATGAAGTAGTATATTCAAGAGGAATATGAAGTAGTATGTTTACGAGGAATGTGAAGTAGTATGTTTAAGTGGAATATGAAGTAGTATGTTTAAGAGGAATATGAAGTAGTATGTTTAAGAGGAATATGAAATAGTATTTTTAAGAGGAATATGAAGTAGTATGTTTAAGAGGAATATGAAGTAGTATATTTAAGAGGAATTTAAAGTAGTATATTTAAGAGGAATATGAAGTATTATATTTAAGAGGAATATGAAGTAGTATGTTTAAGAGGAATATGAAGTAGAATGTTTAAGAGGAATATGAAGTAGTATATTTAAGAGGAATATGAAATAGTATATTTAAGAGGAATATGAAGTAGTATGTTTAAGAGGAATATGAAGTAGTATGTTTAAGAGGAATATGAAGTAGTATATTTAAGCTGAATATGAATTAGTATGTTTAAGAGGAATATGAAGTAGTATGTTAAAGAGGAATATGAAGTAATATGTTTAAGAGGAATATGAAGTAGTATGTTTAAGAGGACTACGAAGTAGTATGTTTAAGAGGAATATGAAGTAGTAAGTTTAAGAGGAATGTGAAGTAGTATATTTAAGAGGAATATGAAGTAGTATATTCAAGAGGAATATGAAGTAGTATGTTTACGAGGAATGTGAAGTAGTATGTTTAAGTGGAATATGAAGTAGTATGTTTAAGAGGAATATGAAGTAGTATGTTTAAGAGGAATATGAAGTAGTATGTTTAAGGGGAATATGAAGTAGTATGTTTAAGAGGAATATGAAGTAGAGTATGTTTAAGAGGAATATGAAGTAGTATGTTTAAGAGGAATATAAAGTAGTATATTTAAGAGGAATATGAAATAGTATATTTAAGAGGAATATGAAGTTGTATATATAAGAGGAATATGAAGTAGTATGTTTATGAGGAATATGAAGTAGTATGTTTAAGAGGAATATGAAGTAGTATGTTTAAGAGGAATATGAAGTAGTATGTTCAAGAGGAATATGAAGTAGTATCTTTAAGAGGAATATGAAGTAGTATGTTTAAGAGGAATATGAAGTAGTATGTTTAAGAGGAATATGAAGTAGTATGTTTAAGAGGAATATGAAGTAGTATATTTAAGAGGAATATGAAATAGTATGTTTAAGAGGAATATAAAGTAGTATGTTTAAGAGAAATATGAAGTAGTATATTTAAGAGGAATATGAAGTAGTATGTTTAAGAGGAATATGAAGTAGTATGTTTAAGCGCAATATGAAGTAGTATGTTTAAGAGGAATATGAAGTAGTATGTTTAAGAGGAATATGAAGTACTATGTTTTAGAGGAATTTGAAGTCGTAGGCTTAAGAGGAATATGAAGTAGTATATTGAAGAGGAATATGAAGTAGTATATTTAAGAGGAATATGAAGTAGTATGTTTAAGAGGAATATGAAGTAGTATATTTAAGAGGAATATGAAGTAGTATGTTTAAGAGGAATATGAAGTTGTATGTTTAAGAGAAATATGAAGTAGTATGTTTAAGGGGAATAAAAAGTAGTATGTTTAAGACGAATATGAAGTAGTATGTTTAAGAGGAATATGAAGTAGTATGTTTAAGAGGAAAATAAAGTACTATGTTTAAGAGGAATATGAAGTACTATGTTTTAGAGGAATTTGAAGTCGTAGGCTTAAGAGGAATATGAAGTAGTATATTGAAGAGGAATATGAAGTAGTATATTTAAGAGGAATATGAAGTAGTATGTTTAAGAGGAATATGAAGTAATATGTTAAAGAGGAATATGAAGTAGTATGTTTAGGAGGAATATGAAGTAGTATGTTTAAGGGGAATATGAAGTAGTATGTTTAACAGGAATATGAAGAAGTTTGTTTAAGAGGAATATGAAGTAGTATGTTTAAGAGGAATATGAAGTAGTATGTTTAAGAGGAATATGAAGTACTATGTTTAAGAGGAATATGAAGTAGTAAGCTTAAGAGGAATATGAAGTAGTATATTTAAGAGGAATATGAAGTTGTATGTTTAAGAGGAATATGAAGTAGTATGTTTAAGAGGAATATGCAGCAGTATAATTAAGAGGAATATAAAGTTGTATATGTAAGAGGAATATGAAGTAATATGTTTAAGAGGAATATGAAGTAGTATATTTAAGAGGAATGTGCAGTAGTATATTTAAGAGGAATATGAAGTAGTATGTTTAAGAGGAATATGAAGTAGTATGTTTAAGAGGTATATGAAGTAGTATGTTTAAGAGGAATATGAAGTAGTATATTTAAGAGGAATATGAAGTAGTATGTTTAAGAGGAATATGAAGTAGTATGTTTCATGAGGAATATGAAGTACTATGTTTAAGAGGAATATGAAGTAGTATGTTTAAGAGGAATATGAAGTAGTATATTTAAGAGGAATATGAAGTAGTATATATAAGAGGAACATGAAGTAGTATGTGTAAGAGGAATATGAAGTAGTATGTTTAAGAGGAATATGAAGTAGTATGTTTAAGAATAATATAAAGTAGTATGTTTAAGAGGAATATGAAGTAGTATGTTTAAGAGGAATATGAAGTAGTATTTTTAAGAAGAATATGAAGTAGTATATTTAAGAGGATTATGAAGTTGTATGTTTAAGAGGAATATGAAGTAGTATGTTAAAGAGGAATATGAAGTAGTATGTGTAAGGGGAATATAAAGTAGTATGTTTAAGAGGAATATGAAGTAGCATATATAAGAGGAACATGAAGTAGTATGTTTAAGAGGAATATGAAGTAGTATGTTTAAGAGGAATATGAAGTACTATGTTTAAGAGGAATATGAAGTAGTATGTTTAAGAGGAATATGAAGTTGTATATTTAAGAGGAATATGAAGTAGTATATTTAAGAGGAATATGAAGTAGTATATTTAAGAGAAATATGAAGTAGTATGTTTAAGAGGAATATGAAGTAGTATGTTTAAGAGGAATATGAAGTAGTATGTTTAAGGGGAATAAAAAGTAGTATGTTTAAGACGAATATGAAGTAGTATGTTTAAGAGGAATATGAAGTAGTATGTTTAAGAGGAAAATAAAGTACTATGTTTAAGAGGAATATGAAGTACTATGTTTTAGAGGAATTTGAAGTCGTAGGCTTAAGAGGAATATGAAGTAGTATATTGAAGAGGAATATGAAGTAGTATATTTAAGAGGAATATGAAGTAGTATGTTTAAGAGGAATATGAAGTAATATGTTAAAGAGGAATATGAAGTAGTATGTTTAGGAGGAATATGAAGTAGTATGTTTAAGGGGAATATGAAGTAGTATGTTTAACAGGAATATGAAGAAGTTTGTTTAAGAGGAATATGAAGTAGTATGTTTAAGAGGAATATGAAGTAGTATGTTTAAGAGGAATATGAAGTACTATGTTTAAGAGGAATATGAAGTAGTAAGCTTAAGAGGAATATGAAGTAGTATATTTAAGAGGAATATGAAGTAGTATATTTAAGAGGAATATGAAGTTGTATGTTTAAGAGGAATATGAAGTAGTATGTTTAAGAGGAATATGCAGCAGTATAATTAAGAGGAATATAAAGTTGTATATGTAAGAGGAATATGAAGTAATATGTTTAAGAGGAATATGAAGTAGTATATTTAAGAGGAATGTGCAGTAGTATATTTAAGAGGAATATGAAGTAGTATGTTTAAGAGGAATATGAAGTAGTATGTTTAAGAGGAATATGAAGTAGTATGTTTAAGAGGAATATGAAGTAGTATATTTAAGAGGAATATGAAGTAGTATGTTTAAGAGGAATATGAAGTAGTATGTTTCATGAGGAATATGAAGTACTATGTTTAAGAGGGATATGAAGTAGTATGTTTAAGAGGAATATGAAGTAGTATATTTAAGAGGAATATGAAGTAGTATATATAAGAGGAACATGAAGTAGTATGTGTAAGAGGAATATGAAGTAGTATGTTTAAGAGGAATATGAAGTAGTATGTTTAAGAATAATATAAAGTAGTATGTTTAAGAGGAATATGAAGTAGTATGTTTAAGAGGAATATGAAGTAGTATTTTTAAGAAGAATATGAAGTAGTATATTTAAGAGGATTATGAAGTTGTATGTTTAAGAGGAATATGAAGTAGTATGTTAAAGAGGAATATGAAGTAGTATGTGTAAGGGGAATATAAAGTAGTATGTTTAAGAGGAATATGAAGTAGCATATATAAGAGGAACATGAAGTAGTATGTTTAAGAGGAATATGAAGTAGTATGTTTAAGAGGAATATGAAGTACTATGTTTAAGAGGAATATGAAGTAGTATGTTTAAGAGGAATATGAAGTTGTATATTTAAGAGGAATATGAAGTAGTATATTTAAGAGGAATATGAAGTAGTATATTTAAGAGAAATATGAAGTAGTATGTTTAAGAGGAATATGAAGTAGTATGTTTAAGAGGAATATGAAGTAGTATATTTAAGAGGAATATATGGTAGTATGTTTAAGAGGAATATGATGTAGTATGTTTAAGAGGAATATGAAGTAGTATGTTTAAGAGGAATATGAAGCAGTATATTTAAGCTGAATATGAATTAGTATGTTTAAAAGAAATATGAAGTAGTATGTTAAAGAGGAATATGAAGTAATATGTTTAAGAGGAATATGAAGTAGTATGTTTAAGAGGAATACGAAGTAGTATGTTTAAGAGGAATATGAAGTAGTAAGTTAAAGAGGAATGTGAAGTAGTATATTTAAGAGGAATATGAAGTAGTATATTCAAGAGGAATATGAAGTACCATGTTTACGAGGCATATGAAGTAGTATATTTAAAAGGAATATGAAGTAGTATGTTTAAGAGGAATATGAAGTAGTATGTTTAAGAGGAATATGAAGTAGTATATTTAAGAGGAATATGAAGTAGTATGTTTAAGAGGAATATGAAGTAGTATGTTTAAGAGGAATATGAAGTAGTATGTTTAAGAGGAATATGAAGTAGTATATTTAAGCTGAATATGAATTAGTATGTTTAAGAGAAATATGAAGTAGTATGTTAAAGAGGAATATGAAGTAGTATATTTAAGAGGAATATGAAGTAGTATATTTAAAAGGAATATGAAGTAGTATGTTTAAGAGGAATATGAAGTAGTATGTTTAAGAGGAATATGAAGTAGTATATTTAAGAGGAATATGAAGTAGTATGTTTAAGAGGAATATGAAGTAGTATGTTTAAGAGGAATATGAAGTAGTATGTTTAAGAGGAATATGAAGTAGTATATTTAAGCTGAATATGAATTCGTATGTTTAAGAGAAATATGAAGTAGTATGTTAAAGAGGAATATGAAGTAATATGTTTAAGAGGAATATGAAGTAGTATGTTTAAGAGGAATACGAAGTAGTATGTTTAAGAGGAATATGAAGTAGTAAGTTGAAGAGGAATGTGAAGTAGTATATTTAAGAGGAATATGAAGTAGTATATTCAAGAGGAATATGAAGTAGCATGTTTACGAGGAATGTAAAGTAGTATGTTTAAGAGGAATATGAAGTAGTATGTTTAAGAGAAACATGAAGTAGTATGTTTAAGAGGAATATGAAGTAGTATGTTTAAGGGGAATATGAAGTAGTATGTTTAAGAGGAATATGAAGTAGTATGTTTAAGAGGAATATGAAGTAGTATGTTTAAGAGGAATATGAAGTAGTATATTTAAGAGGAATATGAAATAGTATATTTAAGAGGAATATGCAGTAGTATATATAAGAGGAATATGAAGTAGTATGTTTAAGAGGAATATGAAGTAGTATGCTTAAGAGGAATATGAAGTTGTATATTTAAGAGGAATATGAAGTAATATATTTAAGAGGAATATGAAGTAGTATATTTAAAAGGAATATGAAGTAGTATGTTTAAGAGGAATATGAAGTAGTATGTTTAAGAGGAATATGAAGTAGTATATTTAAGAGGAATATGAAGTAGTATGTTTAAGAGGAATATGAAGTAGTATGTTTAAGAGGAATATGAAGTAGTATGTTTAAGAGAAATATGAAGTAGTATATTTAAGCTGAATATGAATTAGTATGTTTAAGAGAAATATGAAGTAGTATGTTAAAGAGGAATATGAAGTAATATGTTTAAGAGGAATATGAAGTAGTATGTTTAAGAGGAATACGAAGTAGTATGTTTAAGAGGAATATGAAGTAGTAAGTTGAAGAGGAATGTGAAGTTGTATGTTTAAGAGAAATATGAAGTAGTATGTTTAAGGGGAATAAAAAGTAGTATGTTTAAGAGGAATATGAAGTAGTATGTTTAAGAGGAATATGAAGTAGTATGTTTAAGAGGAAAATGAAGTAGTATGTTTAAGAGGAATATGAAGTACTATGTTTTAGAGGAATTTGAAGTCGTAGGCTTAAGAGGAATATGAAGTAGTATATTGAAGAGGAATATGAAGTAGTATATTTAAGAGGAATATGAAGTAGTATGTTTAAGAGGAATATGAAGTAGTATGTTAAAGAGGAATATGAAGTAGTATGTTTAAGAGGAATATGAAGTAGTATGTTTAAGGGGAATATGAGGTAGTATGTTTAAGAGGAATATGAAGAAGTTTGTTTAAGAGGAATATGAAGTAGTATGTTTAAGAGGAATATGAAGTAGTATGTTTAAGAGGAATATGAAGTACTATGTTTAAGAGGAATATGAAGTAGTATGCTTAAGAGGAATATCAAGTAGTATATTTAAGAGGAATATGAAGTAGTACATTTAAGAGGAATATGAAGTAGTATGTTTAAGAGGAATATGAAGTAGTATGTTTAAGAGGAATATGCAGCAGTATAATTAAGAGGAATATAAAGTTGTATATTTAAGAGGAATATGAAGTAATATGTTTAAGAGGAATATGAAGTAGTTTATTTAAGAGGAATGTGCAGTAGTATGTTTAAGAGGAATATGAAGTAGTATGTTTAAGAGGAATATGAAGTAGTATATTTAAGAGGAATATGAAGTAGTATGTTTAAGAGGAATATGAAGTAGTATGTTTAAGAGGAATATGAAGTAGTATGTGTAAGGGGAATATAAAGTAGTATGTTTAAGAGGAATATGAAGTAGTATATATAAGAGGAACATGAAGTAGTATGTTTAAGAGGAATATCAAGTAGTATGTTTAAGAGGAATATGAAGTACTATGTTTAAGATGAATATGAAGTAGTATGCTTAAGAGGAATATGAAGTTGTATATTTAAGAGGAATATGAAGAAGTATATTTAAGAGGAATATGAAGTAGTATATTTAAGAGGAATATGAAGTAGTATGTTTAAGAGGAATATAAAGTAGTATGTTTAAGAGGAATATGAAGTAGTATGTTTAAGAGAAATATGAAGTACTATGTTTAAGATGAATATGAAGTAGTATGCTTAAGAGGAATATGAAGTTGTATGTTTAAGAGGAATATGAAGTAGTATGTTTAAGAGGAATATGAAGAAGTATATTTAAGAGGAATATGAAGTAGTATGTTTAAGAGGAATATAAAGTAGTATGTTTAAGAGGAATATGAAGTAGTATGTTTAAGAGGAATATGAAGTAGTATATTTAAGCTGAATATGAATTAGTATGTTTAAGAGAAATATGAAGTAGTATGTTAAAGAGGAATATGAAGTAATATGTTTAAGAGGAATATGAATTAGTATGTTTAAGAGGAATACGAAGTAGTATGTTTAAGAAGAATATGAAGTAGTATGTTTAAGAGGAATATGAAGTAGTATGTTTAAGGGGAATATGAAGTAGTATGTTTAAGAGGAATATGAAGTAGTATGTTTAAGAGGAATATGTAGTAGTATGTTTAAGAGGAATATGAAGTAGTATATTTAAGAGGAATATGAAATAGTATATTTAAGAGGAATATGCAGTTGTATATATAAGAGGAATATGAAGTAGTATGTTTAAGAGGAATATGAAGTAGTATGTTTAAGAGGAATATGAAGTAGTATGTTCAAGAGGAATATGAAGTAGTATCTTTAAGAGGAATATGAAGTAGTATGTTTAAGAGGAATATGAAGTAGTATGTTTAAGAGGAATATGAAGTAGTATATTTAAGAAGAATATGAAGTAGTATGTTTAAGGGGAATATGAAGTAGTATGTTTAAGAGGAATATGAAGTAGTATGTTTAAGAGGAATATGAAGTAGTATGTCTAAGAGGAATATGAAGTAGTATATTTAAGAGGAATATGAAATAGTATATTTAAGAGGAATATGCAGTTGTATATATAAGAGGAATATGAAGTAGTATGTTTATGAGGAATATGAAGTAGTATGTTTAAGAGGAATATGAAGTAGTATGTTTAAGAGGAATATGAAGTAGTATGTTCAAGAGGAATATGAAGTAGTATCTTTAAGAGGAATATGAAGTAGTATGTTTAAGAGGAATATGAAGTAGTATGTTTAAGAGGAATATGAAGTAGTATGTTTAAGAGGAATATGAAGTAGTATATTTAAGAGGAATATGAAATAGTATATTTAAGAGGAATATGCAGTAGTATATATAAGAGGAATATGAAGTAGTATGTTTAAGAGGAATATGAAGTAGTATGCTTAAGAGGAATATGAAGTTGTATATTTAAGAGGAATATGAAGTAGTATATTTAAGAGGAATATGAAGTAGTATATTTAAAAGGAATATGAAGTAGTATGTTTAAGAGGAATATGAAGTAGTATGTTGAAGAGGAATATGAAGTAGTATATTTAAGAGGAATATGAAGTAGTATGTTTAAGAGGAATATGAAGTAGTATGTTGAAGAGGAATATGAAGTAGTATATTTAAGAGGAATATGAAGTAGTATGTTTAAGAGGAAAATGAAGTAGTATGTTTAAGAGGAATATGAAGTACTATGTTTTAGAGGAATTTGAAGTCGTAGGCTTAAGAGGAATATGAAGTAGTATATTGAAGAGGAATATGAAGTAGTATATTTAAGAGGAATATGAAGTAGTATGTTTAAGAGGAATATGAAGTAGTATGTTAAAGAGGAATATGAAGTAGTATGTTTAAGAGGAATATGAAGTAGTATGTTTAAGGGGAATATGAGGTAGTATGTTTAAGAGGAATATGAAGAAGTTTGTTTAAGAGGAATATGAAATAGTATGTTTAAGAGGAATATGAAGTAGTATGTTTAAGAGGAATATGAAGTACTATGTTTAAGAGGAATATGAAGTAGTATGCTTAAGAGGAATATCAAGTAGTATATTTAAGAGGAATATGAAGTAGTACATTTAAGAGGAATATGAAGTAGTATGTTTAAGAGGAATATGAAGTAGTATGTTTAAGAGGAATATGCAGCAGTATAATTAAGAGGAATATAAAGTTGTATATTTAAGAGGAATATGAAGTAATATGTTTAAGAGGAATATGAAGTAGTTTATTTAAGAGGAATGTGCAGTAGTATGTTTAAGAGGAATATGAAGTAGTATGTTTAAGAGGAATATGAAGTAGTATATTTAAGAGGAATATGAAGTAGTATGTTTAAGAGGAATATGAAGTAGTATGTTTAAGAGGAATATGAAGTAGTATGTGTAAGGGGAATATAAAGTAGTATGTTTAAGAGGAATATGAAGTAGTATATATAAGAGGAACATGAAGTAGTATGTTTAAGAGGAATATCAAGTAGTATGTTTAAGAGGAATATGAAGTACTATGTTTAAGATGAATATGAAGTAGTATGCTTAAGAGGAATATGAAGTTGTATATTTAAGAGGAATATGAAGTAGTATATTTAAGAGGAATATGAAGTAGTATATTTAAGAGGAATATGAAGTAGTATGTTTAAGAGGAATATAAAGTAGTATGTTTAAGAGGAATATGAAGTAGTATGTTTAAGAGGAATATGAAGTACTATGTTTAAGATGAATATGAAGTAGTATGCTTAAGAGGAATATGAAGTTGTATGTTTAAGAGGAATATGAAGTAGTATGTTTAAGAGGAATATGAAGTAGTATATTTAAGAGGAATATGAAGTAGTATGTTTAAGAGAAATATAAAGTAGTATGTTTAAGAGGAATATGAAGTAGTATGTTTAAGAGGAATATGAAGTAGTATATTTAAGCTGAATATGAATTAGTATGTTTAAGAGAAATATGAAGTAGTATGTTAAAGACGAATATGAAGTAATATGTTTAAGAGGAATATGAATTAGTATGTTTAAGAGGAATACGAAGTAGTATGTTTAAGAAGAATATGAAGTAGTATGTTTAAGAGGAATATGAAGTAGTATGTTTAAGGGGAATATGAAGTAGTATGTTTAAGAGGAATATGAAGTAGTATGTTTAAGAGGAATATGAAGTAGTATGTTTAAGAGGAATATGAAGTAGTATATTTAAGAGGAATATGAAATAGTATATTTAAGAGGAATATGCAGTTGTATATATAAGAGGACTATGAAGTAGTATGTTTAAGAGGAATATGAAGTAGTATGTTTAAGAGGAATATGAAGTAGTATGTTCAAGAGGAATATGAAGTAGTATCTTTAAGAGGCATATGAAGTAGTATGTTTAAGAGGAATATGAAGTAGTATGTTTAAGAGGAATATGAAGTAGTATATTTAAGAATAATATGAAGTAGTATGTTTAAGGGGAATATGAAGTAGTATGTTTAAGAGGAATATGAAGTAGTATGTTTAAGAGGAATATGAAGTAGTATGTCTAAGAGGAATATGAAGTAGTATATTTAAGAGGAATATGAAATAGTATATTTAAGAGGAATATGCAGTTGTATATATAAGAGGAATATGAAGTAGTATGTTTATGAGGAATATGAAGTAGTATGTTTAAGAGGAATATGAAGTAGTATGTTTAAGAGGAATATGAAGTAGTATGTTCAAGAGGAATATGAAGTAGTATCTTTAAGAGGAATATGAAGTAGTATGTTTAAGAGGAATATGAAGTAGTATGTTTAAGAGGAATATGAAGTAGTATGTTTAAGAGGAATATGAAGTAGTATGTTCAAGAGGAATATGAAGTAGTATCTTTAAGAGGAATATGAAGTAGTATGTTTAAGAGGAATATGAAGTAGTATGTTTAAGAGGAATATGAAGTAGTATGTTTAAGAGGAATATGAAGTAGTATGTTCAAGAGGAATATGAAGTAGTATCTTTAAGAGGAATATGAAGTAGTATGTTTAAGAGGAATATGAAGTAGTATGTTTAAGAGGAATATGAAGTAGTATGTTTAAGAGGAATATGAAGTAGTATATTTAAGAGGAATATGAAATAGTATATTTAAGAGGAATATGAAGTTGTATGTTTAAGAGAAATATGAAGTACTATGTTTTAGAGGAATTTGAAGTAGTAGGCTTAAGAGGAATATGAAGTAGTATATTTAAGAGGAATATGAAGTAGTATGTTTAAGAGGAATATGAAGTAGTATGTTTAAGACGAATATGAAGTAGTATGCTTAAGAGGAATATGAAGTAGTATATTTAAGAGGAATATGAAATAGTATATTTAAGAGGAATATGAAGTTGTATATATAAGAGGAATATGAAGTAGTATGTTTATGAGGAATATGAAGTAGTATGTTTAAGAGGAATATGAAGTAGTATGTTTAAGAGGAATATGAAGTAGTATGTTCAAGAGGAATATGAAGTAGTATCTTTAAGAGGAATATGAAGTAGTATGTTTAAGAGGAATATGAAGTAGTATGTTTAAGAGGAATATGGAGCAGTATAATTAAGAGGAATATAAAGTTGTATATTTAAGAGGAATATGAAGTAATATGTTTAAGAGGAATATGAAGTAGTATATTTAAGAGGAATATGAAGTAGTATGTTTAAGAGGAATATGAAGTAGTATGTTTAAGAGGAATATGAAGTAGTATGTTTAAGAGGAATATGAAGTAGTATGTTTAAGAGGAATATGAAGTAGTATATTTAAGCTGAATATGAATTAGTATGTTTAAGAGAAATATGAAGTAGTATGTTAAAGAGGAATATGAAGTAATATGTTTAAGAGGAATATGAAGTAGTATGTTTAAGAGGAATACGAAGTAGTATGTTTAAGAGGAATATGAAGTAGTAAGTTGAAGAGGAATGTGAAGTTGTATGTTTAAGAGAAATATGAAGTAGTATGTTTAAGGGGAATAAAAAGTAGTATGTTTAAGAGGAATATGAAGTAGTATGTTTAAGAGGAATATGAAGTAGTATGTTTAAGAGGAAAATGAAGTAGTATGTTTAAGAGGAATATGAAGTACTATGTTTTAGAGGAATTTGAAGTCGTAGGCTTAAGAGGAATATGAAGTAGTATATTGAAGAGGAATATGAAGTAGTATATTTAAGAGGAATATGAAGTAGTATGTTTAAGAGGAATATGAAGTAGTATGTTAAAGAGGAATATGAAGTAGTATGTTTAAGATGAATATGAAGTAGTATGTTTAAGGGGAATATGAAATAGTATGTTTAAGAGGAATATGAAGAAGTTTGTTTAAGAGGAATATGAAGTAGTATGTTTAAGAGGAATATGAAGAAGTATGTTTAAGAGGAATATGAAGTACTATGTTTAAGAGGAATATGAAGTAGTATGCTTAAGAGGAATATGAAGTAGTATATTTAAGAGGAATATGAAGTAGTATATTTAAGAGGAATACGAAGTAGTATGTTTAAGAGGAATATGAAGTAGTATGTTTAAGAGGAATATGCAGCAGTATAATTAAGAGGAATATAAAGTTGTATATTTAAGAGGAATATGAAGTAATATGTTTAAGAGGAATATGAAGTAGTATATTTAAGAGGAATGGTCAGTAGTATATTTAAGAGGAATATGAAGTAGTATGTTTAAGAGGAATATGAAGTAGTATGTTTAAGAGGAATATGAAGTAGTATGTTTAAGAGGAATATGAAGTAGTATATTTAAGAGGAATATGAAGTAGTATGTTTAAGAGGAATATGAAGTAGTATGTTTAAGAGGAATATGAAGTACTATGTTAAAGAGGAATATGAAGTAGTATGGTTAAGAGAAATATGAAGTAGTATATTTAAGAGGAATATGAAGTAGTATATATAAGCGGTACATGAAGTAGTATGTGTAAGAGGAATATGAAGTAGTATGTTTAAGAGGAATATGAAGTAGTATGTTTAAGAATAATATAAAGTAGTATTTTTAAGAGGAATATGAAGTAGTATGTTTAAGAGGAATATGAAGTAGTATTTTTAAGAAGAATATGAAGTACTATATTTAAGAGGAATATGAAGTAGTATGTTTAAGAGGAATATGAAGTAGTATGTTTAAGAGGAATATGAAGTAGTATGTTTAAGAGGAATATGAAGTAGTATGTTTAAGAGGAATATGAAGTAGTATTTTTAAGAAGAATATGAAGTAGTATATTTAAGAGGAATATGAAGTAGTATGTTTAAGAGGAATATGAAGTAGTATGTTTAAGAGGAATATGAAGTAGTATGTGTAAGAGGAATATAAAGTAGTATGTTTAAGAGGAATATGAAGTAGTATATATAAGAGGAACATGAAGTAGTATGTTTAAGAGGAATTTGAAGTAGTATGTTTAAGAGGAATATGAAGTACTATGTTTAAGAGGAATATGAAGTAGTATGCTTAAGAGGAATATGAAGTTGTATATTTAAGAGGAATATGAAGTAGTATATTTAAGAGGAATATGAAGTAGTATATTTAAGAGGAATATGAAGTAGTATGTTTAAGAGGAATATGAAGTAGTATGTTTAAGAGGAATATGAAGTAGTATATTTAAGAGGAATATGAAGTAGTATGTTTAAGAGAAATATGAAGTTGTATGTTTAAGAGGAATATGAAGTAGTATGTTTAAGAGGAATATGAAGTAGTATATTTAAGAGGAATATGAAATAGTATATTTAAGAGGAATATGAAGTTGTATATATAAGAGGAATATGAAGTAGTATGTTTATGAGGAATATGAAGTAGTATGTTTAAGAGGAATATG
Organism: Atherix ibis; assembly: GCA_958298945.1. Taxonomy (NCBI): domain Eukaryota; kingdom Metazoa; phylum Arthropoda; class Insecta; order Diptera; family Athericidae; genus Atherix; species Atherix ibis. The sequence goes on from CATQJD010000111.1 coordinate 1,145,376, forward strand.
AAGTAGTATGTTTAAGAGGAATATGAAGTAGTATGTTCAAGAGGAATATGAAGTAGTATCTTTAAGAGGAATATGAAGTAGTATGTTTAAGAGGAATATGAAGTAGTATGTTTAAGATGAATATGCAGCAGTATAATTAAGAGGAATATAAAGTTGTATATTTAAGAGGAATATGAAGTAATATGTTTAAGAGGAATATGAAGTAGTATATTTAAGAGGAATATGAAGTAGTATGTTTAAGAGGAATATGAAGTAGTATGTTTAAGAGGAATATGAAGTAGTATGTTTAAGAGGAATATGAAGTAGTATATATAAGCTGAATATGAATTAGTATGTTTAAGAGAAATATGAAGTAGTATGTTAAAGAGGAATATGAAGTAATATGTTTAAGAGGAATATGAAGTAGTATGTTTAAGAGGAATACGAAGTAGTATGTTTAAGAGGAATATGAAGTAGTAAGTTGAAGAGGAATGTGAAGTTGTATGTTTAAGAGAAATATGAAGTAGTATGTTTAAGGGGAATAAAAAGTAGTATGTTTAAGAGGAATATGAAGTAGTATGTTTAAGAGGAATATGAAGTAGTATGTTTAAGAGTAAAATGAAGTAGTATGTTTAAGAGGAATATGAAGTACTATGTTTTAGAGGAATTTGAAGTCGTAGGCTTAAGAGGAATATGAAGTAGTATATTGAAGAGGATTATGAAGTAGTATATTTAAGAGGAATATGAAGTAGTATGTTTAAGAGGAATATGAAGTAGTATGTTAAAGAGGAATATGAAGTAGTATGTTTAAGAGGAATATGAAGTAGTATGTTTAAGGGGAATATGAAGTAGTATGTTTAAGAGGAATATGAAGAAGTTTGATTTAGAGGAATATGAAGTAGTATGTTTAAGAGGAATATGAAGTAGTATGTTTAAGAGGAATATGAAGTACTATGTTTAAGAGGAATATGAAGTAGTATGCTTAAGAGGAATATGAAGTAGTATATTTAAGAGGAATATGAAGTAGTATATTTAAGAGGAATACGAAGTAGTATGTTTAAGAGGAATATGAAGTAGTATGTTTAAGAGGAATATGAAGTAGTATGTTTAAGAATAATATAAAGTAGTATGTTTAAGAGGAATATGAAGTAGTATGTTTAAGAGGAATATGAAGTAGTATTTTTAAGAAGAATATGAAGTACTATATTTAAGAGGAATATGAAGTAGTATGTTTAAGAGGAATATGAAGTAGTATGTTTAAGAGGAATATGAAGTAGTATGTTTAAGAGGAATATGAAGTAGTATGTTTAAGAGGAATATGAAGTAGTATGTTTAAGAGGAATATGAAGTACTATGTTAAAGAGGAATATGAAGTAGTATGGTTAAGAGGAATATGAAGTAGTATATTTAAGAGGAATATGAAGTAGTATATATAAGCGGTACATGAAGTAGTATGTGTAAGAGGAATATGAAGTAGTATGTTTAAGAGGAATATGAAGTAGTATGTTTAAGAATAATATAAAGTAGTATGTTTAAGAGGAATATGAAGTAGTATGTTTAAGAGGAATATGAAGTAGTATTTTTAAGAAGAATATGAAGTACTATATTTAAGAGGAATATGAAGTAGTATGTTTAAGAGGAATATGAAGTAGTATGTTTAAGAGGAATATGAAGTAGTATGTGTAAGGGGAATATAAAGTAGTATGTTTAAGAGGAATATGAAGTAGTATATATAAGAGGAACATGAAGTAGTATGTTTAAGAGGAATATGAAGTAGTATGTTTAAGAGGAATATGAAGTAGTATATTTAAGGGGAATATGAAGTAGTATGTTTAAGAGGAATATGAAGTAGTATGTTTAAGAGGAATATGAAGTAGTATGTTTAAGAGGAATATGAAGTAGTATGGTTAAGAGGAATATGAAGTAGTATATTTAAGAGGAATATGAAGTAGTATATATAAGCGGTACGTGAAGTAGTATGTGTAAGAGGAATATGAAGTAGTATGTTTAAGAGTAATATAAAGTAGTATGTTTAAGAATAATATAAAGTAGTATGTTTAAGAGGAATATGAAGTAGTATGTTTAAGAGGAATATGAAGTAGTATTTTTAAGAAGAATATGAAGTAGTATATTTAAGAGGAATATGAAGTAGTATGTTTAAGAGGAATATGAAGTAGTATGTTTAAGAGGAATATGAAGTAGTATGTGTAAGGGGAATATAAAGTAATATGTTTAAGAGGAATATGAAGTAGTATATATAAGAGGAACATGAAGTAGTATGTTTAAGAGGAATTTGAAGTAGTATGTTTAAGAGGAATATGAAGTACTATGTTTAAGAGGAATATGAAGTAGTATGCTTAAGAGGAATATGAAGTTGTATATTTAAGAGGAATATGAAGTAGTATATTTAAGAGGAATATGAAGTAGTATATTTAAGAGGAATATGAAGTAGTATGTTTAAGAGGAATATGAAGTAGTATGTTTAAGAGGAATATGAAGTAGTATATTTAAGAGGAATATGAAGTAATATGTTTAAGAGAAATATGAAGTTGTATGTTTAAGAGGAATATGAAGTAGTATGTTTAAGAGGAATATGAAGTAGTATATTTAAGAGGAATATGAAATAGTATATTTAAGAGGAATATGAAGTTGTATATATAAGAGGAATATGAAGTAGTATGTTTATGAGGAATATGAAGTAGTATGTTTAAGAGGAATATGAAGTAGTATGTTTAAGAGGAATATGAAGTAGTATGTTCAAGAGGAATATGAAGTAGTATCTTTAAGAGGAATATGAAGTAGTATGTTTAAGAGGAATATGAAGTAGTACGTTTAAGATGAATATGCAGCAGTATAATTAAGAGGAATATAAAGTTGTATATTTAAGAGGAATATGAAGTAATATGTTTAAGAGGAATATGAAGTAGTATATTTAAGAGGAATATGAAGTAGTATGTTTAAGAGGAATATGAAGTAGTATGTTTAAGAGGAATATGAAGTAGTATGTTTAAGAGGAATATGAAGTAGTATATTTAAGCTGAATATGAATTAGTATGTTTAAGAGAAATATGAAGTAGTATGTTAAAGAAGAATATGAAGTAATATGTTTAAGAGGAATATGAAGTAGTATGTTTAAGAGGAATACGAAGTAGTATGTTTAAGAGGAATATGAAGTAGTAAGTTGAAGAGGAATGTGAAGTTGTATGTTTAAGAGAAATATGAAGTAGTATGTTTAAGGGGAATAAAAAGTAGTATGTTTAAGAGGAATATGAAGTAGTATGTTTAAGAGGAATATGAAGTAGTATGTTTAAGAGTAAAATGAAGTAGTATGTTTAAGAGGAATATGAAGTACTATGTTTTAGAGGAATTTGAAGTCGTAGGCTTAAGAGGAATATGAAGTAGTATATTGAAGAGGATTATGAAGTAGTATATTTAAGAGGAATATGAAGTAGTATGTTTAAGAGGAATATGAAGTAGTATGTTAAAGAGGAATATGAAGTAGTATGTTTAAGAGGAATATGAAGTAGTATGTTTAAGGGGAATATGAAGTAGTATGTTTAAGAGGAATATGAAGAAGTTTGTTTAAGAGGAATATGAAGTAGTATGCTTAAGAGGAATATGAAGTAGTATGTTTAAGAGGAATATGAAGTACTATGTTTAAGAGGAATATGAAGTAGTATGCTTAAGAGGAATATGAAGTAGTATATTTAAGAGGAATATGAAGTAGTATATTTAAGAGGAATACGAAGTAGTATGTTTAAGAGGACTATGAAGTAGTATGTTTAAGAGGAATATGAAGTAGTATGTTTAAGAGGAATATGAAGTAGTATATTTAAGAGGAATATGAAGTAGTATGTTTAAGAGGAATATGAAGTAGTATGTTTAAGAGGAATATGAAGTACTATGTTTAAGAGGAATATGAAGTAGTATGGTTAAGAGGAATATGAAGTAGTATATTTAAGGGGAATATGAAATATTATATATAAGAGGTACATGAAGTAGTATGTGTAAGAGGAATATGAAGTAGTATGTTTAAGAGGAATATGAAGTAGTATGTTTAAGAATAATATAAAGTAGTATGTTTAAGAGGAATATGAAGTAGTATGTTTAAGAGGAATATGAAGTAGTATTTTTAAGAAGAATATGAAGTAGTATATTTAAGAGGAATATGAAGTAGTATGTTTAAGAGGAATATGAAGTAGTATGTTTAAGAGGAATATGAAGAAGTATGTGTAAGGGGAATATAAAGTAGTATGTTTAAGAGGAATATGAAGTAGTATATATAAGAGGAACATGAAGTAGTATGTTTAAGAGGAATTTGAAGTAGTATGTTTAAGAGGAATATGAAGTACTATGTTTAAGAGGAATATGAAGTAGTATGCTTAAGAGGAATATGAAGTTGTATATTTAAGAGGAATATGAAGTAGTATATTTAAGAGGAATATGAAGTAGTATATTTAAGAGGAATATGAAGTAGTATGTTTAAGAGGAATATGAAGTAGTATGTTTAAGAGGAATATGAAGTAGTATATTTAAGAGGAATATGAAGTAGTATGTTTAAGAGGAATATGAAGTAGTATGTTTAAGAGGAATATGAAGTAGTATGTTTAAGAGGAATATGAAGTAGTATATTTAAGCTGAATATGAATTAGTATGTTTAAGAGAAATATGAAGTAGTATGTTAAAGAGGAATATGAAGTAATATGTTTAAGAGGAATATGAAGTAGTATGTTTAAGAGGAATACGAAATAGTATGTTTAAGAGGAATATGAAGTAGTAAGTTGAAGAGGAATGTGAAGTAGTATATTTAAGAGGAATATGAAGTAGTATATTCAAGAGGAATATGAAGTAGCATGTTTACGAGGAATGTGAAGTAGTATGTTTAAGAGGAATATGAAATAGTATATTTAAGAGGAATATGCAGTTGTATTTATAAGAGGAATATGAAGTAGTATGTTTATGAGGAAAATGAAGTAGTATGTTTAAGAGGAATATGAAGTAGTATGTTTAAGAGGAATATGAAGTAGTATGTTCAAGAGGAATATGAAGTAGTATCTTTAAGAGGAATATGAAGTAGTATGTTTAAGAGGAATATGAAGTAGTATGTTTAAGAGGAATATGAAGTAGTATGTTTAAGAGGAATATGAAGTAGTATATTTAAGAGGAATATGAAATAGTATATTTAAGAGGAATATGAAGTAGTATGTTTAAGAGGAATATGAAGTAGTATATTTAAGAGGAATATGAAGTAGTATGTTTAAGAGGAATATGAAGTTGTATGTTTAAGAGAAATATGAAGTACTATGTTTTAGAGGAATTTGAAGTAGTAGGCTTAAGAGGAATATGAAGTAGTATATTTAAGAGGAATATGAAGTAGTATGTTTAAGAGGAATATGAAGTAGTATGTTTAAGAGGAATATGAAGTAGTATGTTTAAGAGGAATATGAAGTAGTATATTAAAGAGGAATATGAAATAGTATATTTAAGAGGAATATGAAGTTGTATATATAAGAGGAATATGAAGTAGTATGTTTATGAGGAATATGAAGTAGTACGTTTAAGAGGAATATGAAGTAGTATGTTTAAGAGGAATATGAAGTAGTATGTTCAAGAGGAATATGAAGTAGTATCTTTAAGAGGAATATGAAGTAGTATGTTTAAGAGGAATATGAAGTAGTATGTTTAAGAGGAATATGCAGCAGTATAATTAAGAGGAATATAAAGTTGTATATTTAAGAGGAATATGAAGTAATATGTTAAAGAGGAATATGAAGTAGTATATTTAAGAGGAACGTGCAGTAGTATATTTAAGAGGAATATGAAGTAGTATGTTTAAGAGGAATATGAAGTAGTATGTTGAAGAGGAATATGAAGTAGTATGTTTAAGAGGAATATGAAGTAGTACATTTAAGAGGAATATGAAGTAGTATGTTTAAGAATAATATAAAGTAGTATGTTTAAGAGGAATATGAAGTAGTATGTTTAAGAGGAATATGAAGTAGTATTTTTAAGAAGAATATGAAGTACTATATTTAAGAGGAATATGAAGTAGTATGTTTAAGAGGAATATGAAGTAGTATGTTTAAGAGGAATATGAAGTAGTATGTTTAAGAGGAATATGAAGTAGTATGTTTAAGAGGAATATGAAGTAGTATGTTTAAGAGGAATATGAAGTACTATGTTAAAGAGGAATATGAAGTAGTATGGTTAAGAGGAATATGAAGTAGTATATTTAAGAGGAATATGAAGTAGTATATATAAGCGGTACATGAAGTAGTATGTGTAAGAGGAATATGAAGTAGTATGTTTAAGAGGAATATGAAGTAGTATGTTTAAGAATAATATAAAGTAGTATGTTTAAGAGGAATATGAAGTAGTATGTTTAAGAGGAATATGAAGTAGTATTTTTAAGAAGAATATGAAGTACTATATTTAAGAGGAATATGAAGTAGTATGTTTAAGAGGAATATGAAGTAGTATGTTTAAGAGGAATATGAAGTAGTATGTGTAAGGGGAATATAAAGTAATATGTTTAAGAGGAATATGAAGTAGTATATATAAGAGGAACATGAAGTAGTATGTTTAAGAGGAATATGAAGTAGTATGTTTAAGAGGAATATGAAGTAGTATATTTAAGGGGAATATGAAGTAGTATGTTTAAGAGGAATATGAAGTAGTATGTTTAAGAGGAATATGAAGTAGTATGTTTAAGAGGAATATGAAGTAGTATGGTTAAGAGGAATATGAAGTAGTATATTTAAGAGGAATATGAAGTAGTATATATAAGCGGTACGTGAAGTAGTATGTGTAAGAGGAATATGAAGTAGTATGTTTAAGAGTAATATAAAGTAGTATGTTTAAGAATAATATAAAGTAGTATGTTTAAGAGGAATATGAAGTAGTATGTTTAAGAGGAATATGAAGTAGTATTTTTAAGAAGAATATGAAGTAGTATATTTAAGAGGAATATGAAGTAGTATGTTTAAGAGGAATATGAAGTAGTATGTTTAAGAGGAATATGAAGTAGTATGTGTAAGGGGAATATAAAGTAATATGTTTAAGAGGAATATGAAGTAGTATATATAAGAGGAACATGAAGTAGTATGTTTAAGAGGAATTTGAAGTAGTATGTTTAAGAGGAATATGAAGTACTATGTTTAAGAGGAATATGAAGTAGTATGCTTAAGAGGAATATGAAGTTGTATATTTAAGAGGAATATGAAGTAGTATATTTAAGAGGAATATGAAGTAGTATATTTAAGAGGAATATGAAGTAGTATGTTTAAGAGGAATATGAAGTAGTATGTTTAAGAGGAATATGAAGTAGTATATTTAAGAGGAATATGAAGTAATATGTTTAAGAGAAATATGAAGTTGTATGTTTAAGAGGAATATGAAGTAGTATGTTTAAGAGGAATATGAAGTAGTATATTTAAGAGGAATATGAAATAGTATATTTAAGAGGAATATGAAGTTGTATATATAAGAGGAATATGAAGTACTATGTTTATGAGGAATATGAAGTAGTATGTTTAAGAGGAATATGAAGTAGTATGTTTAAGAGGAATATGAAGTAGTATGTTCAAGAGGAATATGAAGTAGTATCTTTAAGAGGAATATGAAGTAGTATGTTTAAGAGGAATATGAAGTAGTATGTTTAAGATGAATATGCAGCAGTATAATTAAGAGGAATATAAAGTTGTATATTTAAGAGGAATATGAAGTAATATGTTTAAGAGGAATATGAAGTAGTATATTTAAGAGGAATATGAAGTAGTATGTTTAAGAGGAATATGAAGTAGTATGTTTAAGAGGAATATGAAGTAGTATGTTTAAGAGGAATATGAAGTAGTATATTTAAGCTGAATATGAATTAGTATGTTTAAGAGAAATATGAAGTAGTATGTTAAAGAAGAATATGAAGTAATATGTTTAAGAGGAATATGAAGTAGTATGTTTAAGAGGAATACGAAGTAGTATGTTTAAGAGGAATATGAAGTAGTAAGTTGAAGAGGAATGTGAAGTTGTATGTTTAAGAGAAATATGAAGTAGTATGTTTAAGGGGAATAAAAAGTAGTATGTTTAAGAGGAATATGAAGTAGTATGTTTAAGAGGAATATGAAGTAGTATGTTTAAGAGTAAAATGAAGTAGTATGTTTAAGAGGAATATGAAGTACTATGTTTTAGAGGAATTTGAAGTCGTAGGCTTAAGAGGAATATGAAGTAGTATATTGAAGAGGATTATGAAGTAGTATATTTAAGAGGAATATGAAGTAGTATGTTTAAGAGGAATATGAAGTAGTATGTTAAAGAGGAATATGAAGTAGTATGTTTAAGAGGAATATGAAGTAGTATGTTTAAGGGGAATATGAAGTAGTATGTTTAAGAGGAATATGAAGAAGTTTGTTTAAGAGGAATATGAAGTAGTATGTTTAAGAGGAATATGAAGTAGTATGTTTAAGAGGAATATGAAGTACTATGTTTAAGAGGAATATGAAGTAGTATGCTTAAGAGGAATATGAAGTAGTATATTTAAGAGGAATATGAAGTAGTATATTTAAGAGGAATACGAAGTAGTATGTTTAAGAGGATTATGAAGTAGTATGTTTAAGAGGAATATGAAGTAGTATGTTTAAGAGGAATATGAAGTAGTATATTTAAGAGGAATATGAAGTAGTATGTTTAAGAGGAATATGAAGTAGTATGTTTAAGAGGAATATGAAGTACTATGTTTAAGAGGAATATGAAGTAGTATGGTTAAGAGGAATATGAAGTAGTATATTTAAGGGGAATATGAAATATTATATATAAGAGGTACATGAAGTAGTATGTGTAAGAGGAATATGAAGTAGTATGTTTAAGAGGAATATGAAGTAGTATGTTTAAGAATAATATAAAGTAGTATGTTTAAGAGGAATATGAAGTAGTATGTTTAAGAGGAATATGAAGTAGTATTTTTAAGAAGAATATGAAGTAGTATATTTAAGAGGAATATGAAGTAGTATGTTTAAGAGGAATATGAAGTAGTATGTTTAAGAGGAATATGAAGAAGTATGTGTAAGGGGAATATAAAGTAGTATGTTTAAGAGGAATATGAAGTAGTATATATAAGAGGAACATGAAGTAGTATGTTTAAGAGGAATTTGAAGTAGTATGTTTAAGAGGAATATGAAGTACTATGTTTAAGAGGAATATGAAGTAGTATGCTTAAGAGGAATATGAAGTTGTATATTTAAGAGGAATATGAAGTAGTATATTTAAGAGGAATATGAAGTAGTATATTTAAGAGGAATATGAAGTAGTATGTTTAAGAGGAATATGAAGTAGTATGTTTAAGAGGAATATGAAGTAGTATATTTAAGAGGAATATGAAGTAGTATGTTTAAGAGGAATATGAAGTAGTATGTTTAAGAGGAATATGAAGTAGTATGTTTAAGAGGAATATGAAGTAGTATATTTAAGCTGAATATGAATAAGTATGTTTAAGAGAAATATGAAGTAGTATGTTAAAGAGGAATATGAAGTAATATGTTTAAGAGGAATATGAAGTAGTATGTTTAAGAGGAATACGAAATAGTATGTTTAAGAGGAATATGAAGTAGTAAGTTGAAGAGGAATGTGAAGTAGTATATTTAAGAGGAATATGAAGTAGTATATTCAAGAGGAATATGAAGTAGCATGTTTACGAGGAATGTGAAGTAGTATGTTTAAGAGGAATATGAAATAGTATATTTAAGAGGAATATGCAGTTGTATTTATAAGAGGAATATGAAGTAGTATGTTTATGAGGAATATGAAGTAGTATGTTTAAGAGGAATATGAAGTAGTATGTTTAAGAGGAATATGAAGTAGTATGTTCAAGAGGAATATGAAGTAGTATCTTTAAGAGGAATATGAAGTAGTATGTTTAAGAGGAATATGAAGTAGTATGTTTAAGAGGAATATGAAGTAGTATGTTTAAGAGGAATATGAAGTAGTATATTTAAGAGGAATATGAAATAGTATATTTAAGAGGAATATGAAGTAGTATGTTTAAGAGGAATATGAAGTAGTATATTTAAGAGGAATATGAAGTAGTATGTTTAAGAGGAATATGAAGTTGTATGTTTAAGAGAAATATGAAGTACTATGTTTTAGAGGAATTTGAAGTAGTAGGCTTAAGAGGAATATGAAGTAGTATATTTAAGAGGAATATGAAGTAGTATGTTTAAGAGGAATATGAAGTAGTATGTTTAAGAGGAATATGAAGTAGTATGTTTAAGAGGAATATGAAGTAGTATATTAAAGAGGAATATGAAATAGTATATTTAAGAGGAATATGAAGTTGTATATATAAGAGGAATATGAAGTAGTATGTTTATGAGGAATATGAAGTAGTACGTTTAAGAGGAATATGAAGTAGTATGTTTAAGAGGAATATGAAGTAGTATGTTCAAGAGGAATATGAAGTAGTATCTTTAAGAGGAATATGAAGTAGTATGTTTAAGAGGAATATGAAGTAGTATGTTTAAGAGGAATATGCAGCAGTATAATTAAGAGGAATATAAAGTTGTATATTTAAGAGGAATATGAAGTAATATGTTAAAGAGGAATATGAAGTAGTATATTTAAGAGGAACGTGCAGTAGTATATTTAAGAGGAATATGAAGTAGTATGTTTAAGAGGAATATGAAGTAGTATGTTGAAGAGGAATATGAAGTAGTATGTTTAAGAGGAATATGAAGTAGTACATTTAAGAGGAATATGAAGTACTATGTTTAAGAGGAATATGAAGTAATATGGTTAAGAGGAATATGAAGTAGTATATTTAAGAGGAATATGAAGTAGTATATATAAGAGGAACATGAAGTAGTATGTGTAAGAGGAATATGAAGTAGTATGTTTAAGAATAATATAAAGTAGTAAGTTTAAGAGGAATATGAAGTAGTATGTTTAAGAGGAATTTGAAGTAGTAGGCTTAAGAGGAATATGAAGTAGTATATTTAAGAGGAATATGAAGTAGTATGCTTAAGAGGAATATGAAGTTGTATATTTAAGAGGAATATGAAGTAGTATATTTAAGAGGAATATGAAGTAGTATATTTAAGAGGAATATGAAGTAGTATGTTTAAGAGGAATATGAAGTAGTATGTTTAAGAGGAATATGAAGTAGTATATTTAAGAGGAATATGAAGTAGTATGTTTAAGAGGAATATGAAGTAGTATGTTTAAGAGGAATATGAAGTAGTATGTTTAAGAGGAATATGAAGTAGTATGTTTAAGAGGAATATGAATTAGTATGTTTAAGAGAAATATGAAGTAGTATGTTAAAGAGGAATATGAAGTAATATGTTTAAGAGGAATATGAAGTAGTATGTTTAAGAGGAATACGAAATAGTATGTTTAAGAGGAATATGAAGTAGTAAGTTGAAGAGGAATGTGAAGTAGTATATTTAAGAGGAATATGAAGTAGTATATTCAAGAGGAATATGAAGTAGCATGTTTACAAGGAATGTGAAGTAGTATGTTTAAGAGGAATATGAAATAGTATATTTAAGAGGAATATGCAGTTGTATATATAAGAGGAATATGAAGTAGTATGTTTATGAGGAATATGAAGTAGTATGTTTAAGAAGAATATGAAGTAGTATGTTTAAGAGGAATATGAAGTAGTATGTTCAAGAGGAATATGAAGTAGTATCTTTAAGAGGAATATGAAGTAAAATGTTTAAGAGGAATATGAAGTAGTATGTTTAAGAGGAATATGAAGTAGTATGTTTAAGAGGAATATGAAGTAGTATATTTAAGAGGAATATGAAATAGTATATTTAAGAGGAATATGAAGTAGTATGTTTAAGAGGAATATGAAGTAGTATATTTAAGAGGAATATGAAGTAGTATGTTTAAGAGGAATATGAAGTTGTATGTTTAAGAGAAATATGAAGTACTATGTTTTAGAGGAATTTGAAGTAGTAGGCTTAAGAGGAATATGAAGTAGTATATTTAAGAGTAATATGAAGTAGTATGTTTAAGAGGAATATGAAGTAGTATGTTTAAGAGGAATATGAAGTAGTATGTTTAAGAGGAATATGAAGTAGTATATTAAAGAGGAATATGAAATAGTATATTTAAGAGGAATATGAAGTTGTATATATAAGAGGAATATGAAGTAGTATGTTTATGAGGAATATGAAGTAGTACGTTTAAGAGGAATATGAAGTAGTATGTTTAAGAGGAATATGAAGTAGTATGTTCAAGAGGAATATGAAGTAGTATCTTTAAGAGGAATATGAAGTAGTATGTTTAAGAGGAATATGAAGTAGTATGTTTAAGAGGAATATGCAGCAGTATAATTAAGAGGAATATAAAGTTGTATATTTAAGAGGAATATGAAGTAATATGTTTAAGTGGAATATGAAGTAGTATATTTAAGAGGAATGTGCAGTAGTATATTTAAGAGGAATATGAAGTAGTATGTTTAAGAGGAATATGAAGTAGTATGTTTAAGAGGAATATGAAGTAGTATGTTTAAGAGGAATATGAAGTAGTATATTTAAGAGGAATATGAAGTACTATGTTTAAGAGGAATATGAAGTAGTATGGTTAAGAGGAATATGAAGTAGTATATTTAAGAGGAATATGAAGTAGTATATATAAGAGGAACATGAAGTAGTATGTGTAAGAGGAATATGAAGTAGTATGTTTAAGAGGAATATGAAGTAGTATGTTTAAGAATAATATAAAGTAGTATGTTTGAGAGGAATATGAAGTAGTATGTTTAAGAGGAATATGAATTAGTATTTTTAAGAAGAATATGAAGTAGTATATTTAAGAGGAATATGAAGTAGTATGTTTAAGAGGAATATGAAGTAGTATGTTTAAGAGGAATATGAAGTAGTATGTGTAAGGGGAATATAAAGTAGTATGTTTAAGAGGAATATGAAGAAGTATATATAAGAGGAACATGAAGTAGTATGTTTAAGAGGAATATGAAGTAGTATGTTTAAGAGGAATATGAAGTACTATGTTTAAGAGGAATATGAAGTAGTATGCTTAAGAGGAATATGAAGTTGTATATTTAAGAGGAATATGAAGTAGTATATTTAAGAGGAATATGAAGTAGTATATTTAAGAGGAATATGAAGTAGTATGTTTAAGAGAAATATGAAGTAGTATGTTTAAGAGGAATATGAAGTAGTATATTTAAGAGGAATATGAAGTAGTATGTTTAAGAGGAATATGAAGTAGTATGTTTAAGAGGAATATGAAGTAGTATGTTTAAGAGGAATATGAAGTAGTATATTTAAGCTGAATATGAATTAGTATGTTTAAGAGAAATATGAAGTAGTATGTTAAAGAGGAATATGAAGTAATATGTTTAAGAGGAATATGAAGTAGTATGTTTAAGAGGAATACGAAGTAGTATGTTTAAGAGGAATATGAAGTAGTAAGTTGAAGAGGAATGTGAAGTAGTATATGTACGAGGAATATGAAGTAGTATATTCAAGAGGAATATGAAGTAGTATGTTTACGAGGAATGTGAAGTAGTATGTTTAAGAGGAATATGAAGTAGTATGTTTAAGAGAAATATGAAGTGGTATGTTTAAGAGAAATATGAAGTAGTATGTATAAGGGGAATATGAAGTAGTATGTTTAAGAGGAATATGAAGTAGTATGTTTAAGAGGAATATGAAGTAGTATGTTTAAGAGGAATATGAAGTAGTATATTTAAGAGGAATATGAAATAGTATATTTGAGAGAAATATGAAGTAGTATGTTTAAGAGGAATATGAAGTAGTATATTGAAGAGGAATATGAAGTAGTATGCTTAAGAGGAATATGAACTTGTATGTTTAAGAGAAATATGAAGTACTATGTTTTAGAGGAATTTGAAGTAGTAGGCTTAAGAGGAATATGAAGTAGTATATTTAAGAGGAATATGAAGTAGTATGTTTAAGAGGAATATGCAGCAGTATAATGAAGAGGAATATAAAGTTGTATATTTAAGAGGAATATGAAGTAATATGTTTAAGAGGAATATGAAGTAGTATATTTAAGAGGAATATGCAGTAGTATATTTAAGAGGAATATGAAGTAGTATGTTTAGGAGGAATATGAAGTAGTATGTTTAAGAGGAATATGAAGTAGTATGTTTAAGAGGAATATGAAGTAGTATGTTTAAGAGGAATATGAAGTAGTATGTTTAAGGGGAATATGAAGTAGTATGTTTAAGAAGAATATGAAGTAGTATGTTTAAGAGGAATATCAAGTAGTATGTTTAAGAGTAATATGAAGTAGTATATTTAAGAGGAATATGAAATAGTATATTTAAGAGGAATATGAAGTTGTATATATAAGAGGAATATGAAGTAGTATGTTTATGAGGAATATGAAGTAGTATGTTTAAGAGGAATATGAAGTAGTATGTTTAAGAGGAATATGAAGTAGTATGTTCAAGAGGAATATGAAGTAGTATCTTTAAGAGGTATATGAAGTAGTATGTTTAAGAGGAATATGAAGTAGTATGTTTAAGAGGAATATGATGTAGTATGTTTAAGAGGAATATGAAGTAGTATATTTAAGAGGAATATGAAATAGTATATTTAAAAGGAATATGAAGTAGTATGTTTAAGAGGAATATGAAGTAGTATATTTAAGAGGAATATGAAGTAGTATGTTTAAGAGGAATATGAAGTTGTATGTTTAAGCGAAATATGAAGTAGTATGTTAAAGGGGAATATGAAGTAGTATGTTTAAGAGGAATATGAAGTAGTATGTTTAAGAGGAATATGAAGTAGTATGTTCAAGAGGAATATGAAGTAGTATCTTTAAGAGGAATATGAAGTAGTATGTTTAAGAGGAATATGAAGTAGTATGTTTAAGAGGAATATGAAGTAGTATGTTTAAGAGGAATATGAAGTAGTATATATAAGAGAAATATGTAATAGTATATTTAAGAGGAATATGAAGTAGTATGTTTAAGAGGAATATGAAGTAGTATATTTAAGAGGAATATGAAGTAGTATGTTTAAGAGGAATATGAATTTGTATGTTTAAGAGAAATATGAAGTAGTATGTTTAAGAGGAAAATGAAGTAGTATGTTTAGGAGGAATATGAAGTACTATGTTTTAGAGGAATTTGAAGTAGTAGGCTTAAGAGGAATATGAAGTAGTATATTGAAGAGGAATATGAAGTAGTATATTTAAGAGGAATATGAAGTAGTATGTTTAAGAGGAATATGAAGTAGTTTGTTAAAGAGGAATATGAAGTAGTATGTTTAAGAGGAATATGAAGTTGTATGTTTAAGGGAATATGAAGTAGTATGTTTAAGAGGAATATGAAGAAGTTTGTTTAAGAGGAATATGAAGTAGTATGTTTAAGAGGAATATGAAGTAGTATGTTTAAGAGGAATATGAAGTACTATGTTTAAGAGGAATATGAAGTAGTATGCTTAAGAGGAATATGAAGTAGTATATTTAAGAGGAATATGAAGTAGTATGTTTAAGGGGAATATGAAGTAGTATGTTTAAGAAGAATATGAAGTAGTATGTTTAAGAGGAATATCAAGTAGTATGTTTAAGAGTAATATGAAGTAGTATATTTAAGAGGAATATGAAATAGTATATTTAAGAGGAATATGAAGTTGTATATATAAGAGGAATATGAAGTAGTATGTTTATGAGGAATATGAAGTAGTATGTTTAAGAGGAATATGAAGTAGTATGTTTAAGAGGAATATGAAGTAGTATGTTCAAGAGGAATATGAAGTAGTATCTTTAAGAGGTATATGAAGTAGTATGTTTAAGAGGAATATGAAGTAGTACGTTTAAGAGGAATATGATGTAGTATGTTTAAGAGGAATATGAAGTAGTATATTTAAGAGGAATATGAAATAGTATATTTAAGAGGAATATGAAGTTGTATATATAAGAGGAATATGAAGTAGTATGTTTATGAGGAATATGAAGCAGTATGTTTAAGAGGAATATGAAGTAGTATGTTTAAGAGGAATATGAAGTAGTATGTTCAAGAGGAATATGAAGTAGTATCTTTAAGAGGTATATGAAGTAGTATGTTTAAGAGGAATATGAAGTAGTATGTTTAAGAGGAATATGATGTAGTATGTTTAAGAGGAATATGAAGTAGTATATTTAAAAGGAATATGAAATAGTATATTTAAAAGGAATATGAAGTAGTATGTTTAAGAGGAATATGAAGTAGTATATTTAAGAGGAATATGAAGTAGTATGTTTAAGAGGAATATGAAGTTGTATGTTTAAGCGAAATATGAAGTAGTATGTTAAAGGGGAATATGAAGTAGTATGTTTAAGAGGAATATGAAGTAGTATGTTTAAGAGGAATATGAAGTAGTATGTTCAAGAGGAATATGAAGTAGTATCTTTAAGAGGAATATGAAGTAGTATGTTTAAGAGGAATATGAAGTAGTATGTTTAAGAGGAATATGAAGTAGTATGTTTAAGAGGAATATGAAGTAGTATATATAAGAGAAATATGAAATAGTATATTTAAGAGAAATATGAAGTAGTATGTTTAAGAGGAATATGAAGTAGTATATTTAAGAGGAATATGAAGTAGTATGTTTAAGAGGAATATGAATTTGTATGTTTAAGAGAAATATGAAGTAGTATGTTTAAGAGGAAAATGAAGTAGTATGTTTAGGAGGAATATGAAGTACTATGTTTTAGAGGAATTTGAAGTAGTAGGCTTAAGAGGAATATGAAGTAGTATATTTTGAAGAGGAATATGAAGTAGTATATTTAAGAGGAATATGAAGTAGTATGTTTAAGAGGAATATGAAGTAGTTTGTTAAAGAGGAATATGAGGTAGTATGTTTAAGAGGAATATGAAGTTGTATGTTTAAGGGAATATGAAGTAGTATGTTTAAGAGGAATATGAAGAAGTTTGTTTAAGAGGAATATGAAGTAGTATGTTTAAGAGGAATATGAAGTAGTATGTTTAAGAGGAATATGAAGTACTATGTTTAAGAGGAATATGAAGTAGTATGCTTAAGAGGAATATGAAGTAGTATATTTAAGAGGAATATGAAGTAGTATGTTTAAGGGGAATATGAAGTAGTATGTTTAAGAAGAATATGAAGTAGTATGTTTAAGAGGAATATCAAGTAGTATGTTTAAGAGTAATATGAAGTAGTATATTTAAGAGGAATATGAAATAGTATATTTAAGAGGAATATGAAGTTGTATATATAAGAGGAATATGAAGTAGTATGTTTATGAGGAATATGAAGTAGTATGTTTAAGAGGAATATGAAGTAGTATGTTTAAGAGGAATATGAAGTAGTATGTTCAAGAGGAATATGAAGTAGTATCTTTAAGAGGTATATGAAGTAGTATGTTTAAGAGGAATATGAAGTAGTATGTTTAAGAGGAATATGATGTAGTATGTTTAAGCGAAATATGAAGTAGTATGTTAAAGGGGAATATGAAGTAGTATGTTTAAGAGGAATATGAAGTAGTATGTTTAAGAGGAATATGAAGTAGTATGTTTAAGAGGAATATGAAGTAGTATATTTAAGAGGAATATGAAGTAGTATGTTTAAGAGGAATATGAAGTTGTATGTTCAAGCGAAATATGAAGTAGTATGTTAAAGGGGAATATGAAGTAGTAGGCTTAAGAGGAATATGAAGTAGTATGTTTAAGAGGAATATGAAGTAGTATGTTTAAGAGGAATATGAAGTAGTATGTTCAAGAGGAATATGAAGTAGTATCTTTAAGAGGAATATGAAGTAGTATGTTTAAGAGGAATATGATGTAGTATGTTTAAGAGGAATATGAAGTAGTATATTTAAGAGGAATATGAAATAATATATTTAAAAGGAATATGAAGTAGTATGTTTAAGAGGAATATGAAGTAGTATATTTAAGAGGAATATGAAGTAGTATGTTTAAGAGGAATATGAAGTTGTATGTTTAAGCGAAATATGAAGTAGTATGTTAAAGGGGAATATGAAGTAGTATGTTTAAGAGGAATATGAAGTAGTATGTTTAAGAGGAATATGAAGTAGTATGTTTAAGAGGAATATGAAGTAGTATATTTAAGAGGAATATGAAGTAGTATGTTTAAGAGGAATATGAAGTTGTATGTTTAAGCGAAATATGAAGTAGTATGTTAAAGGGGAATATGAAGTAGTAGGCTTAAGAGGAATATGAAGTAGTATGTTTAAGAGGAATATGAAGTAGTATGTTTAAGAGGAATATGAAGTAGTATGTTCAAGAGGAATATGAAGTAGTATCTTTAAGAGGAATATGAAGTAGTATGTTTAAGAGGAATATGAAGTAGTATGTTTAAGAGGAATATGAAGTAGTATGTTTAAGAGGAATATGAAGTAGTATATATAAGAGAAATATGAAATAGTATATTTAAGAGGAATATGAAGTAGTATGTTTAAGAGGAATATGAAGTAGTATATTTAAGAGGAATATGAAGTAGTATGTTTAAGAGGAATATGAATTTGTATGTTTAAGAGAAATATGAAGTAGTATGTTTAAGAGGAAAATGAAGTAGTATGTTTAGGAGGAATATGAAGTACTATGTTTTAGAGGAATTTGAAGTAGTAGGCTTAAGAGGAATATGAAGTAGTATATTGAAGAGGAATATGAAGTAGTATATTTAAGATGAATATGAAGTAGTATGTTTAAGAGGAATATGAAGTAGTTTGTTAAAGAGGAATATGAAGTAGTATGTTTAAGAGGAATATGAAGTTGTATGTTTAAGGGAATATGAAGTAGTATGTTTAAGAGGAATATGAAGAAGTTTGTTTAAGAGGAATATGAAGTAGTATGTTTAAGAGGAATATGAAGTAGTATGTTTAAGAGGAATATGAAGTACTATGTTTAAGAGGAATATGAAGTAGTATGCTTAAGAGGAATATGAAGTAGTATATTTAAGAGGAATATGAAGTAGTATATTTAAGAGGAATATGAAGTAGTATGTTTAAGAGGAATATGAAGTAGTATGTTTAAGAGGAATATGCAGCAGTATAATTAAGAGGAATATAAAGTTATATATTTAAGAGGAATATGAAGTAATATGTTTAAGAGGAATATGAAGTAGTATATTTAAGAGGAATATGCAGTAGTATATTTAAGAGGAATATGAAGTAGTATGTTTAAGAGGAATATGAAGTAGTATGTTTAAGAGGAATATGAAGTAGTATGTTTAAGAGGAATATGAAGTAGTATATTTAAGAGGAATATGAAGTAGTATGTTTAAGAGGAATATGAAGTAGTATATTTAAGAGGAATATGAAGTAGTATGTTAAAGAGGAATATGAAGTAGTATATTTAAGAGGAATATGAAGTAGTATGTTTAAGAGGAATATGAAGTTGTATGTTTAAGAGGAATATGAAGTAGTATATTTAAGAGGAATATGAAGTAGTATGTTTAAGAGGAATATGAAGTTGTATGTTTAAGAGGAATATGAAGTAGTATGTTTAAGAGGAATATGAAGTAGTATATTTAAGAGGAATATGAAGTAGTATGTTTAAGAGGAATATGAAGTTGTATGTTTAAGCGAAATATGAAGTAGTATGTTAAAGGGGAATATGAAGTAGTATGTTTAAGAGGAATATGAAGTAGTATGTTTAAGAGGAATATGAAGTAGTATGTTTAAGAGGAATATGAAGTTGTATGTTTAAGAGGAATATGAAGTAGTATGTTTAAGAGGAATATGAAGTAGTATATTTAAGAGGAATATGAAATAGTATATTTAAAAGGAATATGAAGTAGTATGTTTAAGAGGAATATGAAGTAGTATATTTAAGAGGAATATGAAGTAGTATGTTTAAGAGGAATATGAAGTTGTATGTTTAAGAGGAATATGAAGTAGTATATTTAAGAGGAATATGAAGTAGTATGTTTAAGAGGAATATGAAGTTGTATGTTTAAGAGGAATATGAAGTAGTATGTTTAAGAGGAATATGAAGTAGTATATTTAAGAGGAATATGAAGTAGTATGTTTAAGAGGAATATGAAGTTGTATGTTTAAGCGAAATATGAAGTAGTATGTTAAAGGGGAATATGAAGTAGTATGTTTAAGAGGAATATGAAGTAGTATGTTTAAGAGGAATATGAAGTAGTATGTTTAAGAGGAATATGAAGTTGTATGTTTAAGAGGAATATGAAGTAGTATATTTAAGAGGAATATGAAGTAGTATGTTTAAGAGGAATATGAAGTTGTATGTTTAAGAGGAATATGAAGTAGTATATTTAAGAGGAATATGAAGTAGTATATTTAAGAGGAATATGAGGTAGTATATTTAAGAGGAATATGAAGTAGTATGTTTAAGAGGAATATGAAGTTGTATGTTTAAGAGGAATATGAAGTAGTATATTTAAGAGGAATATGAAGTAGTATGTTTAAGAGGAATATGAAGTTGTATGTTTAAGAGGAATATGAAGTAGTATGTTTAAGAGGAATATGAAGTAGTATATTTAAGAGGAATATGAAGTAGTATGTTTAAGAGGAATATGAAGTTGTATGTTTAAGCGAAATATGAAGTAGTATGTTAAAGGGGAATATGAAGTAGTATGTTTAAGAGGAATATGAAGTAGTATGTTTAAGAGGAATATGAAGTAGTATGTTCAAGAGGAATATGAAGTAGTATCTTTAAGAGGAATATGAAGTAGTATGTTTAAGAGGAATATGAAGTAGTATGTTTAAGAGGAATATGAAGTAGTATGTTTAAGAGGAATATGAAGTAGTATATATAAGAGAAATATGAAATAGTATATTTAAGAGGAATATGAAGTAGTATGTTTAAGAGGAATATGAAGTAGTATATTTAAGAGGAATATGAAGTAGTATGTTTAAGAGGAATATGAATTTGTATGTTTAAGAGAAATATGAAGTAGTATGTTTAAGAGGAAAATGAAGTAGTATGTTTAGGAGGAATATGAAGTACTATGTTTTAGAGGAATTTGAAGTAGTAGGCTTAAGAGGAATATGAAGTAGTATATTGAAGAGGAATATGAAGTAGTATATTTAAGAGGAATATGAAGTAGTATGTTTAAGAGGAATATGAAGTAGTTTGTTAAAGAGGAATATGAAGTAGTATGTTTAAGAGGAATAAGAAGTTGTATGTTTAAGGGAATCTGAAGTAGTATGTTTAAGAGGAATATGAAGAAGTTTGTTTAAGAGGAATATGAAGTAGTATGTTTAAGAGGAATATGAAGTAGTATGTTTAAGAGGAATATGAAGTACTATGTTTAAGAGGAATATGAAGTAGTATGCTTAAGAGGAATATGAAGTAGTATATTTAAGAGGAATATGAAGTAGTATGTTTAAGGGGAATATGAAGTAGTATGTTTAAGAAGAATATGAAGTAGTATGTTTAAGAGGAATATCAAGTAGTATGTTTAAGAGTAATATGAAGTAGTATATTTAAGAGGAATATGAAATAGTATATTTAAGAGGAATATGAAGTTGTATATATAAGAGGAATATGAAGTAGTATGTTTATGAGGAATATGAAGTAGTATGTTTAAGAGGAATATGAAGTAGTATGTTCAAGAGGAATATGAAGTAGTATCTTTAAGAGGTATATGAAGTAGTATGTTTAAGAGGAATATGAAGTAGTATGTTTAAGAGGAATATGATGTAGTATGTTTAAGAGGAATATGAAGTAGTATATTTAAGAGGAATATGAAATGGTATATTTAAGAGGAATATGAAGTTGTATATATAAGAGGAATATGAAGTAGTATGTTTATGAGGAATATGAAGTAGTATGTTTAAGAGGAATATGAAGTAGTATGTTTAAGAGGAATATGAAGTAGTATGTTCAAGAGGAATATGAAGTAGTATCTTTAAGAGGTATATGAAGTTGTATGTTTAAGAGGAATATGAAGTAGTATGTTTAAGAGGAATATGATGTAGTATGTTTAAGAGGAATATGAAGTAGTATATTTAAGAGGAATATGAAATAGTATATTTAAAAGGAATATGAAGTAGTATGTTTAAGAGGAATATGAAGTAGTATATTTAAGAGGAATATGAAGTAGTATGTTTAAGAGGAATATGAAGTTGTATGTTTAAGCGAAATATGAAGTAGTATGTTAAAGGGGAATATGAAGTAGTATGTTTAAGAGGAATATGAAGTAGTATGTTTAAGAGGAATATGAAGTAGTATGTTCAAGAGGAATATGAAGTAGTATCTTTAAGAGGAATATGAAGTAGTATGTTTAAGAGGAATATGAAGTAGTATGTTTAAGAGGAATATGAAGTAGTATGTTTAAGAGGAATATGAAGTAGTATATATAAGAGAAATATGAAATAGTATATTTAAGAGGAATATGAAGTAGTATGTTTAAGAGGAATATGAAGTAGTATATTTAAGAGGAATATGAAGTAGTATGTTTAAGAGGAATATGAATTTGTATGTTTAAGAGAAATATGAAGTAGTATGTTTAAGAGGAAAATGAAGTAGTATGTTTAGGAGGAATATGAAGTACTATGTTTTAGTGGAATTTGAAGTAGTAGGCTTAAGAGGAATATGAAGTAGTATATTAAAGAGGAATATGAAGTAGTATATTTAAGAGGAATATGAAGTAGTATGTTTAAGAGGAATATGAAGTAGTTTGTTAAAGAGGAATATGAAGTAGTATGTTTAAGAGGAATATGAAGTTGTATGTTTAAGGGAATATGAAGTAGTATGTTTAAGAGGAATATGAAGAAGTTTGTTTAAGAGGAATATGAAGTAGTATGTTTAAGAGGAATATGAAGTAGTATGTTTAAGAGGAATATGAAGTACTATGTTTAAGAGGAATATGAAGTAGTATGCTTAAGAGGAATATGAAGTAGTATATTTAAGAGGAATATGAAGTAGTATATTTAAGAGGAATATGAAGTAGTATGTTTAAGAGGAATATGAAGTAGTATGTTTAAGAGGAATATGCAGCAGTATAATTAAGAGGAATATAAAGTTATATATTTAAGAGGAATATGAAGTAATATGTTTAAGAGGAATATGAAGTAGTATATTTAAGAGGAATATGCAGTAGTATATTTAAGAGGAATATGAAGTAGTATGTTTAAGAGGAATATGAAGTAGTATGTTTAAGAGGAATATGAAGTAGTATGTTTAAGAGGAATATGAAGTAGTATATTTAAGAGGAATATGAAGTAGTATGTTTAAGAGGAATATGAAGTAGTATATTTAAGAGGAATATGAAGTAGCATGTTTAAGAGGAATATGAAGTAGTATGTTTAAGAAGAATATGAAGTAGTATGTTTAAGAGTAATATGAAGTAGTATGTTTAAGAGGAATATGAAGTAGTATGTTTAAGAGGAATATGCAGTAGTATGTTTAAGAGGAATATGAAGTACTATGTTTAAGAGGAATATGAAGTAGTATGGTTAAGAGGAATATGAAGTAGTATATTTAAGAGGAATATGAAGTGGTATATATAAGAGGAACATGAAGTAGTATGTTTAAGAGGAATATGAAGTAGTATGTTTAAGAGGAATATGAAGTAGTATGTTTAAGAAGAATATAAAGTAGTCTGTTTAAGAGGAATATGAAGTAGTATGTTTAAGAAGAATATGAAGTAGTATTTTTAAGAAGAATATGAAGTAGTATATTTAAGAGAAATATGAAGTAGTATGTTTAAGAGGAACATGAAGTATTATGTTTAAGAGGAATATGAAGTAGTATGTGTAAGGGGAATATGAAGTAGTATGTTTAAGAGGAATATGAAGTAGTATATATAAGAGGAACATGAAGTAGCATGTTTAAGAGGAATATGAAGTAATATGTTTAAGAGGAATATGAAGTACTATGTTTAAGAGGAATATGAAGTAGTATGCTTAGGAGGAATATGAAGTTGTATATTTAAGAGGAATATGAAGTAGTATATTTAAGAGGAGTATGAAGTGGTATGTTTAAGAGGAATATGAAGTAGTATGTTTAAGAGGAATATGCAGCAGTATATTTAAGAGGAATATGAAGTAGTACATTTAAGAGGAATATAAAGTAGTATGTTTAAGAGGAATATGAAGTAGTATGTTTCAGAGTAATATGAAGTAGTATATTTAAGAGGAATATGAAGTAGTATGTTTAAGAGGAATATGAAGTAGTATGTTTAAGAGGAATATGAAGTAGTATGTTTAAGAAGAATATTAAGTAGTATGTTTAAGAGGAATATGAAGTAGTATATTTAAGAGGAATATGAAGTAGTATGTTAAAGAGAAATATGAAGTAGTATGTTTAAGAGGAATATGAAGTAGTATGTTTAACAGGAATATGAAGTAGTATGTTTAAGAGGAATATGAAGTAGTATGTTTAAGAGGAATATGAAGTAGCATGTTTAAGAGGAATATGAAGTAGTATATTTAAAAGGAATATGATGTAGTATGCTTAAGAGGAATATGAAGTAGTATGCTTAAGAGGAATATGAAGTAGTATATTTAAGAGGAATATGAAGTAGTATATTTAAGAGGAATATGAAGTTGTATGTTTAAGAGGAATATGAAGTAGTATGTTAAAGAGGAATATGCAGTAGTACATTTAAGAGGAATATGATGTAGTATATTTAAGATGAATATGAAGTAGTATGTTTAAGAAGAATATGAAGTAGTTTGTTTAAGAGGAATATGAAGTAGTATGTTTACGAGGAATATGAAGTAGTATGTTTAAGAGGAATATGAAGTAATATGTTTAAGAGGAAAATGAAGTTGTCAGTTTAAGAGGAATGTGAAGTAGTATATTTAAGAGGAATATGAAGTAGTATATTCAAGAGGAATATGAAGTAGTATGTTTAAGAGGAATATGAAGTAGTATATTTAAGAGGAATATGAAGTAGTATGTTTAAGAAGACTATGAAGTAGTATGTTTAAGAGTAATATGAAGTAGTATGTTTAAGAGGAATATGAAGAAGTGTGTTTAAGAGGAATATGAAGTAGTATATTTAAGAGGAATATGAAGTAGTATGTTTAAGAGATATCTGAAGTAGTATATTTAAGAGGAATATGAAGTAGTATGTTTAAGAGGAATATGAAGTAGTATGTTTAAGAGGAAAATGAAGTAGTATGTTTAAGAGGAATATGAAGTAGTATTTTTAAGAAGAATATGAAGTAGTATGTTTTAGAGTAATATGAAGTGGTATGCTTAAAATGAATATGAAGTAGTATGTTTAAAATGAATATGAAGTAGTATATTTAAGAGCAATATGAAGTAGTATGTTTAAGAGGAATATGAGGTAGTATGTTTAAGAGGAATATGAAGTAGTATGTTTAAGAGGAATATGAAGAAGTATGTTTAAGAGGAATATGAAGTTATATTTTTAAGAGGAATATGAAGTAGTATGTTTAAGAGGAATATGGAGAAGTATGGTTAAGAGGAATATGAAATAGTATGTTTAAGAGGAATATGAAGTAGTATGCTAAAGAGGAATATGAAGTAGTATATTTAAGAGGAATATGAAGTAGTATATTTAAGAGGAATATGAAGTAATATATTTAAGAGGAATATGAAGTAGTATGCTTAAAAGGAATATGAAGTAGTATACTTAAGAGGAATATGAAGTAGTATGCTTAAGATGAATATAAAGTAGTATGTTTAAGAGCAATATGAAGTAGTACCTTTAAGAGGAATATGAAGTAGTATGTTTAAGAGGAATATGAAATAGTATGTTTAAGAGGAATATGAAGTAGTATATTTAAGAGAAATATGAAGTAGTATATTTAAGAGGAATATGAAGTAGTATGTTTAATAAGAATTTAAAGTAGTATGTTTAAGAGGAATATGAAGTAGTATGTTTAAGAGGAATATGAAGTAGTATGTTTAAGAGAAATACGAAGTAGTATGTTTAAGAGGAATATGAAGTAGCATGTTTAAGAGGAATATGAAGTTGTATGTTTAAGAGGAATATGAAGTAGTATGTTTAAGAGTAATATGAAGTAGTATGTTTAAGAGGAATATGAAGTAGTATGTTTAAGAGGAATATGAAGTAGTATGTTTAAGAGGAATATGAAGTTGTATGTTTAAGAGGAATAAGAAGTAGTATACTAAAGAGGAATATGAAGTAGTATATTTAAGAGGAATATGAAATAGTATGTTTAAGAGGAATATGAAGTAGTATATTTAAGAGGATATGAAGTATTATGCTTAAGAGGAATATGAAGTAGTATGTTTAAGAGGAATATGAAGTAGTATGTTGAAGAGGAATATGAAGTACTATGTTTAAGAGGAATATGAAGTAGTATGTTTAAGAGGAATATGAAGTATTTTATTTAAGAGGAATATGAAGTAGTATATTTAAGAGGAATATGAAGTAGTATGTTTAAGAGGAATATGAAGTAGTATGTTTAAGAGGAATATGCAGTAGTATATTTAAGAGGAATATGAAGTAGTATATTTAAGAGGAATATGAAGTAGTATGCTTAAGAGGAATATGAAATAGTATATTTAAGAGGAATATGAAGTAGTATATTTAAGAGGAATATGAAGTTGTATGTTTAAGAGGAATATGAAGTAGTACGTTTAAGAGGAATATGAAGTAGTATGTTTAAGAGGAATATGCAGCAGTATATTTAAGAGGAATATGAAGTAGTATGTTTAAGAGGAATATGAAGTAGTATGTTTAAGAGGAATATGAAGTGGTATATTTAAGAGGAATATGAAGTAGAATATTTAAGAGGAATATGAAGTAGTATATATAAGAGGAACATGAAGTAGTATGTTTAAGAGGAATATGAAGTAGTATGTTTAAGAGGAATATGAAGTAGTATGTTTAAGAAGAATATAAAGTAGTATGTTTAAGAGGAATATGAAGTAGTATGTTTAAGAGGAATATGAAGTAGTATTTTTAAGAAGAATATGAAGTAGTATATTTAAGAGGAATATGAAGTAGTATGTTTAAGAGGAATATGAAGTAGTATGTTTAAGAGGAATATGAAGTAGTATGTGTAAGGGGAATATGAAGTAGTATGTTTAAGAGGAATATGAAGTAGTATATATAAGAGGAACATGAAGTAGTATGTTTAAGAGGAATATGAAGTAGTATGTTTAAGAGGAATATGAAGTACTATGTTTAAGAGGAATATGAAGTAGTATGCTTAAGAGGAATATGAAGTTGTATATTTAAGAGGAATATGAAGTAGTATATTTAAGAGGAACATGAAGTAGTATGTTTAAGAGGAATATGAAGTAGTATGTTTAAGAGGAATATGAAGTAGTATGTTTAAGAAGAATATAAAGTAGTATGTTTAAGAGGAATATGAAGTAGTATGTTTAAGAGGAATATGAAGTAGTATGTTTAAGAGGAATATGAAGAAGTATGTTTAAGAGGAATATGAAGTAGTATGTTTAAGAGGAATATGAAGTAGTATGTTTAAGAGGAATATGAAGTAGTATATTTAAGAGGAATATGAAGTAGAATATTTAAGAGGAATATGAAGTAGTATATATAAGAGGAACATGAAGTAGTATGTTTAAGAGAAATATGAAGTATTATGTTTAAGAGGAATATGAAGTAGTATGTTTAAGAAGAATATAAAGTAGTATGTTTAAGAGAAATATGAAGTAGTATGTTTAAGAGGAATATGAAGTAGTATTTTTAAGAAGAATATGAAGTAGTATATTTAAGAGGAATATGAAGTAGTATGTTTAAGAGGAATATGAAGTAGTATGTTTAAGAGGAATATGAAGTAGTATGTGTAAGGGGAATATGAAGTAGTATGTTTAAGAGGAATATGAAGTAGTATATATAAGAGGAACATGAAGTAGTATGTTTAAGAGGAATATGAAGTAGTATGTTTAAGAGGAATATGAAGTACTATGTTTAAGAGGAATATGAAGTAGTATGCTTAAGAGGAATATGAAGTTGTATATTTAAGAGGAATATGAAGTAGTATATTTAAGAGGAATATGAAGTAGTATGTTTAAGAGGAATATGAAGTAGTATGTTTAAGAGGAATATGCAGCAGTATATTTAAGAGGAATA
Source organism: Atherix ibis (assembly GCA_958298945.1). NCBI lineage: Eukaryota > Metazoa > Arthropoda > Insecta > Diptera > Athericidae > Atherix > Atherix ibis. The sequence goes on from CATQJD010000111.1 coordinate 1,173,320, forward strand.
TGAAGTAGTATATTTAAGACGAATATAAAGTAGTATGTTTAAGAGGAATTTGAAGTAGAATGTTTAAGAGTAATATGAAGTAGTATATTTAAGAGAAATATGAAGTAGTATGTTTAAGAGGAATATGAAGTAGTATGTTTAAGACGAATATGAAGTAGTATGTTTAAGAGGAATATTAAGTAGTATGTTTAAGAGGAATATGAAGTAGTATATTTAAGAGGAATATGAAGTAGTTTATTAAAGAGAAATATGAAGTAGTATGTTTAAGAGGAATATGAAGTAGTATGTTTAAGAGGAATATGAAGTAGTATGTTTAAGAGGAATATGAAGTAGTATGTTTAAGAGGAATATGAAGTAGCATGTTTAAGAGGAATATGAAGTAGTATGTTTAAGAGGAATATGAAGTAGTATGTTTAAGAGGAATATGAAGTAGCATGTTTAAGAGGAATATGAAGTAGTATATTTAAAAGGAATATGATGTAGTATGCTTAAGAGGAATATGAAGTAGTATGCTTAAGAGGAATATGAAGTAGTATATTTAAGAGGAATATGAAGTAGTATATTTAAGAGGAATATGAAGTTGTATGTTTAAGAGGAATATGAAGTAGTATGTTAAAGAGGAATATGCAGTAGTACATTTAAGAGGAATATGATGTAGTATATTTAAGATGAATATGAAGTAGTATGTTTAAGAAGAATATGAAGTAGTATGTTTAAGAGGAATATGAAGTAGTATGTTTACGAGGAATATGAAGTAGTATGTTTAAGAGGAATATGAAGTAATATGTTTAAGAGGAAAATGAAGTAGTCAGTTTAAGAGGAATGTGAAGTAGTATATTTAAGAGGAATATGAAGTAGTATATTCAAGAGGAATATAAAGTAGTATGTTTAAGAGGAATATGAAGTAGTATATTTAAGAGGAATATGAAGTAGTATGTTTAAGAAGAATATGAAGTAGTATGTTTAAGAGTAATATGAAGTAGTATGTTTAAGAGGAATATGAAGTAGTGTGTTTAAGAGGAATATGAAGTAGTATATTTAAGAGGAATATGAAGTAGTATGTTTAAGAGGTATCTGAAGTAGTATATTTAAGAGGAATATGAAGTAGTATGTTTAAGAGGAATATGAAGTAGTATGTTTAAGAGGAAAATGAAGTAGTATGTTTAAGAGGAATATGAAGTAGTATGTTTAAGAAGAATATGAAGTAATATGTTTTAGAGTAATATGAAGTGGTATGCTTAAAATGAATATGAAGTAGTATGTTTAAAATGAATATGAAGTAGTATATTTAAGAGCAATATGAAGTTGTATGTTTAAGAGGAATATGAGGTAGTATGTTTAAGAGGAATATGAAGTAGTATATTTAAGAGGAATATGAAGTAGTATGTTTAAGAGGAATATGAAGTAATATTTTTAAGAGGAATATGAAGTAGTATGTTTAGGAGGAATATGGAGAATTATGGTTAAGAGGAATATGAAGTAGTATGTTTAAGAGGAATATGAAGTAGTATGCTAAAGAGGAATATGAAGTAGTATATTTAAGAGGAATATGAAGTAGTATATTTAAGAGTAATATGAAGTAATATATTTAAGAGGAATATGAAGTAGTATGCTTAAGAGGAATATGAAGTAGTATACTTAAGAGGAATATGCAGTAGTATGCTTAAGATGAATATGAAGTAGTATGTTTAAGAGCAATATGAAGTAGTACCTTTAAGAGGAATATGAAGTAGTAAGTTTAAGAGGAATATGAAATAGTATGTTTAAGAGGAATATGAAGTAGTATATTTAAGAGGAATATGAAGTAGTATATTTAAGAGGAATATGAAGTAGTATGTTTAATAAGAATTTGAAGTAGTATGTTTAAGAGGAATATGAAGTAGTATGTTTAAGAGGAATATGAAGTAGTATGTTTAAGAGAAATACGAAGTAGTATGTTTAAGAGGAATATGAAGTAGCATGTTTAAGAGGAATATGAAGTTGTATGTTTAAGAGGAATATGAAGTAGTATGTTTAAGAGTAATATGAAGTAGTATGTTTAAGAGGAATATGAAGTAGTATGTTTAAGAGGAATATGAAGTAGTATGTTTAAGAGGAATATGAAGTAGTATGTTTAAGAGGAATAAGAAGTAGTATACTAAAGAGGAATATGAAGTAGTATATTTAAGAGGAATATGAAATAGTATGTTTTAGAGGAATATGAAGTAGTATATTTAAGAGGATATGAAGTATTATGCTTAAGAGGAATATGAAGTAGTATGTTTAAGAGGAATATGAAGTAGTATGTTAAAGAGGAATATGAAGTACTATGTTTAAGAGGAATATGAAGTAGTATGTTTAGGAGGAATATGAAGTATTTTTTTTAAGAGGAATATGAAGTAGTATATTTAAGAGGAATATGAAGTAGTATGTTTAAGAGGAATATGAAGTAGTATGTTTAAGAGGAATATGCAGTAGTATATTTAAGAGTAATATGAAGTAGTATATTTAAGAGGAATATGAAGTAGTATGTTTAAGATGAATATGAAATAGTATATTTAAGAGGAATATGAAGTAGTATATTTAAGAGGAATATGAAGTTGTATGTTTAAGAGGAATATGAAGTAGTACGTTTAAGAGGAATATGAAGTAGTATGTTTAAGAGGAATATGCAGCAGTATATTTAAGAGGAATATGAAGTAGTATATTTAAGAGGAATATGAAGTAGTATGCTTAAGAGGAATATGAAGTAGTATAATTAAAAGGAATATGAAGTAGTATGTTAAAGAGGAATATGAAGAAGTATGTTTAAGAGGAATATGAAGTAGTATGTTTAAGAGGAATATGAAGTAGTATGTTTAAGAGGAATATGAAGTAGTATGTTTAAGACGAATATGAAGTAGTATGTTTAAGAGGAATATTAAGTAGTATGTTTAAGAGGAATATGAAGTAGTATATTTAAGAGGAATATGAAGTAGTTTATTAAAGAGAAATATGAAGTAGTATGTTTAAGAGGAATATGAAGTAGTATGTTTAAGAGGAATATGAAGTAGTATGTTTAAGAGGAATATGAAGTAGTATGTTTAAGAGGAATATGAAGTAGCATGTTTAAGAGGAATATGAAGTAGTATGTTTAAGAGGAATATGAAGTAGTATGTTTAAGAGGAATATGAAGTAGCATGTTTAAGAGGAATATGAAGTAGTATATTTAAAAGGAATATGATGTAGTATGCTTAAGAGGAATATGAAGTAGTATGCTTAAGAGGAATATGAAGTAGTATATTTAAGAGGAATATGAAGTAGTATATTTAAGAGGAATATGAAGTTGTATGTTTAAGAGGAATATGAAGTAGTATGTTAAAGAGGAATATGCAGTAGTACATTTAAGAGGAATATGATGTAGTATATTTAAGATGAATATGAAGTAGTATGTTTAAGAAGAATATGAAGTAGTATGTTTAAGAGGAATATGAAGTAGTATGTTTACGAGGAATATGAAGTAGTATGTTTAAGAGGAATATGAAGTAATATGTTTAAGAGGAAAATGAAGTAGTCAGTTTAAGAGGAATGTGAAGTAGTATATTTAAGAGGAATATGAAGTAGTATATTCAAGAGGAATATAAAGTAGTATGTTTAAGAGGAATATGAAGTAGTATATTTAAGAGGAATATGAAGTAGTATGTTTAAGAAGAATATGAAGTAGTATGTTTAAGAGTAATATGAAGTAGTATGTTTAAGAGGAATATGAAGTAGTGTGTTTAAGAGGAATATGAAGTAGTATATTTAAGAGGAATATGAAGTAGTATGTTTAAGAGGTATCTGAAGTAGTATATTTAAGAGGAATATGAAGTAGTATGTTTAAGAGGAATATGAAGTAGTATGTTTAAGAGGAAAATGAAGTAGTATGTTTAAGAGGAATATGAAGTAGTATGTTTAAGAAGAATATGAAGTAATATGTTTTAGAGTAATATGAAGTGGTATGCTTAAAATGAATATGAAGTAGTATGTTTAAAATGAATATGAAGTAGTATATTTAAGAGCAATATGAAGTTGTATGTTTAAGAGGAATATGAGGTAGTATGTTTAAGAGGAATATGAAGTAGTATATTTAAGAGGAATATGAAGTAGTATGTTTAAGAGGAATATGAAGTAATATTTTTAAGAGGAATATGAAGTAGTATGTTTAGGAGGAATATGGAGAATTATGGTTAAGAGGAATATGAAGTAGTATGTTTAAGAGGAATATGAAGTAGTATGCTAAAGAGGAATATGAAGTAGTATATTTAAGAGGAATATGAAGTAGTATATTTAAGAGTAATATGAAGTAATATATTTAAGAGGAATATGAAGTAGTATGCTTAAGAGGAATATGAAGTAGTATACTTAAGAGGAATATGCAGTAGTATGCTTAAGATGAATATGAAGTAGTATGTTTAAGAGCAATATGAAGTAGTACCTTTAAGAGGAATATGAAGTAGTAAGTTTAAGAGGAATATGAAATAGTATGTTTAAGAGGAATATGAAGTAGTATATTTAAGAGGAATATGAAGTAGTATATTTAAGAGGAATATGAAGTAGTATGTTTAATAAGAATTTGAAGTAGTATGTTTAAGAGGAATATGAAGTAGTATGTTTAAGAGGAATATGAAGTAGTATGTTTAAGAGAAATACGAAGTAGTATGTTTAAGAGGAATATGAAGTAGCATGTTTAAGAGGAATATGAAGTTGTATGTTTAAGAGGAATATGAAGTAGTATGTTTAAGAGTAATATGAAGTAGTATGTTTAAGAGGAATATGAAGTAGTATGTTTAAGAGGAATATGAAGTAGTATGTTTAAGAGGAATATGAAGTAGTATGTTTAAGAGGAATAAGAAGTAGTATACTAAAGAGGAATATGAAGTAGTATATTTAAGAGGAATATGAAATAGTATGTTTTAGAGGAATATGAAGTAGTATATTTAAGAGGATATGAAGTATTATGCTTAAGAGGAATATGAAGTAGTATGTTTAAGAGGAATATGAAGTAGTATGTTAAAGAGGAATATGAAGTACTATGTTTAAGAGGAATATGAAGTAGTATGTTTAGGAGGAATATGAAGTATTTTTTTTAAGAGGAATATGAAGTAGTATATTTAAGAGGAATATGAAGTAGTATGTTTAAGAGGAATATGAAGTAGTATGTTTAAGAGGAATATGCAGTAGTATATTTAAGAGTAATATGAAGTAGTATATTTAAGAGGAATATGAAGTAGTATGCTTAAGATGAATATGAAATAGTATATTTAAGAGGAATATGAAGTAGTATATTTAAGAGGAATATGAAGTTGTATGTTTAAGAGGAATATGAAGTAGTACGTTTAAGAGGAATATGAAGTAGTATGTTTAAGAGGAATATGCAGCAGTATATTTAAGAGGAATATGAAGTAGTATATTTAAGAGGAATATGAAGTAGTATGCTTAAGAGGAATATGAAGTAGTATAATTAAAAGGAATATGAAGTAGTATGTTAAAGAGGAATATGAAGAAGTATGTTTAAGAGGAATATGAAGTAGTATGTTTAAGAGGAATATGAAGTAGTATGTTTAAGAGGAATATGAAGTGGTATATTTAAGAGGAATATGAAGTAGAATATTTAAGAGGAATATGAAGTAGTATGTTTAAGAGGAATATGAAGTAGTATGTGTAAGGGGAATATGAAGTAGTATGTTTAAGACGAATATAAAGTAGTATGTTTAAGAGGAATATGAAGTAGTATGTTTAAGAGGAATATGAATTAGTATTTTTAAGAAGAATATGAAGTAGTATATTTAAAAGGAATATGGAGTAATATGTTCAAGAGGAATATGAAGTAGTATGTTTAAGAGGAATATTAAGTAGTATGTGTAAGGGGAATATGAAGTAGTATGTTTAAGAGGAATATGAAGTAGTATAATTAAGAGGAATATGAAGTAGTATGTTTAAGAGGAATATGAAGAAGTATGTTTAAGAGGAATATGAAGTAGTATGTTTAAGAGGAATATGAAGTAGTATGTTTAAGAGGAATATGAAGTGGTATATTTAAGAGGAATATGAAGTAGAATATTTAAGAGGAATATGAAGTAGTATGTTTAAGAGGAATATGAAGTAGTATGTGTAAGGGGAATATGAAGTAGTATATTTAAGAGGAATATGAAGTAGTATATTTAAGAGGAACATGAAGTAGTATGTTTAAGAGGAATATGAAGTAGTATGTTTAAGAGGAATATGAAGTAGTATGTTTAAGAAGAATATAAAGTAGTATGTTTAAGAGGAATATGAAGTAGTATGTTTAAGAGGAATATGAAGTAGTATGTTTAAGAGGAATATGAAGAAGTATGTTTAAGAGGAATATGAAGTAGTATGTTTAAGAGGAATATGAAGTAGTATGTTTAAGAGGAATATGAAGTGGTATATTTAAGAGGAATATGAAGTAGAATATTTAAGAGGAATATGAAGTAGTATATATAAGAGGAACATGAAGTAGTATGTTTAAGAGGAATATGAAGTAGTATGTTTAAGAGGAATATGAAGTAGTATGTTTAAGAAGAATATAAAGTAGTATGTTTAAGAGGAATATGAAGTAGTATGTTTAAGAGGAATATGAAGTAGTATTTTTAAGAAGAATATGAAGTAGTATATTTAAGAGGAATATGAAGTAGTATGTTTAAGAGGAATATGAAGTAGTATGTTTAAGAGGAATAAGAAGTAGTATGTGTAAGGGGAATATGAAGTAGTATGTTTAAGAGGAATATGAAGTAGTATATATAAGAGGAACATGAAGTAGTATGTTTTAGAGGAATATGAAGTAGTATGTTTAAGAGGAATATGAAGTACTATGTTTAAGAGGAATATGAAGTAGTATGCTTAAGAGGAATATGAAGTTGTATATTTAAGAAGAATATGAATTAGTATATTTAAGAGGAATATGAAGTAGTATGTTTAAGAGGAATATGAAGTAGTATGTTTAAGAGGCATATGCAGCAGTATATTTAAGAGGAATATGAAGTAGTATATTTAAGAGGAATATAAAGTAGTATGTTTAAGAGGAATTTGAAATAGAATGTTTAAGAGTAATATGAAGTAGTATATTTAAGAGAAATATGAAGTAGTATGTTTAAGAGGAATAGTATGTTTAAGAGGAATATGAAGTAGTATGTTTAAGAGGAATATTAAGTAGTATGTTTAAGAGGAATATGAAGTAGTATATTTAAGAGGAATATGAAGTAGTATATTAAAGGGAAATATGAAGTAGTATGTTTAAGAGGAATATGAAGTAGTATGTTTAAGAGGAATATGAAGTAGTATGTTTAAGAGGAATATGAAGTAGTATGTTTAAGAGGAATATTAAGTACCATGTTTAAGAGGAATATGAAGTAGTATATTTAAAAGGAATATGATGTAGTATGCTTAAGAGGAATATGAAGTAGTATGCTTAAGAGGAATATGAAGTAGTATATTTAAGAGGAATATGAAGTAGTATATTTAAGAGGAATATGAAGTTGTATGTTTAAGAGGAATATGAAGTAGTATGTTAAAGAGGAATATGCAGTAGTACATTTAAGAGGAATATGATGTAGTATATTTAAGATGAATATGAAGTAGTATGTTTAAGAAGAATATGAAGTAGTATGTTTAAGAGGAATATGAAGTAGTATGTTTACGAGGAATATGAAGTAGTATGTTTAAGAGGAATATGAAGTTATAAGTTTAAGAGGAAAATGAAGTAGTCAGTTTAAGAGGAATGTGAAGTAGTATATTTAAGAGGAATATGAAGTAGTATATTCAAGAGGAATATGTAGTAGTATGTTTAAGAAGAATATGAAGTAGTATATTTAAGAGGAATATGAAGTAGTATGTTTAAGAAGAATATGAAGTAGTATATTTAAGAAGAATATGAAGTAGTATGTTTAAGAGGAATATGAAGTAGTATGTTTAAGAGGAAAATGAAGTACTATGTTTAAGAGGAATATGAAGTAGTATGTTTAAAAAGAATATGAAGTAGTATGTTTTAGAGTAATATGAAGTGGTATGCTTAAGATGAATATGAAGTAGTATGTTTAAAATGAATATGAAGAAGTATATTTAAGAGCAATATGAAGTAGTATGTTTAAGAGGAATATGAGGTAGTATGTTTAAGAGGAATATGAAGTAGTATGATTAAGAGGAATATGAAGTAGTATGTTTAAGAGGAATATGAAGTAATATTTTTAAGAGGAATATGAAGTAGTATGTTTAAGAGGAATATGGAGAAGTATGGTTAAGAGGAATATGAAGTAGTATGTTTAAGAGGAATATGAAGTAGTATGCTAAAGAGGAATATGAAGTAGTATATTTAAGAGGAATATGAAGTAGTATATTTAAGAGGAATATGAAGTAGTATATTTAAGAGGAATATGAAGTAGTATGTTAAAGAGGAATATGAAGTAGTATACTTAAGAGGAATATGAAGTAGTATGCTTAAGATGAATATGAAGTAGTATGTTTAAGAGCAATATGAAGTAGTACGTTTAAGAGGAATATGAAGTAGTATGTTTAAGAGGAATATGAAATAGAATGTTTAAGAGGAATATGAAGTAGTATATTTAAGAGGAATATGAAGTAGTATGTTTAAGAAGAATATGAAGTAGTATATTTAAGAGGAATATGAAGTAGTATATTTAAGAGGAATATGAAGTAGTATATTTAAGAGGAATATGAAGTAGTATATTTAAGAGTAATATGAAGTAGTATATTTAAGAGGAATATGAAGTAGTATGCTTAAGATGAATATGAAATAGTATATTTAAGAGGAATATGAAGTAGTATATTTAAGAGGAATATGAAGTTGTATGTTTAAGAGGAATATGAAGTAGTACGTTTAAGAGGAATATGAAGTAGTATGTTTAAGAGGAATATGCAGCAGTATATTTAAGAGGAATATGAAGTAGTATATTTAAGAGGAATATGAAGTAGTATGCTTAAGAGGAATATGAAGTAGTATAATTAAAAGGAATATGAAGTAGTATGTTAAAGAGGAATATGAAGAAGTATGTTTAAGAGGAATATGAAGTAGTATGTTTAAGAGGAATATGAAGTAGTATGTTTAAGAGGAATATGAAGTGGTATATTTAAGAGGAATATGAAGTAGAATATTTAAGAGGAATATGAAGTAGTATGTTTAAGAGGAATATGAAGTAGTATGTGTAAGGGGAATATGAAGTAGTATGTTTAAGACGAATATAAAGTAGTATGTTTAAGAGGAATATGAAGTAGTATGTTTAAGAGGAATATGAATTAGTATTTTTAAGAAGAATATGAAGTAGTATATTTAAAAGGAATATGGAGTAATATGTTCAAGAGGAATATGAAGTAGTATGTTTAAGAGGAATATTAAGTAGTATGTGTAAGGGGAATATGAAGTAGTATGTTTAAGAGGAATATGAAGTAGTATAATTAAGAGGAATATGAAGTAGTATGTTTAAGAGGAATATGAAGAAGTATGTTTAAGAGGAATATGAAGTAGTATGTTTAAGAGGAATATGAAGTAGTATGTTTAAGAGGAATATGAAGTGGTATATTTAAGAGGAATATGAAGTAGAATATTTAAGAGGAATATGAAGTAGTATGTTTAAGAGGAATATGAAGTAGTATGTGTAAGGGGAATATGAAGTAGTATATTTAAGAGGAATATGAAGTAGTATATTTAAGAGGAACATGAAGTAGTATGTTTAAGAGGAATATGAAGTAGTATGTTTAAGAGGAATATGAAGTAGTATGTTTAAGAAGAATATAAAGTAGTATGTTTAAGAGGAATATGAAGTAGTATGTTTAAGAGGAATATGAAGTAGTATGTTTAAGAGGAATATGAAGAAGTATGTTTAAGAGGAATATGAAGTAGTATGTTTAAGAGGAATATGAAGTAGTATGTTTAAGAGGAATATGAAGTGGTATATTTAAGAGGAATATGAAGTAGAATATTTAAGAGGAATATGAAGTAGTATATATAAGAGGAACATGAAGTAGTATGTTTAAGAGGAATATGAAGTAGTATGTTTAAGAGGAATATGAAGTAGTATGTTTAAGAAGAATATAAAGTAGTATGTTTAAGAGGAATATGAAGTAGTATGTTTAAGAGGAATATGAAGTAGTATTTTTAAGAAGAATATGAAGTAGTATATTTAAGAGGAATATGAAGTAGTATGTTTAAGAGGAATATGAAGTAGTATGTTTAAGAGGAATAAGAAGTAGTATGTGTAAGGGGAATATGAAGTAGTATGTTTAAGAGGAATATGAAGTAGTATATATAAGAGGAACATGAAGTAGTATGTTTTAGAGGAATATGAAGTAGTATGTTTAAGAGGAATATGAAGTACTATGTTTAAGAGGAATATGAAGTAGTATGCTTAAGAGGAATATGAAGTTGTATATTTAAGAAGAATATGAATTAGTATATTTAAGAGGAATATGAAGTAGTATGTTTAAGAGGAATATGAAGTAGTATGTTTAAGAGGCATATGCAGCAGTATATTTAAGAGGAATATGAAGTAGTATATTTAAGAGGAATATAAAGTAGTATGTTTAAGAGGAATTTGAAATAGAATGTTTAAGAGTAATATGAAGTAGTATATTTAAGAGAAATATGAAGTAGTATGTTTAAGAGGAATAGTATGTTTAAGAGGAATATGAAGTAGTATGTTTAAGAGGAATATTAAGTAGTATGTTTAAGAGGAATATGAAGTAGTATATTTAAGAGGAATATGAAGTAGTATATTAAAGGGAAATATGAAGTAGTATGTTTAAGAGGAATATGAAGTAGTATGTTTAAGAGGAATATGAAGTAGTATGTTTAAGAGGAATATGAAGTAGTATGTTTAAGAGGAATATTAAGTACCATGTTTAAGAGGAATATGAAGTAGTATATTTAAAAGGAATATGATGTAGTATGCTTAAGAGGAATATGAAGTAGTATGCTTAAGAGGAATATGAAGTAGTATATTTAAGAGGAATATGAAGTAGTATATTTAAGAGGAATATGAAGTTGTATGTTTAAGAGGAATATGAAGTAGTATGTTAAAGAGGAATATGCAGTAGTACATTTAAGAGGAATATGATGTAGTATATTTAAGATGAATATGAAGTAGTATGTTTAAGAAGAATATGAAGTAGTATGTTTAAGAGGAATATGAAGTAGTATGTTTACGAGGAATATGAAGTAGTATGTTTAAGAGGAATATGAAGTTATAAGTTTAAGAGGAAAATGAAGTAGTCAGTTTAAGAGGAATGTGAAGTAGTATATTTAAGAGGAATATGAAGTAGTATATTCAAGAGGAATATGTAGTAGTATGTTTAAGAAGAATATGAAGTAGTATATTTAAGAGGAATATGAAGTAGTATGTTTAAGAAGAATATGAAGTAGTATATTTAAGAAGAATATGAAGTAGTATGTTTAAGAGGAATATGAAGTAGTATGTTTAAGAGGAAAATGAAGTACTATGTTTAAGAGGAATATGAAGTAGTATGTTTAAAAAGAATATGAAGTAGTATGTTTTAGAGTAATATGAAGTGGTATGCTTAAGATGAATATGAAGTAGTATGTTTAAAATGAATATGAAGAAGTATATTTAAGAGCAATATGAAGTAGTATGTTTAAGAGGAATATGAGGTAGTATGTTTAAGAGGAATATGAAGTAGTATGATTAAGAGGAATATGAAGTAGTATGTTTAAGAGGAATATGAAGTAATATTTTTAAGAGGAATATGAAGTAGTATGTTTAAGAGGAATATGGAGAAGTATGGTTAAGAGGAATATGAAGTAGTATGTTTAAGAGGAATATGAAGTAGTATGCTAAAGAGGAATATGAAGTAGTATATTTAAGAGGAATATGAAGTAGTATATTTAAGAGGAATATGAAGTAGTATATTTAAGAGGAATATGAAGTAGTATGTTAAAGAGGAATATGAAGTAGTATACTTAAGAGGAATATGAAGTAGTATGCTTAAGATGAATATGAAGTAGTATGTTTAAGAGCAATATGAAGTAGTACGTTTAAGAGGAATATGAAGTAGTATGTTTAAGAGGAATATGAAATAGAATGTTTAAGAGGAATATGAAGTAGTATATTTAAGAGGAATATGAAGTAGTATATTTAAGAGGAATATGAAGTAGTATGTTTAATAAGAAGTTGAAGTAGTATGTTTAAGAGGAATATGAAGTAGTATGTTTAAGAGGAATATGAAGTAGTATGTTTAAGAGAAATATGAAGTAGTATGTTTAAGAGGAATATGAAGTAGCATGTTTAAGAGGAATATGAAGTTGTATGTTTAAGAGGAATATGAAGTAGTATGTTTAAGAGTAATATAAAGTAGTATGTTTAAGAGGAATATGAAGTAGTATGTTTAAGAGGAATATGAAGTAGTATGTTTAAGAGGAATATGAAGTTGTATGTTTAAGAGGAATAAGAAGTAGTATACTAAAGAGGAATATGAAGTAGTATATTTAAGAGGAATATGAAATAGTATGTTTAAGAGGAATATGAAGTAGTATATTTAAGAGGATATGAAGTATTATGCTTAAGAGGAATATGAAGTAGTATGTTTAAGAGGAATATGAAGTAGTATGTTGAAGAGGAATATGAAGTACTATGTTTAAGAGGAATATGAAGTAGTATGTTTAAGAGGAATATGAAGTATTTTATTTAAGAGGAATATGAAGTAGTATATTTAAGAGGAATATGAAGTAGTATGTTTAAGAGGAATATGAAGTAGCATGTTTAAGAGGACTATGCAGCAGTATATTTAAGAGGAATATGAAGTAGTATATTTAAGAGGAATATGAAGTAGTATGCTTAAGAGGAATATGAAATAGTATATTTAAGAGGAATATGAAGTAGTATATTTAAGAGGAATATGAAGTTATATGTTTAAGAGGAATATGAAGTAGTATGTTTAAGAGGAATATGAAGTAGTATGTTTAAGAGGAATATGCAGCAATATATTTAAGAGGAATATGAAGTAGTATATTTAAGAGGAATATGAAGTAGTATGCTTAAGAGGAATATGAAGTAGTATAATTAAGAGGAATATGAAGTAGTATGTTTAAGATGAATATGAAGAAGTATGTTTAAGAGGAATATGAAGTAGTATGTTTAAGAGGAATATGAAGTAGTATGTTTAAGAGGAATATGAAGTGGTATATTTAAGAGGAATATGAAGTAGAATATTTAAGAGGAATATGAAGTAGTATGTTTAAGAGGAATATGAAGTAATATTTTTAAGAGGAATATGAAGTAGTATGTTTAAGAGGAATATGGAGAAGTATGGTTAAGAGGAATATGAAGTAGTATGTTTAAGAGGAATATGAAGTAGTATGCTAAAGAGGAATATGAAGTAGTATATTTAAGAGCAATATGAAGTAGTATATTTAAGAGGAATATGAAGTAGTATATTTAAGAGGAATATGAAGTAATATGTTAAAGAGGAATATGAAGTAGTATACTTAAGAGGAATATAAAGTAGTATGCTTAAGATGAATATGAAGTAGTATGTTTAAGAGCAATATGAAGTAGTACGTTTAAGAGGAATATGAAGTAGTATGTTTAAGAGGAATATGAAATAGAATGTTTAAGAGGAATATGAAGTAGTATAATTAAGAGGAATATGAAGTAGTATATTTAAGAGGAATATGAAGTAGTATGTTTAATAAGAATTTGAAGTAGTATGTTTAAGAGGAATATGAAGTAGTATGTTTAAGAGGAATATGAAGTAGTATGTTTAAGAGAAATATGAAGTAGTATGTTTAAGAGGAATATGAAGTAGCATGTTTAAGAGGAATAAGAAGTAGTATACTAAAGAGGAATATGAAGTAGTATATTTAAGAGGAATATGAAATAGTATGTTTAAGAGGAATATGAAGTAGTATATTTAAGAGGATATGAAGTATTATGCTTAAGAGGAATATGAAGTAGTATGTTTAAGAGGAATATGAAGTAGTATGTTGTAGAGGAATATGAAGTACTATGTTTAAGAGGAATATGAAGTAGTATGTTTAAGAGGAATATGAAGTATTTTATTTAAGAGGAATATGAAGTAGTATATTTAAGAGGAATATGAAGTAGTATGTTTAAGAGGAATATGAAGTAGTATGTTTAAGAGGACTATGCAGCAGTATATTTAAGAGGAATATGAAGTAGTATATTTAAGTGGAATATGAAGTAGTATGCTTAAGAGGAATATGAAATAGTATATTTAAGAGGAATATGAAGTAGTATATTTAAGAGGAATATGAAGTTGTTTGTTTAAGAGGAATATGAAGTAGTATGTTTAAGAGGAATATGAAGTAGTATGTTTAAGAGGAATATGAAGTAGTATGTTTAAGAGGAATATGAAGTAGTATGTTTAAGAGGAATATGAAGTGGTATATTTAAGAGGAATATGAAGTAGAATATTTAAGAGGAATATGAAGTAGTATGTTTAAGAGGAATATGAAGTAGTATGTGTAAGGGGAATATGGAGTAGTATGTTTAAGAGGAAAATAAGTAGTATGTTTAAGAGGAATATGAAGTAGTATGTTTAAGAGGAAAATGAAGTAGTATGTTTTAGAGTAAGATGAAGTGGTATGTTTAAGAGGAATATGAAGTAGTATGTTTAAAAGGAATATGAAGTAGTATATTTAAGAGCAATATGAAGTAGTATGTTTAAGAGGAATATGAAGTAGTATGCTTAAGAGGAATATGAAGTAGTATGTTTAAGAGGAATATGAAGTAGTATTTTTAAGAGGAATATGAAGTAATATGTTTAAGAGGAATATGAAGTAGTATGTTTAAGAGGAATATGAAGTAGTATGTTTAAGAGGAATATGAAGTAGTATGTTTAAGAGGAATATGAAGTAGTATGTTGAAGAGGAATATGAAGTTCTATGTTTAAGAGGAATATGAAGTAGTATGTTTAAGAGGAATATGAAGTAGCATGTTTAAGAGGAATATGAAGTTGTATGTTTAAGAGGAATATGAAGTAGTATGTTTAAGTGTAATATGAAGTAGTATGTTTAAGAGGAATATGAAGTAGTATGTTTAAGAGGAATATGAAGTAGTATGTTTAAGACGAATATGAAGTAGTATGTTTAAGAGGAATGAGAAGTAGTATACTAAAGAGGAATATGAAGTAGTATATTTAAGAGGAATAAGAAATAGTATGTTTAAGAGGAATATGAAGTAGTATATTTAAGAGGATATGAAGTAACAATGCTTAAGAGGAATATGAAGTAGTATGTTTAAGAGGAATATGAAGTAGTATGTTGAAGAGGAATATGAAGTACTATGTTTAAGAGGAATATGAAGTAGTATGTTTAAGAGGATTATGAAGTATTTTATTTAAGAGGAATATGAAGTAGTATATTTAAGAGGAATATGAAGTAGTATGTTTAAGTGGAATATGAAGTAGTATATTTAAGAGGAATATGCAGCAGTATATTTAAGAGGAATATGAAGTAGTATATTTAAGAGGAATATGAAGTAGTATGCTTAAGAGGAATATGAAATAGTATATTTAAGAGGAATATGAAGTAGTATATTTAAGAGGAATATGAAGTTGTATGTTTAAGAGGAATATGACGTAGTATGTTTAAGAGGAATATGAAGTAGTATGTTTAAGAGGAATATGCAGCAGTATATTTAAGAGGAATATGAAGTAGTATATTTAAGAGGAATATGAAGTAGTATGCTTAAGAGGAATATGAAGTAGTATAATTAAGAGGAATATGAAGTAGTATGTTTAAGAGGAATATGAAGAAGTATGTTTAAGAGGAATATGAAGTAGTATGTTTAAGAGGAATATGAAGTAGTATGTTTAAGAGGAATATGAAGTAGTATATTTAAGAGGAATATGAAGTATTATGTATAAGGGGAATATGAAGTAGTATGTTTAAGAGGAAAATGAAGTAGTATGTTTAAGAGGAATATGAAGTAGTATGTTTAAGAGGATAATGAAGTAGTATGTTTTAGAGTAAGATGAAGTGGTATGTTTAAGAGGAATATGAAGTAGTATGTTTAAAAGGAATATGAAATAGTATATTTAAGAGCAATATGAAGTAGTATGTTTTAGAGGAATATGAAGTAGTATGCTTAAGAGGAATATGAAGTAGTATGTTTAAGGGGAATTTGAAGTAGGATGTTTAAGAGGAATATGAAGTAGTATGTTTAAGAGGAATATGAAGTAGTATGTTTAAGAGGAATATGAAGTAGTATGTTGAAGAGGAATATGAAGTTCTATGTTTAATAGGAATATGAAATAGTATGTTTAAGAGGAATATGAAGTAGTATATTTAAGAAGAATATGAAGTATTATGCTTAAGAGGTATATGAAGTAGTATGTTTAAGAGGAATATGAAGTAGTATGTTTAAGGGGAATTTGAAGTAGTATGCTTAAGAGGAATATGAAGTAGTATGTTTAAGAGGAATATGAAGTAGTATGTTTAAGAGGAATATGAAGTAGTATGTTTAAGAGGAATATGAAGTAGCATGTTTAAGAGGAATATGAAGTTCTATGTTTAAGAGGAATATGAAATAGTATGTTTAAGAGGAATATGAAATAGTATATTTAAGAGGAATATGAAGTATTATGCTTAAGAGGAATATGAAGTAGTATGTTTAAGAGGAATATGAAGTAGTATGTTGAAGAGGAAAATGAAGTAGTATGTTTAAGAGGAATATGAAGTAGTACGTTTAAGAAGAATATGAAGTAGTATGTTTTAGAGTAATATGAAGTGGTACCTTTAAGAGGAATATGAAATAGTAGGTTTTAGAGGAATATGAAGTAGTATATTTAAGAGGAATATGAAGTATTATGCTTAAGAGGAATATGAAGTAGTATGTTTGAGAGGAATATGAAGTAGTATGTTGAAGAGGAATATGAAGTTCTATGTTTAAGAGGAATATGAAGTAGAATGTTTAAGAGGAATATGAAGTATTATATTTAAGAGAAATATGAAGTAGTATATTTAAGAGGAATATGAAATAGTATGTTTAAGAGGAATATGAAATAGTATGTTTAAGATGAATTAGCAGCAGTATATTTAAGAGGAATATAAAGTGGTATATTTAAGAGGAATATGAAGTAGTATGCTTAAGAGGAATATGAAATAGTATATTTAAGAGGAATATGAAGTAGTATATTTAAGAGGAATATGAAGTTGTATGTTTAAGAGGAATATGAAGTAGTATGTTTAAGAGGAATATGAAGTAGTATGTTTAAGAGGAATATGAAGTAATATGTTTAAGAGGAATATGAAGTAGTATGTTTAAGAGGAATATGAAGTAGTATGTTCAAGAGGAATATTAAGTAGTATGTTTAAGAGGATATGAAGTAATCTGTTTAAGAGGAATATGAAGTAGTATGTTTAAGAGGAATATGAAGTAGTATGCTTAAGAGGAATATAACGTAGTATGCTTAAGAGGAATATGAAGTAGTATTTTTAAGAGGAATATGACGTAGTATATTTAAGAGGAATATGAAGAAGTATGTTTAAGAGGAATATGAAGTAGTATGTTTAAGAGGAATATGCAGTAGTATATTTAAGAGGAATTTGAAGTAGTATATTTAAGATGAATATGAAATAGTATGTTTAAGAAGAATATGAAGTACTATGTTTAAGAAGAATATGAAGTAGTATGTTTACGAGGAATATGAAGTAGTAGATTTAAGAGGAATGTGAAGTAGTATATTTAAGAGCAATATGAAGTGGTATATTCAAGAGGAATATGAAGTAATATGTTTAAGAGGAATATGAAGTAGTATATTTAAGAGGAATATGAAGTAGTATGTTTAAGAGGAATATGAAGTAGTATGTATAAGAGTAATATGGAGTAGTATGTTTAAGAGGAATATAAAGTAGTGTGTTTAAGAGGAATATGAAGTAGTATATTTAAGAGAAATATGATGTAGTATGTTTAAGAAAAATATGAAGTAGTATATTTAAGAGGAATATGAAGTAGTGTGCTTAAGAGGAATATGAAGTAGTATGTTTAAGAGGAATATGAAGTAGTATGTTTAAGAGGAATATGAAGTAGTATGTTTAAGACGAATATGAAGTAGTATATTTAAGAGGAATATGAAGTAGTATATTTAAGAGGAATATGAAGTAGTATGTTTAAGAAGAATATGAAGTAGTATGTTTAGGAGGAAAATGAAGTAGTATGTTTAAGAGGAATATGAAGTAGTATGTTTAAAAGGAATATGAAGTAGTATGTTTTAGAGTAATATGAAGTGGTACGTTTAAGATGAATATGGAGTAGTATGTTTAAAAGGAATATGAAGTCGTATATTTAAGAGCAATATGAAGGATTATGTTTAAGAGGAATATGAAGTAGTATGTTTAAGAGGAATATGAAGTAGTATGTTTAAAAGGAATATAAGGTAGTATGTTTAAGAGGAATATAAAGTAATATGTTTAAGAGGAGTATGAAGTAGTATGTTTAAGAGGAATATGGAGTTGTGTGTTTAAGAGGAATATGAAGTAGTATGTTTAAGAGGAATAAGTAGTAGTATATTTAAGAGGAATATGAAGTAGTATATTTAAGAGGAATATGAAATAGTATGTTTGAGAGGAATATGAAGTAGTATATTTAAGAGGAATATGAAGTAGTATGTCTAAGAGGAATATGAAGTGGTATGGTTAAGAGGAATATGAAGAAGTATGTTTGAGAGGAATATGAAATAGTATGTTAAAGAGGAATATGAAGTAGTATTTTTAAGAGGAATATGAAGTAGTATGTTTAAGAGGAATATGAAGTGGTATATTTAAGAGGAATATGAAGTAGTATGTTTAAGAGGAATATGAAGTAGTATGCTTAAGAGGAATATGAAGTAGTATGTTTAAGAAAACTGTGAAGTAGTATGTTTAAGAGGAATATAAAGTAGTATGTTTAAGAGGAATATGAAGTAGTACGAGGGTCGTTCAATAAGTCCATAGAAAAAGATGGAAAAAATTGTTTTTTAAAAAAAAAAATTTATTTTTCAACATAATCTCCTTTTAACTCTATACTCTTTCTCAACCGTTTTTCCAAAATTTTTATCCCGTCCAAAAAATAGGATTCCCGAAGTTCTGCAAAATACTCATCCGTTTGAGCAATGACGGCCTCGTTGGAAGTGAACCGTCGTCCGCCAAGCCATTTCTTTAGATTGGAGAAAAGAAAATAGTCACTCGGGGCCAAATCTGGTGAATAATGGGATTCTGCAATAATTCCATTCTCAATTCTACAATTTTGGCCATGGAAACAGCGCAGGTGTGCACACGCGCATTGTCCTGATGCAAGAGAATTTTTTTCTTCTTCAGATGGAGGCGTTTCTCTTTGATTTCCTCGCTCAACTGTTGCAATAACGACGCGTAATACGCTCCTGTTATTGTTTTTCCTTTTTCCAAGTAATCGATAAAAATGATGCCTGCGAATTCCAAAAGACCGTGGCCATCACCTTGCCGGCCGTATAGCCTCAGTGTCCACTAGTCTCAGTGTCCACTACACGATTGCGCTTATTCTCCTCTGAGAGCAAACAAGGCCCCATCTTGCCGAAATTTTTTCACAGACAATTTTTCATGCAAAATTGAAGCGACTGTACCTTGTGATATATCCGTGGCCTCAACTAATTCGCGCACTTTAATTCGCCGATTGTTCAAAATCAGATCGTGGATTTTGTCGATGATTTCAGGAGTAAACACCTCAACTGGACGTCCTGAATGATGTTCATCTTTTGTGGATGAACGGCCACGTTAAAATTCATTCACCCAATTGTAAACCGTCGCAAATAAACGTGCAGATGTGCCATGAACTGCATCCAACTCGGCTTTGATTTCTTTCGGGCTTAAGCCTTTCAAATGGAGATGTTTGATGATAGCCCTAAGCTCGCTTTTTTCCATTGTTATGCACAAATAAATGTCGTTAACTTTAATCGACGATAGAAATTGACCTACGCTATGGATCGAGCTAAAATGTTGACAGCTTTCCTGTCGATAATAATACTTACAAAAAAATTTTATCGAAGGACTTATTGAACGACCCTCGTACTTCTTATTTCTCTTAAATATACTACTTCATATTCCTCCTGAATATACTACTGCATATTCCTCTTAAATATACTACTTTATATTCCTCTTTAATATACTACTTCATATTACTCTTAAATATACTACTTCATATTCCTCTCAAATATACTACTTCATATTCTTCTTAATTATAATACTTAATATTCCTCTTAAATATACTACAATACTTCATATTCCTCTTAAATATACTACTTCATATTCCTCTTAAATATACTACTGCATATTTCTCTTAAATATACTACTGTATATTCCTCTTAAATATACTACTGTATATTCCTCTGAAATATACTACTTCATATTCCTCTTAAATATACTACTGCATATTCCTCTTAAATATACTACTTCATATTCCTCTTAAATGTACTACTGCATATTCCTCTTAAATATACTACTGCATATTCCTCTTAAGTATACTACTTCATATTCCTCTTAAAAATACTACTTCATATTGCTCTTAAATATACTACTATATATTCCTCTTAAATATAATATTTAATATACCTCTTAAATATAATACTTAATATTCCTCTTAAATATAATACTTAATAGTCCTCTTAAATATTCTACTGCATATTCCTCTTAAATATACTACTTCATATTCCTCTTAAATATACTACTTCATTATCCTCTTAAATATACTACTTCATATGCCTCTTAAATATACTACTGCATATTCTTCTTAAATATACTACTTCATATTCCTCTTAAATATACTACTTCATATTCTTTTTAAATATACTACTGCATATTCCTCTTAAATATACTACTTCATATGGCTCTTAAATATAATATTTATATTCCTCTTAAATCCAATACTTAATATTTCTCTTAAATATACTTCTTCATATTCCTCTTAAATATACTACTTTATATTCCTCTTAAATATACGACTGCATATTCCTTTTAAATATACTACTTCATATTTCTCTTAGATATACTACTGCATATTAACCTTAAATATACTACTTCATATTTCTCTTAAATATACTACTTCATATTCCTCTTAAATATACTACTTTATATTCCTCTTAAATATACTACTGCATATTTCTCTTAAATATACTACTTCATATTCCTCTTAAATATACTACTTCATATTACTTTTAAATATACTACTTCATATTCCTCTCAAATATACTACTTCATATTCCTCTTAAATATAATACTTTATATTCCTCTTAAATATACTACAATACTTCATATTCCTCTTAAATATACTACTTCATATTCCTCTTAAATATACTACTGCATATTCCTCTTAAATATACCACTTCATATTCCTCTTAAATATACTACTTCATATTACTCTTATATATACTACTTCATATTCCTCTCAAATATACTACTTCATATTCTTCTTAAATATAATACGTAATATTCCTCTTAAATATACTACAATACTTCATATTCCTCTTAAATATACTACTTCATATTCCTCTTAAATATACTACTGCATATTCCTCTTAAATATACTACTGCATATTCCTCTTAAATATACTACTGCATATTCCTCTTAAATAAACTACTTCATATTCCTCTTAAATATACTACTGCATATTCCTCTGAAATATACTATTTCATATTCCTCTTAAATGAACTACTGCATATTCCTCTTAAATATACTACATCATATTCCTCTTTAATATAAATTTCTTATTCCTCTTAAATATACTACTTCATATTCCTCTTAAATATACTTCTTCATATTCCTCTTAAATATACTACTGCATATTCCTCTTATATATACTACTTCATATTCCTCTTAAATATACTACTTCATATTGCTCTTAAATATACTACTATATATTCCTCTAAAATATAATACTTAATATTCCTCTTAAATATAATACTTAATATTCCTCTTAAATATAATACTTAATATTCCTCTTAAATATACTACTGCATATTCCTCTTAAATATACTACTTTATATTCCTCTTAATTATACTACCTCATTATCCTCTTCAATATACTACTTCATATGCCTCTTAAATATACTTCTGCATATTCATCTTAAATATACTACTGCATATGGCTCTTAAATATAATACTTAATATTCCTCTTAAATATAATACTTAATATTTCTCTTAAATATACTACTTCATATTCCTCTTAAATATACTACTTCATATTCCTCTTAAATATACTACTGCATATTCCTTTTAAATATACTACCTCATATTTCTCTTAAATATACTACTGCATATTAATCTTAAATAGTATACTACTTCATATTCTTTTTAAATATACTACTGCATATTCCTCTTAGATATACTACTGCATATGGCTCTTAAATATAATACTTAATATTCCTCTTAAATATATTACTTAATATTTCTCTTAAATATACTACTTCATATTCCTCTTAAATATACTACTTCATATTCCTCTTAAATATACTACTGCATATTCCTTTTAAATATACTACCTCATATTTCTCTTAAATATACTACTGCATATTAATCTTAAATATACTACTTCATATTCCTCTTAAATATACTACTTCATATTCCTCTTAAATATACTACTTCATATTACTCTTAAATATACTACTTCATATTCCTCTCAAATATACTACTTCATATTCCTCTTATATATAATACTTAATATTCCTCTTAAATATACTACAATACTTCATATTCCTCTTAAATATACTACTTCATATTCCTCTTAAATATACTACTGCATATTCCTCTCAAATATACTACTTCATATTCCTCTTAAATATAATACTTAATATTCCCCTTAAATATACTACAATACTTCAAATCCTCTTAAATATACTACTTCATATTCCTCTTAAATATACCACTGCATATTCCTCTTAAATATACTACTGCATATTCCTCTTAAATATACTACTGCATATACCTTTTAAATATACTACTTCATATTCCTCTTAAATATACTACTGCATATTCCTCTTAAATATACTACTTCATATTCCTCTTAAATGTACTACTATATATTCCTCTTAAATATACTACTGCATATTCCCCTTAAATATACTACATCATATTCCTCTTAAATATAAACTTCTTATTCCTCTTAAATATACTAATTCATATTCCTCTTAAATATACTTCTTCATATTCTTCTTAAATATAATACTGCATATTCCTCTTAAATATACTACTTCATATTCCTCTTAAATGTACTACTGCATATTCCTCTTAAATATACTACTGCATATTACTCTTAAATATACTACTTCATATTCCTCTCAAATATACTACTTCATATTCCTCTTAAATATAATACTTAATATTCCTCTTAAATATACTACAATACTTCATATTCCTCTTAAATATACTATTTCATATTCCTCTTAAATATACTACTGCATATTCCTCTTAAATATACTACTTCATATTCCTCTTAAATATACTACTTCATATTATTCTTAAATATACTTCTTCATATTCCTCTCAAATATACTACTTCATGCTCCTCTTAAATATACTACTTCATATTCCTCTCAAATATACTTCTTCATATTCCCCTTAAATATAATACTTAATATTCCTCTTAAATATACTACAATACTTCATA
Organism: Atherix ibis; assembly: GCA_958298945.1. NCBI lineage: Eukaryota > Metazoa > Arthropoda > Insecta > Diptera > Athericidae > Atherix > Atherix ibis. The sequence goes on from CATQJD010000111.1 coordinate 1,196,940, forward strand.
TTCCTCTTAAATATACTACTTCATATTCCTCTTAAATATACTACTGCATATTCCTCTTAAATATACTACTGCATATTCCTCTTAAACATACTACTGCATATTCCTCTTAAATATACTACTTCATATTCCTTTTAAATATACTACTGCATATTCCTCTTAAATATACTACTTCATATTCCTCTTAAATGTACTACTGCATATTCCTCTTAAATATACTACTGCATATTCCTCTTAAATATACTACATCATATTCCTCTTAAATATAAACTTCTTATTCCTCTTAAATGTACAACTTCATATTGCTCTTAAATATACTACTATATATTCCTCTTAAATATAATACTTAATATTCCTCTTAAATATAATACTTCATATTCCTCTTAAATATAATACTTAATATTCCTCTTAAATATACTACTGGATATTCCTCTTAAATATACTACTTCATATTCCTCTTAAATATACTACTTCATTATCCTCTCCAATATACTACTTCATATGCCTCTTAAATATACTACTGCATATTCATCTTAAATATACTACTTCATATTCCTCTTAAATATACTACTTCATATTCCTCTTAAATATACTACAATACTTCATATTCCTCTTAAATATACTACTTTATATTCCTCTTAAATATACTACTGCATATTCCTCTTAAATATACTACTTCATATTCCTCTTAAATAAACTACTTCATATTACGCTTAAATATACTACTTCATATTCCTCTTAAATATACTACTTCATATTCCTCTTAAATATAATACTTAATATTCCTCTTAAATATACTACAATACTTCATATTCCTCTTAAATATACTACTTCATATTCCTCTAAAATATACTACTGCATAATCCTCTTATATATACTACTGCATATTCCTCTTAAATATACTACTGCATATTCCTCTTAAATATACTACTTCATATTCCTCTTAAATATACTACTGCATATTTCTCTTAAATATACTACTTCATATTCCTCTTAAATGTAATACTGCATATTCCTCTTAAATATACTACTGCATATTCCTCTTAAATATACTACATCATATTCCTCTTATATATAAACTTCTTATTCCTCTTAAATATACAAATTCATATTCCTCTTAAATATACTTCTTCATATTCCTCTTAAATATAATACTGCATATTCCTCTTAAATATACTACTTCATATTCCTCTTAAATGTACTACTGCATATTCCTCTTAAATATACTACTGCATATTCCTCTTAAATATACTCCATCATATTCCTCTTAAATATAAACTTCTTATTCCTCTTAAATATACTACTTCATATTTCTCTTAAATATTCTTCTTATTATTCCTCTTAAATATACTACTGCATATTCCTCTTAAATGTACGATTTCATATTTCTCTGAAATATACTACTTCATATTCCTCTCAAATATACTACTTCATATTCCTCTAAAATATGATACTTAATATTCCTCTTAAATATACAACAATACTTCATATTCCTCTTAAATATACTACTTCATATTCCTCTTATATATACTACTGCATATTCCTCTTAAATATACTATTTCATATTCCTCTTAAATATACTACTTCATATTACTCTTAAATATACTACTTCACATTCCTCTCAAATATACTACTTTATATTCCTCTTAAATATAATACTTAATATTCCTCTTAAATATACTACAATACTTCATATTCCTCTTAAATATACTACTTCATATTCCTCTTAAATATACTACTGCATATTCCTCTTAAATATACTACTGCATATTCCTCATAAATATACTACTGCATATTCCTCTTAAATATACTACTTCATATTCCTCTTAAATATACTTCTTCATATTCCTCTTAAATATACGACTGCATATTCCTCTCAAATATACTACTTCATATTCCTCTTAAATATACTACTTCATATTCCTCTTAAATATACTACAAACTTCATATACCTCTTAAATATACTACTTCATATTCCTCTTAAATATACTACTGCATATTCCTCTTAAATATACTACTGCATATTCCTCATAAATATACTACTGCATATTCCTCTTAAATATACTACTGCATATGGCTCTTAAATATAATACTTAATATTCCTCTTAAATATAATACTTAATATTTCTCTTAAATATACTACTTCATATTCCTCTTAAATATACTACTTCATATTCCTCTTAAATATACTACTGCATATTGCTTTTAAATATACTACCTCATATTTCTCTTAAATATACTACTGCATATTAATCTTAAATATACTACTTCATATTCCTCTTAAATATACTACTTCATATTCCTCTTAAATATACTACTTCATATTCATTTCAAATATACTACTGCATATTAATCTTAAATATACTACTGCATATTCCTCTTAAATAAACTACTTCATATTCCTCTTAAATATACTACTTCATATTAATCTTAAATATACTACTTCATATTCCTCTCAAATATACTTTTTCATATTCCTCTTAAATATAATACTTAATATTCCTCTTAAATATACTACAATACTTCATATTCCTCTTAAATATACTACTTCATATTCCTCTTAAATATACTACTGCATATTCCTCTCAAATATACTACTTCATATTCCTCTTAAATATAATACTTAATATTCCCCTTAAATATACTACAATACTTCATATTCCTCTTAAATATACTACTTCATATTCCTCTTAAATATACTACTGCATATTCCTCTTAAATATACTACTGCATATTCCTCTTAAATATACTACTTCATATTCCTCTTAAATATACTACTGCATATTTCTCTTAAATATACTACTTCATATTCCTCTTAAATGTAATACTGCATATTCCTCTTAAATATACTACTGCATATTCCTCTTAAATATACTACATCATATTCCTCTTATATATAAACTTCTTATTCCTCTTAAATATACAAATTCATATTCCTCTTAAATATACTTCTTCATATTCCTCTTAAATATAATACTGCATATTCCTCTTAAATATACTGCTTCATATTCCTCTTAAATGTACTACTGCATATTCCTCTTAAATATACTACTGCATATTCCTCTTAAATATACTCCATCATATTCCTCTTAAATATAAACTTCTTATTCCTCTTAAATATACTACTTCATATTTCTCTTAAATATACTTCTTATTATTCCTCTTAAATATACTACTGCATATTCCTCTTAAATGTACGATTTCATATTTCTCTGAAATATACTACTTCATATTCCTCTCAAATATACTACTTCATATTCCTCTAAAATATGATACTTAATATTCCTCTTAAATATACAACAATACTTCATATTCCTCTTAAATATACTACTTCATATTCCTCTTATATATACTACTGCATATTCCTCGTAAATATACTATTTCATATTCCTCTTAAATATACTACTTCATATTACTCTTAAATATACTACTTCACATTCCTCTCAAATATACTACTTTATATTCCTCTTAAATATAATACTTAATATTCCTCTTAAATATACTACAATACTTCATATTCTTCTTAAATATACTACTTAATATTCCTCTTAAATATACTATTGCATATTCCTCTTAAATATACTACTGCATATTCCTCATAAATATACTACTGCATATTCCTCTTAAATATACTACTTCATATTCCTCTTAAATATACTTCTTCATATTCCTCTTAAATATACTACTGCATATTCCTCTCAAATATACTACTTCATAATCCTCTTAAATATACTACTTCATATTCCTCTTAAATATACTACAATACTTCATATACCTCTTAAATATACTACTTCATATTCCTCTTAAATATACTACTGCATATTCCTCTTAAATATACTACTGCATATTCCTCTCAAATATACTACTGCATATTGCTTTTAAATATACTACCTCATATTTCTCTTAAATATACTACTGCATATTAATCTTAAATATACTACTTCATATTCCTCTTAAATATACTACTTCATATTCCTCTTAAATATACTACTTCATATTCATTTTAAATATACTACTGCATATTAATCTTAAATATACTACTGCATATTCCTCTTAAATAAACTACTTCATATTCCTCTTAAATATACTACTTCATATTAATCTTAAATATACTACTTCATATTCCTCTCAAATATACTACTTCATATTCCTCTTTAATATAATACTTAATATTCCTCTTAAATATACTACAATACTTCATATTCCTCTTAAATATACTACTTCATATTCCTCTTAAATATACTACTGCATATTCCTCTCAAATATACTACTTCATATTCCTCTTAAATATAATACTTAATATTCCCCTTAAATATACTACAATACTTCATATTCCTCTTAAATATACTACTTTATATTCCTCTTAAATATACTACTGCATATTCCTCTTAAATATACTACTGCATATTCCTCTTAAATATACTACTGCATATACCTCTTAAATATACTACTTCATATTCCTCTTAAATATACTACTGCATATTCCTCTTAAATATACTACTTCATATTCCTCTTAAATGTACTACTGTATATTCCTCTTAAATATACTACTGCATATTCCCCTTAAATATACTACATCATATTCCTCTTAAATATAAACTTCTTATTCCTCTTAAATATACTACTTCATATTACTCTTAATTATACTTCTTCATATTCCTCTTAAATATAATACTGCATATTCCTCTTAAATATACTACTTCATATTCCTCTTAAATGTACTACTGCATATTCCTCTTAAATATACTACTGCATATTACTCTTAAATATACTACTTCATATTCCTCTCAAATATTCTACTTCATAATCCTCTTAAATATAATACTTAATATTCCGCTTAAATATACTACAATACTTCATATTCCTCTTAAATATACTACTTCATATTCCTCTTAAATATACTACTGCATATTCCTCTTAAATATACTACTTCATATTCCTCTTAAATATACTACTTCATATTATTCTTAAATATACTTCTTCATATTCCTCTCAAATATACTACTTCATGTTCCTCTTAAATATACTACTTCATATTCCTCTCAAATATACTTCTTCATATTGCCCTTAAATATAATACTTAATATTCCTCTTAAATATACTATAATACTTCATATTCCTCTTAAATATACTACTTCATATTCCTCTTAAATATACTACTGCATATTCCTCTTAAATATACTACTGCATATTCCTCTTAAATATACTACTGGATATTCCTCTTAAATATACTACTTCATATTCCTTTTAAATATACTACTGCATATTCCTCTTAAATATACTACTTCATATTCCTCTTAAATGTACTACTGCATATTCCTCTTAAATATACTACTGCATATTCCTCCTAAATATACTACACCATATTCCTCTTAAATATAAACTTCTTATTCCTCTTAAATGTACTACTTCATATTGCTTTTAAATATACTACTATATATTCCTCTTAAACATAATACTTAATATTCCTCTTAAATATAATACTTCATATTCCTCTTAAATATAATACTTAATATTCCTCTTAATTATACTACTGGATATTTCTCTTAAATATACTACTGCATATTCATCTTAAATATACTACTTTATATTCCTCTTAAATATACTACTTCATATTCCTCTCAAATATACTACAATACTTCATATTCCTCTTAAATATACTACTTCATATTCCTCTTAAATATACTACTGCATATTCCTCTCAAATATACTACTTCATATTCCTCTTAAATATAATAATTAATATTCCCCTTAAATATACTACAATACTTCATATTCCTCTTAAATATACTACTTCATATTCCTCTTAAATATACTACTGCATATTCCTCTTAAATATACTACTGCATATTCCTCTTAAATATACTACTGCATATACCTTTTAAATATACTACTTCATATTCCTCTTAAATATACTACTGCATATTCCTCTTAAATATACTACTTCATATTCCTCTTAAATGTACTACTATATATTCCTCTTAAATATACTACTGCATATTCCCCTTAAATATTCTACATCATATTCCTCTTAAATATAAACTTCTTATTCCTCTTAAATATACTAATTCATATTCCTCTTAAATATACTTCTTCATATTCCTCTTAAATATAATACTGCATATTCCTCTTAAATATACTACTTCATATTCCTCTTAAATGTACTACTGCATATTCCTCTTAAATATACTACTGCATATTACTCTTAAATATACTACTTCATATTCCTCTCAAATATACTACTTCATATTCCTCTTAAATATAATACTTAATATTCCTCTTAATTATACTACAATACTTCATATTCCTCTTAAATATACTACTTCATATTCCTCTTAAATATACTACTGCATATTACTCTTAAATATACTACTTCATATTCCTCTTAAATATACTACTTCATATTATTCTTAAATATACTTCTTCATATTCCTCTCAAATATACTACTTCATGCTCCTCTTAAATATACTACTTCATATTCCTCTCAAATATACTTCTTCATATTCCCCTTAAATATAATACTTAATATTCCTCTTAAATATACTACAATACTTCATATTCCTCTTAAATATACTACTTCATATTCCTCTTAAATATACTACTGCATATTCCTCTTAAATATACTACTGCATATTCCTCTTAAATATACTACTGCATATTCCTCTTAAATATACTACTTCATATTCCTTTTAAATATACTACTGCATATTCCTCTTAAATATACTACTTCATATTCCTCTTAAATGTACTACTGCATATTCCTCTTAAATATACTACTGCATATTCCTCTTAAATATACTACATCATATTCCTCTTAAATATAAACTTCTTATTCCTCTTAAATGTACTACTTCATATTGCTCTTAAATATACTACTATATATTCCTCTTATATATAATACTTAATATTCCTCTTAAATATAATACTTCATATTCCTCTTAAATATAATACTTAATATTCCTCTTAAATATACTACTGGATATTCCTCTTAAATATACTACTTCATATTCCTCTTAAATATACTATTTCATTATCCTCTCCAATATACTACTTCATATGCCTCTTAAATATACTACTGCATATTCATCTTAAATATACTACTTCATATTCCTCTTAAATATACTACTTCATATTCCTCTTAAATATACTACAATACTTCATATTCCTCTTAAATATACTACTTTATATTCCTCTTAAATATACTACTGCATATTCCTCTTAAATATACTACTTCATATTCCTCTTAAATAAACTACTTCATATTACCCTTAAATATACTACTTCATATTCCTCTCAAATATACTACTTCATATTCCTCTTAAATATAATACTTAATATTCCTCTTAAATATACTACAATACTTCATATTCCTCTTAAATATACTACTTCATATTCCTCTAAAATATACTACTGCATAATCCTCTTATATATACTACTGCATATTCCTCTTAAATATACTACTGCATATTCCTCTTAAATATACTACTGCATATTCCTCTTAAATATACTACTGCATATTCCTCTTAAATATACTACATCATATTCCTCTTAAATATAAACTTCTTATTCCTCTTAAATGTACTACTTCATATTGCTCTTAAATATACTACTATATATTCCTCTTATATATAATACTTAATATTCCTCTTAAATATAATACTTCATATTCCTCTTAAATATAATACTTAATATTCCTCTTAAATATACTACTGGATATTCCTCTTAAATATACTACTTCATATTCCTCTTAAATATACTATTTCATTATCCTCTCCAATATACTACTTCATATGCCTTTTAAATATACTACTGCATATTCATCTTAAATATACTACTTCATATTCCTCTTAAATATACTACTTCATATTCCTCTTAAATATACTACAATACTTCATATTCCTCTTAAATATACTACTTTATATTCCTCTTAAATATACTACTGCATATTCCTCTTAAATATACTACTTCATATTCCTCTTAAATAAACTACTTCATATTACCCTTAAATATACTACTTCATATTCCTCTCAAATATACTACTTCATATTCCTCTTAAATATAATACTTAATATTCCTCTTAAATATACTACAATACTTCATATTCCTCTTAAATATACTACTTCATATTCCTCTAAAATATACTACTGCATAATCCTCTTATATATACTACTGCATATTCCTCTTATATATAAACTTCTTATTCCTTTTAAATATACAACTTCATATTCCTCTTAAATATACTTCTTCATATTCCTCTTAAATATAATACTACATATTCCTCTTAAATATACTACTTCATATTCCTCTTAAATGTACTACTGCATATTCCTCTTAAATATACTACTGCATATTCCTCTTAAATATACTCCATCATATTCCTCTTAAATATAAACTTCTTATTCCTCTTAAACATACTGCTTCATATTTCTCTTAAATATACTTCTTATTATTCCTCTTAAATATACTACTGCATATTCCTCTTAAATGTACGATTTCATATTTCTCTGAAATATACTACTACATATTCCTCTCAAATATACTACTTCATATTCCTCTAAAATATGATACTTAATATTCCTCTTAAATATACAACAATACTTCATATTCCTCTTAAATATACTACTTCATATTCCTCTTATATATACTACTGCATATTCCTCTTAAATATACTATTTCATATTCCTCTTAAATATACTACTTCATATTACTCTTAAATATACTACTTCACATTCCTCTCAAATATACTACTTTATATTCCTCTTAAATATAATACTTAATATTCCTCTTAAATATACTACAATACTTCATATTCCTCTTAAATATACTACTTCATATTCCTCTTAAATATACTACTGCATATTCCTCTTAAATATACTACTGCATATTCCTCATAAATATACTACTGCATATTCCTTTTAAATATACTACTTCATATTCCTCTTAAATATACTTCTTCATATTCCTCTTAAATTTACTACTGCATAATCCTCTCAAATATACTACTTCATATTCCTCTTAAATATACAACTTCATATTCCTCTTAAATATACTACAATACTTCATATACCTCTTAAATATACTACTTCATATTCCTCTTAAATATACTACTGCATATTCCTCTTAAATATACTACTGCATATTCCTCATAAATATACTACTGCATATTCCTCTTAAATATACTACTGCATATGGCTCTTAAATATAATACTTAATATTCCTCTTAAATATAATACTTAATATTTCTCTTAAATATACTACTTCATATTCCTCTTAAATATACTACTTCATATTCCTCTTAAATATACTACTGCATATTGCTTTTAAATATACTACCTCATATTTCTCTTAAATATACTACTGCATATTAATCTTAAATATACTACTTCATATTCCTCTTAAATATACTACTTCATATTCCTCTTAAATATACTACTTCATATTCCTCTCAAATATACTTCTTCATATTCCCCTTAAATATAATACTTAATATTCCTCTTAAATATACTACAATACTTCATATTCCTCTTAAATATACTACTTCATATTCCTCTTAAATATACTACTGCATATTCCTCTTAAATATACTACTGCATATTCCTCTTAAATATACTACTGCATATTCCTCTTAAATATACTACTTCATATTCCTTTTAAATATACTACTGCATATTCCTCTTAAATATACTACTTCATATTCCTCTTAAATGTACTACTGCATATTCCTCTTAAATATACTACTGCATATTCCTCTTAAATATACTACATCATATTCCTCTTAAATATAAACTTCTTATTCCTCTTAAATGTACTACTTCAAATTGTTTTTAAATATACTACTATATATTCCTCTTAAATATAATACTTAATATTCCTCTTAAATATAATACTTTATATTGCTGTTAAAAATACTACTTCATATTCCTTTTAAATATACTACTTCATATTCCTCTTAAATATACTTCTTCATATTCCTCTTAAATTTACTACTGCATAATCCTCTCAAATATACTACTTCATATTCCTCTTAAATATACAACTTCATATTCCTCTTAAATATACTACAATACTTCATATACCTCTTAAATATACTACTTCATATTCCTCTTAAATATACTACTGCATATTCCTCTTAAATATACTACTGCATATTCCTCATAAATATACTACTGCATATTCCTCTTAAATATACTACTGCATATGGCTCTTAAATATAATACTTAATATTCCTCTTAAATATAATACTTAATATTTCTCTTAAATATACTACTTCATATTCCTCTTAAATATACTACTTCATATTCCTCTTAAATATACTACTGCATATTGCTTTTAAATATACTACCTCATATTTCTCTTAAATATACTACTGCATATTAATCTTAAATATACTACTTCATATTCCTCTTAAATATACTACTTCATATTCCTCTTAAATATACTACTTCATATGCATTTTAAATATACTACTGCATATTAATCTTAAATATACTACTGCATATTCCTCTTAAATAAACTACTTCATATTCCTCTTAAATATACTACTTCATATTACTCTTAAATATACTACTTCATATTCCTCTCCAATATACTACTTCATATTCCTCTTAAATATAATACTTTATATTCCTCTTAAATATACTACAATACTTCATATTCCTCTTAAATACACTACTTCATGTTCCTCTTAAATATACTACTGCATATTCCTCTCAAATATACTACTTCATATTCCTCTTAAATATAATACTTAATATTCCCCTTAAATATACTACAATACTTCATATTCCTCTTAAATATACTACTTCATATTCCTCTTAAATATACTACTGCATATTCCTCTTAAATATACTACCGCATATTCCTCTTAAATATACTACTGCATATACCTCTTAAATATACTACTTCATATTCCTCTTAAATATACTACTGCATATTCCTCTTAAATATACTACTTCATATTCCTCTTAAATGTGCTACTGTATATTCCTCTTAAATATACTACTGCATATTCCCCTTAAATATACTACATCATATTCCTCTTAAATATAAACTTCTTATTCCTCTTAAATATACTACTTCATATTACTCTTAATTATACTTCTTCATATTCCTCTTAAATATAATACTGCATATTCCTCTTAAATATACTACTTCATATTCCTCTTAAATGTACTACTGCATATTCCTCTTAAATATACTACTGCATATTACTCTTAAATATACTACTTCACATTCCTCTCAAATATTCTACTTCATATTCCTCTTAAATATAATACTTAATATTCCTCTTAAATATACTACAATACTTCATAATCCTCTTAAATATACTACTTCATATTCCTCTTAAATATACTACTGCATATTCCTCTTAAATATACTACTTCATATTCCTCTTAAATATACTACTTCATATTATTCTTAAATATACTTCTTCATATTCCTCTCAAATATACTACTTCATGTTCCTCTTAAATATACTACTTCATATTCCTCTCAAATATACTTCTTCATATTCCCCTTAAATATAATACTTAATATTCCTCTTAAATATACTACAATACTTCATATTCCTCTTAAATATACTACTTCATATTCCTCTTAAATATACTACTGCATATTCCTCTTAAATATACTACTGCATATTCCTCTTAAATATACTACTGCATATTCCTCTTAAATATACTACTTCATATTCCTTTTAAATATACTACTGCATATTCCTCTTAAATATACTACTTCATATTCCTCTTAAATGTACTACTGCATATTCCTCTTAAATATACTACTGCATATTCCTCTTAAATATACTACATCATATTCCTCTTAAATATAAACTTCTTATTCCTCTTAAATGTACTACTTCATATTGCTTTTAAATATACTACTATATATTCCTCTTAAATATAATACTTAATATTCCTCTTAAATATAATACTTCATATTCCTCTTAAATATAATACTTAATATTCCTCTTAAATATACTACTGGATATTCCTTTTAAATATACTACTTCATATTCCTCTTAAATATACTACTTCATTATCCTCTTCAATATACTACTTCATATGCCTCTTAAATATACTACTGCATATTCATCTTAAATATACTACTTCATATTCCTCTTAAATATACTGCTTCATATTCCTCTTAAATATACTACAATACTTCATATTCCTCTTAAATATACTACTTCATATTCCTCTTAAATATATTACTGCATATTCCTCTTAAATATACTACTTCATATTCCTCTTAAATAAACTACTTCATATTACCCTTAAATATACTACTTCATATTCCTCTCAAATATACTACTTCATATTCCTCTTAAATATAATACTTAATATTCCTCTTAAATATACTACAATACTTCATATTTCTCTTAAATATACTACTTCATATTCCTCTAAAATATACTACTGCATAATCCTCTTATATATACTACTGCATATTCCTCTTAAATATACTACTGTATATTCCTCTTAAATATACTACTTCATATTCCTCTTAAATATACTACTGCATATTTCTCTTAAATATACTACTTCATATTCCTCTTAAATGTACTACTGCGTATTCCTTTTAAATATACTACTGCATATTCCTCTTAAATATACAACATCATATTCCTCTTATATATAAACTTCTTATTCCTCTTAAATATACAACTTCATATTCCTCTTAAATATACTTCTTCATATTCCTCTTAAATATAATACTGCATATTCCTCTTAAATATACTACTTCATATTCCTCTTAAATGTACTACTGCATATTCCTCTTAAATATACTACTGCATATTCCTCTTAAATATACTACATCATATTCCTCTTAAATATAAATTTCTTATTCCTCTTAAATATACTTCTTCATATTTCTCTTAAATATACTTCTTATTATTCCTCTTAAATATACTACTGCATTATCCTCTTAAATGTACTATTTCATATTTCTCTTAAATATACTACTTCATATTCCTCTCAAATATACTACTTCATATTCCTCTTAAATATGATACTTAATATTCCTCTTAAATATACAACAATACTTCATATTCCTCTTAAATATACTACTTCATATTCCTCTTATATATACTACTGCATATTCCTCTTAAATATACTACTTCATATTCCTCTTAAATATACTACTTCATATTACTCTTAAATATACTACTTCACATTCCTCTCAAATATACTACTTTATATTCCTCTTAAATATAATACTTAATATTCCTCTTAAATATACTACAATACTTCATATTCCTCTTAAATATACTACTGCATATTCCTCATAAATATACTACTGCATATTCCCCTTAAATATACTACTTCATATTCCTCTTAAATGTACTTCTTCATATTACTCTTAAATATACTACTATATATTCCTCTTAAATATAATGCTTAATATTCCTCTTAAATATAATACTTTATATTCCTCTTAAATATACTACTTAATATTCCTCTTAAATATACTACTGCATATTCCTCTTAAATATACCACTTCATATTTCTCTTAAATATATTACTTCATTATATTCTTCAATATACTACTGCGTATACCTTTTAAATATACTACTGCATATTCCTTTTAAATATAATACTTCATATTCCTCTTAAATATACTACTTCATATTCCTTTTAAATATACTACTGCATATTCCTCTTAAATATACTACTTCATATGGCTCTTAAATATAATACTTAATATTCCTCTTAAATATAATACTTAATATTCCTCTTAAATATACTACTTCATATTCCTCTTAAATATACTACGTCATATTCCTCTTAAATATACTACTGCATATTCCTTTTAAATATACTACTTCATATTTCTCTTAAATATACTACTTTATATTAATCTTAAATATACTACTTCATATTCCTCTTAAATATACTACTTCATATTCCTCTTAAATATACTACTTCATATTCCTCTTAAATATACTACATCATATTCCTCTTAAATATACTACTGCATATTCCTCTTAAATATACTACATCATATTCCTCTTAAATATAAACTTCTTATTTCTCTTAAATATACTACTTCATATTCCTCTTAAATATACTTTTTCATATTCCTCTTAAATATACTACTGCATATTCCTCTTAAATATACTACTTCATATTCCTCTTAAATATACTACTGCATATTCCTCTTAAATATACTACTTCATATTCCTCTTAAATATAATACTGCATATTCCTCTTAAATATACTACTTCATATTCCTCTCAAATATACTACTTCAATTTCCTCTTAAATATAATACTTAATATTCCTCTTAAATATACTACTTCATATTCCTCTTAAATATACTACTGCATATTCCTTTTAAATATACTACTGCATATTCCTCTTAAATATACTACTGCATATTCCACTTAAATATACTACTTCATATTCCTCTTAAATATACTACTGTATATTCCTCTTAAATATACTACTTCATATTCCTCTTAAATGTACTACTGCATATTCCTCTTAAATATACTACTGCATATTCCTCTTAAATATACTACATCATATTCCTCTTAAATATAAACTTCTTATTCCTCTTAAATATACTACTTCATATTCCTCTTAAATATACTTCATCATATTCCTCTTAAATATACTACTGCATATTCCTCTCAAATATACTACTTCATATTCCTCTTAAAAATACTACTTCATATTGCTCTTAAATATACTACTATATATTCCTCTTAAATATAATACTTAATATTCCTCTTAAATATAATACTTAATATTCCTCTTAAATATAATACTTAATATTCCTCTTAAATATACTACTGGATATTCCTCTTATATATACCACTTCATATTCCTCTTAAATATACTACTTCATTATCTTCTTCAATATACTACTGCATATGCCTCTTAAATATACTACTGCATATTCCTCTTAAATATACTACTTCATATTCCTCTTAAATATACTACTTCATATTCCTTTTAAATATACTACTGCATATTCCTCTTAAATATACTACTTGATATGGCTCTTAAATATAATACTTAATATTCTCTTAAATATAATACTTAATATTCCTCTTAAATATACTACTTCATATTTCTCTTAAATATACTACTTCATATTCCTCTTAAATATACTACTGCATATTCCTTTTAAATATACTACTTCATATTTCTCTTAAATATACTACTGCATATTAATCTTAAATATACTACTTCATATTCCTCTTAAATATAGTACTTCATATTCCTCTTAAATACACTACTTCATATTCCTCTTAAATATACTACTGTATATTCCTCTTAAATATACTACTTCATATTCCTCTTAAATATACTACTTAATATTACTCTTAAATATACTATTTCATATTCCTCTCAAATATACTACTTCATATTCCTCTTAAATATAATACTTAATATTCCTCTTAAATATACTACAATACTTCATATTCCTCTTAAATATACTACTTCATATTCCTCTTAAATATACTACTGCATATTCCTCTTAAATATACTACAGCATATTCCTCTTAAATATACTACTGCATATTCCTCTTAAATATACTACTTCATATTCCTCTTAAATATGCTACTGCATATTCCTCTTAAATATACTACTTCATATTCCTCTTAAATGTACTACTTCATATTCCTCTTAAACATACTACTTCATATTTCTCTTAAACATGCTACTTCATATTCCTCTTAAACATACTACTTCATATTCCTCTCAAATATACTACTTCATATTGCTCTTAAACATACTACTTCATATTCCTCTTAAACATACTACTTCATATTCCTCTTAAACATACTACTTTATATTCCTCTTAAATATACTACTTCATATTTCTCTTAAACATACTACTTCATATTCCTCTTAAATATACTACTGCATATTCCTCTTAAATATACTACTTCATATTCCTCTATAATATACTACTTCATATTCCTCTTAAACATACTACTTCATATTCCTCTTAAATATACTACTTCATATTCCTCTAAAACATACTACTTCATATTCCTCTTAAACATACTACTTCATATTGCTGTTAAAAATACTACTTCATATTCCTCTTAAATATACTACTTCATATGCCTCTTAAACATACTACTTCATATTCCTCTTAAACATACTACTTCATATTCCTCTTAAATATACTACTTCATATTCCTCTTAAACATACTACTTCATATTACTCTTAAATATACTACTTCATATTCCTCTTAAACATTCTACTTTATATTCCTCTTATACTACCTCAAATTCCTCTTAAACATACTACTTTATAATCTTCTTAAATACACTACTTCATATTTCTTTTAACTATACTACTTCATATTCCTCTCAAACATACTACTTCATATTCCTCTTAAACATACTACTTCATATTCCTCTTAACCATACCACTTCATATTCCTCTTAAACTTTCTACTGCATATTCCTCTTAAATATACTACTTCATATTCCTCTTAAACATACTACTTCATATTCCTCTTAAACATACTACTTCATATTCCTCTTAAACATATTACTTCATATTCCTCTTAAATATACTACTTCATATTTTTCTTAAACATACTACTTCATATTCCTCTTAAACATACTACTTCATATTCCTCTTAAACATACTCCTTCATATTCTTCTTAAACACACTACTTCATATTCCTCTTAAACATTCTACTGCGTATTCCTCTTAAATATACTACTTCATATTCTTCTTTAACATACCACTTCATATTCCTCTTAAACATACTACTTCATATTCCTCTTAAACATATAATATAATATTCTTCTTAAATATACTACTTCATATTCCTCTTAAACATACTCCTTCATATTCTTCTTAAACACACTACTTCATATTCCTCTTAAACATTCTACTGCATATTCCTCTTAAACATACTACTTCATATTCCTCTTAAACATACCACTTCATATTCCTCTTAAATTTACTACTTCATATTCCTCTTAAACATACTACTTCATATTCCTCTTAAACATACTACTTCATATTCCTCTTAAACATACTACTTCATATTCCTCTTAAACATACTACTTCATATTCCTCTTAAACATACTACTTCATATTCCTCTTAAAAATATAATATAATATTCTTCTTAAATATACTACTTCATATTCCTCTTAAACATACTCCTTCATATTCTTCTTAAACACACTACTTCATATTCCTTTTAAACATACTACTTCATATTCCTCTTGAACATACTACTTCATATTAATCTTAAACATACTACTTCATATTCCTCTTAAACATACTACTTCATATGCCTCTTACACATACTACTTCATATTTCTCTTAAACATAATACTTCATATTCCTCTTAAACATACTACTTCATATTCTTCTTAAACATACTACTTCATATTCCTCTAAAACATACTACTTCATATTTCTCTTAAACATACTACTTCATATGCCTCTTAAACATACTACTTCATATTCCTCTTAAACTAAAACCTTCAGATTCCTCTTAAACATACTACTTCATATTCCTCTTAAACATACTACTTCATATTCCTCTTAAACATACTACTTCATTTTCCTCTTAAACATACTACTTCATATTCCTCTTAAACATACTACTTCATATTCCTTTTAAACATACTACTTCATATAACTCTTAAACATACTACTTCATATTCCTCTTAAACATACTACTTCATAATCCTCTTAAACATTCTACTTCATATTCCTCTTAAACATACTACTTCATATTCCTCTTAAACATACTACTTCATATTCCTCTTAAACATACTACTTCATATTCCTCTTAAACATACTACTTCATATTCCTCTTAAACATATTACTTCATATTCCTCTTAAATATACTACTTCATATTTTTCTTAAACATACTACTTCATATTCCTCTTAAACATACTACTTCATATTCCTCTTAAACATACTACTTCATATTCCTCTTAAACATACTACTTCATATTCCTCTTAAACATACTACTTCATATTCCTCTTAAACATATTACTTCATATTCCTCTTAAATATACTACTTCATATTTTTCTTAAACATACTACTTCATATTCCTCTTAAACATACTACTTCATATTCCTCTTAAACATACTACTTCATATTCCTCTTAAACATACTACTTCATATTCCTCTTAAACATACTACTTCATATTCCTCTTAAACATATAATATAATATTCTTCTTAAATATACTACTTCATATTCCTCTTAAACATACTCCTTCATATTCTTCTTAAACACACTACTTCATATTCCTCTTAAACATTCTACTGCATATTCCTCTTAAATATACTACTTCATATTCTTCTTTAACATACTACTTCATATTCCTCTTAAACATACTACTTCATATTCCTCTTAAACATACCACTTCATATTCCTCTTAAATATACTACTTCATATTCCTCTTAAACATTCTACTTCATATTCCTCTTAAACATACTACTTCATATTCCTCTTAAACATACTACTTCATATTCCTCTTAAACATACTACTTCATATTCCTCTTAAACATACTACTTCATATTCCTCTTAAAAATATAATATAATATTCTTCTTAAATATACTACTTCATATTCCTCTTAAACATACTCCTTCATATTCTTCTTAAACACACTACTTCATATTCCTTTTAAACATACTACTTCATATTCCTCTTAAACATACTACTTCATATTAATCTTAAACATACTACTTCATATTTCTCTTAAACATACTGCTTCATATGCCTCTTACACATACTACTTCATATTCCTCTTAAACATAATACTTCATATTCCTCTTAAACATACTACTTCATATTCTTCTTAAACATACTACTTCATATTCCTCTAAAACATACTACTTCATATTTCTCTTAAACATACTACTTCATATGCCTCTTAAACATACTACTTCATATTCCTCTTAAACTAAAACCTTCAGATTCCTCTTAAACATACTACTTCATATTCCTCTTAAACATACTACTTCATATTCCTCTTAAACATACTACTTCATTTTCCTCTTAAACATACTACTTCATATTCCTCTTAAACATACTACTTCATATTCCTCTAAAACATACTACTTCATATTCCTCTTAAACATACTACTTCATATTCAATTTAAACATACTATTTCATATTATTCTTAAATATACTACTTCATATTCCTCTTAAATATACTACTACCTATTCCTCTTAAATATACTACTTCATATTCCTCTTAAACATACTACTTCATATTCCTCTTAAACATACTACTTCATATTCCTCTTAAATATACTACTTCATATTCCTCTTAAACATACTACTACATATTCCTCTTAAACATACTACTCATATTCCTCTTAAATATACTACTTCATATTCCTCTTAAACATACTACTTCATATTCCTTTTAAATATATTACTTCATATTCCTCTTAAACATACTACTTCATATTCCTCTTATACTACTTCATATTCCTCTTAAACATACTACTTTATATTCTTCTTAAATATACTACTTCATATTCCTTTTAAAAATACTACTTCATATTCCTCTTAAACATACTACTTCATATTCCTCTTAAACATACCACTTCATATTCCTCTTAAACATACTACTTCATATTCCTCTTAAACATTCTACTGCATATTCCTCTTAAACATACTACTTCATATTCCTCTTAAACATACTACTTCATATTACCCTTAAACATAGTACTTCATATCCCTCTTAAACATATTACTTCATATTCTTCTTAAATATAGTACTTCATATTCTTCTTAAACATACTACTTCATATTCCTCTTAAACGTACTACTTCATATTCCTCTTAAACATACTACTTCATATTCCTCTTAAACATACTACTTCATATTCCTCTTAAACATACTACTTCATATTCCTCTTAAACATACTACATAATATTCTTCTTAAATATACTACTTCATATTCCTCTTAAACATACTCCTTCATATTCCTCTTTAACATACTAATTCATATTCCTCTTAAACATTCTACTGCATATTCCACTTAAATATACTACTTCATATTCCTCTTTAACATACTACTTCATATTCCTCTTAAGCATACTACTTCATATTCCTCTTCAACATACTACTTTATATTCCTCTTAAATATACTACTTCATATTCCTTTTAAATATACTACTTCATATTACTCTTAAACATACTACTTCATATTCCTCTTAAACATACTACTTCATATTCCTCTTAAACATACTACTTCATATAACTCTTAAACATACTACTTCATATTCCTCTTAAACATACTACTTCATATTCCTCTTAAATATACTACTTTATATTCCTTTTAAATATATTACTTCATATTCCTCTTAAACATTCTACTTAATATTCCTCTTATACTACTTTATATTCCTCTTAAACATACTACTTTATATTTTTCTTAAATATACTACTTCATATTCCTTTTAAATATACTACTTCATATTCCTCTTAAACATACTACTTCATATTCCTCTTAAACATACCACTTCATATTCCTCATAAACATACTACTTCATATTCCTCTTAAACATATTACTTCATATTCTTCTTAAATATAGTACTTCATATTCTTCTTAAACATACAACTTCATATTCCTCTTAAACATACTACTTCAAATTCCTCTTACACATACTACTTCATATTCCTCTTAAACATAATACTTCATATTCCTCTTAAACATACTACTTCATATTCCTCTTAAAAATACTACTTCATATTCCTCTTAAACATACTACTTCATATTCCTCTTAAACATACTACTTCATATTAATCTTAAACATACTACTTCATATTCCTCTTAAACATACTACTTCATGTGCCTCTTAAACATTCTACCTATATTCCTCTTTAACATACTACTTCATATTCCTCTTAAGCATACTACTTCATATTCCTCTTCAACATACTACTTTATATTCCTCTTAAATATACTACTTCATATTCCTTTTAAATATACTACTTCATATTACTCTTAAACATACTACTTCATATTCCACTTAAACATACTACTTCATATTCCTCTTAAACATACTACTTCATATAACTCTTAAACATACTACTTCATATTCCTCTTAAACATACTACTTCATATTCCTCTTAAATATACTACTTTATATTCCTTTTAAATATATTACTTCATATTCCTCTTAAAATTTCTACTTAATATTCCTCTTATACTACTTCATATTCCTCTTAAACATACTACTTTATATTTTTCTTAAATATACTACTTCATATTCCTTTTAAATATACTACTTCATATTCCTCTTAAACATACTACTTCATATTCCTCTTAAACATACCACTTCATATTCCTCTTAAACATACTACTTCATATTCCTCTTAAACATTCTACTGCATATTTCTCTTAAACATACTACTTCATATTCCTCTTAAACATACTACTTCATATTACCCTTAAACATAGTACTTCATATTCCTCTTAAACATATTACTTCATATTCTTCTTAAATATAGTACTTCATATTCTTCTTAAACATACAACTTCATATTCCTCTTAAACATACAACTTCAAATTCCTCTTAAACATACTACTTCATATTCCTCTTAAACATAATACTTCATATTCCTCTTAAACATACTACTTCATATTCCTCTTAAAAATACTACTTCATATTCCTCTTAAACATACTACTTCATATTCCTCTTAAACATACTACTTCATATTAATCTTAAACATACTACTTCATATTCCTCTTAAACATACTTCTTCATGTGCCTCTTAAACATTCTACCTATATTCCTCTTAAACATACTACTTCATATTCCTCTTAAACATACTACTTCATATTCCTCTTAAACATACTACTTCATATTCCTCTTAAACATACTACTTCATATTCCTCTTAAACATACAACTTCATATTCCTCTTAAACATACTACCTATATTACTCTTAAACATACTACTTCATATTCCTCTTAAACATACTACTTCATATTCCTCTTAAACATACTACTTCATATTCCTCTTAAACATACAACTTCATATTCCTCTTAAACATACTACTTCATATTCCACTTAAACATACTACTTCATATTCCTCTTTATTATACTACTTCATATTCCTCTTAAACATACTACTTCATATTCCTCTTAAATATACTACTTCATATTCCTCTTAAATATACTACTTCATATTCCTCCTAAACATACTACTTCATATTTCTCTTAAAAATATTACTTCATATTCCTCTTAAACATACTACTTCATATTCCTCTTAAACAAACTACTTCATATTCCTCTTAAACATACTACTTCATATTAATTTTAAATATACTACTTCATATTACTCTTAAACATACTACTTCATATTCCTCTTAAACATACTACTTCATATTCCTCTTAAATATACTACTGGATATTCCTCTTATATATACCACTTCATATTCCTCTTAAATATACTACTTCATTATCTTCTTCAATATACTACTGCATATGTTTCTTAAATATACTACTGCATATTCCTCTTAAATATACTACTTCATATTCCTCTTAAATATACTACTTCATATTCCTTTTAAATATACTACTGCATATTCCTCTTTAACATACTACTTCATATTCCTCTTAAGCATACTACTTCATATTCCTCTTCAACATACTACTTCATATTCCTCTAAAATATACTGCTTCATATTTCTCTTAAACATACTACTTCATATTCCTCTTAAATATACTACTGCATATTTCTCTTAAATATACTACTTCATATTCCTCTATAATATACTACTTCATATTCCTCTTAAACATACTACTTCATATTCCTCTTAAATATACTACTTCATATTCCTCTAAAACATATTACTTCATATTCCTCTTAAACATACTACTTCATATTGCTGTTAAAAATACTACTTCATATTCCTCTTAAACATTTTACTTCATATTACTCTTAAATATAATACTTCATATTCCTCTTAAATATTCTACTGCATATTCCTCTTTAATATACTACTGCATATTCCTTTTAAATATACTACTTCATATTTCTCTTAAATATACTACTGCATATTAATCTTAAATATACTACTTCATATTCCTCTTAAATATACTACTTCATATTCCTCTTAAATACACTACTTCATATTTCTCTTAAATATACAACTGTATATTCCTCTTAAATATACTACTTCATATTCCTCTTAAATATACTACTTCATATATCTCTTAAATATACTATTTCATATTCCTCTCAAATATACTACTTCATATTCCTCTTAAATATAATACTTAATATTCCTCTTAAATATAATACTTAATATTACTCTTAAATATACTACTTCATATTTCTCTTAAATATACTACTTCATATTCCTCTTTAATATACTACTGCATATTCCTTTTAAATATACTACTTCATATTTCTCTTAAATATACTACTGCATATTAATCTTAAATATACTACTTCATATTCCTCTTAAATATACTACTTCATATTCCTCTTAAATACACTACTTCATATTTCTCTTAAATATACAACTGTATATTCCTCTTAAATATACTACTTCATATTCCTCTTAAATATACTACTTCATATATCTCTTAAATATACTATTTCATATTCCTCTCAAATATACTACTTCATATTCCTCTTAAATATAATACTTAATATTCCTCTTAAATATACTACAATACTTCATATTCCTCTTAAATATACTACTTCATATTCCTCTTAAATATACTACTGCATATTCCTCTTAAATATACTACAGCATATTCCTCTTAAATATAATACTGCATATTACTCTTAAATATACTTCTTCATATTCCTCTTAAATATACTACTGCATATTCCTCTTAAATATACTACTTCATATTCCTCTTAAATGTACTACTTCATATTCCTCTTAAACATACTACTTCATATTCCTCTTAAACATGCTACTTCATATTCCTCTTAAACATACTACTTCATATTCCTCTCAAATATACTACTTCATATTCCTCTTAAACATACTAATTCATATTCCTCTTAAACATACTACTTCATATTCCTCTTAAACATACTACTTCATATTCCTCTAAAATATACTGCTTCATATTTCTCTTAAACATACTACTTCATATTCCTCTTAAATATACTACTGCATATTTCTCTTAAATATACTACTTCATATTCCTCTATAATATACTACTTCATATTCCTCTTAAACATACTACTTCATATTCCTCTTAAATATACTACTTCATATTCCTCTAAAACATATTACTTCATATTCCTCTTAAACATACTACTTCATATTGCTGTTAAAAATACTACTTCATATTCCTCTTAAACATTTTACTTCATATTACTCTTAAATATAATACTTCATATTCCTCTTAAATATTCTACTGCATATTCCTCTTAAATATACTACTTCATATTCCTCTTAAACATACTACTTCATATTCTTCTTGAACATACTACTTCATATTCCTCTTAAACATACTACTTCATATTCCTCTAAAACAAACTACTTCATATTCCTCTCAAATATACTACTTCATATGCCTCTTAAACATACTACTTCATATTCCTCTTAAACATACTACTTCATATTCCTCTTAAATATACTACTTCATATTCCTCTTAAACATACTACTTCATATTACTCTTAAATATACTACTTCATATTCCTCTTAAACATTCTACTTTATATTCCTCTTATACTACCTCAAATTCCTCATAAACATACTACTTTATAATCTTCTTAAATATACTACTTCATATTTCTTTTAAATGTACTACTTCATATTCCTCTTAAGCATACTACTTTATATTCCTCTTAAATATACTACTTCATATTCCTTTTAAATATACTACTTCATATTCCTCTTTAACATACTACTTCATATTCCTCTTAAGCATACTACTTCATATTCCTCTTCAACATACTACTTTATATTCCTCTTAAATATACTACTTCATATTCCTTTTAAATATACTACTTCATATTACTCTTAAACATACTACTTCATATTCCTCTTAAATATACTACTTTATATTCCTTTTAAATATATTACTTCATATTCCTCTTAAGCATTCTACTTAATATTCCTCTTATACTACTTCATATTCCTCTTAAACATACTACTTTATATTTTTCTTAAATATACTACTTCATATTCCTTTTAAATATACTACTTCATATTCCTCTTAAACATACTACTTCATATTCCTCTTAAACATACTACTTCATATTACCCTTAAACATAGTACTTCATATTCCTCTTAAACATATTACTTCATATTCTTCTTAAATATAGTACTTCATATTCTTCTTAAACATACAACTTCATATTCCTCTTAAACATACTACTTCAAATTCCTCTTAAACATACTACTTCATATTCCTCTTAAACATAATACTTCATATTTCTCTTAAACATACTACTTCATATTCCTCTTAAAAATACTACTTCATATTCCTCTTAAACATACTACTTCATATTCCTCTTAAACATACTACTTCATATTAATCTTAAACATACTACTTCATATTCCTCTTAAACATACTACTTCATGTGCCTCTTAAACATTCTACCTATATTCCTCTTAAACATACTACTTCATATTCCTCTTAAACATACTACTTCATATTCCTCTTAAACATAATACTTCATATTCCTCTTAAACATACTACTTCATATTCCTCTTAAACATACAACTTCATATTCCTCTTAAACATACTACCTATATTCCTCTTAAACATACTACTTCATATTCCTCTTAAACATACTACTTCATATTCCTCTTAAACATACTACTTCATATTCCTCTTAAACATACAACTTCATATTCCTCTTAAACATACTACTTCATATTCCACTTAAACATAATACTTCATATTCCTCTTTATTATACTACTTCATATTCCTCTTAAACATACTACTTCATATTTCTCTTAAACATACTACTTCATATTCCTCTTAAACATACTACTGCATATTCCTCAAAAATATACTACTTCATATTCCTTTTAAACATACTACTTCATATTCCTCTTAAATATACTACTTCATATTCCTCTTAAATATACTACTTCATATTCCTCCTAAACATACTACTTCATATTTCTCTTAAAAATATTACTTCATATTCCTCTTAAACATACTACTTCATATTCCTCTTAAACATACTACTTCATATTCCTCTTAAACATACTACTTCATATTCCTTTTAAATATACTACTTCATATTACTCTTAAACATACTACTTCATATTCCTCTTAAACATACTACTTCATATTCCTCTTAAATATACTACTGGATATTCCTCTTTTATATACCACTTCATATTCCTCTTAAATATACTACTTCATTATCTTCTTCAATATACTACTGCATATGTCTCTTAAATATACTACTGCATATTCCTCTTAAATATACTACTTCATATTCCTCTTAAATATACTACTTCATATTCCTTTTAAATATACTACTGCATATTCCTCTTAAATATACTACTTCATATGGCTCTTAAATATAATACTTAATATTCCTCTTAAATATAATACTTAATATTCCTCTTAAATATACTACTTCATATTTCTCTTAAATATACTACTTCATATTCCTCTTAAATATACTACTGCATATTCCTTTTAAATATACTACTTCATATTTCTCTTAAATATACTACTGCATACTAATCTTAAATATACTACTTCATATTCCTCTTAAATATACTACTTCATATTCCTCTTAAATACACTACTTCATATTCCTCTTAAATATACTACTGTATATTCCTCTTAAATATACTACTTCATATCCCTCTTAAATATACTACTTCATATTACTCTTAAATATACTATTTCATATTCCTCTCAAATATACTACTTCATATTCCTCTTAAATATAATACTTAATATTCCTCTTAAATATACTACAATACTTCATATTCCTCTTAAATATACTACTTCATATTCCTCTTAAATATACTACTGCATATTCCTCTTAAATATCCTACAGCATATTCCTCTTAAATATAATACTGCATATTCCTCTTAAATATACTACTTCATATTCCTCTTAAATATACTACTGCATATTCCTCTTAAATATACTACTTCATATTCCTCTTAAATGTACTACTTCATATTCCTCTTAAACATACTACTTCATATTCCTCTTAAACATGCTACTTCATATTCCTCTTAAACATACTACTTCATATTCCTCTCAAATATACTACTTCATATTCCTCTTAAACATACTACTTCATATTCCTCTTAAACATACTACTTCATATTCCTCTTAAACATACTACTTCATATTCCTCTTAAATATACTACTTCATATTTCTCTTAAACATACTACTTCATATTCCTCTTAAATATACTACTGCATATTCCTCTTAAATTTACTACTTCATATTCCTCTATAATATACTACTTCATATTCCTCTTAAACATACTGCTTCATATTCCTCTTAAATATACTACTTCATATTCCTCTAAAACATATTACTTCATATTCCTCTTAAACATACTACTTCATATTGCTGTTAAAAATACTACTTCATATTCCTCTTAAACATACTACTTCATATTACTCTTAAATATAATACTTCATATTCCTCTTAAATATTCTACTGCATATTCCTCTTAAATATACTACTTCATATTCCTCTTAAACATACTACTTCATATTCTTCTTGAACATACTACTTCATATTCCTCTTAAACATACTACTTCATATTCCTCTAAAACAAACTACTTCATATTCCTCTTAAATATACTACTTCATATGCCTCTTAAACATACTACTTCATATTCCTCTTAAACATACTACTTCATATTCCTCTTAAATATACTACTTCATATTCCTCTTAAACATACTACTTCATATTACTCTTAAATATACTACTTCATATTCCTCTTAAACATTCTACTTTATATTCCTCTTATACTACCTCAAATTCCTCATAAACATACTACTTTATAATCTTCTTAAATATACTACTTCATATTTCTTTTAAATGTACTACTTCATATTCCTCTCAAACATACTACTTCATATTCCTCTTAAACATACTACTTCATATTCCTCTTAAACATACCACTTCATATTCCTCTTAAACATTCTACTGCATATTCCTCTTAAATATACTACTTCATATTCCTCTTAAACATACTACTTCATATTCCTCTTAAACATACTACTTCATATTCCTCTTAAACATATTACTTCATATTCCTCTTAAATATACTACTTCATATTTTTCTTAAACATACTACTTCATATTCCTCTTAAACATACTACTTCATATTCCTCTTAAACATACCACTTCATATTCCTCTTAAACATTCTACTGCATATTCCTCTTAAATATACTACTTCATATTCCTCTTAAACATACTACTTCATATTCCTCTTAAACATACTACTTCATATTCCTCTTAAACATACTACTTCATATTCCTCTTAAACATATAATATAATATTCTTCTTAAATATACTACTTCATATTCCTCTTAAACATACTCCTTCATATTCCTCTTAAACACACTACTTCATATTCCTCTTAAACATTCTACTGCATATTCCTCTTAAATATACTACTTCATATTCTTCTTAAACATACTACTTCATATTCCTCTTAAACATACTACTTCATATTCCTCTTAAACATACCACTTCATATTCCTCTTAAATATACTACTTCATATTCCTCTTAAACATACTACTTCATATTCCTCTTAAACATAATAATTCATATTCCTCTTAAACATACTACTTCATATTCCTTTTAAACATACTACTTCATATTCCTCTTAAACATACTACTTCATATTAATCTTAAACATACTACTTCATATTCCTCTTAAACATACTACTTCATATGCCTCTTACACATACTACTTCATATTCCTCTTAAACATAATACTTCATATTCCTCTTAAACATACTACTTCATATTCTTCTTAAACATACTACTTCATATTCCTCTAAAACATACTACTTCATATTTCTCTTAAACATACTACTTCATATGCCTCTTAAACATACTACTTCATATTCCTCTTAAACTAAAACCTTCATATTCCTCTTAAACACACTACTTCATATTCCTCTTAAACATACTACTTCATATTCCTCTTAAACATACTACTTCATATTCCTCTTAAACATAATACTTCATATTCCTCTTAAACATACTACTTCATATTCCTTATAAATATACTACTTCATATAACTCTTAAACATACTACTTCATATTCCTCTTAAACATACTACTTCATAATCCTCTTAAACATACTACTTCATATTCCTCTTAAAGATACTACTTCATATTCATCTTAAACATACTACTTCATATTCCTCTTAAACATACTACTTAGTATTCCTCTCAAATATACTACTTAATATTCCTCTTAAACATACTACTTCATATTCCTCTTAAACATACTACTTCATATCACCCTTAAACATACTACTTCATATTCCTCTTAAATATACTACTTCATATTTCTCTTAAACATACTACTTCATATTCCTCTTAAATATACTACTGCATATTCCTCTTAAATTTACTACTTCATATTCCTCTATAATATACTACTTCATATTCCTCTTAAACATACTGCTTCATATTCCTCTTAAATATACTACTTCATATTCCTCTAAAACATATTACTTCATATTCCTCTTAAACATACTACTTCATATTGCTGTTAAAAATACTACTTCATATTCCTCTTAAACATACTACTTCATATTACTCTTAAATATAATACTTCATATTCCTCTTAAATATTCTACTGCATATTCCTCTTAAATATACTACTTCATATTCCTCTTAAACATACTACTTCATATTCTTCTTGAACATACTACTTCATATTCCTCTTAAACATACTACTTCATATTCCTCTAAAACAAACTACTTCATATTCCTCTTAAATATACTACTTCATATGCCTCTTAAACATACTACTTCATATTCCTCTTAAACATACTACTTCATATTCCTCTTAAATATACTACTTCATATTCCTCTTAAACATACTACTTCATATTACTCTTAAATATACTACTTCATATTCCTCTTAAACATTCTACTTTATATTCCTCTTATACTACCTCAAATTCCTCATAAACATACTACTTTATAATCTTCTTAAATATACTACTTCATATTTCTTTTAAATGTACTACTTCATATTCCTCTCAAACATACTACTTCATATTCCTCTTAAACATACTACTTCATATTCCTCTTAAACATACCACTTCATATTCCTCTTAAACATTCTACTGCATATTCCTCTTAAATATACTACTTCATATTCCTCTTAAACATACTACTTCATATTCCTCTTAAACATACTACTTCATATTCCTCTTAAACATATTACTTCATATTCCTCTTAAATATACTACTTCATATTTTTCTTAAACATACTACTTCATATTCCTCTTAAACATACTACTTCATATTCCTCTTAAACATACCACTTCATATTCCTCTTAAACATTCTACTGCATATTCCTCTTAAATATACTACTTCATATTCCTCTTAAACATACTACTTCATATTCCTCTTAAACATACTACTTCATATTCCTCTTAAACATACTACTTCATATTCCTCTTAAACATATAATATAATATTCTTCTTAAATATACTACTTCATATTCCTCTTAAACATACTCCTTCATATTCCTCTTAAACACACTACTTCATATTCCTCTTAAACATTCTACTGCATATTCCTCTTAAATATACTACTTCATATTCTTCTTAAACATACTACTTCATATTCCTCTTAAACATACTACTTCAGATTCCTCTTAAACATACCACTTCATATTCCTCTTAAATATACTACTTCATATTCCTCTTAAACATACTACTTCATATTCCTCTTAAACATAATAATTCATATTCCTCTTAAACATACTACTTCATATTCCTTTTAAACATACTACTTCATATTCCTCTTAAACATACTACTTCATATTAATCTTAAACATACTACTTCATATTCCTCTTAAACATACTACTTCATATTTCTCTTAAACATACTACTTCATATGCCTCTTAAACATACTACTTCATATTCCTCTTAAACTAAAACCTTCATATTCCTCTTAAACACACTACTTCATATTCCTCTTAAACATACTACTTCATATTCCTCTTAAACATACTACTTCATATTCCTCTTAAACATAATACTTCATATTCCTCTTAAACATACTACTTCATATTCCTTATAAATATACTACTTCATATAACTCTTAAACATACTACTTCATATTCCTCTTAAACATACTACTTCATAATCCTCTTAAACATACTACTTCATAATCCTCTTAAACATACTACTTCATATTCCTCTTAAAGATACTACTTCATATTCATCTTAAACATACTACTTCATATTCCTCTTAAACATACTACTTAGTATTCCTCTCAAATATACTACTTAATATTCCTCTTAAACATACTACTTCATATTCCTCTTAAACATACTACTTCATATTACCCTTAAACATACTACTTCATATTCCTCTTAAATATTCTACTTCATATTTCTCTTAAACATACTACTTTATATTCCTCTTAAATATACTACTTCATATTCCTCGTAAATATACTACTGCATATTCCTCTTAAACATACTACTTCACATTCCTCTTAAACATACTACTTCATATTCATCTTAAACATAATACTTAATATTCCTCTTAAATATACTACTTCATATTCCTCTTAAACATACTACTCATATTCCTCTTAAATATACTACTTCATATTCCTCTTAAACATACTACTTCATATTCCTTTTAAATATATTACTTCATATTCCTCTTAAACATACTACTTCATATTCCTCTTAAACATACTACTTCATATTACCCTTAAACATAGTACTTCATATCCCTCTTAAACATATTACTTCATATTCTTCTTAAATATAGTACTTCATATTCTTCTTAAACATACTACTTCATATTCCTCTTAAACATACTACTTCATATTCCTCTTAAACATACTACTTCATATTTCTCTTAAACATACTACTTCATATTCCTCTTAAACATACTACTTCATATTCCTCTTAAACATACTACATAATATTCTTCTTAAATATACTACTTCATATTCCTCTTAAACATACTCCTTCATATTCCTCTTTAACATACTAATTCATATGCCTCTTAAACATTCTACTGCATATTCCTCTTAAATATACTACTTCATATTCCTCTTTAACATACTACTTCATATTCCTCCTAAGCATACTACTTCATATTCCTCTTCAACATACTACTTTATATTCCTCTTAAATATACTACTTCATATTCCTTTTAAATATACTACTTCATATTCCTCTTAAACATACTACTTCATATTCCTCTTAAACTAAAACCTTCATATTCCTCTTAAACACACTACTTCATATTCCTCTTAAACATACTACTTCATATTCCTCTTAAACATACTACTTCATATTCCTCTTAAACATAATACTTCATATTCCTCTTAAACATACTACTTCATATTCCTTATAAATATACTACTTCATATAACTCTTAAACATACTACTTCATATTCCTCTTAAACATACTACTTCATAATCCTCTTAAACATACTACTTCATATTCCTCTTAAAGATACTACTTCATATTCATCTTAAACATACTACTTCATATTCCTCTTAAACATACTACTTAGTATTCCTCTCAAATATACTACTTAATATTCCTCTTAAACATACTACTTCATATTCCTCTTAAACATACTACTTCATATTACCCTTAAACATACTACTTCATATTCCTCTTAAATATTCTACTTCATATTTCTCTTAAACATACTACTTTATATTCCTCTTAAATATACTACTTCATATTCCTCGTAAATATACTACTGCATATTCCTCTTAAACATACTACTTCACATTCCTCTTAAACATACTACTTCATATTCATCTTAAACATAATACTTAATATTCCTCTTAAATATACTACTTCATATTCCTCTTAAACATACTACTCATATTCCTCTTAAATATACTACTTCATATTCCTCTTAAACATACTACTTCATATTCCTTTTAAATATATTACTTCATATTCCTCTTAAACATACTACTTCATATTCCTCTTAAACATACTACTTCATATTACCCTTACACATAGTACTTCATATCCCTCTTAAACATATTACTTCATATTCTTCTTAAATATAGTACTTCATATTCTTCTTAAACATACTACTTCATATTCCTCTTAAACATACTACTTCATATTCCTCTTAAACATACTACTTCATATTTCTCTTAAACATACTACTTCATATTCCTCTTAAACATACTACTTCATATTCCTCTTAAACATACTACATAATATTCTTCTTAAATATACTACTTCATATTCCTCTTAAACATACTCCTTCATATTCCTCTTTAACATACTAATTCATATGCCTCTTAAACATTCTACTGAATATTCCTCTTAAATATACTACTTCATATTCCTCTTTAACATACTACTTCATATTCCTCCTAAGCATACTACTTCATATTTCTCTTCAACATACTACTTTATATTCCTCTTAAATATACTACTTCATATTCCTTTTAAATATACTACTTCATATTACTCTTAAACATACTACTTCATATTCCTCTTAAACGTACTACTTCATATTCCTCTTAAACATACTACTTCATATAACTCTTAAACATACTACTTCATATTCCTCTTTAACATACTACTTCATATTCCTCTTCAATATACTACTTTATATTCCTTTTAAATATATTACTTCATATTCCTCTTAAACATTCTACTTAATATTCCTCTTATACTACTTCATATTCCTCTTAAACATACTACTTTATATTTTTCTTAAATATACTACTTCATATTCCTTTTAAATATACTACTTCATATTCCTCTTAAACATACTACTTCATATTCCTCTTAAACATACCACTTCATATTCCTCTTAAACATACTACTTCATATTCCTCTTAAACATTCTACTGCATATTCCTCTTAAACATACTACTTCATATTCCTCTTAAACATACTACTTAATATTACCCTTAAACATAGTACTTCATATTCCTCTTAAACATATTACTTCATATTCTTCTTAAATATAGTACTTCATATTCTTCTTAAACATACTACTTCATATTCCTCTTAAACATACTACTTCAAATTCCTCTTAAACATACTACTTCATATTCCTCTTAAACATAATACTTCATATTCCTCTTAAACATACTACTTCATATTCCTCTTAAAAATACTACTTCATATTCCTCTTAAACATACTACTTCATATTCCTCTTAAACATACTACTTCATATTAATCTTAAACATACTACTTCATATTCCTCTTAAACATACTACTTCATATTCCTCTTAAACATACTCCTTCATATTCCTCTTTAACATACTAATTCATATTCCTCTTAAACATTCTACTGCATATTCCTCTTAAATATACTACTTCATATTCCTCTTTAACATTCTACTTCATATTCCTCTTAAGCATACTACTTCATATTCCTCTTCAACATACTACTCTATATTCCTCTTAAATATACTACTTCATATTCCTTTTAAATATACTACTTCATATTACTCTTAAACATACTACTTCATATTCCTCTTAAACATACTACTTCATATTCCTCTTAAACATACTACTTCATATAACTCTTAAACATACTACTTCATATTCCTCTTAAACATACTACTTCATATTCCTCTTAAATATACTACTTTATATTCCTTTTAAATATATTACTTCATATTCCTCTTAAACATTCTACTTAATATTCCTCTTATACTACTTCATATTCCTCTTAAACATACTACTTTATATTTTTCTTAAATATACTACTTCATATTCCTTTTAAATATACTACTTCATATTCCTCTTAAATATACTACTTCATCTAACTCTTAAACATACTACTTCATATTCCTCTTAAACATACTACTTCATATTCCTCTTAAATATACTACTCTATATTCCTTTTAAATATATTACTTCATATTCCTCTTAAACATTCTACTTAATATTCCTCTTATACTACTTCATATTCCTCTTAAACATACTACTTTATATTTTTCTTAAATAGGCTACTTCATATTCCTTTTAAATATACTACTTCATATTCCTCTTAAATACACTACTTCATATTCCTCTTAAACATACTACTTCATATTCCTTTTAAATATATTACTTCATATTCCTCTTAAACATACTACTTCATATTCCTCTTATACTACTTCATATTCCTCTTAAACATACTACTTTATATTCTTCTTAAATATACTACTTCATATTCCTTTTAAAAATACTACTTCATATTCCTCTTAAACATACTACTTCATATTCCTCTTAAACATACCACTTCATATTCCTCTTAAACATACTACTTCATATTCCTCTTAAACATTCTACTGCATATTCCTCTTAAACATACTACTTCATATTCCTCTTAAACATACTACTTCATATTACCCTTAAACATAGTACTTCATATCCCTCTTAAACATATTACTTCATATTCTTCTTAAATATAGTAATTCATATTCTTCTTAAACATACTACTTCATATTCCTCTTAAACATACTACTTCATATTCCTCTTAAACATACTACTTCATATTCCTCTTAAACATACTACTTCATATTCCCCTTAAACATACTACTTCATATTCCTCTTAAACATACTACATAATATTCTTCTTAAATATACTACTTCATATTCCTCTTAAACATACTCCTTCATATTCCTCTTTAACATACTAATTCATATGCCTCTTAAACATTCTACTGCATATTCCTCTTAAATATACTACTTCATATTCCTCTTTAACATACTACTTCATATTCCTCTTAAGCATACTACTTCATATTCCTCTTCAACATACTACTTTATATTCCTCTTAAATATACTACTTCATATTCCTTTTAAATATACTACTTCATATTACTCTTAAACATACTACTTCATATTCCTCTTAAACATACTACTTCATATTCCTCTTAAACATACTACTTCATATAACTCTTAAACATACTACTTCATATTCCTCTTAAACATACTACTTCATATTCCTCTTAAATATACTACTTTATATTCCTTTTAAATATATTACTTCATATTCCTCTTAAACATTCTACTTAATATTCCTCTTATACTACTTCATATTCCTCTTAAACATACTACTTTATATTCCTCTTAAACATACTACTTCATATTCCTCTTAAACATACTACTTCATATAACTCTTAAACATACTACTTCATATTCCTCTTAAACATACTACTTCATATTCCTCTTAAATATACTACTTTATATTCCTTTTAAATATATTACTTCATATTCCTCTTTAACATTCTACTTAATATTCCTCTTATACTACTTCATATTCCTCTTAAACATACTACTTTATATTTTTCTTAAATATACTACTTAATTTTCTTTTTAAATATACTACTTCTTTTTCCCTTTAAACATACTACTTCATATTCCTCTTAAACATACCACTTCATATTCCTCTTAAACATACTACTTCATATTCCTCTTAAACATTCTACTGCATATTCCTCTTAAACATACTACTTCATATTCCTCTTAAACATACTACTTCATATTACCCTTAAACATAGTACTTCATATTCCTCTTAAACATATTACTTCATATTCTTCTTAAATATAGTACTTCATATTCTCTTAAATATACTACTTTATATTCCTTTTAAATATATTACTTCATATTCCTCTTAAACATTCTACTTAATATTCCTCTTAAACATACTACTTCATATTCCTTTTAAATATACTACTTCATATTACTCTTAAACATACTACTTCATATTCCTCTTAAACATACTACTTCATATTCCTCTTAAACATACTACTTCATATAACTCTTAAACATACTACTTCATATTCCTCTTAAACATACTACTTCATATTCCTCTTAAATATACTACTTTATATTCCTTTTAAATATATTACTTCATATTCCTCTTAAACATTCTACTTAATATTCCTCTTATACTACTTCATATTCCTCTTAAACATACTACTTTATATTTTTCTTAAATATACTACTTAATTTTCTTTTTAAATATACTACTTCTTTTTCCCTTTAAACATACTACTTCATATTCCTCTTAAACATACCACTTCATATTCCTCTTAAACATACTACTTCATATTCCTCTTAAACATTCTACTGCATATTCCTCTTAAACATACTACTTCATATTCCTCTTAAACATACTACTTCATATTACCCCTAAACATAGTACTTCATATTCCTCTTAAACATATTACTTCATATTCTTCTTAAATATAGTACTTCATATTCTTCTTAAACATACTACTTCATATTCCTCTTAAACATACTACTTCAAATTCCTCTTTAACATACTACTTCATATTCCTCTTAAACATAATACTTCATATTACCCTTAAACATAGTACTTCATATTCCTCTTAAACATATTACTTCATATTCTTCTTAAATATAGTACTTCATATTCTTCTTAAACATACTACTTCATATTCCTCTTAAACATACTACTTCAAATTCCTCTTAACCATACTACTTCATATTCCTCTTAAACATAATACTTCATATTCCTCTTAAACATACTACTTCATATTCCTCTTAAAAATACTTCTTCATATTCCTCTTAAACATACTACTTCATATTCCTCTTAAACATACTACCTCATATTAATCTTAAACATACTACTTCATATTCCTCTTAAACATACTACTTCATGTGCCTCTTAAATATTCTACCTATATTCCTCTTAAACATACTACTTCATATTCCTCTTAAACATACTACTTCATATTCCTCTTAAACATACTACTTCATATTCCTCTTAAACATACAACTTCATATTCCTCTTAAACATACTACCTATATTCCTCTTAAACATACTACTTCATATTCCTCTTAAACATACTACTTCATATTCCTCTTAAACATACTACCTCATATTCCTTTTAAACATACAACTTCATATTCCTCTTAAACATACTACTTCATATTCCACTTAAACATACTACTTCATATTCCTCTTAATTATACTACTTCATATTCCTCTTAAACATACTACTTCATATTCCTCTTAAACATACTACTTCATATTCCTCTTAAACATACTACTGCATATTCCTCAAAAATATACTACTTCATATTCCTTTTAAACATACTACTTCATATTCCTCTTAAATATACTACTTCATATTCCTCTTAAATATACTACTTCATATTCCTCCTAAACATATTACTTCATATTTCTCTTAAAAATATTACTTCATATTCCTCTTAAACATACTACTTCATATTCCTCTTAAACATACTACTTCATATTCCTCTTAAACATACTACTTCATATTCCTTTTAAATATACTACTTCATATTACTCTTAAACATACTACTTCATATTCCTCTTAAACATACTACTTCATATTCCTCTTAAATATACTACTTCATATTCCTCTTAAACATACTACTTCATAGTTCTCTTAAACAAACTACTTCATATTACTCTTAAATATACTACTTCATATAACTCTTAAACATACTACTTCATATTCCTCTTAAACATACTACTTCATATTCCTCTTAAATATACTAATTCATATTCCCCTTAAATATACTACTTCACATTCCTCTTAAAAATACCACTTCATATTCCTCTTAAATATACTACTTCCTATTCCTCTTAAACATACTACTTCATATTCCTCTTAAACATACTACTTCATATTCCTCTTAAACATACTAAATCATATTCCTCTTAAACATTCTACTGCATATTCCTCTTAAATATACTACTTCATATTCCTGTTTAACATACTACTTCATATTCCTCTTAAACATACTACTTCATATTCCTCTTAAACATACTACTTCATATTCCTCTTAAATATACTACTTCATATTCCTCTTAAACATTCTACTTCATATTCCTCTTAAACATAATACTTCATATTCCTCTTAAACATAGTACTTCATATTCCTCTTAAACATACTACTTCATATTCCTCTTAAACATACTACTTCATATTCCTGTTTAACATACTACTTCATATTCCTCTTAAACATACTACTTTATATTCTTCTTAAATATACTACTTCATATTCCTTTTAAATATACTACTTCATATTCCTCATAAACTTACTACTTCATATTCCTCTTAAACATACTACTTCATATTCCTCTTAAACATACTACTTCATATTCCTCTTAAACATACTACTTCATATTCCTCTTAAACATTCTACTGCATATTCCTCTTAAACATTCTACTTCATATTCCTTTTAACCATAATACTTCATATTCCTCTTAAACATAGTACTTCATATTCCTCTTAAACATACTACTTCATATTCCTCTTAAACATACTACTTCATATTCCTGTTTAACATACTACTTCATATTCCTCTTAAACATACTACTTCATATTCCTCTTAAACATACTACTTCATATTCCTCTTAAATATACTACTTCATATTCCTCTTAAACATTCTACTTCATATTCCTCTTAAACATAATACTTCATATTCCTCTTAAACATACTACTTTATATTCTTCTTAAATATACTACTTCATATTCCTTTTAAATATACTACTTCATATTCCTCATAAACTTACTACTTCATATTCCTCTTAAACATACTACTTCATATTCCTCTTAAACATACTACTTCATATTCCTCTTAAACATTCTACTGCATATTCCTCTTAAACATACTACTTCATATTCCTCTTACACATACTACTTCATATTACTCTTAAACATAGTACTTCATATTCCTCTTAAACCTATTACTTCATATTCTTCTTAAATATACTACTTCATATTCTTCTTAAACATACTACTTCATATTCCTCTTAACCATACTACTTCATATTCCTCTTAAACATACTACTTCATATTCCTCTTAAACATACTACTTCATATTCCTCTTAAACATAGTACTTCATATTCCTCTTAAACCTATTACTTTATATTCTTCTTAAATATACTACTTCATATTCCTTTTAAATATACTACTTCATATTCCTCATAAACTTACTACTTCATATTCCTCTTAAACATACTACTTCATATTCCTCTTAAACATACTACTTCATATTCCTCTTAAACATTCTACTGCATATTCCTCTTAAACATACTACTTCATATTCCTCTTACACATACTACTTCATATTACTCTTAAACATAGTACTTCATATTCCTTTTAAACATATTACTTCATATTCTTCTTAAACATTCTACTTCATATTCCTCTTAAACATTCTACTTCATATTCCTCTTAACCATAATACTTCATATTCCTCTTAAACATAGTACTTCATATTCCTCTTAAACATACTACTTCATATTCCTCTTAAACATACTACTTCATATTCCTGTTTAACATACTACTTCATATTCCTCTTAAACATACTACTTCATATTCCTCTTAAACATACTACTTCATATTCCTCTTAAATATACTACTTCATATTCCTCTTAAACATTCTACTTCATATTCCTCTTAAACATAATACTTCATATTCCTCTTAAACATACTACTTTATATTCTTCTTAAATATACTACTTCATATTCCTTTTAAATATACTACTTCATATTCCTTATAAACTTACTACTTCATATTCCTCTTAAACATACTACTTCATATTCCTCTTACACATACTACTTCATATTACTCTTAAACATAGTACTTCATATTCCTCTTAAACCTATTACTTCATATTCTTCTTAAATATACTACTTCATATTCTTCTTAAACATACTACTTCATATTCCTCTTAAACATACTACTTCATATTGCTCTTAAACATACTACTTCATATTCCTCTTAAACATACTACTTCATATTCCTCTTAAACATACTACTTCATATTCCTCTTAAACATACTATATAATATTCTCCTTAAATATACTACTTCATATTCCTCTTAAACATACTCCTTCATATTCCTCTTTAACATACTAATTCATATTCTACTGCATATTCCTCTTAAATATACTACTTCACATTCCCCTTTAACATACTACTTCATATTCCTCTTAAGCATACTACTTCATATTCCTCTTCAACATACTACTTTATATTCCTCTTAAATATACTACGTCATTTTCCTCTTAAACATACTACTTCATATTCCTCTTAAACATAATACTTCATATTCCTCTTAAAATACTACTTCATATTCCTCTTAAACATACTACTTCATATTCCTCTTAAACATACTACTTCATATTCCTCTTAAACATACTACTTCATATTAATCTTAAACATACTACTTCATATTCCTCTTAAACATACTACCTCATATGCCTCTTAAACATACTACTTCATATTCCTCTTAAACATAATACTTCATATTCCTCTTAAACATACTACTTCATATTCCTCTTAAACATACTACCTATATTCCTCTTAAACATACTACTTCATATTCCTCTTAAACATACTACTTTATATTCTTCTTAAATATACTACTTCATATTCCTTTTAAATATACTACTTCATATTCCTTATAAACTTACTACTTCATATTCCTCTTAAACATACTACTTCATATTCCTCTTACACATACTACTTCATATTACTCTTAAACATAGTACTTCATATTCCTCTTAAACCTATTACTTCATATTCTTCTTAAATATACTACTTCATATTCTTCTTAAACATACTACTTCATATTCCTCTTAAACATACTACTTCATATTGCTCTTAAACATACTACTTCATATTCCTCTTAAACATACTACTTCATATTCCTCTTAAACATACTACTTCATATTCCTCTTAAACATACTATATAATATTCTCCTTAAATATACTACTTCATATTCCTCTTAAACATACTCCTTCATATTCCTCTTTAACATACTAATTCATATTCTACTGCATATTCCTCTTAAATATACTACTTCACATTCCCCTTTAACATACTACTTCATATTCCTCTTAAGCATACTACTTCATATTCCTCTTCAACATACTACTTTATATTCCTCTTAAATATACTACGTCATTTTCCTCTTAAACATACTACTTCATATTCCTCTTAAACATAATACTTCATATTCCTCTTAAAATACTACTTCATATTCCTCTTAAACATACTACTTCATATTCCTCTTAAACATACTACTTCATATTCCTCTTAAACATACTACTTCATATTAATCTTAAACATACTACTTCATATTCCTCTTAAACATACTACCTCATATGCCTCTTAAACATACTACTTCATATTCCTCTTAAACATAATACTTCATATTCCTCTTAAACATACTACTTCATATTCCTCTTAAACATACTACCTATATTCCTCTTAAACATACTACTTCATATTCCTCTTAAATATACTACTTCATATTCCTCTTAAACATACTACTTCATATTCCTCTTAAACATACAACTTCATATTCCTCTTAAACATACAACTTCATATTCCTTTTAAACATACTACTTCATATTCCTCTTAATTATACTACTTCATATTCCTTTTAAACATACTACTTCATATTCCTCTTAAACATACTACTTCATATTCCTCTTAAACATACTACTTCATATTCCTCTTAAACATACTACTTCATATTCCTCTTAAACATACTACTGCATATTCCTCAAAAATATACTACTTCATATTTCTTTTAAACATACTACTTCATATTCCGCTTAAATATACTACTTCATATTCCTCTTAAATATACTACTTCATATTTCTCCTAAACATACTACTTCATATTTCTCTTAAACATACTACTTCATATTCCTCTTAAACATACTACTTCATATTCCTCTTAAACATACTACTTCATATTCCTGTTTAACATACTACTTCATATTCCTCTTAAACATACTACTTCATATTCCTCTTAAACATACTACTTCATATTCCCCTTAAATATACTACTTCATATTCCTCTTAAACATTCTACTTCATATTCCTCTTAAACATAATACTTCATATTCCTCTTAAACATACTACTTTATATTCTTCTTAAATATACTATTTCATATTCCTTTTAAATATACTACTTCATATTCCTCATAAACTTACTACTTCATATTCCTCTTAAACATACTACTTCATATTCCTCTTAAACATACTACTTCATATTCCTCTTAAACATTCTACTGCATATTCCTCTTAAACATACTACTTCATATTCCTCTTACACATACTACTTCATATTACTCTTAAACATAGTACTTCATATTCCTCTTAAACCTATTACTTCATATTCTTCTTAAATATACTACTTCATATTCTTCTTAAACATACTACTTCATATTCCTCTTAAACATACTACTTCATATTCCTCTTAAACATACTACTTCATATTCCTCTTAAACATACTACTTCATATTCCTCTTAAACATACTACTTCATATTCCTCTTAAACATACTACATAATATTCTCCTTAAATATACTACTTCATATTCCTCTTAAACATACTCCTTCATATTCCTCTTTAACATACT
This sequence comes from Atherix ibis, assembly GCA_958298945.1. Taxonomy (NCBI): domain Eukaryota; kingdom Metazoa; phylum Arthropoda; class Insecta; order Diptera; family Athericidae; genus Atherix; species Atherix ibis. The sequence goes on from CATQJD010000111.1 coordinate 1,240,500, forward strand.
AATTCATATTCTACTGCATATTCCTCTTAAATATACTACTTCACATTCCCCTTTAACATACTACTTCATATTCCTCTTAAGCATACTACTTCATATTCCTCTTCAACATACTACTTTATATTCCTCTTAAATATACTACGTCATTTTCCTCTTAAACATACTACTTCATATTCCTCTTAAACATAATACTTCATATTCCTCTTAAAATACTACTTCATATTCCTCTTAAACATACTACTTCATATTCCTCTTAAACATACTACTTCATATTCCTCTTAAACATACTACTTCATATTAATCTTAAACATACTACTTCATATTCCTCTTAAACATACTACTTCATATGCCTCTTAAACATACTACTTCATATTCCTCTTAAACATAATACTTCATATTCCTCTTAAACATACTACTTCATATTCCTCTTAAACATACTACCTATATTCCTCTTAAACATACTACTTCATATTCCTCTTAAATATACTACTTCCTATTCCTCTTAAACATACTACTTCATATTCCTCTTAAACATACAACTTCATATTCCTCTTAAACATACAACTTCATATTCCTTTTAAACATACTATTTCATATTCCTCTTAATTATACTACTTCATATTCCTCTTAAACATACTACTTCATATTCCTCTTAAACATACAACTTCATATTCCTTTTAAACATACTACTTCATATTCCTCTTAATTATACTACTTCATATTCCTTTTAAACATACTACTTCATATTCCTCTTAAATATACTACTTCATATTGCTCTTAAATATACTACTTCATATTCCTCCTAAACATACTACTTCATATTTCTCTTAAACATACTACTTCATACTCCTCTTAAACATACTACTTCATATTCCTCTTAAACATACTACTTCATATTCCTGTTTAACATACTACTTCATATTCCTCTTAAACATACTACTTCATATTCCTCTTAAACATACTACTTCATATTCCTCTTAAATATACTACTTCATATTCCTCTTAAACATTCTACTTCATATTCCTCTTAAACATAATACTTCATATTCCTCTTAAACATACTACTTTATATTCTTCTTAAATATACTACTTCATATTTCTTTTAAATATACTACTTCATATTCCTCATAAACTTACTACTTCATATTCCTCTTAAACATACTACTTCATATTCCTCTTAAATATACTACTTCATATTCCTCTTAAACATTCTACTTCATATTCCTCTTAACCATAATACTTCATATTCCTCTTAAACATAGTACTTCATATTCCTCTTAAACATACTACTTCATATTCCTCTTAAACATACTACTTCATATTCCTGTTTAACATACTACTTCATATTCCTCTTAAACATACTACTTCATATTCCTCTTAAACATACTACTTCATATTCCTCTTAAATATACTACTTCATATTCCTCTTAAACATTCTACTTCATATTCCTCTTAAACATAATACTTCATATTCCTCTTAAACATACTACTTTATATTCTTCTTAAATATACTACTTCATATTCCTTTTAAATATACTACTTCATATTCCTCATAAACTTACTACTTCATATTCCTCTTAAACATACTACTTCATATTCCTCTTAAACATACTACTTCATATTCCTCTTAAACATTCTACTGCATATTCCTCTTAAACATACTACTTCATATTCCTCTTACACATACTACTTCATATTACTCTTAAACATAGTACTTCATATTCCTCTTAAACCTATTACTTCATATTCTTCTTAAATATACTACTTCATATTCTTCTTAAACATACTACTTCATATTCCTCTTAAACATACTACTTCATATTCCTCTTAAACATACTACTTCATATTCCTCTTAAACATACTACTTCATATTCCTCTTAAACATACTACTTCATATTCCTCTTAAACATACTACATAATATTCTCCTTAAATATACTACTTCATATTCCTCTTAAACATACTCCTTCATATTCCTCTTTAACATACTAATTCATTTTCTACTGCATATTCCTCTTAAATATACTACTTCACATTCCCCTTTAACATACTACTTCATATTCCTCTTAAGCATACTACTTCATATTGCTCTTCAACATACTACTTCATATTCCTCTTAAATATACTACGTCATTTTCCTCTTAAACATACTACTTCATATTCCTCTTAAACATAATACTTCATATTCCTCTTAAAATACTACTTCATATTCCTCTTAAACATACTACTTCATATTCCTCTTAAACATACTACTTCATATTCCTCTTAAACATACTACTTCATATTAATCTTAAACATACTACTTCATATTCCTCTTAAACATACTACTTCATATGCCTCTTAAACATACTACTTCATATTCCTCTTAAACATAATACTTCATATTCCTCTTAAACATACTACTTCATATTCCTCTTAAACATACTACCTATATTCCTCTTAAACATACTACTTCATATTCCTCTTAAATATACTACTTCATATTCCTCTTAAACATACTACTTCATATTCCTCTTAAACATACAACTTCATATTCCTCTTAAACATACAACTTCATATTCCTTTTAAACATACTACTTCATATTCCTCTTAATTATACTACTTCATATTCCTCTTAAACATACTACTTCATATTCCTCTTAAACATACTACTTCATATTCCTCTTAAACATACTACTTCATATTCCTCTTAAACATACTACTTCATATTCCTCTTAAACATACTACTGCATATTCCTCAAAAATATACTACTTCATATTCCTTTTAAACATACTACTTCATATTCCTCTTAAATATACTACTTCATATTCCTCTTAAATATACTACTTCATATTCCTCCTAAACATACTACTTCATATTTCTCTTAAACATACTACTTCATATTCCTCTTAAACATACTACTTCATATTCCTCTTAAACATACTACTTCATATTCCTCTTAAACATACTACTTCATATTCCTCTTAAACATACTACTTCATATTCCTCTTAAACATACTACTTCATATTCCTCTTAAACATACTACTTCATATTCCTCTTAAACATACTACTTCATATTCCTCTTAAACATACAACTTCATATTCCTCTTAAACATACAACTTCATATTCCTCTTAAACATACTACTTCATATTTATCTTAATTATACTACTTCATATTCCTCTTAAACATACTACTTCTTATTCTTCTTAAACATACTACTTCATATTCCTCTTAAACATTCTACTTCATATTCCTCTTAAACATACTACTTCATATTCCTCTTAAACATACTACTGCATATTCCTCAAAAATATACTACTTCATATTCCTTTTGAACTAACTACTTCATATTCCTCTTAAATATACTACTTCATATTCCTCTTAAATATACTACTTCATATTCCTCCTAAACATACTACTTCATATTTCCTTAAACATACTACTTCATATTCCTCTTAAACATACTACTTCATATTCCTCTTAAACATACGACTTCATATTCCTCTTAAGCATACTACTTCATATTCCTTTTAAACATACTACTTCATATTACTCTTAAACATACTACTTCATATTCCTCTTAAACATGCTACTTCATATTCCTCTTAAACATGCTACTTCATATTCCGTTTAAATATACTACTTTATATTACTTTTAAATATACTACTTCATATTCCTTATAAACATACTACTTCATAGTTCTCTTAAACATACTACTTCATATTACTCTTAAATATACTACTTCATATAACTCTTAAACATACTACTTCATATTCCTCTTAAACATACTACTTCATATTCCTCTTAAACATACAACTTCATATTCCTCTTAAACATACAACTTCATATTCCTTTTAAATATACTACTTCATATTCCTTATAAACATACTACTTCATAGTCCTCTTAAACATACTACTTCATATTACTCTTAAATATACTACTTCATATTCCTCTTAAACATACTACTTCATATTCCTCTTAAACATACTACTTCATATTCCTCTTAAACATACTACTTCATATTCCTCTTAAACATACTACTTCATATTCCTCTTAAACATACTACTTCATATTCCTCTTAAACATACTACATAATATTCTCCTTAAATATATTACTTCATATTCCTCTTAAACATACTCCTTCATATTCCTCTTTAACATACTAATTCATATTCTACTGCATATTCCTCTTAAATATACTACTTCATATTCCTCCTAAACATACTACTTCATATTTCTCTTAAACATACTACTTCATATTCCTCTTAAACATACTACTTCATATTCCTCTTAAACATACTACTTCATATTCCTCTTAAACATACTAATTCATATTTCTCTTAAACATACTACTTCATATTCCTCTTAAACATACTACTTCATATTCCTCTTAAACATACTACTTCATATTCCTCTTAAACATACTACTTCATATTCCTCTTAAACATAAAACTTCATATTCCTCTTAAATATACAACTTCATATTCCTCTTAAAATACTACTTCATATTCCTCTTAAACATACTGCTTCATATTCCTCTTAAACATACTACTTCATATTCCTCTTAAACATACTACTTCATATTAATCTTAAACATACTACTTCATATTCCTCTTAAACATACTACTTCATATGCCTCTTAAACATACTACTTCATATTCCTCTTAAACATAATACTTCATATTCCTCTTAAGCATACTACTTCATATTCCTCTTAAACATACTACCTATATTCCTCTTAAACATACTACTTCATATTCCTCTTAAACATACTACTTCATATTCCTCTTAAACATACTACTTCATATTCATCTTAAACATACAACTTCATATTCCTCTTAAACATACAACTTCATATTCCTTTTAAACATACTACTTCATATTCCTCTTAATTATACTACTTCATATTCCTATTAAACATACTACTTCATATTCCTCTTAAACATACTACTTCATATTCCTCTTAAACATACTATTTCATATTCCTCTTAAACATACTACTTCATATTCCTCTTAAACATACTACTGCATATTCCTCAAAAATATACTACTTCATATTCCTTTTAAACATACTGCTTCATATTCCTCTTAAATATACTACTTCATATTCCTCTTAAATATAAGACTTCATATTCCTCCTAAACATACTACTTCATATTCCTCTTAAACATACTACTTCATATTCCTCTTAAACATACTACTTCATATTCCTCTTAAACATACTACTTCATATTCCTCTTAAACATACTACTTCATATTCCTCTTAAACATACTACTTCATATTCCTCTTAAACATACTACTTCATATTCCTCTTAAACATACTACTTCATATTCCTCTTAAACATACTACTTCATATTCCTCTTAAACATACAACTTCATATTCCTCTTCAAAATACAACTTCATATTCCTCTTAAACATACTACTTCATATTCCTTTAATTATACTACTTCATATTGCTCTTAAACATACTACTTCATATTCTTCTTAAACATACTACTTCATATTCCTCTTAAACATACTACTTCATATTCTTCTTAAACATACTACTTCATATTCCTCTTAAACATACTACTGCATATTCCTCAAAAATATATTACTTCATATTCCTTTTGAACTAACTACTTCATATTCCTCTTAAATATACTACTTCATATTCCTCTTAAATATACTACTTCATATTCCTCCTAAACATACTACTTCATATTTCTCTTAAACATACTACTTCACATTCCTCTTAAACATACTACTTCATATTCCTCTTAAACATACTACTTCATATTCCTCTTAAACATACTACTTCATATTCCTTTTAAACATACTACTTCATATTACTCTTAAACATACTACTTCATATTCCTCTTAAACATGCTACTTCATATTCCTCTTAAACATGCTACTTCATATTCCGTTTAAATATACTACTTCATATTCCTTTTAAATATACTACTTCATATTCCTTATAAACATACTACTTCATAGTTCTCTTAAACATACTACTTCATATTACTCTTAAATATACTACTTCATATAACTCTTAAACATACTACTTCATATTCCTCTTAAACATACTACTTCATATTCCTCTTAAATATACTAATTCATATTCCCCTTAAATATACTACTTCACATTCCTCTTAAAAATACTACTTCATATTCCTCTTAAATATACTACTTCATATTCCTCTTAAACATACTACTTCATATTCCACTTAAACATACTACTTCATATTCCTCTTAAACATACTAATTCATATTCCTCTTAAACATTCTACTGCATATTCCTCTTAAATATACTACTTCATATTCCTGTTTAACATACTACTTCATATTCCTCTCAAACATAATACTTCATATTCCTCTTAAACATACTACTTCATATTCCTCAAAAATATACTACTTCATATTCCTTTTAAACATACTACTTCATATTCCTCTTAAATATACTACTTCATATTCCTCTTAAACATACTACTTCATATTCCTCTTAAACATACTACTTCATATTCCTCTTAAACATACTACTTCATATTCCTTTTAAACATACTACTTCATATTACTCTTAAACATACTACTTCATATTTCTCTTAAACATACTACTTCATATTCCTCTTAAACATACTACTTCATATTCCTTTTAAACATACTACTTCATATTCCTCTTAAATATAATACTTCATATTCCTCTTAAATATACTACTTCATATTCCTCTTGAATATACTACTTCATATTCCTCGTAAATATACTACTTCATATTCCTCTTAAATATACTACGTCATATTCCTCTTAAACATACTACTTCATATTTCTCCTAAACATACTACTTCATAATGCTCTTAAATATACTACTTCATATTACTCTTAAACATACTACTTCATATTCCCCTTAAACATACTACTTCATATTCCTTTTAAACATACTACTTCATATTCCTCTTAAACATACTACTTCATATTCCTCTTAAACATACTACTTCATATTCCTCTTAAATATACTACTTCATATTCCCCTTAAATATACTACTTCATATTCCTCTTAAAAATACTACTTCATATTGCTCTTAAATATACTACTTCATATTCCTCTTAAACATACTACTTCATATTCCTCTTAAACATACTACTTCATATTCCTCTTAAAAATACTACTTCATATTCCTCTTAAACACACTACTTCATATTCCTCTTAAACATACTACTTCATATTTCTCTTAAATATACTACTTCATATTCCTCTTAAATATACTACTTCATATTCCTCTTAAATATACTACTTCATATTCCCCTTAAATATACTACTTCATATTCCTCTTAAACATACTACTTCATATTCCTCTTTAACATACTACTTCATATTTTTGTTAAATATACTACTTTATATTCCTCTTAAATATACTACTTCATATTCCTCTTAAATATACTACTTCATATTCCTCTTAAATATACTACTTTATATTCCTCTTAAATATTTTACTTCATATTCCTCTTAAATATCCTACCTCATATTCCTCTTAAACATACTACTTCATATTCCTCTTAAACATACTACTTCATATTCCACTTAAACATACAACTTCATAATCCTCTTACACATACTACTGCATATTCCTCTTAAATATACTACCTCATATTCCTCTTAAACATACTACTTCGTATTCCTTTTAAATATACTACTTCATATTCCTGTTAAATATACTACTTCATATTCCTGTTAAACATACTACTTCATATTCCTCTTAAACATACTACTTCATATTCCTCTTAAACATACTACTTCATATTCCTCCTAAACATACTACTTCATATTTCTCTTAAACATACTACTTCATATTCCTTTTAAACATACTACTTCATATTCCTCTTAAACATACTACTTCATATTCCTCTTAAACATACTATTTCATATTCCTCTTAAACATACTACCTCATATTCCTCTCAAATATACTTCTTCATATTCTTCTTAAATATAATACTTCATATTCCTCGTAAATATACTACTTCATATTCCTCGTAAATATACTTTTTCATATTCCTCTTAAATATACTACTTCATATTCCTCTTAAACATACTACTTCATATTCCTCTTAAACATACTACTTCATATTCCTCTTAAGCATACTACTTCATATTCCTCTTAAACATACTACTTCATATTCCTCTTAAACATACTACTTCATATTCCTCTCAAATATACTACTTCATATTCCTCTTAAATATACTACTTCATATTCCTCTTAAATATACTACTTCATATTCCTCTTAAATATACTACTTCATATTCCTCTTAAACATACTACTTCATATTCCTCTTAAACATACTACTTCATATTTCTGTTAAATATACTACTTCATATTCCTCTTAAATATACTACTTCATATTCCTCTTAAATATACTACTTCGTATTCCTCTTAAATATACTACTTCATAGTCCTCTTAAATATACTACTTCATAGTCCTCTGAAACATACTACTTCATATTCCTCTTAAACATACTACTTCATATTCCTCTTAAACATACTACTTCATATTCCTCTTAAACATACTACTTCATATTCCTCTTAAACATACTTCTTCATATTCCTCTTAAGCATACAACTTCATATTCCTTTTAAACATACTACTTCATATTCCTCTTTAACATAATACTTCATATTCCTCTTAAACATACTATTTCATATTCCTCTTAAATATACTACCTCATATTCCTCTCAAATATACTTTTTCTTATTTTTCTTAAATATAATACTTCATATTCCTCTTAAATATACTACTTCATATTCCTCGTAAATATACTACTTCATATTCCTCTTAAACATACAACTTCATATTACTCTTAAATATACTACTTCATGTTACTCTTAAACATACTACTTCATATTCCTCTTAAACATACTATTTCATATTCCTCTTAAACATACTACTTCATATTCCTCTTAAACATACTACTTCAGATTCCTCTTAAACATACTACTTCATATTCGGTTTAAATATACTACTTCATATTCCTCTTAAATATACTACTTCATATTCCTCTTAAATATTCTACTTCATATTCCTCTTAAATATACTACTTCATATTCCTCTTAAATATACTAATTCATATTCCTCTTAAACATACTACTTCATATTCCTTTTAAATATACTACTTCATATTCCTCCTAATATACTACTTCATATTCCTCTTAAATATACTTCTTCATATTCCTCTTAAATATACTACTTCATATTCCTCTTCGATATACTACTTCATATTCCTCTTAAATATACTATTTCATATTTCTCTTAAATATACTACCTCATATTCCTCTTAAACATACTACTCCATATTCCTCTTAAACATACTACTTCATATTCCTCTTAAATATACTACTTCATATTCCTCTTAAACATACTACTTCTTATTCCTCTTAAACATACTACTTCATATTCCACTGAAACATATGATACTACTTCATATTCTTCTTAAACATACTACTTCATATTACTCTTAAACATACTACTTCATAATACTCTTAAATATACTACTTCATATTACTCCTAAACATACTACTTCATATTCCTCTTAAACATACGACTTCATATTCCTTTTAAACATACTACTTCATATTCCTCTTAAACATACTACTTCATATTCCTCTTACACATACTACTTCATATTCCTCTTAAATATACTACTTTATATTCCCCTTAAATATACTACTTCATATTCCTCTTAAAAATACTACTTCATATTCCTCTTAAATATACTACTTCATATTCCTCTTACACATACTACTTCATATTCCTTTTAAACATACTACTTCATATTCCTCTTAAACATACTACTTCATATTCCTCTTAAACATACTACTTCATATTCCTCTTAAACATACTACTTCATATTCCCCTTAAATATACTACTTCATATTTCTCTTAAATACACTACTTCATATTCCTCTTTAATATACTACTTCATATTCCTCTTAAATATACTACTTCATATTCCTCTTAAACATACTACTTCATATTCCTCTTAAACATACTACTTCATATTTCTGTTAAATATACTACTTCATATTCCTCTTAAATATACTACTTCATATTCTTCTTAAATATGCTACTTCGTATTCCTCTTAAATATACTACTTCATATTCCTCTTAAATATACTACTTCATATTCCTCTTAAACATACTACTTCATATTCCTCTTAAACATACTACTTTATATTCTTCTTAAACATACTACTTCATAATCCTCTCACACATACTACTGCATATTCCTCTTAAATATACTACTTCATATTCCTCTTAAATATACTACTTCATATTCCTCATAAATATACTACTTCATATTCCTCTTAAATATACTACTTCATATTCCTCTTAAACATACTACTTCATATTCCTCGTGAACATACTACTTCATATTTCTGTTAAATATACTACTTCATATTCCTCTTAATTATACTACTTCATATTCCTCTCAAATATACTACTTCGTATTCCTCTTAAATATACTACTTCATATTCCTCTTATATATACTACTACATATTCCTCTTAAACATACTACTTCATATTCCTCTTAAACATACTACTTCATATTCCTCTTACACATACTACTTCATAATCCTCTTACACATACTACTGCATATTCCTCTTAAATATACTACCTCATATTCCTCTTAAACATACTACTTCGTATTCCTCTTAAATATACTACTTCATATTCCTCTTAAATATACTACTTCATATTCCTTTTAAACATACTACTTCATATTCCTCTTAAACATACTACTTCATATTCCTCTTAAACATACTACTTCATATTCCTCTTAAACATACTACTTCATATTCCTCTTAAACATACTACTTCATATTCCTCTTAAACATACTATTTCATATTCCTCTTAAACATACTACCTCATATTCCTCTCAAATATACTTCTTCATATTCTTCTTAAATATAATACTTCATATTCCTCTTAAATATACTACTTCATATTCCTCGTAAATATACTACTTCATATTCCTCTTAAACATACTACTTCATATTCGTCTTAAATATACTACTTCATATTCCTCTTAAATATACTACTTCATATTCCTCTTAAATATACTATTTCGTATTCCTCTTAAATATACTACTTCAAAGTCCTCTTAAATATACTACTTCATAGTCCTCTGAAACATACTACTTCATATTTCTCTTAAACATACTACTTCATATTCCTCTTAAACATACTACTTCATATTCCTCTTAAACATACTACTTCATATTCCTCTTAAACATACTTCTTCATATTCCTCTTAAGCATAAAACTTCATATTCCTTTTAAACATACTACTTCATATTCCTCTTTAACATACTACTTTATATTCCTCTTAAACATACTATTTCATATTCCTCTTAAACATACTACCTCATATTCCTCTCAAATATACTTTTTCTTATTCTTCTTAAATATAATACTTCATATTCCTCTTAAATATACTACTTCATATTCCTCGTAAATATACTACTTCATATTCCTCTTAAACATACCACTTCATATTCGTCTTAAATATACTACTTCATATTCCTCTTAAATATAATACTTCATATTCCTCTTAAATATACTACTTCGTATTCCTCTTAATATATACTACTTCATAGTCCTCTTAAATATACTACTTCATAGTACTCTGAAACATACTACTTCATATTCCTCTTAAACATACTACTTCATATTCCTCTTAAACATACTACTTCATATTCCTCTTAAACATACTACTTCATATTCCTCTTAAACATACTACTTCATATTCCTCTTAAACATACTACTTCATATTCCTCTTAAACATACTACTTCATATTCCTCTTAAACATACTACTTCAGATTCCTCTTAAACATACTTCATATTCGTCTTAAATATACTACTTCATATTCCTCTTAAAAATACTACTTCATATTCCTCTTAAATATACTACTTCATATTCCTCTTAATTATACTACTTCATATTCCTCTTAAATATACTAATTCATATTCCTCTTAAACATACTACTTCATATTCCTCTTAAATATACTACTTCATATTCCTCCTAATATACTACTTCATATTCCTCTTAAATATACTTCTTCATATTCCTCTTAAATATACTACTTCATATTCCTCTTAAATATACTACTTCATATTCCTCTTAAATATACTACTTCATATTTCTCTTAAATATACTACCTCATATTCCTCTTAAACATACTACTTCATATTCCTCTTAAACATACTACTTCATATTCCTCTTAAATATAATACTTTATATTCCCCTTAAATATACTACTTCATATTCCTCTTAAAAATACTACTTCATATTCCTCTTAAATATACTACTTCATATTCCTCTTACACATACTACTTCATATTCCTTTTAAACATACTACTTCATATTCCTCTTAAACATACTACTTCATATTACTCTTAAACATACTACTTCATATTACTCTTAAACATACTACTTCATATTCCTCTTAAATATACTACTTCATATTTCTCTTAAATACACAACTTCATATTCCTCTTAAATATACTACTTCATATTCCTCTTAAATATACTACTTCATATTCCTTTTAAACATACTACTTCATATTCCTCTTAAACATACTACTTCATATTTCTGTTAAATATACTACTTCATATTCCTCTTAAATATACTACTTCATATTCTTCTTAAATATGCTACTTCGTATTCCTCTTAAATATACTACTTCATATTCCTCTTAAATATACTACTTCATATTCCTGTTAAACATACTACTTCATATTCCTCTTAAACATACTACTACATATTCTTCTTAAACATACTACTTCATAATCCTCTTACACATACTACTGCATATTCCTCTTAAATATACTACTTCATATTCCTCTTAAATATACTACTTCATATTCCTCATAAATATACTACTTCATATTCCTCTTAAATATACTACTTCATATTCCTCTTAAACATACTACTTCATATTCCTCGTAAACATACTACTTCATATTTCTGTTAAATATATTACTTCATATTCCTCTTAATTATACTACTTCATATTCCTCTTAAATATACTACTTCGTATTCCTCTTAAATATACTACTTCATATTCATCTTAAATATACTACTTCATATTCCTCTTAAACATACTACTTCATATTCCTCTTAAACATACTACTTCATATTCCTCTTAAACATACTACTTCATAATCCTCTTACACATACTACTGCATATTCCTCTTAAATATACTACCTCATATTCCTCTTAAACATACTACTTCTTATTCCTCTTAAATATACTACTTCATATTCCTCTTCAATATACTACTTCATATTCTTTTAAACATACTACTTCATATTCCTCTTAAACATACTACTTCATATTCCTCTTAAACATACTACTTCATATTCCTCTTTAACATACTACTTCATATTCCTCTTAAACATACTACTTCATATTCCTTTTAAACATACTACTTCATATTCCTCTTAAACATACTACTTCATATTCATCTTAAACATACTATTTCATATTCCTCTTAAACATACTACCTCATATTCCTCTCAAATATACTTCTTCATATTCTTCTTAAATATAATACTTCATATTCCTCTTAAATATACTACTTCATATTCCTCGTAAATATACTACTTCATATTCCTCTTAAACATACTACTTCATATTCGTCTTAAATATACTACTTCATATTCCTCTTAAATATACTACTTCATATTCCTCCTAAATATACTACTTCATATTCCTCTTAAATATACTACTTCATATTCCTCTTAAATATACTAATTCATATTCCTCTTAAACATACTACTTCATATTCCTCTTAAATATACTACTTCATATTCCTTTTAAACATACTACTTCATATTCCTCTTAAACATACTACTTCATATTTCTGTTAAATATACTACTTCATATTCCTCTTAAATATACTACTTCATATTCTTCTTAAATATGCTACTTCGTATTCCTCTTAAATATACTACTTCATATTCCTCTTAAATATACTACTTCATATTCCTCTTAAACATACTACTTCATATTCCTCTTAAACATACTACTACATATTCTTCTTAAACATACTACTTCATAATCCTCTTACACATACTACTGCATATTCCTCTTAAATATACTACTTCATATTCCTCTTAAATATACTACTTCATATTCCTCATAAATATACTACTTCATATTCCTCTTAAATATACGACTTCATATTCCTCTTAAACATACTACTTCATATTCCTCGTAAATATACTACTTCATATTTCTGTTAAATATATTACTTCATATTCCTCTTAATTATACTACTTCATATTCCTCTTAAATATACTACTTCGTATTCCTCTTAAATATACTACTTCATATTCATCTTAAATATACTACTTCATATTCCTCTTAAACATACTACTTCATATTCCTCTTAAACATACTACTTCATATTCCTCTTAAACATACTACTTCATAATCCTCTTACACATACTACTGCATATTCCTCTTAAATATACTACCTCATATTCCTCTTAAACATACTACTTCTTATTCCTCTTAAATATACTACTTCATATTCCTCTTCAATATACTACTTCATATTCTTTTAAACATACTACTTCATATTCCTCTTAAACATACTACTTCATATTCCTCTTAAACATACTACTTCATATTCCTCTTAAACATACTACTTCATATTCCTCTTAAACAAACTACTTCATATTCCTTTTAAACATACTACTTCATATTCCTCTTAAACATACTACTTCATATTCATCTTAAACATACTATTTCATATTCCTCTTAAACATACTACCTCATATTCCTCTCAAATATACTTCTTCATATTCTTCTTAAATATAATACTTCATATTCCTCTTAAATATACAACTTCATATTCCTCGTAAATATACTACTTCATATTCCTCTTAAACATACTACTTCATATTCGTCTTAAATATACTACTTCATATTCCTCTTAAATATACTACTTCATATTCCTCCTAAATATACTACTTCATATTCCTCTTAAATATACTACTTCATATTCCTCTTAAATATACTAATTCATATTCCTCTTAAGCAAACTACTTCATATTCCTCTTAAATATACTACTTCATATTCCTCCTAATATACTACTTTATATTCCTCTTAAATATACTTCTTCATATTCCTCTTAAATATACTACTTCATATTTCTCTTAAATATACTACTTCATATTCCTCTTAAATATACTTCATATTTCTCTTAAATATACTACCTCATATTCCTCTTGAACATACTACTTCATATTCCTCTTAAACATACTACTTCATATTCCTCTTAAATATACTACTTCATATTACTCTTAAACATACTACTTCTTATTCCTCTTAAACATACTACTTCATATTCCACTGAAACATATGATACTACTTCATATTCCTCTCAAACATACTACTTCATATTCCTCTTAAACATACTACTTCATATTCCTTTTTAATATACTACTTCATATTCCTCTTAAATATACTACTTCATATTCCTCTTAAATATACTACTTCATATTCCTCTTAAACATACTACTTCATATTCCTCTTAAACATACTACTTCATATTCCTCTTAAACATACTACTTCATATTCCTCTTAAACATACTATTTCATATTCCCCTTAAATATACTACTTCATATTCATCTTAAATATACTACTTCATATTCCTCTTAAATATACTAAATCATATTCCTCTTAAATATACTACTTCATATATCTCTTAAATATACTACTTCATATTCCTCTTAAACATACTACTTCATATTCCTCTTAAACATACAACTTCATATTCCTCTTAAACATACTACTTCATATTCCTCTTAAACATACTACTTCATATTCCTCTTAAATATACTACTTTATATTCATCTAAAATATACTTCATATTCCTCTTAAATATACTACTTCATATTCCTCTTAAATATACTTCATATTCCTCTTAAATATACTACTTCATATTCCTCTTAAATATACTACTTCATATTCCTCTTAAACATACTATTTCATATTTCTCTTAAATATACAACTTCATATACATCTTAAATATACTACTTCATTTCCTCTTAAAAATACTACTTCATATTCCGCTTAAATATACTACTTCATATTCCTCTTAAATATACTACTTCATTTTCCTCTTAAACATACTACTTCATATTCCTTTTAAACATACTACTTCATATTCCTCTTAAACATACTACTTCATATTCCTCTTAAACATACTATTTCATATTCCCCTTAAATATACTACTTCATATTCATCTTAAATATACTACTTCATATTCCTCTTAAATATACTAAATCATATTCCTCTTAAATATACTACTTCATATATCTCTTAAATATACTACTTCATATTCCTCTTAAACATACTACTTCATATTCCTCTTAAACATACAACTTCATATTCCTCTTAAACATACTACTTCATATTCCTCTTAAACATACTACTTCATATTCCTCTTAAATATACTACTTTATATTCATCTAAAATATACTTCATATTCCTCTTAAATATACTACTTCATATTCCTCTTAAATATACTTCATATTCCTCTTAAATATACTACTTCATATTCCTCTTAAATATACTACTTCATATTCCTCTTAAACATACTATTTCATATTTCTCTTAAATATACAACTTCATATACATCTTAAATATACTACTTCATTTCCTCTTAAAAATACTACTTCATATTCCGCTTAAATATACTACTTCATATTCCTCTTAAATATACTACTTCATTTTCCTCTTAAACATACTACTTCATATTCCTTTTAAACATACTACTTCATATTCCTCTTAAACAAACTACTTCATATTCCTCTTAAACATACTACTTCATATTCCTCTTAAATATACTACTTCATATTCATCTTAAATATACTACTTCATATTCCTCTTAAATATACTACTTCATATTTCTCTTAAATATACTACTTCATATTCCTCTTAAATATACTACTTCACATTCCTCTTAAATATACTACTTCATATTCCTCTTAAACGTACTACTTCATAATGATCTTAAACAAACTCCTTCATATTCCTCTTAAATATACTACTTCATATTCCTCTTAAACATACTACTTCATATTCCTCTTAAGCATACTACTTCATATTCCTCTTAAATATACTACTTCATATTCCTCTTAAATATACTTTTTCATATTCCTCTTAAACATAATACTTCATATTCCTCTTAAACATACTACTTCATATTCCTCTTAAACATACTACTTCATATTCCTCTTAAACATACTACTTCATATTCGTCTTAAACATACTAATTCATATTAATATTAAACATACTACTTCATATTCCACTTAAACATACTACTTCATATGCGTCTTAAACATAATACTTCATATTCCTCTTAAACATAATACTTCATATTCCTCTTAAACATACTACTTCATATTCCTCTTAAATATACTACTTCATATTCCTCTTAAACATACTACTTCATATTCCTCTTCAACATACTACTTCATATTCCTCTTAAACATACTACTTCATATTATTCTTAAACATACTACTTCATATTCCTCTTAAATATACTACTTCATATTCCTCTTAAATATACTACTTCATGTTCCTCTTAAATATACTACTTCATATTCCTCTTAAATATACTACTTCATATTCCTCTTAAACGTACTACTTCATAATGATCTTAAACATCCTCCTTCATATTCCTCTTAAATATACTACTTCATATTCCTCTTAAACATACTACTTCATATTCCACTGAAACATATGATACTACTTCATATTCTTCTTAAACATACTACTTCATATTTCTCTTAAACATACTACTTCATAATACTCTTAAATATACTACTTCATATTACTCTCAAACATACTACTTCATATTCCTCTTAAACATACTACTTCATATTCCTTTTAAACATACTACTTCATATTCCTCTTAAACATACTACTTCATATTCCTCTTAAACATACTACTTCATATTCCTCTTAAATATACTACTTTATATTCCCCTTAAATATACTACTTCATATTCCTCTTAAAAATACTACTTCATATTCCTCTTAAATATACTACTTCATATTCCTCTTACACATACTACTTCATATTCCTCTTAAACATACTACTTCATATTCCTCTTAAACATACTACTTCATATTCCTCTTAAACATACTACTTCATATTCCTCTTAAACATACTACTTCATATTCTTCTTAAATATACTACTTTATATTTCTCTTAAATACACTACTTTATATTCCTCTTAAATATACTACTTCATATTCCTCTTAAATATACTACTTCATATTCCTATTAAACATACTACTTCATATTCCTCTTAAACATACTACTTCATATTTCTGTTAAATATACTACTTCATATTCCTCTTAAATATACTACTTCATATTCCTCTTAAATATGCTACTTCGTACTCCTCTTAAATATACTACTTCATATTCGTCTTAAATATACTACTTCATATTCCTCTTAAACATACTACGAGTACTTCATATTATTCTTAAATATACTACTTCATATTCTTCTTAAACATACTACTTCATAATCCTCTTACACATACTACTGCATATTCCTCTTAAATATACTACTTCATATTCCTCTTAAATATACTACTTCATATTCCTCTTAAATATACTACTTCATATTCCTCTTAATTATACTACTTCATATTCCTCTTAAATATACTACTTCATATTCCTCTTAAATATACTAATTCATATTCCTCTTAAACATACTACTTCATATTCCTCTTAAATATACTACTGCATATTCCTCCTAATATACTACTTTATATTCCTCTTAAATATACTTCTTCATATTCCTCTTAAATATACTACTTCATATTTCTCTTAAATATACTACTTCATATTCCTCTTAAATATACTTCATATTTCTCTTAAATATACTACCTCATATTCCTCTTAAACATACTACTTCATATTCCTCTTAAACATACTACTTCATATTCCTTTTAAATATACTACTTCATATTACTCTTAAACATACTACTTCTTATTCCTCTTAAACATACTACTTCATATTCCACTGAAACATATGATACTACTTCATATTCCTCTTAAACATACTACTTCATATTCCTCTTAAACATACTACTTCATATTCCTCTTTAATATACTACTTCATATTCCTCTTAAATATACTACTTCATATTCCTCTTAAATATACTACTTCATATTCCTCTTAAACATACTACTTCATATTCCTCTTAAACATACTACTTCATATTCCTCTTAAACATACTACTTCATATTCCTCTTAAACATACTATTTCATATTCCCCTTAAATATACTACTTCATATTCATCTTAACTATACTACTTCATATTCCTCTTAAATATACTACTTCATATTCCTCTTAAATATACTACTTCATATTCCTCTTAAATATACTAGTTCATATTCCTCTTAAACATACTACTTCATAGTCCTCTTAAACATACAACTTCATATTCCTCTTAAACATACTACTTCATATTCCTCTTAAACATGCTACTTCATATTCCTCTTAAATATACTACTTCATATTCATCTAAAATATACTACTTCATATTCCTCTTAAATATACTACTTCATATTCCTCTTAAATATACTACTTTATATTCCTCTTAAACATACTACTTCATATTTCTCTTAAATATACAACTTCATATACATCTTAAATATACTCCTTCATATTCCTCTTAAATATACTACTTCATATTCCTCTTAAACATACTACTTCATATTCCTCTTAAGCATACTACTTCATATTCCTCTTAAATATACTACTTCATATTCCTCTTAAACATACTTTTTCATATTCCTCTTAAACATAATATTTCATATTCCTCTTAAACATACTAATTCATATTCCTCTTAAACATACTACTTCATATTCCTCTTAAACATGCTACTTCATATTCCTCTTAAACATACTACTTCATATTAATATTAAACATACTACTGCATATTCCTCTTAAACATACTACTTTATATGCGTCTTAAACATAATACTTCATATTCCTCTTAAACATAATACTTCATATTCCTCTTAAACATACTACTTCATATTCCTCTTAAATATACTACTTCATATTCCTCTTAAACATACTACTTCATATTCCTCTTCAACATACTACTTCATATTCCTCTTAAACATACTACTTCATAATATTCTTAAACATACTACTTCATATTCCTCTTAAATATACTACTTCATATTCCTCTTAAATATACTACTTCATATTCCTCTTAAATATACTACTTCATATTACTCTTAAATATACTACTTCATATTCCTCTTAAACGTACTACTTCATAATGATCTTAAACATCCTCCTTCATATTCCTCTTAAATATACTACTTCATATTCCTCTTAAACATACTACTTCATATTCCTCTTAAACATACTACTTCATATTTCTCTTAAATATACTACTTCATATTCCTCTTAAACATATTTTTAATATTCCTCGTAAACATAATACTTCATATTCCTCTTACACATACTACTTCATATTCCTCTTAAACATACTACTTCATATTCCTCTTAAACATACTACTTTATATTCCTCTTAAACATACTACTTCATATTTCTGTTAAATATACTACTTCATATTCCTCTTAAATATACTACTTCATATTCCTCTTAAATATGCTACTTCGTATTCCTCTTAAATATACTACTTCATATTCCTCTTAAATATACTACTTCATATTCCTATTAAACATACTACTTCATATTCCTCTTAAACATACTACTTCATATTCCTTTTAAACATACTACTTCATAATCCTCTTACACATACTACTGCATACTACTTCATATTCCTTTTAAACATACTACTTCATATTCCTCTTAAACATACTACTTCATATTCATCTTAAACATATTATTTCATATTCCTCTTAAACATACTACCTCATATTCCTCTCAAATATACTTCTTCATATTCTTCTTAAACATACTACTTCATATTCCTCTTAAACATACTACTTCATATTCCTCTTAAACATACTACTTCATATTCCTCTTAAACATACTACTTCATATTCGTCTTAAATATAATACTTCATATTCCTCTTAAATATACTACCTCATATTCCTCTTAAATATACTACTTCATATTCCTCTTAAATATACTACTTCATATTCCTCTTAAATATACTAATTCATATTCCTCTTTAACATACTACTTCATATTCTTCTTAAATATACTACTTCATATTACTCTTAAACATACTACTTCTTATTCCTCTTAAACATACTACTGCATATTCCACTGAAACATATGATACTATTTCATATTCCTCTTAAACATACTACTTCATATTCCTCTTAAACATACTACTTCATATTCCTCTTTAATATACTACTTCATATTCCTCTTAAATATACTACTTCTTATTCCTCTTAAATATACTACTTCATATTCCTCTTAAACATACTACTTCATATTCCTCTTAAACATACTACTTCATATTCCTCTTAAACATACTACTTCATATTCCTCTTAAACATACTATTTCATATTCCTCTTAAATATACTACTTCATATTCATCTTAAATATACTACTTCATATTCCTCTTAAATATACTACTTCATATTCCTCTTAAATATACTACTTCATATTCCTCTTAAATATACTACTTCATATTCCTCTTAAATAACCTACTTCATATTCCTCTTAAACATACTACTTCATATTCCTTTTAAACATACTACTTCATATTCCTCTCAAACAAACTACTTCATATTCCTCTTAAACATACTACTTCATATTCTTCTTAAATATACTACTTCATATTCATCTTAAATATACTACTTCATATTCCTCTTAAATATACTACTTCATATTCCTCTTAAATATACTACTTCATATTCCTCTTAAATATACTACTTCATATACCTCTTAAATATACTACTTCATATTCCTCTTAAACGTACTACTTCATAATGATCTTAAACATACTCCTTCATATTCCTCTTAAATATACTACTTCATATTCCTCTTAAACATACAACTTCATATTCCTCTTAAGCATACTACTTCATATTCCTCTTAAATATACTACTTCATATTCCTCTTAAACATACTTTTTCATATTCCTCTTAAACATACTACTTCATATTCCTCTTAAATATACTACTTCATATTCCTCTAAAACATACTACTTCATATTCCTCTTAAACATACTACTTCATATTCCTCTTAAACATACTACTTTATATTCCTCTTAAACATACTTCTTCATATTAATATTAAACATACTACTTTATATTCCTCTTAAACATACTACTTCATATGCGTCTTAAACATAATACTTCATATTCCTCTTAAACATAATACTTCATATTCCTCTTAAACATACTACTTCATATTCCTCTTAAATATACTACTTCATATTCCTCTAAAACATACTACTTCATATTCCTCTTCAACAAACTATTTCATATTCCTCTTAAACATACTACTTCATATTATTCATAAACATACTACTTCATATTCCTCTTAAATATACTACTTCATATTCCACTTAAATATACTACTTCATATTCCTCTTAAATATACTGCTTCATATTCCTCTTAAATATACTACTTCATATTCCTCTTAAACGTACTACTTCATAATGATCTTAAACATCCTCCTTCATATTCCTCTTAAATATACTACTTCATATTCCTCTTAAACATACTGCTTCATATTCCTCTTAAACATACTACTTCATATTTCTCTTAAATATACTACTTCATATTCCTCTTAAACATACTTTTTCATATTCCTCTTAAACATAATACTTCATATTCCTCTTAAACATACTACTTCATATTCCTCTTAAACATACTACTTCATATTCCTCTTATACATACTACTTCATATTCCTCTTAAACATACTACTTCATATTAATATTAAACATACTACTTTATATTCCTCTTAAACATACTACTTCATATGCGTCTTAAACATACTACTTCATATTCCTCTTAAACATAATACTTCATATTCCTCTTAAACATACTACTTCATATTCCTCTTAAATATACTACTTCATATTCCTTTTAAACATATTACTTCATATTCGTTTTAAACATACTACTTCATATTACTCTTAAACATACAACTTCATATTCGTCTTAAACATACTACTTCATATTCCTCTTAAATAGACTACTTCATATTCCTCGTAAATATACTACTTCATCTTCCTCTTAAATATACTACTTCATATTCCTCTTAAAAATACTACTTCATATTCCTTTTAAACATACTACTTCATATTCCTCTTAAACATACTACTTCATATTCCGCTTAAACATACTACTTCATATTCCTCTTAAATATACTACTTTATATTCCCCTTAAATATACTACTTCATATTCCTCTTAAACATACTACTCCATATTCCTCTTCAATATACTACTTCATATTCCTCTTAAATATACTACTTCATATTTCTCTTAAACATACTACTTCATATTCCTCTTAAACATACTACTTCATATTCCTCTTAAACATACTACTTCATATTCCTCTTAAACATACTACTTCATATTCCTCTTAAATATACTACTTCATATTCCTCTTAAATATACTACTTCATATTCCTCTTAAATATACTACTTCATATTCCTCTTAAATATACTACTTCATATTCCTCTTAAATATAATACTTCATATTCCTTTTAAACATACTACTTCATATTCCTCTTAAACATACTACTTCATATTCCTCTTAAACATACTACTTCATATTCCTCTTAAACATACTACTTCATATTCCTCTTAAATATACTACTTCATATTCCTCTTAAATATACTACTTCATATTCCTCTTAAATATACTACTTCATATTCCTCTTAAATATAATACTTCATATTCCTTTTAAACATATTACTTCATATTCCTCTTAAGCATACTACTTCATATTCATCTTAAATATACTACTTCATATTACTCTTAAACATACTACTTCTTATTCCTCTTAAACATACTACTGCATATTCCACTGAAACATATGATACTATTTCATATTCCTCTTAAACATACTACTTCATATTCCTCTTAAACATACTACTTCATATTCCTCTTTAATATACTACTTCATATTCCTCTTAAATATACTACTTCATATTCCTCTTAAATATACTACTTCATATTCCTCTTAAACATCCTACTTCATATTCCTCTTAAACATACTACTTCATATTCCTCTTAAACATACTACTTCATATTCCTCTTAAACATACTATTTCATATTCCTCTTAAATATACTACTTCATATTCATCTTAAATATACTACTTCATATTCCTCTTAAATATACTACTTCATATTCCTCTTAAATATACTACTTCATATTCCTCTTAAATATACTACTTCCTATTCCTCTTAAATAACCTACTTCATATTCCTCTTAAACATACTACTTCATATTCCTTTTAAACATACTACTTCATATTCCTCTCAAACAAACTACTTCATATTCCTCTTAAACATACTACTTCATATTCTTCTTAAATATACTACTTCATATTCATCTTAAATATACTACTTCATATTCCTCTTAAATATACTACTTCATATTCCTCTTAAATATACTACTTCATATTCCTCTTAAATATACTACTTCATATACCTCTTAAATATACTACTTCATATTCCTCTTAAACGTACTACTTCATAATGATCTTAAACATACTCCTTCATATTCCTCTTAAATATACTACTTCATATTCCTCTTAAACATACAACTTCATATTCCTCTTAAGCATACTACTTCATATTCCTCTTAAATATACTACTTCATATTCCTCTTAAACATACTTTTTCATATTCCTCTTAAACATAATACTTCATATTCCTCTTAAACATACTACTTCATATTGTTCTTAAACATACTACTTCATATTCCTCTTAAACATACTACTTCATATTCCTCTTAAACATACTACTTCATATTAATATTAAACATACTACTTCATATTCCTCTTAAACATACTACTTCATATGCGTCTTAAACATAATACTTCATATTCCTCTTAAACATACTACTTCATATTCCTCTTAAACATACTACTTCATATTCCTCTTAAACATACTACTTTATATTCCTCTTAAACATACTTCTTCATATTAATATTAAACATACTACTTTACATTCCTCTTAAACATACTACTTCATATGCGTCTTAAACATAATACTTCATATTCCTCTTAAACATAATACTTCATATTCCTCTTAAACATACTACTTCATATTCCTCTTAAATATACTACTTCATATTCCTCTAAAACATACTACTTCATATTCCTCTTCAACAAACTATTTCATATTCCTCTTAAACATACTACTTCATATTATTCTTAAACATACTACTTCATATTCCTCTTAAATATACTACTTCATATTCCACTTAAATATACTACTTCATATTCCTCTTAAATATACTGCTTCATATTCCTCTTAAATATACTACTTCATATTCCTCTTAAACGTACTACTTCATAATGATCTTAAACATCCTCCTTCATATTCCTCTTAAATATACTACTTCATATTCCGCTTAAACATACTGCTTCATATTCCTCTTAAACATACTACTTCATATTTCTCTTAAATATACTACTTCATATTCCTCTTAAACATACTTTTTCATATTCCTCTTAAACATAATACTTCATATTCCTCTTAAACATACTACTTCATATTCCTCTTAAACATACTACTTCATATTCCTCTTATACATACTACTTCATATTCCTCTTAAACATACTACTTCATATTAATATTAAACATACTACTTTATATTCCTCTTAAACATACTACTTCATATGCGTCTTAAACATACTACTTCATATTCCTCTTAAACATAATACTTCATATTCCTCTTAAACATACTACTTCATATTCCTCTTAAATATACTACTTCATATTCCTTTTAAACATATTACTTCATATTCGTTTTAAACATACTACTTCATATTACTCTTAAACATACAACTTCATATTCGTCTTAAACATACTACTTCATATTCCTCTTAAATAGACTACTTCATATTCCTCGTAAATATACTACTTCATCTTCCTCTTAAATATACTACTTCATATTCCTCTTAAAAATACTACTTCATATTCCTTTTAAACATACTACTTCATATTCCTCTTAAACATACTACTTCATATTCCGCTTAAACATACTACTTCATATTCCTCTTAAATATACTACTTTATATTCCCCTTAAATATACTACTTCATATTCCTCTTAAACATACTACTCCATATTCTTCTTCAATATACTACTTCATATTCCTCTTAAATATACTACTTCATATTTCTCTTAAACATACTACTTCATATTCCTCTTAAACATACTACTTCATATTCCTCTTAAACATACTACTTCATATTCCTCTTAAACATACTACTTCATATTCCTCTTAAATATACTACTTCATATTCCTCTTAAATATACTACTTCATATTCCTCTTAAATATACTACTTCATATTCCTCTTAAATATACTACTTCATATTCCTCTTAAATATAATACTTCATATTCCTTTTAAACATACTACTTCATATTCCTCTTAAACATACTACTTCATATTCCTCTTAAACATACTACTTCATATTCCTCTTAAACATACTACTTCATATTCCTCTTAAATATACTACTTCATATTCCTCTTAAATATACTACTTCATATTCCTCTTAAATATACTACTTCATATTCCTCTTAAATATAATACTTCATATTCCTTTTAAACATATTACTTCATATTCCTCTTAAGCATACTACTTCATATTCATCTTAAACATACTACTTCATATTCCTCTTAAACATACTACTTCATATTAATATTAAACATACTACTTCATATTCCTCTTAAACATATTACTTCATATGCGTCTTAAACATAATACTTCATATTCCTCTTAAACATAATACTTCACATTCCTCTTAAACATACTACTTCATATTCCTCTTAAATATACTACTTCATATTCCTCTTAAACATACTACTTCATATTCCTCTTCAACATACTACTTCATATTCCTCTTAAACATACTACTTCATATTATTCTTAAACATACTACTTCAGATTCCTCATAAATATACTACTTCATATTCCTCTTAAATATACTACTTCATATTCCTCTTAAATATACTACTTCATATTCCTCTTAAATATACTACTTCATATTCCTCTTAAACGTACTACTTCATAATGATCTTAAACATCCTCCTTCATATTCCTCTTAAATATACTACTTCATATTCCTCTTAAACATACTACTTCATATTCCTCTTAAACATACTACTTCATATTTCTCTTAAATATAGGACTTCATATTCCTCTTAAACATACTTTTTCATATTCCTCTTAAACATAATACTTCATATTCCTCTTAAACATACTACTTCATATTCCTCTTAAACATACTACTTCATATTCCTCTTAAACATACTACTTCATATTCCTCTTAAACTTACTACTTCATATTTCTGTTAAATATACTACTTCATATTCCTCTTAAATATACTACTTCATATTCCTCTTAAATATGCTACTTCGTATTTCTCTTAAATATACTACTTCATATTCCTCTTAAATATACTACTTCATATTCCTCTTAAACATACTACTTCATATTCCTCTTAAACATACTACTTCATATTTCTGTTAAATATACTACTTCATATTCCTCTTAAACATACTACCTCATATTCCTCTCAAATATACTTCTTCATATTCTTCTTAAATATACTACTTCATATTCCTCTTAAATATACTACTTCATATTCCTCTTAAATATACTACTTCATATTCCTCTTAAATATACTACTTCATATTCCTCTTAAATATACTAATTCATATTCCTCTTAAACATACTACTTCATATTCCTCTTAAATATACTATTTCATATTACTCTTAAACATACTACTTCTTATTCCTCTTAAACATACTACTTCATATTCCACTGAAACATATGATACTACTTCATATTCCTCTTAAACATACTACTTCATATTCCTCTTAAACATACTACTTCATATTCCTCTTAAATATACTACTTCGTATTCCTCTTAAATATACTACTTCATATTCCTCTTAAATATACTACTTCATATTCCTCTTAAACATACTACTTCATATTCCTCTTAAACATACTATTTCATATTCCTTTTAAACATACTACTTCATAATCCTCTTACACATACTACTGCATACTACTTCATATTCCTTTTAAACATACTACTTCATATTCCTCTTAAACATACTACTTCATATTCATCTTAAACATATTATTTCATATTCCTCTTAAACATACTACCTCATATTCCTCTCAAATATACTTCTTCATATTCTTCTTAAATATAATACTTCATATTCCTCTTAAATATACTACTTCATATTCCTCATAAATATACTATTTAATATTCGTCTTAAATATGCTACTTCATATTCCTCTTAAACATACTACTTCATATTCCTCTTAAACATACTACTTCATATTACTCTTAAATATACTACTTCATATTACTCTTAAACATACTACTTCATATTCCTCTTAAACATACTACTTCATATTCCTCTTAAACATACTACTTCATATTCCTCTTAAACATACTACTTCATATTCGTCTTAAATATACTACTTCATATTCCTCTTAAATATACTACTTCTTATTCCTCTTAAATATACTACTTCATATTCCTCTTAAATATACTACTTCATATTCCTCTTAAATATACTAATTCATATTCCTCTTAAACATACTACTTCATATTCCTCTTAAATATACTACTTCATATTACTCTTAAACATACCACTTCTTATTCCTCTTAAACATACTACTTCATATTCCACTGAAACATATGTTACTACTTCATATTCCTCTTAAACATACTACTTCATATTCCTCTTAAACATACTACTTCATATTCCTATTTAATATACTACTTCATATTCCTCTTAAATATACTACTTCATATTCCTCTTAAATATACTACTTCATATTCCTCTTAAACATACTACTTCATATTCCTCTTAAACATACTACTTCATATTCCTCTTAAACATACTACTTCATATTCCTCTTAAAAATACTATTTCATATTCCTCTTAAATATACTACTTCATATTCATCTTAAATATACTACTTCATATTCCTCTTAAATATACTACTTCATATTCCTCTTAAATATACTACTTCATATTCCTCTTAAATATACTACTTCATATTCCTCTTAAATATACTACTTCATATTCCTCTTAAACATACTACTTCATATTCCTTTTAAACATACTACTTCATATTCCTCTCAAACAAACTACTTCATATTCCTCTTAAACATACTACTTCATATTCTTCTTAAATATACTACTTCATATTCATCTTAAATATACTACTTCATATTCCTCTTAAATATACTACTTCATATTCCTCTTAAATATACTACTTCATATTCCTCTTAAATATACTACTTCATATACCTCTTAAATATACTACTTCATATTCCTCTTAAACGTACTACTTCATAATGATCTTAAACATACTCCTTCATATTCCTCTTAAATATACTACTTCATAATCCTCTTAAACATACTATTTCATATTCCTCTTAAGCATACTACTTCATATTCCTCTTAAATATACTACTTCATATTCCTTTTAAACATACTTTTTCATATTCCTCTTAAACATAATACTTCATATTCCTCTTAAACATACTACTTCATATTGTTCTTAAACATACTACTTCATATTCCTCTTAAACATACTACTTCATATTCCTCTTAAACATACTACTTCATATTAATATTAAACATACTACTTCATATTCCTCTTAAACATACTACTTCATATGCGTCTTAAACATAATACTTCATATTCCTCTTAAACATACTACTTCATATTCCTCTTAAACATACTACTTCATATTCCTCTTAAACATACTACTTTATATTCCTCTTAAATATACTTCTTCATATTAATATTAAACATACTACTTCATATTCCTCTTAAACATACTACTTCATATGCGTCTTAAACACAATACTTCATATTCCTCTTAAACATAATACTTCATATTCCTCTTAAACATACTACTTCATATTCCTCTTAAATATACTACTTCATATTCCTCTTAAACATACTACTTCATATTCCTCTTCAACAAACTATTTCATATTCCTCTTAAACATACTACTTCATATTATTCTTAAACATACTACTTCATATTCCTCCTAAATATACTACTTCATATTCCTCTTAAATATACTACTTCATATTCCTCTTAAACGTACTACTTCATAATGATCTTAAACATCCTCCTTCATATTCCTCTTAAATATACTACTTCATATTCCTCTTAAACATACTGCTTCATATTCCTCTTAAACATACTACTTCATATTTCTCTTAAATATACTACTTCATATTCCTCTTAAACATACTTTTTCATATTCCTCTTAAACATAATACTTCATATTCCTCTTAAACATACTACTTCATATTCCTCTTAAACATACTACTTCATATTCCTCTTATACATACTACTTCATATTCCTCTTAAACATACTACTTCATATTAATATTAAACATACTACTTTATATTCCTCTTAAACATACTACTTCATATGCGTCTTAAACATACTACTTCATATTCCTCTTAAACATAATACTTCATATTCCTCTTAAACATACTACTTCATATTCCTCTTAAATATACTACTTCATATTCCTTTTAAACATTTTACTTCATATTCGTTTTAAACATAATACTTCATATTACTCTTAAACATACAACTTCATATTCGTCTTAAACATACTACTTCATATTCCTCTTAAATAGACTACTTCATATTCCTCGTAAATATACTACTTCATCTTCCTCTTAAATATACTACTTCATATTCCTCTTAAACATACTACTTCATATTCCTTTTAAACATACTACTTCATATTCCTCTTAAACATACTACTTCATATTCCGCTTAAACATACTACTTCATATTCCTCTTAAATATACTACTTTATATTCCCCTTAAATATACTACTTCATATTCCTCTTAAACATACTACTCCATATTCCTCTTCAATATACTACTTCATATTCCTCTTAAATATACTACTTCATATTTCTCTTAAACATACTACTTCATATTCCTCTTACACATACTACTTCATATTCCTCTTAAACATACTACTTCATATTCCTCTTAAACATACTACTTCATATTCCTCTTAAATATACTACTTCATATTCCTCTTAAATATACTACTTCATATTCCTCTTAAATATACTACTTCATATTCCTCTTAAATATACTACTTCATATTCCTCTTAAATATAATACTTCATATTCCTTTTAAACATACTACTTCATATTCCTCTTAAACATACTACTTCATATTCCTCTTTAATATACTACTTCATATTCCTCTTAAATATACTACTTCATATTCCTCTTAAATATACTACTTCATATTCCTCTTAAACATACTACTTCATATTCCTCTTAAACATACTACTTCATATTCCTCTTAAACATACTACTTCATATTCCTCTTAAACATACTACTTCATATTCCTCTTAAATATACTACTTCATATTCCTCTGAAATATACTACTTCATATTCCTCTTAAATATACTACTTCATATTCCTCTTAAATATAATACTTCATATTCCTCTTAAACATACTACTTCATATTCCTCTTAAGCATACTACTTCATATTCCTCTTAAACATACTACTTCATATTCCTCTTAAACATACTACTTCATATTAATATTAAACATACTACTTCATATTCCTCTTAAACATACTACTTCATATGCGTCTTAAACATAATACTTCATATTCCTCTTAAACATAATACTTCATATTCCTCTTAAACATACTACTTCATATTCCTCTTAAATATACTACTTCATATTCCTCTTAAACATACTACTTCATATTCCTCTTCAACATACTACTTCATATTCCCCTTAAACATACTACTTCATATTATTCTTAAACATACTACTTCATATTCCTCATAAATATACTACTTCATATTCCTCTTAAATATACTACTTCATATTCCTCTTAAATATACTACTTCATATTCCTCTTAAATATACTACTTCATATTCCTCTTAAACGTACTACTTCATAATGATCTTAAACATCCTCCTTCATATTCCTCTTAAATATACTACTTCATATTCCTCTTAAACATACTACTTCATATTCCTCTTAAACATACTACTTCATATTTCTCTTAAATATAGGACTTCATATTCCTCTTAAACATACTTTTTCATATTCCTCTTAAACATAATACTTCATATTCCTCTTAAACATACTACTTCATATTCCTCTTAAACATACTACTTCATATTCCTCTTAAACATACTACTTCATATTCCTCTTAAACTTACTACTTCATATTTCTGTTAAATATACTACTTCATATTCCTCTTAAATATACTACTTCATATTCCTCTTAAATATGCTACTTCGTATTTCTCTTAAATATACTACTTCATATTCCTCTTCAATATACTACTTCATATTCCTCTTAAACATACTACTTCATATTCCTCTTAAACATACTACTTCATATTTCTGTTAAATATACTACTTCATATTCCTCTTAATTATACTACTTCATATTCCTCTTAAATATACTACTTCGTATTCCTCTTAAATATACTACTTCATATTCCTCTTAAATATACTACTTCATATTCCTCTTAAACATACTACTTCATATTCATCTTAAACATATTATTTCATATTCCTCTTAAACATACTACCTCATATTCCTCTCAAATATACTTCTTCATATTCTTCTTAAATATACTACTTCATATTCCTCTTAAATATACTACTTCATATTCCTCTTAAACATACTACTTCATATTCCGCTTAAACATACTACTTCATATTCCTCTTAAATATACTACTTTATATTCCCCTTAAATATACTACTTCATATTCCTCTTAAACATACTACTCCATATTCCTCTTCAATATACTACTTCATATTCCTCTTAAATATACTACTTCATATTTCTCTTAAACATACTACTTCATATTCCTCTTAAACATACTACTTCATATTCCTCTTAAACATACTACTTCATATTCCTCTTAAACATACTACTTCATATTCCTCTTAAATATACTACTTCATATTCCTCTTAAATATACTACTTCATATTCCTCTTAAATATACTACTTCATATTCCTCTTAAATATACTACTTCATATTCCTCTTAAATATAATACTTCATATTCCTTTTAAACATACTACTTCATATTCCTCTTAAACATACTACTTCATATTCCTCTTTAATATACTACTTCATATTCCTCTTAAATATACTACTTCATATTCCTCTTAAATATACTACTTCATATTCCTCTTAAACATACTACTTCATATTCCTCTTAAACATACTACTTCATATTCCTCTTAAACATACTACTTCATATTCCTCTTAAACATACTACTTCATATTCCTCTTAAATATACTACTTCATATTCCTCTTAAATATACTACTTCATATTCCTCTTAAATATAATACTTCATATTCCTTTTAAACATACTACTTCATATTCCTCTTAAGCATACTACTTCATATTCCTCTTAAACATACTACTTCATATTCCTCTTAAACATACTACTTCATATGCGTCTTAAACATAATACTTCATATTCCTCTTAAACATAATACTTCATATTCCTCTTAAACATACTACTTCATATTCCTCTTAAATATACTACTTCATATTCCTCTTAAACATACTACTTCATATTCCTCTTCAACATACTACTTCATATTCCTCTTAAACAAACTACTTTATATTATTCTTAAACATACTACTTCATATTCCTCATAAATATACTACTTCATATTCCTCTTAAATATACTACTTCATATTCCTCTTAAATATACTACTTCATATTCCTCTTAAATATACTACTTCATATTCCTCTTAAACGTACTACTTCATAATGATCTTAAACATCCTCCTTCATATTCCTCTTAAATATACTACTTCATATTCCTCTTAAACATACTACTTCATATTCCTCTTAAACATACTACTTCATATTTCTCTTAAATATAGGACTTCATATTCCTCTTAAACATACTTTTTCATATTCCTCTTAAACATAATACTTCATATTCCTCTTAAACATACTACTTCATATTCCTCTTAAACATACTACTTCATATTCCTCTTAAACATACTACTTCATATTCCTCTTAAACTTACTACTTCATATTTCTGTTAAATATACTACTTCATATTCCTCTTAAATATACTACTTCATATTCCTCTTAAATATGCTACTTCGTATTTCTCTTAAATATACTACTTCATATTCCTCTTCAATATACTACTTCATATTCCTCTTAAACATACTACTTCATATTCCTCTTAAACATACTACTTCATATTTCTGTTAAATATACTACTTCATATTCCTCTTAATTATACTACTTCATATTCCTCTTAAATATACTACTTCGTATTCCTCTTAAATATACTACTTCATATTCCTCTTAAATATACTACTTCATATTCCTCTTAAACATACTACTTCATATTCCTCTTAAACATACTACTTCATATTCATCTTAAACATATTATTTCATATTCCTCTTAAACATACTACCTCATATTCCTCTCAAATATACTTCTTCATATTCTTCTTAAATATACTACTTCATATTCCTCTTAAATATACTACTTCATATTCCTCTTAAATATACTACTTCATATTCCTCTTAAATATACTACTTCATATTCCTCTTAAATATACTAATTCATATTCCTCTTAGACATACTACTTCATATTCCTCTTAAATATACTATTTCATATTACTCTTAAACATACTACTTCTTATTCCTCTTAAACATACTACGTAGGCTACTATATATATTTCTGGCCTAGGCAACACTAAGTGTTGCCAGGTGCGATCTGACATTTCCATTGGAAAGTTTGACATTTTTTAGCATAAACGTACTCAGAACGTTTTGACGTACGACTATCATTTGTGTTGTTTACAGTGACTTGAAAAAATCAATTTGGCAAAAAAATGGAATTAACTCGTGAACATTTTCGTGCGATCATTTTTCACAACTTTCGACGTGGATTATCACGACAAGAGTGCATCGATGAACTTAAATCTTTGTATGGCTATGAAGCACCATCCTATAGCACTGTGAAAAACTGGTACAACGAATTCAATCGTGGCCGACGCTCGCTCAAAGACGAATTCCGTGAAGGTCGTCCAAAAACAGCCGTTGTTCCAGAAAACATCGATGCCGTACGTGAACTGATAATGCAAGACCGTCATGTGACATACCGTGAGATAGAGGCATGCCTAGGCATTTCTCCCACCAGCATACATTCGATATTGCATGAACACCTGGCCGTAAAAAAGGTTTGTTCTCGTTGGATCCCGCACAATTTGACAATCGCTCAAAAAAAGGCTCGTGTGGATTGGTGTAAAGAAATGCTGAAAAAATACGATCGCGGTGCTTCAAAAGACGTTTATAAGATCGTCACAGGTGACGAATCATGGATCTATGCGTATGAGCCCGAAACAAAACAGCAATCGACCGTGTGGGTCTTCCAAGACGAGTCAAATCCAACGAAAGTTGTTCGTGGAAGAAGCACTTCGAAGCAAATGGTCGCTTGTTTCTTTGGCAAAACTGGTCATGTGGCGACTGTTCCGCTTGTGCAACGTAGGACGGTCAATTCTGAGTGGTACACCACCATTTGTTTGCCTGAAGTCTTCGGAGAAATTCGAAAAACGAACAAGAGAAGTCGAATCATTGTGCACCATGACAATGCTAGCTCTCACACATCGGCTCAAACCAGCGCCTTTTTGACCGGACAAAACGTCGAATTGATGGGTCATCCTCCGTACAGCCCTGACTTGGCACCCAATGACTTCTTTTTAATTTTCGTCGCCAGAAGATGCTGTTGAAGCATTCAAAAACCATGTTTTGGAGGTGTCTCAATCGGAGTGGAAAAAGTGCTTCGAAAATTGGTTTGAGCGCATGCAAAAGTGTATAAATCTTGATGGAGAATATTTTGAAAAACAATAAAACCTTTTTCGTTGATAAATATTCGCATTTTCATTATTAGGCCAGAAATATATATAGTAGCCCACGTACTTCATATTCCACTGAAACATATGATACTACTTCATATTCCTCTTAAACATACTACTTCATATTCCTCTTAAACATACTACTTCATATTCCTCTTAAATATACTACTTCGTATTCCTCTTAAATATACTACTTCATATTCCTCTTAAATATACTACTTCATATTCCTCTTAAACATACTACTTCATATTCCTCTTAAACATACTATTTCATATTCCTTTTAAGCATACTACTTCATAATCCTCTTACACATACTACTGCATACTACTTCATATTCCTTTTAAACATACTACTTCATATTCCTCTTAAACATACTACTTCATATTCATCTTAAACATATTATTTCATATTCCTCTTAAACATACTACCTCATATTCCTCTCAAATATACTTCTTCATATTCTTCTTAAATATAATACTTCATATTCCTCTTAAATATACTACTTCATATTCCTCATAAATATACTACTTAATATTCGTCTTAAATATGCTACTTCATATTCCTCTTAAACATACTACTTCATATTCCTCTTAAACATACTACTTCATATTACTCTTAAATATACTACTTCATATTACTCTTAAACATACTACTTCATATTCCTCTTAAACATACTACTTCATATTCCTCTTAAACATACTACTTCATATTCCTCTTAAACATACTACTTCATATTCGTCTTAAATATACTACTTCATATTCCTCTTAAATATACTACTTCTTATTCCTCTTAAATATACTACTTCATATTCCTCTTAAATATACTACTTCATATTCCACTTAAATATACTAATTCATATTCCTCTTAAACATACTACTTCATATTCCTCTTAAATATACTACTTCATATTACTCTTAAACATACTACTTCTTATTCCTCTTAAACATACTACTTCATATTCCACTGAAACATATGATACTACTTCATATTCCTCTTAAACATACTACTTCATATTCCTCTTAAACATACTACTTCATATTCCTATTTAATATACTACTTCATATTCCTCTTAAATATACTACTTCATATTCCTCTTAAATATACTACTTCATATTCCTCTTAAACATACTACTTCATATTCCTCTTAAACATACTACTTCATATTCCTTTTAAACATACTACTTCATATTCCTCTCAAACAAACTACTTCATATTCCTCTTAAACATACTACTTCATATTCTTCTTAAATATACTACTTCATATTCATCTTAAATATACTACTTCATATTCCTCTTAAATATACTACTTCATATTCCTCTTAAATATACTACTTGATATTCCTCTTAAATATACTACTTCATATTCCTCTTAAATATACTACTTCATATTCCTCTTAAACGTACTACTTCATAATGATCTTAAACATACTCCTTCATATTCCTCTTAAATATACTACTTCATATTCCTCTTAAACATACTACTTCATATTCCTCTTAAGCATACTACTTCATATTCCTCTTAAATATACTACTTCATATTCCTCTTAAACATACTTTTTCATATTCCTCTTAAACATAAGACTTCATATTCCTCTTAAACATACTACTTCATATTCTTCTTAAACATACTACTTCATATTCCTCTTAAACATACTACTTCATATTCCTCTTAAACATACTACTTCATATTAATATTAAACATACTACTTCATATTCCTCTTAAACATACTACTTCATATGCGTCTTAAACATAATACTTCATATTCCTCTTAAACATAATACTTCATATTCCTCTTAAACATACTACTTCATATTCCTCTTAAACATACTACTTCATATTCCTCTTAAACATACTTCTTCATATTAATATTAAACATACTACTTCATATTCCTCTTAAACATACTACTTCATATGCGTCTTAAACATAATACTTCATATTCCTCTTAAACATAATACTTCATATTCCTCTTAAACATACTACTTCATATTCCTCTTAAATATACTACTTCATATTCCTCTTAAACATACTACTTCATATTCCTCTTCAACATACTACTTCATATTCCTCTTAAACATACTACTTCATATTATTCTTAAACATACTACTTCATATTCCTCTTAAATATACTACTTCATATTCCTCTTAAATATACTACTTCATATTCCTCTTAAATATACTACTTCATATTCCTCTTAAATATACTACTTCATATTCCTCTTAAACGTACTACTTCATAATGATCTTAAACATCCTCCTTCATATTCCTCTTAAATATACTACTTCATATTCCTCTTAAACATACTGCTTCATATTCCTCTTAAACATACTACTTCATATTTCTCTTAAATATACTACTTCATATTCCTCTTAAACATACTTTTTCATATTCCTCTTAAACATAATACTTCATATTCCTCTTAAACATACTACTTCATATTCCTCTTAAACATACTACTTCATATTCCTCTTATACATACTACTTCATATTCCTCTTAAACATACTACTTAATATTAATATTAAACATACTACTTCATATTCCTCTTAAACATACTACTTCATATGCGTCTTAAACATACTACTTCATATTCCTCTTAAACATATTACTTCATATTCGTTTTAAACATACTACTTCATATTACTCTTAAACATACAACTTCATATTCGTCTTAAACATACTACTTCATATTCCTCTTAAATATACTACTTCATATTCCTCGTAAATATACTACTTCATATTCCTCTTAAAAATACTACTTCATATTCCTCTTAAACATACTACTTCATATTCCTTTTAAACATACTACTTCATATTCCTCTTAAACATACTACTTCATATTCCGCTTAAACATACTACTTCATATTCCTCTTAAATATTTTACCTGATATTGCTCTTAAACATACTATTTCATATTCCTCTTAAACATACTACTACATATTCCTCTTAAACATACTACTTCATATTCCTCTTAAACATACTACTGCATATTCCTCTTAAATATACTACCTCATATTCCTCCTAAACATACTACTTCGTATTCCTCTTAAATATATAACTTCATATTCCTCTTAAATATACTACTTCATTTCCTCTTAAATATACTACTTCATATTCCTCTTAAATATACTACTTCATATTCCTCTTAAATATACAACTTCATATTCCTCTTAAACATACTACTTCATATTCCTTTTAAACATACTACTTCATATTCCTTTTAAACAAACTACTTCATATTCCTCTTAAACATACTACTTCATATTCCTCTTAAATATACTACTTCATATTCATCTTAAATATACTACTTCATATTCCTCTTAAATATACTACTTCATATCCCTCTTAAATATACTACTTCATATTCCTCTTAAATATACTACTTCATATTCCTCTTAAATATACTACTTCATATTCCTCTTAAACATACTACTTCATATTAATATTAAACATACTACTTCATATTCCTCTTAAACATACTACTTCATATGCGTCTTAAACATACTACTTCATATGCGTCTTAAACATACTACTTCATATTCCTCTTAAACATATTACTTCATATTCGTTTTAAACATACTACTTCATATTACTCTTAAACATACAACTTCATATTCGTCTTAAACATACTACTTCATATTCCTCTTAAATATACTACTTCATATTCCTCGTAAATATACTACTTCATATTCCTCTTAAAAATACTACTTCATATTCCTCTTAAACATACTACTTCATATTCCTTTTAAACATACTACTTCATATTCCTCTTAAACATACTACTTCATATTCCGCTTAAACATACTACTTCATATTCCTCTTAAATATTTTACCTGATATTGCTCTTAAACATACTATTTCATATTCCTCTTAAACATACTACTACATATTCCTCTTAAACATACTACTTCATATTCCTCTTAAACATACTACTGCATATTCCTCTTAAATATACTACCTCATATTCCTCCTAAACATACTACTTCGTATTCCTCTTAAATATATAACTTCATATTCCTCTTAAATATACTACTTCATTTCCTCTTAAATATACTACTTCATATTCCTCTTAAATATACTACTTCATATTCCTCTTAAATATACAACTTCATATTCCTCTTAAACATACTACTTCATATTCCTTTTAAACATACTACTTCATATTCCTTTTAAACAAACTACTTCATATTCCTCTTAAACATACTACTTCATATTCCTCTTAAATATACTACTTCATATTCATCTTAAATATACTACTTCATATTCCTCTTAAATATACTACTTCATATCCCTCTTAAATATACTACTTCATATTCCTCTTAAATATACTACTTCATATTCCTCTTAAATATACTACTTCATATTCCTCTTAAACATACTACTTCATATTAATATTAAACATACTACTTCATATTCCTCTTAAACATACTACTTCATATGCGTCTTAAACATAATACTTCATATTCCTCTTAAACATAATACTTCATATTTCTCTTAAACATACTACTTCATATTCCTCTTAAATATACTACTTCATATTCCTCTTAAACATACTACTTCATATTCCTCTTCAACATACTAATTCATATTCCTCTTAAACATACTACTTCATATTATTCTTAAACATACTATTTCATATTCCTCTTAAACATACTACTTCATATTCCTCTTAAATATACTACTTCATATTCCTCTAATATACTACTTCATATTCCTCTTAAATATACTACTTCATATTCCTCTTAAATATACTACTTCATATTCTTCTTAAATATAATACTTCATATTCCTCTAAAACATACTACTTCATATTCCTCTTAAATATACTACTTCATATTCCTCTTAAATATACTACTTCATATTCCACTTAAATATACTACTTCATATTTCTCTTAAACGTACTACTTCATAATGATCTTAAACATCTTCTTTCATATTCCTCTTAAATATACTACTTCATATTCCTCTTAAACATACTACTTCATATTCCTCTTAAACATACTATTTCATATTTCTCTTAAATATACTACTTCATATTCCTCTTAAACATACTTTTTCATATTCCTCTTAAACATAATACTTAATATTCCTCTTAAACATACTACTTCATATTCCTCTTAAACATACTACTTCATATTCCTCTTAAACATACTACTTCATATTCCTCGTAAATATACTACTTCATAATCCTATTAAACATACTACTTCATATTACTCTTAAATATACTACTTCATAATACTCCTAAACATACTACTTCATATTCCTCTTAAATATACTACTTCATATTCCTCTTAAATATACTACTTCATATTCCTCTTAAACGTACTACTTCATAATGATCTTAAACATCCTCCTTCATATTCCTCTTAAATATACTACTTCATATTCCTCTTAAACATACTACTTCATATTCCTCTTAAACATACTACTTCATATTTCTCTTAAATATACTACTTCATATTCCTCTTAAACATACTTTTTCATATTCCTCTTAAACATAATACTTCATATTCCTCTTAAACATACTACTTCATATTCCTCTTAAACATACTACTTCATATTCCTCTTAAACATACTACTTCATATTAATATTAAACATACTACTTCATATTCCTCTTAAACATACTACTTCATATGCGTCTTAAACATACTACTTCATATTCGTCTTAAACATAATACTTCATATTCCTCTTAAACATACTACTTCATTATCTTCTTAAATATACTACTTCATAGTCCTCTTAAATCTTTTACTTCATATTCCTTTTAAACATACTACTTCATATTACTCTTAAACATACAACTTCATATTCGTCTTAAACATACTACTTCATATTCCTCTTAAATATACTACTTCATATTCCTCGTAAATATACTACTTCATATTCCTCTTAAATATACTACCTCATATTCCTCCTAAACATACTACTTCGTATTCCTCTTAAATATATAACTTCATATTCCTCTTAAATATACTACTTCATTTCCTCTTAAATATACTACTTCATATTCCTCTTAAATATACTACTTCATATTCCTCTTAAAT
The DNA here is from genome assembly GCA_958298945.1 of Atherix ibis. NCBI lineage: Eukaryota > Metazoa > Arthropoda > Insecta > Diptera > Athericidae > Atherix > Atherix ibis. Next base: position 1,282,736 of record CATQJD010000111.1, read on the forward strand.
ATACAACTTCATATTCCTATTAAACATACTACTTCATATTCCTTTTAAACATACTACTTCATATTCCTCTTAAACAAACTACTTCATATTCCTCTTAAACATACTACTTCATATTCCTCTTAAATATACTACTTCATATTCATCTTAAATATACTACTTCATATTCCTCTTAAATATACTACTTCATATTCCTCTTAAATATACTACTTCATATTCCTCTTAAATATACTACTTCATATTCCTCTTAAATATATAACTTCATATTCCTCTTAAATATACTACTTCATTTCCTCTTAAATATACTACTTCATATTCCTCTTAAATATACTACTTCATATTCCTCTTAAATATACAACTTCATATTCCTCTTAAACATACTACTTCATATTCCTTTTAAACATACTACTTCATATTCCTCTTAAACATACTACTTCATATTCCTCTTCAACATACTACTTCATATTCCTCTTAAACATACTACTTCATATTATTCTTAAACATACTACTTCATATTCCTCTTAAACATACTACTTCATATTCCTCTTAAATATACTACTTCATATTCCTCTTATATACTACTTCATATTCCTCTTAAATATACTACTTCATATTCCTCTTAAATATACTACTTCATATTCCTCTTAAATATACTACTTCATATTCCACTTAAATATACTACTTCATATTCCTCTTAAACGTACTACTTCATAATGATCTTAAACATCTTCCTTCATATTCCTCTTAAATATACTACTTCATATTCCTCTTAAACATACTACTTTATATTCCTCTTAAACATACTTCTTCATATTTCTCTTAAATATACTACTTCATATTCCTCTTAAACATACTTTTTCATATTCCTCTTAAACATAATACTTAATATTCCTCTTAAACATACTACTTCATATTCCTCTTAAACATACTACTTCATATTCCTCTTAAACATACTACTTCATATTCCTCGTAAATATACTACTTCATAATCCTATTAAACATACTACTTCATATTACTCTTAAATATACTACTTCATATTACTCCTAAACATACTACTTCATATTCCTTTGAAATATACTACTTCATATTCCTCTTAAATATACTACTTCATATTCCTCTTAAATATACTACTTCATATTCCTCTTAAACGTACTACTTCATAATGATCTTAAACATCCTCCTTCATATTCCTCTTAAATATACTACTTCATATTCCTCTTAAACATACTACTTTATATTCCTCTTAAACATACTACTTCATATTTCTCTTAAATATACTACTTCATATTCCTCTTAAACATACTTTTTCATATTCTTCTTAAACATAATACTTCATATTCCTCTTAAACATACTACTTCATATTCCTCTTAAACATACTACTTCATATTCCTCTTAAACATAGTACTTCATATTAATATTAAACATACTACTTCATATTCCTCTTAAACATAATACTTCATATTCCTCTTAAACATACTACTTCATATTCTTCTTAAATATACTACTTCATAGTCCTCTTAAATCTTTTACTTCATATTCCTTTTAAACATACTACTTCATATTACTCTTAAACATACAACTTCATATTCGTCTTAAACATACTACTTCATATTCCTCTTAAATATACTACTTCATATTCCTCGTAAATATACTACTTCATATTCCTCTTAAATATACTACTTCATATTCCTTTTTAACATACTACTTCATATTTCTCTTAAACATACTACTTCATATTACTCTTAAATATACTACTTCATATTACTCTTAAACATACTACTTCATATTCCTTTTAAACATACTACTTCATATTCCTCTTAAACATACTACTTCATATTCCTCTTAAACATACTACTTCATATTCCTCTTAAATATACTACTTCATATTCCTCTTAAATATACTACTTCATATTCCCTTAAATATACTACTTCATAGTCCTCTTCAATATACTACTTCATATTCCTCTTAAATATACTACTTCATAATCCTCTTAAACATACTACTTCATATTCCTCTTAAACATACTACTTCATATTCCTCTTAAACATACTACTTCATATTCCTCTTAAACATACAACTTCATATTCCTCTTAAATATACTACTTCATATTCCTCTAATATACTACTTCATATTCCTCTTAAATATACTACTTCATATTCCTCTTAAATATACTACTTCATATTGCTCTTAAATATAATACTTCATATTCCTCTAAAACATACTACTTCATATTCCTCTTAAACATACTACTTCATATTCCTCTTAAACATACTACTACATATTCCTCTTAAACATACTACTTCATATTAATATTAAACATACTACTTCATATTCCTCTTAAACATACTACTTCATATGCGTCTAAAAACATACTACTTCATATTCCTCTTAAACATATTACTTCATATTCGTTTTAAACATACTACTTCATATTACTCTTAAACATACAACTTCATATTCATCTTAAACATACTACTTCATATTCCTCTTGAATATACTACTTCATATTCCTCTTGAATATACTACTTCATATTCCTCTTAAATATACTACTTCATATTCCTATTAAATATACTACTTCATATTCCTCTTAAACGTTCTACTTCATAATGATCTTAAACATCTTCCTTCATATTCCTCTTAAATATACTACTTCATATTCCTCTTAAACATACTACTTCATATTCCTCTTAAACATACTACTTCATATTTCTCTTAAATATACTACTTCATATTCCTCTTAAACATACTTTTTCATATTCCTCTTAAACATAATACTTCATATTCCTCTTAAACATACTACTTCATATTCCTCTTAAACATACAACTTCATATTCGTCTTAAACATTCTACTTCATATTCCTCTTAAATATACTACTTCATATTCCTCGTAAATATACTACTTCATATTCCTCTTAAATATACTACTTCATATTCCTCTTAAACATACTACTTCATATTTCTCTTAAACATACTACTTTATATTACTCTTAAATATACTACTTCATATTACTCTTAAACATACTACTTCATATTCCTTTAAAACATACTACTTCATATTCATCTTAAACATACTACTTCATATTGCTCTTAAACATACTACTTCATATTCCTCTTAAACATACTACTTAATATTCCTCTTAAATATACTACTTCAAATTCCCTTAAATATACTACTTCATATTCCTCTTCAATATACTACTTCATATTCCTCTTAAATATACTACTTCATATTCCTCTTAAACATACTACTTCATATTCCTCTTAAACATACTACTTCATATTCCTCTTAAACATACTACTTCATATTAATATTAAACATACTACTTCATATTCCTCTTAAACATACTACTTCATATGCGTCTTAAACATACTACTTCATATTCCTCTTAAACATAATACTTCATATTCCTCTTAAATATACTACTTCATATTCCTCTTAAATATACTACTTCATATTCCTCTTAAACATATTACTTCATATTCGTTTTAAACATACTACTTCATATTACTCTTAAACATACAACTTCATATTCGTCTTAAACATACTACTTGATATTCCTCTTAAATATACTACTTCATATTCCTCGTAAATATACTACTTCATATTCCTCTTAAACATACTACTTCATATTTCTCTTAAACATACTACTTCATATTACTCTTAAATATACTACTTCATATTACTCTTAAACATACTACTTCATATTCCTTTTAAACATACTACTTCATATTCCTCTTAAACATACTACTTCATATTCCTCTTAAACATACTACTTCATATTCCTCTTAAATATACTACTTCATATTCTTCTTAAATATACTACTTCATATTCCTCTTAAACATACTACTTCATATTCCTCTTCAATATACTACTTCATATTCCTCTTAAATATACTACTTCATATTCCTCTTAAACATACTACTTCATATTGCTCTTAAACATACTACTTCATATTCCTCTTAAACATACTACTTCATATTCCTCTTAAACATACTACTTCATATTCCTCTTAAATATACTACTTCATATTCCTCTTAAATATACTACTTCATATTCCTCTTAAATATACTACTTCATATTCCTCTTAAATATACTACTTCATATTCCTCTTAAATATAATACTTCATAGTCCTCTTAAACATACTACTTCATATTCCTCTTAAATATAGCACTTCATATTCCTCTTAAATATACTACCTGATATTGCTCTTAAACATACTATTTCATATTCCTCTTAAACATACTACTTCATATTCCTCTTAAACATACTACTTCATATTCCTCTTAAACATACTACTGCATATTCCTCTTAAATATACTACCTCATATTCGTCCTAAACATACTACTTCGTATTCCTCTTAAATATATAACTTCATATTCTTCTTAAATATACTACTTCATATTCCTCTTAAACATACTACTTCATATTTCTCTTAAATATACAACTTCATATTCATCTTAAATATACTACTTCATTTCCTCTTAAATATACTACTTCATACTCCTCTTAAATATGCTACTTCATATTCCTCTTAAATATACAACTTCATATTCCTCTTAAACATACTACTTCATATTACTTTTATACATACTACTTCATATTCCTCTTAAACAAACTACTTCATATTCCTCTTAAACATACTACTTCATATTCCTCTTAATTATACTACTTCATATTCATCTTAAATATACTAGTTCATATTCCTCTTAAATATACTACTTCATATTCCTCTTAAATATACTACTTCATATTCCTCTTAAATATCCTACTTCATATTCCTCTTAAATATACTACTTCATATTCCTCTTAAACGTACTACTTCATAATGATCTTAAACATCCTCCTTCATATTCCTCTTAAATATACTACTTCATATTCCTCTTAAACATACTACTTCATATTCCTCTTAAACATACTACTTCATATTTCTCTTAAATATACTACTTCATATTCCTCTTAAACATACTTTTTCATATTCCTCTTAAACATAATACTTCATGTTCCTCTTAAACATACTACTTCATATTCCTCTTAAACATACTACTTCATATTCCTCTTAAACATACTACTTCATATTCCTCTTAAACATACTACTTCATATTAATATTAAACATACTACTTCATATTCCTCTTAACCATACTACTTCATAGGCGTCTTAAACATACTACTTCATATTCCTCTTAAACATAAGACTTCATATTCCTCTTAAACATACAACTTCATATTCCTCTTAAATATACTACTTCATATTCCTCTTAAATATACTCCTTCATATTCCTCTTAAACATACTACTTTATATTCCTCTTAAACATACTACTTCATATTCCTCTTAAACATACTACTTCATATTCCTCTTAAGCATACTACTTCATATTCCTCTTAAATATACTACTTCATATTCCTCTTAAGCATACTACTTCATATTCCTCTTAAATATACTACTTCATATTCCTCTTAAATATACTACTTCATATTCCTCTTCAATATACGACTTCATATTCCTCTTAAATATAATACTTCATATTCCTCTTAAACATACTACTTCATATTCCTCTTAAACATACTACTTCATATTCCTCTTAAACATACTACTTCATATTCCTCTTAAACATACTACTTCATATTAATATTAAACATACTACTTCATATTCCTCTTAAACATACTACTTCATATGCGTCTTAAACATACTACTTCATATTCCTCTTAAACATAATACTTCATATTCCTCTTAAACATACTACTTCATATTCCTCTAAATATACTACTTCATATTCCTCTTAAACATATTACTTCATATTCGTTTTAAACATACTACTTCATATTACTCTTAAACATACAACTTCATATTTGTGTTAAACATACTACTTGATATTCCTCTTAAATATACTACTTCATATTCCTCTTAAATATACTACTTCATATTCCTCTTAAACATACTACTTCATATTCCTCTTAAACATACTACTTCATATTCCTCTTAAACATACTACTTCATATTCCTCTTAAGCATACATATACTACTTCATATTCCTCTTAAGCATACTACTTCATATTCCTCTTAAATATAATACTTCATATTCCTCTTAAATATACTACTTCATATTCCTCTTAAATATACGACTTCATATTCCTCTTAAATATAATACTTCATATTCCTCTTAAACATACTACTTCATATTCCTCTTAAACATACTACTTCATATTCCTCTTAAACATACTACTTCATATTCCTCTTAAACATACTACTTCATATTAATATTAAACATACTACTTCATATTCCTCTTAAACATACTACTTCATATGCGTCTTAAACATACTTCTTCATATTCCTCTTAAACATAATACTTCATATTCCTCTTAAACATACTTTTTCATATTCCTCTTAAACATAATACTTCATGTTCCTCTTAAACATACTACTTCATATTCCTCTTAAACATACTACTTCATATTCCTCTTAAACATACTACTTCATATTCCTCTTAAACATACTACTTCATATTAATATTAAACATACTACTTCATATTTCTCTTAACCATACTACTTCATAGGCGTCTTAAACATACTACTTCATATTCCTCTTAAACATAAGACTTCATATTCCTCTTAAACATACAACTTCATATTCCTCTTAAATATACTACTTCATATTCCTCTTAAATATACTCCTTCATATTCCTCTTAAACATACTACTTCATATTCCTCTTAAACATACTACTTCATATTCCTCTTAAACATACTACTTCATATTCCTCTTAAATATACTACTTCACATTCCTCTTAAATATACGACTTCATATTCCTCTTAAATATAATACTTCATATTCCTCTTAAACATACTACTTCATATTCCTCTTAAACATACTACTTCATATTCCTCTTAAACATACTACTTCATATTCCTCTTAAACATACTACTTCATATTAATATTAAACATACTACTTCATATTCCTCTTAAACATACTACTTCATATGCGTCTTAAACATACTACTTCATATTCCTCCTAAACATAATACTTCATATTCCTCTTAAACATACTACTTCATATTCCTCTTAAATATACTACTTCATATTCCTCTTAAACATATTACTTCATATTCGTTTTAAACATACTACTTCATTTTACTCTTAAACATACAACTTCATATTTGTCTTAAACATACTACTTGATATTCCTCTTAAATATACTACTTCATATTCCTCGTAAATATACTACTTCATGTTCCTCTTAAATATACTACTTCATATTCCTCTTAAACATACTACTTCATATTTCTCTTAAACATACTACTTCATATTACTCTTAAATATACTACTTCATATTACTCTTAAACATACTACTTCATATTCCTTTTAAACATACTACTTCATATTCCTCTTAAACATACTACTTCATATTCCTCTTAAACATACTACTTCATATTCCTCTTAAATATACTACTTCATATTCCCCTTAAATATACTACTTCATATTCCTCTTAAACATACTACTTCATATTCCTCTTCAATATACTACTTCATATTCCTCTTAAATATACTACTTCATATTCCTCTTAAACATACTACTTCATATTCCTCTTAAACATACTACTTCATATTCCTCTTAAACATACTACTTCATATTCCTCTTAAACATACTACTTCATATTCCTCTTAATAATACTACTTCATATTCCTCTTAAATATACTACTTCATATTTCTCTTAAATATACTACTTCATATTCCTCTTAAATATACTACTTCATATTCCTCTTAAATATAATACTTCATATTCCTCTTAAACATACTACTTCATATTCCTCTTAAATATACTACTTCATATTCCTCTTAAATATACTACCTGATATTGCTCTTAAAAATACTATTTCATATTCCTCTTAAACATACTACTTCATATTCCTCTTAAACATACTACTTCATATTCCTCTTAAACATACTACTGCATATTCCTCTTAAACATACTACTTCATATTCCTCTTAAGCATACATATACTACTTCATATTCCTCTTAAGCATACTACTTCATATTCCTCTTAAATATACTACTTCATATTCCTCTTAAATATACTACTTCATATTCCTCTTAAATATACGACTTCATATTCCTCTTAAATATAATACTTCATATTCCTCTTAAACATACTACTTCATATTCCTCTTAAACATACTACTTCATATTCCTCTTAAACATACTACTTCATATTCCTCTTAAACATACTACTTCATATTAATATTAAACATACTACTTCATATTCCTCTTAAACATACTACTTCATATGCGTCTTAAACATACTACTTCATATTCCTCTTAATTATAATACTTCATATTCCTCTTAAACATACTTTTTCATATTCCTCTTAAACATAATACTTCATGTTCCTCTTAAACATACTACTTCATATTCCTCTTAAACATACTACTTCATATTCCTCTTAAACATACTACTTCATATTCCTCTTAAACATACTACTTCATATTCCTCTTAAACATACTACTTCATATTCCTCTTAAGCATACTACTTCATATTCCTCTTAAATATACTACTTCATATTCTTCTTAAGCATACTACTTCATATCTCTCTTAAATATACTACTTCATATTCCTCTTAAATATACTACTTCACATTCCTCTTAAATATACGACTTCATATTCCTCTTAAATATAATACTTCATATTCCTCTTAAACATACTACTTCATATTCCTCTTAAACATACTACTTCATATTCCTTTTAAACATACTACTTCATATTCCTCTTAAACATACTACTTCATATTAATATTAAACATACTACTTCATATTCCTCTTAAACATACTACTTCATATGCGTCTTAAACATACTACTTCATATTCCTCTTAAACATAATACTTCATATTCCTCTTAAACATACTACTTCATATTCCTCTTAAATATACTACTTCATAGTCCTCTTAAACATATAACTTCATATTCGTTTTAAACATACTACTTCATTTTACTCTTAATCATACAACTTCATATTTGTCTTAAACATACTACTTGATATTCCTCTTAAATATACTACTTCATATTCCTCGTAAATATACTACTTCATGTTCCTCTTAAATATATTACTTCATATTCCTCTTAAACATACTACTTCATATTTCTCTTAAACATACTACTTCATATTACTCTTAAATATACTACTTCATATTACTCTTAAACATACTACTTCATATTCCTTTTAAACATACTACTTCATATTCCTCTTAAACATACTACTTCATATTCCTCTTAAACATACTACTTCATATTCCTCTTAAATATACTACTTCATATTCCTCTTAAACATACTACTTCATATTCCTCTTAAACATACTACTTCATATTCCTCTTAAACATACTACTTCATATTCCTCTTAAACATACTACTTCATATTCCTCTTAATAATACTACTTCATATTCCTCTTAAATATACTACTTCATATTCCTCTTAAATATACTACTTCATATTCCTCTTAAATATACTACTTCATATTCCTCTTAAATATAATACTTCATATTCCTCTTAAACATACTACTTCATATTCCTCTTAAATATACTACTTCATATTCCTCTTAAATATACTACCTGATATTGCTCTTAAACATACTATTTCATATTCCTCTTAAACATACTACTTCATATTCCTCTTAAACATACTAGTTCATATTCCTCTTAAACATACTACTGCATATTCCTCTTAAATATACTACCTCATATTCGTCCTAAACATACTACTTCGTATTCCTTTTAAATATATAACTTCATATTCCTCTTAAATATACTACTTCATATTCCTCTTAAACATACTACTTCATATTCCTCTTAAATATACTACTTCATATTCCTCCTAAATATACAACTTCATATTCCTCTTAAACATACTACTTCATATTACTTTTATACATACTACTTCATATTCCTCTTAAACATACTACTTCATATTCCTCTTAAACATACTACTTCATATTCCTCTTAAATATACTACTTCATATTCATCTTAAATATACTACTTCATATTCCTCTTAAATATACTACTTCATATTCCTCTTAAATATACTACTTCATATTCCTCTTAAATATACTACTTCATATTCCTCTTAAATATACTACTTCATATTCCTCTTAAACGTACTACTTCATAATGATCTTAAACATCCTCCTTCATATTCCTCTTAAATATACTACTTCATATTCCTCTTAAACATACTACTTCATATTCCTCTTAAACATACTACTTCATATTTCTCTTAAATATACTACTTCATATTCCTCTTAAACATACTTTTTCATATTCCACTTAAACATAATACTTCATATTCCTCTTAAACATACTACTTCATATTCCTCTTAAACATACTACTTCATATTCCTCTTAAACATACTACTTCATATTCCTCTTAAACATACTACTTCATATTAATATTAAACATACTACTTCATATTCCTCTTAAACATACTACTTCATATGCGTCTTAAACATACTACTTCATATTCCTCTTAAACATAAGACTTCATATTCCTCTTAAACATACTACTTCATATTCCTCTTAAATATACTACTTCATATTCCTCTTAAATATACTCCTTCATATTCCTCTTAAACATACTACTTCATATTCCTCTTAAACATACTACTTCATATTCCTCTTAAACATACTACTTCATATTCCTCTTAAGCATACTACTTCATAATGATCTTAAACATCCTCCTTCATATTCCTCTTAAATATACTACTTCATATTCCTCTTAAACATACTACTTCATATTCCTCTTAAACATACTACTTCATATTTCTCTTAAATATACTACTTCATATTCCTCTGAAACATACTTTTTCATATTCCTCTTAAACATAAGACTTCATATTCCTCTTAAACATACTACTTCATATTCCTCTTAAACATACTACTTCATATTCCTCTTAAACATACTACTTCATATTCCTCTTAAACATACTACTTCATATTAATATTAAACATACTACTTCATATTCCTCTTAAACATACTACTTCATATGCGTCTTAAACATACTACTTCATATTCCTCTTAAACATAAGACTTCATATTCCTCTTAAACATACTACTTCATATTCCTCTTAAATATACTACTTCATATTCCTCTTAAATATACTCCTTCATATTCCTCTTAAACATACTACTTCATATTCCTCTTAAACATACTACTTCATATTCCTCTTAAACATACTACTTCATATTCCTCTTAAGCATACTACTTCATATTCCTCTTGAATATACTACTTCATATTCCTCTTAAATATACTACTTCATATTCCTATTAAATATACTACTTCATATTCCTCTTAAATATACGACTTCATATTCCTCTTAAATATAATACTTCATATTCCTCTAAAACATACTACTTCATATTCCTCTTAAACATACTACTTCATATTCCTCTTAAACATACTACTTCATATTCCTCTTAAACATACTACTTCATATTCCTCTTAAACATACTACTGCATATTCCTCTTAAATATACTACCTCATATTCGTCCTAAACATACTACTTCGTATTCCTCTTAAATATATAACTTCATATTCCTCTTAAATATACTACTTCATATTCCTCTTAAGCATACTACTTCATATTCCTCTTAAATATACTACTTCATATTCCTCTTAAATATACTACTTCATATTCCTCTTAAATATACGACTTCATATTCCTCTTAAATATAATACTTCATATTCCTCTAAAACATACTACTTCATATTTCTCTTAAACATACTACTTCATATTCCTCTTAAACATAATACTTCATATTCCTCTTAAACATACTACTTCATATTCCTCTTAAATATACTACTTCATATTCATCTTAAATATACTACTTCATATTCCTCTTAAATATACTACTTCATATTCCTCTTAAATATACTACCTGATATTGCTCTTAAACATACTATTTCATATTCCTCTTAAACATACTACTTCATATTCCTCTTAAACATACTACTTCATATTCCTCTTAAACATACTACTGCATATTCCTCTTAAATATACTACCTCATATTCGTCCTAAACATACAACTTCGTATTCCTCTTAAATATATAACTTCAAATTTCTCTTAAATATACTACTTCATATTCCTCTTAAACATACTACTCCATATTTCTCTTAAATATACAACTTCATATTCATCTTAAATATACTACTTCATTTCCTCTTAAATATACTACTTCATATTCCTCTTAAATATACTACTTCATATTCCTCTTAAATATACAACTTCATATTCCTCTTAAACATACTACTTCATATTACTTTTACACATACTACTTCATATTCCTCTAAAACAAACTACTTCATATTCCTCTTAAACATACTACTTCATATTCCTCTTAAATATACTACTTCATATTCATCTTAAATATACTACTTCATATTCCTCTTAAATATACTACTTCATATTCCTCTTAAATATACTACTTCATTTTCCTCTTAAATATACTACTTCATTTTCCTCTTAAATATACTACTTCATATTCCTCTTAAACGTACTACTTCATAATGATCTTAAACATCCTCCTTCATATTCCTCTTAAATATACTACTTCATATTCCTCTTAAACATACTACTTCATATTCCTCTTAAACATACTACTTCATATTTCTCTTAAATATACTACATATTTCTCTTAAACATACTTTTTCATATTCCTCTTAAACATAATACTTCATATTCCTCTTAAGCATACTACTTCATATTCCTCTTAAACATACTACTTCATATTACTTTTATACATACTACTTCATATTCCTCTTAAACAAACTACTTCATATTCCTCTTAAACATACTACTTCATATTCCTCTTAAATATACTACTTCATATTCATCTTAAATATACTACTTCATATTCCTCTTAAATATACTACTTCATATTCCTCTTAAATATACTACTTCATATTCCTCTTAAATATACTACTTCATATTCCTCTTAAATATACTACTTCATATTCCTCTTAAACGTACTACTTCATAATGATCTTAAACATCCTCCTTCATATTCCTCTTAAATATACTACTTCATATTCATCTTAAACATACTACTTCATATTCATCTTAAACATACTACTTCATATTTCTCTTAAATATACTACTTCATATTCCTCTTAAACATACTTTTTCATATTCCTCTTAAACATAATACTTCATATTCCTCTTAAACATACTACTTCACATTCCTCTTAAACATACTACTTCATATTCCTGTTAAACATACTACTTCATATTCCTCTTAAACATACTACTTCATATTAATATTAAACATACTACTTCATATTCCTCTTAAACATACTACTTCATATGCGTCTTAAACATACTACTTCATATTCCTCTTAAACATAAGACTTCATATTCCTCTTAAACATACTACTTCATATTCCTCTTAAATATACTACTTCATATTCCTCTTAAATATACTCCTTCATATTCCTCTTAAACATACTACTTCATATTCCTCCTAAACATACTACTTCATATTCCTCTTAAACATACTACTTCATATTCCTCTTAAGCATACTACTTCATATTCCTCTTAAATATACTACTTCATATTCCTCTTAAATATACTACTTCATATTCCTATTAAATATACTACTTCATATTCCTCTTAAATATACGACTTCATATTCCTCTTAAATATAATACTTCATATTCCTCTAAAATATACTACTTCATATTCCTCTTAAACATACTACTTCATATTCCTCTTAAACATACTACTTCATATTCCTCTTAAACATACTACTTCATATTCCTCTTAAACATACTACTGCATATTCCTCTTAAATATACTACCTCATATTCGTCCTAAACATACTACTTCGTATTCCTCTTAAATATATAACTTCATATTCCTCTTAAATATACTACTTCATATTCCTCTTAAGCATACTTCTTCATATTCCTCTTAAATATACTACTTCATATTCCTCTTAAATATACTACTTCATATTCCTCTTAAATATACTACTTCATATTCCTCTTAAATATACGACTTCATATTCCTCTTAAATATAATACTTCATATTCCTCTAAAACATACTACTTCATATTCCTCTTAAACATTCTACTTCAAATTCCTCTTAAACATAATACTTCATATTACTCTTAAACATACTACTTCATATTCCTCTTAAATATACTACTTCATATTCCTCTTAAATATACTACTTCATATTCCTCTTAAATATACTACTTCATATTCCTCTTAAATATACTACCTGATATTGCTCTTAAACATACTATTTCATATTCCTCTTAAACATACTACTTCATATTCTTCTTAAACATACTACTTCATATTCCTCTTAAACATACTACTGCATATTCCTCTTAAATATACTACCTCATATTCGTCCTAAACATACTACTTCGTATTCCTCTTAAATATATAACTTCATATTCCTCTTAAATATACTACTTCATATTCCTCTTAAACATACTACTCCATATTTCTCTTAAATATACAACTTCATATTCATCTTAAATATACTACTTCATTTCCTCTTAAATATACTACTTCATATTCCTCTTAAATATACTACTTCATATTCCTCTTAAATATACAACTTCATAATCCTCTTAAACATACTACTTCATATTACTTTTATACATACTACTTCATATTCCTCTTAAACAAACTACTTCATATTCCTCTTAAACATACTACTTCATATTCCTCTTAAATATACTACTTCATATTCATCTTAAATATACTACTTCATATTCCTCTTAAATATACTACTTCATATTCCTCTTAAATATACTACTTCATTTTCCTCTTAAATATACTACTTCATATTCCTCTTAAATATACTACTTCATATTCCTCTTAAACATACTACTTCATAATGATCTTAAACATCCTCCTTCATATTCCTCTTAAATATACTACTGCATATTCCTCTTAAACATACTACTTCATATTCCTCTTAAACATACTACTTCATATTTCTCTTAAATATACTACATATTCCTCTTAAACATACTTTTTCATATTCCTCTTAAACATAATACTTCATATTTCTCTTAAGCATACTACTTCATATTCCTCTTAAACATACTACTTCATATTCCTCTTAAAAATACTACTTCATATTCCTCTTAAACATACTACTTCATATTAATATTAAACATACTACTTCATATTCCTCTTAAACATACTACTTCATATGCGTCTTAAACATACTACTTCATATTCCTCTTAAACATAAGACTTCATATTCCTCTTAAACATACTACTTTATATACCTCTTAAATATACTACTTCATATTCCTCTTAAATATACTACTTCATATTCCTCTTAAACATACTACTTCATATTCCTCTTAAACATACTACTTCATATTCCTCTTAAACATACTACTTCATATTCCTCTTAAGCATACTACTTCATATTCCTCTTAAATATAATACTTCATATTCCTCTAAAACATACTACTTCATATTCCTCTCAAACATACTACTACATATTCCTCTTAAACATACTACTTCATATTCCTCTTAAACATACTACTTCATATTAATATTAAACATACTACTTCATATTCCTCTTAAACATACTACTTCATATGCGTCTTAAACATACTACTTCATATTCCTCTTAAACATAATACTTCATATTCCTCTTAAACATACTACTTCATAGTCCTCTTAAATATACTACTTCATATTCCTCTTAAACATACTACTTCATATTCCTCTTAAAAATACTACTTCATATTCCTCTTAAACATACTACTTCATATTAATATTAAACATACTACTTCATATTCGTCTTAAAAATACTACTTCATATTCCTCTTAAACATACTACTTCATATTCCTCTTAAACATACTACTTCATATTTCTCTTAAATATACTACTTCATATTCCTCTTAAACATACTTTTTCATATTCCTCTTAAACATAATACTTCATATTCCTCTTAAACATACTACTTCATATTCCTCTTAAACATACTACTTCATATTCCTCTTAAAAATACTACTTCATATTCCTCTTAAACATACTACTGTATATTAATATTAAACATACTACTTCATATTCCTCTTAAACATACTACTTCATATGCGTCTTAAACATACTACTTCATATTCATCTTAAACATAAGACTTCATACGTAGGCTACTATATATATTTCTGGCCTAGGCAACACTAAGTGTTGCCAGGTGCGATCTGACATTTCCATTGGAAAGTTTGACATTTTTTAGCATAAACGTACTCAGAACGTTTTGACGTACGACTATCATTTGTGTTGTTTACAGTGACTTGAAAAAATCAATTTGGCAAAAAAATGGAATTAACTCGTGAACATTTTCGTGCGATCATTTTTCACAACTTTCGACGTGGATTATCACGACAAGAGTGCATCGATGAACTTAAATCTTTGTATGGCTATGAAGCACCATCCTATAGCACTGTGAAAAACTGGTACAACGAATTCAATCGTGGCCGACGCTCGCTCAAAGACGAATTCCGTGAAGGTCGTCCAAAAACAGCCGTTGTTCCAGAAAACATCGATGCCGTACGTGAACTGATAATGCAAGACCGTCATGTGACATACCGTGAGATAGAGGCATGCCTAGGCATTTCTCCCACCAGCATACATTCGATATTGCATGAACACCTGGCCGTAAAAAAGGTTTGTTCTCGTTGGATCCCGCACAATTTGACAATCGCTCAAAAAAAGGCTCGTGTGGATTGGTGTAAAGAAATGCTGAAAAAATACGATCGCGGTGCTTCAAAAGACGTTTATAAGATCGTCACAGGTGACGAATCATGGATCTATGCGTATGAGCCCGAAACAAAACAGCAATCGACCGTGTGGGTCTTCCAAGACGAGTCAAATCCAACGAAAGTTGTTCGTGGAAGAAGCACTTCGAAGCAAATGGTCGCTTGTTTCTTTGGCAAAACTGGTCATGTGGCGACTGTTCCGCTTGTGCAACGTAGGACGGTCAATTCTGAGTGGTACACCACCATTTGTTTGCCTGAAGTCTTCGGAGAAATTCGAAAAACGAACAAGAGAAGTCGAATCATTGTGCACCATGACAATGCGAGCTCTCACACATCGGCTCAAACCAGCGCCTTTTTGACCGGACAAAACGTCGAATTGATGGGTCATCCTCCGTACAGCCCTGACTTGGCACCCAATGACTTCTTTTTAATTTTCGTCGCCAGAAGATGCTGTTGAAGCATTCAAAAACCATGTTTTGGAGGTGTCTCAATCGGAGTGGAAAAAGTGCTTCGAAAATTGGTTTGAGCGCATGCAAAAGTGTATAAATCTTGATGGAGAATATTTTGAAAAACAATAAAACCTTTTTCGTTGATAAATATTCGCATTTTCATTATTAGGCCAGAAATATATATAGTAGCCCACGTATTCCTCTTAAACATACTACTTCGTATTTCTCTTAAATATATAACTTCATATTCCTCGTAAATATACTACTTCATATTCCTCTTAAACATACTACTTCATATTTCTCTTAAATATACAACTTCATATTCATCTTAAATATACTACTTCATTTCCTCTTAAATATACTACTTCATATTCCTCTTAAATATACTACTTCATATTCCTCTTAAATATACAACTTCATATTCCTCTTAAACATACTACTTCATATTACTTTTATACATACTACTTCATATTCCTCTTAAACAAACTACTTCATATTCCTCTTAAACATACTACTTCATATTCCTCTTAAATATACTACTTCATATTCATCTTAAATATACTACTTCATATTCCTCTTAAATATACTACTTCATATTCCTCTTAAATATACTACTTCATATTCCTCTTAAATATACTACTTCATATTCCTCTTAAATATACTACTTCATATTCCTCTTAAACGTACTACTTCATAATGATCTTAAACATCCTCCTTCATATTCCTCTTAAATATACTACTTCATATTCCTCTTAAACATACTACTTCATATTCCTCTTAAACATACTACTTCATATTTCTCTTAAATATACTACTTCATATTCCTCTTAAACATAATACTTCATATTCCTCTTAAACATACTACTTCATATTCCTCTTAAATATACTACTTCATATTCCTCTTAAACATATTACTTCATATTCGTTTTAAACATACTACTTCATATTACTCTTAAACATACAACTTCATATTCGTCTTAAACATACTACTTGATATTCCTCTTAAATATACTACTTCATATTCCTCGTAAATATACTACTTCATATTCCTCTTAAATATACTACTTCATATTCCTCTTAAACATACTACTTAATATTTCTCTTAAACATACTACTTCATATTACTCTTAAATATACTACTTCATATTACTCTTAAACATACTACTTCATATTCCTTGTAAACATACTACTTCATATTCCTCTTAAACATACTACTTCATATTCCTCTTAAACATACTACTTCATATTCCTCTTAAATATACTACTTCATATTCCCCTTAAATATACTACTTCATATTCCTCTTAAACATACTACTTCATTTTCCTCTTCAATATACTACTTCATATTCCTCTTAAATATACTACTTCATATTCCTCTTAAACATACTACTTCATATTCCTCTTAAACATACTACTTCATATTCCTCTTAAACATACTACTTCATATTCCTCTTAAACATACTACTTCATATTCCTCTTAAATATACTACTTCATATTCCTCTTAAATATACTACTTCATATTCCTCTTAAATATACTACTTCATATTCCTCTTAAATATACTACTTCATATTCCTCTTAAATATAATACTTCATATTCCTCTTAAACATACTACTTCATATTCCTCTTAAAAATACTACTTCATATTTATGTTAAATATACTACTTCATATTCCTCTTAAATATACTACTTCATATTCCTCTAAAACATACTACTTCATATTCCTCTCAAACATACTACTTCATATTCCTCTTAAACATACTACTTCATATTCCTCTTAAACATACTACTTCATATTAATATTAAACATACTACTTCATATTCCTCTTAAACATACTACTTCATATGCGTCTTAAACATACTACTTCATATTCCTCTTAAACATAATACTTCATATTCCTCTTAAACATACTACTTCATAGTCCTCTTAAATATACTACTTCATATTCCTCTTAAACATACTACTTCATATTTCTCTTAAAAATACTACTTCATATTCCTCTTAAACATACTACTTCATATTAATATTAAACATACTACTTCATATTCGTCTTAAAAATACTACTTCATATTCCTCTTAAACATACTACTTCATATTCCTCTTAAACATACTACTTCATATTTCTCTTAAATATACTACTTCATATTCCTCTTAAACATACTTTTTCATATTCCTCTTAAACATAATACTTCATATTCCTCTTAAACATACTACTTCATATTCCTCTTAAACATACTACTTCATATTCCTCTTAAAAATACTACTTCATATTCCTCTTAAACATACTACTGTATATTAATATTAAACATACTACTTCATATTCCTCTTAAACATACTACTTCATATGCGTCTTAAACATACTACTTCATATTCATCTTAAACATAAGACTTCATATTCCTCTTAAACATACTACTTCGTATTCCTCTTAAATATATAACTTCATATTCCTCGTAAATATACTACTTCATATTCCTCTTAAACATACTACTTCATATTTCTCTTAAATATACAACTTCATATTCATCTTAAATATACTACTTCATTTCCTCTTAAATATACTACTTCATATTCCTCTTAAATATACTACTTCATATTCCTCTTAAATATACAACTTCATATTCCTCTTAAACATACTACTTCATATTACTTTTATACATACTACTTCATATTCCTCTTAAACAAACTACTTCATATTCCTCTTAAACATACTACTTCATATTCCTCTTAAATATACTACTTCATATTCATCTTAAATATACTACTTCATATTCCTCTTAAATATACTACTTCATATTCCTCTTAAATATACTACTTCATATTCCTCTTAAATATACTACTTCATATTCCTCTTAAATATACTACTTCATATTCCTCTTAAACGTACAACTTCATAATGATCTTAAACATCCTCCTTCATATTCCTCTTAAATATACTACTTCATATTCCTCTTAAACATACTACTTCATATTCCTCTTAAACATACTACTTCATATTTCTCTTAAATATACTACTTCATATTCCTCTTAAACATACTTTTTCATATTCCTCTTAAACATAATACTTCATATTCCTCTTAAACATACTACTTCATATTCCTCTTAAACATACTACTTCATATTCCTCTTAAAAATACTACTTCATATTCCTCTTAAACATACTACTTCATATTAATATTAAACATACTACTTCATATTCCTCTTAAACATACTACTTCATATGCGTCTTAAACATACTACTTCATATTCCTCTTAAACATAAGACTTCATATTCCTCTTAAACATACTACTTCATATTCCTCTTAAATATACTACTTCATATTCCTCTTAAATATACTACTTCATATTCCTCTTAAACATACCACTTCATATTCCTCTCAAACATACTACTTCATATTCCTCTTAAACATACTACTTCATATTCCTCTTAAGCATACTCCTTCATATTCCTCTTAAATATAATACTTCATATTCCTCTAAAACATACTACTTCATATTCCTCTCAAACATACTACTTCATATTCCTCTTAAACATACTACTTCATATTCCTCTTAAACATACTACTTCATATTAATATTAAACATACTACTTCATATTTCTCTTAAACATACTACTTCATATGCGTCTTAAACATACTACTTCATATTCCTCTTAAACATAATACTTCATATTCCTCTTAAACATACTACTTCATATTCCTCTTAAATATACTACTTCATATTCCTCTTAAACATATTACTTCATATTCGTTTTAAACATACTACTTCATATTACTCTTAAACATACAACTTCATATTCGTCTTAAACATACTACTTGATATTTCTCTTAAATATACTACTTCATATTCCTCGTAAATATACTACTTCATATTCCTCTTAAATATACTACTTCATATTCCTCTTAAACATACTACTTAATATTTCTCTTAAACATACTACTTCATATTACTCTTAAATATACTACTTCATATTAATCTTAAACATACTACTTCATATTCCTTGTAAACATACTACTTCATATTCCTCTTAAACATACTACTTCATATTCCTCTTAAACATACTACTTCATATTCCTCTTAAATATACTACTTCATATTCCCCTTAAATATACTACTTCATATTCCTCTTAAACATACTACTTCATTTTCCTCTTCAATATACTACTTCATATTCCTCTTAAATATACTACTTCATATTCCTCTTAAACATACTACTTCATATTCCTCTTAAACATACTACTTCATATTCCTCTTAAACATACTACTTCATATTCCTCTTAAACATACTACTTCATATTCCTCTTAAATATACTACTTCATATTCCTCTTAAATATACTACTTCATATTCCTCTTAAATATACTACTTCATATTCCTCTTAAATATACTACTTCATATTCCTCTTAAATATAATACTTCATATTCCTCTTAAACATACTACTTCATATTCCTCTTAAAAATACTACTTCATATTTATGTTAAATATACTACTTCATATTCCTCTTAAATATACTACTTCATATTCCTCTTAAATATACTACTGCATATTCCTCTTAAATATACTACTTCATATTCCTCTTAAATATACTACTTCATATTCCTCTTAAATATACTACCTGATATTGCTCTTAAACATACTATTTCATATTCCTCTTAAACATACTACTTCATATTCCTCTTAAACATACTACTTCATATTCCTCTTAAACATACTACTGCATATTCCTCTTAAATATACTACCTCATATTCGTCCTAAACATACTACTTCATATTCCTCTTAAATATATAACTTCATATTCCTCTTAAATATACTACTTCATATTCCTCTTAAACATACTACTTCATATTTCTCTTAAATATACAACTTCATATTTATCCTAAATATACTACTTCATTTCCTTTTAAATATACTACTTCATATTCCTCTTAAATATACTACTTCATATTCCTCTTAAATATACAACTTCATATTCCTCTTAAACATACTACTTCATATTACTTTTATACATACTACTTCATATTCCTCTTAAACAAACTACTTCATATTCCTCTTAAATATACTACCTGATATTGCTCTTAAACATACTATTTCATATTCCTCTTAAACATACTACTTCATATTCCTCTTAAACATACTACTTCATATTCCTCTTAAGCATACTCCTTCATATTTCTCTTAAATATAATACTTCATATTCCTCTAAAACATACTACTTCATATTCCTCTCAAACATACTACTTCATATTCCTCTTAAACATACTACTTCATATTCCTCTTAAACATACTACTTCATATTAATATTAAACATACTACTTCATATTCCTCTTAAACATACTACTTCATATGCGTCTTAAACATACTACTTCATATTCCTCTTAAACATAATACTTCATATTCCTCTTAAACATACTACTTCATATTCCTCTTAAATATACTACTTCATATTCCTCTTAAACATATTACTTCATATTCGTTTTAAACATACTACTTCATATTACTCTTAAACATACAACTTCATATTCGTCTTAAACATACTACTTGATATTTCTCTTAAATATACTACTTCATATTCCTCGTAAATATACTACTTCATATTCCTCTTAAATATACTACTTCATATTCCTCTTAAACATACTACTTAATATTTCTCTTAAACATACTACTTCATATTACTCTTAAATATACTACTTCATATTAATCTTAAACATACTACTTCATATTCCTTGTAAACATACTACTTCATATTCCTCTTAAACATACTACTTCATATTCCTCTTAAACATACTACTTCATATTCCTCTTAAATATACTACTTCATATTCCCCTTAAATATACTACTTCATATTCCTCTTAAACATACTACTTCATTTTCCTCTTCAATATACTACTTCATATTCCTCTTAAATATACTACTTCATATTCCTCTTAAACATACTACTTCATATTCCTCTTAAACATACTACTTCATATTCCTCTTAAACATACTACTTCATATTCCTCTTAAACATACTACTTCATATTCCTCTTAAATATACTACTTCATATTCCTCTTAAATATACTACTTCATATTCCTCTTAAATATACTACTTCATATTCCTCTTAAATATACTACTTCATATTCCTCTTAAATATAATACTTCATATTCCTCTTAAACATACTACTTCATATTCCTCTTAAAAATACTACTTCATATTTATGTTAAATATACTACTTCATATTCCTCTTAAATATACTACTTCATATTCCTCTTAAATATACTACTTCATATTCCTCTTAAATATACTACTTCATATTCCTCTTAAATATACTACTTCATATTCCTCTTAAATATACTACCTGATATTGCTCTTAAACATACTATTTCATATTCCTCTTAAACATACTACTTCATATTCCTCTTAAACATACTACTTCATATTCCTCTTAAACATACTACTGCATATTCCTCTTAAATATACTACCTCATATTCGTCCTAAACATACTACTTCATATTCCTCTTAAATATATAACTTCATATTCCTCTTAAATATACTACTTCATATTCCTCTTAAACATACTACTTCATATTTCTCTTAAATATACAACTTCATATTTATCCTAAATATACTACTTCATTTCCTCTTAAATATACTACTTCATATTCCTCTTAAATATACTACTTCATATTCCTCTTAAATATACAACTTCATATTCCTCTTAAACATACTACTTCATATTACTTTTATACATACTACTTCATATTCCTCTTAAACAAACTACTTCATATTCCTCTTAAACATACTACTTCATATTCCTCTTAAATATACTACTTCATATTCATCTTAAATATACTACTTCATATTCCTCTTAAATATACTACTTCATATTCCTCTTAAATATACTACTTCATATTCCTCTTAAACATACTACTTCATATTCCTTTTAAACATACTACTTCATATTCCTCTTAAACATACTACTTCATATTCCTCTTAAACATAATACTTCATATTCCTCTTAAACATACTACTTCATATTCATCTTAAATATACTACTTCATATTCTTCTTAAATATACTACTTCATATTCCTCTTAAATATACTACTTCATATTCCTCTTAAATATACTACTTCATATTCCTCTTAAATATACTACTTCATATTCCTCGTAAATATACTACTTCATATTCCTTTTAAATATACTACTTCATATTCCCCTTAAATATACTACTTCATATTCCTCTTAAATATACTACTTCATATTCCTCTTAAACAAACTACATCATATTCCTCTTAAACATACTACTTCATATTCCTCTTAAATATACTACTTCATATTCATCTTAAATATACTACTTCATATTCCTCTTAAATATACTACTTCATATTCCTCTTAAATATACTACTTCATATTCCTCTTAAATATACTACTTCATATTCCTCTTAAATATACTACTTCATATTCTTCTTAAACATACTACTTCATATTCCTCTTAAATATACTACTTCATATTCATCTTAAATATACTACTTCATATTCCTCTTAAATATACTACTTCATATTCCTCTTAAATATACTACTTCATATTCCTCTTAAATATACTACTTCATATTTCTCTTAAATATACTACTTCATATTCCTCTTAAACATACTTTTTCATATTCCTCTTAAACATAATACTTCATATTCCTCTTAAACATACTACTTCATATTCCTCTTAAACATACTACTTCATATTCCTCTTAAACATACTACTTCATATTCCTCTTAAACATACTACTTCATATTAATATTAAACATACTACTTCATATTCCTCTTAAACATACTACTTCATATGCGTCTTAAACATACTACTTCATATTCCTCTTAAACATAAGACTTCATATTCCTCTTAAACATACTACTTCATATTCCTCTTAAATATACTACTTCATATTCCTCGTAAATATACTACTTCATATTCCTCTTAAATATACTACTTCATATTCCTCTTAAACATACTACTTAATATTTCTCTTAAACATACTACTTCATATTACTCTTAAATATACTACTTCATATTAATCTTAAACATACTACTTCATATTCCTTGTAAACATACTACTTCATATTCCTCTTAAACATACTACTTCATATTCCTCTTAAACATACTACTTCATATTCCTCTTAAATATACTACTTCATATTCCCCTTAAATATACTACTTCATATTCCTCTTAAACATACTACTTCATTTTCCTCTTCAATATACTACTTCATATTCCTCTTAAATATACTACTTCATATTCCTCTTAAACATACTACTTCATATTCCTCTTAAACATACTACTTCATATTCCTCTTAAACATACTACTTCATATTCCTCTTAAACATACTACTTCATATTCCTCTTAAATATACTACTTCATATTCCTCTTAAATATACTACTTCATATTCCTCTTAAATATACTACTTCATATTCCTCTTAAATATACTACTTCATATTCCTCTTAAATATAATACTTCATATTCCTCTTAAACATACTACTTCATATTCCTCTTAAAAATACTACTTCATATTTATGTTAAATATACTACTTCATATTCCTCTTAAATATACTACTTCATATTCCTCTTAAATATACTACTTCATATTCCTCTTAAATATACTACTTCATATTCCTCTTAAATATACTACTTCATATTCCTCTTAAATATACTACCTGATATTGCTCTTAAACATACTATTTCATATTCCTCTTAAACATACTACTTCATATTCCTCTTAAACATACTACTTCATATTCCTCTTAAACATACTACTGCATATTCCTCTTAAATATACTACCTCATATTCGTCCTAAACATACTACTTCATATTCCTCTTAAATATATAACTTCATATTCCTCTTAAATATACTACTTCATATTCCTCTTAAACATACTACTTCATATTTCTCTTAAATATACAACTTCATATTTATCCTAAATATACTACTTCATTTCCTCTTAAATATACTACTTCATATTCCTCTTAAATATACTACTTCATATTCCTCTTAAATATACAACTTCATATTCCTCTTAAACATACTACTTCATATTACTTTTATACATACTACTTCATATTCCTCTTAAACAAACTACTTCATATTCCTCTTAAACATACTACTTCATATTCCTCTTAAATATACTACTTCATATTCATCTTAAATATACTACTTCATATTCCTCTTAAATATACTACTTCATATTCCTCTTAAATATACTACTTCATATTCCTCTTAAACATACTACTTCATATTCCTTTTAAACATACTACTTCATATTCCTCTTAAACATACTACTTCATATTCCTCTTAAACATAATACTTCATATTCCTCTTAAACATACTACTTCATATTCATCTTAAATATACTACTTCATATTCTTCTTAAATATACTACTTCATATTCCTCTTAAATATACTACTTCATATTCCTCTTAAATATACTACTTCATATTCCTCTTAAATATACTACTTCATATTCCTCGTAAATATACTACTTCATATTCCTTTTAAATATACTACTTCATATTCCCCTTAAATATACTACTTCATATTCCTCTTAAATATACTACTTCATATTCCTCTTAAACAAACTACATCATATTCCTCTTAAACATACTACTTCATATTCCTCTTAAATATACTACTTCATATTCATCTTAAATATACTACTTCATATTCCTCTTAAATATACTACTTCATATTCCTCTTAAATATACTACTTCATATTCCTCTTAAATATACTACTTCATATTCCTCTTAAATATACTACTTCATATTCTTCTTAAACATACTACTTCATATTCCTCTTAAATATACTACTTCATATTCATCTTAAATATACTACTTCATATTCCTCTTAAATATACTACTTCATATTCCTCTTAAATATACTACTTCATATTCCTCTTAAATATACTACTTCATATTTCTCTTAAATATACTACTTCATATTCCTCTTAAACATACTTTTTCATATTCCTCTTAAACATAATACTTCATATTCCTCTTAAACATACTACTTCATATTCCTCTTAAACATACTACTTCATATTCCTCTTAAACATACTACTTCATATTCCTCTTAAACATACTACTTCATATTAATATTAAACATACTACTTCATATTCCTCTTAAACATACTACTTCATATGCGTCTTAAACATACTACTTCATATTCCTCTTAAACATAAGACTTCATATTCCTCTTAAACATACTACTTCATATTCCTCTTAAATATACTACTTCATATTCCTCTTAAACATATTACTTCATATTCCTTTTAAACATACTACTTCATATTACTCTTAAACATACAACTTCATATTCGTCTTAAACATACTACTTCATGTTCCTCTTAAATATACTACTTCATATTCCTCTTAAACATACTACTTCATATTTCTCTTAAACATACTACTTCATATTCCTCTTAAACATACTACTTCATATTCCTCTTAAACATACTACTTCATATTCCTCTTAAACATACTACTTCATATTAATATTAAACATACTACTTCATATTCCTCTTAAACATACTACTTCATATGCGTCTTAAACATACTACTTCATATTCCTCTTAAACATAATACTTCATATTCCTCTTAAACATACTACTTAATATTCCTCTTAAATATACTACTTCATATTCCTCTTAAACATAATACTTCATATTCCTCTTAAACATACTACTTCATATTCCTCTTAAATATACTACTTCATATTCCTCTTAAACATATTACTTCATATTACTTTTAAACATACTAACTTCATATTAATCTTAAACATACAACTTCATATTCGTCTTAAACATACTACTTCATATTCCTCTTAAATATACTACTTCATATTCCTCTTAAACATACTACTTCATATTTCTCTTAAACATACTACTTCATATTACTCTTAAATATACTACTTCATATTCCTCTTAAACATACTACTTCATATTCCTCTTAAATATACTACTTCATATTCCCCTTAAATATACTACTTCATATTCCTCTTCAATATACTACTTCATATTCCTCTTAAATATACTACTTCATATTCCTCTTAAACATACTACTTCATATTCCTCTTAAACATACTACTTCATATTCCTTTTAAATATACTACTTCATATTCCTCTTAAATATACTACTTCATATTCCTCTTAAATATAATACTTCATATTCCTCTTAAACATACTACTTCATATTCCTCTTAAACATACTACTTCAAATTTCTGTTAAATATACTACTTCATATTCCTCTTAAATATACTACTTTATATTCCTCTTAAATATACTACTTCATATTCCTCTTAAATATACTACTTCATATTTCTCTTAAATATACTACTTCATATTCCTCTTAAATATACTACCTGATATTGCTCTTAAACATACTATTTCATATTCCTCTTAAACATACTACTTCATATTCCTCTTAAACATACTACTTCATATTCCTCTTAAACATACTACTGCATATTCCTCTTAAATATACTACCTCATATGCCTCGTAAACATACTACTTTGTATTCCTCTTAAATATACTACTTCATATTCCTCTTAAACGTACTACTTCATAATGACCTTAAACATCCTCCTTCATATTCCTCTTAAATATACTACTTCATATTCCTCTTAAACATACTACTTCATATTCCTCTTAAACATACTACTTCATATTTCTCTGAAATATACTACTTCATATTCCTCTTAAACATACTTTTTCATATTCCTCTTAAACATAATACTTCATATTCCTCTTAAACATACTACTTCATATTCCTCTTAAACATACTACTTCATATTCCTCTTAAACATACTACTTCATATTCCTCTTAAACATACTTCTTCATATCAATATTAAACATACTACTTCATATTCCTCTTAAACATACTACTTTATATGCGTCTTAAATATACTACTTCATATTCCTCTTAAACATAATACTTCATATTCCTCTTAAACATATTACTTCATGTTCCTCTTAAATATACTACTTCATATTCCTCTTAAACATATTACTTCATATTCCTTTTAAACATACTACTTCATATTACTCTTAAACATACAACTTCATATTCGTCTTAAACATACTACTTCATATTCCTCTTAAATATACTACTTCATATTACTCGTAAATATACAACTTCATATTCCTCTTAAATATACTACTTCATATTCCTCTTAAACATACTACTTCATATTTCTCTTACACATACTACTTCATATTACTCTTAAATATACTACTTCATATTACTCTTAAACATACGACTTCATATTCCTTTTAAACATACAACTTCATATCCTCTTACACATACTACTTCATCTTCCTCTTAAACATACTACTTCATATTCCTCTTAAACATACTACTTCATATTCCTCTTAAATATACTACTTCATATTCCCCTTAAATATACTGCTTCATATTCCTTTTAAATATACTACTTCATATTCCTCTTAAACATACTACTTCATATTCCTCTTAAACATACTACTTCATATTCCTCTTAAACATACTACTTCATATTCCTCTTAAACATACTACTTCATATTCCTCTTAAATATACTACTTCATATTCCTCTTAAATATACTACTTCATATTCCTCTTAAATATACTACTTCATATTCCTCTTAAATATACTACTTCATATTCCTCTTAAATATAATACTTCATAATCCTCTTAAACATACTACTTCATATTCCTCTTAAGCATACTACTTCATATTTCTGTTAAATATACTACTTCATATTCCTCTTAAATATACTACTTCATATTCCTCTTAAATATACTACTTCATATTCCTCTTAAATATACTACTTCATATTCCTCTTAAATATACTACTTCATATTCCTCTTAAATATACTACCTGATATTGCTCTTAAACATACTATTTCATATTCATCTTAAACATACTACTTTATATTCCTCTTAAACATACTACTTCATATTCCTCTTAAACATACTACAGCATATTCCTATTAAATATACTACCTCATAGTCCTCCTATACATACTACTTCGTATTCCTCTTAAATATATAACTTCATATTCCTCTTAAATATACTACTTCATATTCCTCTTAAACATACTACTTCATATTCCTCTTAAGCATACTACTTCATATTCCTCTTAAACATACTACTTCATATTCCTCTTAAACATACTACTTCATATTCCTCTTAAACATACTACTTCATATTCCTTTTAAACATACTACTTCATATTCCTCTTAAACATACTACTTCATATTCCTCTTAAACACAGTATTTCATATTCCTCTTAAACATACTACTTCATATTCCTCTCAAATATACTACTTCATATTCCTCTTAAATATAATACTTCATATTCCTCTTATATATACTACTTCATATTCCTCGTAAATATACTACTTCATAATCCTCTTAAACATACTACTTCATATTACTCTTAAATATACTACTTCAAATTACTCTTAAACATACTACTTCATATTCCTCTTAAGCATACTACTTCATATTCCTCTTAAACATAATACTTCATATTCCTCTTAAACATACTACTTCATATTCCTCTTAAACATACTACTTCATATTCCTCTTGAATATACTACTTCATATTCCTCTTAAATATACAACTTCATATTCCTCTTAAATATACTACTTCATATTCCTCTTATATATACTACTTCATTTTCCTCTTAAATATAGTACTTCATATTCCTCTTAAACATACTACTTCATATTCCTCTTAAACATACTACTTCATATTCCTCCTAATATACAACTTCATATTCCTCTTAAATATACTACTTCATATTCCTCTTAAATATACTACTTCATATTCCTCTTAAATATACTACTTCATATTCCTCTTAAATATACTACTTCATATTCCTCTTAAATATAATACTTCATATTCCTCTTAAATATACTACTTCATATACCTCTTAAACGTACTACTTCATAATGAACTTAAACATCCTCCTTCATATTCCTCTTAAATATACTACTTCATATTCCTCTTAAACATACTACTTCATATTCCTCTTAAACATACTACTTCATATTTCTCTTAAATATACTACTTCATATTCCTCTTAAACATACTTTTTCATATTCCTCTTAAACATAATACTTCATATTCCTCTTAAATTTACTACTTCATATTCCTCTTAAACATACTACTTCTTATTCCTCTTAAACATACTACTTCATATTAATATTAAACATACTACTTCATATTCCTCTTAAACATACTACTTCATATGCGTCTTAAACATACTACTTCATATTCCTCTTAAACATAAGACTTCATATTCCTCTTAAACATACTACTTCATATTCCTCTTAAATATACTACTTCATATTCCTCTTAAACATATTACTTCATATTCCTTTTAAACATACTACTTCATATTACTCTTAAACATACAACTTCATATTCGTCTTAAACATACTACTTCATATTCCTCTTAAATATACTACTCCATATTCCTCTTAAACATACTACTTCATATTTCTCTTAAACATACAACTTCATATTCCTCTTAAACATACTACTTCATATTCCTCTTAAACATACTACTTCATATTCCTCTTAAACATACTACTTCATATTAATATTAAACATACTACTTCATATTCCTCTAAAACATACTACTTCATATGCGTCTTAAACATACTACTTCATATTCCTCTTAAACATAATACTTCATATTCCTCTTAAACATACTACTTAATATTCCTCTTAAATATATTACTTCATATTCCTCTTAAACATAATACTTCATATTCCTCTTAAACATACTACTTCATATTCCTCTTAAATATACTACTTCATATTCCTCTTAAACATATTACTTCATATTCCTTTTAAACATACTACTTCATATTACTCTTAAACATACAACTTCATATTCGTCTTAAACATACTACTTCATATTCCTCTTGAATATACTACTTCATATTCCTCGTAAATATACTACTTCATATTCCTCTTAAATATACTACTTCATATTCCTCTTAAACATACTACTTCATATTTCTATTAAACATACTACTTCATATTACTCTTAAATATACTACTTCATATTACTCTTAAATATACTACTTCATATTCCTCTTAAACATACTACTTCATATTCCTCTTAAATATACTACTTCATATTCCCCTTAAATATACTACTTCATATTCCTCTTCAATATACTACTTCATATTCCTCTTAAATATACTACTTCATATTCCTCTTAAGCATACTACTTCATATTCCTCTTAAACATACTACTTCATATTCCTCTTAAATATACTACTTCATATTCCTCTTAAATATACTACTTCATATTCCTCTTAAATATAATACATCATATTCCTCTTAAACATACTACTTCATATTCCTCTTAAACATACTACTTCATATTTCTGTTAAATATACTACTTCATATTCCTCTTAAATATACTACTTTATATTCCTCTTAAATATACTACTTCATATTCCTCTTAAATATACTACTTCATATTCCTCTTAAATATACTACTTCATATTACTCTTAAATATACCACCTGATATTGCTCTTAAACATACTATTTCATATTCCTCTTAAACATACTACTTCATATTTCTCTTAAACATACTACTTCATATTCCTCTTAAACATACTACTGCATATTTCTCTTAAATATACTACCTCATATTCC
This sequence comes from Atherix ibis, assembly GCA_958298945.1. Classification (NCBI taxonomy): domain Eukaryota; kingdom Metazoa; phylum Arthropoda; class Insecta; order Diptera; family Athericidae; genus Atherix; species Atherix ibis. The sequence goes on from CATQJD010000111.1 coordinate 1,315,679, forward strand.
TCGTAAACATACTACTTCGTATTCCTCTTAAATATACTACTTCATATTCCTCTTAAACGTACTACTTCATAATGATCTTAAACATCCTCCTTCATATTCCTCTTAAATATACTACTTCATATTCCTCTTAAACATACTACTTCATATTCCTCTTAAACATACTACTTCATATTTCTCTTAAATATACTACTTCATATTCCTCTTAAACATACTTTTTCATATTCCTCTTAAACATAATACTGCATATTCCTCTTAAACATACTACTTCATATTCCTCTTAAACATACTACTTCATATTCCTCTTAAACATACTACTTCATATTCCTCTTAAACATACTACTTCATATCAATATTAAACATACTACTTCATATTCCTCTTAAACATACTACTTCATATGCGTCTTAAACATACTATTTCATATTCCTCTTAAACATAATACTTCATATTCCTCTTAAACATACTACTTCATATTCCTCTTAAATATACTACTTCATATTCCTCTTAAACATATTACTTTATATTCCTTTTAAACATACTACTTCATATTCCTCTTAAGTATACTACTTCATATTCCTCTTAAACATACTACTTCATATTCCTCTTAAACATACTACTTCATATTCCTCTTAAACATACTACTTCATATTCCTCTTAAATATACTACCTCATATTCCTCGTAAACATACTACTTCGTATTCCTCTTAAATATACTACTTCATATTCCTCTTAAACGTACTACTTCATAATGATCTTAAACATCCTCCTTCATATTCCTCTTAAATATACTACTTCATATTCATCTTAAACATACTACTTCATATTCCTCTTAAACATACTACTTCATATTTCTCTTAAATATACTACTTCATATTCCTCTTAAACATACTTTTTCATATTCCTCTTAAACATAATACTGCATATTCCTCTTAAACATACTACTTCATATTCTTCTTAAACATACTACTTCATATTCCTCTTAAACATACTACTTCATATTCCTCTTAAACATACTACTTCATATCAATATTAAACATACTACTTCATATTCCTCTTAAACATACTACTTCATAAGCGTCTTAAACATACTACTTCATATTCCTCTTATACATAATACTTCATATTCCTCTTAAACATACTACTTCATATTCCTCTTAAATATACTACTTCATATTCCTCTTAAACATATTACTTCATATTCCTTTTAAACATACTACTTCATATTACTCTTAAATATACTACTTCATATTCCTCTTAAACATAATACTTCATATTCCTCTTAAACATACTACTTAATATTCCTCTTAAATATATTACTTCATATTCCTCTTAAACATAATACTTCATATTCCTCTTAAACATACTACTTCATATTCCTCTTAAATATACTACTTCATATTCCTCTTAAACATATTACTTCATATTCCTTTTAAACATACTACTTCATATTACTCTTAAACATACAACTTCATATTCGTCTTAAACATACTACTTCATATTCCTCTTAAATATACTACTTCATATTCCTCGTAAATATACTACTTCATATTCCTCTTAAATATACTACTTCATATTCCTCTTAAACATACTACTTCATATTTCTCTTAAACATACTACTTCATATTACTCTTAAATATACTACATCATATTCCTCTTAAATATACTACTTCATATTCCTCTTAAATATACTACTTCATATTCCTCTTAAACATACTACTTCATATTTCTCTTAAACATAATACTTCATATTCCTCTTAAACATACTACTTCATATTCCTCTTAAACATACTACTTCATATTCCTCTTATATGAGGAATATGAAGTAGTATGTTTAAGATACTACTTCATATTCCTCATATTTATTCCTCTTAAATATACTACTTCATATTCCTCTTGTATATACTACCTGATATTGCTCTTAAACATACTATTTCATATTCCTCTTAAACATACTACTTCATATTCCTCTTAAACATACTACTTCATATTCCTCTTAAACATACTACTGTATATTTCTCTTAAATATACTACCTCATATTCCTCGTAAACATACTACTTCGTATTCCTCTTGAATATACTACTTCATATTCCTCTTAAACGTACTATTTCATAATGATCTTAAACATCCTCCTTCATATTCCTCTTAAATTTACTACTTCATATTCCTCTTAAACATACTACTTCATATTCCTCTTAAACATACTACTTCATATTTCTCTTAAATATACTACTTCATATTCCTCTTAAACATACTTTTTCATATTCCTCTTAAACATAATACTGCATATTCCTCTTAAACATACTACTTCATATTCCTCTTAAACATACTACTTCATATTCCTCTTAAACATACTACTTCATATTCCTCTTAAACATACTACTTCATATCAATATTAAACATATTACTTCATATTCCTCTTAAACATACTACTTCATATGCGTCTTAAACATACTACTTCATATTCCTCTTAAACATAATACTTCATATTCCTCTTAAACATAATACTTCATATTCCTCTTAAATATACTACTTCATATTCCTCTTAAACATATTACTTCACATTCCTTTTAAACATAGTACTTCATATTACTCTTAAACATACAACTTCATATTCGTCTTAAACATACTACTTCATATTCCTCTTAAATATAATACTTCATATTCCTCGTAAATATACTACTTCATATTCCTCTTAAATATACTACTTCATATTCCTCTTAAACATACTACTTCATATTTCTCTTAAACATAATACTTCATATTACTCTTAAATATACTACTTCATATTACTCTTAAACATACTACTTCATATTCCTCTTAAACATACTACTTCATATTCCTCTTAAATATACTACTTCATACTCCCCTTAAATATACTACTTCATATTGTTCTTCAATATACTACTTCATATTCCTCTTAAGTATACTACTTCATATTCCTCTTAAACATACTACTTCATATTCCTCTTAAACATACTACTTCATATTCCTCTTAAACATACTACTTCATATTCCTCTTAAACATACTACTGCATATTTCTCTTAAATATACTACCTCATATTCCTCGTAAACATACTACTTCGTATTCCTCTTAAATATACTACTTCATATTCCTCTTAAACGTACTACTTCATAATGATCTTAAACATCCTCCCTCATATTCCTCTTAAATATACTACTTCATATTCCTCTTAAACATACTACTTCATATTCCTCTTAAACATACTACTTCATATTTCTCTTAAATATACTACTTCATATTCCTCTTAAACATACTTTTTCATATTCCTCTTAAACATAATACTGCATATTCCTCTTAAACATACTACTTCATATTCCTCTTAAACATACTACTTCATATTCCTCTTAAACATACTACTTCATATTCCTCTTAAACATACTACTTCATATCAATATTAAACATACTACTTCATATTCCTCTTAAACATACTACTTCATAAGCGTCTTAAACATACTACTTCATATTCCTCTTCAATATACTACTTCATATTCCTCTTAAGTATACTACTTCATATTCCTCTTAAACATACTACTTCATATTCCTCTTAAACATACTACTTCATATTCCTCTTAAACATACTACTTCATATTCCTCTTAAATATACTACTTCATATTCCTCGTAAATATACTACTTCATATTCCTCTTAAATATCCTACTTCATATTCCTCTTAAACATACTACTTCATATTTCTCTTAAACATACTACTTCATATTACTCTTAAATATACTACTTCATATTACTCTTAAACATACTACTTCATATTCCTCTTAAACATACTACTTCATATTCCTCTTAAATATACTACTTCATATTCCCCTTAAATATACTACTTCATATTGCTCTTCAATATACTACTTCATATTACTCTTAAACATACAACTTCATATTCGTCTTAAACATACTACTTCATATTCCTCTTAAATATACTACTTCATATTCCTCGTAAATATACTACTTCATATTCCTCTTAAATATACTACTTCATATTCCTCATAAACATACTACTTCATATTTCTCTTAAACATACTACTTCATATTAACCTTAAATATACTACTTCATATTCCTCTTAAACATACTACTTCATATTCCTCTTAAATATACTACTTCATATTCCCCTTAAATATACTACTTCATATTCCTCTTCAATATACTACTTCATATTCCTCTTAAATATACTACTTCATATTCCTCTTAAACATACTACTTCATATTCCTCTTAAACATACTACTTCATATTCCTCTTAAATATACTACTTCATATTCCTCTTAAATATACTACTTCATATTCCTCTTAAATATAATACTTCATATTCCTCTTAAACATACTACTTCATATTCCTCTTAAACATACTACTTCATATTTCTGTTAAATATACTACTTCATATTCCTCTTAAATATACTACTTTATATTCCTCTTAAATATACTACTTCATTTTCCTCTTAAACATACTACTTCATATAACTCTTAAATATACTACTTCATATTACTCTTAAACATACTACTTCATATTCCTTTTAAACATACTACTTCATATTCCTCTTAAACATACTACTTCATATTCCTCTTAAACATACTACTTCATATTCCTCTTAAACATACTACTTCATATTCCTCTTAAATATACTACTTCATATTCCTCTTAAATATACTACTTCATATTCCTCTTAAATATACTACTTCATATTCCTCTTAAATATACTACCTGATATTGCTCTTAAACATACTATTTCATATTCCTCTTAAACATACTACTTCATATTCCTCTTAAACATACTACTTCATATTCCTCTTAAACATACTACTGTATATTTCTCTTAAATATACTACCTCATATTCGTCGTAAACATACTACTTCGTATTCCTCTTGAATATACTACTTCATATTCCTCTTAAACGTACTACTTCATAATGATCTTAAACATCCTCCTTCATATTCCTCTTAAATATACTACTTCATATTCCTCTTAAACATACTACTTCATATTCCTCTTAAACATACTACTTCATATTTCTCTTAAATATACTACATCATATTCCTCTTAAACATACTTTTTCATATTCCTCTTAAACATAATACTGCATATTCCTCTTAAACAAACTACTTCATATTCCTCTTAAACATACTACTTCATATTCCTCTTAAACATACTACTTCATATTCCTCTTAAACATACTACTTCATATCAATATTAAACATACTACTTCATATTCCTCTTAAACATACTACTTCATATGCGTCTTAAACATACTACTTCATATTCCTCTTAAACATAATACTTCATATTCCTCTTAAACATACTACTTCATATTCCTCTTAAATATACTACTTCATATTCCTCTTAAACATATTACTTCACATTCCTTTTAAACATACTACTTCATATTACTCTTAAACATACAACTTCATATTCGTCTTAAACATACTACTTCATATTCCTCTTAAATATAATACTTCATATTCCTCGTAAATATACTACTTCATATTCCTCTTAAATATACTACTTCATATTCCTCTTAAACATACTACTTCATATTTCTCTTAAACATACTACTTCATATTACTCTTAAATATACTACTTCATATTACTCTTAAACATACTACTTCATATTCCTCTTAAACATACTACTTCATATTCCTCTTAAATATACTACTTCATACTCCCCTTAAATATACTACTTCATATTGCTATTCAATATACTACTTCATATTCCTCTTAAGTATACTGCTTCATATTCCTCTTAAACATACTACTTCATATTCCTCTTAAACATACTACTTCATATTCCTCTTAAACATACTACTTCATATTCCTCTTAAACATACTACTGCATATTTCTCTTAAATATACTACCTCATATTCCTCGTAAACATACTACTTCGTATTCCTCTTAAATATACTACTTCATATTCCTCTTAAATATAATACTTCATATTCCTCTTAAACATACTACTTCATATTCCTCTCAAACATACTACTTCATATTTCTGTTAAATATACTACTTCATATTCCTCTTAAATATACTACTTTATATTCCTCTTAAATATACTACTTCATATTCCTCTTAAATATACTACTTCATATTCCTCTTAAATATACTACTTCATATTCCTCTTAAATATACTACCTGATATTGCTCTTAAACATACTATTTCATATTCCTCTTAAATATACTACTTCATATTCCTCTTAAACATACTACTTCATATTCCTCTTAAACATACTACTGTATATTTCTCTTAAATATACTACCTCATATTCGTCGTAAACATACTACTTCGTATTCCTCTTGAATATACTACTTCATATTCCTCTTAAACGTACTACTTCATAATGATCTTAAACATCCTCCTTCATATTCCTCTTAAATATACTACTTCATATTCCTCTTAAACATACTACTTCATATTCCTCTTAAACATACTACTTCATATTTCTCTTAAATATACTACATCATATTCCTCTTAAACATACTTTTTCATATTCCTCTTAAACATAATACTGCATATTCCTCTTAAACAAACTACTTCATATTCCTCTTAAACATACTACTTCATATTCCTCTTAAACATACTACTTCATATTCCTCTTAAACATACTACTTCATATCAATATTAAACATATTACTTCATATTCCTCTTAAACATACTACTTCATATGCGTCTTAAACATACTACTTCATATTCCTCTTAAACATAATACTTCATATTCCTCTTAAACATACTACTTCATATTCCTCTTAAATATACTACTTCATATTCCTCTTAAACATATTACTTCACATTCCTTTTAAACATACTACTTCATATTACTCTTAAACATACAACTTCATATTCGTCTTAAACATACTACTTCATATTCCTCTTAAATATAATACTTCATATTCCTCGTAAATATACTACTTCATATTCCTCTTAAATATACTACTTCATATTCCTCTTAAACATACTACTTCATATTTCTCTTAAACATACTACTTCATATTACTCTTAAATATACTACTTCATATTACTCTTAAACATACTACTTCATATTCCTCTTAAACATACTACTTCATATTCCTCTTAAATATACTACTTCATACTCCCCTTAAATATACTACTTCATATTGCTATTCAATATAATACTTCATATTCCTCTTAAGTATACTACTTCATATTCCTCTTAAACATACTACTTCATATTCCTCTTAAACATACTACTTCATATTCCTCTTAAACATACTACTTCATATTCCTCTTAAACATACTACTGCATATTTCTCTTAAATATACTACCTCATATTCCTCGTAAGCATACTACTTCGTATTCCTCTTAAATATACTACTTCATATTCCTCTTAAACGTACTACTTCATAATGATCTTAAACATCCTCCTTCATATTCCTCTTAAATATACTACTTCATATTCCTCTTAAACATACTACTTCATATTTCTCTTAAACATACTACTTCATATTTCTCTTAAATATACTACTTCATATTCCTCTTAAACATACTTTTTCATATTCCTCTTAAACATAATACTGCATATTCCTCTTAAACATACTACTTCATATTCCTCTTAAACATACTACTTCATATTCCTCTTAAACATACTACTTCATATTCCTCTTAAACACACTACTTCATATCAATATTAAACATACTACTTCATATTCCTCTTAAACATACTACTTCATAAGCGTCTTAAACATACTACTTTATATTCCTCTTAAACATAATACTTCATATTCCTCTTAAGCATACTACTTCATATTCCTCTTAAATATACTACTTCATATTCCTCTTAAACATATTACTTCATATTCCTTTTAAACATACTACTTCATATTACTCTTAAACATACAACTTCATATTCGTCTTAAACATACTACTTCATATTCCTCTTAAATATACTACTTCATATTCACGTAAATATACTACTTCATATTCCTCTTAAATATACTACTTCATATTCCTCTTAAACATACTACTTCATATTTCTCTTAAACATACTACTTCATATTACTATTAAATATACTACTTCATATTACTCTTAAACATACTACTTCATATTCCTTTTAAACATACTACTTCATATTCCTCTTAAACATACTACTTCATATTCCTCTTAAACATAGTACTTCATATTCCTCTTAAACATACTACTTCATATTCCTCTTAAATATACTACTTCATATTTCCCTTAAATATACTACTTCATATTGCTCTTCAATATACTACTTCATATTCCTCTTAAGTATACTATTTCATATTCCTCTTAAACATACTACTTCATATTCCTCTTAAACATACTACTTCATATTCCTCTTAAACATACTACTTCATATTACTCTTAAACATACTACTTCATATTCCTCTTAAACATACTACTTCATATTCCTCTTAAACATACTACTGCATATTTCTCTTAAATATACTACCTCATATTCCTCGTAAACATACTACTTCGTATTCCTCTTAAATATACTACTTCATATTCCTCTTAAACGTACTACTTCATAATGATCTTAAACATCCTCCTTCATATTCCTCTTAAATATACTACTTCATATTCCTCTTAAACATACTACTTCATATTCCTCTTAAACATACTACTTCATATTTCTCTTAAATATACTACTTCATATTCCTCTTAAACATACTTTTTCATATTCCTCTTAAACATAATACTGCATATTCCTCTTAAACATACTACTTCATATTCCTCTTAAACATACTACTTCATATTCCTCTTAAACATACTACTTCATATTCCTCTTAAACATACTACTTCATATCAATATTAAACATACTACTTCATATTCCTCTTAAATATACTACTTCATATTCCTCTTAAACATATTACTTCATATTCCTTTTAAACATACTACTTCATATTACTCTTAAACATACAACTTCATATTCGTCTTAAACATACTACTTCATATTCCTCTTAAACATAATACTTCATATTCCTCTTAAACATACTACTTCATATTCCTCTTAAATATACTACTTCATATTCCTCTTAAACATATTACTTCATATTCCTTTTAAACATACTACTTCATATTACTCTTAAACATACAACTTCATATTCGTCTTAAACATACTACTTCATATTCCTCTTAAATATACTACTTCATATTCCTCGTAAATATACTACTTCATATTCCTCTTAAATATACTACTTCATATTCCTCTTAAACATACTACTTTATATTTCTCTTAAACATACTACTTCATATTACTCTTAAATATACTACTTCATATTACTCTTAAACATACTACTTCATATTCCTTTTAAACATACTACTTCATATTCCTCTTAAACATACTACTTCATATTCCTCTTAAACATAGTACTTCATATTCCTCTTAAACATACTACTTCATATTCCTCTTAAATATACTACTTCATATTCCCCTTAAATATACTACTTCATATTACTCTTCAATATACTACTTCATATTCCTCTTAAGTATACTACTTCATATTCCTCTTAAACATACTACTTCATATTCCTCTTAAACATACTACTTCATATTCCTCTTAAACATACTACTTCATATTCCTCTTAAATATACTACTTCATATTCCTCGTAAATATACTACTTCATATTCCTCTTAAATATACTACTTCATATTCCTCTTAAACATACTACTTCATATTTCTCTTAAACATACTACTTCATATTACTCTTAAATATACTACTTCATATTACTCTTAAACATACTACTTCATATTCCTCTTAAACATACTACTTCATATTCCTCTTAAATATACTACTTCATATTCCCCTTAAATATACTACTTCATATTGCTCTTCAATATACTACTTCATATTCCTCTTAAGTATACTACTTCATATTCCTCTTAAACATACTACTTCATATTCCTCTTAAACATACTACTTCATATTCCTCTTAAACATACTACTTCATATTCCTCTTAAACATACTACTGCATATTTCTCTTAAATATACTACCTCATATTCCTCGTAAACATACTACTTCGTATTCCTCTTAAATATACTACTTCATATTCCTCTTAAACATACTACTTCATATTCCTCTAAAACATACTACTGTATATTTCTCTTAAATATACTACCTCATATTTCTCGTAAACATACTACTTCGTATTCCTCTTGAATATACTACTTCATATTCCTCTTAAACGTACTACTTCATAATGATCTTAAACATCCTCCTTCATATTCCTCTTAAATATACTACTTCATATTCCTCTTAAACATACTACTTCATATTCCTCTTAAACATACTACTTCATATTTCTCTTAAATATACTACTTCATATTCCTCTTAAACATACTTTTTCATATTCCTCTTAAACATAATACTGCATATTCCTCTTAAGCAAACTACTTCATATTCCTCTTAAACATACTACTTCATATTCCTCTTAAACATACTACTTCATATTCCTCTTAAACATACTACTTCATATCAATATTAAACATACTACTTCATATTCCTCTTAAACATACTACTTCATATGCGTCTTAAACATACTACTTCATATTCCTCTTAAACATAATACTTCATATTCCTCTTAAACATACTACTTCATATTCCTCTTAAATATACTACTTCATATTCCTCTTAAACATATTACTTCACATTCCTTTTAAACATACTACTTCATATTACTCTTAAACATACAACTTCATATTCGTCTTAAACATACTACTTCATATTCCTCTTAAATATAATACTTCATATTCCTCGTAAATATACTACTTCATATTCCTCTTAAATATACTACTTCATATTCCTCTTAAACATACTACTTCATATTTCTCTTAAACATACTACTTCATATTACTCTTAAATATACTACTTCATATTACTCTTAAACATACTACTTCATATTCCTCTTAAACATACTACTTCATATTCCTCTTAAATATACTACTTCATACTCCCCTTAAATATACTACTTCATATTGCTCTTCAATATACTACTTCATATTCCTCTTAAGTATACTACTTCATATTCCTCTTAAACATACTACTTCATATTCCTCTTAAACATACTACTTCATATTCCTCTTAAACATACTACTTCATATTCCTCTTAAACATACTACTGCATATTTCTCTTAAATATACTACCTCATATTCCTCGTAAACATACTACTTCGTATTCCTCTTAAATATACTACTTCATATTCCTCTTAAACGTACTACTTCATAATGATCTTAAACATCCTCCTTCATATTCCTCTTAAATATACTACTTCATATTCCTCTTAAACATACTACTTTATATTCCTCTTAAACATACTACTTCATATTTCTCTTAAATATACTACTTCATATTCCTCTTAAACATACTTTTTCATATTCCTCTTAAACATAATACTGCATATTCCTCTTAAACATACTATTTTATATTCCTCTTAAACATACTACTTCATATTCCTCTTAAACATACTACTTCATATTCCTCTTAAACATACTACTTCATATTCCTCTTAAACATACTACTTCATATTCCTCTTAAACATACTACTGCATATTTCTCTTAAATATACTACCTCATATTCCTCGTAAACATACTACTTCGTATTCCTCTTAAATATACTACTTCATATTCCTCTTAAACGTACTACTTCATAATGATCTTAAACATCCTCCTTCATATTCCTCTTAAATATACTACTTCATATTCCTCTTAAACATACTACTTCATATTCCTCTTAAACATACTACTTCATATTTCTCTTAAATATACTACTTCATATTCCTCTTAAACATACTTTTTCATATTCCTCTTAAACATAATACTGCATATTCCTCTTAAACATACTACTTCATATTCCTCTTAAACATACTACTTCATATTCCTCTTAAACATACTACTTCATATTCCTCTTAAACATACTACTTCATATCAATATTATAACATACTACTTCATATTCCTCTTAAATATACTACTTCATATTCCTCTTAAACATATTACTTCATATTCCTTTTAAACATACTACTTCATATTACTCTTAAACATACAACTTCATATTCGTCTTAAACATACTACTTCATATTCCTCTTAAACATAATACTTCATATTCCTCTTAAACATACTACTTCATATTCCTCTTAAATATACTACTTCATATTCCTCTTAAACATATTACTTCATATTCCTTTTAAACATACTACTTCATATTACTCTTAAACATACAACTTCATATTCGTCGTAAACATACTACTTCATATTCCTCTTAAATATACTACTTCATATTCCTCGTAAATATACTACTTCATATACCTCTTAAATATACTACTTCATATTCCTCTTAAACATACTACTTCATATTGCTCTTAAACATACTACTTCATATTCCTCTTAAACATAGTACTTCATATTCCTCTTAAACATACTACTTTATATTCCTCTTAAATATACTACTTCATATTCCCCTTAAATATACTACTTCATATTGCTCTTCAATATACTACTTCATATTCGTCTTAAGTATACTACTTCATATTCCTCTTAAACATACTACTTCATATTCCTCTTAAACATACTACTTCATATTCCTCTTAAACATACTGCTTCATATTCCTCTTAAATATACTACTTCATATTCCTCGTAAATATACTACTTCATATTCCTCTTAAATATGCTACTTCATATTCCTCTTAAACATACTACTTCATATTTCTGTTAAACATACTACTTCATATTACTCTTAAATATACTACTTCATATTACTCTTAAACATACTACTTCATATTCCTCTTAAACATACTACTTCATATTCCTCTTAAATATACTACTTCATATTCCCCTTAAATATACTACTTCATATTGCTCTTCAATATACTACTTCATATTCCTCTTAAGTATACTACTTCATATTCCTCTTAAACATACTACTTCATATTCCTCTTAAACATACTACTTCATATTCCTCTTAAACATACTACTTCATATTCCTCTTAAACATACTACTGCATATTTCTCTTATATATACTACCTCATATTCCTCGTAAACATACTACTTCGTATTCCTCTTAAATATACTACTCCATATTCCTCTTAAACGTACTACTTCATAATGATCTTAAACATCCTCCTTCATATTCCTCTTAAACATACTTTTTCATATTCCTCTTAAACATAATACTGCATATTCCTCTTAAACATACTACTTCATATTCCTCTTAAACATACTACTTCATATTCCTCTTAAACATACTACTTCATATTCCTATTAAACATACTACTTCATATCAATATTAAACATACTACTTCAAATTCCTCTTAAACATACTACTTCATAAGCGTCTTAAACATACTACTTCATATTTCTCTTAAACATAATACTTCATATTCCTCTTAAACATACTACTTCATATTCCTCTTAAATATACTACTTCATATTCCTCTTAAACATATTACTTCATATTCCTTTTAAACATACTACTTCATATTACTCTTAAACATACAACTTCATATTCGTCTTAAACATACTACTTCATATTCCTCTTAAATATACTACTTCATATTCCTCGTAAATATACTACTTCATATTCCTCTTAAATATACTACTTCATATTCCTCTTAAACATACTACTTCATATTTCTCTTAAACATACTACTTCATATTACTCTTAAATATACTACTTCATATTACTCTTAAACATACTACTTCATATTCATTTTAAACATACTACTTCATATTCCTCTTAAACATACTTCTTCATATTCCTCTTAAACATAGTACTTCATATTCCTCTTAAACATACTACTTCATATTCCTCTTAAATATACTACTTCATATTCCCCTTAAATATACTACTTCATATTGCTCTTCAATATACTACTTCATATTCCTCTTAAGTATACTACTTCATATTCCTCTTAAACATACTACTTCATATTCCTCTTAAACATACTACTTCATATTCCTCTTAAACATACTACTTCATATTCCTCTTAAATATACTACTTCATATTCCTCTTAAATATAATACTTGATATTCCTCTTAAATATACTACTTCATATTCCTCTTAAATATACTACTTCATATTCCTCTTAAATATAATACTTCATATTCCTCTTAAACATACTACTTCATATTCCTCTTAAGCATACTACTTCATATTACTCTTAAATATACAACTTCATATTCGTCTTAAACATACTACTTTATATTCCTCTTAAATATACTACTTCAAATTCCTCGTAAATATACTACTTCATATTCCTCTTAAATATACTACTTCATATTCCTCTTAAACATACTACTTCATATTTCTCTTAAACATACTACTTCATATTACTCTTAAATATACCACTTCATATTACTCTTAAACATACTACTTCATATTCCTTTTGAACATACTACTTCATATTCCTCTTAAACATACTACTTCATATTCTTCTTAAACATAGTAATTCATATTCCTCTTAAACATACTACTTCATATTCCTCTTAAATATACTACTTTATATTCCCCTTAAATATACTACTTCATATTGCTCTTCAATATACTACTTCATATTCCTCTTAAGTATACTACTTCATATTCCTCTTAAACATACTACTTCATATTTCTCTTAAACATACTACTTCATATTCCTCTTAAACATACTACTTCATATTCCTCTTAAATATACTACTTCATATTCCTCGTAAATATACTACTTCATATTCCTCTTAAATATACTACTTCATATTCCTCTTAAACATACTACTTCATATTTCTCTTAAACATACTACTTCATATTCCTCTTAAATATACTACTTCATATTCCCCTTAAATATACTACTTCATATTGCTCTTCAATATACTACTTCATATTCCTCTTAAGTATACTACTTCATATTCCTCTTAAACATATTACTTCATATTCCTCTTAAACATACTACTTCATATTCCTCTTAAACATACTACTTCATATTCCTCTTAAACATACTACTGCATATTTCTCCTAAATATACTACCCCATATTCCTCGTAAACATACTACTTCGTATTCCTCTTAAATATACTACTTCATATTCCTCTTAAACGTACTACTTCATAATGATCTTAAACATCCTCCTTCATATTCCTCTTAAACATACTACTTCATATTCCTCTTAAACATACTACTTCATATTCCTCTTAAACATACTACTTCATATTCCTCTTAAACATACTACTTCATATTCCTCTTAAACATAATACTTCATATTACTCTTAAACATACAACTTCATATTCGTCTTAAACATACTACTTCATATTCCTCTTAAATATACTACTTCATATTCCTCGTAAATATACTACTTCATATTCCTCTTAAATATACTACTTCATATTCCTCTTAAACATACTACTTCATATTTCTCTTAAACATACTACTTCATATTACTCTTAAATATACTACTTCATATTACTTTAAACATACTACTTCATATGACTTTTAAACATACTACTTCATATTCCTCTTAAACATACTACTTCATATTCCTCTTAAACATAGTACTTCATATTCCTCTTAAACATACTACTTCATATTCCTCTTAAATATACTACTTCATATTCCCCTTAAATATACTACTTCATATTGCTCTTCAATATACTACTTCATATTCCTCTTAAGTATACTACTTCATATTCCTCTTAAACATACTACTTCATATTCCTCTTAAACATACTACTTCATATTCCTCTTAAACATACTACTTCATATTCCTCTTAAACATACTACTTCATATTCCTCTTAAATATACTACTTCATATTCCTCTTAAATATACTACTTGATATTCCTCTTAAATATACTACTTCATATTCCTCTTAAATATACTACTTCATATTCCTCTTAAATATAATACTTCATATTCCTCTTAAACATACTACTTCATATTCCTCTTAAGCATACTACTTCATATTTCTGTTAAATATACAACTTCATATTCCTCTTAAATATACTACTTCATATTCCTCTTAAATATACTACTTCATATTCCTCTTAAATATACTACTTCATATTCCTCTTAAATATACTACTTCATATTCCTCTTAAACATACTACTGCATATTCCTCTTAAATATACTACCTCATAGTCCTCCTATACATACTACTTCGTATTCCTCTTAAATATACTACTTCATATTCCTCGTAAACATACTACTTCATATTCCTCTTAAACATACTACGTCATATTCCTCTTAAACATACTACTTCATTATCCTCTTAAACATACTACTTCATATTCCTCTTAAACATACTACTTCATATTCCTTTTAAACATACTACTTCAT
Source organism: Atherix ibis (assembly GCA_958298945.1). Classification (NCBI taxonomy): domain Eukaryota; kingdom Metazoa; phylum Arthropoda; class Insecta; order Diptera; family Athericidae; genus Atherix; species Atherix ibis. The sequence continues at coordinate 1,331,987 of CATQJD010000111.1, forward strand.
ATTCCTCTTAAACATACTACTTCATATTCCTCTTAAACATAGTATTTCATATTCCTCTTAAACATACTATTTCATATTCCTCTCAAATATACTACTTCATATTCCTCTTACATATAATACTTCATATTCCTCTTAAATATACTACTTCATATTCCTCGTAAATATACTACTTCATAATCCTCTTAAACATACTACTTCATATTACTCTTAAATATACTACTTCATATTACTCTTAAACATACTACTTCATATTCCTCTTAAACATACTACTTCATATTCCTCTTAAACATAATACTTCATATTCCTCTTAAACATACTACTTCATATTCCTCTTAAACATACTACTTCATATTCCTCTTGAATATACTACTTCATATTCCTCTTAAATATACAACTTCATATTCCTCTTAAATATACTACTTCATATTCCTCTTATATATACTACTTCATATTCCTCTTAAATATACTACTTCATATTCCTCTTAAACATACTACTTCATATTCCTCTTAAACATACTACTTCATATTCCTCCTAATATACAACTTCATATTCCTCTTAAATATACTACTTCATATTCCTCTTAAATATACTACTTCATATTCCTCTTAAATATACTACTTCATATTCATCTTAAATATACTACTTCATATTCCTCTTAAACATACTACTTAATATTCCTCTTAAACATACTACTTCATATTAATCTTAAATATACTACTTCATATTCCTCTTAAACATACTACTTCGTATTCCTCTTAAACATACTACTTCATATTCCTCTTAATTATTCTACTTCATATTCCTCTTAAACATACTACTTCATATTCCTCTTAAACATACTACTTCATATTCCTCTTAAACATACTACTTTATATTCCTCTTAAACATACTACTTCATATTTCTCTTGAACATACTACTTCATTTTCCTTTTAAACATACTACTTCATATTACTCTTAAACATATTTCTTCATATTCGTCTTAAACATACTACTTCATATTCCTCTTAAACATACTACGTCATATTCCTCTTAAATATACTACTTCATATTTCTCTTAAATAAACTACTTTATATTCTCTTAAATATACTACTTCATATTCCTCTTAAATATACTACTTCATATTCCTCTTATATATACTACTGCATATTCCTCTTAAATATACTACTTCATATTCCTCTTAAACATACTACTTCATATTCCTCTTAAACATACTACTTCATATTCCTCCTAATATACTACTTCATATTCCTCTTAAATATACTACTTTATATTCCTCTTAAATATACTACTTCATATTCCTCTTAAATATACTACTTCATATTCCTCTTAAATATACTATTTCATATTCCTCTTAAATATACTACTTCATATTCCTCTTAAACATACTACTTCATATTCCTCTTAAACATACTACTTCATATTCTTCTTAAACATACTACTTCATATTCCTCTTAAACATACTACTTCATATTCCTCTTAAACATACTACTTCATATTCCTCTTAAACATACTACTTCATATTCCTCTTAAACATACTACTTCATATTCCTCTTAAACATACAACTTCATATTCCTCTTAAACATACTACTTCAAATTCCTCTTAAACATACTACTTCATATTCCTCTTAGTTATACTACTTCATATTCCTCTTAAACATTCTACTTCATATTCCTTTTAAACATGCTACTTCATATTCCTCTTAAACATACTACTTCATATTCCTCTTAAACATACTACTTCATATTTCTCTTAAACATACTACTGCATATTCCTCTTAAACATACTACTTCATATTACTCTTAAATATACTACTTCATATTACTCTTAAACATACTACTTCATATTCCTCTTAAACATACTACTTCATATTCCTCTTATACATACTACTTCATATTCCTCTTAAACATACTACTTCATATTCCTCTTAAACATACTACTTCATATTCCTCTTAAATATACTACTTCATATTCCTCTTAAATATACTACTTCATATTCCTCTTAAATATACTACTTTATATTCCTCTTATATATACTACTTCATATTCCTCTTAAATATACTACTTCATATGCCTCTTAAACATACTACTTCATATTCCTCTTAAACATACTACTTCATATTCCTCCTAATATACTACTTCATATTGCTCTTAAATATACTACTTCATATTCCTCTTAAATATACTAATTCATATTCCTCTTAAATATGCTACTTCATATTCCTCTTAAATATACTACTTCATATTCCTCTTAAATATACTACTTCATATTCCTCTTAAACATACTACTTCATATTCTTCTTAAACATACTACTTCATATTCCTCTTAAACATACAAATTCATATTCCAATTAAACATAGTACTTCATATTCCTCTTAAACATACTACTTCATAGTCCTCTTAATTATACTACTTCATATTCCTCTTAAACATACTACTTCATATTCCTCTTATAACATACTACTTCATATTCCTCTTAAACATACTACTTGATATTCCTCTTAAACATACTACTTCATATTCCTCTTAAACATACTACTGCATATTCCTCTTAAATATACTACTTCATATTCCTCTTAAATATACTACTTCATATTCCTCCTAAACATACTACTTCATATTTCTCTTAAACATACTACTTCATATTCCTCTTAAACATACTACTTCATATTCGTCTTAAACATACTACTTCATATTCTCTCTTAAACATACTCTTTCATATTCCTTTTAAACATACTACTTCATATTACTCTTAAACATACTACTTCATATTCGTCTTAAACATACCACTTCATATTCCTCTTAAACATACTACTTCATATTCCTTTTAAATATACCACTTCATATTCCTCTTAAATATACTACTCCATATTCCTCTTAAATATACTACTTTATATTCATCTTAAATATACTACTTCATATTCCTCTTAAACATACTACTTCATATTCTTTTTAAACATACAACTTCATATTCCTCTTAAACATACAACTTCATATTGCTCTTAAACATACTACTTCATATTTCTCTTAAACATACTACTTCATATTCCTCTTAAATATACTACTTCATATTCCTCTTAAACATACTACTTCATATTCCTCCTAATATACTACTTCATATTCCTCTTAAATATACTACTTCATATTCCTCTTAAATATACTACTTCATAGTACTCTTAAATATACTACTTCATATTCCTCTTAAATATACTACTTCATATTCCTCTTAAATATACTACTTCATATTCCTCTTAAACATACTACTTCATATTCCTCTTAAACATACTACTTCAAATTCTTCTTAAATATACTACTTCATATTCCTCTTAAACATACTACTTCGTATTCCTCTTAAACATACTACTTCATATTCCTCTTAATTATTCTACTTCATATTCCTCTTAAACATACTACTTCATATTCCTCTTAAACATACTACTTCATATTCCTCTTAAACATACTACTTCATATTCCTCTTAAACATAATACTTCATATTCCTCTTAAACATACTACTGCATATTCATCAAAAATATACTATTTCATATTCCTTTTAAACATACTACTTCATATTCCTCTTAAATATACTACTTCATATTCTTCTTAAATATACTACTTCATATACATCCGTAACATACTACTTCATATTCCTCTTAAACATACTACTTAATATTCCTCTTAAACATACTACTTCATATTCCTCTTAAACATACTACTTCATATTCCTCTTAAACATACTACTTCATATTCCTTTTAAACATACTACTTCATATTACTCTTAAACATACTTCTTCATATTCGTCTTAAACATACTACTTCATATTCCTCGTAAACATACTACTTCATATTCCTCTTAAATATACTACTTCATATTCCTCTTAAATAAACTACTTCATATTCCTACTAAATATACTACTTCATATTCCTATTAAATATACTACTTCATATTCCTCTAATATATACTACTGCATATTCCTCTTAAATATACTACTTCATATTTCTCTTAAACATACTACTTCATATTCCTCTTAAACATACTACTTCATATTCCTCTTAAACATACTACTTCATATTCTTCTTAAACATACTACTTCATATTCCTCTTAAACATACTACTTCATCTTCCTCTTAAACATACTACTTCATATTCCTCTTAAACATACTACTTCATATTCCTCTTAAACATACTACTTCATATTCCACTTAAACATACAACTTCATATTCCTCTTAAACATACTACTTCAAATTCCTCTTAAACATACTACTTCATATTCCTCTTAATTATACTACTTCATATTCCTCTTAAACATACTTCTTTATATTCCTCTTAAACATACTACTTCATATTCCTCTTTAACATACTACTTCATATTCCTCTTAAACATACTACTTCATATTCCTCTTAAACATTCTACTGCATATTCCTCTTAAACATACTACTTCATATTACTCTTAAATATACTACTTCATATTAGTCTTAAACATACTACTTCATATTCCTCTTAAACATACTACTTCATATTCCTCTTATACATACTACTTCATATTCCTCTTAGACATACTACTTCATATTCCTCTTAAACATACTACTTCGTATTCCTCTTAAATATACTACTTCATATTCCTCTTAAATATACTACTTCATATTCCTCTTAAATATACTACTTCATATTCCTCTTATGTATACTACTTCATATTTCTCTTAAATATACTACTTCATATTCATCTTAAACATACTACTTCATATTCCTCTTAAACATACTACTTCATATTCCTCTTAATATACTACTTCATATTGCTCTTAAATATACTACTTTATATTCCTCTTATATATACTACTTCATATTCCTCTTAAATATACTACTTCATATTCCTCTTAAATATACTACTTCATATTCCTCTTAAACATACTACTTCATATTCTTGTTAAACATAATACTTCATATTCCTCTTAAACATACTACTTCATATTCCTCTTAAATATACTACTTCATATTCCTCTTAAACATACTACTTCAAATTCCTCTTCAGCATACTACTTCATATTCCTCTTAAACATACTACTTCATATTATTCTTAAACATACTACTTCAAATTCCTCTTAAATATACTACTTCATATTCCTCTTAAATATACTACTTCATATTCCTCTTAAATATACTACTTCATATTCCTCTTAAACGTACTACTTCATAATGATCTTAAACATACTCCTTCATATTCCTGTTAAATAAACTATTTCATATTCCTCTAACACATACTACTTCATATTCCTCTTAAACATACTACTTCATATTTCTCTTAAATATACTACTTCATATTTCTCTTAAACATACTTTTTCATATTCCTCTTAAACATAATACTATATATTCCTCTTAAACATACTACTTCATATTCCTCTTAAACATACTACTTCATATTCCTCTTAAACATACTACTTCATATTCCTCTTAAACATACTACTTCATATTAATATTAAGCATACTACTTCATATTCCTCTTAAACATACTACTTCGTATGCGTCTTAAACATACTACTTCATATTCCTCTTGAACATAATACTTCATATTCCTCTTAAACATACTACTTCATATTCCTCTTAAATATACTACTTCATATTCCTCTTAAACATACTACTTCATATTCCTCTTGATCATACTACTTCATATTCCTCTTAAACATACTACTTCATATTATTCTTAAACATACTACTTCATATTCTTCTTAAACATACTACTTCATATTCCTTTTAAACATACAACTTCATATTCCTCTTAAACATACTACTTCATATTCCTCTTAAACATACTACTTCATATTCCTCTTAATTATACTACTTCATATTCCTCTTAAACATACTACTTCGTATTCCTCTTAAACATACTACTTCATATTCCTCTTAAACATACTACTTCATATTCCTCTTAAACATACTACTTCATATTCCTCTTAAACATACTACTGCACATTCCTCTTAAACATACTACTTCATATTCCTCTTAACCATACTACTTCATATTTTTCTTAAATATACTACTTCATATTTCTCTTAAACATACTTTTTCATATTCCTCTTAAACATAATACTATATATTCCTCTTAAACATACTACTTCATATTCCTCTTAAACATACTACTTCATATTCCTCTTAAACATACTACTTCATGTTCCTCTTAAACATACTACTTCATATTAATATTAAACATACTAATTCATATTCCTCTTAAACATACTACTTCATATGCGTCTTAAACATACTACTTCATATTCCTCTTAAACATAATGCTTCATATTCCTCTTAAACATACTACTTCATATTCTTCTTAAATATACTACTTTATATTCCTCTTCAACATACTGCTTCATATTCCTCTTAAACATACTACTTCATATTATTCTTAAACATACTACTTCATATTCCTCTTAAATATACTACTTCATATTCCTCTTAAATATACTACTTCATATTCCTCTTAAATATACTACTTCATATTCCTCTTAAACGTACTACTTTATAATGATCTTAAACATACTCCTTCATACTCCTCTTAAATATACTACTTCATATTCCTCTTAAACATACTACTTCATATTCCTCTTAAACATACTACTTCATATTCCTCTTAAATATACTACTTCATATTCCTCTTAAATATACTACTTCATATTCCTCCTAAACATACTACTTCATATTTCTCTTAAACATACTACTTCATATTCCTCTTACACATACTACTTCATATTCCTCTTAAACATACTACTTCATATTCCTCTTATACATATTACTTCATATTCCTTTTAAACATACTACTTCATATGACTCTTAAACATACAACTTCATATTCGTCTTAAACATACTACTTCATATTCCTCTTAAACATACTACTTCATATTCCTTTTAAATATACTACTTCATATTCCTCTTAAATATAATATATCATATTCCTCTTAAATATACTACTTCATATTCCTCTTAAATATACTACTTCATATTCCTCGTAAATATACTACTTCATATTACTCTTAAACATACTACTTCATATTCCTTTTAAACATACTACTTCATATTCCCCGTAAACATACTACTTCATATTCCTCTTTAACATACTACTTAATATTCCTCTTAAATATACTACTTCATATACCCCTTAAATATACTACTTCATATTCCTCTTAAAAATACTACTTCATATTCCTCTTCAATATACTACTTCATATTCCTCTTAAATATACTACTTCATATTCCTCTTAAACATACTACTTCATATTCCTCTTAAACATAATACCTCATATTCCTCTTAAACATACTACTTCATATTCCTCTTAAATATACTACTTCATATTCCTCTGATACATACTACTTCATATTCCTCTTGAACATACTACTTCATATTCCTCTTAAACATACTACTTCATATTATTCTTAAACATACTACTTAATATTCTTCTTAAACATACTACTTCATATTCCTTTTAAACATACAACTTCATATTCCTTTTAAACATACTACTTCATATTCCTCTTAAACATACTACTTCATATTCCTCTTAATTATACTACTTCATATTCGTCTTAAACATACTACTTCGTATTCCTCTTAAACATACTACTTCATATTCCTCTTAAACATACTACTTCATATTCCTCTTAAACATACTACTTCATATTCCTCTTAAACATACTACTGCACATTCCTCAAAAATATACTACTTCATATTCCTTTTAAACATACTACTTCATATTCCTCTTAAATATACTACTTCATATTCCTCTTAAATATACTACTTCATATTCCTCCTAAACATACTACTTCATATTCCTCAAAAATATACTACTTCATATTCCTCTTAAACATACTACTTAATATTCCTCTTAAACATACTAATTGATATTCCTCTTAAACATACTACTTCATATTCCTTTTAAACATACTACTTCATATTACTCTTAAACATACTTCTTCATATTCGTCTTAAACATACTACTTCATATTCCTCCTAAACATACTACTTCATATTCCTCTTAAATATACTACTTCATATTCCTCTTAAATAAACTACTTCATATTCCTACTAAATATACTACTTCATATTCCTCTTAAATATACTACTTCATATTCCTCTAATATATACTACTGCATATTCCTCTTAAATATACTACTTCATATTTCTCTTAAACATACTACTTCATATTCCTCTTAAACATACCACTTCATATTCCTCCTAATATACTACTTCATATTCCTCTTAAATATACTACTTCATATTCCTCTTAAATATACTACTTCATATTCCTCTTAAATATACTACTTCATATTCCTCTTAAATATGCTACTTCAAATTCCTCTTAAATATACTACTTCATATTCCTCTTACATATACTACTTCATATTCCTCTTAAACATACTACTTCATATTCCTCTTAAACATACAACTTCTTATTCCTCTTAAACATACTACTTCAAATTCCTCTTAAACATACTACTGCATATTCCTCTTAATTATACTACTTCATATTCCTCTTAAACATACTTCTTCATATTCCTCTTAAAAATACTACTTCATATTCCTCTTAAACATACTACTTCATATTCCTCTTAAACATACTACTTCATATTCCTCTTAAACATACTACTGCATATTCCTCCTAAACATACTACTTCATATTACTCTTAAATATACTACTTCATATTAGTCTTAAACATACTACTTCATATTCCTCTTAAACATACTACTTCATATTCCTCTTATACATACTACTTCATATTCCTCTTAAACATACTACTTCATATTCCTCTTAAACATACTACTTCGTATTCCTCTTAAATATACTACTTCATATTCCTCTTAAATATACTACTTCATATTCCTCTTAAATATACAACTTCAAATTCCTCTTATGTATACTACTTCATATTCCTCTTAAATATACTACTTCATATTCATCCTAAACATACTACTTCATATTCCTCTTAAACATACTACTTCATATTCCTCCTAATATACTACTTCATATTGCTCTTAAATATACTACTTCATATTCCTCTTAAATATACTACTTCATATTCCTCTTAAATATACTACTTCATATTCCTCTTAAATATACTACTTCATATTCCTCTTAAACATACTACTTCATATTCTTCTTAAACATAATACTTCATATTCCTCTTAAACATACTACTTCATATTCCTCTTAAATATACTACTTCATATTCCTCTTAAACATACTACTTCATATTCCTCTTCAACATACTACTTCATATTCCTCTTAAACATACTACTTCATATTATTCTTAAACATACTACTTCATATTCCTCTTAAATATACTACTTCATATTCCTCTTAAATATACTACTTCATATTCCTCTTAAATATACTTCTTCATATTCCTCTTAAACGTACTACTTCATAATGATCTTAAACATACTCCTTCATATTCCTCTTAAATAAACTACTTCATATTCCTCTTAAACATACTACTTCATATTCCTCTTAAACATACTACTTCATATTTCTCTTAAATATACTACTTTATAATTCTCTTAAACATACTTTTTCATATTCCTCTTAAACATAATACTATATATTCCTCTTAAACATAATACTTCATATTCCTCTTAAACATACTACTTCATATTCCTCTTAAACATACTACATCATATTCCTCTTAAACATACTACTTCATATTAATATTAAACATACTACTTCATATTCCTCTTTAACATACTACTTCATATGTGTCTTAAACATACTACTTCATATTCCTCTTAAACATAATACTTCATATTCCTCTTAAACATACTTTTTCATATTCCTCTTAAACATAATACTATATATTCCTCTTAAACATACTACTTCATATTCCTCTTAAACATAATACTTCATATTCCTCTTAAATATACTACTTCATATTCCTCTTAAATATACCCCTTCATATTCCTTTTAAACATACAACTTCATATTCCTCTTAAACATACTACTTCATATTCCTCTTAAACATACTACTTCATATTCCTCTTAATTATACTACTTCATATTCCGCTTAAGCATACTACTTCGTATTCCTCTTAAACATACTACTTCATATTCCTCTTCAACATACTACTTCATATTCCTGTTAAACATACTACTTCATATTCCTCTTAAACATACTACTGCACATTCCTCTTAAACATACTACTTCATATTCCTCTTAAACATACTACTTCATATTTCTCTTAAATATACTACTTCATATTTCTCTTAAACATACTTTTTCATATTCCTCTTAAACACAATACTATATATTCCTCTTAAACATACTACTTCATATTCCTCTTAAACATACTAGTTCATATTCCTCTTAAACATACTACTTCATATTCCTCTTAAACATACTACTTCATAGTAATATTAAACATACTAATTCATATTCCTCTTAAACATACTACTTCATATGCGTCTTAAACATACTACTTCATATTCCTCTTAAACATAATACTTCATATTCTTCTTAAACATACTACTTCTTATTCCTCTTAAATATACTACTTCATATTCCTCTTCAACATACTGCTTCATATTGCTCTTAAACATACTACTTCATATTATTCTTAAACATACTACTTCATATTCCTCTTAAATATACTACTTCATATTCCTCTTAAATAAACTACTTCATATTCCTCTTAAACATACTACTTCATATTCCTCTTAAACGTACTACTTCATAATGATCTTAAACATACTCCTTCATATTCCTCTTAAATATACTACTTCATATTCCTCTTAAACATACTACTTCATATTCCTCTTAAACATACTACTTCATATTCCTCTTAAATATACAACTTCATATTCCTCTTAAATATACTACTTCATATTCCTCCGAAACATACTACTTCATATTTCTCTTAAACATACTACTTCATATTCCTCTTACACATACTACTTCATATTCCTCTTAGACATACTACTTCATATTCCTCTTATACATATTACTTCATATTCCTTTTAAACATACTACTTCATTATACTCTTAAACATACAACTTCATATTCGTCTTAAACATACTTCTTCATATTCCTCTTAAACATACTACTTCATATTCCTTTTAAATATACTACTTCATATTCCTCTTAAATATAATATTTCATATTACTCTTAAATATACTACTTCATATTCCTCTTAAACATACTACTTCATATTCCTCTTAAATATACTACTTCATATTCCTCTTAAACATACGACTTCATATTCCTCTTAAACATACTACTTCATATTCCTCTTAAACATACTACTTCATATTCCTCTTAAACATACTACTTCATATTCCTCTTAAACATACTACTTCATATTCCCCTTAAACATACTACTTCATATTCCTCTTAAACATACTACTTAATATTCCTCTTAAATATACTACTTCATATACCCCTTAAATATACTACTTCATATTCCTCTTAAAAATACTACTTCATATTCCTCTTCAATATACTACTTCATATTCCTCTTAAATATACTACTTCATATTCCTCTTAAACATACGACTTCATATTCCTCTTAAACATACTACTTCATATTCCTCTTAAACATACTACTTCATATTCCTCTTAAACATACTACTTCATATTTCTCTTAAATATACTACTTCATATTTCTCTTAAACATACTTTTTCATATTCCTCTTAAACATAATACTATATATTCCTCTTAAACATACTACTTCATATTCCTCTTAAACATACTACTTCATATTCCTCTTAAACATACTACTTCATATTCCTCTTAAACATACTACTTCATATTAATATTAAACATACTACTTCATATTCTTCTTAAACATACTACTTCATATGCGTCTTAAACATACTACTTCATATTCCTCTTAAGCATAATACCTCATATTCCTCTTAAGCATACTACTTCATATTCCTCTTAAATATATTACTTCATATTCCTCTTAAATAATACTACTTCATATTCCTCTTGAACATACTACTTCATATTCCTCTTAAACATACAACTTCATATTATTCTTAAACATACTACTTCATATTCTTCTTAAACATACTACTTCATATTCCTTTTAAACATACAACTTCATATTCCTCTTAAACATACTACTTCATATTCCTCTTAAACATACTACTTCATATTCCTCGTAATTATACTACTTCATATTCCTCTTAAATATACTACTTCATATTCCTCGTAAATATACTACTTCATATTACTCTTAAACATACTACTTCATATTCCTTTTAAACATACTACTTCATATTCCCCGTAAACATACTACTTCATATTCCTCTTTAACATACTACTTAATATTCCTCTTAAATATACTACTTCATATACCCCTTAAATATACTACTTCATATTCCTCTTAAAAATACTACCTTATATTCCTCTTCAATATACTACTTCATATTCCTCTTAAATATACTACTTCATATTCCTCTTAAACATACTACTTCATATTCCTCTTAAATATAATATTTCATATTCCTCTTAAATATACTACTTCATATTCCTCTTAAATATACTACTTTATATTCCTCTTAAACATACTACTTCATATTCCTCTTAAATATACTACTTCATATTAATATTAAACATACTACTTCATAGTCCTCTTAAACATACTACTTCATATGCGTCTTAAACATACTACTTCATATTCCTCTAAACATAATACCTCATATTCCTCTAAAACATACTACTTCATATTCCTCTTAAATATACTACTTCATATTCCTCTGATACATACTACTTCATATTCCTCTTGAACATACTACTTCATATTCCTCTTAAACATACTACTTCATATTATTCTTAAACATACTACTTAATATTCTTCTTAAACATACTACTTCATATTCCTTTTAAACATACAACTTCATATTCCTCTTAAACATACTACTTCATATTCCTCTTAAACATACTACTTCATATTCCTCTTAATTATACTACTTCATATTCCTCTTAAACATACTACTTCGTATTCCTCTTAAACATACTACTTCATATTCCTCTTAAACATACTACTTCATATTCCTCTTAAACATACTACTTCATATTCCTCTTAAACATACTACTGCACATTCCTCAAAAATATACTACTTCATATTCCTTTTAAACATACTACTTCATATTCCTCTTAAATATACTACTTCATATTCCTCTTAAATATACTACTTCATATTCCTCCTAAACATACTACTTCATATTCCTCAAAAATATACTACTTCATATTCCTCTTAAACATACTACTTAATATTCCTCTTAAACATACTACTTGATATTCCTCTTAAACATACTACTTCATATTCCTTTTAAACATACTACTTCATATTACTCTTAAACATACTTCTTCATATTCGTCTTAAACATACTACTTCATATTCCTCCTAAACATACTACTTCATATTCCTCTTAAATATACTACTTCATATTCCTCTTAAATAAACTACTTCATATTCCTACTAAATATACTACTTCATATTCCTCTTAAATATACTACTTCATATTCCTCTAATATATACTACTGCATATTCCTCTTAAATATACTACTTCATATTTCTCTTAAACATACTACTTCATATTCCTCTTAAACATACCACTTCATATTCCTCCTAATATACTACTTCATATTCCTCTTAAATATACTACTTTATATTCCTCTTAAATATACTACTTCATATTCCTCTTAAATATACTACTTCATATTCCTCTTAAATATACTACTTCAAATTCCTCTTAAATATACTACTTCATATTCCTCTTACATATGCTACTTCATATTCCTCTTAAACATACTACTTCATATTCCTCTTAAACATACAACTTCTTATTCCTCTTAAACATACTACTTCAAATTCCTCTTAAACATACTACTGCATATTCCTCTTAATTATACTACTTCATATTCCTCTTAAACATACTTCTTCATATTCCTCTTAAACATACTACTTCATATTCCTCTTAAACATACTACTTCATATTCCTCTTAAACATACTACTTCATATTCCTCTTATACATACTACTTCATATTCCTTTTAAACATACTACTTCATATTCCTCTTAAACATACTACTTCGTATTCCTCTTAAATATACTACTTCATATTCCTCTTAAATATACTACTTCATATACCCCTTAAATATACTACTTCATATTCCTCTTAAAAATACTACCTTATATTCCTCTTCAATATACTACTTCATATTCCTCTTAAATATACTACTTCATATTCCTCTTAAACATACTACTTCATATTCCTCTTAAATATAATATTTCATATTCCTCTTAAATATACTACTTCATATTCCTCTTAAATATACTACTTTATATTCCTCTTAAACATACTACTTCATATTCCTCTTAAATATACTACTTCATATTAATATTAAACATACTACTTCATAGTCCTCTTAAACATACTACTTCATATGCGTCTTAAACATACTACTTCATATTCCTCTTAAACATAATACCTCATATTCCTCTTAAACATACTACTTCATATTCCTCTTAAATATACTACTTCATATTCCTCTGATACATACTACTTCATATTCCTCTTGAACATACTACTTCATATTCCTCTTAAACATACTACTTCATATTATTCTTAAACATACTACTTAATATTCTTCTTAAACATACTACTTCATATTCCTTTTAAACATACAACTTCATATTCCTCTTAAACATACTACTTCATATTCCTCTTAAACATACTACTTCATATTCCTCTTAATTATACTACTTCATATTCCTCTTAAACATACTACTTCGTATTCCTCTTAAACATACTACTTCATATTCCTCTTAAACATACTACTTCATATTCCTCTTAAACATACTACTTCATATTCCTCTTAAACATACTACTGCACATTCCTCAAAAATATACTACTTCATATTCCTTTTAAACATACTACTTCATATTCCTCTTAAATATACTACTTCATATTCCTCTTAAATATACTACTTCATATTCCTCCTAAACATACTACTTCATATTCCTCAAAAATATACTACTTCATATTCCTCTTAAACATACTACTTAATATTCCTCTTAAACATACTACTTGATATTCCTCTTAAACATACTACTTCATATTCCTTTTAAACATACTACTTCATATTACTCTTAAACATACTTCTTCATATTCGTCTTAAACATACTACTTCATATTCCTCCTAAACATACTACTTCATATTCCTCTTAAATATACTACTTCATATTCCTCTTAAATAAACTACTTCATATTCCTACTAAATATACTACTTCATATTCCTCTTAAATATACTACTTCATATTCCTCTAATATATACTACTGCATATTCCTCTTAAATATACTACTTCATATTTCTCTTAAACATACTACTTCATATTCCTCTTAAACATACCACTTCATATTCCTCCTAATATACTACTTCATATTCCTCTTAAATATACTACTTTATATTCCTCTTAAATATACTACTTCATATTCCTCTTAAATATACTACTTCATATTCCTCTTAAATATACTACTTCAAATTCCTCTTAAATATACTACTTCATATTCCTCTTACATATACTACTTCATATTCCTCTTAAACATACTACTTCATATTCCTCTTAAACATACAACTTCTTATTCCTCTTAAACATACTACTTCAAATTCCTCTTAAACATACTACTGCATATTCCTCTTAATTATACTACTTCATATTCCTCTTAAACATACTTCTTCATATTCCTCTTAAACATACTACTTCATATTCCTCTTAAACATACTACCTCATATTCCTCTTAAACATACTACTTCATATTCCTCTTAAACATACTACTGCATATTCCTCCTAAACATACTACTTCATATTACTCTTAAATATACTACTTCATATTAGTCTTAAACATACTACTTCATATTCCTCTTAAACATACTACTTCATATTCCTCTTATACATACTACTTCATATTCCTTTTAAACATACTACTTCATATTCCTCTTAAACATACTACTTCGTATTCCTCTTAAATATACTACTTCATATTCCTCTTAAATATACTACTTCATATTCCTCTTAAATATACAACTTCAAATTCCTCTTATGTATACTACTTCATATTCCTCTTAAATATACTACTTCATATTCATCCTAAACATACTACTTCATATTCCTCTTAAACATACTACTTCATATTCCTCTTAAACATACTACTTCATATTCCTCTTAAACATACTACTTCATATTCCTCTTAAACATACTACTGCACATTCCTCAAAAATATACTACTTCATATTCCTTTTAAACATACTACTTCATATTCCTCTTAAATATACTACTTCATATTCCTCTTAAATATACTACTTCATATTCCTCCTAAACATACTACTTCATATTCCTCAAAAATATACTACTTCATATTCCTCTTAAACATACTACTTAATATTCCTCTTAAACATACTACTTGATATTCCTCTTAAACATACTACTTCATATTCCTTTTAAACATACTACTTCATATTACTCTTAAACATACTTCTTCATATTCGTCTTAAACATACTACTTCATATTCCTCCTAAACATACTACTTCATATTCCTCTTAAATATACTACTTCATATTCCTCTTAAATAAACTACTTCATATTCCTACTAAATATACTACTTCATATTCCTCTTAAATATACTAATTCATATTCCTCTAATATATACTACTGCATATTCCTCTTAAATATACTACTTCATATTTCTCTTAAACATACTACTTCATATTCCTCTTAAACATACCACTTCATATTCCTCCTAATATACTACTTCATATTCCTCTTAAATATACTACTTTATATTCCTCTTAAATATACTACTTCATATTCCTCTTAAATATACTACTTCATATTCCTCTTAAATATACTACTTCAAATTCCTCTTAAATATACTACTTCATATTCCTCTTACATATACTACATCATATTCCTCTTAAACATACTACTTCATATTCCTCTTAAACATACAACTTCTTATTCCTCTTAAACATACTACTTCAAATTCCTCTTAAACATACTACTGCATATTCATCTTAATTATACTACTTCATATTCCTCTTAAACATACTTCTTCATATTCCTCTTAAACATACTACTTCATATTCCTCTTAAACATACTACCTCATATTCCTCTTAAACATACTACTTCATATTCCTCTTAAACATACTACTGCATATTCCTCCTAAACATACTACTTCATATTACTCTTAAATATACTACTTCATATTAGTCTTAAACATACTACTTCATATTCCTCTTAAACATACTACTTCATATTCCTCTTATACATACTACTTCATATTCCTTTTAAACATACTACTTCATATTCCTCCTAAACATACTACTTCATATTCCTCAAAAATATACTACTTCATATTCCTCTTAAACATACTACTTAATATTCCTCTTAAACATACTACTTGATATTAATCTTAAACATACTACTTCATATTCCTTTTAAACATACTACTTCATATTACTCTTAAACATACTTCTTCATATTCGTCTTAAACATACTACTTCATATTCCTCCTAAACATACTACTTCATATTCCTCTTAAATATACTACTTCATATTCCTCTTAAATAAACTACTTCATATTCCTACTAAATATACTACTTCATATTCCTCTTAAATATACTACTTCATATTCCTCTAATATATACTACTGCATATTCCTCTTAAATATACTACTTCATATTTCTCTTAAACATACTACTTCATATTCCTCTTAAACATACCACTTCATATTCCTCCTAATATACTACTTCATATTCCTCTTAAATATACTACTTTATATTCCTCTTAAATATACTACTTCATATTCCTCTTAAATATACTACTTCATATTCCTCTTAAATATACTACTTCAAATTCCTCTTAAATATACTACTTCATATTCCTCTTACATATACTACTTCATATTCCTCTTAAACATACTACTTCATATTCCTCTTAAACATACAACTTCTTATTCCTCTTAAACATACTACTTCAAATTCCTCTTAAACATACTACTGCATATTCCTCTTAATTATACTACTTCATATTCCTCTTAAACATACTTCTTCATATTCCTCTTAAACATACTACTTCATATTCCTCTTAAACATACTACCTCATATTCCTCTTAAACATACTACTTCATATTCCTCTTAAACATACTACTGCATATTCCTCCTAAACATACTACTTCATATTACTCTTAAATATACTACTTCATATTAGTCTTAAACATACTACTTCATATTCCTCTTAAACATACTACTTCATATTCCTCTTATACATACTACTTCATATTCCTTTTAAACATACTACTTCATATTCCTCTTAAACATACTACTTCGTATTCCTCTTAAATATACTACTTCATATTCCTCTTAAATATACTACTTCATATTCCTCTTAAATATACAACTTCAAATTCCTCTTATGTATACTACTTCATATTCCTCTTAAATATACTACTTCATATTCATCCTAAACATACTACTTCATATTCCTCTTAAACATACTACTTCATATTCCTCCTAATATACTACTTCATATTGCTCTTAAATATACTACTTCATATTCCTCTTAAATATACTACTTCATATTCCTCTTAAATATACTACTTCATATTCCTCTTAAATATACTACTTCATATTCCTCTTAAACATACTACTTCATATTCTTCTTAAACATAATACTTCATATTCCTCTTAAACATACTACTTCATATTCCTCTTAAATATACTACTTCATATTCCTCTTAAACATACTACTTCATATTCCTCTTCAACATACTACTTCATATTCCTCTTAAACATACTACTTCATATTATTCTTAAACATACTACTTCATATTCCTCTTAAATATACTACTTCATATTCCTCTTAAATATACTACTTCATATTCCTCTTTAATATACTTCTTCATATTCCTCTTAAACGTACTACTTCATAATGATCTTAAACATACTCCTTCATATTCCTCTTAAATAAACTACTTCATATTCCTCTTAAACATACTACTTCATATTCCTCTTAAACATACTACTTCATATTTCTCTTAAATATACTACTTCATATTTCTCTTAAACATACTTTTTCATATTCCTCTTAAACATAATACTATATATTCCTCTTAAACATACTACTTCATATTCCTCTTAAACATACTACTTCATATTCCTCTTAAACATACTACATCATATTCCTCTTAAACATACTACTTCATATTAATATTAAACATACTACTTCATATTCCTCTTTAACATACTACTTCATATGTGTCTTAAACATACTACTTCATATTCCTCTTAAACATAATACTTCATATTCCTCTTAAACATACTTTTTCATATTCCTCTTAAACATAATACTATATATTCCTCTTAAACATACTACTTCATATTCCTCTTAAACATAATACTTCATATTCCTCTTAAACATACTACTTCATATTCCTCTTAAATATACCCCTTCATATTCCTTTTAAACATACAACTTCATATTCCTCTTAAACATACTACTTCATATTCCTCTTAAACATACTACTTCATATTCCTCTTAATTATACTACTTCATATTCCGCTTAAGCATACTACTTCGTATTCCTCTTAAACATACTACTTCATATTCCTCTTAAACATACTACTTCATATTCCTGTTAAACATACTACTTCATATTCCTCTTAAACATACTACTTCATATTTCTCTTAAATATACTACTTCATATTTCTCTTAAACATACTTTTTCATATTCCTCTTAAACACAATACTATATATTTCTCTTAAACATACTACTTCATATTCCTCTTAAACATACTAGTTCATATTCCTCTTAAACATACTACTTCATATTCCTCTTAAACATACTACTTCATAGTAATATTAAACATACTAATTCATATTCCTCTTAAACATACTACTTCATATGCGTCTTAAACATACTACTTCATATTCCTCTTAAACATAATACTTCATATTCTTCTTAAACATACTACTTCTTATTCCTCTTAAATATACTACTTCATATTCCTCTTCAACATACTGCTTCATATTGCTCTTAAACATACTACTTCATATTATTCTTAAACATACTACTTCATATTCCTCTTAAATATACTACTTCATATTCCTCTTAAATATACTACTTCATATTCCTCTTAAATATACTACTTCATATTCCTCTTAAACGTACTACTTCATAATGATCTTAAACATACTCCTTCATATTCCTCTTAAATATACTACTTCATATTCCTCTTAAACATACTACTTCATATTCCTCTTAAACATACTACTTCATATTCCTCTTAAATATACTACTTCATATTCCTCTTAAATATACTACTTCATATTCCTCCTAAACATACTACTTCATATTTCTCTTAAACATACTACTTCATATTCCTCTTACACATACTACTTCATATTCCTCTTAGACATACTACTTCATATTCCTCTTATACATATTACTTCATATTCCTTTTAAACATACTACTTCATTATACTCTTAAACATACAACTTCATATTCGTCTTAAACATACTACTTCATATTCCTCTTAAACATACTACTTCATATTCCTTTTAAATATACTACTTCATATTCCTCTTAAATATAATATTTCATATTCCTCTTAAATATACTACTTCATATTCCTCTTAAACATACTACTTCATATTCCTATTAAATATACTACTTCATATTCCTCTTAAACATACGACTTCATATTCCTCTTAAACATACTACTTCATATTCCTCTTAAACATACTACTTCATATTCCTCTTAAACATACTACTTCATATTCCTCTTAAACATACTACTTCATATTCCCCTTAAACATACTACTTCATATTCCTCTTAAACATACTACTTAATATTCCTCTTAAATATACTACTTCATATACCCCTTAAATATACTACTTCATATTCCTCTTAAAAATACTACTTCATATTCCTCTTAAATATACTACTTCATATTCCTCTTAAACATACGACTTCATATTCCTCTTAAACATACTACTTCATATTCCTCTTAAACATACTACTTCATATTCCTCTTAAACATACTACTTCATATTTCTCTTAAATATACTACTTCATATTTCTCTTAAACATACTTTTTCATATTCCTCTTAAACATAATACTATATATTCCTCTTAAACATACTACTTCATATTCCTCTTAAACATACTACTTCATATTCCTCTTAAACATACTACTTCATATTCCTCTTAAACATACTACTTCATATTAATATTAAACATACTACTTCATATTCTTCATAAACATACTACTTCATATGCGTCTTAAACATACTACTTCATATTCCTCTTAAGCATAATACCTCATATTCCTCTTAAGCATACTACTTCATATTCCTCTTAAATATATTACTTCATATTCCTCTTAAATAATACTACTTCATATTCCTCTTGAACATACTACTTCATATTCCTCTTAAACATACAACTTCCTATTATTCTTAAACATACTACTTCATATTCTTCTTAAACATACTACTTCATATTCCTTTTAAACATACAACTTCATATTTCTCTTAAACATACTACTTCATATTCCTCTTAAACATACTACTTCATATTCCTCGTAATTATACTACTTCATATTCCTCTTAACCATACTACTTCGTATTCCTCTTAAACATACTACTTCATATTCCTCTTAAAAATACTATTTCATATTCCTCTTAAACATACTACTTCATATTCCTCTTAAACATACTACTGCACATTCCTCAAAAATATACTACTTCATATTCCTTTTAAACATACTACTTCATATTCCTCTTAAATATACTACTTCATATTCCTCTTAAATATACTACTTCATATTCCTCCTAAACATACTACTTCATATTTCTCTTAAACATACTACTTCATATTCCTCTTACACATTCTACTTCATATTCCTCTTAAACATACTACTTCATATTCCTCTTATACATATTACTTCATATTCCTTTTAAACCTACTACTTCATATTACTCTTAAACATACAACTTCATATTCGTCTTAAACATACTACTTCATATTCCTATTAAACATACTACTTCATATTCCTTTTAAATATACTACTTCATATTCCTCTTAAATATAATATTTCATATTCCTCTTAAATATACTACTTAATATTCCTCTTAAATATACTACTTCATATTCCTCGTAAATATACTACTTCATATTCCTCTTAAATATAATACTTCATATTCCTCTTAAACATACTACTTCATATTTCTCTTAAACATACTATTTCATATTCCTCTTAAATATACTACTTCATATTCCTCTTAAACATACTACTTCATATTCCTCTTAAACATACTACTTCATATTCCTCTTAAACATACTACTTCATATTCCTCTTAAACATACTACTTCATATTCCTCTTAAATATACTACTTCATATTCCTCTTAAAAAACATACTACTTCATGTTCCTCTTAAATATACTACTTCATATTCCTCTTAAATATACTACTTCATATTCCTCTTAAATATACTACTTCATATTCCTCTTAAACGTACTACTTCATAATGATCTTAAACATACTCCTTCATATTCCTCTTAAATATACTACTTCATATTCCTCTTAAACATACTACTTCATATTTCTCTTAAACATACTACTTCATATTCCTCTTAAATATACTACTTCATATTCCTCTTAAATATACTACTTCATATTCCTCCTAAACATACTACTTCATATTTCTCTTAAACATACTACTTCATATTCCTCTTAGACATACTACTTCATATTCCTCTTATACATATTACTTCATATTCCTTTTAAACATACTACTTCATATTACTCTTAAACATACACCTTCATATTCGTCTTAAACATACTACTTCATATTCCTCTTAAACATACTACTTCATATTCCTTTTAAATATACTACTTCATATTCCTCTTAAATATAATATTTCATATTCCTCTTAAATATACTACTTCATATTCCTCTTAAATATACTACTTCATATTCCTCGTAAATATACTACTTCATATTACTCTTAAACATACTACTTCATATTCCTTTTAAACATACTACTTCATATTCCCCTTAAACATACTACTTCATATTCCTCTTAAACATACTACTTATTATTCCTCTTAAATATACTACTTCATATACCCCTTAAATATACTACTTCATATTCCTCTTAAAAATACTACTTCATATTCCTCTTCAATATACTACTTCATATTCCTCTTAAATATACTACTTCATATTCCTCTTAAACATACGACTTCATATTCCTCTTAAACATACTACTTCATATTCCTCTTAAACATTCTACTTCATATTCCTCTTAAACATACTACTTCATATTTCTCTTAAATATACTACTTCATATTTCTCTTAAACATACTTTTCCATATTCCTCTTAAACATAATACTATATATTCCTCTTAAACATACTACTTCATATTCCTCTTAAACATACTACTTCATATTCCTCTTAAACATACTACTTCATATTCCTCTTAAACATACTACTTCATATTAATATTAAACATACTACTTCATATTCCTCTTAAACATACTACTTCATATGCGTCTTAAACATACTACTTCATATTCCTCTTAAACATAATACCTCATATTCCTCTTAAACATACTACTTCATATTCCTCTTAAATATATTACTTCATATTCCTCTTAAACATACTACTTCATATTCCTCTTGAACATACTACTTCATATTCCTCTTAAACATACAACTTCATATTATTCTTAAACATACTACTTCATATTCTTCTTAAACATACTACTTCATATTCCTGTTAAACATACAACTTCATATTCCTCTTAAACATACTACTTCATATTCCTCTTAAACATACTACTTCATATTCCTCTTAATTATACTACTTCATGTTCCTCTTAAACATACTATTTCGTATTCCTCTTAAACATACTACTTCCTATTCCTCTTAAACATACTACTTCATATTCCTCTTAAACATACTACTTCATATTCCTCTTAAACATACTACTGCACATTCCTCAAAAATATACTACTTCATATTCCTTTTAAACATACTACTTCATATTCCTCTTAAATATACTACTTCATATTCCTCTTAAATATACTACTTCATATTCCTCCTAAACATACTACTTCATATTTCTCTTAAACATACTACTTCATATTCCTCTTACACATACTACTTCATATTCCTCTTAAACATACTACTTCATATTCCTCTTATACATATTACTTCATATTCCTTTTAAACCTACTACTTCATATTACTCTTAAACATACAACTTCATATTCGTCTTAAACATACTACTTCATATTCCTATTAAACATACTACTTCATATTCCTTTTAAATATACTACTTCATATTCCTCTTAAATATAATATTTCATATTCCTCTTAAATATACTACTTAATATTCCTCTTAAATATACTACTTCATATTCCTCGTAAATATACTACTTCATATTCCTCTTAAATATACTACTTCATATTCCTCTTAAACATACTACTTCATATTTCTCTTAAACATACTACTTCATATTACTCTTAAATATACTACTTCATATTACTCTTAAACATACTACTTCATATTCCTTTTAAACATACTACTTCATATTCCTCTTAAACATACTACTTCATATTCCTCTTAAACATACTACTTCATATTCCTCTTAAATATACTACTTCATATACCCCTTAAATATACTACTTCATATTCCTCTTAAAAATACTACTTCATATTCCTCTTCAATATACTACTTCATATTCCTCTTAAATATACTACTTCATATTCCTCTTAAACATACTACTTCAAATTCCTCTTAAACATACTACTTCATATTCCTCTTAAACATACTACTTCATATTCCTCTTAAACATACTACTTCATATTCCTCTTAAATATACTACTTCATATTCCTCTTAAACATACTACTTCATATTCCTCTTAAACATACTACTTCATATTCCTCTTAAACATACTACTTCATATTCCTCTTAAACATACTACTTCATATTCCTCTTAAATATACTACTTCATATTCCTCTTAAATATACTACTTCATATTCCTCTTAAATATACTACTTCATATTCCTCTTAAATATACTATTTCATATTCCTCTTAAATATACTACTTCATATTCCTCTTAATTATACTACTTCATATTCCTCTTAAACATACTTCTTCATATTCCTCTTAAATATACTACTTCATATTCCTCTTAATTATACTACTTCATATTCCTCTTAAACATACTTCTTCATATTCCTCTTAAACATACTACTTCATATTCCTCTTAAACATACTACTTCATATTCCTCTGAAACATACTACTAAATATTCCTCTTAAACATACTACTGCATATTCCTCCTAAACATACTACTTCATATTACTCTTAAATATACTACTTAATATTAGTCTTAAACATACTACTTCATATTCCTCTTAAACATACTACTTCATATTCCTCTTATACATACTACTTCATATTCCTCTTAAACATACTACTTCATATTCCTCTTAAACATACTACTTCGTATTCCTCTTAAATATACTACTTCATATTCCTCTTAAATATACTACTTCATATTCCTCTTAAATATACCACTTCATATTCCTTTTAAACATGCAACTTCATATTCCTCTTAAACATACTACTTCATATTCCTCTTAAACATACTACTTCATATTCCTCTTAATTACACTACTTCATATTCCTCTTAAGCATACTACTTCGTATTCCTCTTAAACATACTACTTCATATTCCTCTTAAACATACTACTTCATATTCCTCTTAAACATACTACTTCATATTCCTCTTAAACATACTACTGCACATTCCTCTTAAACATACTACTTCATATTCCTCTTAAACATACTACTTCATATTTCTCTTAAATATACTACTTCATATTTCTCTTAAACATACTTTTTCATATTCCTCTTAAACACAATACTATATATTCCTCTTAAACATACTACTTCATATTCCTCTTAAACATACTACTTCATATTCCTCTTAAACATACTACTTCATATTCCTCTTAAACATACTACTTCATAGTAATATTAAACATACTAATTCATATTCCTCTTAAACATACTACTTCATATTCGTCTTAAACATACTACTTCATATTCCTCTTAAACATAATACTTCATATTTCTCTTAAACATACTACTTCATATTCCTCTTAAATATACTACTTCATATTCCTCTTCAACATACTGCTTCATATTGCTCTTAAACATACTACTTCATATTATTCTTAAACATACTACTTTATATTCCTCTTAAATATACTACTTCATATTCCTCTTAAATATACTACTTCATATTCCTCTTAAATATACTACTTCATATTCCTCTTAAACGTACTACTTCATAATGATCTTAAACATACTCCTTCATATTCCTCTTAAATATACTACTTCATATTCCTCTTAAACATACTACTTCATATTCCTCTTAAACATACTACTTCATATTCCTCTTAAATATACTACTTCATATTCCTCTTAAATATACTACTTCATATTCCTCCTAAACATACCACTTCATATTTCTCTTAAACATACTACTTCATATTCCTCTTACACATACTACTTCATATTCCTCTTAGAAATACTACTTTATATTCCTCTTATACATATTACTTCATATTCCTTTTAAACATACTACTTCATATTACTCTTAAACATACAACTTCATATTCGTCTTAAACATACTACTTCATATTCCTCTTAAACATACTACTTCATATTCCTCTTAAATATACTACTTCATATTCCTCGTAAATATACTACTTCATATTACTCTTAAACATACTACTTCATATTCCTTTTAAACATACTACTTCATATTCCCCTTAAACATACTACTTTATATTCCTCTTAAACATACTACTTAATATTCCTCTTAAATATACTACTTCATATACCCCTTAAATATACTACTTCATATTCCTCTTAAAAATACTACTTCATATTCCTCTTCAATATACTACTTCATATTCCTCTTAAATATACTACTTCATATTCCTCTTAAACATACGACTTCATATTCCTCTTAAACATACTACTTCATATTTCTCTTAAACATACTACTTCATATTCCTCTTAAACATACTACTTCATATTTCTCTTAAATATACTACTTCATATTTCTCTTAAACATACTTTTTCATATTCCTCTTAAACATAATACTATATATTCCTCTTAAACATACTACTTCATATTCCTCTTAAACATACTACTTCATATTCCTCTTAAACATACTACTTCATATTCCTCTTAAACATACTACTTCATATTAATATTAAACATACTACTTCATATTCCTCTTAAACATACTACTTCATATGCGTCTTAAACATACTACTTCATATTCCTCTTAAACATAATACCTCATATTCCTCTTAAACATACTACTTCATATTCCTCTTAAATATATTACTTCATATTCCTCTTAAACATACTACTTCATATTCCTCTTGAACATACTACTTCATATTCCTCTTAAACATACAACTTCATATTATTCTTAAACATACTACTTCATATTCTTCTTAAACATACTACTTCATATTCCTGTTAAACATACAACTTCATATTTTTCTTAAACATACTACTTCATATTCCTCTTAAACATACTACTTCATATTCCTCTTAATTATACTACTTCATATTCCTCTTAAACATACTATTTCGTATTCCTCTTAAACATACTACTTCATATTCCTCTTAAACATACTACTTCATATTCCTCTTAAACAGACTACTTCATATTCCTCTTAAACATACTACTGCACATTCCTCAAAAATATACTACTTCATATTCCTTTTAAACATACTACTTCATATTCCTCTTAAATATACAACTTCATATTCCTCTTAAATATACTACTTCATATTCCTCCTAAACATACTACTTCATATTTCTCTTAAACATACTACTTCATATTCCTCTTACACATACTACTTCATATTCCTCTTAAACATACTACTTCATATTCCTCTTATACATATTACTTCATATTCCTTTTAAACCTACTACTTCATATTACTCTTAAACATACAACTTCATATTCGTCTTAAACATACTACTTCATATTCCTATTAAACATACTACTTCATATTCCTTTTAAATATACTACTTCATATTCCTCTTAAATATAATATTTCATATTCCTCTTAAATATACTACTTAATATTCCTCTTAAATATACTACTTCATATTCCGCGTAAATATACTACTTCATATTCCTCTTAAACATACTACTTCATATTCCTCTTATACATACTACTTCATATTCCTCTTAAACATACTACTTCATATTCCTCTTAAACAAAATACTTCATATTCCTCTTAAACATACTACTTCATATTCCTCTTAAATATACCACTTCATATTCCTTTTAAACATACAACTTCATATTCCTCTTAAACATACTACTTCATATTCCTCTTAAACATACTACTTCATATTCCTCTTAATTATACTACTTCATATTCCTCTTAAGCATACTACTTCGTATTCCTCTTAAACATACTACTTCATATTCCTCTTAAACATACTACTTCATATTCCTCTTAAACATACTACTTCATATTCCTCTTAAACATACTACTGCACATTCCTCTTAAACATACTACTTCATATTCCTCTTAAACATACTACTTCATATTTCTTTTAAATATTTCTCTTAAACATACTTTTTCATATTCCTCTTAAACACATTACTATATATTCCTCTTCAACATACTACTTCATATTCCTCTTAAACATACTACTTCATATTCCTCTTAAACATACTACTTCATATTCCTCTTAAACATACTACTTCATAGTAATATTAAACATACTAATTCATATTCCTCTTAAACATACTACTTCATATTCGTCTTAAACATACTACTTCATATTCCTCTTAAACATAATACTTCATATTCCTCTTAAACATACTACTTCATATTCCTCTTAAATATACTACTTCATATTCCTCTTAAATATACTACTTCATATTTCTCTTAAATATACTACTTCATATTCCTCTTAAACGTACTACTTCATAATGATCTTAAACATACTCCTTCATATTCCTCTTAAATATACTACTTCATATTCCTCTTAAACATACTACTTCATATTCCTCTTAAACATACTACTTCATATTCCTCTTAAATATACTACTTCATATTCCTCTTAGACATACTACTTCATATTCCTCTTATACATATTACTTCATATTCCTTTTAAACATACTACTTCATATTACTCTTAAACGTACAACTTCATATTCGTCTTAAACATACTACTTCATATTCCTCTTAAACATACTACTTCATATTCCTTTTAAATATACTACTTCATATTCCTCTTAAATATAATATTTCATATTCCTCTTAAATATACTACTTCATATTCCTCTTAAATATACTACTTCATATTCCTCGTAAATATATTACTTCATATTACTCTTAAACATACTACTTCATATTCCTTTTAAACATACTACTTCATATTCCCCTTAAACATACTACTTCATATTCCTCTTAAACATACTACTTAATATTCCTCTTAAATATACTACTTCATATACCCCTTAAATATACTATTTCATATTCCTCTTAAAAATACTACTTCATATTCCTCTTCAATATACTACTTCATATTCCTCTTAAATATACTACTTCATATTCCTCTTAAACATACGACTTCATATTCCTCTTAAACATACTACTTCATATTCCTCTTAAACATACTACTTCATATTCCTCTTAAACATACTACTTCATATTTCTCTTAAATATACTACTTCATATTTCTCTTAAACATACTTTTTCATATTCCTCTTAAACATAATACTATATATTCCTCTTAAACATACTACTTCATATTCCTCTTAAACATACTACTTCATATTCCTCTTAAACATACTACTTCATATTCCTCTTAAACATACTACTTCATATTAATATTAAACATACTACTTCATATTCCTCTTAAACATACTACTTCATATGCGTCTTAAACATACTACTTCATATTCCTCTTAAACATAATACCTCATATTCCTCTTAAACATACTACTTCATATTCCTCTTAAATATATTACTTCATATTCCTCTTAAACATACTACTTCATATTCCTCTTGAACATACTACTTCATATTCCTCTTAAACATACAACTTCATATTATTCTTAAACATACTACTTCATATTCTTCTTAAACATACTACTTCATATTCCTGTTAAACATACAACTTCATATTCTTCTTAAACATACTACTTCATATTCCTCTTAAACATACTACTTCATATTCCTCTTAATTATACTACTTCATATTCCTCTTAAACATACTATTTCGTATTTCTCTTAAACATACTACTTCATATTCCTCTTAAACATACTACTTCATATTCCTCTTAAACATACTACTTCATATTCCTCTTAAACATACTACTGCACATTCCTCAAAAATATACTACTTCATATTCCTTTTAGACATACTACTTCATATTCCTCTTAAATATACTACTTCATATTCCTCTTAAATATACTACATCATATTCCTCCTAAACATACTACTTCATATTTCTCTTAAACATACTACTTCATATTCCTCTTACACATACTACTTCATATTCCTCTTAAACATACTACTTCATATTCCTCTTATACATATTACCTCATATTCCTTTTAAACCTACTACTTCATATTACTCTTAAACATACAACTTCATATTCGTCTTAAACATACTACTTCATATTCCTATTAAACATACTACTTCATATTCCTTTTAAATATACTACTTCATATTCCTCTTAAATATAATATTTCATATTCCTCTTAAATATACTACTTAATATTCCTCTTAAATATACTACTTCATATTCCTCGTAAATATACTACTTCATATTCCTCTTAAACATACTACTTCATATTCCTCTTATACATACTACTTCATATTCCTCTTAAACATACTACTTCATATTCCTCTTAAACATACTACTTCGTATTCCTCTTAAATATACTACTTCATTTTCCTCTTAAATATACTACTTCATATTCCTCTTAAATATACTACTTCAAATTCCTCTTATGTATACTACTTCATATTCCTCTTAAATATACTACTTCATATTCATCCTAAATATACAACTTCATATTCCTATTAAACATACTACTTCATATTCCTCCTAATATACTACTTCATATTGCTCTTAAATATACTACTTCATATTCCTCTTAAATATACTACTTCATATTCCTCTTAAATATACTACTTCATATTCCTCTTAAACGTACTACTTCATAATGATCTTAAACATACCCCTTCATATTCCTCTTAAATAAACTACTTCATATTCCTCTTAAACATACTACTTCATATTCCTCTTAAACATACTACTTCATATTTCTCTTAATATACTACTTCATATTTCTCTTAAACATACTTTTTCATATTCCTCTTAAACATAATACTATATATTCCTCTTAAACATACTACTTCATATTCCTCTTAAACATACTACTTCATATTCCTCTTAAACATACTACATCATATTCCTCTTAAACATCCTACTTCATGTTAATATTAAACATACTACTTCATATTCCTCTTTAACATACTACTTCATATGTGTCTTAAACATACTTCTTCATATTCCTCTTAAACATAATACTTCATATTCCTCTTAAACATACTTTTTCATATTCCTCTTAAACATAATACTATATATTCCTCTTAAACATACTACTTCATATTCCTCTTAAACATAGTACTTCATATTCCTCTTAAACATACTACTTCATATTCCTCTTAAATATACCACTTCATATTCCTTTTAAACATACAACTTCATATTCCTCTTAAACATACTACTTCATATTCCTCTTAAACATACTACTTCATATTCCTCTTAATTATACTACTTCATATTCCTCTTAAGCATACTACTTCGTATTCCTCTTAAACATACTACTTCATATTCCTCTTAAACATACTACTTCATATTCCTCTTAAACATACTACTTCATATTCCTCTTAAACGTACTACTGCACATTCCTCTTAAACATACTACTTAATATTCCTCTTAAACATACTACTTCATATTTCTCTTAAATATACTACTTCATATTTCTCTTAAACATACTTTTTCATATTCCTCTTAAACACAATACTATATATTCCTCTTAAACATACTACTTCATATTCCTCTTAAACATACTACTTCATATTCCTCTTAAACATACTACTTCATATTCCTCTTAAACATACTACTTCATAGTAATATTAAACATACTAATTCATATTCCTCTTAAACATACTACTTCATATGCGTCTTAAACATACTACTTCATATTCCTCTTAAACATAATACTTCATATTCCTCTTAAACATACTACTTCATATTCCTCTTAAATATACTACTTCATATTCCTCTTCAACATACTGCTTCATATTGCTCTTAAACATACTACTTCATATTATTCTTAAACATACTACTTCATATTCCTCTTAAATATACTACTTCATATTCCTCTTAAATATACTACTTCATATTCCTCTTAAATATACTACTTCATATTCCTCTTAAACGTACTACTTCATAATGATCTTAAACATACTCCTTCACATTCCTCTTAAACATACTACTTCATATTCCTCTTAAACATACTACTTCATATTCCTCTTAAACATACTACTTCATATTCCTCTTAAATATACTACTTCATATTCCTCTTAAATATACTACTTCATATTCCTCCGAAACATACTACTTAATATTTCTCTTAAATATACTACTTCATATTCCTCTTACACATACTACTTCATATTCCTCTTAGACATACTACTTCATATTCATCTTATACATATTACATCATATTCCTTTTAAACAAACTACTTCATATTACTCTTAAACATACAACTTCATATTCGTCTTAAACATACTACTTCATATTCCTCTTAAACATACTACTTCATATTCCTCTTAAATATACTACTTCATATTCCTCTTAAATATACTACTTCATATTCCTCGTAAATATACTACTTCATATTACTCTTAAACATACTACTTCATATTCCTTTTAAACATACTACTTCATATTCCCCTTAAACATACTACTTCATATTGCTCTTAAACATACTACTTAATATTCCTCTTAAATATACTACTTCATATACCCCTTAAATATACTACTTCATATTCCTCTTAAAAATACTACTTCATATTCCTCTTCAATATAATACTTCATATTTCTCTTAAATTTACTACTTCATATTCCTCTTAAACATACGACTTCATATTCCTCTTAAACATACTACTTCATATTCCTCTTAAATATAATACTTCATATTCCTCTTAAACATACTACTTCATATTCTCCTTAAACATATTACTTCATATTCCTCTTAAATATACTACTTCATATTCCTCTTAAATATACTACTTCATATTCCTCTTAAATATACTACTTCATATTTCTCTTAAATATACTACTTCATATTCCTCTTAAATATACTACCTGATATTGCTCTTAAACATACTACTTCATATTCCTCTTAAACATACTACTTCATATTCCTCTTAAACATACTACTTCATATTCCTCTTAAACATACTACTTCATATTCCTCTTAAACATACTACTTCATATTCCTCTTAAATATACTACTTCATATTCCTCTTAAACACACTACTTCATATTCCTCTTATACATATTACTTCATATTCCGTTTAAACATACTACTTCATATTACTCTTAAACATACAACTTCATATTCGTCTTAAACATACTACTTCATATTCCTCTTAAACATACTACTTCATATTCCTTTTAAATATACTACTTCATATTCCTCTTAAATATAATATTTCATATTCCTCTTAAATATACTACTTAATATTCCTCTTAAATATACTACTTCATATTCCTCGTAAATATACTACTTCATATTCCTCTTAAATATACTACTTCATATTCCTCTTAAACATACTACTTCATATTTCTCTTAAACATACTACTTCATATTACTCTTAAATATACTACTTCATATTACTCTTAAACATACTACTTCATATTCCTTTTAAACATACTACTTCATATTCCTCTTAAACATACTACTTCATATTCCTCTTAAACATACTACTTCATATTCCTCTTAAATATACTACTTCATATACCCCTTAAATATACTACTTCATATTCCCTTTAAAAATACAACTTCATATTCCTCTTCAATATACTACTTCATATTCCTCTTAAATATACTACTTCATATTCCTCTTAAACATACTACTTCATATTCCTCTTAAACATACTACTTCATATTTCTGTTAAATATACTACTTCATATTCACATACTACTGCATATTCCTCTTAAATATACTACCTCATATTCCTCTTAAACATACTACTTCGTATTCCTCTTAAATATATAACTTCATATTCCTCTTAAATATACTACTTCATATTCCTCTTAAACATACTACTTCATATTCCTCTTAAACATACTACTTCATATTCCTCTTAAACATACTACTTCATATTCCTCTTAAACATACTACTTCATATTCCTCTTAAACATACTACTTCATATTCCTTTTAAACATACTACTTGATATTCCTCTTAAACATACTACTTCATATTCCTCTTAAACATAGTATTTCATATTCCTCTTAAACATACTACTTCATATTCCTCTCAAATATACTACTTCATATTCCTCTTAAATATAATACTTCATATTCCTCTTAAATATACTACTTCCTCTTAAATATACTACTTCATATTCCTCTTAAATATACAACTTCATATTCCTCCTAAACATACTACTTCATATTTCTCTTAAACATACTACTTCATATACCTCTTACACATACTACTTCATATTCCTCTTAAACACACTACTTCATATTCCTCTTATACATATTACTTCATATTCCGTTTAAACATACTACTTCATATTACTCTTAAACATACAACTTCATATTCGTCTTAAACATACTACTTCATATTCCTCTTAAACATACTACTTCATATTCCTTTTAAATATACTACTTCATATTCCTCTTAAATATAATATTTCATATTCCCCTTAAATATACTACTTAATATTCCTCTTAAATATACTACTTCATATTCCTCGTAAATATACTACTTCATATTCCTCTTAAATATACTACTTCATATTCCTCTTAAACATACTACTTCATATTTCTCCTAAACATACTACTTCATATTACTCTTAAATATACTACTTCATATTACTCTTAAACATACTACTTCATATTCCTTTTAAACATACTACTTCATATTCCTCTTAAACATACTACTTCATATTCCTCTTAAACATACTACTTCATATTCCTCTTAAATATACTACTTCATATACCCCTTAAATATACTACTTCATATTCCTCTTAAAAATACAACTTCATATTCCTCTTCAATATACTACTTCATATTCCTCTTAAATATACTACTTCATATTCCTCTTAAACATACTACTTCATATTCCTCTTAAACATACTACTTCATATTTCTGTTAAATATACTACTTCATATTCCTCTTAAATATACTACTTCATATTCCTCTTAAATATACTACTTCATATTCCTCTTAAATATACTACTTCATATTTCTCTTAAATATACTACTTCATATTCCTCTTAAATATACTACCTGATATTGCTCTTAAACATACTACTTCATATTCCTCTTAAACATACTACTTCATATTCCTCTTAAACATACTACTTCATATTCCTCTTAAACATACTACTGCATATTCCTCTTAAATATACTACCTCATATTCCTCTTAAACATACTACTTCGTATTCCTCTTAAATATATAACTTCATATTCCTCTTAAATATACTACTTCATATTCCTCTTAAACATACTACTTCATATTCCTCTTAAACATACTACTTCATATTCCTCTTAAACATACTACTTCATATTCCTCTTAAACATACTACTTCATATTCCTCTTAAACATACTACTTCATATTCCATTTAAACTACTTCATATTCCTCTTAAACATAGTATTTCATATTCCTCTTAAACATACTACTTCATATTCCTCTCAAATATACTACTTCATATTCCTCTTAAATATAATACTTCATATTCCTCTTAAATATACTACTTCATATTCCTCGTAAATATACTACTTCATAATCCTCTTAAACATACAACTTCATATTACTCCTAAATATACTACTTCATATTACTCTTAAACATACTACTCCATATTCCTCTTAAACATACTACTTCATATTCCTCTTAAGCATAATACTTCATATTCCTCTTAAACATACTACTTCATATTCCTCTTAAACATACTACTTCATATTCCTCTTGAATATACTACTTCATATTCCTCTTAAATATACTCCTTCATATTCCTCTTAAATATACTACTTCATATTCCTCTTATATATACTACTTCATATTCCTCTTAAATATACTACTTCATATTCCTCTTAAACATACTACTTCATATTCCTCTTAAACATACTACTTCATATTCCTCCTAATATACAACTTCATATTCCTCTTAAATATACTACTTCATATTCCTC
Organism: Atherix ibis; assembly: GCA_958298945.1. Classification (NCBI taxonomy): domain Eukaryota; kingdom Metazoa; phylum Arthropoda; class Insecta; order Diptera; family Athericidae; genus Atherix; species Atherix ibis. The sequence goes on from CATQJD010000111.1 coordinate 1,368,655, forward strand.
TTAAATATACTACTTCATATTCCTCTTAAATATACTACTTCATATTCCTCTTAAATATACTACTTCATATTCCTTTTAAACATACAACTTACATATTCCTCTTAAATATACTACTTCATATTCCTCTTAAATATACTACTTCATATTCCTCCTTAACATACTACTTCATATTCCTCTTAAACATACTACTTCATATTCCTCTTAAACATACTACTTCATATTCCTCTTAAACATACTACTTCATATTCCTCTTAAGCATACTACTTCATATTCCTTTTAAACATACTACTTCATATTACTCTTAAACATACTACTTCATATTCCTCTTAAACATACTACTTCATATTCCTCTTAAACATACTACTTCATATTCCTCTTAAACATAGTACTTCATATTCCTCTTAAACACACTACTGCATATTCCTTTTAAACATACTACTCCATATTACTCTTAAATATACTACTTCATATTACTCTTAAACATACTACTTCATATTCCTCTTAAACATCCTACTTCATATTCCTCTTAAACATACTACTTCATATACCTCTTAAATATACTACTTCATATTCCTCTTAAATATACTACTTCATATTCCTCTTAAATATACTACTTCATATTCCTCTTATGTATACTACTTCATATTCCTCTTAAATATACTACTTCATATTCCTCTTAAATATACTACTTCATATTCCTCTTAAACATACTACTTCATATTCCTACTAATATACTACTTCATGTTGCTCTTAAATATACTACTTCATATTCCTCTTAAATATACTACTTCATATTCCTCTTAAATATACTACTTCATATTCTTCTTAAATATACTACTTCATATTCCTCTTAAATATACTACTTCATATTCCTCTTAATTATACTACTTCATATTCCTCTTAAACATACTACTTCATATTCCTCTTAAACATACTATTTCATATTCCTCTTAAACATACTACTTCATATTCCTCTTAAACATACTACTTCATATTCCTCTTAAATATACTACTTCATATTCCTCCTAACATACTACTTCATATTTCTCTTAAACATACTACTTCATATTCCTCTTAAACATACTACTTTATATTCGTCTTAAACATACTACTTCATATTCCTCTTAAACATACTACTTCATATTCCTTTTAAACATACTACTTCATATAACTCTTAAACATACTACTTCATATTCGTCTTAAACATACTACTTCATATTCCTCTTAAACATACTACTTCATATTCCTCTTAAATATACTACTTCATATTCCTCTTAAATATACTACTTCATATTTCTTTTAAATATACTACTTCATATTCCTCTTAAACATACTACTTCATATTCCTCCTAATATACTTCTTCATATTCCTCTTAAATATACTACTTCATATTCCTCTTAAATATACTACTTCATATTCCTCTTAAATATACTACTTCATATTCCTCTTAAATATACTATTCCATATTCCTCTTAAATATACTACTTCATATTCCTCTTAAATATACTACTTCATATTCCTCTTAAACATACTACTTCATATTCTTCTTAAACATACTACTTCATATTCCTCTCAACCATACAACTTCATATTCCTCTTAAACATACTACTTTATATTCCTCTTAAACATACTACTTCATATTCCTCTTAAACATACTACTTCATATTCCTCTTAAACATACTACTTCATATTCCTCCTAATATACTACTTCATATTCCTCTTAAATATACTACTTCATATTCCTCTTAAATATACTACTTCATATTACTCTTAAATATACTACTTCATATTCCTCTTAAATATACTACTTCATATTCCTCTTAAATATACTACTTCATATTCCTCTTAAACATACTACTTCATATTCCTCCTAATATACTACTTCATATTCCTCTTAAATATACTACTTCATATTCCTCTTAAATATACTACTTCATATTCCTCTTAAACATACTACTTCATATTCTTCTTAAACATACTACTTCATATTCCACTCAAACATACCACTTCATATTTCTCTTAAACATACTACTTCATATTCCTCTTAAACATTCTACTTCATATTCCTCTTAAACAGACTACTTCATATTCCTGTTAAACATACAACTTCATATTCCTCTTAAACATACTACTTCAAATTCCTCTTAAACATACTACTTCATATTCCTCTTAGTTATACTACTTCATATTCCTCTTAAACATACTACTTCATATTCCCCTTAAACATACTACTTCATATTCCTCTTAAACATACTACTTCATATTCCTCTTATACATACTACTTCATATTCCTCTTAAACATACTACTGCATTTTCCTCTTAAACATACTACTTCATATTCCTCTTAAATATACTACTTCATATTACTCTTAAACATACTACTTCATATTCCTCTTAAACATACTACTTCATATTCCTCTTATACGTACTACTTCATATTCCTCTTAAACATACTACTTCATATTGCTCTTAAACATACTACTTCATATTCCTCTTAAATATACTACTTCATATTCCTCTTAAATATACTACTTCATATTCCTCTTAAATATACTACTTCATATTCCTCTTATGTATACTACTTCATATTCCTCTTAAATATACTACTTCATATTCATCTTAAACATACTACTTCATATTCCTCTTAAACAAACTACTTCATATTCCTTCTAATATACTACTTCATATTGCTCTTAAATATACTACTTCATATTCCTCTTAAATATACTACTTCATATTCCTCTTAAATATACTACTTGATATTCTTCTTAAATATACTACTTCATATTCCTCTTAAACATACTACTTCATATTCTTCTTAAACATACTACTTCATATTCCTCTTAAACATACAACTTCATATTCCTCTTAAACATACTACTTCATATTCTTTTTAAACATACTACTTCATATTACTCTTAAACATACTACTTCATATTCGTCTTAAACATACTACTTCATATTCCTCTTAAACATACTACTTCATATTCCTTTTAAATATACTACTTCATATTCCTCTTAAATATAATACTTCAAATTCCTCTTAAATATATAACTTCATATTCCTCTTAAAGATACTACTTTATTTTCCTCTTAAACATATTACTTCATATTCCTCTTAAACATACTACTTCATATTCCTCTTAAGCATACTACTTCATATTCCTCTTAAACATACTACTTCATATTCCTCTTAAACAAACAATTTCATATTCCTCTTAAGCATATTACTTCAAATTCCTCTTAAACATACAACTTCATATTCCTCTTAATTATACTACTTCATATTCCTCTTAAACATACTACTTCATATTCCTCTTAAACATACTACTTCATATTCCTCTTAAACATACTACTTCATATTCCTCTTAAACATACTACTTCATATTCCTCTTAAACATACTACTGCATATTCCTCTTAAACATACTACTCCATATTACTCTTAAATATACTACTTCATATTACTCTTAAACATACTACTTCATATTCCTCTTAAACATCCTACTTCATATTCCTCTTAAACATACTACTTCATATACCTCTTAAATATACTACTTCATATTCCTCTTAAATATACTACTTCATATTCCTCTTAAATATACTACTTCATATTCCTCTTATGTATACTACTTCATATTCCTCTTAAATATACTACTTCGTATTCCTCTTAAACATACAACTTCATATTCCTCTTAATCGTACTACTTCATATTCGTACTAATATACTACTTCATATTGCTCTTAAATATACTACTTCATATTCCTCTTAAATATACTACTTTAAATTCCTCTTAAATATACTACTTCATATTCCTCTTAAACATACTTCTTCATATTCCTCTTAAACATACTACTTCATATTCTTCTTAAACATACTACTTCATATTCCTCTCAAACATACCACTTCATATTCCTCTTAAACATACTACTTCATATTCCTCTTAAACATTCTACTTCATATTCCTCTTAAACAGACTACTTCATATTCCTCTTAAACATACAACTTCATGTTCCTCTTAAGCATACTACTTCAAATTCCTCTTAAACATAATACTTCATATTCCTCTTAGTTATACTACTTCATATTCCTCTTAAACATACTACTTCATATTCCTCTTAAACAAACTACTTCATATTCCTCTTAAACATACTACTTCATATTCCTCTTATACATACTACTTCATATTCCTCTTAAACATACTACTGCATTTTCCTCTTAAACATACTACTTCATATTACTCTTAAATATACTACTTCATATTACTCTTAAACATACTACTTCATATTCCTCTTAAACATACTACTTCATATTCCTCTTATACATACTAGTTCATATTCCTCTTAAACATACTACTTCATATTCCTCTTAAACATACTACTTCATATTCCTCTTAAATATACTACTTCATATTCCTCTTAAATATACTACTTCATATTCCTCTTAAATATACTACTTCATATTCCTCTTATGTATACTACTTCATATTCCTCTTAAATATACTACTTCATATTTCTCTTAAACATACTACTTCATATATCTCTTAAACATACTACTTCATATTCCTCTTAAATATACTACTTCAAATTCCTCTCAAACATACTACTTCATATTCCTCTTAAACATACTACTTCATATTCCTCTTAAACATACAACTTCATATTCCTCTTAAACATACTACTTCATATTCTTTTTAAACATACTACTTCATATTACTATTAAACATACTACTTCATATTCGTCTTAAACATACTACTTCATATTCCTCTTAAACATACTACTTCATATTCCTTTTAAATATACTACTTCATATTCCTCTTAAATATAATACTTCATATTCCTCTTAAATATACTACTTCATATTCCTTTTAAATATACTACTTCATATTCATCGTAAATATACTACTTCATATTCCTCTTAAATATACTACTTCATATTTCTCTTAAACATACTACTTCATATATCTCTTAAACATACTACTTCATATTCCTCTTAAATATACTACTTCAAATTCCTCTTAAACATACTACTTCATATTCCTCTTAAGCATACTACTTCATATTCCTCTTAAACATACTACTTCATATTCTTCTTAAACATACAACTTCATATTCCTCTTAAACATACTACTTCAAATTCCTCTTAAACATACAACTTCATATTCCTCTTAATTATACTACTTCATATTCCTCTTAAACATACTACTTCATATTCCTCTTAAACATACTACTTCATATTCCTCTTAAACATACTACTTCATATTCCTCTTAAACATACTACTTCATATTCCTCTTAAACATACTACTGCATATTCCTCTTAAACATACTACTCCATATTACTCTTAAATATACTACTTCATATTACTCTTAAACATACTACTTCATATAACTCTTAAATATACTACTTCATATTCCTCTTAAATATACTACTTCATATTCCTCTTAAATATACTACTTCATATTCCTCTTAGAACATACTACTTCATATTCCTCTTAAATATACTACTTCATATTCCTCTTAAACATACAACTTCATATTCCTCTTAAACATACTACTTCATATTCCTACTAATATACTATTTCATATTGCTCTTAAATATACTACTTCATATTCCTCTTAAATATACTACTTCAGATTCCTCTTAAATATACTACTTCATATTCCTCTTAAATATACTACTTCATATTCCCCTTAAATATACTACTTCATATTCCTCTTAAACATACTACTTCATATTATTCTTAAACATACTACTTCATATTCCTCTTAAATATACTACTTCATATTCCTCTTAAATATACTACTTCATATTCCTCTTAAATATACTACTTCATATTCCTCTTATGTATACTACTTCATATTCCTCTTAAATACACTACTTCATATTCATCTTAAACATACTACTTCATATTCCTCTTAAACATACTACTTCATATTCCTTCTAATATACTACTTCAAATTGCTCTTAAATATACTACTTCATATTCCTCTTCAATATACTACTTCATATTCCTCTTAAATATACTACTTGATATTCTTCTTAAATATACTACTTCATATTCCTCTTAAACATACTACTTCATATTCTTCTTAAACATACTACTTCATATTCCTCTTAAACATACAACTTCATATTCCTCTTAAACATACTACTTCATATTCTTTTTAAACATACTACTTCATATTACTCTTAAACATACGACTTCATATTCGTCTTAAACATACTACTTCATATTCCTCTTAAACATACTACTTCATATTCCTTTTAAATATACTACTTCATATTCCTCTTAAATATAATACTTCAAATTCCTCTTAAATATACTACTTCATATTCCTCTTAAAGATACTACTTTATTTTCCTCTTAAACATATTACTTCATATTCCTCTTAAACATACTACTTCATATTCCTCTTAAGCATACTACTTCATATTCCTCTTAAACATACTACTTCATATTCCTCTTAAACATACAATTTCATATTCCTCTTAAGCATATTACTTCAAATTCCTCTTAAACATACAACTTCATATTCCTCTTAATTATACTACTTCATATTCCTCTTAAACATACTACTTCATATTCCTCTTAAACATACTACTTCATATTCCTCTTAAACATACTACTTCATATTCCTCTTAAACATACTATTTCATATTCCTCTTAAACATACTACTTCATATACCTTTTAAATATACTACTTCATATTCCTCTTAAATATACTACTTCATATTCCTCTTAAATATACTACTTCATATTCCTCTTATGTATACTACTTCATATTCCTCTTAAATATACTACTTCGTATTCCTCTTAAACATACAACTTCATATTCCTCTTAAACGTACTACTTCATATTCCTACTAATATACTACTTCATATTGCTCTTAAATATACTACTTCATATTCCTCTTAAATATACTACTTTAAATTCCTCTTTAATATACTACTTCATATTCCTCTTAAACATACTTCTTCATATTCCTCTTAAACATACTACTTCATATTCTTCTTAAACATACTACTTCATATTCCTCTCAAACATACCACTTCATATTCCTCTTAAACATACTACTTCATATTCCTCTTAAACATTCTACTTCATATTCCTCTTAAACAGACTACTTCATATTCCTCTTAAACATACAACTTCATGTTCCTCTTAAACATACTACTTCAAATTCCTCTTAAACATAATACTTCATATTCCTCTTAGTTATACTACTTCATATTCCTCTTAAACATACTACTTCATATTCCTCTTAAACATACTACTTCATATTCCTCTTAAACATACTACTTCATATTCCTCTTATACATACTACTTCATATTCCTCTTAAACATACTACTGCATTTTCCTCTTAAACATACTACTTCATATTACTCTTAAATATACTACTTCATATTACTCTTAAACATACTACTTCATATTCCTCTTAAACATACTACTTCATATTCCTCTTATACATACTAGTTCATATTCCTCTTAAACATACTACTTCATATTCCTCTTAAACATACTACTTCATATTCCTCTTAAATATACTACTTCATATTCCTCTTAAATATACTACTTCATATTCCTCTTAAATATACTACTTCATATTCCTCTTATGTATACTACTTCATATTCCTCTTAAATATACTACTTCATATTCATCTTAAACATACTACTTCATATTCCTCTTAAACATACTACTTCATATTCCTTCAAATATACTACTTCATATTGCTCTTAAATATACTACTTCATATTCCTCTTAAATATACTACTTCATATTCCTCTTAAATATACTACTTCATATTCTTCTTAAATATACTACTTCATATTCCTCTTAAACATACTACTTCATATTCTTCTTAAACATACTACTTCATATTCCTCTTAAACATACAACTTCATATTCCTCTTAAACATACTACTTCATATTCTTTTTAAACATACTACTTCATATTACTCTTAAACATACTACTTCATATTCGTCTTAAACATACTACTTCATATTCCTCTTAAACATACTACTTCATATTCCTTTTAAATATACTACTTCATATTCCTCTTAAATATAATACTTCATATTCCTCTTAAATATACTACTTCATATTCCTTTTAAATATACTACTTCATATTCCTTTTAAATATACTATTTCATATTCCTCTTAAATATAATACTTCATATTCCTCTTAAATATACTACTTCATATTTCTCTTAAACATACTACTTCACATATCTCTTAAACATACTACTTCATATTCCTCTTAAATATACTACTTCAAATTCCTCTTAAACATAGAACTTCATATTCCTCTTAATTATACTACTTCATATTCCTCTTAAACATACTACTTCATATTCCTCTTAAACATACTACTTCATATTCCTCTTAAACATACTACTTCATATTCCGCTTAAATATACTACTTCATATTCCTCTTAAACATACTACTGCATATTCCTCTTAAACATACTACTCCATATTACTCTTAAATATACTACTTCATATTACTCTTAAACATACTACTTCATATAACTCTTAAATATACTACTTCATATTACTCTTAAATATACTACTTCATATTCCCCTTAAATATACTACTTCATATTCCTCTTATGTATACTACTTCATATTCCTCTTAAATATACTACTTCATATTCCTCTTAAACATACAACTTCATATTCCTCTTAAACATACTACTTCATATTCCTACTAATATACTATTTCATATTGCTCTTAAATATACTACTTCATATTCCTCTTAAATATACTACTTCATATTCCTCTTAAATATACTACTTCATATTCCTCTTAAATATACTACTTCATATTCCCCTTAAATATACTACTTCATATTCCTCTTAAACATACTACTTCATATTATTCTTAAACATACTACTTCATATTCCTCTTAAACATACAACTTCATATTCCTCTTAAACATACTACTTCATTTATCTCTTAAACATACTACTTCATATTCCTCTTAAATATACTACTTCATATTCCTCTTAAACATACTACTTCATATTCCTGTTAAACATACTATTTCATATTCCTCTTAAACATACTACTCCATATTCCTCTTAAACATACTACTTCATATTCCTCTTAAACATACTACTGCATATTCCATAAAAATATACTACTTCATATTCCTTTTAAACATACTACTTCATATTCCTCTTAAATATACTACTTCATATTCCTCTTAAATATACTACTTCATATTCCTCCTAAACATACTACTTCATATTTCTCTTAAACATGCTACTTCATATTCCTCTTAAATATACTACTTCATATTCGTCTTAAACATACTACTTCATATTCCTCTTAAACATACTACTTCATATTCCTTTTAAACATACTACTTCATATTACTCTTAAACAGACTACTTCATATTCGTTTTAAACATACTACTTCATATTCCTCTTAACCATACTACTTCATATTCCTTTTAAATATACTACTTCATATTCCTCTTAAATATAATACTTCATATTCCTCTTAATTATACTACTTCATTGTCCTCTTAAATATACTACTTCATATTCCTCTTAAATGTACTACTTCATATTTCTCTTAAACATACTACTTCATATATCTCTTAAACGTACTACTTCTTATTACTCTTAAATATACTACTTCATATTACTCTTAAACATACTACTTCATATTCCTCTTAAACATACCACTTCATATTCCTTTTAAACATACTACTTCATATTCCTCTTAAACATACTACTTCATATTCCTCTTAAACATACTACTTCATATTCCTCTTAAACATACTACTTCATATTCCCCTTAAATATACTACTTCATATTCCTCTTAAACATACTACTTCATATTACTCTTAAATATACTACTTCATATTACTCTTAAACATACTACTTCATATTCCTCTTAAACATACTACTTCATATTCCTCTTAAACATACTACTTCATATTCCTCTTAAACATACTACTTCATATTCCTCTTAAACATACTACTTCATATTCCTCTTAAATATACTACTTCATATTCTTCTTAAATATACTACTTCATACGTGTATTCTTCTTAAATATACTACTTCATATTACTCTTAAATATACTACTTCATATTACTCTTAAATATACTACTTCATATTACTCTTAAACATACTACTTCATATTCCTCTTAAACATACTACTTCATATTCCTCTTAAACATACTACTTCATATTCCTCTTAAACATACTACTTCATATTCCTCTTAAACATACTACTTCATATTCCTCTTAAACATACTACTGCATATTCCTCTTAAACATACTACTCCATATTACTCTTAAATATACTACTTCATATTACTCTTAAACATACTACTTCATATAACTCTTAAATATACTACTTCATATTACTCTTAAATATACTACTTCATATTCCTCTTAAATATACTACTTCATATTCCTCTTATGTATACTACTTCATATTCCTCTTAAATATACTACTTCATATTCCTCTTAAACATACAACTTCATATTCCTCTTAAACATACTACTTCATATTCCTACTAATATACTATTTCATATTGCTCTTAAATATACTACTTCATATTCCTCTTAAATATACTACTTCATATTCCTCTTAAATATACTACTTCATATTCCTCTTAAATATACTACTTCATATTCCCCTTAAATATACTACTTCATATTCCTCTTAAACATACTACTTCATATTATTCTTAAACATACTACTTCATATTCCTCTTAAACATACTACTTCATTTATCTCTTAAACATACTACTTCATATTCCTCTTAAATATACTACTTCATATTCCTCTTAAACATACTACTTCATATTCCTGTTAAACATACTATTTCATATTCCTCTTAAACATACTACTTCATATTCCTCTTAAACATACTACTTCATATTCCTCTTAAACATACTACTGCATATTCCATAAAAATATACTACTTCATATTCCTTTTAAACATACTACTTCATATTCCTCTTAAATATACAACTTCATATTCCTCTTAAATATACTACTTCATATTCCTCCTAAACATACTACTTCATATTTCTCTTAAACATGCTACTTCATATTCCTCTTAAATATACTACTTCATATTCGTCTTAAACATACTACTTCATATTCCTCTTAAACATACTACTTCATATTCCTTTTAAACATACTACTTCATATTACTCTTAAACAGACTACTTCATATTCGTTTTAAACATACTACTTCATATTCCTCTTAACCATACTACTTCATATTCCTTTTAAATATACTACTTCATATTCCTCTTAAATATAATACTTCATATTCCTCTTAAATATACTACTTCATTGTCCTCTTAAATATACTACTTCATATTCCTCGTAAATATACTACTTTATATTCCTCTTAAATGTACTACTTCATATTTCTCTTAAACATACTACTTCATATATCTCTTAAACGTACTACTTCTTATTACTCTTAAATATACTACTTCATATTACTCTTAAACATACTACTTCATATTCCTCTTAAGCATACTACTTCATATTCCTTTTAAACATACTACTTCATATTCCTCTTAAACATACTACTTCATATTCCTCTTAAACATACTACTTCATATTCCTCTTAAACATACTACTTCATATTCCCCTTAAATATACTACTTCATATTCCTCTTAAACATACTACTTCATATTACTCTTAAATATACTACTTCATATTACTCTTAAACATACTACTTCATATTCCTCTTAAACATACTACTTCATATTCCTCTTAAACATACTACCTCATATTCCTCTTAAACATACTACTTCATATTCCTCTTAAACATACTACTTCATATTCCTCTTAAATATACTACTTCATATTCTTCTTAAATATACTACTTCATATTCTTCTTAAATATACTACTTCATTTTCCTCTTATATATACTACTTCATATTCTTCTTAAATATACTACTTCATATTCCTCTTAAACATACTACTTCATATTCCTCTTAAACATACTACTTCATATTCCTCCTAATATACTAAGTCATATTCCTCTTAAACATACTACTTCATATTCCTCTTAAATATACTACTTCATATTCCTCTTAAATATAACACTTCATATTCCTCTTAAATATACTACTTCATATTCCTCTTAAATATACTACTTCATATTCCTCTTGAACATACTACTTCATATTCCTCTTAAACATACTACTTCATATTCTTCTTAAATATACTACTTCATATTCCTCTTAAACATACTACTTCGTATTCCTCTTAAACATACTACTTCATATTCCACTTAAACATATGATACTACTTTATATTCCTCTTAAACATACTACTTCATATTCCTCTTAAACATACTACTTCATATTCCTCTAAAATATAAAACTTCATATTCCTTTTAAATATACTACTTCATATTCCTCTTAAATATACTACTCTTCATATTCCTTTTAAATATACTACTTCATATTCCTCTTAAACATACTACTTCATATTTCTCTTAAACATGCTACTTCATATTCCTCTTAAATATACTACTTCATATTCGTCTTAAACATACTACTTCATATTCCTCTTAAACATACTACTTCATATTCCTCTTAACCATACTACTTCATATTCCTTTTAAATATACTACTTCATATTCCTCTTAAATATAATACTTCATATTCCTCTTAAATATACTACTTCATTGTCCTCTTCAATATACTACTTCATATTCCTCGTAAATATACTACTTTATATTCCTCTTAAATGTACTACTTCATATTTCTCTTAAACATACTACTTCATATATCTCTTAAACATACTACTTCTTATTACTCTTAAATATACTACTTCATATTACTCTTAAACATACTACTTCATATTCCTCTTAAACATACTACTTCATATTCCTTTTAAACATACTACTTCATATTCCTCTTAAACATACTACTTCATATTCCTCTTAAACATACTACTTCATATTCCTCTTAAACATACTACTTCATATTCCCCTTAAATATACTACTTCATATTCCTCTTAAACATACTACTTCATATTACTCTTAAATATAATACTTCATATTACTCTTAAACATACTACTTCATATTCCTCTTAAACATACTACTTCATATTCCTCTTAAACATACTACTTCATATTCCTCTTAAACATACTACTTCATATTCCTCTTAAACATACTACTTCATAATCCTCTTAAATATACTACTTCATATTCTTCTTAAATATACTACTTCATATTCTTCTTAAATATACTACTTAATATTCCTCTTATATATACTACTTCATATTCCTCTTAAATATACTACTTCATATTCCTCTTAAACATACTACTTCATATTCCTCTTAAACATACTAATTCATATTCCTCCTAATATACTAATTCATATTCTTCTTAAACATACTACTTCATATTCCTCTTAAATATACTACTTCATATTCCTCTTAAATATAACACTTCATATTCCTCTTAAATATACTACTTCATATTCCTCTTAAATATACTACTTCATATTCCTCTTGAACATACTACTTCATATTCCTCTTAAACATACTACTTCATATTCTTCTTAAATATACTACTTCATATTCCTCTTAAACATACTACTTCGTATTCCTCTTAAACATACTACTTCATATTCCACTTAAACATATGATACTACTTTATATTCCTCTTAAACATACTACTTCATATTCCTCTTAAACATACTACTTCATATTCCTCTTAAATATATAACTTCACATTCCTTTTAAATATACTACTTCATATTCCTCTTAAATATACTACTCTTTATATTCCTCTTAAATATATTACTCTTCATATTCCTCTTAAATATATTACTTAATATTCCTCTTAAATATACTACTTCATATTCCTCTTAAATATACTACTTCATATTCCTCTTAAACATACTACTTCATATTTCTCTTAAACATACTACTTCAAATTCCTCTTAAATATACTACTTCATATTCCTCCTAAACATACTACTTCATATTTCTCTTAAACATACTACTTCATATTCCTCTTAAACATACTACTTCATATTCCTCTTAAACATACTACATCATATTCCTCTTAAACATACTCCTTCATATTCCTTTTAAACATACTACTTCATATTCCTCTTAAACATACTACTTCATATTTCTCTTAAACTTACTACTTCATATTCCTCTTTAACATACTACTTCATATTACTCTTAAACATACAACTTCATATTCGTCTTAAACATAATACTTCATATTCCTCTTAAATATACTACTTTTTATTCCTTTTAAATATACTACTTCATATTCCTCTTAAATATAATACTTCATATTCCTCTTAAATATACTACTTCATATTCCTCTTAAATATACTACTTCATATTCCTCGTAAATATGCTACTTCATATCCCTCTTAAATATACTACTTCATATTCGTCTTAAACTTCTACTTCATATTTCTCTTAAACATACTAGTTCATATTACTCTGAAATATACTACTTCATATTACTCTTAAACATACTACTTCATATTCCTCTTAAACATACTACTTGATATTCCTTTTAAACATACTACTTCATATTCCTCTTAAGCATACTACTTCATATTCCTCTTAAACGTACTACTTCATATTCCTCTTAAATATACTACTTCATATTCCCCTTAAATATACTACTTCATATTCCTCTTAAACATACTACTTCATATTCCTCTTTAACATACTACTTCATATTCCTCTTAAACATACTACTTCATATTCCTTTTAAACATACTACTTCATATTCCTTTTAAACATACTACTTCATATTACTCTTAAACGTACAAGTTCATATTCGTCTTAAACATAATACTTCATATTCCTCTTAAACATACTACTTTACATTCCCCTTAAATATACTACTTCATATTCCTCTTAAACATACTACTTCATATTCCTCTTAAATATACTACTTCATATTCCTCCTAAACATACTACTTCATATTTCTCTTAAACATACTACTTCATATTCCTCTTAAACATACTACTTCATATTCCTCTTAAACATACTACTTCATATTCCTCTTAAACATACTCCTTCATATTCCTTTTAAACATACTACTTCATATTCCTCTTAAACATACTACTTCATATTCCTTTTAAACATACTACTTCATATTCCTCTTAAACATACTACTTCATATTCCTCTTAAACATACTACTTCATATTCCTCTTAAACATACTACTTCATATTCCCCTTAAATATACTACTTCATATTCCTCTTAAACATACTACTTCATATTACTCTTAAATATACTACTTCATATTACTCTTAAACATACTACTTCATATTCCTCTTAAACATACTACTTCATATTCCTCTTAAACATACTACTTCATATTCCTCTTAAACATACTACTTCATATTCCTCTTAAACATACTACTTCATAATCCTCTTAAATATACTACTTCATATTCTTCTTAAATATACTACTTCATATTCTTCTTAAATATACTACTTAATATTCCTCTTATATATACTACTTCATATTCCTCTTAAATATACTACTTCATATTCCTCTTAAACATACTACTTCATATTCCTCTTAAACATACTACTTCATATTCCTCCTAATATACTAATTCATATTCCTCTTAAACATACTACTTCATATTCCTCTTAAATATACTACTTCATATTCCTCTTAAATATAACACTTCATATTCCTCTTAAATATACTACTTCATATTCCTCTTAAATATACTACTTCATATTCCTCTTGAACATACTACTTCATATTCCTCTTAAACATACTACTTCATATTCTTCTTAAATATACTACTTCATATTCCTCTTAAACATACTACTTCGTATTCCTCTTAAACATACTACTTCATATTCCACTTAAACATATGATACTACTTTATATTCCTCTTAAACATACTACTTCATATTCCTCTTAAACATACTACTTCATATTCCTCTTAAATATATAACTTCACATTCCTTTTAAATATACTACTTCATATTCCTCTTAAATATACTACTCTTTATATTCCTCTTAAATATATTACTCTTCATATTCCTCTTAAATATATTACTTAATATTCCTCTTAAATATACTACTTCACATTCCTCTTAAATATACTTTTTCATATTCCTCTTAAACATACTACTTCATATTTCTCTTAAACATACTACTTCATATTCCTCTTAAATATACTACTTCATATTCCTCCTAAACATACTACTTCATATTTCTCTTAAACATACTACTTCATATTCCTCTTAAACATACTACTTCATATTCCTCTTAAACATACTACATCATATTCCTCTTAAACATACTCCTTCATATTCCTTTTAAACATACTACTTCATATTCCTCTTAAACATACTACTTCATATTTCTCTTAAACTTACTACTTCATATTCCTCTTTAACATACTACTTCATATTACTCTTAAACATACAACTTCATATTCGTCTTAAACATAATACTTCATATTCCTCTTAAATATACTACTTTATATTCCTTTTAAATATACTACTTCATATTCCTCTTAAATATAATACTTCATATTCCTCTTAAATATACTACTTCATATTCCTCTTAAATATACTACTTCATATTCCTCGTAAATATGCTACTTCATATCCCTCTTAAATATACTACTTCATATTCGTCTTAAACTTCTACTTCATATTTCTCTTAAACATACTAGTTCATATTACTCTGAAATATACTACTTCATATTACTCTTAAACATACTACTTCATATTCCTCTTAAACATACTACTTGATATTCCTTTTAAACATACTACTTCATATTCCTTTTAAACATACTACTTCATATTCCTCTTAAACGTACTACTTCATATTCCTCTTAAATATACTACTTCATATTCCCCTTAAATATACTACTTCATATTCCTCTTAAACATACTACTTCATATTCCTCTTTAACATAATACTTCATATTCCTCTTACACATACTACTTCATATTCCTTTTAAACATACTACTTCATATTCCTTTTAAACATACTACTTCATATTACTCTTAAACGTACAAGTTCATATTCGTCTTAAACATAATACTTCATATTCCTCTTAAACATACTACTTTACATTCCCCTTAAATATACTACTTCAAATTCCTCTTAAACATACTACTTCATATTCCTCTTAAATATACTACTTCATATTCCTCCTAAACATACTACTTCATATTTCTCTTAAACATACTACTTCATATTCCTCTTAAACATACTACTTCATATTCCTCTTAAACATACTACTTCATATTCCTCTTAAACATACTCCTTCATATTCCTTTTAAACATACTACTTCATATTCCTCTTAAACATACTACTTCATATTTCTCTTAAACTTACTACTTCATATTCCTCTTTAACATACTACTTCAAATTCCTCTTAAAAATACTACTTCATATTCCTTTTAAACATACTACTTCATATTCCTTTTAAACATACTACTTCATATTACTCTTAAACATACAACTTCATATTCGTCTTAAACATAATACTTCATATTCCTCTTAAACATACTACTTTATATTCCTTTTAAATATACTACTTCATATTCCTCTTAAATATAATACTTCATATTCCTCTTAAATATACTACTTCATATTCCTCTTAAATATACTACTTCATATTCCTCGTAAATATGCTACTTCATATCCCTCTTAAATATACTACTTCATATTCGTCTTAAACTTCTACTTCATATTTCTCTTAAACATACTAGTTCATATTACTCTGAAATATACTACTTCATATTACTCTTAAACATACTACTTCATATTCCTCTTAAACATACTACTTGACATTCCTTTTAAACATACTACTTCATATTCCTCTTAAACATACTACTTCATATTACTCTTAAACATACTACTTCATATTCCTCTTAAACATACTACTTCATATTCCTCTTAAACATACTAATTCATATTCCTCTTAAACATACTACTTCATATTCCTCTTAAACATACTACTTCATATTCCTCTTAAATATACTACTTCATATTCTTCTTAAATATACTACTTCATATTCCTCTTAAATATACTACTTCCTATTTCTCTTATATATACTACTTCATATTCCTGTTAAATATACTACTTCATATTCCTCTTCAACATACTACTTCATATTCCTCTTAAACATACTACTTCATAGTCCTCCTAATATACTACTTCATATTCCTCTTAAATATACTACTTCATATTCCTCTTAAATATACTACTTCATATTCCGCTTAAATATACTACTTTATATTCCTCTTAAATATATTACTTCATATTCCTCTTAAATATACTACTTCATATTCCTCTTAAACATACTACTTCATATTCCTCTTAAACATACTACTTCATATACCTCTTAAATGTATAACTTCATATTCCTCTTAAATATACTACTTCATATTCCTCTTAAATATACTACTCTTCATATTCCTCTTAAATATACTACTTCATATTCCTTTTAAATATACTACTTCATATTCCTCTTAAACATACTACTTCATATTCCTCTTAAACATACTACTTCATATTCCTCTTAAACATACTACTTCGTATTCCTCTTAAACATACTACTTCATATTCCTCTTAAATATACTACTTCATATTCATCTTAAATATACTACTTCATATTCCTCTTAAATATACTACTTCATATTCCTCTTAAATATACTACTTCATATTCCTCTTAAATATACTACTTCATATTCCTCTTAAATATACTACTTCATATTCCTCTTAAACATACTACTTCATAATTGTCTTAAACATACTACTTCATATTCCTCTTAAATATACTACTTCATATTCCTCTTAAATATACTACTTCATATTCCTCTTAAAAATACTACTTCATATTCCTCTTAAATATACTACTTCATATTCCTCCTAAATATACTACTTCATATTCCTCTTAAACATACTACTTCGTATTCCTCTTAAACATACTACTTCATATTCCACTTAAACATACTACTTCATATTCCTCTTAAACATACTACTTCATATTCCTTTTAAATATACTACTTCATATTCCTCTTAAATATTCTACTTCATATTCCTCTTAAATATACTACTCTTCATATTCATCTTAAATATATTACTTCATATTCCTCTTAAATATACTACTTCATATTCCTCTTAAATATACTACTTCATATTCCTCTTAAACATACTACTTCATATTCCTCTTAAGCATACTACTTCATATTCCTCTTAAACATACTACTTCATATTCCTCTTAAACATACTACTTCATATTCCTCTTAAATATACTACTTCTTATTCCTCTAAAAATATACTACTTCATTTTTCTCTTGAATATACTACTTCATATTCCTCTTAAATATACTACTTCATATTCCTCTTAAATATACTACATCATATTCCTCTTAAATATACTACTTCATATTCCTCTTAAACATACTACTTCATATTCGTCTTAAACATACTACTTCATATTCCTACTAAATATACTACATCATATGCCTCTTAAATATACTACTTCCTATTCCTCTTAAATATACTACTTCATATTCCTCTTAAATATACTACTTCATATTCCTCTTAAATATACTACTTCATATTCCCCTTAAACATACTACTTCATAATCCTCTTAAACATTCTACTTCATATTCCTCTTAAACATACTACTTCATATTATTTTTAAACATACTACTTCATATTCTTCTTAAACATACTACTTCATATTCCTCTTAAACATAAAACTTCACATTCCTCTTAAACATACTACTTCATATTCCTCTTAAACATACTACTTCATATTCCTCTTAAACATACTACTTCATATTCCTCTTAAACATACTAATTCATATTCCTCTTAAACATACTACTTCATATTCCTCTTAAACATACTACTTCATATTCCTCTTAAATATACTACTTCATATTCTTCTTAAATATACTACTTCATATTCCTCTTATATATACTACTTCCTATTTCTCTTATATATACTACTTCATATTCCTCTTAAATATACTACTTCATATTCCTCGTAAATATGCTACTTCATATCCCTCTTAAATATACTACTTCATATTCGTCTTAAACTTCTACTTCATATTTCTCTTAAACATACTAGTTCATATTACTCTGAAATATACTACTTCATATTACTCTTAAACAGACTACTTCATATTCCTCTTAAACATACTACTTGATATTCCTTTTAAACATACTACTTCATATTCCTCTTAAACATACTACTTCATATTCCTCTTAAACGTACTACTTCATATTCCTCTTAAATATACTACTTCATATTCCCCTTAAATATACTACTTCATATTCCTCTTAAACATACTACTTCATATTCCTCTTTAACATACTACTTCATATTCCTCTTAAACATACTACTTCATATTCCTTTTAAACATACTACTTCATATTCCTTTTAAACATACTACTTCATATTACTCTTAAACGTACAAGTTCATATTCGTCTTAAACATAATACTTCATATTCCTCTTAAACATACTACTTTACATTCCCCTTAAATATACTACTTCATATTCCTCTTAAACATACTACTTCATATTCCTCTTAAATATACTACTTCATATTCCTCCTAAACATACTACTTCATATTTCTCTTAAACATACTACTTCATATTCCTCTTAAGCATACTACTTCATATTCCTCTTAAACATACTACTTCATATTCCTCTTAAACATACTCCTTCATATTCCTTTTAAACATACTACTTCATATTCCTCTTAAACATACTACTTCATATTTCTCTTAAACTTACTACTTCATATTCCTCTTTAACATACTACTTCAAATTCCTCTTAAAAATACTACTTCATATTCCTTTTAAACATACTACTTCATATTCCTTTTAAACATACTACTTCATATTACTCTTAAACATACAACTTCATATTCGTCTTAAACATAATACTTCATATTCGTCTTAAACATACTACTTTATATTCCTTTTAAATATACTACTTCATATTCCTCTTAAATATAATACTTCATATTCCTCTTAAATATACTACTTCATATTCCTCTTAAATATACTACTTCATATTCCTCGTAAATATGCTACTTCATATCCCTCTTAAATATACTACTTCATATTCGTCTTAAACTTCTACTTCATATTTCTCTTAAACATACTAGTTCATATTACTCTGAAATATACTACTTCATATTACTCTTAAACATACTACTTCATATTCCTCTTAAACATACTACTTGACATTCCTTTTAAACATACTACTTCATATTCCTCTTAAACATACTACTTCATATTACTCTTAAACATACTACTTCATATTCCTCTTAAACATACTACTTCATATTCCTCTTAAACATACTAATTCATATTCCTCTTAAACATACTACTTCATATTCCTCTTAAACATACTACTTCATATTCCTCTTAAATATACTACTTCATATTCTTCTTAAATATACTACTTCATATTCCTCTTAAATATACTACTTCCTATTTCTCTTATATATACTACTTCATATTCCTGTTAAATATACTACTTCATATTCCACTTCAACATACTACTTCATATTGCTCTTAAACATACTACTTCATAGTCCTCCTAATATACTACTTCATATTCCTCTTAAATATACTACTTCATATTCCTCTTAAATATACTACTTCATATTCCGCTTAAATATACTACTTCATATTCCTCTTAAATATATTACTTCATATTCCTCTTAAATATACTACTTCATATTCCTCTTAAACATACTACTTCATATTCCTCTTAAACATACTACTTCATATACCTCTTAAATGTATAACTTCATATTCCTCTTAAATATACTACTTCATATTCCTCTTAAATATACTACTCTTCATATTCCTCTTAAATATACTACTTCATATTCCTTTTAAATATACTACTTCATATTCCTCTTAAATATACTACTTCATATTCCTCTTAAACATACTACTTCATATTCCTCTTAAACATACTACTTCATATTCCTCTTAAACATACTACTTCGTATTCCTCTTAAACATACTACTTCATATTCCTCTTAAATATACTACTTCATATTCATCTTAAATATACTACTTCATATTCCTCTTAAATATACTACTTCATATTCCTCTTAAATATACTACTTCATATTCCTCTTAAATATACTACTTCATATTCCTCTTAAATATACTACTTCATATTCCTCTTAAACATACTACTTCATAATTGTCTTAAACATACTACTTCATATTCCTCTTAAATATACTACTTGATATTCCTCTTAAATATACTACTTCATATTCCTCTTAAAAATACTACTTCATATTCCTCTTAAATATACTACTTCATATTCCTCCTAAATATACTACTTCATATTCCTCTTAAACATACTACTTCGTATTCCTCTTAAACATACTACTTCATATTCCACTTAAACATACTACTTCATATTCCTCTTAAACATACTACTTCATATTCCTTTTAAATATACTACTTCATATTCCTCTTAAATATTCTACTTCATATTCCTCTTAAATATACTACTCTTCATATTCATCTTAAATATATTACTTCATATTCCTCTTAAATATACTACTTCATATTCCTCTTAAATATACTACTTCATATTCCTCTTAAACATACTACTTCATATTCCTCTTAAACATACTACTTCATATTCCTCTTAAACATACTACTTCATATTCCTCTTAAACATACTACTTCATATTCCTCTTAAATATACTACTTCTTATTCCTCTAAAAATATACTACTTCATTTTTCTCTTGAATATACTACTTCATATTCCTCTTAAATATACTACTTCATATTCCTCTTAAATATACTACATCATATTCCTCTTAAATATACTACTTCATATTCCTCTTAAACATACTACTTCATATTCGTCTTAAACATACTACTTCATATTCCTACTAAATATACTACATCATATGCCTCTTAAATATACTACTTCCTATTCCTCTTAAATATACTACTTCATATTCCTCTTAAATATACTACTTCATATTCCTCTTAAATATACTACTTCATATTCCCCTTAAACATACTACTTCATAATCCTCTTAAACATTCTACTTCATATTCCTCTTAAACATACTACTTCATATTATTTTTAAACATACTACTTCATATTCTTCTTAAACATACTACTTCATATTCCTCTTAAACATAAAACTTCACATTCCTCTTAAACATACTACTTCATATTCCTCTTAAACATACTACTTCATATTCCTCTTAAACATACTACTTCATATTCCTCTTAAACATACTAATTCATATTCCTCTTAAACATACTACTTCATATTCCTCTTAAACATACTACTTCATATTCCTCTTAAATATACTACTTCATATTCTTCTTAAATATACTACTTCATATTCCTCTTATATATACTACTTCCTATTTCTCTTATATATACTACTTCATATTCCTGTTAAATATACTACTTCATATTCCTCTTCAACATACTACTTCATATTCCTCTTAAACATACTACTTCATAGTCCTCCTAATATACTACTTCATATTCCTCTTAAATATACTACTTCATATTCCTCTTAAATATACTACTTCATATTCCGCTTAAATATACTACTTCATATTCCTCTTAAATATATTACTTCATATTCCTCTTAAATATACTACTTCATATTCCTCTTAAACATACTACTTCATATTCCTCTTAAACATACTACTTCATATACCTCTTAAATGTATAACTTCATATTCCTCTTAAATATACTACTTCATATTCCTCTTAAATATACTACTCTTCATATTCCTCTTAAATATACTACTTCATATTCCTTTTAAATATACTACTTCATATTCCTCTTAAATATACTACTTCATATTCCTCTTAAACATACTACTTCATATTCCTCTTAAACATACTACTTCATATTCCTCTTAAACATACTACTTCGTATTCCTCTTAAACATACTACTTCATATTCCTCTTAAATATACTACTTCATATTCATCTTAAATATACTACTTCATATTCCTCTTAAATATACTACTTCATATTCCTCTTAAATATACTACTTCATATTCCTCTTAAATATACTACTTCATATTCCTCTTAAATATACTACTTCATATTCCTCTTAAACATACTACTTCATAATTGTCTTAAACATACTACTTCATATTCCTCTTAAATATACTACTTCATATTCCTCTTAAATATACTACTTCATATTCCTCTTAAAAATACTACTTCATATTCCTCTTAAATATACTACTTCATATTCCTCCTAAATATACTACTTCATATTCCTCTTAAACATACTACTTCGTATTCCTCTTAAACATACTACTTCATATTCCACTTAAACATACTACTTCATATTCCTCTTAAACATACTACTTCATATTCCTTTTAAATATACTACTTCATATTCCTTTTAAATATTCTACTTCATATTCCTCTTAAATATACTACTCTTCATATTCATCTTAAATATATTACTTCATATTCCTCTTTAATATACTACTTCATATTCCTCTTAAATACACTACTTCATATTCCTCTTAAACATACTACTTCATATTCCTCTTAAACATACTACTTCATATTCCTCTTAAACATACTACTTCATATTCCTCTTAAACATACTACTTCATATTCCTCTTAAATATACTACTTCTTATTCCTCTAAAAATATACTACTTCATTTTTCTCTTGAATATACTACTTCATATTCCTCTTAAATATACTACTTCATATTCCTCTTAAATATACTACATCATATTCCTCTTAAATATACTACTTCATATTCCTCTTAAACATACTACTTCATATTCGTCTTAAACATACTACTTCATATTCCTACTAAATATACTACATCATATGCCTCTTAAATATACTACTTCCTATTCCTCTTAAATATACTACTTCATATTCCTCTTAAATATACTACTTCATATTCCTCTTAAATATACTACTTCATATTCCCCTTAAACATACTACTTCATAATCCTCTTAAACATTCTACTTCATATTCCTCTTAAACATACTACTTCATATTATTTTTAAACATACTACTTCATATTCTTCTTAAACATACTACTTCATATTCCTCTTAAACATAAAACTTCACATTCCTCTTAAACATACTACTTCATATTCCTCTTAAACATACTACTTCATATTCCTCTTAAACATACTACTTCATATTCCCCTTAAATATACTACTTCATATTCCTCTTAAACATACTACTTCATATTCCTCTTAAACATACTTCTTCATATTTCTCTTAAACATACTACTTCATATTATTTTTAAGCATACTACTTCATATTATTTTTAAACATACTACTTCATATTCCTCTTAAACATACTACTTCATATTCCTCTTAAACATACTACTTCATATTCCTCTTAAACATACTACTTCATATTCCTCAAAAATATACTACGACATATTCCTTTTAAACATACTACTTCATATTCCTCTTAAATATACTACTTCATATTCCTCTTAAACATACTACTTCATATTCCTCTTAAAAATACTACTTCATATTCCTTTTAAATATACTACTTCATATTCCTCTTAAATATTCTATTTCATATTCCTCTTAAATATACTACTCTTCATATTCATCTTAAATATATTACTTCATATTCCTCTTAAATATACTACTTCATATTCCTCTTAAATAATATACTACTTCATATTCCTCTTAAACATACTACTTCATATTCCTCTTAAACATACTACTTCATATTCCTCTTAAACATACTACTTCATATTCCTCTTAAATATACTACTTCATATTCCTCTTAAATATACTACATCATATTCCTCTTAAATATACTACTTCAAATTCCTCTTAAACATACTACTTCATATTCGTCTTAAACATACTACTTCATATTCCTCCTAAATATACTACATCATATGCCTCTTAAATATACTACTTCCTATTCCTCTTAAATATACTACCTTATATTCCTCTTAAATATACTACTTCATATTCCTCTTAAATATACTACTTCATATTCCTCTTAAACATACTACTTCATATTCCTCTTAAACATACTACTTCATATTCCTCTTAAATATACTACTTCATATTCCTCTTAAACATACTACTTCATAATACTCTTAAACATACTACTTCATATTCCTCTTAAACATACTACTTCATATTATTTTTAAACATACTACTTCATATTTTTCTTAAACATACTACTTCATATTCCTCTTAAACATACAACTTCATATTCCTCTTAATCATACTACTTCATATTCCTCTTAAACATACTACTTCATATTCCTCTTAAACATACTACTTCATATTCCTCTTAAATATACTACTTCATATTCCTCTTAAACATACTACTTCATATTCCTCTTAAACATACTATTTCATATTATTTTTAAACATACTACTTTATATTATTTTTAAACATACTACTTCATATTCCTCTTAAACATACTACTTCATATTCCTCTTAATCATACTACTTCATATTCCTCTTAAACATACTACTTCATATTCCTCAAAAATATACTACAACATATTCATTTTAAACATACTACTTCATATTCCTCTTAAATATACTACTTCATATTCCTCTTAAATATACTACATCATATTCCTCTTAAATATACTACTTCAAATTCCTCTTAAACATACTACTTCATATTCGTCTTAAACATACTACTTCATATTCCTCCTAAATATACTACATCATATGCCTCTTAAATATACTACTTCCTATTCCTCTTAAATATACTACCTTATATTCCTCTTAAATATACTACTTCATATTCCTCTTAAATATACTACTTCATATTCCTCTTAAACATACTACTTCATATTCCTCTTAAACATACTACTTCATATTCCTCTTAAATATTCTACTTCATATTCCTCTTAAATATACTACTTCATTTTTCTCTTGAATATACTACTTTATATTCCTCTTAAATATACTACTTCATATTCCTCTTAAATATACTACATCATATTCCTCTTAAATATAATACTTCATATTCCTCTTAAACATACTACTTCATATCCTCTTAAACATACTACTTCCTATTCCTCTTAAACATACTACTTCATATTCCTCTTAAACATACTACTTCATATTCCTCAAAAATATACTACATCATATTCCTTTTAAACATACTACTTCATTATCTTCTTAAATATACTACTTCATATTCCTCTTAAATATACTACTTCATATTCCTCTTAAATATACTACTTCATATTCCTCTTAAATATACTACTTCATATTCCTCTTAAATAATATACTACTTCATATTCATCTTAAACATATTACTTCATATTCCTCTTAAACATACTACTTCATATTCCTATTAAACATACTACTTCATATTCCTCTTAAATATACTACTTCATATTCCTCTTAAATATACTACATCATATTCCTCTTAAACATACTACTTCACATTCCTCTTAAACATACTACTTCATATTCCTCAAAAATATACTACAACATATTCCTTTTAAACATACTACTTCATATTCCTCTTAAATATACTACTTCATATTCCTCTTAAATATACTACTTCATATTCCTCTTAAATATACTACTTCATATTCCTCTTAAATATACTACTTCATATTCCTCTTAAATATAATACTTCATATACCTCTTAAATATAATACTTCATATTCCTCTTAAACATACTACTTCATATCCTCTTAAACATACTACTTCCTATTCCTCTTAAACATACTACTTCATATTCCTCTTAAACATACTACTTCATATTCCTCAAAAATATACTACATCATATTCCTTTTAAACATACTACTTCATTATCTTCTTAAATATACTACTTCATATTCCTCTTAAATATACTACTTCATATTCCTCTTAAATATACTACTTCATATTCCTCTTAAATATACTACTTCATATTCCTCTTAAATAATATACTACTTCATATTCATCTTAAACATATTACTTCATATTCCTCTTAAACATACTACTTCATATTCCTATTAAACATACTACTTCATATTCCTCTTAAATATACTACTTCATATTCCTCTTAAATATACTACAACATATTCCTTTTAAACATACTACTTCATATTCCTCTTAAATATACTACTTCATATTTCTCTTAAACATACTACTTCATATTTCCCTTAAACATATAACTTCATATTACTCTTAAATATACTACTTCATATTACTTTTAAATATACTACTTCATATTCCTCTTAAACATACTACTTCATATTCCTTTTAAAAATACTACTTCGTATTCCTCTTAAACATACTACTTCATATTCCTCTTAAACATACTACTTCCTATTCCTCTTAAACATACTACTTCATATTCCTCTTAAACATACTACTTCATATTCCTCAAAAATATACTACATCATATTCCTTTTAAACATACTACTTCATTATCTTCTTAAATATACTACTTCATATTCCTCTTAAATATACTACTTCATATTCCTCCTAAACATACTACTTCATATTTCTCTTAAACATACTACTTCATATTCCTCTTAAACATACTACTTCATGTTCCTCTTAAACATACTACTGCATATTCCTCTTAAACATACTACTTCATATTCCTCTTAAATATACTACTTCATATTCCTCTTAAATATACTACTTCATATTCCTCTTAAATATACTACTTCATATTCCTCTTAAATATACTACTTCATATTCCTCTTAAACATACTACTTCATATTCCTCTTAAATATACTACTTCATATTCCTCTTAAATATACTACTTCATATTCCTCTTAAATATAATACTTCATATTCCTCTTAAATAATATACTACTTCATATTCATCTTAAACATATTACTTCATATTCCTCTTAAACATACTACTTCATATTCCTATTAAACATACTACTTCATATTCCTCTTAAATATACTACTTCATATTCCTCTTAAATATACTACATCATATTCCTCTTAAACATACTACTTCACATTCCTCTTAAACATACTACTTCATATTCCTCAAAAATATACTATAACATATTCCTTTTAAACATACTACTTCATATTCCTCTTAAATATACTACTTCATATTCCTCTTAAATATATTACTTCATATTCCTCCTAAACATACTACTTCATATTTCTCTTAAACATACTACTTCATATTCCTCTTAAACATACTACTTCATATTCCTCTTAAACATACTACTTCATATTCCTCTTAAACAAACTACTTCAAATTCCTTTTAAACATACTACTTCATATTACTCTTAAACATACTACTTCATATTCCTCTTAAACATACTACTTCATATTCCTCTTAAACATACTACTTCATATTCCTTTTAAATATACTACTTCATATTCCGCTTAAATATAATACTACATATTCCTCTTAAATATACTACTTCATATTCCTCTTAAATATACTACTTCATATTCCTCGTAAATATACTACTTCATATTCCTCTTAAATATACTACTTCATATTTCTCTAAACATACTACTTCATATTTCCCTTAAACATATAACTTCATATTACTCTTAAATATACTACTTCATATTACTTTTAAACATACTACTTCATATTCCTCTTAAATATACTACTTCATATTCCTTTTAAACATACTACTTCGTATTCCTCTTAAACATACTACTTCATATTCCTCTTAAACATACTACTTCATATTCCTTTTAAATATACTACTTCATATTCCGCTTAAATATAATACTACATATTCCTCTTAAACATACTAATTCGTATTCCTCTTAAACATACTACTTCATATTCCTCTTAAATATACTACTTCATATTCATCTTAAATATACTACTTCATATTCCTCTTAAATATACTACTTCATATTCCTCTTAAATATACTAATTCATATTCCTCTTAAATATACTACTTCATATTCCTCTTAAATATACTACTTCATATTCCTCTTAAACATACTACTTCATAATGGTCTTAAACATACTACTTCATATTCCTCTTAAATATACTACTTCATATTCCTCTTAAATATACTACTTCATATTCCTCTTAAATATACTACTTCATATTCCTCTTAAATATACTACTTCATTCCTCCTACATATACTACTTCATATTCCTCTTAAACATACTACTTCATATTCCTTTTAAATATACTACTTCATATTCCGCTTAAATATAATACTACATATTCCTCTTAAACATACTACTTCGTATTCCTCTTAAACATACTACTTCATATTCCTCTTAAATATACTACTTCATATTCCTCTTAAACATACTACTTCATATTCCTCTTAAATATACTACTTCATATTCCTCTTAAATATACTACTTCATATTCCTCTTAAATATAATACTTCATATACCTCTTAAATATAATACTTCATATTCCTCTTAAACATACTACTTCATATCCTCTTAAACATACTACTTCTTATTCCTCTTAAACATACTACTTCATATTCCTCTTAAACATACTACTTCATATTCCTCAAAAACATACTACTTCATATTCCTCTTAAACATACTACTTCATATTCCTCTTAAAAATACTACTTCATATTCCTTTTAAATATACTACTTCATATTCCTCTTAAATATTCTATTTCATATTCCTCTTAAATATACTACTTCATATTCCTCTTAAATATACTACTTCATATTCCTCTTAAATATACTACTTCATATTCCTCTTAAATATAATACTTCATATACCTCTTAAATATAATACTTCATATTCCTCTTAAACATACTACTTCATATCCTCTTAAATATACTACTTCATATTCATCTTAAATATACTACTTCATATTCCTCTTAAATATACTACTTCATATTCCTCTTAAATATACTACTTCATATTCCTCTTAAATATACTACTTCATATTCCTCTTAAATATACTACTTCATATTCCTCTTAAATATACTACTTCATATTCCTCTTAAATATAATACTTCATATACCTCTTAAATATAATACTTCATATTCCTCTTAAACATACTACTTCATATCCTCTTAAATATACTACTTCATATTCATCTTAAATATACTACTTCATATTCCTCTTAAATATACTACTTCATATTCCTCTTAAATATACTACTTCATATTCCTCTTAAATATTCTACTTCATTTTCCTCTTAAATATACTACTCTTTATATTCATCTTAAATATATTACTTCATATTCATCTTAAATATACTACTTCATATTCCTCTTAAATATACTACTTCATATTCCTCTTAAATATACTACTTCATATTCCTCTTAAATATTCTACTTCATTTTCCTCTTAAATATACTACTTCATATTCCTCTTAAATATACTACTTCATATTCCTCTTAAATATACTACTTCATATTCCTCTTAAATATACTACTTCATATTCCTCTTAAATATAATACTTCATATACCTCTTAAATATAATACTTCATATTCCTCTTAAACATACTACTTCATATCCTCTTAAATATACTACTTCATATTCCTCTTAAATATACTACTTCATATTCCTCTTAAATATACTACTTCATATTCATCTTAAATATACTACTTCATATTCCTCTTAAATATACTACTTCATATTCCTCTTAAATATACTACTTCATATTCCTCTTAAATATACTACTTCATATTCCTCTTAAATATAATACTTCATATTCCTCTTAAACATACTACTTCATAATGGCTTTAAACATACTACTTCATATTCCTCTTAAATATACTACTTCATATTCCTCTTAAATATACTACTTCATATTCCTCTTAAACATACTACTTCATATTCCTCTTAAATATACTACTTCATATTCCTCTTAAATATACTACTTCATATTCCTCTTAAATATTCTACTTCATTTTCCTCTTAAATATACTACTTCATATTCCTCTTAAATATAATACTTCATATACCTCTTAAATATAATACTTCATATTCCTCTTAAACATACTACTTCATATCCTCTTAAATATACTACTTCATATTCCTCTTAAATATACTACTTCATATTCCTCTTAAATATACTACTTCATATTCCTCTTAAATATACTACTTCATATTCCTCTTAAATATACTACTTCATATTCCTCTTAAATATACTACTTCATATTCCTCTTAAATATAATACTTCATATACCTCTTAAATATAATACTTCATATTCCTCTTAAACATACTACTTCATATCCTCTTAAATATACTACTTCATATTCCTCTTAAATATACTACTTCATATTCCTCTTAAATATACTACTTCATATTCATCTTAAATATACTACTTCATATTCCTCTTAAATATACTACTTCATATTCCTCTTAAATATACTACTTCATATTCCTCTTAAATATACTACTTCATATTCCTCTTAAATATAATACTTCATATTCCTCTTAAACATACTACTTCATAATGGCTTTAAACATACTACTTCATATTCCTCTTAAATATACTACTTCATATTCCTCTTAAATATACTACTTCATATTCCTCTTAAACATACTACTTCATATTCCTCTTAAATATACTACTTCATATTCCTCTTAAATATACTACTTCATATTCCTCTTAAATATAATACTTCATATACCTCTTAAATATAATACTTCATATTCCTCTTAAACATACTACTTCATATCCTCTTAAACATACTACTTCCTATTCCTCTTAAACATACTACTTCATATTCCTCTTAAACATACTACTTGATATTCCTCAAAAATATACTACATCATATTCCTTTTAAACATACTACTTCATTATCTTCTTAAATATACTACTTCATATTCCTCTTAAATATACTACTTCATATTCCTCTTAAATATACTACTTCATATTCCTCTTAAATATACTACTTCATATTCCTCTTAAATAATATACTACTTCATATTCATCTTAAACATATTACTTCATATTCCTCTTAAACATACTACTTCATATTCCTATTAAACATACTACTTCATATTCCTCTTAAATATACTACTTCATATTCCTCTTAAATATACTACATCATATTCCTCTTAAACATACTACTTCACATTCCTCTTAAACATACTACTTCATATTCCTCAAAAATATACTACAACATATTCCTTTTAAACATACTACTTCATATTCCTCTTAAATATACTACTTCATATTCCTCTTAATTATATTACTTCATATTCCTCCTAAACATACTACTTCATATTTCTCTTAAACATACTACTTCATATTCCTCTTAAACATACTACTTCATATTCCTCTTAAACATACTACTTCATATTCCTCTTAAACAAACTACTTCAAATTCCTTTTAAACATACTACTTCATATTACTCTTAAACATACTACTTCATATTCCTCTTAAACATACTACTTCATATTCCTCTTAAACATACTACTTCATATTCCTTTTAAATATACTACTTCATATTCCGCTTAAATATAATACTACATATTCCTCTTAAATATACTACTTCATATTCCTCTTAAATATACTACTTCATATTCCTCGTAAATATACTACTTCAAATTCCTCTTAAATATACTACTTCATATTTCTCTAAACATACTACTTCATATTTCCCTTAAACATATAACTTCATATTACTCTCAAATATACTACTTCATATTACTTTTAAACATACTACTTCATATTCCTCTTAAATATACTACTTCATATTCCTTTTAAACATACTACTTCGTATTCCTCTTAAACATACTACTTCATATTCCTCTTAAACATACTACTTCATATTCCTCTTAAATATACTACTTCATATTCCCCTTAAGTATACTACTTCATATTCCTCTTAAAAATACTACTTCATATTCCTCTTAAATATACTAATTCATATTACTCTTAAACATGCTACTTCATATTCCTCTTAAACATACTACTTCATATTCCTCTTAAACATACTACTTCATATTCCTCTTAAATATACTACTTCATATTCCTCTTAAATATACTACTTCATATTCCTCTTAAATATACTACTTCATATTCCTCTTAAATATAATACTTCATATTCCTCTTAAATATAATACTTCATATTCCTCTTAAACATACTACTTCATATCCTCTTAAATATACTACTTCATATTCATCTTAAATATACTACTTCATATTCCTCTTAAATATACTACTTCATATTCCTCTTAAATATACTACTTCATATTCCTCTTAAATATACTACTTCATATTCCTCTTAAATATAATACTCCATATTCCTCTTAAACATACTACTTCATAATGGTTTTAAACATACTACTTCATATTCCTCTTAAATATACTACTTCATATTCCTCTTAAATATACTACTTCATATTCCTCTTAAACATACTACTTCATATTCCTCTTAAATATACTACTTCATATTCCTCTTAAATATACTACTTCATATTCCTCTTAAATATAATACTTCATATACCTCTTAAATATAATACTTCATATTCCTCTTAAACATACTACTTCATATCCTCTTAAATATACTACTTCATATTCATCTTAAATATACTACTTCATATTCCTCTTAAATATACTACTTCATATTCCTCTTAAATATACTACTTCATTTTCCTCTTAAATATTCTACTTCATTTTCCTCTTAAATATACTACTCTTTATATTCATCTTAAATATATTACTTAATATTCCTCTTAAACATACTACTTCATATTCCTCAAAAATATACTACATCATATTCCTTTTAAACATACTACTTCATATTCCTCTTAAATATACTACTTCATATTCCTCTTAAACATACTACTTCATATTCCTCTTAAAAATACTACTTCATATTCCTTTTAAATATACTACTTCATATTCCTCTTAAATATTATATTTTATATTCCTCTTAAATATACTACTCTTTATATTCATCTTAAATATATTACTTCATATTCCTCTTAAATATACTACTTCATATTCCTCTTAAATATACTACTTCATATTCCTCTTAAACATACTACTTCATATTCCTCGTAAACATACTACTTCATATTCCTCTTAAACATACTACTTCATATTCTTCTTAAATATACTACTTCATATTTCTCTTAAATATACTACATCATATTCCTCTTAAATATACTACTTCATATTCCTCTTAAACATACTACTTCATATTCGTCTTAAACATACTACTTCATATTCCTCCTAAATATACTACATCATATGCCTCTTAAATATACTACTTCCTATTCCTCTTAAATATACTACTTCATATTCCTCTTAAATATACTACTTCATATTCCTCTTAAATATACTACTTCATATTCCTCTTAAACATACTACTTCATATTCCTCTTAAACATACTACTTCATATTCCTCTTAAATATACTACTTCATATTCCTCTTAAACATACTACTTCATAATCCTCTTAAACATACTACTTCATATTCCTCTTAAACATACTACTTCATATTATTTTTAACATACTACTTCATATTCTTCTTAAACATACTACTTCATATTCCTCTTAAACATACAACTTCATATTCCTCTTAAACATACTACTTCATATTCCTCTTAAACATACTACTTCATATTCCTCTTAAACATACTACTTCATATTCCTCTTAAATATACTACTTCATATTCCTCTTAAACATACTACTTCATATTCCTCTTAAACATACTACTTCATATTTCTCTTAAACATACTACTTCATATTATTTTTAAACATACTACTTCATATTATTTTTAAACATACTACTTAATATTCCTCTTAAACATACTACTTCATATTCCTCTTAAACATACTACTTCATATTCCTCATAAACATACTACTTCATATTCCTCAAAAATATACTACAACATATTCCTTTTAATCATACTACTTCATATTCCTCTTAAATATACTACTTCATATTGCTCTTAAATTAATTACTTCATATTCCTCCTAAACATACTACTTCATATTTCTCTTAAACATACTACTTCATATTCCTCTTAAACATACTACTTCATATTCCTCTTAAACATACTACTTCATATTCCTCTTAAACATTCTACTTCAAATTACTTTTAAACATACTACTTCATATTACTCTTAAACATACTACTTCATATTCCTCTTAAACATACTACTTCATATTCCTCTTAAACATACTACTTCATATTCCTTTTAAATATACTACTTCATATTCCGCTTAAATATAATACTTCATATTCCTCTTAAATATACTACTTCATATTCCTCTTAAATATACTACTTCATATTTCTCTTAAACATACTACTTCATATTTTCCTTAAACATATAACTTCATATTACTCTTAAATATACTACTTCATATTACTTTTAAACATACTACTTCATATTCCTCTTAAACATACTACTTCATATTACTTTTAAACATACTACTTCGTATTCCTCTTAAACATACTACTTCATATTCCTCTTAAACATACTACTTCATATTCCTCTTAAATGTACTACTTCATATTCCCCTTAAGTATACTACTTCATATTCCTCTTAAAAATACTACTTCATATTCCTCTTAAATATACTAATTCATATTACTTTTAAACATGCTACTTTATATTCCTCTTAAACATACTACTTCATATTCCTCTTAAACATACTACTTCATATTCCTCTTAAACATACTACTTCATATTCCTCTTAAACATACTACTTCATATTCCTCTTAAACATACTACTTCATATTCCTCTTAAATATACTACTTCATATTCCTCTTAAATATACTACTTCATATTCCTCTTAAATATACTACTTCATATTCCTCTTAAATATACTACTTCATATTCCTCTTAAATATAATACTTCATATACCTCTTAAATATAATACTTCATATTCCTCTTAAACATACTACTTCATATCCTCTTAAATATACTACTTCATATTCATCTTAAATATACTACTTCATATTCCTCTTAAATATACTACTTCATATTCCTCTTAAATATACTACTTCATATTCCTCTTAAATATACTACTTCATATTCCTCTTAAATATAATACTTCATATTCCTCTTAAACATACTACTTCATAATGGCTTTAAACATACTACTTCATATTCCTCTTAAATATACTACTTCATATTCCTCTTAAATATACTACTTCATATTCCTCTTAAATATAATACTTCATATACCTCTTAAATATAATACTTCATATTCCTCTTAAACATACTACTTCATATTCCTCTTAAATATACTACTTCATATTCCTCTTAAATATACTACTTCATATTCCTCTTAAATATAATACTTCATATACCTCTTAAATATAATACTTCATATTCCTCTTAAACATACTACTTCATATCCTCTTAAATATACTACTTCATATTCATCTTAAATATACTACTTCATATTCCTCTTAAATATACTACTCTTTATATTCATCTTAAATATATTACTTCATATTCCTCTTAAACATACTACTTCATATTCATCAAAAATATACTACATCATATTCCTTTTAAACATACTACTTCATATTCCTCTTAAATATACTACTTCATATTCCTCTTAAACATACTACTTCATATTCCTCTTAAAAATACTACTTCATATTCCTTTTAAATATACTACTTCATATTCCTTTTAAATATTCTATTTCATATTCCTCTTAAATATACTACTCTTCATATTCATCTTAAATATATTACTTCATATTCCTCTTAAATATACTACTTCATATTCCTCTTAAATATACTACTTCATATTCCTCTTAAACATACTACTTCATATTCCTCTTAAACATACTACTTCATATTCCTCTTAAACATACTACTTCATATTCTTCTTAAATATACTACTTCATATTCCTCTTAAATATACTACATCATATTCCTCTTAAATATACTACTTCATATTCCTCTTAAACATACTACTTCATATTCGTCTTAAACATACTACTTCATATTCCTCCTAAATATACTACATCATATGCCTCTTAAATATACTACTTCCTATTCCTCTTAAATATAATACTTCATATTCCTCTTAAATATACTACTTCATATTTCTCTTAAATATACTACTTCATATTCCTATTAAACATACTACTTCATATTCCTCTTAAACATACTACTTCATATTCCTCTTAAATATACTACTTCATATTCCTCTTAAACATACTACTTCATAATCCTCTTAAACATACTACTTCATATTCCTCTTAAACATACTACTTCATATTATTTTTAACATACTACTTCATATTCTTCTTAAACATACTACTTCATATTCCTCTTAAACATACAACTTCATATTCCTCTTAAACATACTACTTCATATTCCTCTTACACATACTACTTCATATTCCTCTTAAACATACTACTTCATATTCCTCTTAAATATACTACTTCATATTCCTCTTAAACATACTACTTCATATTCCTCTCAAACATACTACTTCATATTTCTCTTAAACATACTACTTCATATTATTTTTAAACATACTACTTCATATTATTTTTAAACATACTACTTCATATTCCTCTTAAACATACTACTTCATATTCCTCTTAAACATACTACTTCATATTCCTCTTAAACATACTACTTCATATTCCTCAAAAATATACTACAACATATTCCTTTTAAACATACTACTTCATATTCCTCTTAAATATACTACTTCATATTCCTCTTAAATATATTACTTCATATTGCTCCTAAACATACTACTTCATATTTCTCTTAAACATACTACTTCATATTCCTCTTAAACATTCTACTTCATATTCCTCTTAAACATACTACTTCATATTCTTCTTAAACATACTAATTCATATTCCTTTTAAACATACTACTTCATATAACTCTTAAACATACTACTTCATATTCCTCTTAAACATACTACTTCATATTCCTCTTAAACATACTACTTCATATTCCTTTTAAATACACTACTTCATATTCCGCTTTAATATAATACTTCATATTCCTCTTAAATATACTACTTCATATTCCTCTTAAATATACTACTTCATATTCCTCGTAAATATACTACTTCATATTCCTCTTAAATATACTACTTCATATTTCTCGTAAACATACTACTTCATATTTCCCTTAAACATATAACTTCATATTACTCTTAAATATACTACTTCATATTACTTTTAAATATACTACTTCATATTCCTCTTAAACATACTACTTCATATTCCTTTTAGAAATACTACTTCGTATTCCTCTTAAACATACTACTTCATATTCCTCTTAAACATACTACTTCATATTCCTCTTAAATATACTACTTCATATTCCCCTTAAGTATACTACTTCATATTCCTCTTAAAAATACTACTTCATATTCCTCTTAAATATACTAATTCATATTACTCTTAAACATGCTACTTTATATTCCTCTTAAACATACTACTTCATATTCCTCTTAAACATACTACTTCATATTCCTCTTAAACATACTACTTCATATTCCTCTTAAACATACTACTTCATATTCCTCTTAAATATACTACTTCATATTCCTCTTAAATATACTACTTCATATTCCTCTTAAATATACTACTTCATATTCCTCTTAAACATACTACTTCATATTCCTCCTAAATATACTACATCATATGCCTCTTAAATATACTACTTCATATTCCTCTTAAATATACTACTTCATATTCCCCTTAAGTATACTACTTCATATTCCTCTTAAAAATACTACTTCAGATTCCTCTTAAATATACTAATTCATATTACTCTTAAACATGCTACTTTATATTCCTCTTAAACATACTACTTCATATTCCTCTTAAACATACTACTTCATATTCCTCTTAAACATACTACTTCATATTCCTCTTAAACATACTACTTCATATTCCTCTTAAATATACTACTTCATATTCCTCTTAAATATACTACTTCATATTCCTCTTAAACATACTACTTCATATTCATCAAAAATATACTACATCATATTCCTTTTAAACATACTACTTCATATTCCTCTTAAATATACTACTTCATATTCCTCTTAAACATACTACTTCATATTCCTCTTAAAAATACTACTTCATATTCCTTTTAAATATACTACTTCATATTCCTCTTAAATATTCTATTTCATATTCCTCTTAAATATACTACTCTTCATATTCATCTTAAATATATTACTTCATATTCCTCTTAAATATACTACTTCATATTCCTCTTAAATATACTACTTCATATTCCTCTTAAACATACTACTTCATATTCCTCTTAAACATACTACTTCATATTCCTCTTAAACATACTACTTCATATTCTTCTTAAATATACTACTTCATATTCCTCTTAAATATACTACATCATATTCCTCTTAAATATACTACTTCATATTCCTCTTAAACATACTACTTCATATTCGTCTTAAACATACTACTTCATATTCCTCCTAAATATACTACTTCATATTCCTCTTAAACATACTACTTCATATTCCTCTTAAATATAATACTTCATATTCCTCTTAAATATACTACATCATATTCCTCTTAAATATACTACTTCAAATTCCTCTTAAACATACTACTTCATATTCGTCTTAAGCATACTACTTCATATTCCTCCTAAATATACTACATCATATGCCTCTTAAATATACTACTTCCTATTCCTCTTAAATATACTACCTCATATTCCTCTTAAATATACTACTTCATATTCCTCTTAAATATACTACTTCATATTCCTCTTAAACATACTACTTCATATTCCTCTTAAACATACTACTTCATATTCCTCTTAAATATACTACTTCATATTCCTCTTAAACATACTACTTCATAATCCTCTTAAACATACTACTTCATATTCCTCTTAAACATACTACTTCATATTATTTTTAAACATACTACTTCATATTCTTCTTAAACATACTACTTCATATTCCTCTTAAACATACAACTTCATATTCCTCTTAATCATACTACTTCATATTCCTCTTAAACATACTACTTCATATTCCTCTTAAGCATACTACTTCATATTCCTCTTAAATATACTACTTCATATTCCTCTTAAACATACTACTTCATATTCCTCTTAAACATACTACTTCATATTTCTCTTAAACATACTACTTCATATTATTTTTAAACATACTACTTTATATTATTTTTAAACATACTACTTCATATTCCTCTTAAACATACTACTTCATATTCCTCTTAAACATACTACTTCATATTCCTCAAAAATATACTACAACATATTCCTTTTAAACATACTACTTCATATTCCTCTTAAATATACTACTTCATATTCCTCTTAAATATTCTACTTCATATTCCTCTTAAATATACTACTTCATTTTTCTCTTGAATATACTACTTTATATTCCTCTTAAATATACTACTTCATATTCCTCTTAAACATACTACTTCATATTCGTCTTAAACATACTACTTCATATTCCTACTAAATATACTACATCATATGCCTCTTAAATATACTACTTCCTATTCTTCTTAAACATACTACTTCATATTCCTCTTAAACATACAACTTCATATTCCTCTTAAACATACTACTTCATATTCCTCTTAAACATACTACTTCATATTCCTCTTAAACATACTACTTCATATTCCCCTTAAATATACTACTTCATATTCCTCTTAAACATACTACTTCATATTCCTCTTAAACATACTACTTCATATTTCTCTTAAACATACTACTTCATATTATTTTTAAACATACTACTTCATATTATTTTTAAACATACTACTT
Source organism: Atherix ibis (assembly GCA_958298945.1). Taxonomy (NCBI): domain Eukaryota; kingdom Metazoa; phylum Arthropoda; class Insecta; order Diptera; family Athericidae; genus Atherix; species Atherix ibis. The sequence goes on from CATQJD010000111.1 coordinate 1,410,379, forward strand.
CATATTCCTCTTAAACATACTACTTCATATTCCTCTTAAACATACTACTTCATATTCCTCTTAAATATACTACTTCATATTCCTTTTAAATATACTACTTCATATTCCTCTTAAATATTCTACTTCATTTTCCTCTTAAATATACTACTCTTTATATTCATCTTAAATATATTACTTCATATTCCTCTTAAACATACTACTTCATATTCCTCAAAAATATACTACATCATATTCCTTTTAAACATACTACTTCATATTCCTCTTAAATATACTACTTCATATTCCTCTTAAACATACTACTTCATATTCCTCTTAAAAATACTACTTCATATTCCTTTTAAATATACTACTTCATATTCCTCTTAAATATTCTATGTCATATTCCTCTTAAATATACTACTCTTCATATTCATCTTAAATATATTACTTCATATTCCTCTTAAATATACTACTTCATATTCCTCTTAAATATACTACTTCATATTCCTCTTAAACATACTACTTCATATTCCTCTTAAACATACTACTTCATATTCCTCTTAAACATACTACTTCATATTCCTCTTAAATATACTACTTCATATTCCTCTTAAATATACTACATCATATTCCTCTTAAATATACTACTTCATATTCCTCTTAAACATACTACTTAATATTCGTCTTAAACATACTACTTCATATTCCTCCTAAATATACTACATCATATGCCTCTTAAATATACTACTTTCTATTCCTCTTTAATATACTACTTCATATTCCTCTTAAATATACTACTTCATATTCCTCTTAAATATACTACTTCATATTCCTCTTAAACATACTACTTCATATTCCTCTTAAACATACTACTTCATATTCCTCTTAAATATACTACTTCATATTCCTCTTAAACATACTACTTCATAATCCTCTTAAACATACTACTTCATGTTCCTCTTAAACATACTACTTCATATTAATTTTAACATACTACTTCATATTCTTCTTAAACATACTACTTCATATTCCTTTTAAACATACAACTTCATATTCCTCTTAAACATACTACTTCATATTCCTCTTAAACATACTACTTCATATTCCTCTTAAACATACTACTTCATATTCCTCTTAAATATACTACTTCATATTCTTCTTAAACATACTACTTCATATTCCTCTTAAACATACTACTTCATATTTCTCTTAAACATACTACTTCATATTATTTTTAAACATACTACTTCATATTATTTTTAAACATACTACTTCATATTCCTCTTAAACATACTACTTCATATTCCTCTTAAACATACTACTTCATATTCCTCTTAAACATACTACTTCATATTCCTCAAAAATATACTACAACATATTCCTTTTAAACATACTACTTCATATTCCTCTTAAATATACTACTTCATATTCCTCTTAAATATATTACTTCATATTCCTCCTAAACATACTACTTCATATTTCTCTTAAACATACTACTTCATATTCCTCTTAAACATACTACTTCATATTCCTCTTAAACATACTACTTCATATTCCTCTTAAACATACTACTTCAAATTCCTTTTAAACATACTACTTCATATTACTCTTAAACATACTACTTCATATTCCTCTTAAACATACTACTTCATATTCATCTTAAACATACTACTTCATATTCCTTTTAAATATACTACTTCATATTCCGCTTAAATATAATACTACATATTCCTCTTAAATATACTACTTCATATTCCTCTTAAATATACTACTTCATATTCCTCGTAAATATACTACTTCATATTCCTTTTAAATATACTACTTCATATTTCTCTTAAACATACTACTTCATATTTCCCTTAAACATATAACTTCATATTACTCTTAAATATACTACTTCATATTACTTTTAAACATACTACCTTATATTCCTCTTAAATATACTACTTCATATTCCTTTTAAACATACTACTTCGTATTCCTCTTAAACATACTACTTCATATTCCTCTTAAACATACTACTTCATATTCCTCTTAAATATACTACTTCATATTCCCCTTAAGTATACTACTTCATATTCCTCTTAAAAATACTACTTCATATTCCTCTTAAATATACTAATTCATATTACTCTTAAACATGCTACTTCATATTCCTCTTAAACATACTACTTCATATTCCTCTTAAACATACTACTTCATATTCCTCTTAAATATACTACTTCATATTCCTCTTAAATATACTACTTCATATTCCTCTTAAATATACTACTTCATATTCCTCTTAAATATAATACTTCATATTCCTCTTAAACATACTTCTTCATATCCTCTTAAATATAGTACTTCATATTCATCTTAAATATACTACTTCATATTCCTCTTAAATATACTACTTCATATTCCTCTTAAATATACTACTTCATATTCCTCTTAAATATACTACTTCATATTCCTCTTAAATATAATACTCCATATTCCTCTTAAACATACTACTTCATAATGGTTTTAAACATACTACTTCATATTCCTCTTAAATATACTACTTCATATTCCTCTTAAATATACTACTTCATATTCCTCTTAAACATACTACTTCATATTCCTCTTAAATATACTACTTCATATTCCTCTTAAATATACTACTTCATATTCCTCTTAAATATAATACTTCATATACCTCTTAAATATAATACTTCATATTCCTCTTAAACATACTACTTCATATCCTCTTAAATATACTACTTCATATTCATCTTAAATATACTACTTCATATTCCTCTTAAATATACTACTTCATATTCCTCTTAAATATACTACTTCGTTTTCCTCTTAAATATTCTACTTCATTTTCCTCTTAAATATACTACTCTTTATATTCATCTTAAATATATTACTTAATATTCCTCTTAAACATACTACTTCATATTCCTCAAAAATATACTACATCATATTCCTTTTAAACATACTACTTCATATTCCTCTTAAATATACTACTTCATATTCCTCTTAAACATACTACTTCATATTCCTCTTAAAAATACTACTTCATATTCCTTTTAAATATACTACTTCATATTCCTCTTAAATATTATATTTCATATTCCTCTTAAATATACTACTCTTTATATTCATCTTAAATATATTACTTCATATTCCTCTTAAATATACTACTTCATATTCCTCTTAAATATACTACTTCATATTCCTCTTAAACATACTACTTCATATTCCTCGTAAACATACTACTTCATATTCCTCTTAAACATACTACTTCATATTCTTCTTAAATATACTACTTCATATTTCTCTTAAATATACTACATCATATTCCTCTTAAATATACTACTTCATATTCCTCTTAAACATACTACTTCATATTGGTCTTAAACATACTACTTCATATTCCTCCTAAATATACTACATCATATGCCTCTTAAATATACTACTTCCTATTCCTCTTAAATATACTACTTCATATTCCTCTTAAATATACTACTTCATATTCCTCTTAAATATACTACTTCATATTCCTCTTAAACATACTACTTCATATTCCTCTTAAACATACTACTTCATATTCCTCTTAAATATACTACTTCATATTCCTCTTAAACATACTACTTCATAATCCTCTTAAACATACTACTTCATATTCCTCTTAAACATACTACTTCATATTATTTTTAACATACTACTTCATATTCTTCTTAAACATACTACTTCATATTCCTCTTAAACATACAACTTCATATTCCTCTTAAACATACTACTTCATATTCCTCTTAAACATACTACTTCATATTCCTCTTAAACATACTACTTCATATTCCTCTTAAATATACTACTTCATATTCCTCTTAAACATACTACTTCATATTCCTCTTAAACATACTACTTCATATTTCTCTTAAACATACTACTTCATATTATTTTTAAACATACTACTTCATATTATTTTTAAACATACTACTTCATATTCCTCTTAAACATACTACTTCATATTCCTCTTAAATATACTACTTCATATTCCTCTTAAACATACTACTTCATATTCCTCAAAAATATACTACAACATATTCCTTTTAATCATACTACTTCATATTCCTCTTAAATATACTACTTCATATTGCTCTTAAATTAATTGCTTCATATTCCTCCTAAACATACTACTTCATATTTCTCTTAAACATACTACTTCATATTCCTCTTAAACATACTACTTCATATTCCTCTTAAACATACTACTTCATATTCCTCTTAAACATTCTACTTCAAATTAGTTTTAAACATACTACTTCATATTACTCTTAAACATACTACTTCATATTCCTCTTAAACATACTACTTCTTATTCCTCTTAAACATACTACTTCATATTCCTTTTAAATATACTACTTCATATTCCGCTTAATAATAATACTTCATATTCCTCTTAAATATACTACTTCATATTCCTCTTAAATATACTACTTCATATTTCTCTTAAACATACTACTTCATATTTCCCTTAAACATATAACTTCATATTACTCTTAAATATACTACTTCCTATTACTTTTAAACATACTACTTCATATTCCTCTTAAACATACTACTTCATATTCCTTTTAAACATACTACTTCGTATTCCTCTTAAACATACTACTTCATATTCCTCTTAAACATACTACTTCATATTCCTCTTAAATGTACTACTTCATATTCCCCTTAAGTATACTACTTCATATTCCTCTTAAAAATACTACTTCATATTCCTCTTAAATATACTAATTCATATTACTTTTAAACATGCTACTTTATATTCCTCTTAAACATACTACTTCATATTCCTCTTAAACATACTACTTCATATTCCTCTTAAACATACTACTTCATATTCCTCTTAAACATACTACTTCATATTCCTCTTAAACATACTACTTCATATTCCTCTTAAATATACTACTTCATATTCCTCTTAAATATACTACTTCATATTCCTCTTAAATATACTACTTCATATTCCTCTTAAATATACTACTTCATATTCCTCTTAAATATAATACTTCATATACCTCTTAAATATAATACTTCATATTCCTCTTAAACATACTACTTCATATCCTCTTAAATATACTACTTCATATTCATCTTAAATATACTACTTCATATTCCTCTTAAATATACTACTTCATATTCCTCTTAAATATACTACTTCATATTCCTCTTAAATATACTACTTCATATTCCTCTTAAATATAATACTTCATATTCCTCTTAAACATACTACTTCATAATGGCTTTAAACATACTACTTCATATTCCTCTTAAATATACTACTTCATATTCCTCTTAAATATACTACTTCATATTCCTCTTAAACATACTACTTCATATTCCTCTTAAATATACTACTTCATATTCCTCTTAAATATACTACTTCATATTCCTCTTAAATATAATACTTCATATACCTCTTAAATATAATACTTCATATTCCTCTTAAACATACTACTTCATATCCTCTTAAATATACTACCTTATATTCATCTTAAATATACTACTTCATATTCCTCTTAAATATACTACTTCATATTCCTCTTAAATATACTACTTCATATTCCTCTTAAATATTCTACTTCATTTTCCTCTTAAATATACTACTCTTTATATTCATCTTAAATATATTACTTCATATTCCTCTTAAACATACTACTTCATATTCATCAAAAATATACTACATCATATTCCTTTTAAACATACTACTTCATATTCCTCTTAAATATACTACTTCATATTCCTCTTAAACATACTACTTCATATTCCTCTTAAAAATACTACTTCATATTCCTTTTAAATATACTACTTCATATTCCTCTTAAATATTCTATTTCATATTCCTCTTAAATATACTACTCTTCATATTCATCTCAAATATATTACTTCATATTCCTCTTAAATATACTACTTCATATTCCTCTTAAATATACTACTTCATATTCCTCTTAAACATACTACTTCATATTCCTCTTAAACATACTACTTCATATTCCTCTTAAACATACTACTTCATATTCTTCTTAAATATACTACTTCATATTCCTCTTAAATATACTACATCATATTCCTCTTAAATATACTACTTCATATTCCTCTTAAACATACTACTTCATATTCGTCTTAAACATACTACTTCATATTCCTCCTAAATATACTACATCATATGCCTCTTAAATATACTACTTCCTATTCCTCTTAAATATACTACTTCATATTCCTCTTAAATATACTACTTCATATTTCTCTTAAATATACTACTTCATATTCCTATTAAACATACTACTTCATATTCCTCTTAAACATACTACTTCATATTCCTCTTAAATATACTACTTCATATTCCTCTTAAACATACTACTTCATAATCCTCTTAAACATACTACTTCATATTCCTCTTAAACATACTACTTCATATTATTTTTAACATACTACTTCATATTCTTCTTAAACATACTACTTCATATTCCTCTTAAACATACAACTTCATATTCCTCTTAAACATACTACTTCATATTTCTCTTACACATACTACTTCATATTCCTCTTAAACATACTACTTCATATTCCTCTTAAATATACTACTTCATATTCCTCTTAAACATACTACTTCATATTCCTCTCAAACATACTACTTCATATTTCTCTTAAACATACTACTTCATATTATTTTTAAACATACTACTTCATATTATTTTTAAACATACTACTTCATATTCCTCTTAAACATACTACTTCATATTCCTCTTAAACATACTACTTCATATTCCTCTTAAACATACTACTTCATATTCCTCAAAAATATACTACAACATATTCCTTTTAAACATACTACATCATATTCCTCTTAAATATACTACTTCATATTCCTCTTAAATATATTACTTCATATTGCTCCTAAACATACTACTTCATATTTCTCTTAAACATACTACTTCATATTCCTCTTAAACATTCTACTTCATATTCCTCTTAAAAATACTACTTCATATTCCTCTTAAACATACTAATTCATATTCCTTTTAAACATACTACTTCATATTACTCTTAAACATACTACTTCATATTCCTCTTAAACATACTACTTCATATTCCTCTTAAACATACTACTTCATATTCCTTTTAAATACACTACTTCATATTCCGCTTTAATATAATACTTCATATTCCTCTTAAATATACTACTTCATATTCCTCTTAAATATACTACTTCATATTCCTCGTAAATATACTACTTCATATTCCTCTTAAATATACTACTTCATATTTCTCTTAAACATACTACTTCATATTTCCCTTAAACATATAACTTCATATTACTCTTAAATATACTACTTCATATTACTTTTAAATATACTACTTCATATTCCTCTTAAACATACTACTTCATATTCCTTTTAAAAATACTACTTCGTATTCCTCTTAAACATACTACTTCATATTCCTCTTAAACATACTACTTCATATTCCTCTTAAATATACTACTTCATATTCCCCTTAAGTATACTACTTCATATTCCTCTTAAAAATACTACTTCATATTCCTCTTAAATATACTAATTCATATTACTCTTAAACATGCTACTTTATATTCCTCTTAAACATACTACTTCATATTCCTCTTAAACATACTACTTCATATTCCTCTTAAACATACTACTTCATATTCCTCTTAAACATACTACTTCATATTCCTCTTAAATATACTACTTCATATTCCTCTTAAATATACTACTTCATATTCCTCTTAAATATACTACTTCATATTCCTCTTAAATATAATACTTCATATACCTCTTAAATATAATACTTCATATTCCTCTTAAACATACTACTTCATATCCTCTTAAATATACTACTTCATATTCTTCTTAAATATACTACTTCATATTCCTCTTAAATATACTAAATCATATTCCTCTTAAATATACTACTTCATATTCCTCTAAAACATACTACTTCATATTCGTCTTAAACATACTACTTCATATTCCTCCTAAATATACTACATCATATGCCTCTTAAATATACTACTTCATATTCCTCTTAAATATACTACTTCATATTCCCCTTAAGTATACTACTTCATATTCCTCTTAAAAATACTACTTCATATTCCTCTTAAATATACTAATTCATATTACTCTTAAACATGCTACTTTATATTCCTCTTAAACATACTACTTCATATTCCTCTTAAACATACTACTTCATATTCCTCTTAAACATACTACTTCATATTCCTCTTAAACATACTACTTCATATTCCTCTTAAATATACTACTTCATATTCCTCTTAAATATACTACTTCATATTCCTCTTAAACATACTACTTCATATTCATCAAAAATATACTACATCATATTCCTTTTAAACATATTACTTCATATTCCTCTTAAATATACTACTTCATATTCCTCTTAAACATACTACTTCATATTCCTCTTAAAAATACTACTTCATATTCCTTTTAAATATACTACTTCATATTCCTCTTAAATATTCTATTTCATATGCCTCTTAAATATACTACTTCCTATTCCTCTTAAATATACTACTTCATATTCCTCTTAAATATACTACTTCATATTTCTCTTAAATATACTACTTCATATTCCTATTAAACATACTACTTCATATTGCTCTTAAACATACTACTTCATATTCCTCTTAAATATACTACTTCATATTCCTCTTAAACATACTACTTCATATTCCTCTTCAAAATACTACTTCATATTCCTCTTAAATATACTAATTCATATTACTCTTAAACATGCTACTTTATATTCCTCTTAAACATACTACTTCATATTCCTCTTAAACATACTACTTCATATTCCTCTTAAACATACTACTTCATATTCCTCTTAAACATACTACTTCATATTCCTCTTAAATATACTACTTCATATTCCTCTTAAATATACTACTTCATATTCCTCTTAAACATACTACTTCATATTCATCAAAAATATACTACATCATATTCCTTTTAAACATATTACTTCATATTCCTCTTAAATATACTACTTCATATTCCTCTTAAACATACTACTTCATATTCCTCTTAAAAATACTACTTCATATTCCTTTTAAATATACTACTTCATATTCCTCTTAAATATTCTATTTCATATGCCTCTTAAATATACTACTTCCTCTTCCTCTTAAATATACTACTTCATATTCCTCTTAAATATACTACTTCATATTTCTCTTAAATATACTACTTCATATTCCTATTAAACATACTACTTCATATTGCTCTTAAACATACTACTTCATATTCCTCTTAAATATACTACTTCATATTCCTCTTAAACATACTACTTCATAATCCTCTTAAACATACTACTTCATATTCCTCTTAAACATACTACTTCATATTATTTTTAACATACTACTTCATATTCTTCTTAAACATACTACTTCATATTCCTCTTAAACATACAACTTCATATTCCTCTTAAACATACTACTTCATATTCCTCTTACACATACTACTTCATATTCCTCTTAAACATACTACTTCATATTCCTCTTAAATATACTACTTCATATTCCCCTTAAACATACTACTTCATATTCCTCTCAAACATACTACTTCATATTTCTCTTAAACATACTACTTCATATTATTTTTAAACATACTACTTCATATTATTTTTAAACATACTACTTCATATTCCTCTTAAACATACTACTTCATATTCCTCTTAAACATACTACTTCATATTCCTCTTAAACATACTACTTCATATTCCTCAAAAATATACTACAACATATTCCTTTTAAACATACTACTTCATATTCCTCTTAAATATACTACTTCATATTCCTCTTAAATATATTACTTCATATTGCTCCTAAACATACTACTTCATATTTCTCTTAAACATACTACTTCATATTCCTCTTAAACATTCTACTTCATATTCCTCTTAAACATACTACTTCATATTCCTCTTAAACATACTAATTCATATTCCTTTTAAACATACTACTTCATATTACTCTTAAACATACTACTTCATATTCCTCTTAAACATACTACTTCATATTCCTCTTAAACATACTACCTCATATTCCTTTTAAATACACTACTTCATATTCCGCTTTAATATAATACTTCATATTCCTCTTAAATATACTACTTCATATTCCTCTTAAATATACTACTTCATATTCCTCGTAAATATACTACTTCATATTCCTCTTAAATATACTACTTCATATTTCTCTTAAACATACTACTTCATATTTCCCTTAAACATATAACTTCATATTACTCTTAAATATACTACTTCATATTACTTTTAAATATACTACTTCATATTCCTCTTAAACATACTACTTCATATTCCTTTTAAAAATACTACTTCGTATTCCTCTTAAACATACTACTTCATATTCCTCTTAAACATACTACTTCATATTCCTCTTAAATATACTACTTCATATTCCCCTTAAGTATACTACTTCATATTCCTCTTAAAAATACTACTTCATATTCCTCTTAAATATACTAATTCATATTACTCTTAAACATGCTACTTTATATTCCTCTTAAACATACTACTTCATATTCCTCTTAAACATACTACTTCATATTCCTCTTAAACATACTACTTCATATTCCTCTTAAACATACTACTTCATATTCCTCTTAAATATACTACTTCATATTCCTCTTAAATATAATACTTCATATTCCTCTTAAACATACTACTTCATATTCCTCTTAAATATACTACTTCATATTCCTCTTAAATATAATACTTCATATACCTCTTAAATATAATACTTCATATTCCTCTTAAACATACTACTTCATATCCTCTTAAATATACTACTTCATATTCATCTTAAATATACTACTTCATATTCCTCTTAAATATACTACTTCATATTCCTCTTAAATATACTACTTCATATTCCTCTTAAATATAATACTTCATATTCCTCTTAAACATACTACTTCATATTCCTCTTAAATATACTACTTCATATTCCTCTTAAACATACTACTTCATATTCCTCTTAAACATACTACTTCATATTCCTCTTAAACATACTACTTCATTTTATTTTTAAACATACTACTTCATATTCTTCTTAAACATACTACTTCATATTCCTCTTAAACAGGCAACTTCATATTCCTCTTAAACATACTACTTCATATTCCTCTTAAGCATACTACTTCATATTCATCTTAAACATACTACTTCATATTCCTCTTAAATTTACTACTTCATATTCCTCTTAAACATACTACTTCATATTCCTCTTAAACATACTACTTCATATTTCTCTTAAACATACTACTTCATATTATTTTTAAACATACTACTTCATATTCCTCTTAAACATACTACTTCCTATTCCTCTTAAACATACTACTTCATATTCCTCTTAAACATACTACTTCATATTCCTCAAAAATATACTACATCATATTCCTTTTAAACATACTACTTCATTATCTTCTTAAATATACTACTTCATATTCCTCTTAAATATACTACTTCATATTCCTCCTAAACATACTACTTCATATTTCTCTTAAACATACTACTTCATATTCCTCTTAAACATACTACTTCATGTTCCTCTTAAACATACTACTTCATATTCCTCTTAAACATACTACTTCATATTCCTTTTAAACATACTACTTCATATTACTCTTAAACATACTACTTCTTATTCCTCTTAACCATACTACTTCATATTCCTCTTAAACATACTACTTCATATTCCTTTTAAATATACTACTTCATATTCCTCTTAAATATAATACTTCATATTCCTCTTAAATATACTACTTCATATTCCTCGTAAATATACTACTTCATATTCCTCTTAAACATACTACTTCATATTCCTCTTAAACATACTACTTCATATTCCTTTTAAATATACTACATCATATTCCTTTTAAACATACTACTTCATATTCTTCTTAAATATACTACTTCCTATTCCTCTTAAACATACTACTTCATATTCCTCTTAAACATACTACTTCATATTCCTCAAAAATATACTACATCATATTCCTTTTAAACATATTACTTCATATTCTTCTTAAATATACTACTTCATATTCCTCTTAAATATACTACTTCATATTCCTCCTAAACATACTACTTCATATTTCTCTTAAACATACTACTTCATATTCCTCTTAAACATACTACTTCATGTTCCTCTTAAACATACTACTTCATATTCCTCTTAAACATACTACTTCATATTCCTTTTAAACATACTACTTCATATTACTCTTAAACATACTACTTCTTATTCCTCTTAACCATACTACTTCATATTCCTCTTAAACATACTAATTCATATTCCTCTTAAATATACTACTTCATATTCATCTTAAATATGCTACTTCATATTCATCTTAAATATGCTACTTCATATTCCTCTTAAATATACTACTTCATATTTCTCTTAAATATACTACTTCATATTCCTCTTAAATATACTACTTCATATTCCTCTTAAATGTACTACTTCATATTCCTCTTAAACATACTACTTCATAATGGTCTTAAACATACTACTTCATATTCCTCTTAAATATACTACTTCATATTCCTCTTAAATATACTACTTCATATTCCTCTTAAATATACTACTTCATATTCCTCTTAAATATACTACTTCATATTCCTCCTAAATATACTACTTCATATTCCTCTTAAACATACTACTTCGTATTCCTCTTAAGCATACTACTTCATATCCCTCTTAAACATACTACTTCATATTCCTCTTAAACATACTACTTCATACTCCTCTTAAACATACTACTTCATATTCCTCTTAAATATACTACTTCATATTCCTCTTAAATATTCAACTTCATATTCCTCTTAAATATACTACTCTTCATATTCCTCTTAAATATATTACTTAATATTCCTCTTAAATATACTACTTCATATTCCTCTTAAATATACGACTTCATATTCCTCTTAAGCATACTACTTCATATTTCTCTTAAACATACTACTTCATATTCCTCTTAAATATACTACTTCATATTCCTCCTAAACATACTACTTCATATTTCTTTTAAACATACTACTTCATATTCCTCTTAAACATACTACTTCATATTCATCTTAAACATACTACTTCATATTCCTCTTAAACATACTCCTTTATATTCCTTTTAAACATACTACTTCATATTCCTCTTAAACATACTACTTCATATTTCTCTTAAACTTACTACTTCATATTCCTCTTTAACATACTACTTCATATTACTCTTAAACATACAACTTCATATTCGTCTTAAACATAATACTTCATATTCCTCTTAAACATACTACTTTATATTCCTTTTAAATATACTACTTCATATTCCTCTTAAATATAATACTTCATATTCGTCTTAAATATACTACTTCATATTCCTCTTAAATATACTACTTCATATTCCTCGTAAATATGCTACTTCATATCCCTCTTAAATATACTACTTCATATTCGTCTTAAACTTCTACTTCATATTTCTCTTAAACATACTAGTTCATATTACTCTGAAATATACTACTTCATATTACTCTTAAACATACTACTTCATATTCCTCTTAAACATACTACTTGATATTCCTTTTAAACATATTACTTCATATTTCTCTTACACATACTACTTCATATTCCTCTTAAACGTACTACTTCATATTCCTCTTAAATATACTACTTCATATTCCCCTTAAATATACTACTTCATATTCCTCTTAAACATACTACTTCATATTCCTCTTTAACATACTACTTCATATTCCTCTTAAACATACTACTTCATATTCCTTTTAAACATACTACTTCATATTCCTTTTAAACATACTACTTCATATTACTCTTAAACATACAACTTCATATTCGTCTTAAACATAATACTTCATATTCCTCTTAAACATACTACTTTATATTCCCCTTAAATATACAACTTCATATTCCTCTTAAACATACTACTTCATATTCCTCTTAAATATACTACTTCATATTCCTCCTAAACATACTACTTCATATTTCTCTTAAACATACTACTTCATATTCCTCTTAAACATACTACTTCATATTCCTCTTAAACATACTACTTCATATTCCTCTTAAACATACTCCTTCATATTCCTTTTAAACATACTACTTCATATTCCTCTTAAACATACTACTTCATATTTCTCTTAAACTTACTACTTCATATTCCTCTTTAACATACTACTTCAAATTCCTCTTAAACATACTACTTCATATTCCTTTTAAACATACTACTTCATATTCCTTTTAAACATACTACTTCATATTACTCTTAAACATACAACTTCATATTCGTCTTAAACATAATACTTCATATTCCTCTTAAACATACTACTTTTTATTCCTTTTAAATATACTACTTCATATTCCTCTTAAATATAATACTTCATATTCCTCTTAAATATACTACTTCATATTCCTCTTAAATATACTACTTCATATTCCTCGTAAATATGCTACTTCATATCCCTCTTATATATACTACTTCATATTCGTCTTAAACTTCTACTTCATATTTCTCTTAAACATACTATTTCATATTACTCTGAAATATACTACTTCATATTACTCTTAAACATACTACTTGACATTCCTTTTAAACATACTACTTCATATTCCTCTTAAACATACTACTTCATATTACTCTTAAACATACTACTTAATATTCCTCTTAAACATACTACTTCATATTCCTCTTAAACATACTAATTCATATTCCTCTTAAACATACTACTTCATATTCCTCTTAAACATACTACTTCATATTCCTCTTAAATATACTACTTCATATTCTTCTTAAATATACTACTTCATATTCCTCTTAAATATACTACTTCCTATTTCTCTTATATATATTACTTCATATTCCTGTTAAATATACTACTTCATATTCCTCTTCAACATACTACTTCATATTCCTCTTAAACATACTACTTCATAGTCCTCCTAATATACTACTTCATATTCCTCTTAAATATACTACTTCATATTCCTCTTAAATATACTACTTCATATTCCGCTTAAATATACTACTTCATATTCCTCTTAAATATATTACTTCATATTCCTCTTAAATATACTACTTCATATTCCTCTTAAACATACTACTTCATATTCCTCTTAAACATACTACTTCATATACCTCTTAAATGTATAACTTTATATTCGTCTTAAATATACTACTTCATATTCCTCTTCAATATACTACTTTTCATATTCCTCTTAAATATACTACTTCATATTCCTCTTAAATATACTACTTCATATTCCTCTTAAATATACTACTTCATATTCCTCTTAAACATACTACTTCATATTCCTCTTAAACATACTACTTCATATTCCTCTTAAACATACTACTTCGTATTCCTCTTAAACATACTACTTCATATTCCTCTTAAATATACTACTTCATATTCATCTTAAATATACTACTTCATATTCCTCTTAAATATACTACTTCATATTCCTCTTAAATATACTAATTCATATTCCTCTTAAATATACTACTTCATATTCCTCTTAAATATACTACTTCATATTCCTCTTAAACATACTACTTCATAATGGTCTTAAACATACTACTTCATATTCCTCTTAAATATACTACTTCATATTCCTCTTAAATATACTACTTCATATTCCTCTTAAATATACTACTTCATATTCCTCTTAAATATACTACTTCATATTCCTCCTACATATACTACTTCATATTCCTCTTAAACATACTACTTCGTATTCCTCTTAAACATACTACTTCATATTCCACTTAAACATACTACTTCATATTCCTCTTAAACATACTACTTCATATTCCTCTTAAACATACTACTTCATATTCCTTTTAAATATACTACTTCATATTCCTCTTAAATATTCTACTTCATATTCCTCTTAAATATACTACTCTTCTTATTCATCTTAAATATATTACTTCATATTCATCTTAAATATATTACTTCATATTCCTCTTAAATATACTACTTCATATTCCTCTTAAATATACTGCTTCATATTCCTCTTAAACATACTACTTCATATTCCTCTTAAATATACTACTTCTTATTCCTCTTCAATATACTACTTCATTTTTCTCTTGAATATACTACTTCATATTCCTCTTAAATATACTACTTCATATTCCTCTTAAATATACTACATCATATTCCTCTTAAATATACTACTTCATATTCCTCTTAAACATACTACTTCATATTCGTCTTAAACATACTACTTCATATTCCTACTAAATATACTACATCATATGCCTCTTAAATATACTACTTCCTATTCCTCTTAAATATACTACTTCATATTCCTCTTAAATATACTACTTCATATTCCTCTTAAATATACTACTTCATATTCCCCTTAAACATACTACTTCATAATCCTCTTAAACATTCTACTTCATATTCCTCTTAAACATACTACTTCATATTATTTTTAAACATACTACTTCATATTCTTCTTAAACATACTACTTCATATTCCTCTTAAACATACAACTTCATATTCCTCTTAAACATACTACTTCATATTCCTCTTAAACATACTACTTCATATTCCTCTTAAACATACTGCTTCATATTCCCCTTAAATATACTACTTCATATTCCTCTTAAACATACTACTTCATATTCCTCTTAAACATACTACTTCATATTTCTCTTAAACATACTACTTCATATTATTTTTAAGCATACTACTTCATATTATTTTTAAACATACTACTTCATATTCCTCTTAAACATACTACTTCATATTCCTCTTAAACATACTACTTCATATTCCTCTTAAACATACTACTTCATATTCCTCAAAAATATACTACGACATATTCCTTTTAAACATACTACTTCATATTCCTCTTAAATATACTACTTCATATTCCTCTTAAACATACTACTTCATATTCCTCTTAAAAATACTACTTCATATTCCTTTTAAATATACTACTTCATATTCCTCTTAAATATTCTATTTCATATTCCTCTTAAATATACTACTCTTCATATTCATCTTAAATATATTACTTCATATTCCTCTTAAATATACTACTTCATATTCCTCTTAAATAATATACTACTTCATATTCCTCTTAAACATACTACTTCATATTCCTCTTAAACATACTACTTCATATTCCTCTTAAACATACTACTTCATATTCCTCTTAAATATACTACTTCATATTCCTCTTAAATATACTACATCATATTCCTCTTAAATATACTACTTCAAATTCCTCTTAAACATACTACTTCATATTCGTCTTAAACATACTACTTCATATTCCTCCTAAATATACTACATCATATGCCTCTTAAATATACTACTTCCTATTCCTCTTAAATATACTACCTCATATTCCTCTTAAATATACTACTTCATATTCCTCTTAAATATACTACTTCATATTCCTCTTAAACATACTACTTCATATTCCTCTTAAACATACTACTTCATATTCCTCTTAAATATACTACTTCATATTCCTCTTAAACATACTACTTCATAATCCTCTTAAACATACTACTTCATATTACTCTTAAACATACTACTTCATATTATTTTTAAACATACTACTTCATATTCTTCTTAAACATACTACTTCATATTCCTCTTAAACATACAACTTCATATTCCTCTTAATCATATTACTTCATATTCCTCTTAAACATACTACTTCATATTCCTCTTAAACATACTACTTCATATTCCTCTTAAATATACTACTTCATATTCCTCTTAAACATACTACTTCATATTCCTCTTAAACATACTACTTCATATTATTTTTAAACATCCTACTTTATATTATTTTTAAACATACTACTTCATATTCCTCTTAAACATACTACTTCATATTCCTCTTAAACATACTACTTCATATTCCTCTTAAACATACTATTTCATATTCCTCAAAAATATACTACAACATATTGCTTTTAAACATACTACTTCATATTCCTCTTAAATATACTACTTCATATTCCTTTTAAATATTCTACTTCATATTCCTCTTAAATATACTACTTCATTTTTCTCTTGAATATACTACTTTATATTCCTCTTAAATATACTACTTCATATTCCTCTTAAATATACTACATCATATTCCTCTTAAATATACTACTTCATATTCCTCTTAAACATACTACTTCATATTCGTCTTAAACATACTACTTCATATTCCTACTAAATAGACTACATCATATGCCTCTTAAATATACTACTTCCTATTCCTCTTAAATATACTACTTCATATTCCTCTTAAGTATACTACTTCACATTCCTCTTAAATATACTACTTCATATTCCTCTTAAACATACTACTTCATATTCCTCTTAAACATACTACTTCATATTCCTCTTAAATATACTACTTCATATTGCTCTTAAACATACTACTTCATAATCCTCTTAAACATTCTACTTCATATTCCTCTTAAACATACTACTTCATATTATTTTTAAACATACTACTTCATATTCTTCTTAAACATACTACTTCATATTCCTCTTAAACATACAACTTCATATTCCTCTTAAACATACTACTTCATATTCCTCTTAAACATACTACTTCATATTCCTCTTAAACATACTACTTTATAATCCTCTTAAACATTCTACTTCATATTCCTCTTAAACATACTACTTCATATTATTTTTAAACATACTACTTCATATTCTTCTTAAACATACTACTTCATATTCCTCTTAAACATACAACTTCATATTCCCCTTAAACATACTACTTCATAATCCTCTTAAACATTCTACTTCATATTCCTCTTAAACATACTACTTCATATTATTTTTAAACATACTACTTCATATTCTTCTTAAACATACTACTTCATATTCCTCTTAAACATACAACTTCATATTCCTCTTAAACATACTACTTCATATTCCTCTTAAACATACTACTTCATATTCCTCTTAAACATACTGCTTCATATTCCCCTTAAATATACTACTTCATATTCCTCTTAAACATACTACTTCATATTCCTCTTAAACATACTACTTCATATTTCTCTTAAACATACTACTTCATATTATTTTTAAGCATACTACTTCATATTATTTTTAAACATACTACTTCATATTCCTCTTAAACATACTACTTCATATTCCTCTTAAACATACTACTTCATATTCCTCTTAAACATACTACTTCATATTCCTCAAAAATATACTACGACATATTCCTTTTAAACATACTACTTCATATTCCTCTTAAATATACTACTTCATATTCCTCTTAAACATACTACTTCATATTCCTCTTAAAAATACTACTTCATATTCCTTTTAAATATACTACTTCATATTCCTCTTAAATATTCTATTTCATATTCCTCTTAAATATACTACTCTTCATATTCATCTTAAATATATTACTTCATATTCCTCTTAAATATACTACTTCATATTCCTCTTAAACATACTACTTCATATTCCTCTTAAATATACTACTTCATATTCCTCTTAAATATACTACATCATATTCCTCTTAAATATACTACTTCAAATTCCTCTTAAACATACTACTTCATATTCGTCTTAAACATACTACTTCATATTCCTCCTAAATATACTACATCATATGCCTCTTAAATATACTACTTCCTATTCCTCTTAAATATACTACCTCATATTCCTCTTAAATATACTACTTCATATTCCTCTTAAATATACTACTTCATATTCCTCTTAAACATACTACTTCATATTCCTCTTAAACATACTACTTCATATTCCTCTTAAATATACTACTTCATATTCCTCTTAAACATACTACTTCATAATCCTCTTAAACATACTACTTCATATTCCTCTTAAACATACTACTTCATATTATTTTTAAACATACTACTTCATATTCTTCTTAAACATACTACTTCATATTTCTCTTAAACATACAACTTCATATTCCTCTTAATCATATTACTTCATATTCCTCTTAAACATACTACTTCATATTCCTCTTAAACATACTACTTCATATTCCTCTTAAATATACTACTTCATATTCCTCTTAAACATACTACTTCATATTCCTCTTAAACATACTACTTCATATTATTTTTAAACATCCTACTTTATATTATTTTTAAACATACTACTTCATATTCCTCTTAAACATACTACTTCATATTCCTCTTAAACATTCTACTTCATATTCCTCTTAAACATACTATTTCATATTCCTCAAAAATATACTACAACATATTGCTTTTAAACATACTACTTCATATTCCTCTTAAATATACTACTTCATATTCCTTTTAAATATTCTACTTCATATTCCTCTTAAATATACTACTTCATTTTTCTCTTGAATATACTACTTTATATTCCTCTTAAATATACTACTTCATATTCCTCTTAAATATACTACATCATATTCCTCTTAAATATACTACTTCATATTCCTCTTAAACATACTACTTCATATTCGTCTTAAACATACTACTTCATATTCCTACTAAATAGACTACATCATATGCCTCTTTAATATACTACTTCCTATTCCTCTTAAATATACTACTTCATATTCCTCTTAAATATACTACTTCATATTCCTCTTAAATATACTACTTCATATTCCTCTTAAACATACTACTTCATATTCCTCTTAAACATACTACTTCATATTCCTCTTAAATATACTACTTCATATTGCTCTTAAACATACTACTTCATAATCCTCTTAAACATTCTACTTCATATTCCTCTTAAACATACTACTTCATATTATTTTTAAACATACTACTTCATATTCTTCTTAAACATACTACTTCATATTCCTCTTAAACATACAACTTCATATTCCTCTTAAACATATTACTTCATATTCCTCTTAAACATACTACTTCATATTCCTCTTAAACATACTACTTTATAATCCTCTTAAACATTCTACTTCATATTCCTCTTAAACATACTACTTCATATTATTTTTAAACATACTACTTCATATTCTTCTTAAACATACTACTTCATATTCCTCTTAAACATACAACTTCATATTCCTCTTAAACATACTACTTCATATTCCTCTTAAACATACTACTTCATATTCCTCTTAAACATACTACTTCATATTCCCCTTAAATATACTACTTCATATTCCTCTTAAACATACTACTTCATATTCCTCTTAAACATACTACTTCATATTTCTCTTAAACATACTACTTCATATTATTTTTAAGCATACTACTTCATATTATTTTCAAACATACTACTTCATATTCCTCTTAAACATACTACTTCATATTCCTCTTAAACATACTACTTCATATTCCTCTTAAACATACTACTTCATATTCCTCAAAAATATACTACGACATATTCCTTTTAAACATACTACTTCATATTCCTCTTAAATATACTACTTTATATTCCTCTTAAACATACTACTTCATATTCCTCTTAAAAATACTACTTCATATTCCTTTTAAATATACTACTTCATATTCCTCTTAAATATTCTATTTCATATTCCTCTTAAATATACTACTCTTCATATTCATCTTAAATATATTACTTCATATTCCTCTTAAATATACTACTTCATATTCCTCTTAAATAATATACTACTTCATATTCCTCTTAAACATACTACTTCATATTCCTCTTAAACATACTACTTCATATTCCTCTTAAACATACTACTTCATATTCCTCTTAAATATACTACTTCATATTCCTCTTAAATATACTACATCATATTCCTCTTAAATATACTACTTCAAATTCCTCTTAAACATACTACTTCATATTCGTCTTAAACATACTACTTCATATTCCTCCTAAATATACTACATCATATGCCTCTTAAATATACTACTTCCTATTCCTCTTAAATATACTACCTCATATTCCTCTTAAATATACTACTTCATATTCCTCTTAAATATACTACTTCATATTCCTCTTAAACATACTACTTCATATTCCTCTTAAACATACTACTTCATATTCCTCTTAAATATACTACTTCATATTCCTCTTAAACATACTACTTCATAATCCTCTTAAACATACTACTTCATATTCCTCTTAAACATACTACTTCATATTATTTTTAAACATACTACTTCATATTCTTCTTAAACATACTACTTCATATTCCTCTTAAACATACAACTTCATATTCCTCTTAATCATACTATCTCATATTCCTCTTAAACATACTACTTCATATTCCTCTTAAACATACTACTTCATATTCCTCTTAAATATACTACTTCATATTCCTCTTAAACATACTACTTCATATTCCTCTTAAACATACTACTTCATATTTCTCTTAAACATACTACTTCATATTATTTTTAAACATACTACTTTATATTATTTTTTAACATACTACTTCATATTCCTCTTAAACATACTACTTCATATTCCTCTTAAACATACTACTTCATATTCCTCTTAAACATACTACTTCATATTCCTCAAAAATATACTACAACATATTCCTTTTAAACATAGTACTTCATATTCCTCTTAAATATACTCTTTCATATTCCTCTTAAATATTCTACTTCATATTCCTCTTAAATATACTACTTCATTTTTCTCTTGAATATACTACTTTATATTCCTCTTAAATATACTACTTCATATTCCTCTTAAATATACTAGATCATATTCCTCTTAAATATACTACTTCATATTCCTCTTAAACATACTACTTCATATTCGTCTTAAACATACTACTTCATATTCCTACTAAATATACTACATCATATGCCTCTTAAATATACTACTTCCTATTCCTCTTAAATATACTACTTAATTTTCCTCTTAAATATACTACTTCATATTCCTCTTAAATATACTACTTCATATTCCTCTTAAACATACTACTTCATATTATTTTTAAACATCCTACTTTATATTATTTTTAAACATACTACTTCATATTCCTCTTAAACATACTACTTCATATTCCTCTTAAACATACTACTTCATATTCCTCTTAAACATACTATTTCATATTCCTCAAAAATATACTACAACATATTGCTTTTAAACATACTACTTCATATTCCTCTTAAATATACTACTTCATATTCCTTTTAAATATTGTACTTCATATTCCTCTTAAATATACTACTTCATTTTTCTCTTGAATATACTACTTTATATTCCTCTTAAATATACTACTTCATATTCCTCTTAAATATACTACATCATATTCCTCTTAAATATACTACTTCATATTCCTCTTAAACATACTACTTCATATTCGTCTTAAACATACTACTTCATATTCCTACTAAATAGACTACATCATATGCCTCTTAAATATACTACTTCCTATTCCTCTTAAATATACTACTTCATATTCCTCTTAAATATACTACTTCATATTCCTCTTAAATATACTACTTCATATTCCTCTTAAACATACTACTTCATATTCCTCTTAAACATACTACTTCATATTCCTCTTAAATATACTACTTCATATTGCTCTTAAACATACTACTTCATAATCCTCTTAAACATTCTACTTCATATTCCTCTTAAACATACTACTTCATATTATTTTTAAACATACTACTTCATATTCTTCTTAAACATACTACTTCATATTCCTCTTAAACATACAACTTCATATTCCTCTTAAACATACTACTTCATATTCCTCTTAAACATACTACTTCATATTCCTCTTAAACATACTACTTTATAATCCTCTTAAACATTCTACTTCATATTCCTCTTAAACATACTACTTCATATTATTTTTAAACATACTACTTCATATTCTTCTTAAACATACTACTTCATATTCCTCTTAAACATACAACTTCATATTCCTCTTAAACATACTACTTCATATTCCTCTTAAACATACTACTTCATATTCCTCTTAAACATACTACTTCATATTCCTCTTAAACATACTACTTCATATTCCTCAAAAATATACTACGACATATTCCTTTTAAACATACTACTTCATATTCCTCTTAAATATACTACTTTATATTCCTCTTAAACATACTACTTCATATTCCTCTTAAAAATACTACTTCATATTCCTTTTAAATATACTACTTCATATTCCTCTTAAATATTCTATTTCATATTCCTCTTAAATATACTACTCTTCATATTCATCTTAAATATATTACTTCATATTCCTCTTAAATATACTACTTCATATTCCTCTTAAATAATATACTACTTCATATTCCTCTTAAACATACTACTTCATATTCCTCTTAAACATACTACTTCATATTCCTCTTAAACATACTACTTCATATTCCTCTTAAATATACTACTTCATATTCCTCTTAAATATACTACATCATATTCCTCTTAAATATACTACTTCAAATTCCTCTTAAACATACTACTTCATATTCGTCTTAAACATACTACTTCATATTCCTCCTAAATATACTACATCATATGCCTCTTAAATATACTACTTCCTATTCCTCTTAAATATACTACCTCATATTCCTCTTAAATATACTACTTCATATTCCTCTTAAATATACTACTTCATATTCCTCTTAAACATACTACTTCATATTCCTCTTAAACATACTACTTCATATTCCTCTTAAATATACTACTTCATATTCCTCTTAAACATACTACTTCATAATCCTCTTAAACATACTACTTCATATTCCTCTTAAACATACTACTTCATATTATTTTTAAACATACTACTTCATATTCTTCTTAAACATACTACTTCATATTCCTCTTAAACATACAACTTCATATTCCTCTTAATCATACTATCTCATATTCCTCTTAAACATACTACTTCATATTCCTCTTAAACATACTACTTCATATTCCTCTTAAATATACTACTTCATATTCCTCTTAAACATACTACTTCATATTCCTCTTAAACATGCTACTTCATATTTCTCTTAAACATACTACTTCATATTATTTTTAAACATACTACTTTATATTATTTTTTAACATACTACTTCATATTCCTCTTAAACATACTACTTCATATTCCTCTTAAACATACTACTTCATATTCCTCTTAAACATACTACTTCATATTCCTCAAAAATATACTACAACATATTCCTTTTAAACATAGTACTTCATATTCCTCTTAAATATACTCTTTCATATTCCTCTTAAATATTCTACTTCATATTCCTCTTAAATATACTACTTCATTTTTCTCTTGAATATACTACTTTATATTCCTCTTAAATATACTACTTCATATTCCTCTTAAATATACTACATCATATACCTCTTAAATATACTACTTCATATTCCTCTTAAACATACTACTTCATATTCGTCTTAAACATACTACTTCATATTCCTACTAAATATACTACATCATATGCCTCTTAAATATACTACTTCCTATTCCTCTTAAATATACTACTTAATTTTCCTCTTAAATATACTACTTCATATTCCTCTTAAATATACTACTTCATATTCCTCTTAAACATACTACTTCATATTCCTGTTAAACATACTACTTCAGATTCCTCTTAAATATACTACTTCATATTGCTCTTAAACATACTACTTCATAATCCTCTTAAACATTCTACTTCATATTCCTCTTAAACATACTACTTCATATTATTTTTAAACATACTACTTCATATTCTTCTTAAACATACTACTTCATATTCCTCTTAAACATACAACTTCATATTCCTCTTAAACATACTACTTCATATTCCTCTTAAACATACTACTTCATATTCCTCTTAAACATACTACTTCATATTCCCCTTAAATATACTACTTCATATTCCTCTTAAACATACTACTTCATATTCCTCTTAAACATACTACTTCATATTTCTCTTAAACATACTACTTCATATTATTTTTAAACATACTACTTCATATTATTTTTAAACATACTACTTCATATTATTTTTAAACATACTACTTCATATTCCTCTTAAACATACTACTTCATATTCCTCTTAAACATACTACTTCATATTCCTCTTAAACATACTACTTCATATTCCTTTTAAATATACTACTTCATATTCCTCTTAAATATTCTACTTCATTTTCCTCTTAAATATACTACTCTTTATATTCATCTTAAATATATTACTTCATATTCCTCTTAAACATACTACTTCATATTCCTCAAAAATATACTACATCATATTCCTTTTAAACATACTACTTCATATTCCTCTTAAATATACTACTTCATATTCCTCTTAAACATACTACTTCATATTCCTCTTAAAAATACTACTTCATATTCCTTTTAAATATACTACTTCATATTCCTCTTAAATATTCTATTTCATATTCCTCTTAAATATACTACTCTTCATATTCATCTTAAATATATTACTTCATATTCCTCTTAAATATACTACTTCATATTCCTCTTAAATATACTACTTCATATTCCTCTTAAACATACTACTTCATATTCCTCTTAAACATACTACTTCATATTCCTCTTAAACATACTACTTCATATTTCTCTTAAATATACTACTTCATATTCCTCTTAAATATACTACATCATATTCCTCTTAAATATACTACTTCATATTCCTCTTAAACATACTACTTCATATTCGTCTTAAACATACTACTTCATATTCCTCCTAAATTTACTACATCATATGCCTCTTAAATATACTACTTTCTATTCCTCTTTAATATACTACTTCATATTCCTCTTAAATATACTACTTCATATTCCTCTTAAATATACTACTTCATATTCCTCTTAAACATACTACTTCATATTCCTCTTAAACATACTACTTCATATTCCTCTTAAATATACTACTTCATATTCCTCTTAAATATACTACTTCATAATCCTCTTAAACATACTACTTCATATTCCTCTTAAACATACTACTTCATATTATTTTTAACATACTACTTCATATTCTTCTTAAACATACTATTTCATATTCCTCTTAAACATACAACTTCATATTCCTCTTAAACATACTACTTCATATTCCTCTTAAACATAATACTTCATATTCCTCTTAAACATACTACTTCATATTCCTCTTAAATATACTACTTCATATTCCTCTTAAACATACTACTTCATATTCCTCTTAAACATACTACTTCATATTTCTCTTAAACATACTACTTCATATTATTTTTAAACATTATACTTCATATTATTTTTAAACATACTACTTCATATTCCTCTTAAACATACTACTTCATATTCCTCTTAAACATACTACTTCATATTCCTCCTAAATATATTACTTCATATTCCTTCTAAACATACTACTTCATATTTCTCTTAAACATACTACTTCATATTCCTCTTAAACATACTACTTCATATTCCTCTTAAACATACTACTTCATATTCCTCTTAAACATACTACTTCAAATTCCTTTTAAACATACTACTTCATATTACTCTTAAACATACTACTTCATATTCCTCTTAAACATACTACTTCATATTCCTCTTAAACATACTACTTCATATTCCTTTTAAATATACTACTTCATATTCTGCTTAAATATAATACTACATATTCCTCTTAAATATACTACTTCATATTCCTCTTAAATATACTACTTCATATTCCTCGTAAATATACTACTTCATATTCCTCTTAAATATACTACTTCATATTTCTCTTAAACATACTACTTCATATTTTCCTTAAACATATAACTTCATATTACTCTTAAATATACTACTTCATATTACTTTTAAACATACTACTTCATATTCCTCTTAAATATACTACTTCATATTCCTTTTAAACATACTACTTCGTATTCCTCTTAAACATACTACTTCATATTCCTCTTAAACATACTACTTCATATTCCTCTTAAATATACTACTTCATATTCCCCTTAAGTATACTACTTCATATTCCTCTTAAAAATACTACTTCATATTCCTCTTAAATATACTAATTCATATTACTCTTAAACATGCTATTCCTCTTAAATATACTCTTCATATTCCTCTTAAATATAATACTTCATATTCCTCTTAAACATACTACTTCATAATGGTTTTAAACATACTACTTCATATTCCTCTTAAATATACTACTTCATATTCCTCTTAAATATACTACTTCATATTCCTCTTAAACATACTACTTCATATTCCTCTTAAATATACTACTTCATATTCCTCTTAAATATACTACTTCATATTCCTCTTAAATATAATACTTCATATACCTCTTAAATATAATACTTCATATTCCTCTTAAACATACTACTTCATATCCTCTTAAATATACTACTTCATATTCATCTTAAATATACTACTTCATATTCCTCTTAAATATACTACTTCATATTCCTCTTAAATATACTACTTCATTTTCCTCTTAAATATTCTACTTCATTTTCCTCTTAAATATACTACTCTTTATATTCATCTTAAATATATTACTTTATATTCCTCTTAAACATACTACTTCATATTCCTCAAAAATATACTACATCATATTCCTTCTAAACATACTACTTCATATTCCTCTTAAATATACTACTTCATATTCCTCTTAAACACACTACTTCATATTTCTCTTAAATATACTACTTCATATTCCTTTTAAATATACTACTTCATATTCCTCTTAAATATTATATTTCATATTCCTCTTAAATATACTACTGTTCATATTCCTCTTAAACATACTACTTCATATCCTCTTAAATATATTACTTCATATTCATCTTAAATATACTACTTCATATTCCTCTTAAATATACTACTTCATATTCCTCTTAAATATACTCTTCATATTCCTCTTAAATATAATACTTCATATTCCTCTTAAACATACTACTTCATAATGGTTTTAAACATACTACTTCATATTCCTCTTAAATATACTACTTCATATTCCTCTTAAATATACTACTTCATATTCCTCTTAAACATACTACTTCATATTCCTCTTAAATATACTACTTCATATTCCTCTTAAATATACTACTTCATATTCCTCTTAAATATAATACTTCATATACCTCTTAAATATAATACTTCATATTCCTCTTAAACATACTACTTCATATCCTCTTAAATATACTACTTCATATTCATCTTAAATATACTACTTCATATTCCTCTTAAATATACTACTTCATATTCCTCTTAAATATACTACTTCATTTTCCTCTTAAATATTCTACTTCATTTTCCTCTTAAATATACTACTCTTTATATTCATCTTAAATATATTACTTCATATTCCTCTTAAACATACTACTTCATATTCCTCAAAAATATACTACATCATATTCCTCTTAAACATACTACTTCATATTCCTCTTAAATATACTACTTCATATTCCTCTTAAACATACTACTTCATATTCCTCTTAAAAATACTACTTCATATTCCTTTTAAATATACTACTTCATATTCCTCTTAAATATTAGATTTCATATTCCTCTTAAATATACTACTCTTCATATTCATCTTAAATATATTACTTCATATTCCTCTTAAATATACTACTTCATATTCCTCTTAAATATACTACTTCATATTCCTCTTAAACATACTACTTCATATTCCTCGTAAACATACTACTTCATATTCCTCTTAAACATACTACTTTATATTCTTCTTAAATATACTACTTCATATTTCTCTTAAATATACTACATTATATTCCTCTTAAATATACTACTTCATATTCCTCTTAAACATACTACTTCATTTTCGTCTTAAACATACTACTTCATATTCCTCCTAAATATACTACATCATATGCCTCTTAAATATACTACTTCCTATTTCTCTTAAATATACTACTTCATATTCCTCTTAAATATACCACTTCATATTCCTCTTAAATATACTACTTCATATTCCTCTTAAACATACTACTTCATATTCCTCTTAAACATACTACTTCATATTCCTCTTAAATATACTACTTCATATTCCTCTTAAACATACTACTTCATAATCCTCTTAAACATACTACTTCATAATCCTCTTAAACATACTACTTCATATTATTTTTAACATACTACTTCATATTCTTCTTAAAAATACTACTTCATATTCCTCTTAAACATACAACTTCATATTCCTCTTAAACATACTACTTCATACTCCTCTTAAACATACTACTTCATATTCCTCTTAAACATACTACTTCATATTCCTCTTAAATATTCTACTTCACATTCCTCTTAAACATACTACTTCATATTCCTCTTAAACATACTACTTCATATTTCTCTTAAACATACTACTTCATATTATTTTTAAACATACTACTTCATATTATTTTTAAACATACTACTTCATATTCCTCTTAAACATACTACTTCATATTCCTCTTAAACATACTACTTCATATTCCTCTTAAACATACTTCTTCATATTCCTCAAAAATATACTACAACATATTCCTTTTAATCATACTACTTCATCTTCCTCTTAAATATACTACTTCATATTGCTCTTAAATTAATTACGTCATATTCCTCCTAAACATACTACTTCTTATTTCTCTTAAACATACTACTTCATATTCCTCTTAAACATACTACTTCATATTCCTCTTAAACATACTACTTCATATTCCTCTTAAACATTCTACTTCAAATTCCTTTTAAACATACTACTTCATATTACTCTTAAACATACTACTTCATATTCCTCTTAAACATACTACTTCATATTCCTCTTAAACATACTACTTCATATTCCTTTTAAATATACTACTTCATATTCCGCTTAAATATAATACTTCACATTCCTCTTAAATATACTACTTCATATTCCTCTTAAATATACTACTTCATATTCCTCGTAAATATACTACTTCATATTCCTCTTAAATATACTACTTCATATTTCTCTTAAACATACTACTTCATATTTCCCTTAAACATATAACTTCATATTACTCTTAAATATACTACTTCATATTACTTTTAAACATACTACTTCATATTCATCTTAAACATACTACTTCATATTCCTTTTAAACATACTACTTCGTATTCCTCTTAAACATACTACTTCATATTCCTCTTAAACATACTACTTCATATTCCTCTTAAATGTACTACTTCATATTCCCCTTAAGTATACTACTTCATATTCCTCTTAAAAATACTACTTCATATTCCTCTTAAATATACTAATTCATATTACTCTTAAACATGCTACTTTATATTCCTCTTAAACATACTACTTCATATTCCTCTTAAACATACTAATTCATATTCCTCTTAAACATACTACTTCATATTCCTCTTAAACATACTACTTCATATTCCTCTTAAACATACTACTTCATATCCTCTTAAATATACTACTTCATATTCATCTTAAATATACTACTTCATATTCCTCTTAAATATACTACTTCATATTCCTCTTAAATATACTACTTCATATTCCTCTTAAATATGCTACTTCATATTCCTCTTAAATATAATACTTCATATTCCTCTTAAACATACTGCTTCATAATGGCTTTAAACATACTACTTCATATTCCTCTTAAATATACTACTTCATATTCCTCTTAAATATACTACTTCATATTCCTCTTAAACATACTACTTCATATTCCTCTTAAATATACTACTTCATATTCCTCTTAAATATACTACTTCATATTCCTCTTAAATATAATACTTCATATACCTCTTAAATATAATACTTCATATTCCTCTTAAACATACTACTTCATATCCTTTTAAATATACTACTTCATATTCATCTTAAATATACTACTTCATATTCCTCTTAAATATACTACTTCATATTCCTCTTAAATATACTACTTCATATTCCTCTTAAATATTCTACTTCATTTTCCTCTTAAATATACTACTCTTTATATTCATCTTAAATATATTACTTCATATTCCTCTTAAACATACTACTTCATATTCATCAAAAATATACTACATCATATTCCTTTTAAACATACTACTTCATATTCCTCTTAAATATACTACTTCATATTCCTCTTAAACATACTACTTCATATTCCTCTTAAAAATACTACTTCATATTCCTTTTAAATAAACTACTTCATATTCCTCTTAAATATTCTATTTCATATTCCTCTTAAATTTACTACTCTTCATATTCATCTTAAATATATTACTTCATATTCCTCTTAAATATACTACTTAATATCCCTTTTAAATATACTACTTCATATTCCTCTTAAACATACTACTTCATATTCCTCTTAAACATACTACTTCATATTCCTCTTAAACATACTACTTCATATTCTTCTTAAATATACTACTTCATATTCCTCTTAAATATACTACATCATATTCCTCTTAAATATACTACTTCATATTCCTCTTAAACATACTACTTCATATTCGTCTTAAACATACTACTTCATATTCCTCCTAAATATACTACATCATATGCCTCTTAAATATACTACTTCCTATTCCTCTTAAATATACTGCTTCATATTCCTCTTAAATATACTACTTCATATTCCTCTTAAATATACTACTTCATATTCCTCTTGAACATACTACTTCATATTCCTCTTAAACATACTACTTCATATTCCTCTTAAATATACTACTTCATATTCCTCTTAAACATACTACTTCATAATCCTCTTAAACATACTACTTCATATTCCTCTTAAACATACTACTTCATATTATTTTTAACATACAACTTCATATTCTTCTTAAACATACTACTTCATATTCCTCTTAAACATACAACTTCATATTCCTCTTAAACATACTACTTCATATTCCTCTTAAACATACTACTTCATATTCCTCTTAAACATACTACTTCATATTCCTCTTAAATATACTAAATATACTACTTCATATTCCTCTTAAACATACTACTTCATATTCCTCTTAAACATACTACTTCATATTTCTCTTAAACATACTACTTCATATTATTTTTAAACATACTACTTCATATTATTTTTAAACATACTACTTCATATTCCTCTTAAACATACTACTTCATATTCCTCTTAAACATACTACTTCATATTCCTCTTAAACATTTTACTTCATATTCCTCAAAAATATACTACAACATATTCCTTTTAAACATACTACTTCATATTCCTCTTAAATATACTGCTTCATATTCCTCTTAAATATACTACTTCATATTCCTCTTAAATATACTACTTCATATTCCTCTTGAACATACTACTTCATATTCCTCTTAAACATACTACTTCATATTCCTCTTAAATATACTACTTCATATTCCTCTTAAACATACTACTTCATAATCCTCTTAAACATACTACTTCATATTCCTCTTAAACATACTACTTCATATTATTTTTAACATACTACTTCATATTCTTCTTAAACATACTACTTCATATTCCTCTTAAACATACAACTTCATATTCCTCTTAAACATACTACTTCATATTCCTCTTAATTATACTACTTCATATTCCTCTTAAACATACTGCTTCATATTCCTCTTAAATATACTACTTCATATTCCTCTTAAACATACTACTTAATATTCCTCTTAAACATACTACTTCATATTTCTCTTAAACATACTACTTCATATTATTTTTAAAC
Source organism: Atherix ibis (assembly GCA_958298945.1). Classification (NCBI taxonomy): domain Eukaryota; kingdom Metazoa; phylum Arthropoda; class Insecta; order Diptera; family Athericidae; genus Atherix; species Atherix ibis. The sequence continues at coordinate 1,444,074 of CATQJD010000111.1, forward strand.
ATACTACTTCATATTATTTTTAAACATACTACTTCATATTCCTCTTAAACATACTACTTCATATTCCTCTTAAACATACTACTTCATATTCCTCTTAAACATACTACTTCATATTCCTCAAAAATATACTACAACATATTCCTTTTAAACATACTACTTCATATTCCTCTTAAATATACTACTTCATATTCCTCTTGAATATATTACTTTATATTGCTCCTAAACATACTACTTCATATTTCTCTTAAACATACTACTTCATATTCCTCTTAAACATACTACTTCATATTCCTCTTAAGCATACTACTTCATATTCCTCTTAAACATACTAATTCATATTCCTCTTAAACATACTACTTCAAATTCCTTTTAAACATACTACTTCATATTACTCTTAAACATACTACTTCATATTCCTCTTAAACATACTACTTCATATTCCTCTTAAACATACTACTCTTAAACATACTACTTCATATTCCTCTTAAAACATCATATTCCTTTTAAATACACTACTTCATATTCCGCTTTAATATAATACTTCATATTCCTCTTAAATATACTACTTCATATTCCTCTTAAATATACTACTTCATATTCCTCGTAAATATACTACTTCATATTCCTCTTAAATATACTACTTCATATTTCTCTTAAACATACTACTTCATATTTCCCTTAAACATATAACTTCATATTCTTCTTAAATATACTACTTCATATTCCTCTTAAATATACTACATCATATTCCTCTTAAATATACTACTTCATATTCCTCTTAAACATACTACTTCATATTCGTCTTAAACATACTACTTCATATTCCTCCTAAATATACTACATCATATGCCTCTTAAATATACTACTTCCTAATCCTCTTAAATATACTGCTTCATATTCCTCTTAAATATACTACTTCATATTCCTCTTAAATATACTACTTCATATTCCTCTTGAACATACTACTTCATATTCCTCTTAAACATACTACTTCATATTCCTCTTCAATATACTACTTCATATTCCTCTTAAACATACTACTTCATAATCCTCTTAAACATACTACTTCATATTCCTCTTAAACATACTACTTCATATTATTTTTAACATACTACTTCATATTCTTCTTAAACATACTACTTCATATTCCTCTTAAACATACAACTTCATATTCCTCTTAAACATACTACTTCATATTCCTCTTAAACATACTACTTCATATTCCTCTTAAACATACTACTTCATTTTCCTCTTAAATATACTACTTCATATTCCTCTTAAACATACTACTTCATATTCCTCTTAAACATACTACTTCATATTTCTCTCAAACATACTACTTCATATTATTTTTAAACATACTACTTCATATTATTTTTAAACATACTACTTCATATTCCTCTTAAACATACTACTTCATATTCCTCTTAAACATACTACTTCATATTCCTCTTAAACATACTACTTCATATTCCTCAAAAATATACTACAACATATTCCTTTTAAACATACTACTTCATATTCCTCTTAAATATACTACTTCATATTCCTCTTAAATATATTACTTCATATTGCTCCTAAACATACTACTTCATATTTCTCTTAAACATACTACTTCATATTCCTCTTAAACATACTACTTCATATTCCTCTTAAACATACTACTTCATATTCCTCTTAAACATACTAATTCATATTCCTCTTAAACATACTACTTCAAATTCCTTTTAAACATACTACTTCATATTACTCTTAAACATACTACTTCATATTCCTCTTAAACATACTACTTCATATTCCTCTTAAACATACTACTCTTAAACATACTACTTCATATTCCTCTTAAAACATCATATTCCTTTTAAATACACTACTTAATATTCCGCTTTAATATAATACTTCATATTCCTCTTAAATATACTACTTCATATTCCTCTTAAATATACTACTTCATATTCCTCGTAAATATACTACTTCATATTCCTCTTAAATATACTACTTCATATTTCTCCTAAACATACTACTTCATATTTCCCTTAAACATTTAACTTCATATTACTCTTAAATATACTACTTCATATTACTTTTAAACATACTACTTCATATTCCTCTTAAACATACTACTTCATATTCCTTTTAAAAATACTACTTCGTATTCCTCTTAAACATACTACTTCATATTCCTCTTAAACATACTACTTCATATTCCTCTTAAATATACTACTTCATATTCCCCTTAAGTATACTACTTCATATTCCTCTTAAAAATACTACTTCATATTCCTCTTAAATATACTACTTCATATTCCTCTTAAATATACTACTTCATATTCCTCTTAAATATACTACTTCATATTCCTCTTAAATATAATACTTCATATACCTCTTAAATATAATACTTCATATTCCTCTTAAACATACTACTTCATATCCTCTTAAATATACTACTTCATATTCATCTTAAATATACTACTTCATATTCCTCTTAAATATACTACTTCATATTCCTCTTAAATATACTACTTCATATTCCTCTTAAATATAATACTTCATATTCCTCTTAAATATACTACTTCATAATGGTTTTAAACATACTACTTCATATTCCTCTTAAATATACTACTTCATATTCCTCTTAAATATACTACTTCATATTCCTCTTAAACATACTACTTCATTTTCCTCTTAAACATACTACTTCATATTCCTCTTAAATATACTACTTCATATTCCTCTTAAACATACTACTTCATATTCCTCTTAAACATACTACTTCATATTCCTCTTAAACATACTACTTCATATTATTTTTAAACATACTACTTCATATTCTTCTTAAACATACTACTTCATATTCCTCTTAAACAGGCAACTTCATATTCCTCTTAAACATACTACTTCATATTCCTCTTAAGCATACTACTTCATATTCATCTTAAACATACTACTTCATATTCCTCTTAAATATACTACTTCATATTCCTCTTAAACATACTACTTCATATTCCTCTTAAACATACTACTAAATATTTCTCTTAAACATACTACTTCATATTATTTTTAAACATACTACTTCATATTATTTTTAAACATACTACTTCATATTCCTCTTAAACATACTACTTCCTATTCCTCTTAAACATACTACTTCATATTCCTCTTAAACATACTACTTCATATTCCTCAAAAATATACTACATCATATTCCTTTTAAACATACTACTTCATATTCTTCTTAAATATACTACTTCATATTCCTCTTAAATATACTACTTCATATTCCTCCTAAACATACTACTTCATATTTCTCTTAAACATACTACTTCATATTCCTCTTAAACATACTACTTCATGTTCCTCTTAAACATACTACTTCATATTCCTCTTAAACATACTACTTCATATTCCTTTTAAACATACTACTTCATATTACTCTTAAACATACTACTTCTTATTCCTCTTAACCATACTACTTCATATTCCTCTTAAACATACTACTTCATATTCCTTTTAAATATACTACTTCATATTCCTCTTAAATATAATACTTCATATTCCTCTTAAATATACTACTTCATATTCCTCTTAAATATACTACTTCATATTCCTCATAAATATACTACTTCGTATTCCTCTTAAACATACTACTTCATATTCCTCTTAAACATACTACTTCATATTCCTTTCAAATATACTACTTCATATTCCTCTTAAATATAATACTTCATATTCCTCTTAAATATACTACTTCATATTCCTCTTAAATATACTACTTCATATTCCTCGTAAATATACTACTTCATATTCCTCTTAAATATACTACTTCATATTTCTCTTAAACATACTACTTCATATTACCCTTAAACATACAACTTCATATTACTCTTAAATATACTACTTCATATTACTTTTAAACATACTACTTCATATTCCTCTTAAATATACTACTTCATATTCCTCTTAAATATAATACTTCATATACCTCTTAAATATAATACTTCATATTCCTCTTAAACATACTACTTCATATCCTCTTAAATATACTACTTCATATTCATCTTAAATATACTACTTCATATTCCTCTTAAATATACTACTTCATATTCCTCTTAAATATACTACTTCATATTCCTCTTAAATATAATACTTCATATTCCTCTTAAACATACTACTTCATAATGGTTTTAAACATACTACTTCATATTCCTCTTAAATATACTACTTCATATTCCTCTTAAATATACTACTTCATATTCCTCTTAAACATACTACTTCATATTCCTCTTAAACATACTACTTCATATTCCTCTTAAATATACTACTTCATATTCCTCTTAAACATACTACTTCATATTCCTCTTAAACATACTACTTCATATTCCTCTTAAACATACTACTTCATATTATTTTTAAACATACTACTTCATATTCTTCTTAAACATACTACTTCATATTCCTCTTAAACAGGCAACTTCATATTCCTCTTAAACATACTACTTCATATTCCTCTTAAGCATACTACTTCATATTCATCTTAAACATACTACTTCATATTCCTCTTAAATATACTACTTCATATTCCTCTTAAACATACTACTTCATATTCCTCTTAAACATACTACTAAATATTTCTCTTAAACATACTACTTCATATTATTTTTAAACATACTACTTCATATTATTTTTAAACATACTACTTCATATTCCTCTTAAACATACTACTTCCTATTCCTCTTAAACATACTACTTCATATTCCTCTTAAACATACTACTTCATATTCCTCAAAAATATACTACATCATATTCCTTTTAAACATACTACTTCATATTCTTCTTAAATATACTACTTCATATTCCTCTTAAATATACTACTTCATATTCCTCCTAAACATACTACTTTATATTTCTCTTAAACATACTACTTCATATTCCTCTTAAACATACTACTTCATGTTCCTCTTAATTATACTACTTCATATTCCTCTTAAACATACTACTTCATATTCCTTTTAAACATACTACTTCATATTACTCTTAAACATACTACTTCTTATTCCTCTTAACCATACTACTTCATATTCCTCTTAAACATACTACTTCATATTCCTTTTAAATATACTACTTCATATTCCTCTTAAATATAATACTTCATATTCCTCTTAAATATACTACTTCATATTCCTCTTAAATATACTACTTCATATTCCTCGTAAATATACTACTTCATATTCCTCTTAAACATACTACTTCATATTCCTCTTAAACATACTACTTCATATTCCTTTTAAATATACTACTTCATATTCCTCTTAAATATAATACTTCATATTCCTCTTAAATATACTACTTCATATTCCTCTTAAATATACTACTTCATATTCCTCGTAAATATACTACTTCATATTCCTCTTAAATATACTACTTCATATTTCTCTTAAACATACTACTTCATATTACCCTTAAACATACAACTTCATATTACTCTTAAATATACTACTTCATATTACTTTTAAACATACTACTTCATATTCCTCTTAAACATACTACTTCATATTCCTTTTAAACATACTACTTCATATTCCTCTTAAACATACTACTTCATATTCCTCTTAAACATACTACTTCATATTCCTCTTAAATATACTACTTCATATTCCCCTTAAGTATACTACTTCATATTCCTCTTAAAAATACTACTTCATGTTCCTCTTAAATATACTAATTCATATTCCTCTTATACATGCTACTTCATATTCCTCTTAAACATACTACTTCATATTCCTCTTAAACATACTACTTCATATTCCTCTTACACATACTACTTCATATTCCTCTTAAAAATACTACTTCATATTCCTCTTAAATATACTTCTTCATATTCCTCTTAAATATACTACTTCATATTCCTCTTAAATATACTACTTCATATTCCTCTTAAATATACTACTTCATATATCTCTTAAATATACTACTTCATATTCCTCTTAAACATACTACTCCATATCCTCTTAAATATACTACTTCATATTCATCTTAAATATACTACTTCATATTCCTCTTAAATATACTACTTCATATTCCTCTTAAATATACTACTTCATATTCCTCTTAAATATACTACTTCATATTCCTCTTAAATATACTACTTCATATTACTCTTAAATATACTACTTCATAATGGTTTTAAACATACTACTTCATATTCCTCTTAAATATACTACTTCATATTCCTCTTAAATATACTACTTCATATACCTCTTAAACATACTGCTTCATATTCCTCTTAAACATACTACTTCATAATGGTTTTAAACATACTACTTCATATTCCTCTTAAATATACTACTTCATATTCCTCTTAAATATACTACTTCAAATTCCTTTTAAACATACTACTTCATATTACTCTTAAACATACTACTTCATATTCCTCTTAAACATACTACTTCATTTTCCTCTTAAACATACTACTTCATATTCCTCTTAAATATACTACTTCATATTCCTCTTAAATATAATACTTCATATTCCTCTTAAATATACTACTTCATATTCCTCTTAAATATACTACTTCACATTCCTCGTAAATATACTACTTCATATTCCTCTTAAATATACTACTTCATATTTCTCTTAAACATACTACTTCATATTTCCCTTAAACATACAACTTCATATTACTCTTAAATATACTACTTCATATTACTTTTAAACATACTACTTCATATTCCTCTTAAACATACTGCTTCATATTCCTTTTAAACATACTACTTCATATTCCTCTTAAACATACTACTTCATATTCCTCTTAAACATACTACTTCATATTCCTATTAAATATACTACTTCATATTCCCCTTAAGTATACTACTTCATATTCCTCTTAAAAATACTACTTCATATTCCTCTTAAATATACTAATTCATATTCCTCTTAAACATGCTACTTCATATTCCTCTTAAACATACTACTTCATATTCCTCTTAAACATACTACTTCATATTCCTCTTAAACATACTACTTCATATTCCTCTTAAACATACTACTTCATATTCCTCTTAAATATACTACTTCATATTCCTCTTAAATATACTACTTCATATTCCTCTTAAATATACTACTTCATATTCCTCTTAAATATACTACTTCATATACCTCTTAAATATACTACTTCATATTCCTCTTAAACATACTACTTCATATCCTCTTAAATATACTACTTCATATTCATCTTATATATACTACTTCATATTCCTCTTAAATATACTACTTCATATTCCTCTTAAATATACTACTTCATATTCCTCTTAAATATACTACTTCATATTCCTCTTAAATATACTACTTCATATTCCTCTTAAACATACTACTTCATAATGGTTTTAAACATACTACTTCATATTCCTCTTAAATATACTACTTCATATTCCTCTTAAATATACTACTTCATATTCCTCTTAAACATACTACTTCATATTCCTCTTAAACATACTACTTCATATTCCTCTTAAATATACTACTTCATATTCCTCTGAAACATACTACTTCATATTCCTCTTAAATATACTACTTCATATTCATCTTAAACATACTACTTCATATTATTTTTAAATATACTACTTCATATTCTTCTTAAACATACTACTTCATATTCCTCTTAAACAGACAACTTCATATTCCTCTTAAACATACTACTTCATATTCCTCTTAAGCATACTATTTCATATTCATCTTAGACATACTACTTCATATTCCTCTTAAATATACTACTGCATATTCCTCTTAAACATACTACTTCATGTTCCTCTTAAACATACTAATTCATATTCCTCTTAAACATACTACTTCATATTATTTTTAAACATACTACTTCATATTATTTTTAAACATACTACTTCATATTCCTCTTAAACATACTACTTCATATTCCTCTTAAACATACTACTTCATATTTCTCTTAAACATTCCTCAAAAATATTCTACATCATATTCCTCTTAAACATACTACTTCATATTCCTCTTAAACATACTACTTCATATTCCTCTTAATTATACTACTTCACATTCCTCTTAAACATACTACTTCATATTCCTCTTAAACATACTACTTCATATTCCTCTTAAACATACTACTTCATATTCCTCTTAAACATACTACTTCATATTCCTCTTAAATATACTACTTCATATTCCTCTTAAATATACTACTTCATATTCCTCTTAAATATACTACTTCATATTCCTCTTAAATATACTACTTCATATACCTCTTAAATATACTACTTCATATTCCTCTTAAACATACTACTTCATATCCTCTTAAATATACTACTTCATATTCATCTTATATATACTACTTCATATTCCTCTTAAATATACTACTTCATATTCCTCTTAAATATACTACTTCATATTCCTCTTAAATATACTACTTCATATTCCTCTTAAATATACTACTTCATATTCCTCTTAAACATACTACTTCATAATGGTTTTAAACATACTACTTCATATTCCTCTTAAATATACTACTTCATATTCCTCTTAAATATACTACTTCATATTCCTCTTAAACATACTACTTCATATTCCTCTTAAACATACTACTTCATATTCCTCTTAAATATACTACTTCATATTCCTCTGAAACATACTACTTCATATTCCTCTTAAATATACTACTTCATATTCATCTTAAACATACTACTTCATATTATTTTTAAATATACTACTTCATATTCTTCTTAAACATACTACTTCATATTCCTCTTAAACAGACAACTTCATATTCCTCTTAAACATACTACTTCATATTCCTCTTAAGCATACTATTTCATATTCATCTTAGACATACTACTTCATATTCCTCTTAAATATACTACTGCATATTCCTCTTAAACATACTACTTCATGTTCCTCTTAAACATACTAATTCATATTCCTCTTAAACATACTACTTCATATTATTTTTAAACATACTACTTCATATTATTTTTAAACATACTACTTCATATTCCTCTTAAACATACTACTTCATATTCCTCTTAAACATACTACTTCATATTTCTCTTAAACATTCCTCAAAAATATTCTACATCATATTCCTCTTAAACATACTACTTCATATTCCTCTTAAACATACTACTTCATATTCCTCTTAATTATACTACTTCACATTCCTCTTAAACATACTACTTCATATTCCTCTTAAACATACTACTTCATATTCCTCTTTAACATACTACTTCATATTCCTTTTAAACATACTTCTTCATATTACTCTTTAACATACTACTTCATATTCCTCTTAAACATACTACTTCATATTCCTCTTAAACATACTACTTCATATTCCGTTTAAATATACTACTTCATATTCCTTTTATATATACTACTTCATATTCCTCTTAAATATAATACTTCATATTCCTCTTAAATATACTACTTCATATTCCTCTTAAATATACTACTTCATATTCCTCGTAAATATACTACTTCATATTCCTCTTAAACATACTACTTCATATTCCCCTTAATTATACTACTTCATATTCCTTTTAAATATACTACTTCATATTATTCTTAAATATAATACTTCATATTCCTCTTAAACATACTACTTCATATTCCTCTTAAATATACTTCTTCATATTCCTCTTAAATATACTACTTCATATTCCTCTTAAATATACTACTTCATATTCCTCTTAAATATACTACTTCATATATCTCTTAAATATACTACTTCATATTCCTCTTAAACATACTACTCCATATCCTCTTAAATATACTACTTCATATTCATCTTAAATATACTACTTCATATTCCTCTTAAATATACTACTTCATATTCCTCTTAAATATACTACTTCATATTCCTCTTAAATATACTACTTCATATTCCTCTTAAACATACTGCTTCATATTCCTCTTAAACATACTACTTCATAATGGTTTTAAACATACTACTTCATATTCCTCTTAAATATACTACTTCATATTCCTCTTAAATATACTACTTCAAATTCCTTTTTAACATACTACTTCATATTACTCTTAAACATACTACTTCATATTCCTCTTAAACATACTACTTCATTTTCCTCTTAAACATACTACTTCATATTCCTCTTAAATATACTACTTCATATTCCTCTTAAATATAATACTTCATATTCCTCTTAAATATACTACTTCATATTCCTCTTAAATATACTACTTCACATTCCTCGTAAATATACTACTTCATATTCCTCTTAAACATACTACTTCATATTCCTCTTAAACATTCTACTTCATATTCCTTTTAAATATACTACTTCATATTCCTCTTAAATATAATATTTCATATTCCTCTTAAATATACTACTTCATATTCCTCTTAAATATACTACTTCATATTCCTCGTAAATATACTACTTCATATTCCTCTTAAATATACTACTTCATATTCCTCTTAAACATACTACTTCATTATGGTTTTAAACATACTACTTCATATTCCTCTTAAATATACTACTTCAAATTCCTTTTAAACATACTACTTCATATTCCTCTTAAACATACTACTTCATATTCCTCTTAAGCATACTACTTCATATTCATCTTAAACATACTACTTCATATTCCTCTTAAATATACTACTTCATATTCCTCTTAATAATACTACTTCATATTCCTCTTAAACATACTACTAAATATTTCTCTTAAACATACTACTTCATATTATTTTTAAACATACTACTTCATATTATTTTTAAACATACTACTTCATATTCCTCTTAAACATACTACTTCCTATTCCTCTTAAACATACTACTTCATATTCCTCTTAAACATACTACTTCATATTCCTCAAAAATATACTACATCATATTCCTTTTAAACATACTACTTCATATTCTTCTTAAATATACTACTTCATATTCCTCTTAAATATACTACTTCATATTCCTCCTAAACATACTACTTCATATTTCTCTTAAACATACTACTTCATATTCCTCTTAAACATACTACTTCATGTTCCTCTTAAACATACTACTTCATATTCCTCTTAAACATACTACTTCATATTCCTTTTAAACATACTACTTCATATTACTCTTAAACATACTACTTCTTATTCCTCTTAACCATACAACTTCATATTCCTCTTAAACATACTACTTCATATTCCTTTTAAATATACTACTTCATATTCCTCTTAAATATAATACTTCATATTCCTCTTAAATATACTACTTCATTTTCCTCTTAAATATACTACTTCATATTCCTCGTAAATATACTACTTCGTATTCCTCTTAAACATACTACTTCATATTCCTCTTAAACATACTACTTCATATTCCTTTTAAATATACTACTTCATATTCCTCTTAAATATAATACTTCATATTCCTCTTAAATATACTACTTCATATTCCTCTTAAATATACTACTTCATATTCCTCGTAAATATACTACTTCATATTCCTCTTAAATATACTACTTTATATTTCTCTTAAACATACTACTTCATATTACCCTTAAACATACAACTTCATATTACTCTTAAATATACTACTTCATATTACTTTTAAACATACTACTTCATATTCCTCTTAAATATACTACTTCATATTCCTCTTAAATATAATACTTCATATACCTCTTAAATATAATACTTCATATTCCTCTTAAACATACTACTTCATATCCTCTTAAATATACTACTTCATATTCATCTTAAATATACTACTTCATATTCCTCTTAAATATACTACTTCATATTCCTCTTAAATATACTACTTCATATTCCTCTTAAATATAATACTTCATATTCCTCTTAAACATACTACTTCATAATGGTTTTAAACATACTACTTCATATTCCTCTTAAATATACTACTTTATATTCCTCTTAAATATACTACTTCATATTCCTCTTAAACATACTACTTCATATTCCTCTTAAACATACTACTTCATATTCCTCTTAAATATACTACTTCATATTCCTCTTAAACATACTACTTCATATTCCTCTTAAACATACTACTTCATATTCCTCTTAAACATACTACTTCATATTATTTTTAAACATACTACTTCATATTCTTCTTAAACATACTACTTCATATTCCTCTTAAACAGGCAACTTCATATTCCTCTTAAACATACTACTTCATATTCCTCTTAAGCATACTACTTCATATTCATCTTAAACATACTACTTCATATTCCTCTTAAATATACTACTTCATATTCCTCTTAAACATACTACTTCATATTCCTCTTAAACATACTACTAAATATTTCTCTTAAACATACTACTTCATATTATTTTTAAACATACTACTTCATATTATTTTTAAACATACTACTTCATATTCCTCTTAAACATACTACTTCCTATTCCTCTTTAACATACTACTTCATATTCCTCTTAAACATACTACTTCATATTCCTCAAAAATATACTACATCATATTCCTTTTAAACATACTACTTCATATTCTTCTTAAATATACTACTTCATATTCCTCTTAAATATACTACTTCATATTCCTCCTAAACATACTACTTTATATTTCTCTTAAACATACTACTTCATATTCCTCTTAAACATACTACTTCATGTTCCTCTTAATTATACTACTTCATATTCCTCTTAAACATACTACTTCATATTCCTTTTAAACATACTACTTCATATTACTCTTAAGCATACTACTTCTTATTCCTCTTAACCATACTACTTCATATTCCTCTTAAACATACTACTTCATATTCCTTTTAAATATACTACTTCATATTCCTCTTAAATATAATACTTCATATTCCTCTTAAATATACTACTTCATATTCCTCTTAAATATACTACTTCATATTCCTCGTAAATATACTACTTCATATTCCTCTTAAACATACTACTTCATATTCCTCTTAAACATACTACTTCATATTCCTTTTTAATATACTACTTCATATTCCTCTTAAATATAATACTTCATATTCCTCTTAAATATACTACTTCATATTCCTCTTAAATATACTACTTCATATTCCTCGTAAATATACTACTTCATATTCCTCTTAAATATACTACTTCATATTTCTCTTAAACATACTACTTCATATTACCCTTAAACATACAACTTCATATTACTCTTAAATATACTACTTCATATTACTTTTAAACATACTACTTCATATTCCTCTTAAACATACTACTTCAGATTCCTTTTAAACATACTACTTCATATTCCTCTTAAACATACTACTTCATATTCTTCTTAAACATACTACTTCATATTCCTCTTAAATATACTACTTCATATTCCCCTTAAGTATACTACTTCATATTCCTCTTAAAAATACTACTTCATGTTCCTCTTAAATATACTAATTCATATTCCTCTTATACATGCTACTTCATATTCCTCTTAAACATACTACTTCATATTCCTCTTAAACATACTACTTCATATTCCTCTGACACATACTACTTCATATTCCTCTTAAACATACTACTTCATATTCCTCTTAAATATAATTCTTCATATTCCTCTTAAATATACTACTTCATATTCCTCTTAAATATACTACTTCATATTCCTCTTAAATATACTACTTCATATATCTCTTAAATATACTACTTCATATTCCTCTTAAACATACTACTCCATATCCTCTTAAATATACTACTTCATATTCATCTTAAATATACTACTTCATATTCCTCTTAAATATACTACTTCATATTCCTCTTAAATATACTACTTCATATTCCTCTTAAATATACTACTTCATATTCCTCTTAAATATACTACTTCATATTACTCTTAAATATACTACTTCATAATGGTTTTAAACATACTACTTCATATTCCTCTTAAATATACTACTTCATATTCCTCTTAAATATACTACTTCATATTCCTCTTAAACATACTGCTTCATATTCCTCTTAAACATACTACTTCATAATGGTTTTAAACATACTACTTCATATTCCTCTTAAATATACTACTTCATATTCCTCTTAAATATACTACTTCAAATTCCTTTTAAACATACTACTTCATATTACTCTTAAACATACTACTTCATATTCCTCTTAAACATACTACTTCATTTTCCTCTTAAACATACTACTTCATATTCCTCTTAAATATACTACTTCATATTCCTCTTAAATATAATACTTCATATTCCTCTTAAATATACTACTTCATATTCCTCTTAAATATACTACTTCACATTCCTCGTAAATATACTACTTCATATTCCTCTTAAATATACTACTTCATATTTCTCTGAAACATACTACTTCATATTTCCCTTAAACATACAACTTCATATTACTCTTAAATATACTACTTCATATTACTTTTAAACATACTACTTCATATTCCTCTTAAACATACTGCTTCATATTCCTTTTAAACATACTACTTCATATTCCTCTTAAACATACTACTTCATATTCCTCTTAAACATACTACCTCATATTCCTATTAAATATACTACTTCATATTCCCCTTAAGTATACTACTTCATATTCCTCTTAAAAATACTACTTCATATTCCTCTTAAATATACTGATTCATATTCTTCTTAAACATGCTACTTCATATTCCTCTTAAACATACTACTTCATATTCCTCTTAAACATACTACTTCATATTCCTCTTAAACATACTACTTCATATTCCTCTTAAACATACTACTTCATATTCCTCTTAAATATACTACTTCATATTCCTCTTAAATATACTACTTCATATTCCTCTTAAATATACTACTTCATATTCCTCTTAAATATACTACTTCATATACCTCTTAAATATACTACTTCATATTCCTCTTAAACATACTACTTCATATCCTCTTAAATATACTACTTCATATTCATCTTATATATACTACTTCATATTCCTCTTAAATATACTACTTCATATTCCTCTTAAATATACTACTTCATATTCCTCTTAAATATACTACTTCATATTCCTCTTAAATATACTACTTCATATTCCTCTTAAACATACTACTTCATAATGGTTTTAAACATACTACTTCATATTCCTCTTAAATATACTACTTCATATTCCTCTTAAATATACTACTTCATATTCCTCTTAAACATACTACTTCATATTCCTCTTAAACATACTACTTCATATTCCTCTTAAATATACTACTTCATATTCCTCTGAAACATACTACTTCATATTCCTCTTAAACATACTACTTCATATTCATCTTAAACATACTACTTCATATTATTTTTAAATATACTACTTCATATTCTTCTTAAACATACTACTTCATATTCCTCTTAAACAGACAACTTCATATTCCTCTTAAACATACTACTTCATATTCCTCTTAAGCATACTATTTCATATTCATCTTAGACATACTACTTCATATTCCTCTTAAATATACTACTGCATATTCCTCTTAAACATACTACTTCATGTTCCTCTTAAACATACTAATTCATATTCCTCTTAAACATACTACTTCATATTATTTTTAAACATACTACTTCATATTACTTTTAAACATACTACTTCATATTCCTCTTAAACATACTACTTCATATTCCTCTTAAACATACTACTTCATATTTCTCTTAAACATACTACTTCATATTCCTCAAAAATATACTACATCATATTCCTTTTAAACATACTACTTCATATTCCTCTTAAATATACTACTTTATATTCCTCTTAAATATACTACTTCATATTCCTCCTAAACATACTACTTCATATTTCTCTTAAACATACTACTACATATTCCTCTTATACTACTTCATGTTCCTCTTAAGCATACTACTTCATATTCCTCTTAAACATACTACTTCATATTCCTTTTAAACACACTACTTCATATTACTCTTAAACATACTACTTCATATTCCTCTTAACCATACTACTTCATATTCCTCTTAAACATACTACTTCATATTCCTTTTATATATACTACTTCATATTCCTCTTAAATATAATACTTCATATTCCTCTTAAATATACTACTTCATATTCCTCTTAAATATACTACTTCATATTCCTCGTAAATATACTACTTCATATTCCTCTTAAACATACTACTTCATATTTCCCTTAAACATACTACTTCATATTCCTTTTAAATATACTACTTCATATTATTCTTAAATATAATACTTCATATTCCTCTTAAACATACTACTTCATATTCCTCTTAAATATACTTCTTCATATTCCTCTTAAATATACTACTTCATATTCCTCTTAAATATACTACTTCATATTCCTCTTAAATATACTACTTCATATATCTCTTAAATATACTACTTCATATTCCTCTTAAACATACTACTCCATAACCTCTTAAATATACTACTTCATATTCATCTTAAATATACTACTTCATATTCCTCTTAAATATACTACTTCATATTCCTCTTAAATATACTACTTTATATTCCTCTTAAATATACTACTTCATATTCCTCTTAAATATACTACTTCATATTACTCTTAAATATACTACTTCATAATGGTTTTAAACATACTACTTCATATTCCTTTTAAATATACTACTTCATATTCCTCTTAAATATACTACTTCATATTCCTCTTAAACATACTGCTTCATATTCCTCTTAAACATACTACTTCATAATGGTTTTAAACATACTACTTCATATTCCTCTTAAATATACTACTTCATATTCCTCTTAAATATACTACTTCAAATTCCTTTTAAACATACTACTTCATATTACTCTTAAACATACTACTTCATATTCCTCTTAAACATACTACTTCATTTTCCTCTTAAACATACTACTTCATATTCCTCTTAAATATACTACTTCATATTCCTCTTAAATATAATACTTCATATTCCTCTTAAATATACTACTTCATATTCCTCTTAAATATACTACTTCACATTCCTCGTAAATATACTACTTCATATTCCTCTTAAATATACTACTTCATATTTCTCTTAAACATACTACTTCATATTTCCCTTAAACATACAACTTCATATTACTCTTAAATATACTACTTCATATTACTTTTAAACATACTACTTCATATTCCTCTTAAACATACTGCTTCATATTCCTTTTAAACATACTACTTCATATTACTCTTAAACATACTACTTCATATTCCTCTTAAACATACTACTTCATTTTCCTCTTAAACATACTACTTCATATTCCTCTTAAATATACTACTTCATATTCCTCTTAAATATACTACTTCATATTCCTCTTAAATATACTACTTCATATTCCTCGTAAATATACTACTTCATATTCCTCTTAAACATACTACTTCATATTCCCCTTAAACATACTACTTCATATTCCTTTTAAATATACTACTTCATATTATTCTTATATATAATACTTCATATTCCTCTTAAACATACTACTTCATATTCCTCTTAAATATACTTCTTCATATTCCTCTTAAATATACTACTTCATATTCCTCTTAAATATACTACTTCATATTCCTCTTAAATATACTACTTCATATATCTCTTAAATATACTACTTCATATTCCTCTTAAACATACTACTCCATATCCTCTTAAATATACTACTTCATATTCATCTTAAATATACTACTTCATATTCCTCTTAAATATACTACTTCATATTCCTCTTAAATATACTACTTCATATTCCTCTTAAATATACTACTTCATATTCCTCTTAAATATACTACTTCATATTACTCTTAAATATACTACTTCATAATGGTTTTAAACATACTACTTCATATTCCTCTTAAATATACTACTTCATATTCCTCTTAAATATACTACTTCATATTCCTCTTAAACATACTGCTTCATATTCCTCTTGAACATACTACTTCATAATGGTTTTAAACATACTACTTCATATTCCTCTTAAATATACTACTTCATATTCCTCTTAAATATACTACTTCAAATTCCTTTTAAACATACTACTTCATATTACTCTTAAACATACTACTTCATATTCCTCTTAAACTACTACTACTTCATTTTCCTCTTAAACATACTACTTCATATTCCTCTTAAATATACTACTTCATATTCCTCTTAAATATAATACTTCATATTCCTCTTAAATATACTACTTCATATTCCTCTTAAATATACTACTTCACATTCCTCGTAAATATACTACTTCATATTCCTCTTAAATATACTACTTCATATTTCTCTTAAACATTCTACTTTATATTTCCCTTAAACATACAACTTCATATTACTCTTAAATATACTACTTCATATTACTTTTAAACATACTACTTCATATTCCTCTTAAACATACTGCTTCATATTCCTTTTAAACATACTACTTCATATTCCTCTTTAACATACTACTTCATATTCCTCTTAAACATACTACTTCATATTCCTCTTAAATATACTACTTCATATTCCCCTAAAGTATACTACTTCATATTCCTCTTAAAAATACTACTTCATATTCCTCTTAAATATACTAATTCATATTCCTCTTAAACATGCTACTTCATATTCCTCTTAAACATACTACTTCATATTCCTCTTAAACATACTAGTTCATATTCCTCTTAAACATACTACTTCATATTCCTCTTAAACATACTACTTCATATTCCTCTTAAATATACTACTTCATATTCCTCTTAAATATACTATTTCATATTCCTCTTAAATATACTACTTCATATTCCTCTTAAATATACTACTTCATATACCTCTTAAATATACTACTTCATATTCCTCTTAAACATAATACTTCATATCCTCTTAAATATACTACTTCATATTCATCTTATATATACTACTTCATATTCCTCTTAAATATACTACTTCATATTCCTCTTAAATATACTACTTCATATTCCTCTTAAATATACTACTTCATATTCCTCTTAAATATACTACTTCATATTCCTCTTAAACATACTACTTCATAATGGTTTTAAACATACTACTTCATATTCCTCTTAAATATACTACTTCATATTCCTCTTAAATATACTACTTCATATTCCTCTTAAACATACTACTTCATATTCCTCTTAAACATACTACTTCATATTCCTCTTAAATATACTACTTCATATTCCTCTGAAACATACTACTTCATATTCCTCTTAAACATACTACTTCATATTCCTCTTAAACATACTACTTCATATTATTTTTAAACATACTACTTCATATTCTTCTTAAACATACTACTTCATATTCCTCTTAAACAGACAACTTCATATTCCTCTTAAACATACTACTTCATATTCCTCTTAAGCATACTACTTCATATTCATCTTAGACATACTACTTCATATTCCTCTTAAATATACTACTGCATATTCCTCTTAAATATACTACTTCATATTCCTCTTAAACATACTACTTCACATTCCTCGTAAATATACTACTTCATATTCCTCTTAAATATACTACTTCATATTTCTCTTAAACATACTACTTCATATTTCCCTTAAACATACAACTTCATATTACTCTTAAATATACTACTTCATATTACTTTTAAACATACTACTTCATATTCCTCTTAAACATACTGCTTCATATTCCTTTTAAACATACTACTTCATATTCCTCTTAAACATACTACTTCATATTCCTCTTAAACATACTACTTCATATTCCTCTTAAATATACTACTTCATATTCCCCTTAAGTATACTACTTCATATTCCTCTTAAAAATACTACTTCATATTCCTCTTAAATATACTAATTCATATTCCTCTTAAACATGCTACTTCATATTCCTCTTAAACATACTACTTCATATTCCTCTTAAACATACTAGTTCATATTCCTCTTAAACATACTACTTCATATTCCTCTAAAACATACTACTTCATATTCCTCTTAAATATACTACTTCATATTCCTCTTAAATATACTACTTCATATTCCTCTTAAATATACTACTTCATATTCCTCTTAAATATACTACTTCATATACCTCTTAAATATACTACTTCATATTCCTCTTAAACATAATACTTCATATCCTCTTAAATATACTACTTCATATTCATCTTATATATACTACTTCATATTCCTCTTAAATATACTACTTCATATTCCTCTTAAATATACTACTTCATATTCCTCTTAAATATACTACTTCATATTCCTCTTAAATATACTACTTCATATTCCTCTTAAACATACTACTTCATAATGGTTTTAAACATACTACTTCATATTCCTCTTAAATATACTACTTCATATTCCTCTTAAATATACTACTTCATATTCCTCTTAAACATACTACTTCATATTCTTCTTAAACATACTACTTCATATTCCTCTTAAATATACTACTTCATATTCCTCTGAAACATACTACTTCATATTCCTCTTAAACATACTACTTCATATTCCTCTTAAACATACTACTTCATATTATTTTTAAACATACTACTTCATATTCTTCTTAAACACACTACTTCATATTCCTCTCAAACAGACAACTTCATATTCCTCTTAAACATACTACTTCATATTCCTCTTAAGCATACTACTTCATATTCATCTTAGACATACTACTTCATATTCCTCTTAAATATACTACTGCATATTCCTCTTAAACATACTACTTCATGTTCCTCTTAAACATACTAATTCATATTCCTCTAAAACATACTACTTCATATTATTTTTAAACATACTACTTCATATTATTTTTAAACATACTACTTCATATTCCTCTTAAACATACTACTTCATATTCCTCTTAAACATACTACTTCATATTTCTCTTAAACATACTACTTCATATTCCTCTTAAATATACTACTTTATATTCCTCTTAATTATACTACTTCATATTCCTCCTAAACATACTACTTCATATTTCTCTTAAACATACTACTACATATTCCTCTTATACTACTTCATGTTCCTCTTAAACATACTACTTCATATTCCTCTTAAACATACTACTTCATATTCCTTTTAAACACACTACTTCATATTACTCTTAAACATACTACTTCATATTCCTCTTAACCATACTACTTCATATTCCTCTTAAACATACTACTTCATATTCCTTTTATATATACTACTTCATATTCCTCTTAAATATAATACTTCATATTCCTCTTAAATATACTACTTCATATTCCTCTTAAATATACTACTTCATATTCCTCGTAAATATACTACTTCATATTTCTCTTAAACATACTACTTCATATTCCCCTTAAACATACTACTTCATATTCCTTTTAAATATACTACTTCATATTATTCTTAAATATAATACTTCATATTCCTCTTAAATATACTACTTCATATTCCTCTTAAATATACTACTTCATATTTCTCTTAAACATACTACTTCATATTTCCCTTAAACATACAACTTCATATTACTCTTAAATGTACTACTTCATATTACTTTTAAACATACTACTTCATATTTCTCTTAAACGTACTACTTCATATTCCTTTTAAACATATTACTTCATATTCCTCTTAAACATACTACTTCATATTCCCCTTAAGTATACTACTTCATAATCCTCTTAAAAATACTACTTCATATTCCTCTTAAATATACTAATTCATATTCCTCTTAAACATGCTACTTCATATTCCTCTTAAACATACTACTTCATATTCCTCTTAAACATACTACTTCATATTCCTCTTAAACATACTACTTCATATTCCTCTTAAACATACTACTTCATATTCCTCTTAAATATACTACTTCAAATTCCTCTTAAATATACTACTTCATATTCCTCTTAAATATACTACTTCATATTCCTCTTAAATATACTATTTCATATACCTCTTAAATATACTACTTCATATTTCTCTTAAACATACTTCTTCATATCCTCTTAAATATACTACTTCATATTCCTCTTAAATATACTAATTCATATTCCTCTTAAACATGCTACTTCATATTCCTCTTAAACATACTACTTCATATTCCTCTTAAACATACTACTTCATATTCCTCTTAAACATACTACTTCATATTCCTCTTAAACATACTACTTCATATTCCTCTTAAATATACTACTTCAAATTCCTCTTAAATATACTACTTCATATTCCTCTTAAATATACTACTTCATATTCCTCTTAAATATACTATTTCATATACCTCTTAAATATACTACTTCATATTTCTCTTAAACATACTTCTTCATATCCTCTTAAATATACTACTTCATATTCATCTTAAATATACTACTTCATATTCCTCTTAAATATACTACTTCATATTCCTCTTATATATACTACTTCATATTCCTCTTAAATATACTAGTTCATATTCCTCTTAAACATACTACTTCATATTCCTCTTAAACATACTATTTCATATTCCTCCTAATATACTACTTTATATTCCTCTTAAATATACTACTTCATATTCCTCTTAAATATACTACTTCATATTCCTCTTAAATATACTACTTCATATTCCTTTAAATATACTACTTAATATTCCTCTTAAATATACTACTTCATATTCCTCTTAAACATACTACTTCATATTCCTCTTAAACATACTACTTCATATTTTTTTAAATATACTACTTCATATTCCTCTTAAACATATTACTTCGTATTCATCTTAAACGTACTACTTGATATTCCACTTAAACATATGATACTACTTCATATTCCTCTTAAACATACTACTTCATATTCCTCTTAAACATACTACTGCATATTACTCTTAAATATATAACTTCATATTCCTCTTAAACATAATACTTCATATTCCTCTTAAACATACTACTTCATAATCTTCTTAAATATACTACTTCATATTCCTCTTCAACATACTACTTCGTATTCCTCTTAAACATACTACTTCATATTCCACTTAAACATATGGTACTACTTCATATTCCTCTAAAACATACTACTGCATATTCCTCAAAAATATACTAATTCATATTCCTTTTAAACATACTATTTCATATTCCTCTAAAAAATACTACTTCATATTCCCCTTAAATATACTACTTCATATTCCTCCTAAACATACTACTTCATATTTCTCTTAAACATGCTACTTCATATTCCTCTTAAACATACTACTTCATATTCCTCTTAAACATACTAAGTCATATTCCTCTTAAACATACTACTTCATATTCCTTTTAAACATACTACTTCATATTTATCTTAAACATACTACTTCATATTCCTCTTAAACATACTACTTCATATTCCTCTTAAACATACTACTTCATATTCCGTTTAAATATACTACTTCATATTCCTCTTAAATATACTACTTCATATTCCTCTTAAACATACTACTTCATAGTTCTCTTAAACATACTACTTCATATTACTCTTAAATATACTACTTCATATTACTCTTAAACATACTACTTCATATTCCTCTTAAACATACTACTTCATATTCCTTTTAAACATACTACTTCATATTCCTCTTAACCATAATACTTCATATTCCTCTTAAACATACTACTTCATATTCCTCTTAAATATACTAATTCATATTCCCCTTAAATATACTACTTCACATTCCTCTTAAAAATACTACTTCATATTCCTCTTAAATATACTACTTCATATTCCTCTTAAACATACTACTTCATATTCCTCGTAAATATGCTACTTCATATACCTCTTAAACATTCAAATTCATATTCGTCTTAAACATAATACTTCATATTCCTCCTAATATACTACTTCATATTCCTTTTAAACATACTACTTCATATTCCTCCAAAATATACTACTTCATATTCCCCTTAAATATACTACGTCATATTCCTCCTAAACATACTACTTCATATTTCTCTTAAACATACTACTTCATATTCCTCTTAAACATACTACTTCATATTCCTCTTAAACATACTACTTCATATTCCTCTTAAACATACTACTTCATATTCCTTTTAAACATACTACTTCATATTACTCTTAAACATACTACTTCATATTCCTCTTAAACACAATACTTCATATTCCTCTTAAACATACTACTTCATATTCCGTTTAAATATACTACTTCATATTCGTCTTAAATATATAATTTCATATTCCTCTTAAATATACTACTTCATATTCCTCTTAAATAAACTACTCTTCATATTCCTCTTAAATATACTACTTCATATTCCTCTTAAATATACTACTTCATATTCCTCTTAAATATACTACTTCATATTCCTCTTAAACATACTACTTCATATTCCTCTTAAACATACTACTTTATATTCGTCTTAAAAATACTTCTTCATATTCCTCTTAAACATACTACCTATATTCCTCTAAAACATACTACTTCATATTCCTCTTAAACATACTACGTCATATTCCTCTTAAACATACTATTTCATATTCCTCCTAATATACTACTTTATATTCCTCTTAAATATACTACTTCATATTCCTCTTAAATATACTACTTCATATTCCTCTTAAATATACTACTTCATATTCCTTTAAATATACTACTTAATATTCCTCTTAAATATACTACTTCATATTCCTCTTAAACATACTACTTCATATTCCTCTTAAACATACTACTTCATATTTTTTTAAATATACTACTTCATATTCCTCTTAAACATATTACTTCGTATTCATCTTAAACATACTACTTCATATTCCACTTAAACATATAATACTACTTCATATTCCTCTTAAACATACTACTTCATATTCCTCTTAAACATACTACTTCATATTACTCTTAAATATATAACTTCATATTCCTCTTAAACATAATACTTCATATTCCTCTTAAACATACTACTTCATAATCTTCTTAAATATACTACTTCATATTCCTCTTCAACATACTACTTCGTATTCCTCTTAAACATACTACTTCATATTCCACTTAAACATATGATACTACTTCATATTCCTCTAAAACATACTACTGCATATTCCTCAAAAATATACTAATTCATATTCCTTTTAAACATACTATTTCATATTCCTCTAAAAAATACTACTTCATATTCCCCTTAAATATACTACTTCATATTCCTCCTAAACATACTACTTCATATTTCTCTTAAACATGCTACTTCATATTCCTCTTAAACATACTACTTCATATTCCTCTTAAACATACTAAGTCATATTCCTCTTAAACATACTACTTCATATTCCTTTTAAACATACTACTTCATATTTATCTTAAACATACTACTTCATATTCCTTTTAAACATACTACTTCATATTCCTCTTAAACATACTACTTCATATTCCGTTTAAATATACTACTTCATATTCCTCTTAAATATACTACTTCATATTCCTCTTAAACATACTACTTCATAGTTCTCTTAAACATACTACTTCATATTACTCTTAAATATACTACTTCATATTACTCTTAAACATACTACTTCATATTCCTCTTAAACATACTACTTCATATTCCTTTTAAACATACTACTTCATATTCCTCTTAACCATAATACTTCATATTCCTCTTAAACATACTACTTCATATTCCTCTTAAATATACTAATTCATATTCCCCTTAAATATACTACTTCACATTCCTCTTAAAAATACTACTTCATATTCCTCTTAAATATACTACTTCATATTCCTCTTAAACATACTACTTCATATTCCTCGTAAATATGCTACTTCATATACCTCTTAAACATTCAAATTCATATTCGTCTTAAACATAATACTTCATATTCCTCCTAATATACTACTTCATATTCCTTTTAAACATACTACTTCATATTCCTCCAAAATATACTACTTCATATTCCCCTTAAATATACTACGTCATATTCCTCCTAAACATACTACTTCATATTTCTCTTAAACATACTACTTCATATTCCTCTTAAACATACTACTTCATATTCCTCTTAAACATACTACTTCATATTCCTCTTAAACATACTACTTCATATTCCTTTTAAACATACTACTTCATATTACTCTTAAACATACTACTTCATATTCCTCTTAAACATAATACTTCATATTCCTCTTAAACATACTACTTCATATTCCGTTTAAATATACTACTTCATATTCGTCTTAAATATATAACTTCATATTCATCTTAAATATACTACTTCATATTCCTCTTAAATATACTACTCTTCATATTCCTCTTAAATATACTACTTCATATTCCTCTTAAATATACTACTTCATATTCCTTTTAAATATACTACTTCATATTCCTCTTAAACATACTACTTCATATTCCTCTTAAACATACTACTTTATATTCGTCTTAAAAATACTTCTTCATATTCCTCTTAAACATACTACCTATATTCCTCTTAAACATACTACTTCATATTCCTCTTAAACATACTACGTCATATTCCTCTTAAACATACTACTTCATACTCCTCTTAAACATACTACTTCATATTCCGTTTAAATATACTACTTCATATTCGTCTTAAATATATAACTTCATATTCCTCTTAAATATACTACTTCATATTCCTCTTAAATATACTACTCTTCATATTCCTCTTAAATATACTACTTCATATTCCTCTTAAATATACTACTTCATATTCCTCTTAAATATACTACTTCATATTCCTCTTAAGCATACTACTTCATATTCCTCTTTAACATACTACTTTATATTCGTCTTAAAAATACTACTTCATATTCCTCTTAAACATACTACTTCATATTCCTCTTAAACATACTACCTATATTCCTCTTAAACATACTACTTCATATTCCTCTTAAACATACTACGTCATATTCCTCTTAAACATACTACTTCATATTCGTCTTAAACATACTACTTCATATTCCTCTTAAACATACTACGTAATATTCCTCTTAAACATACTACTTCATATTCCTCTTAAATATACTACTTCATATTCCTCTTAAATATACTACTTCATATTCCTCTTAAATATACTACTTCATATTCCTCTTAAACATACTACTTCATATTCCTCTTAAACATACTACTTCATATTCCTCTTAAACATACTACTTCATATTCTTCTTAAACATACTAATTCATATTCCTCTTAAACATTCTACTGCATATTCCTCTTAAATATACTACTTCATATTCCTCTTTAACATACTACTTCATATTCCTCTTAAACATACTGCTTCATATTGCTCTTAAACATACTACTTCACATTCCTCGTAAATATACTACTTCATATTCCTCTTAAACATTCTACTTCATATTCCTCTTAAACATAATACTTCATATTCCTCTTAAACATACTACTTTATATTCCTCTTAAACATACTACTTCATAATCCTCTTAAACATACTACTTCATATTCCTCTTAAACATTATTCTTCATATTAATCTTAGACATACTACTTCATATTCCTCTTAAACATACTACTTCATATTCCTCTTAAACATACAACTTCATATTCCTCTTAAACATACTACTTCATATTCCTCTTAAATATACTACTTCATATTCCCCTTAAGTATACTACTTCATATTCCTCTTAAAAATACTACTTCATATTCCTCTTAAATATACTAATTCATATTCCTCTTATACATGCTACTTCATATTCCTCTAAAACATACTACTTCATATTCCTCTTAAACATACTACTTCATATTCCTCTTACACATACTACTTCATATTCCTCTTAAACATACTACTTCATATTCCTCTTAAATATACTTCTTCATATTCCTCTTAAATATACTACTTCATATTCCTCTTAAATATACTACTTCATATTCCTCTTAAATATACTACTTCATATATCTCTTAAATATACTACTTCATATTCCTCTTAAACATACTACTCCATATCCTCTTAAATATACTACTTCATATTCATCTTAAATATACTACTTCATATTCCTCTTAAATATACTACTTCATATTCCCCTTAAATATACTACTTTATATTCCTCTTAAATATACTACTTCATATTCCTCTTAAATATACTACTTCATATTACTCTTAAATATACTACTTCATAATGGTTTTAAACATACTACTTCATATTCCTCTTAAATATACTACTTCATATTCCTCTTAAATATACTACTTCATATTCCTCTTAAACATACTGCTTCATATTCCTCTTAAACATACTACTTCATAATGGTTTTAAACATACTACTTCATATTCCTCTTAAATATACTACTTCATATTCCTCTTAAATATACTACTTCAAATTCCTTTTAAACATACTACTTCATATTACTCTTAAACATACTACTTCATATTCCTCTTAAACATACTACTTCATTTTCCTCTAAAACATACTACTTCATATTCCTCTTAAATATACTACTTCATATTCCTCTTAAATATAATACTTCATATTCCTCTTAAATATACTACTTCATATTCCTCTTAAATATACTACTTCACATTCCTCGTAAATATACTACTTCATATTCCTGTTAAATATACTACTTCATATTTCTCTTAAACATACTACTTCATATTTCCCTTAAACATACAACTTCATATTACTCTTAAATATACTACTTCATATTACTTTTAAACATACTACTTCATATTCCTCTTAAACATACTGCTTCATATTCCTTTTAAACATACTACTTCATATTCCTCTTAAACATACTACTTCATATTCCTCTTAAACATACTACTTCATATTCCTCTTAAATATACTACTTCATATTCCCCTTAAGTATACTACTTCATATTCCTCTTAAAAATACTACTTCATATTCCTCTTAAATATGCTAATTCATATTCCTCTTAAACATGCTACTTCATATTCCTCTTAAACATACTACTTCATATTCCTCTTAAACATACTACTTCATATTCCTCTTAAACATACTACTTCATATTCCTCTTAAACATACTACTTCATATTCCTCTTAAATATACTACTTCATATTCCTCTTTAATATACTACTTCATATTCCTCTTAAATATACTACTTCATATTCCTCTTAAATATACTACTTCATATACCTCTTAAATATACTACTTCATATTCCTCTTAAACATACTACTTCATATCCTCTTAAATATACTACTTCATATTCATCTTATATATACTACTTCATATTCCTCTTAAATATACTACTTCATATTCCTCTTAAATATACTACTTCATATTCCTCTTAAATATACTACTTCATATTCCTCTTAAATATACTACTTCATATTCCTCTTAAACATACTACTTCATAATGGTTTTAAACATACTACTTCATATTCCTCTTAAATATACTACTTCATATTCCTCTTAAATATACTACTTCATATTCCTCTTAAACATACTACTTCATATTCCTCTTAAACATACTACTTCATATTCCTCTTAAATATACTACTTCATATTCCTCTGAAACATACTACTTCATATTCCTCTTAAACATACTACTTCATATTCCTCTTAAACATACTACTTCATATTATTTTTAAACATACTACTTCATATTCTTCTTAAACATACTTCTTCATATTCCTCTTAAACAGACAACTTCATATTTCTCTTAAACTTACTACTTCATATTCCTCTTAAGCATACTACTTCATATTCATCTTAGACATACTACTTCATATTCCTCTTAAATATACTACTGCATATTCCTCTTAAACATACTACTTCATGTTCCTCTTAAACATACTAATTCATATTCCTCTTAAACATACTACTTCATATTATTTTTAAACATACTACTTCATATTATTTTTAAACATACTACTTCATATTCCTCTTAAACATACTACTTCATATTCCTCTTAAACATACTACTTCATATTTCTCTTAAACATACTACTTCATATTCCTCAAAAATATACTACATCATATTCCTTTTAAACATACTACTTCATATTCCTCTTAAATATACTACTTTATATTCCTCTTAAATATACTACTTCATATTCCTCCTAAACATACTACTTCATATTTCTCTTAAACATACTACTACATATTCCTCTTATACTACTTCATGTTCCTCTTAAACATACTACTTCATATTCCTCTTAAACATACTACTTCATATTCCTTTTAAACACACTACTTCATATTACTCTTAAACATACTACTTCATATTCCTCTTAACCATACTACTTCATATTCCTCTTATACATACTACTTCATATTCCTTTTATATATACTACTTCATATTCCTCTTAAATATAATACTTCATATTCCTCTTAAATATACTACTTCTTATTCCTCTTAAATATACTACTTCATATTCCTCGTAAATATACTACTTCATATTCCTCTTAAACATACTACTTCATATTCCCCTTAAACATACTACTTCATATTCCTTTTAAATATACTACTTCATATTATTCTTAAATATAATACTTCATATTCCTCTTAAATATACTACTTCATATTCCTCTTAAATATACTACTTCATATTCCTCGTAAATATAATACTTCATATTCCTCTTAAATATACTACTTCATATTTCTCTTAAACATACTACTTCATATTTCCCTTAAACATACAACTTCATATTACTCTTAAATGTACTACTTCATATTACTTTTAAACATACTACTTCATATTTCTCTTAAACGTACTACTTCATATTCCTTTTAAACATACTACTTCATATTCCTCTTAAACATACTACTTCATATTCCCCTTAAGTATACTACTTCATATTCCTCTTAAAAATACTACTTCATATTCCTCTTAAATATACTAATTCATATTCCTCTTAAACCTGCTACTTCATATTCCTCTTAAACATACTACTTCATATTCCTCTTAAACATACTACTTCATATTCCTCTTAAACATACTACTTCATATTCCTCTTAAACATACTACTTCATATTCCTCTTAAATATACTACTTCATATTCCTCTTAAATATACTACTTCATATTCCTCTTAAATATACTACTTCATATTCCTCTTAAATATACTATTTCATATACCTCTTAAATAAACTACTTCATATTTCTCTTAAACATACTACTTCATAATGGTTTTAAACATACTACTTCATATTCCTCTTAAATATACTACTTCATATTCCTCTTAAATATACTACTTCATATTCCTCTTAAACATACTACTTCATATTCCTCTTAAGCATACTACTTCATATTCCTCTTAAACATACTACTTAATATTATTTTTAAACATACTACTTCATATTCTTCTTAAACATACTACTTCATTTTCCTCTTAAACAGACAACTTCATATTCATCTTAAACATACTACTTCATATTCCTCTTAAATATACTACTTCATATTCCTCTTAAACATACTACTTCATATTCCTCTTAAACATACTACTTCATATTCCTCTTAAACATACTACTTCATATTATTTTTAAACATACTACTTCATATTATTTTTAAACATACTTCTTCATATTCCTCTTAAATATACTAATTTATATTCCTCTTAAATATACTACTTCATATTCCTCTTAAATATACTACTTCATATTCCTCTTATATATACTACTTCATATTCCTCTTAAATATACTAGTTCATATTCCTCTTAAACATACTACTTCATATTCCTCTTAAACATACTATTTCATATTCCTCCTAATATACTACTTTATATTCCTCTTAAATATACTACTTCATATTCCTCTTAAATATACTACTTCATATTCCTCTTAAATATAGTACTTCATATTCCTTTAAATATACTACTTAATATTCCTCTTAAATATACTACTTCATATTCCTCTTAAACATAATACTTCATATTCCTCTTAAACATACTACTTCATATTTTTTTAAATATACTACTTCATATTCCTCTTAAACATATTACTTCGTATTCATCTTAAACATACTACTTCATATTCCACTTAAACATATGATACTACTTCATATTCCTCTTAAACATACTACTTCATATTCCTCTTAAACATACTACTTCATATTACTCTTAAATATACTACTTCATATTCCTCTTAAATATACTACTTCATATTCCTCTTAAACATACTACTTCATATTCCTCTTAAGCATACTACTTCATATTCCTCTTAAACATACTACTTAATATTATTTTTAAACACACTACTTCATATTCTTCTTAAACATACTACTTCATTTTCCTCTTAAACAGACAACTTCATATTCATCTTAAACATACTACTTCATATTCCTCTTAAATATACTACTTCATATTCCTCTTAAACATACTACTTCATATTCCTCTTAAACATACTACTTCATATTCCTCTTAAACATACTACTTCATATTATTTTTAAACATACTACTTCATATTATTTTTAAACATACTTCTTCATATTCCTCTTAAATATACTAATTTATATTCCTCTTAAATATACTACTTCATATTCCTCTTAAATATACTACTTCATATTCCTCTTATATATACTACTTCATATTCCTCTTAAATATACTAGTTCATATTCCTCTTAAACATACTACTTCATATTCCTCTTAAACATACTATTTCATATTCCTCCTAATATACTACTTTATATTCCTCTTAAATATACTACTTCATATTCCTCTTAAATATACTACTTCATATTCCTCTTAAATATAGTACTTCATATTCCTTTAAATATACTACTTAATATTCCTCTTAAATATACTACTTCATATTCCTCTTAAACATACTACTTCATATTCCTCTTAAACATACTACTTCATATTTTTTTAAATATACTACTTCATATTCCTCTTAAACATATTACTTCGTATTCATCTTAAACATACTACTTCATATTCCACTTAAACATATGATACTACTTCATATTCCTCTTAAACATACTACTTCATATTCCTCTTAAACATACTACTTCATATTACTCTTAAATATATAACTTCATATTCCTCTTAAACATAATACTTCATATTCCTCTTAAACATACTACTCCATAATCTTCTTAAATATACTACTTCATATTCCTCTTCAACATACTACTTCGTTTTCCTCTTAAACATACTACTTCATATTCCACTTAAACATATGATACTACTTCATATTCCTCTAAAACATACTACTGCATATTCCTCAAAAATATACTAATTCATATTCCTTTTAAACATACTATTTCATATTCCTCTAAAAAATACTACTTCATATTCCCCTTAAATATACTACTTCATATTCCTCCTAAACATACTACTTCATATTTCTCTTAAACATGCTACTTCATATTCCTCTTAAACATACTACTTCATATTCCTCTTAAACATACTACGTCATATTCCTCTTAAACATACTACTTCATATTCCTTTTAAACATACTATTTCATATTTATCTTAAACATACTACTTCATATTCCTCTTAAACATACTACTTCATATTCCTCTTAAACATACTACTTCATATTCCGTTTAAATATACTACTTCATATTCCTCTTAAATATACTACTTCATATTCCTCTTAAACATACTACTTCATTGTTCTCTTAAACATACTACTTCATATTACTCTTAAATATACTACTTCATATTACTCTTAAACATACTACTTCATATTCCTCTTAAACATACTACTTCATATTCCTTTTAAACATACTACTTCATATTCCTCTTAACCATAATACTTCATGTTCCTCTTAAACATACTACTTCATATTCCTCTTAAATATACTAATTCATATTCCCCTTAAATATACTACTTCACATTCCTCTTAAAAATACTACTTCATATTCCTCTTAAATATACTACTTCATATTCCTCTTAAACATACTACTTCATATTCCTCGTAAATATGCTACTTCATATTCCTCTTAAACATTCAAATTCATATTCGTCTTAAACATAATACTTCATATTCCTCCTAATATACTACTTCATATTCCTTTTAAACATACTACTTCATATTCCTCCAAAATATACTACTTCATATTCCCCTTAAATATACTACGTCATATTCCTCCTAAACATACTACTTCATATTTCTCTTAAACATACTACTTCATATTCCTCTTAAACATACTACTTCATATGCCTCTTAAACATACTACTTCATATTCCTCTTAAACATACTACTTCATATTCCTTTTAAACATACTATTTCATATTACTCTTAAACATACTACTTCATATTCCTCTTAAACATAATACTTCATATTCCTCTTAAACATACTACTTCATATTCCGTTTAAATATACTACTTCATATTCGTCTTAAATATATAACTTCATATTCCTCTTAAATATACTACTTCATATTCCTCTTAAATATACTACTCTTCATATTCCTCTTAAATATACTACTTCATATTCCTCTTAAATATACTACTTCATATTCCTCTTAAATATACTACTTCATATTCCTCTTAAACATACTACTTCATATTCCTCTTAAACATACTACTTTATATTCGTCTTAAAAATACTTCTTCATATTCCTCTTAAACATACTACCTATATTCCTCTTAAACATACTACTTCATATTCCTCTTAAACATACTACGTCATATTCCTCTTAAACATACTACTTCATACTCCTCTTAAACATACTACTTCATATTCCGTTTAAATATACTACTTCATATTCGTCTTAAATATATAACTTCATATTCCTCTTAAATATACTACTTCATATTCCTCTTAAATATACTACTCTTCATATTCCTCTTAAATATACTACTTCATATTCCTCTTAAATATACTACTTCATATTCCTCTTAAATATACTACTTCATATTCCTCTTAAACATACTACTTCATATTCCTCTTAAACATACTACTTTATATTCGTCTTAAAAATACTACTTCATATTCCTCTTAAACATACTACTTCATATTCCTCTTAAACATACTACCTTTATTCCTCTTAAACATACTACTTCATATTCCTCTTAAACATACTACGTCATATTCCTCTTAAACATACTACTTCATATTCGTCTTAAACATACTACTTCATATTCCTCTTAAACATACTACGTCATGTTCCTCTAAAACATACTACTTCATATTCCTCTTAAATATACTACTTCATATTCCTCTTAAATATACTACTTCATATTCCTCTTAAATATACTACTTCATATTCCTCTTAAACATACTACTTCATATTCCTCTTAAACATACTACTTCATATTCCTCTTAAACATACTACTTCATATTCTTCTTAAACATACTAATTCTTATTCCTCTTAAACATTCTACTGCATATTCCTCTTAAATATACTACTTCATATTCCTCTTTAACATACTACTTCATATTCCTCTTAAACATACTGCTTCATATTGCTCTTAAACATACTACTTCACATTCCTCGTAAATATACTACTTCATATTCCTCTTAAACATTCTACTTCATCTTCCTCTTAAATATAATACTTCATATTCCTCTTAAACATACTACTTTATATTCCTCTTAAACATACTACTTCATAATCCTCTTAAACATACTACTTCATATTCCTCTTAAACATTATTCTTCATATTAATCTTAGACATACTACTTCATATTCCTCTTAAACATACTACTTCATATGCCTCTTAAACAAACTACTTCATATTCCTCTTAAACATAATACTTCATATTCCTCTTAAACATACTACTTCATATTCCTCTTAAACATACTACTTCATATTCCTCTTAAACATACTACTTCATATTCCTCTTAAACATACTACTTCATATTCCTCTTAAACATACTACTTCATATTCCTCTTAAACATATTACTTCATATTCCTCTTAAACATACTACTGCATATTCCTCAAAAATATACTACTTCATATTCCTCTTAAATATACTACTTCATATTCCTCTTAAATATACTACTAAATATTCCTCTTAAATATACTACTTCATATTCCTCCTAAACATACTACATCATATTTCTCTTAAACATACTACTTCATATTCCCCTTTAACATACTAATTCATATTCCTTTTAAATATACTTCTTCATATTCTTCTTAAATATAATACTTCATATTCCTCTTAAATATACTACTTCATATTCCTCTTAAATATACTACTTCATATTCCTCGTAAATATAATACTTCATATTCCTCTTAAATATACTACTTCATATTTCTCTTAAACATACTACTTCATATTTCCCTTAAACATACAACTTCATATTACTCTTAAATATACTACTTTATATTACTTTTAAACATACTACTTCATATTTCTCTAAAACGTACTACTTCATATTCCTCTTAAACATACTACTTCATATTCCTCTTAAACATACTACTTCATATTCCTCTTAAAAATACTACTTCATATTCCCCTTAAGTATACTACTTCATATTCCTCTTAAACATACTACCTATATTCCTCTTAAACATACTACTTCATATTCCTCTTAAACATACTACGTCATATTCCTCTTAAACATACTACTTCATATTCCTCTTAAACATACTACTTCATATTCCGTTTAAATATACTATTTCATATTCGTCTTAAATATATAACTTCATATTCCTCTTAAATATGCTACTTCATATTCCTCTTAAATATACTACTCTTCATATTCCTCTTAAATATACTACTTCATATTCCTCTTAAATATACTACTTCATATTCCTCTTAAATATACTACTTCATATTCCTCTTAAACATACTACTTCATATTCCTTTTAAACATGCTACTTTATATTCGTCTTAAAAATACTACTTCATATTCCTCTTAAACATACTACTTCATATTCCTCTTAAACATACTACCTATATTCCTCTTAAACATACTACTTCATATTCCTCTTAAACATACTACGTCATATTCCTCTTAAACATACTACTTCATATTCGTCTTAAACATACTACTTCATATTCCTCTTAAACATACTATATCATATTCCTCTTAAACATACTACTTCATATTCCTTTTAAACATACTACTGCATATTCCTCAAAAATATACTACTTCATATTCCTTTTAAACATACTACTTCATATTCCTCTAAAATATACTACTTCATATTCCCTTTAAATATACTACTTCATATTCCTCCTAAACATACTACTTCATATTTCTCTTAAACATATTACTTGATAGTCCTCTTAAACATACTACTTCATATTCCTCTTTAACATACTACTTCATATTCCTTTTAAACATACTTCTTCATATTACTGTTAAACATACTACTTCATATTCCTCTTAAACATACTACTTCATATTCCCCTTAAACATACTACTTCATATTTCGTTTAAATATACTACTTCATATTCCTCTTAAATATACTACTTCATATTCCTCTTTAACATACTACTTCATAGTTCTCTTAAACATACTACTTCATATTACTCTTAAATATACTACTTCATATTACTCTTAAACATACTACTTCATATTCCTCTTAAAAATACTACTTTATATTCCTTTTAAATATACTACTTCATATTCCTCTTAAACATACTACTTCATATTCCTCTTAAACATACTACTTCATATTCTTCTTAAACATACTAATTCATATTCCTCTTAAACATTATACTGCATATTCCTCTTAAATATACTACTTCATATTCCTCTTTAACATACTACTTCATAGTCCTCTTAAACATACTGCTTCATATTGCTCTTAAACATACTACTTCACATTCCTCGTAAATATAATACTTCATGTTCCTCTTAAACATTCTACTTCATATTCCTCTTAAACATAATACTTCATATTCCTCTTAAACATACTACTTTATATTCCTCTTAAACATACTACTTCATAATCCTCTTAAACATACTACTTTATATTCGTCTTAAACATACTACTTCATATTCCTCTTAAACATACTATATCATATTCCTCTTAAACATACTACTTCATATTCCTTTTAAACATACTACTGCATATTCCTCAAAAATATACTACTTCATATTCCTTTTAAACATACTACTTCATATTCCTCTTTAACATACTACTTCATAGTCCTCTTAAACATACTGCTTCATATTGCTCTTAAACATACTACTTCACATTCCTCGTAAATATACTACTTCATGTTCCTCTTAAACATTCTACTTCATATTCCTCTTAAACATAATACTTCATATTCCTCTTAAATATACTACTTCATATTCCTCTTAAATATACTACTTCATATTCCTCTTAAATATACTACTTCATATTCCTCTTAAACATACTACTTCATATTCCTTTTAAACATGCTACTTTATATTCGTCTTAAAAATACTACTTCATATTCCTCTTAAACATACTACTTCATATTCCTCTTAAACATACTACCTATATTCCTCTTAAACATACTACTTCATATTCCT
This sequence comes from Atherix ibis, assembly GCA_958298945.1. Taxonomy (NCBI): domain Eukaryota; kingdom Metazoa; phylum Arthropoda; class Insecta; order Diptera; family Athericidae; genus Atherix; species Atherix ibis. Next base: position 1,482,282 of record CATQJD010000111.1, read on the forward strand.
CTTAAACATACTACGTCATATTCCTCTTAAACATGCTACTTCATATTTGTCTTAAACATACTACTTCATATTCCTCTTAAACATACTATATCATATTCCTCTTAAACATACTACTTCATATTCCTTTTAAACATACTACTGCATATTCCTCAAAAATATACTACTTCATATTCCTTTTAAACATACTACTTCATATTCCTCTAAAATATACTACTTCATATTCCCTTTAAATATACTACTTCATATTCCTCCTAAACATACTACTTCATATTTCTCTTAAACATATTACTTGATAGTCCTCTTAAACATACTACTTCATATTCCTCTTTAACATACTACTTCATATTCCTTTTAAACATACTTCTTCATATTACTCTTAAACATACTACTTCATATTCCTCTTAAACATACTACTTCATATTCCCCTTAAACATACTACTTCATATTTCGTTTAAATATACTACTTCATATTCCTCTTAAATATACTACTTCATATTCCTCTTTAACATACTACTTCATAGTTCTCTTAAACATACTACTTCATATTACTCTTAAATATACTACTTCATATTACTCTTAAACATACTACTTCATATTCCTCTTAAAAATACTACTTTATATTCCTCTTAAATATACTACTTCATATTCCTCTTAAACATACTACTTCATATTCCTCTTAAACATACTACTTCATATTCTTCTTAAACATACTAATTCATATTCCTCTTAAACATTATACTGCATATTCCTCTTAAATATACTACTTCATATTCCTCTTTAACATACTACTTCATAGTCCTCTTAAACATACTGCTTCATATTGCTCTTAAACATACTACTTCACATTCCTCGTAAATATACTACTTCATGTTCCTCTTAAACATTCTACTTCATATTCCTCTTAAACATAATACTTCATATTCCTCTTAAACATACTACTTTATATTCCTCTTAAACATACTACTTCATAATCCTCTTAAACATACTACTTTATATTCCTCTTAAATATTATTCTTCATATTAATCTTAGACATACTACTTCATATTCCTCTTAAACATACTACTTCATATGCCTCTTAAACAAACTACTTCATATTCCTCTTAAATATAATACTTCATATTCCTCTTAAACATACTACTTCATATTCCTCTTAAACATACTACTTCATATTCCTCTTAAACATACTACTTCATATTCGTCTTAAACATACTACTTCATATTCCTCTTAAACATACTACTTCATATTCCTCTTAAACATATTACTTCATATTCCTCTTAAACATACTACTGCATATTCCTCAAAAATATACTACTTCATATTCCTCTTAAATATACTATTTCATATTCCTCTTAAATATACTACTGAATATTCCTCTTAAATATACTACTTCATATTCCTCCTAAACATACTACATCATATTTCTCTTAAACATACTACTTCATATTCCCCTTAAACATACTACTTCATATTCCTTTTAAATATACTACTTCATATTCTTCTTAAATATAATACTTCATATTCCTCTTAAATATACTACTTCATATTCCTCTTAAATATACTACTTCATATTCCTCGTAAATATAATACTTCATATTCCTCTTAAATATACTACTTCATATTGTTCTTAAACATACTACTTCATATTTCCCTTAAACATACAACTTCATATTACTCTTAAATATACTACTTCATATTACTTTTAAACCTACTACTTCATATTTCTCTTAAACGTACTACTTCATATTCCTTTTAAACATACTACTTCATATTCCTCCTAAACATACTACTTCATATTCCTCTTAAACATACTACTTCATATTCCTCTTAAAAATACTACTTCATATTCCCCTTAAGTATACTACTTCATATTCCTCTTAAACAAACTACTTCATATTCCTCTTAAATATAATACTTCATATTCCTCTTAAACATACTACTTCATATTCCTCTTAAACATACTACTTCATATTCCTCTTAAACATACTACTTCATATTCGTCTTAAACATACTACTTCATATTCCTCTTAAACATACTACTTCATATTCCTCTTAAACATACTACTTCATATTCCTCTTAAACATACTACTGCATATTCCTCAAAAATATACTACTTCATATTCCTCTTAAATATACTACTTCATATTCCTCTTAAATATACTACTGAATATTCCTCTTAAATATACTACTTCATATTCCTCCTAAACATACTACATCATATTTCTCTTAAACATACTACTTCATATTCCCCTTAAACATACTACTTCATATTCCTTTTAAATATACTACTTCATATTCTTCTTAAATATAATACTTCATATTCCTCTTAAATATACTACTTCATATTCCTCTTAAATATACTACTTCATATTCCTCGTAAATATAATACTTCATATTCCTCTTAAATATACTACTTCATATTTTTCTTAAACATACTACTTCATATTTCCCTTAAACAAACAACTTCATATTACTCTTAAATATACTACTTCATATTACTTTTAAACCTACTACTTCATAGTTCTCTTAAACATACTACTTCATATTACTCTTAAATATACTACTTCATATTACTCTTAAACATACTACTTCATATTCCTCTTAAAAATACTACTTTATATTCCTCTTAAATATACTACTTCATATTCCTCTTAAACATACTACTTCATATTCCTCTTAAACATACTACTTCATATTCTTCTTAAACATACTAATTCATATTCCTCTTAAACATTATACTGCATATTCCTCTTAAATATACTACTTCATATTCCTCTTTAACATACTACTTCATAGTCCTCTTAAACATACTGCTTCATATTGCTCTTAAACATACTACTTCACATTCCTCGTAAATAAACTACTTCATGTTCCTCTTAAACATTCTACTTCATATTCCTCTTAAACATAATACTTCATATTCCTCTTAAACATACTACTTTATATTCCTCTTAAACATACTACTTCATAATCCTCTTAAACATACTACTTTATATTCCTCTTAAATATTATTCTTCATATTAATCTTAGACATACTACTTCATATTCCTCTTAAACATACTACTTCATATGCCTCTTAAACAAACTACTTCATATTCCTCTTAAATATAATACTTCATATTCCTCTTAAACATACTACTTCATATTCCTCTTAAACATACTACTTCATATTCCTCTTAAACATACTACTTCATATTCGTCTTAAACATACTACTTCATATTCCTCTTAAACATACTACTTCATATTCCTCTTAAACATATTACTTCATATTCCTCTTAAACATACTACTGCATATTCCTCAAAAATATACTACTTCATATTCCTCTTAAATATACTACTTCATATTCCTCTTAAATATACTACTGAATATTCCTCTAAAATATACTACTTCATATTCCTCCTAAACATACTACATCATATTTCTCTTAAACATACTACTTCATATTCCCCTTAAACATACTACTTCATATTCCTTTTAAATATACTACTTCATATTCTTCTTAAATATAATACTTCATATTCCTCTTAAATATACTACTTCATATTCCTCTTAAATATACTACTTCATATTCCTCGTAAATATAATACTTCATATTCCTCTTAAATATACTACTTCATATTTTTCTTAAACATACTACTTCATATTTCCCTTAAACATACAACTTCATATTACTCTTAAATATACTACTTCATATTACTTTTAAACCTACTACTTCATATTTCTCTTAAACGTACTACTTCATATTCCTTTTAAACATACTACTTCATATTCCTCCTAAACATACTACTTCATATTCCTCTTAAACATACTACTTCATATTCCTCTTAAAAATACTACTTCATATTCCCCTTAAGTATACTACTTCATATTCCTCTTAAACAAACTACTTCATATTCCTCTTAAATATAATACTTCATATTCCTCTTAAACATACTACTTCATATTCCTCTTAAACATACTACTTCATATTCCTCTTAAACATACTACTTCATATTCGTCTTAAACATACTACTTCATATTCCTCTTAAACATACTACTTCATATTCCTCTTAAACATACTACTTCATATTCCTCTTAAACATACTACTGCATATTCCTCAAAAATATACTACTTCATATTCCTCTTAAATATACTACTTCATATTCCTCTTAAATATACTACTGAATATTCCTCTTAAATATACTACTTCATATTCCTCCTAAACATACTACATCATATTTCTCTTTAACATACTACTTCATATTCCCCTTAAACATACTACTTCATATTCCTTTTAAATATACTACTTCATATTCTTCTTAAATATAATACTTCATATTCCTCTTAATAATACTACTTCATATTCCTCTTAAATATACTACTTCATATTCCTAGTAAATATAATACTTCATATTCCCCTTAAATATACTACTTCATATTTTTCTTAAACATACTACTTCATATTTCCCTTAAACATACAACTTCATATTACTCTTAAATATACTACTTCATATTACTTTTAAACCTACTACTTCATATTTCTCTTAAACGTACTACTTCATATTCCTTTTAAACATACTACTTCATATTCCTCCTAAACATACTACTTCATATTCCTCTTAAACATACTACTTCATATTCCTCTTAAAAATACTACTTCATATTCCCCTTAAGTATACTACTTCATATTGCTCTTAAAAATACTACTTCATATTCCTCTTAAATATACTAATTAATATTCCTCTTAAACATGCTACTTCATATTCCTCTTAAACATACTACTTCATATTCCTCTTAAACATACTACTTCATATTCCTCTTAAACATACTACTTCATATTCCTCTTAAACATACTACTTCATATTCCTCTTAAATATACTACTTCATATTCCTCTTAAATATACTACTTCATATTCCTCTTAAATATTCTACTTCATATTCCTCTTAAATATACTACTTCATATACCTCTTAAATATACTACTTCATATTTCTCTTAAACATACTACTTCATATCCTCTTAAATATACTACTTCATATTCATCTTAAATATACTACTTCATATTCCTCTTAAATATACTACTTCATATTCCTCTTAAATATACTACTTCATATTCCTCTTAAATATACTACTTCATATTCCTCTTAAATATACTACTTCATATTCCTCTTAAACATACTACTTCATAATGGTTTTAAACATATTACTTCATGTTCCTCTTAAATATACTACTTCATATTCCTCTTAAATATACTACTTCATATTCCTCTTAAACATACTACTTCATATTCCTCTTAAACATACTACTTCATATTCCTCTTAAATATACTACTTCATATTCCTCTTAAACATACTACTTCATATTCCTCTTAAGCATACTACTTCATATTCCTCTTAAACATACTACTTCATATTATTTTTAAACATACTACTTCATATTCTTCTTGAACATACTACTTCATTTTCCTCTTAAACAGACAACTTCATATTCATCTTAAACATACTACTTCATATTCCTCTTAAATATACTACTTCATATTCCTCTTAAACTTACTACTTCATATTCCTCTTAAACATACTACTTCATATTCCTCTTAAACATTCTACTTCATATTATTTTTAAACATACTACTTCATATTATTTTTAAACATACTACTTCATATTCCTCTTAAACATACTACTTCATATTCCTCTTAAACATACTACTTCATATTCCTCTTAAAAATACTACTTCATATTCCTCGAAAATATACTACATCATATTCCTTTTAAACATACTACTTCATATTCCTCTTAAATATACTACTTCATATTTCGCTTAAATATACTACATCATATTCCTCCTAAACATACTACTTCATATTTCTTTTAAACATACTACTTCATATTCCTCTTAAACATACTACTTCATATTACTTTTAAACATACTACTTCATATTCCTCTTAAACATACTACTTCATATTCCTTTTAAACATACTACTTCATATTCCTCTTAAACAAACTACTTCATATTCCTCTTAAACATACCACTTCATATTCCTCTTAAATATACTACTTCATATTCCCCTTAAATATACTACTTCATATTCCTCTTAAAAATACTACTTCATATTCCTCTTGAATATACTAATTCATATTCCTCTTAAACATGCTACTTCATATTCCTCTTAAACATACCACTTCATATTCCTCTTAAACATACTACTTCATATTCCTCTTAAACTTACTACTTCATATTCCTCTTAAACATACTACTTCATATTCCTCTTAAATATACTACTTCATATTCCTCTTAAATATACTACTTCATATTCCTCTTAAATATACTACTTCATATTCCGCTTAAATATACTACTTCATATTCCTCTTAAACATAATATTTCATATTCCTCTTAAACATACTACTTCATAATGGTTTTAAACATACTTCTTCATATTCCTCTTAAATATACTACTTTATATTCCTCTTAAATATACTACTACATATTCCTCTTAAATATACTTCTTCATATTCCTCTTAAATATACTACTTCATATTCCTCCTAAATATACAACTTCATATTCCTCTTAAACATACTACTTCGTATTCCTCTTAAACATACTACTTCATATTCCACTTAAACATACTACTTCATATTCCTCTTAAACATACTACTTCATATTCCTCTTAAACATACTACTTCATATTCCTCTTAAATATACTACTTCATATTCCTCTTAAATATTCTACTTTATTTTCCTCTTAAATATACTACTCTTCATATTCCTCTTAAATATATTACTTCATATTCCTCTTAAACATACTACTTCATATTCCTCTTAAACATACTACTTCATATTCCTCTTAAATATACTACTTCATATTCCTCTTAAATAAACTACTTCATTTTTCTCTTAAATATACTATTTCATATTCCTCTTAAATATACTACTTCATATTCCTCTTAAATATACTACTTCATATTCCTCTTAAATATACTACTTCATATTCCTCTTAAATATACTACTTCATATTCCTCTTATATATACTACTTCATATTCCTCTTAAATATACTAGTTCATATTCCTCTTAAACATACTACATCATATTCCTCTTAAACATACTATTTCATATTCCTCCTAATATACTACTTTATATTCCTCTTAAATATACTACTTCATATTCCTCTTAAATATACTACTTCATATTCCTCTTAAATATACTACTTCATATTCCTTTAAATATACTACTTAATATTCCTCTTAAATATACTACTTCATATTCATCTTAAACATACTACTTCATATTCCTCTTAAACATACTACTTCATATTCTTCTTAAATATACTACTTCATATTCCTCTTAAACATATTACTTCGTATTCATCTTAAACATACTACTTCATATTCCACTTAAACATATGATACTACTTCATATTCCTCTTAAACATACTACTTCATATTCCTCTTAAACATACTACTTCATATTACTCTTAAATATATAACTTCATATTCCTCTTAAACATACTTCTTCATATTCCTCTTAAACATACTACTTCATAATATTCTTAAATATACTACTTCATATTCCTCTTCAACATACTACTTCGTATTCCTCTTAAACATACTACTTCATATTCCACTTAAACATATGATACTACTTCATATTCCTCTAAAACATACTACTGCATATTACTCAAAAATATACTACTTCATATTACTTTTAAACATACTATTTCATATTCCTCTAAAAAATACTACTTCATATTCCCCTTAAATATACTACTTCATATTCCTCCTAAACATACTACTTCATATTTCTCTTAAACATGCTACTTCATATTCCTCTTAAACATACTACTTCATATTCCTCTTAAACATACTACGTCATATTCCTCTTAAACATACTACTTCATATTCCTTTTAAACATACTACTTCATATTTCTCTTAAACATACTACTTCATATTCCTCTTAAACATACTACTTCATATTCCTCTTAAACATACTACTTCATATTCCGTTTAAATATACTACTTCATATTCCTCTTAAATATACTACTTCATATTCCTCTTAAACATACTACTTCATAGTTCTCTTAAACATACTACTTCATAATACTCTTAAACATACTAATTCATATTCCTCTTAAACATACTACTTCATATTCCTTTTAAACATACTACTTCATATTCCTTTTAAACATACTACTTCATATTCCTCTTAACCATAATACTTCATATTCCTCTTAAACATACTACTTCATATTCCTCTTAAATATACTAATTCATATTCCCCTTAAATATACTACTTCACATTCCTCTTAAAAATACTACTGCATATTCCTCGTAAATATACTACTTCATATTCCTCTTAAACATACTACTTCATATTCCTCGTAAATATGCTACTTCATATTCCTCTTAAACATTCAAATTCATATTCGTCTTAAACATAATACTTCATATTCCTCCTAATATACTACTTCATATTCCTTTTAAACATACTACTTCATATTCCTCCAAAATATACTACTTCATATTCCCCTTAAATATACTACGTCATATTCCTCCTAAACATACTACTTCATATTTCTCTTAAACATACTACTTCATATTCCTCTTAAACATATTACTTCATATTCCTCTTAAATATACTACTTCATATTCCTCTTAAACATACTACTTCATATTCCTTTTAAACATACTACTTCATATTACTCTTAAACATACTACTTCATATTCCTCTTAAACATACTACTTCATATTCCTCTTAAACATACTACTTCATATTCCGTTTAAATATACTACTTCATATTCCTCTTAAATATATAACTTCATAATCCTCTTAAATATACTACTTCATATTCCTCTTAAATATACTACTCTTCATATTCCTCTTAAACATACTACTTTATATTCGTCTTAAAAATACTACTTCATATTCCTCTTAAACATACTACCTATATTCCTCTTAAACATACTACTTCATATTCCTCTTAAACATACTACGTCATATTCCTCTTAAACATACTACTTCATATTCCTCTTAAACATACTACTTCATATTCCGTTTAAATATACTACTTCATATTCGTCTTAAATATATAACTTCATATTCTTCTTAAATATACTACTTCATATTCCTCTTAAATATACTACTCTTCATATTCCTCTTAAATATACTACTTCATATTCCTCTTAAATATACTACTTCATATTCCTCTTAAATATACTACTTCATATTCCTCTTAAACATACTACTTCATATTACTCTTAAACATACTACTTTATATTCGTCTTAAAAATACTACTTCATATTCCTCTTAAACATACTACTTCATATTCCTCTTAAACATACTACCTATATTTCTCTTAAACATACTACTTCATATTCCTCTTAAACATACTATGTCATATTCCTCTTAAACCTTCTACTTCATATTCCTCTTAAACATACAACTTCATATTCCTCTTAAACATACTACTTCATATTCCTCTTAAACATACTACTTCATATTCCCCTTAAATATACTACTTCACATTCCTCTTAAAAATACTACTTCATATTCCTCTTAAATATACTACTTCATATTCCTCTTAAACATACTACTTCATATTCCTCGTAAATATGCTACTTCATATTCCTCTTAAACATTCAAATTCATATTCGTCTTAAACATAATACTTCATATTTCTCCTAATATACTACTTCATATTCCTTTTAAACATACTACTTCATATTCCTCCAAAATATACTACTTCATATTCCCCTTAAATATACTACGTCATATTCCTCCTAAACATACTACTTCATATTTCTCTTAAACATACTACTTCATATTCCTCTTAAACATACTACTTCATATTCCTCTTAAACATACTACTTCATATTCCTCTTAAACATACTACTTCATATTCCTTTTAAACATACCACTTCATATTACTCTTAAACATACTACTTCATATTCCTCTTAAACATACTACTTCATATTCCTCTTAAACATACTACTTCATATTCCGTTTAAATATACTACTTCATATTCCTCTTAAATATATAACTTCATATTCCTCTTAAATATACTACTTCATATTCCTCTTAAATATACTACTCTTCATATTCCTCTAAAATATTCTACTTCATATTCCTCTTAAATATACTACTTCATATTCCTCTTAAATATACTACTTCATATTCCTCTTAAACATACAACTTCATATTCCTCTTAAACATACTACTTTATATTCGTCTTAAAAATACTACTTCATATTCCTCTTAAACATACTACCTATATTCCTCTTAAACATACTACTTCATATTCCTCTTAAACATACTACGTCATATTCCTCTTAAACATACTACTTCATATTCCTCTTAAACATACTACTTCATATTCCGTTTAAATATACTACTTCATATTCGTCTTAAATATATAACTTCATATTCCTCTTAAATATACTACTTCATATTCCTCTTAAATATACTACTCTTCATATTCCTCTTAAATATACTACTTCATATTAGTCTTAAATATACTACTTCATATTCCTCTTAAATATACTACTTCATATTCCTCTTAAACATACTACTTCATATTCCTCTTAAACATACTACTTTATATTCGTCTTAAAAATACTACTTCATATTCCTCTTAAACATACTACTTCATATTCCTCTTAAACATACTACCTATATTCCTCTTAAACATACAACTTCATATTCCTCTTAAACATACTACGTCATATTCCTCTTAAACATACTACTTCATATTCCTCTTAAACATACAACTTCATATTCCTCTTAAACATACTACTTCATATTCCTCTTAAACATACTACTTCATATTCCTCTTAATTATACTACTTCACATTCCTCTTAAACATACTACTTCATATTCCTCTTAAACATACTACTTCATATTCCTCTTTAACATACTACTTCATATTCCTTTTAAACATACTTCTTCATATTACTCTTTAACATACTACTTCATATTCCTCTTAAACATACTACTTCATATTCCTCTTAAACATACTACTTCATATTCCGTTTAAATATACTACTTCATATTCCTCTTAAATATACTACTTCATATTCCTCTTAAACATACTACTTCATAGTTCTCTTAAACATACTACTTCATATTACTCTTAAATATACTACTTCATATTGCTCTTAAACATACTACTTCATATTCCTCTTAAACATACTACTTCATATTCCTCTTTAATATACTAATTCATATTCCCCTTAAATATACTACTTCACATTCCTCTTAAAAATACTACTTTATATTCCTCTTAAATATACTACTTCATATTCCTCTTAAACATACTACTTCATATTCCTCTTAAACATACCACTTCATATTCTTCTTAAACATACTAATTCATATTCCTCTTAAACATTCTACTGCATATTCCTCTTAAATATACTACTTCATATTCCTCTTTAAGATACTACTTCATATTCCTCTTAAACATACTGCTTCACATTGCTCTTAAACATACTACTTCACATTCCTCGTAAATATACTACTTCATATTTCTCTTAAACATTCTACTTCATATTCCTCTTAAACATAATACTTCATATTCCTCTTAAACATACTACTTTGTATTCCTCTTAAACATACAACTTCATAATCTTCTTAAACATACTACTTCATATTCCTCTTAAACATTATTCTTCATATTAATCTTAGACATACTACTTCATATTCCTCTTAAACATACTACTTCATATGCCTCTTAAACCAACTACTTCATATTCCTCTTAAACATAATACTTCATATTCCTCTTAAACATACTGCTTCATATTCCTCTTAAACATACTACTTCATATTCCTCTTAAACATACTACTTCATATTCCTCTTAAACATACTACTTCATATTCCTCTTAAACATACTACTTCGTATTCCCCTTAAACATACTACTTCATATTCCTCTTAAACATACTACTGCATATTCCTCAAAAATATACTACTTCATATTCCTCTTAAATATACTACTTCATATTCCTCTTAAATATACTGCTAAATATTCCTCTTAAATAAACTACTTCATATTCCTCCTAAACATACTACATCATATTTCTCTTAAACATACTACTTCATATTCCTCTTAAACATACTACTTCATAGCCCTCTTAAACATACTACTTCATATTCCTTTTAAACATACTACTTCATATTACTCTTAAACATACTACTTCATATTCCTCTTAAACATACTACTTCATATTCCTCTTAAACATACTACTTCATATTCCTTTTAAACATACTACTTCATATCCTCTTAAATATAATAGTTCATATTTTCTTAAATATACTACTTTATATTCCTCTTGAATACACTACTTCATATTCCTCGTAAATATACTACTTCATATTCCTCTTAAACATACTACTTCATATTTCTCTTAAACATACTACATCATATTCCTCTTCAACATACAACTTCATATTCCTCTTAAACATACTACTTCATATTCCTCTTAAACATACTACTTCATATTCCTTTTAAACATACTACTTCATATTCCTCTTAAACATACTACTTCATATTCCTCTTAAACATACTATTTCATATTCCTCTTGCACATACTACCTCATATTCCTCTCAAATATACTTCTTCATATTCTTCTTAAATATAATACTTCATATTCCTCTTAAATATACTACTTCATATTCTTCGTAAATATATTACTTCATATTCCTCTTAAATATGCTACTTCCTATTCCTCTTAAACATACTACTTCATATTCCTCTTAAACATACTACGAGTACTTCATATTATTCTTAAATATACTACTTCATATTACTCTTAAACATACTACTTCATATTCCTCTTAAACATACTACTTTATATTCCTCTTAAACATACTACTTCATATTCCTCTTAAACATACTACTTCATATTCCTCTTAAACATACTACTTCATATTCGTCTTAAATATACTACTTCATATTCCTCTTAAATATACTACTTCATATTCCTCTTAAATATACTACTTCATGTTCCTCTTAAATATACTACTTCATATTCCTCTTAAATATACTACTTCATATTCCTCTTAAACATACTACTTCATATTCCTCTTAAACATACTACTTCATATTCCTCTTAAACATACTACTTCATATTCCACTTAAACATACTACTTCATATTCGTCTTAAATATACTACTTCATATTCCTCTTAAATATACTACTTCATATTCCTCTTAAATATACTACTTCATATTCCTCTTAAATATACTACTTCATATTCCTCTTAAATATACTACTTCATATTCCTCTTAAACATACTACTTCATATTCCTCTTAAACATTCTACTTCATATTCCTCTTAAACATACTACTTCATATTCCTCTTAAACATACTACTTCATATTCGTCTTAAATATACTACTTCATATTCCTCTTAAATATACTACTTCATATTCCTCTTAAACATACTACTTCATATTCCTCTTAAACATACTACTTCATATTCCTCTTAAATATACTACTTCATATTCCTCTTAAATATACTACTTCATATTCCTCTTAAATATACTACTTCATATTTCTCTTAAACATACTACTTCATATTCCTCTTAAACATACTACTTCATATTCCTCTTAAACATACTACTTCATATTCCTCTTATACATACTACTTCATACTCCTCTTAAACATACTACTTCATTTTCGTCTTAAACATTCTACTTCATATTCCTTTTAAACATACTACTTCATATTACTCTTAAACATACTATTTCATATTCCTCTTAAACATTCTACTTCATATTCCTCTTAAATATACTACTTTATATTCATCTTAAATATACTACTTCATATTTCTCTTAAATATACTACTTCATATTCCTCTTAAACATACTACTTCATATTCCTCTTAAACATTCTACTTCATATTCCTTTTAAACATACTACTTCATATTACTCTTAAACATACTACTTCATATTCCTCTTAAACATTCTACTTCATATTCCTTTTAAACATACTACTTCATATTACTCTTAAACATACTACTTCATATTCCTCTTAACCATACTACTTCATATTCGTCTTAAATATACTACTTCATATTCCTCTTAAATATACTACTTCATATTCCTCTTAAATATACTACTTCATATTCCTCAGAATATACTACTTCATATTCTTATTAAATATTCTACTTCATATTCCTCTTAAATATACTACTTCATATTCCTCTTAAACATACTACTTCATATTCCTCTTAAATATACTACTTCATATTCCTCTTAAACAAACTACTTCTTATTCCTCTTAAATATACTACTTCATATTCCACTTAAACATATGATACTACTTCATATTCCTCTTAAACATACTACTTCATATTCCTCTTAAACATACTACTTCATATTCCTTTTAAATATACTACTTCATATTCCTCTTAAATATACTACTTCATATTCCTCTTAAATATACTACTCTTCATATTCCTCTTAAATATACTACTTCATATTCCTCTTAAATATACTACTTCATATTCCTCTTAAATATACTACTTCATATTCCTCTTAAACATACTACTTCATATTCCTCTTAAACATACTACTTCATATTCCTCTTAAACATACTACTTCATATTCCTCTTAAACATACTACTTCATATTCCTCTTAAATATACTACTTCATATTCATCTTAAATATACTACTTCATATTCCTTTTAAATATACTACTTCATATTCCTCTTAAATATACTACTTCATATTCCTCTTAAACATACTACTTCATATTCCTCTTAAACATACTACTTCATATTCCTCTTAAACATACTACTTCATATTCCTCTTAAACATACTACTTCATATTCGTCTTAAATATACTACTTCATATTCCTCTTAAATATACTACTTCATATTCCTCTTAAACATACTACTTCATATTCCTCTTAAATATACTACTTCATATTCCTCTTAAATATACTTCTTCATATTCCTCTTAAACATACTACTTCATATTCCTCTTAAATATACTACTTCATATTCCTCCTAATATACTACTTCACATATATTCTTATTAAATATTCTGTTTGATATTCCTCTTAAATATACTAGTTCATATTCCTCTTAAACATACTACTTCATATTCCTCTTAAATATACTACTTCATATTTCTCTTAAATATACTACCTCATATTCCTCTTAAACATACTACTTCATATTCCTCTTAAACATACTACTTCATATTCCTCTTAAATATACTACTTCATATTCCTCTTAAACATACTACTTCTTATTCCTCTTAAACATACTACTTCATATTCCACCTAAACATATGATACTACTTCATATTCAACATACTACTTCATATTTCTCTTAAACATACTATTTCATATTCCTCTTAAATATACTACTTCATATTACTCTTAAATATACTACTCTTCATATTCCTCTTAAATATACTACTTCATATTCCTCTTAAATATACTACTTCATATTCCTCTTAAATATCCTACTTCATATTCCTCTTAAACATACTACTTCATATTCCTCTTAAACATACTACTTCATATTCCTCTTAAACATACTACTTCATATTCCTCTTAAACATTCTACTTCATATTCCTCTTAAATATACTACTTTATATTCATCTTAAATATACTACTTAATATTTCTCTTAAATGTACTACTTCATATTCCTCTTAAATATACTACTTCATATTCCTCTTAAATATGCTACTTCATATTCCTCTTAAACACACTACTTCATATTCCTCTTAAACATACTACTTCATAATCCTCTTAAACTTACTACTTCATATTCCTCTTAAACATACTACTTCATATTCCTCTTAAATATGCTACTTCATATTCCTCTTAAACACACTACTTCATATTCCTCTTAAACATACTACTTCATATTCCTCTTAAACATACTACTTCATATTCCTCTTAAACATACTACTTTATATTCCTCTTAAACATACTACTTCATATTCCTCTTAAACATACTACTTCATATTCCTCTTAAACATACTACTTCATATTCCTCTTAAACATACTACTTCATATTCCTCTGAAACACACTACTTCATATTCCTCTTAAACATACTGCTTCATATTCCTCTTAAATATACTACTTCATATTCCTCTCAAATATAATTCTTCATATTCTTCTTAAATATAATACTTCATATTCCTCTTAAATATACTACTTCATATTCCTCGTAAATATACTACTTCATATTCCTCTTAAATATGCTACTTCATATTCCTCTTAAACATACTACTTCATATTCCTCTTAAACATACTACTTCATATTCCTCTTAAACATACTACTTCATATTCCTCTTAAACATACTACTTCATATTCGTCTTAAATATACTACTTCATATTCCTCTTAAATATACTACTTCATATTCCTCTTAAATATACTACTTCATATTCCTCTTAAATATACTACTTCATATTCCTCTTAAACATACTACTTCATATTCCTCTTAAATATACTACTTCATATTCCTCCTAATATACTACTTCATATTCCTCTTAAATATTCTACTTCATATTCCTCTTAAATATACTACTTCATATTCATCTTAAATATACTACTTCATATTCCTCTTAAATATACTACTTCATTATTCTCTTAAATATACTACTTCATATTACTCTTAAACATACTACTTCATATTCCTCTTAAACAAACTACTTCATATTCCTCTTAAACATACTACTTCATATTCCTCTTAAACATACTACTTCATATTCCTCTTAAACATACTACTTCATATTCGTCTTAAATATACTACTTCATATTCCTCTTAAATATACTACTTCATATTCCTCTTAAATATACTACTTCATATTCCTCTTAAACATACTACTTCATATTCCTCTTAGACATACTACTTCATATTCCTCTTAAATATACTACTTCATATTCCTCCTAATATACTACTTCATATTCCTCTTAAATATTCTACTTCATATTCCTCTTAAATATACTACTTCATATTCATCTTAAACATACTACTTCATATTCCTCTTAAATATACTACTTCATATTTCTCTTAAATATACTACCTTATATTCCTCTTAAACATACTACTTCATATTCCTCTTAAACATACTACTTCATATTCCTCTTAAATATACTACTTCATATTCCTCTTAAACATACTACTTCTTATTCCTCTTAAATATACTACTTCATATTCCTCTTAAATATACTACTTCATATTCCTCTTAAATATACTACTTCATATTCCTCTTAAACATACTACTTCATATTCCTCTTAAACATACTACTTCATATTCCTCTTAAACATACTACTTCATATTCCTCTTAAACATACTACTTCATATTCTTCTTAAATATACTACTTCATATTCATCTTAAATATACTACTTCATATTCCTCTTAAATATACTACTTCCTATTCCTCTTAAATATACTACTCCATATTCCTCTTAAATATACTACTTCATATTCCTCTTAAACACACTACTTCATATTCCTCTTAAACATACTACTTCATATTCCTCTTAAACATGCTACTTCATATTCCTCTTAAACATTCTACTTCATATTCCTTTTAAACATACTACTTCATATTACTCTTAAATATACTACTTCAT
Source organism: Atherix ibis (assembly GCA_958298945.1). Lineage (NCBI taxonomy): Eukaryota > Metazoa > Arthropoda > Insecta > Diptera > Athericidae > Atherix > Atherix ibis. The sequence goes on from CATQJD010000111.1 coordinate 1,499,874, forward strand.
ATTCCTCTTAAACATACTACTTCATATTCGTCTTAAACATTCTACTTCATATTCCTTTTAAACATACTACTTCATATTACTCTTAAACATACTACTTCATATTCCTCTTAAACATTCTACTTCATATTCCTCTTAAATATACTACTTTATATTCATCTTAAATATACTACTTCATATTTCTCTTAAATATACTACTTCATATTCCTCTTAAACATACTACTTCATATTTCTCTTAAACATTCTACTTCATATTCCTTTTGAACATACTACTTCATATTACTCTTAAACATGCTACTTCATATTCCTCTTAAACATTCTACTTCATATGCCTTTTAAACATACTACTTCATATTACTCTTAAACATACTACTTCATATTCCTCTTAACCATACTACTTCATATTCGTCTTAAATATACTACTTCATATTCCTCTTAAATATACTACTTCATATTCCTCTTAAATAAACTACTTCATATTCCTCCTAATATACTACTTCATATTCTTATTAAATATTCTACTTCATATTCCTCTTAATTATACTACTTCATATTCCTCTTAAACATACTACTTCATATTCCTCTTAAATATACTACTTCATATTTCTCTTAAACATACTACTTCTTATTCCTCTTAAACATACTACTTCATATCCCTCTTAAACATACTACTTCATATTCCTCTTAAATATACTACTTCATATTCCTCTTAAATATACTACTCTTCATATTCATCTTAAATATACTACTTCATATTCCTCTTAAATATACTACTTCATATTCCTCTTAAATATACTACTTCATATTCCTCTTAAATATACTACTTCATATTCCTCTTAAATATACTACTTCATATTCCTCTTAAACATACTACTTCATATTCCTCTTAAATATACTACTTCATATTCCTCCTAATATACTACTTCATATTCCTCTTAAATATACTACTTCATATTTCTCTTAAATATACTACCTCATATTCCTCTTAAACATACTACTTCATATTCCTCTTAAACATACTACTTCATATTCCTCTTAAATATACTACTTCATATTCCTCTTAAACATACTACTTCTTATTCCTCTTAAACATACTACTTCATATTCCACTTAAACGTATGATACTACTTCAAATTCCTCTTAAACATACTACTTCATATTCCTCTTAAACATACTATTTCATATTCCTCTTAAATATACTACTTCATATTCCTCTTAAATATACTACTTCATATTCCTCTTAAATATACTACTCTTCATATTCCTCTTAAATATACTACTTCATATTCCTCTTAAATATACTACTTCATATTCCTCTTAAATATCCTACTTCATATTTCTCTTAATCATACTACTTCATATTTCTCTTAAGTATACTACTTCATATTCCTCTTAAATATACTACTTCATATTCCTCTTAAATATTCTACTTCATATTCCTCTTAAACACACTACTTCATATTCCTCTTAAACATACTACTTCATATTCCTCTTAAACATACTACTTCATATTCCTCTTAAACAAACTACTTCATATTCCTCTTAAACATACTACTTCATATTCCTCTTAAACATACTACTTCATATTCCTCTTAAACATACTACTTCATATTCGTCTTAAATATACTACTTCATATTCCTCTTAAATATACTACTTCATATTCCTCTTAAATATACTACTTCATATTCCTCTTAAATATACTACTTCATATTCCTCTTAAATATACTACTTCATATTCCTCTTAAACATACTACTTCATATTCCTCTTAAATATACTACTTCATATTCCTCCTAATATACTACTTCATATTCCTCTTAAATATACTACTTCATATTTCTCTTAAATATACTACCTCATATTCCTCTTAAACATACTACTTCATATTCCTCTTAAACATACTACTTCATATTCCTCTTAAATATACTACTTCATATTCCTCTTAAACATACTACTTCTTATTCCTCTTAAACATACTACTTCATATTCCACTTAAACGTATGATACTACTTCAAATTCCTCTTAAACATACTACTTCATATTCCTCTTAAACATACTATTTCATATTCCTCTTAAATATACTACTTCATATTTCTCTTAAATATACTACTTCATATTCCTCTTAAACATACTAGTTCATATTCCTCTTAAACATACTACTTCATATTCCTCTTAAACATTCTACTTCATATTCCTCTTAAATATACTACTTTATATTCATCTTAAATATACTACTTCATATTTCTCTTAAGTATACTACTTCATATTCCTCTTAAATATACTACTTCATATTCCTCTTAAATATGCTACTTCATATTCCTCTTAAACACACTACTTCATATTCCTCTTAAACATACTACTTCATATTCCTCTTAAACATACTACTTCATATTCCTCTTAAACAAACTACTTCATATTCCTCTGAAACACACTACTTCATATTCCTCTTAAACATACTACTTCATATTCCTCTTAAACATACTACTTTATATTCCTCTTAAACATACTACTTCATATTCCTCTTAAACATACTACTTCATATTCCTCTTAAACATACTACTTCATATTCCTCTTAAACATACTACTTCATATTCCTCTGAAACACACTACTTCATATTCCTCTTAAACATACTACTTCATATTCCTCTTAAATATACTACTTCATATTCCTCTTTAACATACTTCTTCATATTCTTCTTAAATATAATACTTCATATTCCTCTTAAATATACTACTTCATATTCCTCGTAAATAAACTACTTCATATTCCTCTTAAATATGCTACTTCATATTCCTCTTAAATATACTACTTCATATTCCTCTTAAACATACTACGAGTACTTCATATTACTCTTAAATATACTACTTCATATTACTCTTAAACATACTACTTCATATTCCTCTTAAACATACTACTTCATATTCCTCTTAAACATACTACTTCATATTCCTCTTAAACATACTACTTCATATTCCTCTTAAACATACTACTACATATTCCTCTTAAATATACTACTTCATATTCCTCTTAAATATACTACTTCATATTCATCTTAAACATACTACTTCATATTCCTCCTAAATATACTACTTCATATTTCTCTTAAATATACTACCTCATATTCCTCTTAAACATACTACTTCATATTCCTCTTAAACATACTACTTCATATTCCTCTTAAATATACTACTTCATATTCCTCTTAAACATACTACTTCTTATTCCTCTTAAACATACTACTTCATATTCCACTTAAACATATGATACTATTTCATATTCCTCTTAAATATACTACTTCATATTCCTCGTAAATATACTACTTCATATTCCTCTTAAATATGCTACTTCATATTCATCTTAAACATACTACTTCATATTCCTCTTAAACATACTACGAGTACTTCATATTACTCTTAAATATACTACTTCATATTACTCTTAAACATACTACTTCATATTCCTCTTAAACATACTACTTCATATTCCTCTTAAACATACTAATTCATATTCCTCTTAAACATACTACTTCATATTCCTCTTAAACATACTACTTCATATTCGTCTTAAATATACTATTTCATATTCCTCTTAAATATACTACTTCATATTCCTCTTTAACATACTACTTCATATTCTTCTTAAATATACTACTTCATATTCCTTCTAATATACTACTTCATATTCCTCTTAAATTTACTACTTCATATTCCTCTTAAATATACTACTTCATATTCCTCTTAAACATACTACTTCTTATTCCTCTTAAACATACTACCTCATATTCCACTTAAACATATGATACTACTTCATATTCCTCTTAAATATGCTACTTCATATTCCTCTTAAACATACTACTTCATATTCCTCTTAAACATACTACGAGTACTTCATATTATTCTTAAATATACTACTTCATATTACTCTTAAACATGCTACTTCATATTCCTCTTAAACATACTACTTCATATTCCTCTTAAACATACTACTTCATATTCCTCTTAAACATACTACTTCATATTCCTCTTAAACATACTACTTCATATTCGTCTTAAATATACTATTTCATATTCCTCTTAAATATACTACTTCATATTCCTCTTAAACATACTACTTCATATTCTTCTTAAATATACTACTTCATATTCCTCCTAATATACTACTTCATATTCCTCTTAAATATACTACTTCATATTCCTCTTAAATATACTACTTCATATTCATCTTAAACATACTACTTCATATTCCTCGTAAATATACTACTTCATATTTCTCTTAAATATACTACCTAATATTCCTCTTAAACATACTACTTCATATTCCTCTTAAACATACTGGTTCATATTCCTCTTATGTATACTACTTCATATTCCTCTTAAACATGCTACTTCTTATTCCTCTTAAACATACTACTTCATATTCCACTTAAACATACTACTTCATAGTCCTCTTAAATATACTACTTCATATTCCTCTTAAATATACTACTTCATATTCCTCTTAAATATACTACTCTTCATATTCCTCTTAAATATACTACTTCATATTCCTCTTAAATATACTACTTCATATTCCTCTTAAATATACTACTTCATATTCATCTTAAATATACTACTTCATATTCCTCTTAAATATACTACTTCATATTCCTCTTAAATATATTACTTCATATTCCTCTTAAACATACTACTTCATATTCCTCTTAAACATACTACTTCATATTCCTCTTAAATATAGTACCACATATTCATCTTAAATATACTACTTCATAGTTCTCTTAAATATACTACTTCATATTCCTCTTAAATATACTACTTCATATTCCTCTTAAACATACTACTTCATATTCCTCTTAAATATACTACTTCATATTCATCTTAAATATACTACTTCATATTCTCCTTAAATATACTACTTCATATTCCTCTTAAATATACTACTTCATATTCCTCTTAAATATACTACTTCATATTCCTCTTAAATATACTACTTCATATTCCTCTTAAATATACTACTTCATATTCCTCTTAAATATACTACTTCATATTCCTCTTAAATATACTACTTCATATTCCTCTTAAACGTACTACTTCATAATGATCTTAAACATACTCCTTCATATTCCTCTTAAATATACTACTTCATGTTCCTCTTAAATATACTACTTCATATTCCTCTTAAACATACTACTTCATATTCCTCTTAATATACTACTTCATATTCCTCTTAAACATACTCTTTCATATTCCTCTTAAACATAATACTTCATATTCCTCTTAAACATACTACTTCATATTCCTCTTAAACATACTACTTCATATTCCTCTTAAACATACTACTTCATATTCCTCTTAAACATACTACTTCATATTAATCTTAAACATACTACTTCATATTCCTCTTAAACATACTACTTCATATGCCTCTTAAACATACTAATTCATATTCCCCTGAAACGTAATACTTCATATTCCTCTTAAACATACTACTTCATATTCCTCTTAAACATACTACGAGTACTTCATATTGTTCTTAAATATACTACTTCATATTACTCTTAAACATACTACTTCATATTCCTCTTAAACATACTACTTTATATTCCTCTTAAACATACTACTTCATATTCCTCTTAAACATACTACTTCATATTCCTCTTAAGCATACTACTTCATATTCGTCTTAAACATACTACTTCATATTCCTCTTAAACATACTACTTCATATTCCTCTTAAACATATTACTTCATATTCCTCTTAAACATACTACTTCATATTCCTCTTAAACATACTACTTCGTATTCCTCTTAAACATACTACTTCGTATTCCTCTTAAACATACTACTTCATATTCCTCTTAAACATACTACTTCTTATTCCTCTTAAACATACTACTTCATATTCCTCTTAAACATAATACTTCATATTCCTCTTAAGCATACTACTTCATATTCCTCTTAAACATATTACTTCATATTCCTCTTAAACATACTACTTCATATTCCTCTTAAACATATTACTTCAATATTCCTCTTAAACATACTACTTCATATTCCTCTTAAACGTACTACTTCATATTCCTCTTCAATATACTACTTCATATGCCTCTTAAACATATAACTTCATATTCCTCATAAACATACTACTTCATATTCCTCTTAAACATACTACTTCATATTCCTCTTAAACATATTACTTCATATTCCTCTTAAACATACTACATTATATTCCTCTTAAATATACTACTTCATATTGCTCTTAAATATACAACTTCATATTTCTCTTAAATATACTGCTTCATATTCCTCTTAAATATACTACTTCATATTCCTCTTAAACATACTACTTCATATTCCTCTTAAATATACTACTTCATATTAGTCTTAAATATACTACTTCATATTCCTCTTAAATATAATACTTCATATTTTCTTAAATATACTACTTTATATTCCTCTTAAACATACTACTTATTAATCCTCTTAAACATACTACTTCATATTCTTCTTAAACATACTACTTCATATGCCTCTTAAACATACTACTTCATATTCCTCTTAAACATACTACATCATATTCCTCTTAAATATACTACTGCATATTTCTCTTAAACATACTACTTCATATTCCTCTTAAACATATTACTTCATATTCCTCTTAAACATACTACTTCATATTCCTCTTAAACATACTACTTCGTATTCCTCTTAAACATACTACTTCTTATTCCTCTTAAACATACTACTTCATATTCCTCTTAAACATAATACTTCATATTCCTCTTAAGCATACTACTTCATATTCCTCTTAAACATACTACTTCATATTCCTCTTAAACGTACTACTTAATATTCCTCTTAAACATACTACTTCATATTACTCTTAAACATACTACTTCATATTCCTCTTAAACATACTACTTCATATTCCTCTTAACATACTAATTCATATTCCTCTTAAACATGCTAATTCATATTCCCCTTAAACATACTACTTCATATTCCTCTTAAATATGCTACTTCATATTCCTCTTAAGCATACTACTTCATATTCCTCTCAAACATACTACCTCATATTCCTCTTAAACATACTACTTCATATTCCTCTTAAACATACTACTTCATATTACTCTTAAACATACTACTTCATATTCATCTTAAACATACTACTTCATATTCCTCTTAAACATACTACTTGTTATTCCTCTTAAACATACTACTTCATATTCCTCTTAAACATACTACTTCATATTCCTCTTATGCGTACTACTTCATATTCCTCTTAAACATACTACTTCATATTCCTCTTAAACATACTACTTCATATTCCTCTTAAACATATTACTTCATATTCCTCTTAAACATACTACTTCATATTCCTCTTAAACGTACTACTTCATATTCCTCTTAAATATACTACTTCATATGCCTCTTTAATATACTACTTTATATTCCTGTTAAATATACTACTTCATATTCCTCTTAAATATACAACTTAATATTTCTCTTAAATATACTACTTCATATTCTTCTTAAATATACTACTTCATATTCCTCTTAACCATACTACTTCATATTCCTCTTAAACATACTACTTCATATTCCTCTTAAACATACTACTTCTTATTCCTCTTAAACATACTACTTCATATTCTTCTTAAACATAATATTTCCTATTCCTCTTGAACATACTTCTTCATATTCCTCTTAAATAAACTACTTCATATGCCTCTTAAATATACTACTTTATATTCCTCTTAAAAATACTACTTCATATTCCTCTTAAATATACTGCTTCATATTCCTCTTAAACATACTACTTCTTATTCCTCTTAAACATACTACTTCATATTTCTCTTAAACATAGTACTTCATATTCCTCTTAAACGTACTACTTCTTATTCCTCTTAAACATACTACTTCATATTCCTCTTAAACATACTACTTCATATTTCTCTTAAGCATACAACTTCATATTCCTCTTAAACATACTACTTCATATTCCTCTTAACCATACTACTTCATATTCCTCTTAAACGTACTACTTCATATTTCTCTTAAATATACTACTTCATATGCCTCTTAAATATACTACTTTATAATCCTCTTAAATATACTACTTCATATTCCTCTTAAATATACTACTTCATATGCCTCTTAAATATACTACTTCATATGCCTCTTAAATATACTACTTTATATTCCTCTTAAACATACTACTTCATATTCCTCTTAAACATACTACTTCATATTCCTCTTAAACATACTACTTCATATTCCTCTTAAACATACTACTTCATATTCCTCTTAAACATACTGCTTCATATTCCTCTTAAACATACTACTTCTTATTCCTCTTAAACATACTACTTCATATTCCTCTTAAGCATACTACTTCATATTCCTCTTGAACGTACTACTTCATATTCCTCTTTAACATACTACTTCATATTACTCTTAAATATGCTACTTCATATTCCTATTAAACATACTACTTCACATGCCTCTTAAACATACTACTTCATAATCCTCTGAAACATACTACTTCTTATTCCTCTTAAACATACTACTTCATATTCCTCTTAAACATACTACTTCATATTCCTCTTAAACATACTACTTCATATTCCTCTTAAATATACTACTTTATATGCCTCTTAAATATACTACTTTATATTCCTCTTAAACATAGTACTTCATATTCCTCTTAAACATACTACTTCATATTCCTCTTAAACATACTACTTCATATTCCTCTTAAGCATACTACTTCATATTCCTCTTAAACATACTACTTCATATTCCTCTTAGACATACTACTTCATATTCCTCTTAAACGTTCAACTTCATATTCCTCTTAAATATACTACTTCATATGCCTCTTAAATATACTACTTTATATTCCTCTTAAACATACTACTTCATATTTCTATTAAATATACAACTTCATATGCCTCTTAAATATACTACTTCATATGCCTCTTAAATATACTACTTTATATTCCTCTTAAACATACTACTTCTTATTCCTCTTAAACATTCTACTTCATATTCCTCTTAAACATACTGCTTCATATTCCTCTTAAACATACTACTTCTTATTCCTCTTAAACATACTACTTCATATTCCTCTTAAGCATACTACTTCATATTCCTCTTAAACGTACTACTTCATATTCCTCTTAAACATACTACTTCATATTACTCTTAAACATACTACTTCATATTCCTCTTAAACATACTACTTCATATTCCTCTTAACATACTACTTCATATTCCTCTTATACATGCTAATTCATCTTCCCCTTAAACATACTACTTCATATTCCTCTTAAATATACTACTTCATATTCCTCTTAAACATACTACTTCATATTCCTCTCAAACATTCTATTTCATATTCCCCTTAAACATACTACTTCATATTCCTCTTAAATATACTACTTCATATTCCTCTTAAACATACTACTTCATATTCCTCTTAAACGTACTACTTCATATTCCTCTTAAACATACTAATTCATATTCCTCTTAAACATACTACTTCATATTCCTCTTAAACATACTACTTCATATTCCTCTTAAACATACTACTTCATATTCCTCTTAAACATACTACTTCATATTCTTCTTAAACATTCTACTTCATATTCCTCTTAAATATACTACTTCATATTCCTCTTAAACATACTACTTCATATTCCTCTTAAATATACTACTTCATATTCCTCTTAAACATAATACTTCATAATCCTCTTAAACATACTACTTCATATTCCTCTTTAACATACTGCTTCATATTCTTCTTAAATATACTACTTCTTATTCCTCTTAAACATACTACTTCATCTTCCTCTTAAACATACTACTTCATATTCCTCTTAAGCATACTACTTCATATTCCTCTTAAACATAATACTTCATATTCCTCTTAAACATACTACTTCATATTTCTCTTAAACATGTAACTTCATATTCCTCTTAAACATACTACTTCATATTCCTCTTAAACGTACTACTTCATATTCCTCGTAAATATACTACTTCATATGCCTCTTAAATAAACTACTTTATATTCCTCTTAAATATACTACTTCATATTCCTCTTAAATATACAACTTCATATTCCTCTTAAATATACTACTTCATATTCCTCTTAAATATACTACTTCATATTCCTCTTAAACAAACTACTTCATATTCCTCATAAACATACTACTTCATATTAGTCTTAAATATACTACTTCATACTCCTCTTAAATATAATACTTCAAATCTTCTTAAATATACTACTTTATATTCCTCTTAAACATACCACTTTTTAATCCTCTTAAACATACTACTTCATATTCCTCTTAAACGTACTACTTCATATTCCTCTTAAACATACTACTTCATATTACTCTTCAACATACTACTTCATATTCCTCTTAAACATACTACTTTATATTCCTCTTAAACATACTACTTCATATTCCTCTTAAACATACTACTTCATATTCCTCTTAAGCATACTACTTCATATTCCTCTTAAACATACTACTTCATATTCCTCTTAAGCATACTACTTCATATTCCTCTTAAACATATTACTTCATATTCCTCTTAAACATAATACTTCATAATCCTCTTAAACATACTACTTCATATTCCTCTTTAACATACTGCTTCATATTCTTCTTAAATATACTACTTCTTATTCCTCTTAAACATACTACTTCATCTTCCTCTTAAACATACTACTTCATATTCCTCTTAAGCATACTACTTCATATTCCTCTTAAACATACTACTTCATATTCCTCTTAAACATACTACTTCATATTTCTCTTAAACATGTAACTTCATATTCCTCTTAAACATACTACTTCATATGCCTCTTAAATAAACTATATTATATTCCTCTTAAATATACTACTTCATATTCCTCTTAAATATACAACTTCATATTCCCCTTAAATATAATACTTCATATTCCTCTTAAATATACTACTTCATATTCCTCTTAAACAAACTACTTCATATTCCTCATAAACATACTGCTTCATATTAGTCTCAAATATACTACTTCATACTCCTCTTAAATATAATACTTCATATCTTCTTAAATATACTACTTTATATTCCTCTTAAACATACTACTTATTAATCCTCTTAAACATACTACTTCATTTTCCTCTTAAACGTACTACTTCATATTCCTCTTAAACATACTACTTCATATTACTCTTAAACATACTACTTCATATTCCTCTTAAACATACTACTTTATATTCCTCTTAAACATACTACTTCATATTCCTCTTAAACATACTACTTCATATTCCTCTTAAGCATACTACTTCATATTCCTCTCAAACATACTACTTCATATTCCTCTTAAACATACTACTTCATATTCCTCTTAAACATATTACTTCATATTCCTCTTAAACATACTACTTCATATTCCTCTTAAACGTACTACTTCATATTCCTCTTAAATATACTACTTCATATTACTTTTAAACATACTACTTCATATTCCTCTTAAACATACTACTTCATATTCCTCTTAAACGTACTACTTCATATTCCTCTTAAACATACTACTTCATATTACCTTTAAACATACTACTTCATATTCCTCTTAAACATACTACTTTATATTCCTCTTAAACATACTACTTCATATTCCTCTTAAACATACTACTTCATATTCCTCTTAAGCATACTACTTCATATTCCTCTTAAACATACTACTTCATATTCCTCTTAAATATACTACTTCATATGCCTCTTAAATATACTACTTTATATTCCTCTTAAACATACTACTTCATATTCCTCTTAAACATACTACTTCATATTCCTCTTAAACATACTACTTCATATTCCTCTTAAACATACTACTTCATATTCCTCTTAAACATACTGCTTCATATTCCTCTTAAACATACTACTTCTTATTCCTCTTAAACATACTACTTCATATTCCTCTTAAGCATACTACTTCATATTCCTCTTAAACGTACTACTTCATATTCCTCTTTAACATACTATTTTATATTACTCTTAAACATGCTACTTCATATTCCTATTAAACATACTACTTCATATGCCTCTTAAACATACAACTTCATAATCCTCTGAAACATACTACTTCTTATTCCTCTTAAACATACTACTTCATATTCCTCTTAAACATATTACTTCATATTCCTCTTAAACATAGTACTTCATATTCCTCTTAAATATACTACTTTATATGCCTCTTAAATATACTACTTTATATTCCTCTTAAACATAGTACTTCATATTCCTCTTAAACATACTACTTCATATTCCTCTTAAACATACTACTTCCTATTCCTCTTAAGCATACTACTTCATATTCCTCTTAAACCTACTACTTCATATTCCTCTTAGACATACTACTACATATTCCTCTTAAACGTTCAACTTCATATTCCTCTTAAATATACTACTTCATATGCCTCTTAAATATACTACTTTATATTCCTCTTAAATATACTACTTCATATTTCTATTAAATATACAACTTTATATGCCTCTTAAATATACTACTTCATATTCCTCTTAAACATACTACTTCTTATTCCTCTTAAATATACTACTTCATATTCCTCTTAAGCATACTACTTCATATTCCTCCTAAAGGTACTACTTCATATTCCTCTTAAACATACTACTTCATATTACTCTTAAACATACTACTTCATATTCCTCTTAAACATACTACTTCATATTCCTCTTAACATACTACTTCATATTCCTCTTAAACATGCTAATTCATATTCCCCTTAAACATACTATTTCATATTCCTCTTAAATATACTACTTCATATTCCTCTTAAACATACTACTTCATATTCCTCTCAAACATTCTACTTCATATTCCTCTTAAACATACTACTTCATATTCCTCTTAAACATACTACTTCATATTCCTCTCAAATATACTATTTCATATTACTCCTAAATATACTAATTCATATTCCTCTTAAACATACTACTTCATATTCCTCTTAAACATACTACTTCATATTCCTCTTAAACATACTACTTCATATTCCTCTTAAACATACTACTTCATATTCTTCTTAAACATTCTACTTCATATTCCTCTTAAATATACTACTTCATATTCCTCTTAAACACACTACTTCATATTCCTCTTAAATATACTACTTCATATTCCTCTTAAACATAATGCTTCATAATCCTCTTAAACATACTACTTCATATTCCTCTTTAACATACTGCTTCATATTCTTCTTAAATATACTACTTCTTATTCCTCTTAAACATACTACTTCATCTTCCTCTTAAACATACTACTTCATATTCCTCTTAAGCATACTACTTCATATTCCTCTTAAACATACTACTTCATATTCCTCTTAAACATACTACTTCATATTTCTCTTAAACATGTAACTTCATATTCCTCTTAAACATACTACTTCATATTCCTCTTAAACGTACTACTTCATATTCCTCTTAAATATACTACTTCATATGCCTCTTAAATAAACTACTTTATATTCCTCTTAAATATACTACTTCATATTCCTCTTAAATATACAACTTCATATTCCTGTTAAATATACTACTTCATATTCCTCTTAAATATACTACTTCATATTCCTCTTAAACAAACAACTTCATATTCCTCATAAACATACTACTTCATATTAGTCTTAAATATACTACTTCATACTCCTCTTAAATATAATACTTCATATCTTCTTAAATATACTACTTTATATTCCTCTTAAACATACTACTTATTAATCCTCTTAAACATACTACTTCATATTCCTCTTAAACGTACTACTTCATATTCCTCTTAAACATACTACTTCATATTACTCTTAAACATACTACTTCATATTCCTCTTAAACATACTACTTTATATTCCTCTTAAACATACTACTTCATATTCCTCTTAAACATACTACTTCATATTCCTCTTAAGCATACTACTTCATATTCCTCTTAAACATACTACTTCATATTCCTCTTAAACATACTACTTCATATTCCTCTTAAACATATTACTTCATATTCCTCTTAAACATATTACTTCATATTCCTCTTAAACGTACCAGTTCATATTCCTCTTAAATATACTACTTTATATGCCTCTTAAATATACTAGTTTATATTCCTATTAAATATACTACTTCATATTCCTCTTAAATATACAACTTCATATTTCTCTTAAATATACTACTTCATATTCCTCTTAAATATACTACTTCATATTCCTCTTAAACATACTACTTCATATTCCTCTTAAATATACAACTTCATATTAGTCTTAAATATACTACTTCATATTCCTCTTAAATATAATACTTCATATCTTCTTAAATAAACTACTTTATATTCCTCTTAAACATACAACTTATTAATCCTCTTAAACATACTACTTCCTATTCCTCTTAAACGTACTACTTCATATTCCTCTTAAACATACTACTTCATATTACTCTTAAACATACTATTTCATATTCCTCTTAAACATACTACTTCATATTCCTCTTAAGCATACTACTTCATATTCCTCTTAAACATACTACTTCATATTCCTCTTAGACATACTACTACATATTCCTCTTAAACGTTCAACTTCATATTCCTCTTAAATATACTACTTCATATGCCTCTTAAATATACTACTTTATATTCCTCTTAAATATACTACTTCATATTTCTATTAAATATACAACTTCATATGCCTCTTAAATATACTACTTCATATGCCTCTTAAATATACTACTTTATATTCCTCTTAAACATACTACTTCTTAGTCCTCTTAAACATACTACTTCATATTCCTCTTAAACATACTACTTCATATTCCTCTTAAACATACTACTTCATATTCCTCTTAAACATACTGCTTCATATTCCTCTTAAACATACTACTTCTTATTCCTCTTAAATATACTACTTCATATTCCTCTTAAGCATACTACTTCATATTCCTCCTAAACGTACTACTTCATATTCCTCTTAAACATACTACTTCATATTACTCTTAAACATACTACTTCATATTCCTCTTAAACATACTACTTCATATTCCTCTTAACATACTACTTCATATTCCTCTTAAACATGCTAATTCATATTCCCCTTAAACATACTACTTCATATTCCTCTTAAATATACTACTTCATATTCCTCTTAAACATACTACTTCATATTCCTCTCAAACATTCTACTTCATATTCCTCTTAAACATACTACTTCATATTCCTCTTAAACATACTACTTCATATTCCTCTCAAATATACTATTTCATATTACTCCTAAATATACTAATTCATATTCCTCTTAAACATACTACTTCATATTCCTCTTAAACATACTACTTCATATTCCTCTTAAACATACTACTTCATATTCCTCTTAAACATACTACTTCATATTCTTCTTAAACATTCTACTTCATATTCCTCTTAAATATACTACTTCATATTCCTCTTAAACACACTACTTCATATTCCTCTTAAATATACTACTTCATATTCCTCTTAAACATAATGCTTCATAATCCTCTTAAACATACTACTTCATATTCCTCTTTAACATACTGCTTCATATTCTTCTTAAATATACTACTTCTTATTCCTCTTAAACATACTACTTCATCTTCCTCTTAAACATACTACTTCATATTCCTCTTAAGCATACTACTTCATATTCCTCTTAAACATACTACTTCATATTCCTCTTAAACATACTACTTCATATTTCTCTTAAACATGTAACTTCATATTCCTCTTAAACATACTACTTCATATTCCTCTTAAACGTACTACTTCATATTCCTCTTAAATATACTACTTCATATGCCTCTTAAATAAACTACTTTATATTCCTCTTAAATATACTACTTCATATTCCTCTTAAATATACAACTTCATATTCCTGTTAAATATACTACTTCATATTCCTCTTAAATATACTACTTCATATTCCTCTTAAACAAACAACTTCATATTCCTCATAAACATACTACTTCATATTAGTCTTAAATATACTACTTCATACTCCTCTTAAATATAATACTTCATATCTTCTTAAATATACTACTTTATATTCCTCTTAAACATACTACTTATTAATCCTCTTAAACATACTACTTCATATTCCTCTTAAACGTACTACTTCATATTCCTCTTAAACATACTACTTCATATTACTCTTAAACATACTACTTCATATTCCTCTTAAACATACTACTTTATATTCCTCTTAAACATACTACTTCATATTCCTCTTAAACATACTACTTCATATTCCTCTTAAGCATACTACTTCATATTCCTCTTAAACATACTACTTCATATTCCTCTTAAACATACTACTTCATATTCCTCTTAAACATATTACTTCATATTCCTCTTAAACATATTATTTCATATTCCTCTTAAACGTACCAGTTCATATTCCTCTTAAATATACTACTTTATATGCCTCTTAAATATACTAGTTTATATTCCTATTAAATATACTACTTCATATTCCTCTTAAATATACAACTTCATATTCCTCTTAAATATACTACTTCATATTCCTTTTAAATATACTACTTCATATTCCTCTTAAACATACTACTTCATATTCCTCTTAAATATACAACTTCATATTAGTCTTAAATATACTACTTCATATTCCTCTTAAATATAATACTTCATATCTTCTTAAATAAACTACTTAATATTCCTCTTAAACATACAACTTATTAATCCTCTTAAACATACTACTTCCTATTCCTCTTAAACGTACTACTTCATATTCCTCTTAAACATAATACTTCATATTACTCTTAAACATACTACTTCATATTCCTCTGAAACATGCTAATTCATATTCCTCTTAAGCATACTACTTCATATTCCTCTTAAACATACTACTTCATATTCCTCTCAAACATACTACTTCATATTCCTCTTAAACATACTTCTTCATATTCCTCTTAAACATACTACTTCATATTCCTCTTAAACAAACTACTTCGTATTCCTCTTAAACATACTACTTCATATTCCTCTTAAACATACTACTTCTTATTTCTCTTAAACATACTACTTCATATTCCTCTTAAACATAATACTTCATATTCCTCTTAAGCATACTACTTCATATTCCTCTTAAACATACTACTTCATATTCCTCTTAAACATACTACATATTCCTCTTAAACATATTACTTCAATATTCCTCTTAAACATACTACTTCATATTCCTCTTAAATGTACTACATCATATTCCTCTTAAATATACTACTTCATATGCCTCTTAAACATATAACTTCATATTCCTCATAAACATACTACTTTATATTCCTCTTAAACGTACTACTTCATATTCCTCTTAAATATACTACTTCATATGCCTCTTAAATAAACTACTTTATATTCCTCTTAAATATACTACTTCATATTCCTCTTAAATATACAACTTCATATTTCTCTTAAATATACTGCTTCATATTCCTCTTAAATATACTACTTCATATTCCTCTTAAACGTACTACTTCATATTCCTCTTAAATATAATACTTCATATGCCTCTTAAACATATTACTTCATATTCCTCTTAAACATACTACTTCATATTCCTCTTAAACGTACTACTTCATATTCCTCTTAAATATACTACTTCATATGCCTCTCAAACATATAACTTCATATTCCTCATAAACATACTACTTCATATTCCTCTTTAACGTACTCCTACATATTCCTCTTAAATATACTACTTCATATGCCTCTTAAATAAACTACTTTATATTCCTCTTAAATATACTACTTCATATTCCTCTTAAATATACAACTTCATATTTCTCTTAAATATACTGCTTCATATTCCTCTTAAATATACTACTTCATATTCCTCTTAAACATACTACTTCATATTCCTCTTAAACATATTACTTCATATTCCTCTTAAACATACTACTTCATATTCCTCTTAAACGTACTACTTCATATTCATCTTAAATATAATACTTCATATGCCTCTTAAATATACTACTTCATATTCCTCTTAAACATTCTACTTCATATTCCTCTTAAATATACTACTTCATATTAGTCTTAAATATACTACTTCATATTCCTCTTAAATATAATACTTCATATCTTCTTAAATATACTACTTTATATTTCTCTTAAACATACTACTTATTAATCTTCTTAAACATACTACTTCATATTCCTCTTAAACGTACCACTTCATATTCCTATTCAACATACTACTTCATATTACTCTTAAACATACTACTTCATATTCCTCTTAAACATACTACTTTATATTCCTCTTAAACATACTACTTCATATTCCTCTTAAACATACTACTTCATATTCCTCTTAAGCATACTACTTCATATTCCTCTTAAACATACTACTTCATATTCCTCTTAAACATGCTAGTTCATATTCCCCTTAAACATACTACTTCATATTCCTCTTAAACATAGTACTTCATATTCCTCTTAAACATACTACTTCATATTACTGTTAAACCTACTACTTCATATTCCTCTTAAACATACTACTTCATATTCCTCTTAAACATACTACTTCATATTCCTCTCAAACATACTACTTCATATTCTTCTTAAACATACTACTTCATATTCCTCTTAAACATACTACTTCATATTCCTCTTAAATATACTACTTCATATACCTCTTAAATATACTACTTTATATTCCTCTTAAATATACTACTTCATATTCCTCTTAAATATACAACATCATATTTCTCTTAAATATACTGCTTCATATTCCTCTTAAATATACTACTTCATATTCCTCTTAAACATACTACTTCATATTCCTCTTAAATATACTACTTCATATTAGTTTTAAATATACTACTTCATATTCCTCTTAAATATAATACTTCATATTTTCTTAAATATACTACTTTATATTCCTCTTAAACATACTACTTATTAATCCTCTTAAACATACTACTTCATATTCTTCTTAAACATACTACTTCATATGCCTCTTAAACATACTACTTCATATTCCTCTTAAACATACTACATCATATTCCTCTTAAATATACTACTGCATAGTTCTCTTAAACATACTACTTCATATTCCTCTTAAACATATTACTTCATATTCCTCTGAAACATACTACTTCATATTCCTCTTAAATATACTACTTCATATTCCTCCTAAACATACCACTTCATAATCCTCTTAAACATACTACTTCATATTCCTCTTAAACATGCTAATTCATATTCCCCTTAAACATACTACTTCATATTCCTCTTAAACATAGTACTTCATATTCCTCTTAAACATACTACTTCATATTCCTCTTAAACATACTACTTCATATTCCTCTTAAACATACTACTTCATATTCCTCTTAAATATAATATTTCATATTTCTCTTAAACATACTACTTCATATTCCTCTTAAACATACTACTTCATATTCCTCTTAAACATACTACTTTATATTCCTCGTAAACATACTACTTCATATTCCTCTTAAATATACTACTTCATATTCCTCTCAAATATACTATTTCATATTCCTCTTAAATATACTACTTCATATTCCTCTTAAATATACTACTTCATATTCCTCTTAAACATACTACTTCATATTCCTCTTACACATACTACTTCATATTCTTCTTAAACATACTACTTCATATTCCTCTTAAATATACTACTTCATATTCCTCTTCAACATACTTCTTCATATTCCCCTTAAACATACTACTTCATATTCCTCTTAAACATACTACTTCATATTCCTCTTCAACATACTACTTCATATTCCTCTTAAAAATACTACTTTATATTCTTCTTAAATATACTACTTCATATTCCTCTTAAATATACTACTTCATATTCCTTTTAAAAATACTACTTCATATTCCTCTTAAATATACTACTTCATTTTCTTCTTACATATACTACTTCATAGTCCTCTTAAACATAATACTTTATATTCCTCTTAAACATATTACTTCATATTCCTCTTAAACATACTGTTTCATATTCCCCTTAAACATACTACTTCATATTCCTCTTAAACATACTACTTCATATTTCTCTTAAACATACTACTTCATATTCCTCTTAAACATACTACTTCATATTCCTCTTAAACATACAATTCATATTCCTCTTAAACATACTACTTCATATTCCTCTTAAACATACTACTTCATATTCCTCTTAAACATACTACTTCATATGCCCCTTAAACATACCACTCCATATTCCTCTTAAACATACTACATCATATTCCTCTTAAATATATACTACTGCATATTTCTCTTAAACATACTACTTCATATTCCTCTTAAACATATTACTTCATATTCCTCTTAAACATACTACTTCATATTCCTCTTAAACGTACTACTTCATATTCCTCTTAAATATACTACTTCATATGCCTCTTAAATATACTACTTTATATTCCTCTTAAATATACTACTTCATATTCCTCTTAAATATACAACTTCATATTTCTCTTAAATATACTGCTTCATATTCCTCTTAAATATACTACTTCATATTCCTCTTAAACATACTACTTCATATTCCTCTTAAATATACTACTTCATATTAGTCTTAAATATACTACTTCATATTCCTCTTAAATATAATACTTCATATTTTCTTAAATATACTACTTTATATTCCTCTTAAACATACTACTTATTAATCCTCTTAAACATACTACTTCATATTCTTCTTAAACATACTACTTCATATGCCTCTTAAACATACTACTTCATATTCCTCTTAAACATACTACATCATATTCCTCTTAAATATACTACTGCATATTTCTCTTTAACATACTACTTCATATTCCTCTTAAACATATTACTTCATATTCCTCTTAAACGTACTACTTCATATTCCTCTTAAGTATAATACTTCATATGCCTCTTAAATATACTACTTTATATTCCTCTTAAATATACTACTTCATATTCCTCTTAAATATACAACTTCATATTTCTCTTAAATATACTACTTCATATTCCTCTTAAATATACTACTTCATATTCCTCTTAAACATTCTACTTCATATTCCTCTTAAATATACTACTTCATATTCCTCTTAAACATACTACTTTATATTCATCGTAAACATACTACTTCATATTCCTCTTAAATATATTACTTCATATTCCTTTTAAATATACTATTTCATATTCCTCTTAAATATACTACTTCATATTCCTCTTAAATATACTACTTCATATTCCTCTCAAATATACTATTTCATATTCCTCTTAAATATACTACTTCATATTCCTCTTAAATATACTACTTCATATTCCTCTAAAACATACTACTTTATATTCCTCGTTAACATACTACTTCATATTCCTCTTAAATATACTACTTCATATTCCTCTCAAATATACTATTTCATATTCCTCTTAAATATACTACTTCATATTCCTCTTAAATATACTACTTCATATTCCTCTTAAACATACTACTTCATATTCCTCTTACACATACTACTTCATATTCTTCTTAAACATACTACTTCATATTTCTCTTAAATATACTACTTCATATTCCTCTTAAACATACTTCTTCATATTCCCCTTAAACATACTACTTCATATTCCTCTTAAACATACTACTTCATATTCCTCTTAAACATACTACTTCATATTCCTCTTAAAAATACTACTTTATATTCTTCTTAAATATACTACTTCATATTCCTCTTAAATATACTACTTCATATTCCTTTTAAAAATACTACTTCATATTCCTCTTAAATATACTACTTCATTTTCTTCTTAAATATACTACTTCATAGTCCTCTTAAACATAATACTTTATATTCCTCTTAAACATATTACTTCATATTCCTCTTAAACATACTGTTTCATATTCCCCTTAAACATACTACTTCATATTCCTCTTAAACATACTACTTCATATTTCTCTTAAACATACTACTTCATATTCCTCTTAAACATACTACTTCATATTCCTCTTAAACATACTACTTCATATTCCTCTTAAACATACTACTTCATATTCCTCTTAAACATTTTACTTCATATTCCTCTTAAACATACTACTTCATATGCCCCTTAAACATACCACTCCATGTTACTACATCATATTCCTCTTAAATATATACTACTGCATATTTCTCTTAAACATACTACTTCATATTCCTCTTAAACATATTACTTCATATTCCTCTTAAACATACTACTTCATATTCATCTTAAACGTACTACTTCATATTCCTCTTAAATATACTACTTCATATGCCTCTTAAATATACTACTTTATATTCCTCTTATATATACTACTTCATAATCCTCTTAAATATACAACTTCATATTTCTCTTAAATATACTGCTTCATATTCCTCTTAAATATACTACTGCATATTTCTCTTTAACATACTACTTCATATTCCTCTTAAACATATTACTTCATATTCCTCTTAAACATACTACTTCATATTCCTCTTAAACGTACTACTTCATATTCCTCTTAAATATACTACTTCATATGCCTCTTGAACATATTACTTCATATTCCTCTTAAACATACTACTTCATATTCCTCTTAAACGTACTACTTCATATTCCTCTTAAATATACTACTTCATATGCCTCTCAAACATATAACTTCATATTCCTCATAAACATACTACTTCATATTCCTCTTAAACGTACTACTTCATATTCCTCTTAAATATACTACTTCATATGCCTCTTAAATAAACTACTTTATATTCCTCTTAAATATACTACTTCATATTCCTCTTAAATATACAACTTCATATTTCTCTTAAATATACTGCTTCATATTCCTCTTAAATATACTACTTAATATTCCTCTTAAACATACTACTTCATATTCCTCTTAAATATACTACTTCATATTAGTCTTAAATATACTACTTCATATGCCTCTTAAACATACTACTTCATATTCCTCTTAAACATACTACATCATGTTCCTCTTAAATATACTACTGCATATTTCTCTTTAACATACTACTTCATATTCCTCTTAAACATATTACTTCATATTCCTCTTAAACATACTACTTCATATTCCTCTTAAACGTACTACTTCATATTCCTCTTAAATATACTACTTCATATGCCTCTCAAACATATAACTTCATATTCCTCATAAGCATATTACTTCATATTCCTCTTAAACGTACTACTTCATATTCCTCTTAAATATACTACTTCATATGCCTTTTAAATAAACTACTTTATATTCCTCTTAAATATACTACTTCATATTCCTCTTAAATATACAACTTCATATTTCTCTTAAATATACTGCTTCGTATTCCTCTTAAATATACTACTTCATATTCCTCTTAAACATACTACTTCATATTCCTCTTAAATACACTACTTCATATTAGTCTTAAATATACTACTTCATATTCCTCTTAAATATAAAACTTCATATTTTCTTAAATATACTACTTTATATTCCTCTTAAACATACTACTTATTAATCCTCTTAAACATACTACTTCATAGTTTTCTTAAACATACTACTTCATATGCCTCTTAAACATACTACTTCATATTCCTCTTAAACATACTACATCATATTCCTCTTAAATATACTACTGCATATTTCTCTTAAACATACTACTTCATATTCCTCTTAAACATATTACTTCATATTCCTCTTAAACATACTACTTCATATTCCTCTTAAACGTACTACTTCATATTCCACTTATATATAATACTTCATATGCCTCTTAAATATACTACTTTATATTCCTCTTAAATATACTACTTCATATTCCTCTTAAATATACAACTTCATATTTCTCTTAAATATACTACTTCATATTCCTCTTAAATATACTACTTCATATTCCTCTTAAACATTCTACTTCATATTCCTCTTAAATATACTACTTCATATTAGTTTTAAATATACTACTTCATATTCCTCTTAAATATAATACTTTATATCTTCTTAAATATAATACTTTATATTCCTCTTAAACATACTACTTATTAATCCTCTTAAACATACTACTTCATATTCCTCTTAAACGTACTACTTCATATTCCTCTTCAACATACTACTTCATATTACTCTTAAACATACTACTTCATATTCCTCTTAAACATACTACTTTATATTCCTCTTAAACATACTACTTCATATTCCTCTTAAACATGCTACTTCATATTCCTCTTAAGCATACTACTTCATATTCCTTTTACACATACTACTTCATATTCCTCTTAAACATTCTACTTCATATTCCTCTTTAACATACTACTTCATATTCCTCTTAAACATGCTAATTCATATTACCCTTAAACATAGTACTTCATATTCCTCTTAAACATTCTACTTCATATTACTCTTAAACCTACTACTTCATATTCCTCTTAAACATACTACTTAATATTCCTCTTAAACATACTACGTCATATTCCTCTCAAACATACTACTTCATATTCCTCTTAAACATACTACTTCATATTCCTCTTAAACATACTACTTCATATTACTCTTAAACATACTACTTCATATTCCTCTTAAACATACTACTTCATATTCCTCTTAAACATACTATTTCATATTCCTCTTAAACATACTACTTCATATGCCTCTTAAACATACTACTTCATATTCCTCTTAAACATATTACTTCATATTCCTCTTAAATATACTACTGCATATTTCTCTTAAACATACTACTTCATATTCCTCTTAAATATACTACTTCATATTCTTCCTAAACATACTACTTCATAATCCTCTTAAACATACTACTTCATATTCCTCTTAAACATGCTACTTCATATTCCTCTTAAGCATACTACTTCATATTCCTCTTAAACATACTACTTCATATTCCTCTTAAACATACTACTTCATATTCCTCTTAAACATACTACTTCATATTCCTCTTAAAAATGCTAATTCATATTCCCCTTAAACATACTACTTCATATGCCTCTTAAACATACTACTTCATATTCCTCTCAAATATACTACATCATATTCCTCTTAAATATACTACTGCATATTTCTCTTAAACATACTACTTCATATTCCTCTTAAACATATTACTTCATATTCCTCTTAAACATACTACTTCATATTCCTCTTAAACGTACTACTTCATATTCTTCTTAAATATAAAACTTCATATGCCTCTTAAATATACTACTTTATATTCCTCTTAAATATACTACTTCATATTCCTCTTAAATATACAACTTCATATTTCTCTTAAATATACTACTTCATATTCCTCTTAAATATACTACTTCATATTCCTCTTAAACATTCTACTTCATAGTCCTCTTAAATATACTACTTCATATTAGTTTTAAATATACTACTTCATATTCCTCTTAAATATAATACTTCATATCTTCTTAAATATACTACTTTATATTCCTCTTAAACATACTACTTATTAATCCTCTTAAACATACTACTTCATATTACTCTTAAACGTACTACTTCATATTCCTCTTCAACATACTACTTCATATTACTCTTAAACATACTACTTCATATTCCTCTTAAACATACTACTTTATATTCCTCTTAAACATACTACTTCATATTCCTCTTAAACATGCTACTTCATATTCCTCTTAAGCATACTACTTCATATTCCTCTTAAACATACTACTTCATATTCCTCTTAAACATACTACTTCATATTCCTCTTAAACATACTACTTCATATTCCTCTTAAACATGCTAATTCATATTCCCCTTAAACATACTACTTCATATTCCTCTTAAACATAGTACTTCATATTCCTCTTAAACATTCTACTTCATATTACTCTTAAACCTACTACTTCATATTCCTCTTAAACATACTACTTAATATTCCTCTTAAACATACTACTTCATATTCCTCTCAAACATACTACTTCATATTCCTCTTAAACATACTACTTCATATTCCTCTTAAACATACTACTTCATATTACTCTTAAACATACTACTTCATATTCCTCTTAAACATACTACTTCATATTCCTCTTAAACGTACTACTTCATATTCCTCTTAAATATACTACTAAATATGCCTCTTAAATAAACTACTTTATATTCCTCTTAAATATACTACTTCATATTCCTCTTAAATATACAACTTCATATTTCTTTTAAATATACTGCTTCATATTCCTCTTAAATATACTACTTAATATTCCTCTTAAACATACTACTTCATATTCCTCTTAAATATACTACTTCATATTAGTCTTAAATATACTACTTCAAATGCCTCTTAAACATACTACTTCATATTCCTCTTAAACATACTACATCATATTCCTCTTAAATATACTACTGCATATTTCTCTTAAACATACTACTTCATATGCCTTTTAAACATATTACTTCATATTCCTCTTAAACATACTACTCCATATTCCTCTTAAACGTACTACTTCATATTCCTCTTAAATATACTACTTCATATGCCTCTCAAACATATAACTTCATATTCCTCATAAACATACTACTTCATATTCCTCTTAAACGTACTACTTCATATTCCTCTTAAATATACTACTTCATATGCCTCTTAAATAAACTACTTTATATTCCTCTTAAATATACTACTTCATATTCCTCTTAAATATACAACTTCATATTTCTCTTAAATATACAGCGTCATATTCCTCTTAAATATACTACTTCATATTCGTCTTAAACATACTACTTCATATTCCTCTTAAATATACTACTTCATATTAGTCTTAAATATACTACTTCATATTCCTCTTAAATATAAAACTTCATATTTTCTTAAATATACTACTTTATATTCCTCTTAAACATACTACTTATTAATCCTCTTAAACATACTACTTCATATTCTTCTTAAACATACTACATCATATGCCTCTTAAACATACTACTTCATATTCCTCTTAAACATACTACATCATATTCCTCTTAAATATACTACTGCATATTTCTCTTAAACATACTACTTCATATTCCTCTTAAACATATTACTTCATATTCCTCTTAAACATACTACTTCATATTCCTCTTAAACGTACTACTTCATATTCCTCTTAAATATAATACTTCATATGCCTCTTAAATATACTACTTTATATTCCTCTTAAATATACTACTTCATATTCCTCTTAAATATACAACTTCATATTTCTCTTAAATATACTACTTCATATTCCTCTTAAATATACTACTTCATATTCCTCTTAAACATTCTACTTCATATTCCTCTTAAATATACTACTTCATATTAGTTTTAAATATACTACTTCATATTCCTCTTAAATATAATACTTTATATCTTCTTAAATATAATACTTTATATTCCTCTTAAACATACTACTTCATATTCCTCTTAAATATACAACTTCATATTTCTCTTAAATATACTACTTCATATTCCTCTTAAATATACTACTTCATATTCCTCTTAAACATGCTACTTCATATTCCTCTTAAGCATACTACTTCATATTCCTCTTAAACATACTTCTTCATATTCCTCTTAAACATACTACTTCATATTCCTCTTAAACATACTACTTCATATTCCTCTTAAACATGCTAATTCATATTCCCCTTAAACATACTACTTCATATTCCTCTTAAACATAGTACTTCATATTACTCTTAAACATTCTACTTCATATTACTCTTAAACCTACTACTTCATATTCCTCTTAAACATACTACTTAATATTCCTCTTAAACATACTACTTCATATTCCTCTCAAACATACTACTTCATATTCCTCTTAAACATACTACTTCATATTACTCTTAAACATACTACTTCATATTCCTCTTAAATATACTACTTCATATTCGTCTTAAACATACTACTTCATATTCCTCTTAAATATACTACTTCATATTAGTCTTAAATATACTACTTCATATTCCTCTTAAATATAAAACTTCATATTTTCTTAAATATACTACTTTATATTCCTCTTAAACATACTACTTATTAATCCTCTTAAACATACTACTTCATATTCTTCTTAAACATACTACATCATATGCCTCTTAAACATACTACTTCATATTCCTCTTAAACATACTACATCATATTCCTCTTAAATATACTACTGCATATTTCTCTTAAACATACTACTTCATATTCCTCTTAAACATATTACTTCATATTCCTCTTAAACATACTACTTCATATTCCTCTTAAACGTACTACTTCATATTCCTCTTAAATATAATACTTCATATGCCTCTTAAATATACTACTTTATATTCCTCTTAAATATACTACTTCATATTCCTCTTAAATATACAACTTCATATTTCTCTTAAATATACTACTTCATATTCCTCTTAAATATACTACTTCATATTCCTCTTAAACATTCTACTTCATATTCCTCTTAAATATACTACTTCATATTAGTTTTAAATATACTACTTCATATTCCTCTTAAATATAATACTTTATATCTTCTTAAATATAATACTTTATATTCCTCTTAAACATACTACTTCATATTCCTCTTAAATATACAACTTCATATTTCTCTTAAATATACTACTTCATATTCCTCTTAAATATACTACTTCATATTCCTCTTAAACATGCTACTTCATATTCCTCTTAAGCATACTACTTCATATTCCTCTTAAACATACTACTTCATATTCCTCTTAAACATACTACTTCATATTCCTCTTAAACATACTACTTCATATTCCTCTTAAACATGCTAATTCATATTCCCCTTAAACATACTACTTCATATTCCTCTTAAACATAGTACTTCATATTACTCTTAAACATTCTACTTCATATTACTCTTAAACCTACTACTTCATATTCCTCTTAAACATACTACTTAATATTCCTCTTAAACATACTACTTCATATTCCTCTCAAACATACTACTTCATATTCCTCTTAAACATACTACTTCATATTCCTCTTAAACATACTACTTCATATTACTCTTAAACATACTACTTCATATTCCTCTTAAACATACTACTTCATATTCCTCTTAAACATACTATTTCATATTCCTCTTAAACATACTACTTCATATGCCTCTTAAACATACTACTTCATATTCCTCTTAAACATATTACTTCATATTCCTCTTAAATATACTACTGCATATTTCTCTTAAACATACTACTTCATATTCCTCTTAAATATACTACTTCATATTCTTCCTAAACATACTACTTCATAATCCTCTTAAACATACTACTTCATATTCCTTTTAAACATGCTACTTCATATTCCTCTTAAGCATACTACTTCATATTCCTCTTAAACATACTACTTCATATTCCTCTTAAACATACTATTTCATATTCCTCTTAAACATACTACTTCATATTCCTCTTAAACATGCTAATTCATATTCCCCTTAATCATACTACTTCATATTCTTCTTAAACATACTACTTCATATGCCTCTTAAACATACTACTTCATATTCCTCTTAAACATACTACATCATATTCCTCTTAAATATACTACTGCATATTTCTCTTAAACATACTACTTCATATTCCTCTTAAACATATTACTTCATATTCCTCTTAAACATACTACTTCATATTCCTCTTAAACGTACTACTTCATATTCCTCTTAAATATAATACTTCATATGCCTCTTAAATATACTACTTTATATTCCTCTTAAATATACTACTTCATATTCCTCTTAAATATACAACTTCATATTTCTCTTAAATATACTATTTCATATTCCTCTTAAATATACTACTTCATATTCCTCTTAAACATTCTACTTCATATTCCTCTTAAATATACTACTTCATATTAGTTTTAAATATACTACTTCATATTCCTCTTAAATATAATACTTCATATCTTCTTAAATATACTACTTTATATTCCTCTTAAACATACTACTTATTAATCCTCTTAAACATACTACTTCATATTACTCTTAAACGTACTACTTCATATTCCTCTTCAACATACTACTTCATATTACTCTTAAACATACTACATCATATTCCTCTTAAACATACTACTTTATATTCCTCTTAAACATACTACTTCATATTCCTCTTAAACATGCTACTTCATATTCCTCTTAAGCATACTACTTCATATTCCTCTTAAACATACTACTTCATATTCCTCTTAAACATACTACTTCATATTCCTCTTAAACATACTACTTCATATTCCTCTTAAACATGCTAATTCATATTCCCCTTAAACATACTACTTCATATTCCTCTTAAACATAGTACTTCATATTCCTCTTAAACATTCTACTTCATATTACTCTTAAACCTACTACTTCATATTCCTCTTAAACATACTACTTAATATTCCTCTTAAACATACTACTTCATATTCCTCTCAAACATACTACTGCATATTTCTCTTAAACATACTACTTCATATTCCTCTTAAACATACTACTTCATATTCCTCTTAAACATTCTACTTCATATTCCTCTTAAATATACTACTTCATATTAGTTCTAAATATACTACTTCATATTCCTCTTAAATATAATACTTCATATCTTCTTAAATATACTACTTTATATTCCTCTTAAACATACTACTTATTAATCCTCTTAAACATACTACTTCATATTACTCTTAAACGTACTACTTCATATTCCTCTTCAACATACTACTTCATATTACTCTTAAACATACTACTTCATATTCCTCTTAAACATACTACTTTATATTCCTCTTAAACATACTACTTCATATTCCTCTTAAACATGCTACTTCATATTCCTCTTAAGCATACTACTTCATATTCCTCTTAAACATACTACTTCATATTCCTCTTAAACATACTACTTCATATTCCTCTTAAACATACTACTTCATATTCCTCTTAAACATGCTAATTCATATTCCCCTTAAACATACTACTTCATATTCCTCTTAAACATAGTACTTCATATTCCTCTTAAACATTCTACTTCATATTACTCTTAAACCTACTACTTCATATTCCTCTTAAACATACTACTTAATATTCCTCTTAAACATAATACTTCATATTCCTCTCAAACATACTACTGCATATTTCTCTTAAACATACTACTTCATATTCCTCTTAAACATATTACTTCATATTCCTCTTAAACATACTACTTCATATTCCTCTTAAACGTACTACTTCATATTCCTTTTAAATATAATACTTCATATGCCTCTTAAATATACTACTTTATATTCCTCTTAAATATACTACTTCATATTCCTCATAAATATACAACTTCATATTTCTCTTAAATATACTACTTCATATTCCTCTTAAATATACTACTTCATATTCCTCTTAAACATTCTACTTCATATTCCTCTTAAATATACTACTTCATATTAGTTTTAAATATACTACTTCATATTCCTCTTAAATATAATACTTCATATCTTCTTAAATATACTACTTTATATTCCTCTTAAACATACTACTTATTAATCCTCTTAAACATACTACTTCATATTACTCTTAAACGTACTAGTTCATATTCCTCTTCAACATGCTACTTCATATTACTCTTAAACATACTACTTCATATTCCTCTTAAACATACTACTTTATATTCCTCTTAAACATACTACTTCATATTCCTCTTAAACATGCTACTTCATATTCCTCTTAAGCATACTACTTCATATTCCTCTTAAACATACTACTTCATATTCCTCTTAAACATACTACTTCATATTCCTCTTAAACATACAACTTCATATTCCTCTTAAACATGCTAATTCATATTCCCCTAAAACATACTACTTCATATTCCTCTTAAACATAGTACTTCATATTCCTCTTAAACATTCTACTTCATATTACTCTTAAACCTACTACTTCATATTCCTCTTAAACATACTACTTAATATTCCTCTTAAACATACTACTTCATATTCCTCTCAAACATACTACTTCATATTCCTCTTAAACATACTACTTCATATTCCTCTTAAACATACTACTTCATATTACTCTTAAACATACTACTTCATATTCCTCTTAAACATACTACTTCATATTCCTCTTAAACATACTATTTCATATTCCTCTTAAACATACTACTTCATATGCCTCTTAAACATACTACTTCATATTCCTCTTAAACATATTACTTCATATTCCTCTTAAATATACTACTGCATATTTCTCTTAAACATACTACTTCATATTCCTCTTAAATATACTACTTCATATTTTTCCTAAACATACTACTTCATAATCCTCTTAAACATACTACTTCATATTCTTCTTAAACATGCTAATTCATATTCCCCTTAAACATACTACTTCATATTCCTCTTAAACATAGTACTTCATATTCCTCTTAAACATACTACTTCATATTCCTCTTAAACATACTACTTTATATTCCTCTTAAACATACTACTTCATATTCCTCTTAAATATACTACTTCATATTCCTCACAAATATACTATTTCATATTCCTCTTAAATATACTACTTCATATTCCTCTTAAATATACTACTTCATATTCCTCTTAAACATACTACTTCATATTTCTCTTACACATACTACTTCATATTCTTCTTAAACATACTACTTCATATTCCTCTTAAATATACTACTTCATATTCCTCTTAAACATACTTCTTCATATTCCTCTTAAACATACTACTTCATATTCCTCTTAAACATACTACTTCATATTCCTCTTAAACATACTACTTCATATTGCTCTTAAAAATACTACTTTATATTCTTCTTAAATATACTACTTCATATTCCTCTTAAATATACTACCTCATATTCCTTTTAAATATACTACTTCATATTTCTCTTAAATATACTACTTCATATTTTTCTTAAATATACTACTTCATAGTCCTCTCAAACAAAATACTTCATATTCCTCTTAAACATATTACTTCATATTCCTCTTAAACATACTGTTTCATATTCCTCTTAAACATACTACTTCATATTCCTCTTAAACATACTACTTCATATTCCTCTTATACATACAACTTCATATTCCTCTTAAACATACTACTTCATATGCCCCTTAAACATACTACTTACTATTCCTCTTAAACATACTACATCATATTCCTCTTAAATAAACTACTGCATACTTCTCTTAAACATACTACTTCATATTCCTCTTAAACATATTACTTCATATTCCTCTTAAACATACTACTTCATATTCCTCTTAAACGTACTACTTCATATTCCTCTTAAATATACTACTTCATATGCCTCTTAAATATACTACTTTATATTCCTCTTAAATATACTACTTCATATTCCTCTTAAACATACTACTTCATATTCCTCTTAAACGTACTACTTCATATTCCTCTTAAATATAATACTTCATATGCCTCTTAAATATACTACTTTATATTCCTCTTAAATATACTACTTCATATTCCTCATAAATATACAACTTCATATTTTTCTTAAATATACTACTTCATATTCTTCTTAAATATACTACTTCATATTCCTCTTAAACATTCTACTTCATATTCCTCTTAAATATACTACTTCATATTAGTTTTAAATATACTACTTCATATTCCTCTTAAATATAATACTTCATATCTTCTTAAATATACTACTTTATATTCCTCTTAAACATACTACTTATTAATCCTCTTAAACATACTACTTCATATTACTCTTAAACGTACTACTTCATATTCCTCTTCAACATACTACTTCATATTACTCTTAAACATACTACTTCATATTCCTCTTAAACATACTACTTTATATTCCTCTTAAACATACTACTTCATATTCCTCTTAAACATGCTACTTCATATTCCTCTTAAGCATACTACTTCATATTCCTCTTAAACATACTACTTCATATTCCTCTTAAACATACTACTTCATATTCCTCTTAAACATACAACTTCATATTCCTCTTAAACATGCTAATTCATATTCCCCTTAAACATACTACTTCATATTCCTCTTAAACATAGAACTTCATATTCCTCTTAAACATTCTACTTCATATTACTCTTAAACCTACTACTTCATATTCCTCTTAAACATACTACTTAATATTCCTCTTAAACATACTACTTCATATTCCTCTCAAACATACTACTTCATATTCCTCTTAAACATACTACTTCATATTCCTCTTAAACATACTACTTCATATTACTCTTAAACATACTACTTCATATTCCTCTTAAACATACTACTTCATATTCCTCTTAAACATACTAATTCATATTCCTCTTAAACATACTACTTCATATGCCTCTTAAACATACTACTTCATATTCCTCTTAAACATATTACTTCATATTCCTCTTAAATATACTACTGCATATTTCTCTTAAACATACTACTTCATATTCCTCTTAAATATACTACTTCATATTCTTCCTAAACATACTACTTCATAATCCTC
Source organism: Atherix ibis (assembly GCA_958298945.1). Classification (NCBI taxonomy): domain Eukaryota; kingdom Metazoa; phylum Arthropoda; class Insecta; order Diptera; family Athericidae; genus Atherix; species Atherix ibis. Next base: position 1,534,340 of record CATQJD010000111.1, read on the forward strand.
TTAAACATACTACTTCATATTCTTCTTAAACATGCTAATTCATATTCCCCTTAAACATACTACTTCATATTCCTCTTAAACATAGTACTTCATATTCCTCTTAAACATACTACTTCATATTCCTCTTAAACATACTACTTTATATTCCTCTTAAACATACTACTTCATATTCCTCTTAAATATACTACTTCATATTCCTCACAAATATACTATTTCATATTCCTCTTAAATATACTACTTCATATTCCTCTTAAATATACTACTTCATATTCCTCTTAAACATACTACTTCATATTTCTCTTACACATACTACTTCATATTCTTCTTAAACATACTACTTCATATTCCTCTTAAATATACTACTTCATATTCCTCTTAAACATACTTCTTCATATTCCTCTTAAACATACTACTTCATATTCCTCTTAAACATACTACTTCATATTCCTCTTAAACATACTACTTCATATTGCTCTTAAAAATACTACTTTATATTCTTCTTAAATATACTACTTCATATTCCTCTTAAATATACTACCTCATATTCCTTTTAAATATAATACTTCATATTCCTCTTAAATATACTACTTCATATTTTTCTTAAATATACTACTTCATAGTCCTCTCAAACAAAATACTTCATATTCCTCTTAAACATATTACTTCATATTCCTCTTAAACATACTGTTTCATATTCCTCTTAAACATACTACTTCATATTCCTCTTAAACGTACTACTTCATATTCCTCTTAAATATACTACTTCATATGCCTCTTAAATATACTACTTTATATTCCTCTTAAATATACTACTTCATATTCATCTTAAATATACTACTTCATATTCCTCTTAAACGTACTACTTCATATTTCTCTTAAATATACTACTTCATATTCCTCTTAAATATACTACTTTATATTCCTATTAAATATACTACTTCATATTCCTCTTAAATATACAACTTCATATTTCTCTTAAATATACTACTTCATATTCATCTTAAATATACTACTTCATATTCCTCTTAAACATACTACATCATATTCCTCTTAAATAAACTACTGCATACTTCTCTTAAACATACTACTTCATATTCCTCTTAAACATATTACTTCATATTCCTCTTAAACATACTACTTCATATTCCTTTTAAACGTACTACTTCATATGCCTCTTAAATATACTACTTTATATTCCTCTTAAATATACTACTTCATATTCCTCTTAAATATACAACTTCATATTTCTCTTAAATATACTACTTCATATTCATCTTAAATATACTACTTCATATTCCTCTTAAACGTACTACTTCATATTCCTCTTAAACATACTAATTCATATTACTCTTAAACATATTACTTCATATTCCTCTTAAACATATAACTTTATATTCCTCTTAAACATACTACTTCATATTCCTCTTACACATACTACTTCATATTCCTCTTAAACATACTACTTCATATGCCTCTTAAACATACTACTTCATATTCCTCTTAAACATACTACTTCATATTCCTCTTAAATATACTACTGCATATTTCTCTTAAACATACTACTTCATATTCCTCTTAAATATACTACTTCATATTCCTCTTAAACATACTACTTCATAATCCTCTTAAACATACAACTTCATATTCCTCTTAAACATGCTAAATCATATTCCCCTTAAACATACTACTTCATATTCCTCTTAAACATAGTACTTCATATTCCTCTTAAATATACTACTTCATATTCCTCTTAAATATACTACTTCATAGTCCTCTTAAACATATTACTTCATATTCCTCTTAAACATATTACTTCATATTCCTCTTAAACATACTACTTCATATTCCTCTTAAATATACTACTTCATATTCCTCTTAAATATACTACTTCATATTCCTCTTAAATATACTACTTCATATTCCTCTTAAATATACTACTTCATAGTCCTCTTAAACATAATACTTCATATTCCTCTTAAACATATTACTTCATATTCCTTTTAAACATACTACTTTATATTCCTCTTAAACATACTACTTCATATGCCTCTTAAACATGCTAATTCATATTCCTCCTAAATATACTACTTCATATTCCTCTTAAACATACTACTTCATATTCCTCTTAAACATACTACTTCATATTCTTCTTAAACATGCTAATTCATATTCCTCCTAAACATACTACTTCATATTCCTCTTAAACATACTACTTCATATTCCTCTTAAACATACTACTTCATATTCCTCTTAAACATACTACTTCATAATCCTCTTAAACATACTACTTCATATTCCTCTTAAACGTACTACTTCATATTCCTCTTAAACATACTATTTCATATTCCTCTTAAACATATATTATATATTATTTATTTGACAAGTTTTCATTTTCTACATTTGTACAATTTTTTAACACATATATGCATTTTTATACACACATAGTCATGAGAACACAGTCGCTCCTATGGAGCACATAGCGGCACCAGAAAACTCCGTTAACACTCCTCCGTCTGCCTCTGCCCTGGGTTCCTGCCTGAGGTACGGTCTTGAGGTACGGTCTTGAGGTACGGTCCGGATGCTTCCGTGAACCCTCTTCCATCTGCTTCTGCCTTTGGGTTTTTGCCTGAGGTACGGTCTTTGGTTTTTGCCTGAGGTACGGTTTTTGCCCTGAGTACGATGAAAGCCAATGAGTTCTTGCCTGAGGTACGGTCCGGTTGATTCTTCTTGTGCTGTTTCTTGATAAGGTGGTTTTTATAGCTTGCGGCTTATCAGACCAGCGAAGCAACCTCCAGTGGCGTTGGGGGACCCTACGAACTACATATATAAGGCTTGTAGTCAGGCCTTTCACCCCGGCACCAATGCCGAGATGGCGGCAGCGGGAATCGAACCCGCCACCTTCCGAGTGTGAGTCGGTCACCTTGACCATTGCACCACACACTCGGCTACTTCATATTCCTCTTGAAAATACTTCTTTATATTCTTCTTAAACATACTACTTCATATTCCTCTTAAATATACTACTTCATATTCCTCTTAAACATACTTCTTCATATTCCTCTTAAACATACTACTTCATATTCCTCTTAAACATACTACTTGATAATGCTCTTAAACATACTACTTCATATTCCTCTTAAACATACTAATTGATAATGCTCTTAAACATACTACTTCATATTCGTCTTAAACATACTGCTTCATATTCCTCTTAAACATACTACTTCATATTCCTCTTAAATATACAACTTCATATTCCTCTTAAATATACTACTTCATATTCCTCTTAAATATACTACTTCATAGTCCTCTTAAACATAATACTTCATATTCCTCTTACACATATTACTTCATATTCCTCTTAAACATACTACTTCATATTCCTCTTAAACATACTACTACATATTCCTCTTAAACATGCTAATTCAATTCCTCCTAAACATACTACTTCATATTCCTATTAAACATACTACTTCATATTCCTCTTAAACATACTACTTCACATTCCTCTTAAACATACTACTTCATAATCCTCTTAAACATACTACTTCATATTCCTCTTAAACGTACTACTTCATATTCCTCTTAAACAGACTACTTCATAATCCTCTTAAACATACTACTTCACATTCCTCTTAAACGTTCTACTTCATATTCCTCTTAAACATACTACTTCATATTACTCTTAAACATACTACTTCATATTCCTCTTAAACATACTACTTCATATTCCTCTTAAAAATATTACTTCATATTCTTTTTAAACATACTACTTCATATTCCTCTTAAACATACTATTTCATATTCCTCTTAAACATACTTCATATTCCTCTTAAACATACTACTTCATATTCCTCTTTAACATACTACTTCATATTCCTCTTAAACATGCTAATTCATATTCCACCTAAACATACTTCTTCATATTCCTCTTAAACATACTAGTTCATATTACTCTTAAACATGCCACTTCATATTCCTCTTAAACACACTACTTCATAATCGTCTTAAACATACTACTTCATATTCTTCTTAAACGTACTACTTTAACTTCCTCTTAAACACACTACTTCATAATTCTCTTAAACATACTACTTCACATTCCTCTTAAACGTTCTACTTCATATTCCTCTTAAACATACTACTTCATATTACTCTTAAACATACTACTTCATATTCCTCTTAAACATACTACTTCATATTCCTCTTAAAAATACTACTTCATATTATTTTAAACATACTACTTCATATTCCTCTTAAATATACTACTTCATATTCCTCTTAAACATACTTCTTCATATTCCTCTTAAACATACTACTTCATAATCCTCTTAAACATACTACTTCATATTCCTCTTAAACATGCTAATTCATATTCCCCTTAAATATACTACTTGATATTCCTCTTAAATATACTACTTCATATTCCTCGTAAACATACTACTTCATATTCCTCTCAAACATTCTATTTCATATTCCTCTTAAACATACAACTTCATATTCCTCTTAAATATACTACTTCATATTCCTCTTAAACAAACTACTTCATATTCATCTTAAACATGCTAATTCATATTCCCCGTAAACATACTACTTCATATTCCTCTTAAACATAGTACTTCATATTCCTCTTAAACATACTATTTCATATTCTTCTTAAACATACTACTTCATATTCCTCTTAAACATACAACTTTATATTCCTCTTAAACATACTACTTCATATTCCTCTTAAACATGCTAATTCATATTCCTCCTAAACATACTACTTCATATTCCTCTTAAACATACTACTTCATATTCCTCTTAAACAAACTATTTCATATTCCTCTTAAACACACTACTTCAAAATCCTCTTAAACATACTACTTCATATTCCTCTTAAACGTACTACTACTTCATATTCCTCTTAAACATACTACTTCATATTCCTCTTAAACACACTACTTCATAATCCTCTTAAACATACTACTTCATATTCCTCTTAAACGTATTACTTCATATTCCTCTTAAACATACTACTTCATATTCCTCTTAAACATACTACTTCATATTCCTCTTAAATATACAAATTCAATTCCTCCTAAACATACTACTTCATATTCCTCTTAAAAATACTACTTCATATTCCTCTTAAACATACTACTTCACATTCCTCTTAAACATACTACTACTTTATAATCCTTTTAAACATACTACTTCATATTCCTCTTAAACATGCTAATTCATATTCCCTTTAAATATACTACTTGATATTCCTCTTAAATATACTATTTCATATTCCTCTTAAATATACTACTTCATATTCCTCTTAAACATACTACTTCATATTCATCTTAAACATGCTAATTCATATTCCCCGTAAACATACTACTTCATATTCCTCTTAAACATAGTACTTCATATTCCTCTTAAACATACTATTTCATATTCTTCTTAAACATACTACTTCATATTCCTCTTAAACATACAACTTCATATTCCTCTTAAACATACTTCTTCATATTCCTCGTAAACATACTACTTCATATTCCTCTCAAACATTCTATTTCATATTCCTCTTAAACATACAACTTCATATTCCTCTTAAATATACTACTTCATATTCCTCTTAAACAAACTACTTCATATTCATCTTAAACAAGCTAATTCATATTCCCCGTAAACATACTACTTCATATTCCTCTTAAACATAGTACTTCATATTCCTCTTAAACATACTATTTCATATTCTTCTTAAACATACTACTTCATATTCCTCTTAAACATACAACTTTATATTCCTCTTAAACATACTACTTCATATTCCTCTTAAACATGCTAATTCATATTCCTCCTAAACATACTACTTCATATTCCTCTTAAACATACTACTTCATATTCCTCTTAAACAAACTATTTCATATTCCTCTTAAACACACTACTTCAAAATCCTCTTAAACATACTACTTCATATTCCTCTTAAACGTACTACTACTTCATATTCCTCTTAAACATACTACTTCATATTCCTCTTAAACACACTACTTCATAATCCTCTTAAACATACTACTTCATATTCCTCTTAAACGTATTACTTCATATTCCTCTTAAACATACTACTTCATATTCCTCTTAAACATACTACTTCATATTCCTCTTAAATATTCTAATTCAATTCCTCCTAAACATACTACTTCATATTCCTCTTAAACATACTACTTCATATTCCTCTTAAACATACTACTTCACATTCCTCTTAAACAAACTACTACTTTATAATCCTTTTAAACATACTACTTCATATTCCTCTTAAACATGCTAATTCATATTCCCTTTAAATATACTACTTGATATTCCTCTTAAATATACTATTTCATATTCCTCTTAAATATACTACTTCATATTCCTCTTAAACATACTACTTCATATTCATCTTAAACATGCTAATTCATATTCCCCGTAAACATACTACTTCATATTCCTCTTAAACATAGTACTTCATATTCCTCTTAAACATACTATTTCATATTCTTCTTAAACATACTACTTCATATTCCTCTTAAACATACAACTTCATATTCCTCTTAAACATACTTCTTCATATTCCTCTTAAACATACTACTTCATATTCCTCTTAAACATACTACTTCATATTCCTCTTAAACACACTACTTCATAATCCTCTTAAACATACTACTTAATATTCCTCTTAAACGTATTACTTCATATTCCTCTTAAACATACTACTTCATATTCCTCTTAAACATACTACTTCATATTCCTCTTAAACATACTATTTCATATTCCTCTTAAACACACTACTTCAAAATCCTCTTAAACATACTACTTCATATTCCTCTTAAACGTACTACTACTTCATATTCCTCTTAAACATACTACTTCATATTCCTCTTAAACACACTACTTCATAATCCTCTTAAACATACTACTTCATATTCCTCTTAAACGAATTACTTCATATTCCTCTTAAACATACTACTTCATATTCCTCTTAAACATACTACTTCATATTCCTCTTAAATATACTAATTCAATTCCTCCTAAACATAATACTTCATATTCCTCTTAAACATACTACTTCATATTCCTCTTAAACATACTACTTCACATTCCTCTTAAACATACTACTACTTTATAATCCTTTTAAACATACTACTTCATATTCCTCTTAAACGTACTACTTCATATTCCTCTTAAACACACTACTTCATAATCCTCTTAAACATACTACTTCACATTCCTCTTAAACGTTCTACTTCATATTCCTCTTAAACATACTACTTCATATTACTCTTAAACATACTACTTCATATTCCTCTTAAACATACTACTTCATATTCCTCTTAAAAATACTACTTCATATTCTTTTTAAATATACTACTTAATATTACTCTTAAACATACTTCTTCATATTCCTCTTAAACATAATACTTCATAATCCTCTTAAACATACTACTTCATATTCCTCTTAAACATACTACTTCATATTCCTCTTAAACATACTACTTCATATTCCTCTCAAACATACTATTTCATATTCCTCTTAAACATACTACTTCATATTCCTCTTAAATATACTACTTCATATTCCTCTCAAATATACTATTTCATATTCCTCTTAAATATACTACTTCATATTCCTCTTAAACATACTTCTTCATATTCCTCTTAAACATACTACTTCATAATCCTCTTAAACATACTACTTCATATTCCTAAGATGAATATGAAGTAGTATAAACATACTACTTCATATTCATCTTAAACATGCTAATTCATATTCCCCTTAAACATACTACTTCATATTCCTCTTAAACATAGTACTTCATATTACTCTTAAACATACTACTTCATATTCCTCTTAAAAATACTACTTTATATTCTTCTTAAATATACTACTTCATATTCCTCTTAAATATACTACTTCATAGTCCTCTTAAACATAATACTTCATATTCCTCTTGAACATATTACTTCATATTCCTCTTAAACATACTACTTCATATTCCTCTTAAACATACTACTTCATATTCCTCTTAAACATACTAATTCAATTCCTCCTAAACATACTACTTCATATTCCTCTTAAACAAACTACTTCATATTCCTCTTAAACATACTACTTCACATTCCTCTTAAACATACTACTTCATAATCCTCTTAAACATACTACTTCATATTCCTCTTAAACGTACTACTTCATATTACTCTTAAACAGACTACTTCATAATCCTCTTAAACATACTACTTCACATTCCTCTTAAACGTTCTACTTCATATTCCTCTTAAACATACTACTTCATATTACTCTTAAACATACTACTTCATATTCCTCTTAAACATACTACTTCATATTCCTCTTAAAAATACTACTTCATATTCTTTTTAAACATTTTACTTCATATTCCTCTTAAATATACTACTTCATATTCCTCTTAAACATACTTCCTCATATTCCTCTTAAACATACTACTTCATAATCCTCTTAAACATAATACTTCATATTCCTCTTAAACATACTACTTCATATTCCTCTTAAACATACTACTTCATATTCCTCTCAAATATACTATTTCATATTCCTCTTAAATATACTACTTCATATTCCTCTTAAACATACTACTTCATATTCATCTTAAACATGCTAATTCATATTCCCCTTAAACATACTACTTCATATTCCTCTTAAACATAGTACTTCATATTCCTCTTAAACATACTATTTCATATTCCTCTTAAACATACTACTTCATATTCCTCTTAAACATACTACTTCATATTCCTCTTAAACATACTACTTCATATTCCTCTTAAACATGCTAATTCATATTCCACCTAAACATACTTCTTCATATTCCTCTTAAACATACTACTTCATATTCCTCTTAAACATACTACTTCATATTCCTCTTAAACACACTACTTCATATTCCTCTTAAACATACTACTTCATATTGCTCTTAAACACACTACTTCATAATCGTCTTGAACATACTACTTCATATTCTTCTTAAACATACTACTTCACATTCCTCTTAAACGTTCTACTTCATATTCCTCTTAAACAGACTACTTCATATTACTCTTAAACATACTACTTCATATTCCTCTTAAACATACTACTTCATATTCCTCTTAAAAATACAACTTCATATTATTTTAAACATACTACTTCATATTCCTCTTAAATATACTACTTCATATTCCTCTTAAACATACTTCTTCATATTCCTCTTAAACATACTACTTCATAATCCTCTTAAACATACTACTTCATATTCCTCTTAAACATACTACTTCATATTCCTCTTAAACATACTACTTCATATTCCTCTTAAACATGCTAATTCATATTCCCCTTAAATATACTACTTCATATTCCTCTTAAATATACTACTTCATATTCCTCTTAAACATACTACTTCATATTCCTCTCAAACATACTATTTCATATTCCTCTTAAACATACTACTTCATATTCCTCTTAAATATACTACTTCATATTCCTCTCAAATATACTATTTCATATTCCTCTTAAATATACTACTTCATATTCCTCTTAAACAGACTACTTCATATTACTCTTAAACATACTACTTCATATTCCTCTTAAACATACTACTTCATATTCCTCTTAAAAATACAACTTCATATTCCTCTTAAACATGCTAATTCATATTCCCCTTAAATATACTACTTCATATTCCTCTTAAATATACTACTTCATATTCCTCTTAAACATACTACTTCATATTCCTCTCAAACATACTATTTCATATTCCTCTTAAACATACTACTTCATATTCCTCTTAAATATACTACTTCATATTCCTCTCAAATATACTATTTCATATTCCTCTTAAATATACTACTTCATATTCCTCTTAAACATACTTCTTCATATTCCTCTTAAACATACTACTTCATATTCCTCTTAAATATACTACTTCATATTCCTCTCAAATATACTATTTCATATTCCTCTTAAATATACTACTTCATATTCCTCTTAAACATACTTCTTCATATTCCTCTTAAACACACTACTTCATAATCCTCTTAAACATACTACTTCATATTCCTCTTAAACGAATTACTTCATATTCCTCTTAAACATACTACTTCATATTCCTCTTAAACATACTACTCCATATTCCTCTTAAATATACTAATTCAATTCCTCCTAAACATAATACTTCATATTCCTCTTAAACATACTACTTCATATTCCTCTTAAACATACTACTTCACATTCCTCTTAAACATACTACTACTTTATAATCCTTTTAAACATACTACTTCATATTCCTCTTAAACGTACTACTTCATATTCCTCTTAAACACACTACTTCATAATCCTCTTAAACATACTACTTCACATTCCTCTTAAACGTTCTACTTCATATTCCTCTTAAACATACTACTTCATATTACTCTTAAACATACTACTTCATATTCCTCTTAAACATACTACTTCATATTCCTCTTAAAAATACTACTTTATATTCTTTTTAAATATACTACTTAATATTACTCTTAAACATACTTCTTCATATTCCTCTTAAACATAATACTTCATAATCCTCTTAAACATACTACTTCATATTCCTCTTAAACATACTACTTCATATTCCTCCTAAACATACTACTTCATATTCCTCTCAAACATACTATTTCATATTCCTCTTAAACATACTACTTCATATTCCTCTTAAATATACTACTACATATTCCTCTCAAATATACTATTTCATATTCCTCTTAAATATACTACTTCATATTCCTCTTAAACATACTTCTTCATATTCCTCTTAAACATACTACTTCATAATCCTCTTAAACATACTACTTCATATTCCTAAGATGAATATGAAGTAGTATAAACATACTACTTCATATTCATCTTAAACATGCTAATTCATATTCCCCTTAAACATACTACTTCATATTCCTCTTAAACATAGTACTTCATATTACTCTTAAACATACTACTTCATATTCCTCTTAAAAATACTACTTTATATTCTTCTTAAATATACTACTTCATATTCCTCTTAAATATACTACTTCATAGTCCTCTTAAACATAATACTTCATATTCCTCTTAAACATATTACTTCATATTCCTCTTAAACATACTACTTCATATTCCTCTTAAACATACTACTTCATATTCCTCTTAAACATACTAATTCAATTCCTCCTAAACATACTACTTCATATTCCTCTTAAACAAACTACTTCATATTCCTCTTAAACATACTACTTCACATTCCTCTTAAACATACTACTTCATAATCCTCTTAAACATACTACTTCATATTCCTCTTAAACGTACTACTTCATATTACTCTTAAACAGACTACTTCATAATCCTCTTAAACATACTACTTCACATTCCTCTTAAACGTTCTACTTCATATTCCTCTTAAACATACTACTTCATATTACTCTTAAACATACTACTTCATATTCCTCTTAAACATACTACTTCATATTCCTCTTAAAAATACTACTTCATATTCTTTTTAAACATACTACTTCATATTCCTCTTAAATATACTACTTCATATTCCTCTTAAACATACTTCCTCATATTCCTCTTAAACATACTACTTCATAATCCTCTTAAACATAATACTTCATATTCCTCTTAAACATACTACTTCATATTCCTCTTAAACATACTACTTCATATTCCTCTCAAATATACTATTTCATATTCCTCTTAAATATACTACTTCATATTCCTCTTAAACATACTACTTCATATTCATCTTAAACATGCTAATTCATATTCCCCTTAAACATACTACTTCATATTCCTCTTAAACATAGTACTTCATATTCCTCTTAAACATACTATTTCATATTCCTCTTAAACATACTACTTTATATTCCTCTTAAACATACTACTTCATATTCCTCTTAAACATACTACTTCATATTCCTCTTAAACATGCTAATTCATATTCCACCTAAACATACTTCTTCATATTCCTCTTAAACATACTACTTCATATTCCTCTTAAACATACTACTTCATATTCCTCTTAAACACACTACTTCATATTCCTCTTAAACATACTACTTCATATTGCTCTTAAACACACTACTTCATAATCGTCTTGAACATACTACTTCATATTCTTCTTAAACATACTACTTCACATTCCTCTTAAACGTTCTACTTCATATTCCTCTTAAACAGACTACTTCATATTACTCTTAAACATACTACTTCATATTCCTCTTAAACATACTACTTCATATTCCTCTTAAAAATACAACTTCATATTATTTTAAACATACTACTTCATATTCCTCTTAAATATACTACTTCATATTCCTCTTAAACATACTTCTTCATATTCCTCTTAAACATACTACTTCATAATCCTCTTAAACATACTACTTCATATTCCTCTTAAACATACTACTTCATATTCCTCTTAAACATACTACTTCATATTCCTCTTAAACATGCTAATTCATATTCCCCTTAAATATACTACTTCATATTCCTCTTAAATATACTACTTCATATTCCTCTTAAACATACTACTTCATATTCCTCTCAAACATACTATTTCATATTCCTCTTAAACATACTACTTCATATTCCTCTTAAATATACTACTTCATATTCCTCTCAAATATACTATTTCATATTCCTCTTAAATATACTACTTCATATTCCTCTTAAACATACTTCTTCATATTCCTCTTAAACATACTACTTCATAATCCTCTTAAACATACTACTTCATATTCCTAAGATGAATATGAAGTAGTATAAACATACTACTTCATATTCATCTTAAACATGCTAATTCATATTCCCCTTAAACATACTACTTCATATTCCTCTTAAACATAGTACTTCATATTCCTCTTAAACATACTACTTCATATTTCTCTTAAAAATACTACTTTATATTCTTCTTATATATACTACTTCATATTCCTCTTAAATATACTACTTCATAGTCCTCTTAAACATAATACTTCATATTCCTCTTAAACATATTACTTCATATTCCTCTTAAACATACTACTTCATATTCCTCTTAAACATACTACTTCATATTCCTCTTAAACATGCTAATTCAATTCCTCCTAAACATACTACTTCATATTCCTCTTAAACAAACTACTTCATATTCCTCTTAAACATACTACTTCACATTTCTCTTAAACATACTACTTCATAATCCTCTTAAACATACTACTTCATATTCCTCTTAAACGTACTACTTCATATTCCTCTTAAACAGACTACTTCATAATCCTCTTAAACATACTACTTCACATTCCTCTTAAACGTTCTACTTCATATTCCTCTTAAACATACTACTTCATATTACTCTTAAACATACTACTTCATATTCCTCTTAAACATACTACTTCATATTCCTCTTAAAAATACTACTTCATATTATTTTAAACATACTACTTCATATTCCTCTTAAATATACTACTTCATATTCCTCTTAAACATACTTCTTCATATTCCTCTTAAACATACTACTTCATAATCCTCTTACACATACTACTTCATATTCCTCTTAAACATGCTAATTCATATTCCCCTTAAATATACTACTTGATATTCCTCTTAAATATACTACTTCATATTCCTCTTAAACATACTACTTCATATTCCTCTCAAACATACTATTTCATATTCCTCTTAAACATACAACTTCATATTCCTCTTAAATATACTACTTCATATTCCTCTTAAACATACTACTTCATATTCATCTTAAACATGCTAATTCATATTCCCCGTAAACATACTACTTCATATTCCTCTTAAACATAGTACTTCATATTCCTCTTAAACATACTATTTCATATTCTTCTTAAACATACTACTTCATATTCCTCTTAAACATACAACTTTATATTCCTCTGAAACATACTACTTCATATTCCTCTTAAACATGCTAATTCATATTCCTCCTAAACATACTACTTCATATTCCTCTTAAACATACTACTTCATATTCCTCTTAAACATACTATTTCATATTCCTCTTAAACACACTACTTCAAAATCCTCTTAAACATACTACTTCATATTCCTCTTAAACGTACTACTACTTCATATTCCTCTTAAACATACTACTTCATATTCCTCTTAAACACACTACTTCATAATCCTCTTAAACATACTACTTCATATTCCTCTTAAACGTATTACTTCATATTCCTCTTAAACATACTACTTCATATTCCTCTTAAACATACTACTTCATATTCCTCTTAAATATACTAATTCAATTCCTCCTAAACATACTACTTCATATTCCTCTAAAACATACTACTTCATATTCCTCTTAAACATACTACTTCACATTCCTCTTAAACATACTACTACTTTATAATCCTTTTAAACATACTACTTCATATTCCTCTTAAACATGCTAATTCATATTCCCCTTAAATATACTACTTGATATTCCTCTTAAATATACTAGTTCATATTCCTCTTAAATATACTACTTCATATTCCTCTCAAACATACTACTTCATATTCATCTTAAACATGCTAATTCATATTCCCCGTAAACATACTACTTCATATTCCTCTTAAACATAGTACTTCATATTCCTCTTAAACATACTATTTCATATTCTTCTTAAACATACTAATTCATATTCCTCTTAAACATACAACTTCATATTCCTCTTAAGCATACTACTTCATATTCCTCTTAAACATACTACTTCATATTCCTCTTAAACATACTATTTCATATTCCTCTTAAACACACTACTTCAAAATCCTCTTAAACATACTACTTCATATTCCTCTTAAACGTACTACTACTTCATATTCCTCTTAAACATACTACTTCATATTCCTCTTAAACATGCTAATTCATATTCCCCTTAAATATACTACTTCATATTCCTCTTAAATATACTACTTCATATTCCTCTTAAACATACTACTTCATATTTCTCTCAAACATACTATTTCATATTCCTCTTAAACATACTACTTCATATTCCTCTTAAATATACTACTTCATATTCCTCTCAAATATACTATTTCATATTCCTCTTAAATATACTATTTCATATTCCTCTTAAACATACTACTTCATATTCCTCTTAAATATACTACTTCATATTCCTAAGATGAATATGAAGTAGTATAAACATACTACTTCATATTCATCTTAAACATGCTAATTCATATTCCCCTTAAGCATACTACTTCATATTCCCCTTAAACATAGTACTTCATATTCCTCTTAAACATACTACTTCATATTTCTCTTAAAAATACTACTTTATATTCCTCTTAAACATACTACTTCATATTCCTCTTAAACATGCTAATTCATATTCCCCTTAAATATACTACTTCATATTCCTCTTAAATATACTACTTCATATTCCTCTTAAACATACTACTTCATATTCCTCTCAAACATACTATTTCATATTCCTCTTAAACATACTACTTCATATTCCTCTTAAATATACTACTTCATATTCCTCTCAAATATACTATTTCATATTCCTCTTAAATATACTACTTCATATTCCTCTTAAACATACTTCTTCATATTCCTCTTAAACATACTACTTCATAATCCTCTTAAACATACTACTTCATATTCCTAAGATGAATATGAAGTAGTATAAACATACTACTTCATATTCATCTTAAACATGCTAATTCATATTCCCCTTAAACATACTACTTCATATTCCTCTTAAACATAGTACTTCATATTCCTCTTAAACATACTACTTCATATTTCTCTTAAAAATACTACTTTATATTCTTCTTATATATACTACTTCATATTCCTCTTAAATATACTACTTCATAGTCCTCTTAAACATAATACTTCATATTCCTCTTAAACATATTACTTCATATTCCTCTTAAACATACTACTTCATATTCCTCTTAAACATACTACTTCATATTCCTCTTAAACATGCTAATTCAATTCCTCCTAAACATACTACTTCATATTCCTCTTAAACAAACTACTTCATATTCCTCTTAAACATACTACTTCACATTTCTCTTAAACATACTACTTCATAATCCTCTTAAACATACTACTTCATATTCCTCTTAAACGTACTACTTCATATTCCTCTTAAACAGACTACTTCATAATCCTCTTAAACATACTACTTCACATTCCTCTTAAACGTTCTACTTCATATTCCTCTTAAACATACTACTTCATATTACTCTTAAACATACTACTTCATATTCCTCTTAAACATACTACTTCATATTCCTCTTAAAAATACTACTTCATATTATTTTAAACATACTACTTCATATTCCTCTTAAATATACTACTTCATATTCCTCTTAAACATACTTCTTCATATTCCTCTTAAACATACTACTTCATAATCCTCTTACACATACTACTTCATATTCCTCTTAAACATGCTAATTCATATTCCCCTTAAATATACTACTTGATATTCCTCTTAAATATACTACTTCATATTCCTCTTAAACATACTACTTCATATTCCTCTCAAACATACTATTTCATATTCCTCTTAAACATACAACTTCATATTCCTCTTAAATATACTACTTCATATTCCTCTTAAACATACTACTTCATATTCATCTTAAACATGCTAATTCATATTCCCCGTAAACATACTACTTCATATTCCTCTTAAACATAGTACTTCATATTCCTCTTAAACATACTATTTCATATTCTTCTTAAACATACTACTTCATATTCCTCTTAAACATACAACTTTATATTCCTCTGAAACATACTACTTCATATTCCTCTTAAACATGCTAATTCATATTCCTCCTAAACATACTACTTCATATTCCTCTTAAACATACTACTTCATATTCCTCTTAAACATACTATTTCATATTCCTCTTAAACACACTACTTCAAAATCCTCTTAAACATACTACTTCATATTCCTCTTAAACGTACTACTACTTCATATTCCTCTTAAACATACTACTTCATATTCCTCTTAAACACACTACTTCATAATCCTCTTAAACATACTACTTCATATTCCTCTTAAACGTATTACTTCATATTCCTCTTAAACATACTACTTCATATTCCTCTTAAACATACTACTTCATATTCCTCTTAAATATACTAATTCAATTCCTCCTAAACATACTACTTCATATTCCTCTAAAACATACTACTTCATATTCCTCTTAAACATACTACTTCACATTCCTCTTAAACATACTACTACTTTATAATCCTTTTAAACATACTACTTCATATTCCTCTTAAACATGCTAATTCATATTCCCCTTAAATATACTACTTGATATTCCTCTTAAATATACTAGTTCATATTCCTCTTAAATATACTACTTCATATTCCTCTCAAACATACTACTTCATATTCATCTTAAACATGCTAATTCATATTCCCCGTAAACATACTACTTCATATTCCTCTTAAACATAGTACTTCATATTCCTCTTAAACATACTATTTCATATTCTTCTTAAACATACTAATTCATATTCCTCTTAAACATACAACTTCATATTCCTCTTAAGCATACTACTTCATATTCCTCTTAAACATACTACTTCATATTCCTCTTAAACATACTATTTCATATTCCTCTTAAACACACTACTTCAAAATCCTCTTAAACATACTACTTCATATTCCTCTTAAACGTACTACTACTTCATATTCCTCTTAAACATACTACTTCATATTCCTCTTAAACATGCTAATTCATATTCCCCTTAAATATACTACTTCATATTCCTCTTAAATATACTACTTCATATTCCTCTTAAACATACTACTTCATATTTCTCTCAAACATACTATTTCATATTCCTCTTAAACATACTACTTCATATTCCTCTTAAATATACTACTTCATATTCCTCTCAAATATACTATTTCATATTCCTCTTAAATATACTATTTCATATTCCTCTTAAACATACTACTTCATATTCCTCTTAAATATACTACTTCATATTCCTCTCAAATATACTATTTCATATTCCTCTTAAATATACTACTTCATATTCCTCTTAAACATACTTCTTCATATTCCTCTTAAACATACTACTTCATAATCCTCTTAAACATACTACTTCATATTCCTAAGATGAATATGAAGTAGTATAAACATACTACTTCATATTCATCTTAAACATGCTAATTCATATTCCCCTTAAGCATACTACTTCATATTCCCCTTAAACATAGTACTTCATATTCCTCTTAAACATACTACTTCATATTTCTCTTAAAAATACTACTTTATATTCTTCTTAAATATACTACTTCATATTCCTCTTAAATATACTACTTCATAGTCCTCTTAAACATAATACTTCATATTCCTCTTAAACATATTACTTCATATTCCTCTTAAACATACTACTTCATATTCCTCTTAAACATACTACTTCATATTCCTCTTAAACATGCTAATTCAATTCCTCCTAAACATACTACTTCATATTCCTCTTAAACATACTACTTCATAATCCTCTTAAACATACTACTTCATATTCCTCTTAAACGTACTACTTCATATTCCTCTTAAACAGACTACTTCATAATCCTCTTAAACATACTACTTCACATTCCTCTTAAACGTTCCACTTCATATTCCTCTTAAACATACTACTTCATATTACTCTTAAACATACTACTTCATATTCCTCTTAAACATACTACTTCATATTCCTCTTAAAAATACTACTTCATATTATTTTAAACATACTACTTCATATTCCTCTTAAATATACTACTTCATATTCCTCTTAAACATACTTCTTCATATTCCTCTTAAACATACTACTTCATAATCCTCTTAAACATACTACTTCATATTCCTCTTAAACATGCTAATTCATATTCCCCTTAAATATACTACTTGATATTCCTCTTAAATATACTACTTCATATTCCTCTTAAACATACTACTTCATATTCCTCTCAAACATACTATTTCATATTCCTCTTAAACATACTACTTCATATTCCTAAGATGAATATGAAGTAGTATAAACATACTACTTCATATTCATCTTAAACATGCTAATTCATATTCCCCTTAAGCATACTACTTCATATTCCCCTTAAACATAGTACTTCATATTCCTCTTAAACATACTACTTCATATTTCTCTTAAAAATACTACTTTATATTCTTCTTAAATATACTACTTCATATTCCTCTTAAATATACTACTTCATAGTCCTCTTAAACATAATACTTCATATTCCTCTTAAACATATTACTTCATATTCCTCTTAAACATACTACTTCATATTCCTCTTAAACATACTACTTCATATTCCTCTTAAACATGCTAATTCAATTCCTCCTAAACATACTACTTCATATTCCTCTTAAACATACTACTTCATAATCCTCTTAAACATACTACTTCATATTCCTCTTAAACGTACTACTTCATATTCCTCTTAAACAGACTACTTCATAATCCTCTTAAACATACTACTTCACATTCCTCTTAAACGTTCCACTTCATATTCCTCTTAAACATACTACTTCATATTACTCTTAAACATACTACTTCATATTCCTCTTAAACATACTACTTCATATTCCTCTTAAAAATACTACTTCATATTATTTTAAACATACTACTTCATATTCCTCTTAAATATACTACTTCATATTCCTCTTAAACATACTTCTTCATATTCCTCTTAAACATACTACTTCATAATCCTCTTAAACATACTACTTCATATTCCTCTTAAACATGCTAATTCATATTCCCCTTAAATATACTACTTGATATTCCTCTTAAATATACTACTTCATATTCCTCTTAAACATACTACTTCATATTCCTCTTAAACGTACTACTTCATATTCCTCTTAAACAGACTACTTCATAATCCTCTTAAACATACTACTTCACATTCCTCTTAAACGTTCTACTTCATATTCCTCTTAAACATACTACTTCATATTACTCTTAAACATACTACTTCATATTCCTCTTAAACATACTACTTCATATTCCTCTTAAAAATACTACTTCATATTATTTTAAACATACTACTTCATATTCCTCTTAAATAAACTACTTCATATTCCTCTTAAACATACTTCTTCATATTCCTCTTAAACATACTACTTCATAATCCTCTTAAACATACTACTTCATATTCCTCTTAAACATGCTAATTCATATTCCCCTTAAATATACTACTTGATATTCCTCTTAAATATACTACTTCATATTCCTCTTAAACATACTACTTCATATTCCTCTCAAACATACTATTTCATATTCCTCTTAAACATACAACTTCATATTCCTCTTAAATATACTACTTCATATTCCTCTTAAACATACTACTTCATATTCATCTTAAACATGCTAATTCATATTCCCCGTAAACATACTACTTCATATTCCTCTTAAACATAGTACTTCATATTCCTCTTAAACATACTATTTCATATTCTTCTTAAACATACTACTTCATATTCCTCTTAAACATACAACTTTATATTCCTCTGAAACATACTACTTCATATTCCTCTTAAACATGCTAATTCATATTCCTCCTAAACATACTACTTCATATTCCTCTTAAACATACTACTTCATATTCCTCTTAAACATACTATTTCATATTCCTCTTAAACACACTACTTCAAAATCCTCTTAAACATACTACTTCATATTCCTCTTAAACGTACTACTACTTCATATTCCTCTTAAACATACTACTTCATATTCCTCTTAAACACACTACTTCATAATCCTCTTAAACATACTACTTCATATTCCTCTTAAACGTATTACTTCATATTCCTCTTAAACATACTACTTCATATTCCTCTTAAACATACTACTTCATATTCCTCTTAAATATACTAATTCAATTCCTCCTAAACATACTACTTCATATTCCTCTTAAACATACTACTTCATATTCCTCTTAAACATACTACTTCACATTCCTCTTAAACATACTACTACTTTATAATCCTTTTAAACATACTACTTCATATTCCTCTTAAACATGCTAATTCATATTCCCCTTAAATATACTACTTGATATTCCTCTTAAATATACTATTTCATATTCCTCTTAAATATACTACTTCATATTCCTCTCAAACATACTACTTCATATTCATCTTAAACATGCTAATTCATATTCCCCGTAAACATACTACTTCATATTCCTCTTAAACATAGTACTTCATATTCCTCTTAAACATACTATTTCATATTCTTCTTAAACATACTAATTCATATTCCTCTTAAACATACAACTTCATATTCCTCTTAAACATACTACTTCATATTCCTCTTAAACATACTACTTCATATTCCTCTTAAACATACTATTTCATATTCCTCTTAAACACACTACTTCAAAATCCTCTTAAACATACTACTTCATATTCCTCTTAAACGTACTACTACTTCATATTCCTCTTAAACATACTACTTCATATTCCTCTTAAACATGCTAATTCATATTCCCCTTAAATATACTACTTCATATTCCTCTTAAATATACTACTTCATATTCCTCTTAAACATACTACTTCATATTTCTCTCAAACATACTATTTCATATTCCTCTTAAACATACTACTTCATATTCCTCTTAAATATACTACTTCATATTCCTCTCAAATATACTATTTCATATTCCTCTTAAATATACTATTTCATATTCCTCTTAAACATACTACTTCATATTCCTCTTAAATATACTACCTCATATTCCTCTCAAATATACTATTTCATATTCCTCTTAAATATACTACTTCATATTCCTCTTAAACATACTTCTTCATATTCCTCTTAAACATACTACTTCATAATCCTCTTAAACATACTACTTCATATTCCTAAGATGAATATGAAGTAGTATAAACATACTACTTCATATTCATCTTAAACATGCTAATTCATATTCCCCTTAAGCATACTACTTCATATTCCCCTTAAACATAGTACTTCATATTCCTCTTAAACATACTACTTCATATTTCTCTTAAAAATACTACTTTATATTCTTCTTAAATATACTACTTCATATTCCTCTTAAATATACTACTTCATAGTCCTCTTAAACATAATACTTCATATTCCTCTTAAACATATTACTTCATATTCCTCTTAAACATACTACTTCATATTCCTCTTAAACATACTACTTCATATTCCTCTTAAACATGCTAATTCAATTCCTCCTAAACATACTACTTCATATTCCTCTTAAACATACTACTTCATAATCCTCTTAAACATACTACTTCATATTCCTCTTAAACGTACTACTTCATATTCCTCTTAAACAGACTACTTCATAATCCTCTTAAACATACTACTTCACATTCCTCTTAAACGTTCCACTTCATATTCCTCTTAAACATACTACTTCATATTACTCTTAAACATACTACTTCATATTCCTCTTAAACATACTACTTCATATTCCTCTTAAAAATACTACTTCATATTATTTTAAACATACTACTTCATATTCCTCTTAAATATACTACTTCATATTCCTCTTAAACATACTTCTTCATATTCCTCTTAAACATACTACTTCATAATCCTCTTAAACATACTACTTCATATTTCTCTTTAACATGCTAATTCATATTCCCCTTAAATATACTACTTGATATTCCTCTTAAATATACTACTTCATATTCCTCTTAAACATACTACTTCATATTCCTCTCAAACATACTATTTCATATTCCTCTTAAACATACTACTTCATATTCCTAAGATGAATATGAAGTAGTATAAACATACTACTTCATATTCATCTTAAACATGCTAATTCATATTCCCCTTAAGCATACTACTTCATATTCCCCTTAAACATAGTACTTCATATTCCTCTTAAACATACTACTTCATATTTCTCTTAAAAATACTACTTTATATTCTTCTTAAATATACTACTTCATATTCCTCTTAAATATACTACTTCATAGTCCTCTTAAACATAATACTTCATATTCCTCTTAAACATATTACTTCATATTCCTCTTAAACATACTACTTCATATTCCTCTTAAACATACTACTTCATATTCCTCTTAAACATGCTAATTCAATTCCTCCTAAACATACTACTTCATATTCCTCTTAAACATACTACTTCATAATCCTCTTAAACATACTACTTCATATTCCTCTTAAACGTACTACTTCATATTCCTCTTAAACAGACTACTTCATAATCCTCTTAAACATACTACTTCACATTCCTCTTAAACGTTCCACTTCATATTCCTCTTAAACATACTACTTCATATTACTCTTAAACATACTACTTCATATTCCTCTTAAACATACTACTTCATATTCCTCTTAAAAATACTACTTCATATTATTTTAAACATACTACTTCATATTCCTCTTAAATATACTACTTCATATTCCTCTTAAACATACTTCTTCATATTCCTCTTAAACATACTACTTCATAATCCTCTTAAACATACTACTTCATATTCCTCTTAAACATGCTAATTCATATTCCCCTTAAATATACTACTTGATATTCCTCTTAAATATACTACTTCATATTCCTCTTAAACATACTACTTCATATTCCTCTCAAACATACTATTTCATATTCCTCTTAAACATACAACTTCATATTCCTCTTAAATATACTACTTCATATTCCTCTTAAACATACTACTTCATATTCATCTTAAACATGCTAATTCATATTCCCCGTAAACATACTACTTCATATTCCTATTAAACATAGTACTTCATATTCCTCTTAAACATACTATTTCATATTCTTCTTAAACAGACTACTTCATATTCCTCTTAAACATACAACTTTATATTCCTCTTAAACATACTACTTCATATTCCTCTTAAACATGCTAATTCATATTCCTCCTAAACATACTACTTCATATTCCTCTTAAACATACTACTTCATATTCCTCTTAAACATACTATTTCATATTCCTCTTAAACACACTACTTCAAAATCCTCTTAAACATACTACTTCATATTCCTCTTAAACGTACTACTACTTCATATTCCTCTTAAACATACTACTTCATATTCCTCTTAAACACACTACTTCATATTCCTCTTAAACATACTACTTCATATTCCTCTTAAACATACTACTTCATATTCCTCTTAAATATACTAATTCAATTCCTCCTAAACATACTACTTCATATTCCTCTTAAACATACTACTTCATATTCCTCTTAAACATACTACTTCACATTCCTCTTAAACATACTACTACTTTATAATCCTTTTAAACATACTACTTCATATTCCTCTTAAACATGCTAATTCATATTCCCCTTAAATATACTACTTGATATTCCTCTTAAATATACTATTTCATATTCCTCTTAAATATACTACTTCATATTCCTCTTAAACATACTACTTCATATTCATCTTAAACATGCTAATTCATATTCCCCGTAAACATACTACTTCATATTCCTCTTAAGTATAGTACTTCATATTCCTCTTAAACATACTATTTCATATTCTTCTTAAACATACTACTTCATATTCCTCTTAAACATACAACTTCATATTCCTCTTAAACATACTACTTCATATTCCTCTTAAACATACTACTTCATATTCCTCTTAAACATACTATTTCATATTCCTCTTAAACACACTACTTCAAAATCCTCTTAAACATACTACTTCATATTCCTCTTAAACGTACTACTACTTCATATTCCTCTTAAACATACTACTTCATATTCCTCTTAAACATACTACTTCATATTCCTCTTAAACACACTACTTCATAATCCTCTTAAACATACTACTTCATATTCCTCTTAAACGTATTACTTCATATTCCTCTTAAACATACTACTTCATATTCCTCTTAAACATACTACTTCATATTCCTCTTAAACATACTATTTCATATTCCTCTTAAACACACTACTTCAAAATCCTCTTAAACATACTACTTTATATTCCTCTTAAACGTACTACTACTTCATATTCCTCTTAAACATACTACTTCATATTCCTCTTAAACACACTACTTCATAATCCTCTTAAACATACTACTTCATATTCCTCTTAAACGAATTACTTCATATTCCTCTTAAACATACTACTTCATATTCCTCTTAAACATACTACTTCATATTCCTCTTAAATATACTAATTCAATTCCTCCTAAACATACTACTTCATATTCCTCTTAAACATACTACTTCATATTCCTCTTAAACATACTACTTCACATTCCTCTTAAACATACTACTACTTTATAATCCTTTTAAACATACTACTTCATATTCCTCTTAAACGTACTGCTTCATATTCCTCTTAAACACACTACTTCATAATCCTCTTAAACATACTACTTCACATTCCTCTTAAACATTCTACTTCATATTCCTCTTAAACATACTACTTCATATTACTCTTAAACATACTACTTCATATTCCTCTTAAACATACTACTTCATATTTCTCTTAAAAATACTACTTCATATTCTTTTTAAATATACTACTTCATATTACTCTTAAACATACTTCTTCATATTCCTCTTAAACATACTACTTCATAATCCTCTTAAACATACTACTTCATATTCCTCTTAAACATACTACTTCATATTCCTCTTAAACATACTACTTCATATTCCTCTCAAACATACTATTTCATATTCCTCTTAAACATACTACTTCATATTCCTCTTAAATATACTACTTCATATTCCTCTCAAATATACTATTTCATATTCCTCTTAAATATACTACTTCATATTCCTCTTAAACAAACTTCTTCATATTCCTCTTAAACATACTACTTCATAATCCTCTTAAACATACTACTTCATATTCCTAAGATGAATATGAAGTAGTATAAACATACTACTTCATATTCATCTTAAACATGCTAATTCATATTCCCCTTAAACATACTACTTCATATTCCTCTTAAACATAGTACTTCATATTACTCTTAAACATACTACTTCATATTCCTCTTAAAAATACTACTTTATATTCTTCTTAAATATACTACTTCATATTCCTCTTAAATATACTACTTCATAGTCCTCTTAAACATAATACTTCATATTCCTCTTAAACATATTACTTCATATTCCTTTTAAACATACTACTTCATATTCCTCTTAAACATACTACTTCATATTCCTCTTAAACATGCTAATTCAATTCCTCCTAAACATACTACTTCATATTCCTCTTAAACAAACTACTTCATATTCCTCTTAAACATACTACTTCACATTCCTCTTAAACATACTACTTCATAATCCTCTTAAACATACTACTTCATATTCCTCTTAAACGTACTACTTCATATTCCTCTTAAATAGACTACTTCATAATCCTCTTAAACATACTACTTCACATTCCTCTTAAACGTTCTACTTCATATTCCTCTTAAACATACTACTTCATATTACTCTTAAACATACTACTTCATATTCCTCTTAAACATACTACTTCATATTCCTCTTAAAAATACTACTTCATATTCTTTTTAAACATACTACTTCATATTCCTCTTAAATATACTACTTCATATTCCTCTTAAACATACTTCCTCATATTCCTCTTAAACATACTACTTCATAATCCTCTTAAACATAATACTTCATATTCCTCTTAAACATACTACTTCATATTCCTCTTAAGCATGCTACTTCATATTCCTCTCAAATATACTATTTCATATTCCTCTTAAATATACTACTTCATATTCCTCTTAAACATACTACTTCATATTCATCTTAAACATGCTAATTCATATTCCTTTTAAACATACTACTTCATATTCCTCTTAAACATAGTACTTCATATTCCTCTTAAACATACTATTTCATATTCCTCTTAAACATATTACTTCATATTCCTCTTAAACATACTACTTCATATTCCTCTTAAACATACTACTTCATATTCCTCTTAAACATGCTAATTCATATTCCACCTAAACATACTTCTTTATATTCCTCTTAAACATACTACTTCATATTCCTCTTAAACATACTACTTCATATTCCTCTTAAACACACTACTTCATATTCCTCTTAAACATACTACTTCATATTGCTCTTAAACACACTACTTCATAATCGTCTTGAACATACTACTTCATATTCTTCTTAAACATACTACTTCACATTCCTCTTAAACGTTCTACTTCATATTCCTCTTAAACAGACTACTTCATATTACTCTTAAACATACTACTTCATATTCCTCTTAAACATACTACTTCATATTCCTCTTAAAAATACAACTTCATATTATTTTAAACATACTACTTCATATTCCTCTTAAATATACTACTTCATATTCCTCTTAAACATACTTCTTCATATTCCTCTTAAACATACTACTTCATAATCCTCTTAAACATACTACTTCATATTCCTCTTAAACATACTACTTCATATTCCTCTTAAACATACTACTTCATATTCCTCTTAAACATGCTAATTCATATTCCCCTTAAATATACTACTTCATATTCCTCTTAAATATACTACTTCATATTCCTCTTAAACATACTACTTCATATTCCTATCAAACATACTATTTCATATTCCTCTTAAACATACTACTTCATATTCCTCTTAAATATACTACTTCATATTCCTCTCAAATATACTATTTCATATTCCTCTTAAATATACTACTTCATATTCCTCTTAAACATACTTCTTCATATTCCTCTTAAACATACTACTTCATAATCCTCTTAAACATACTACTTCATATTCCTAAGATGAATATGAAGTAGTATAAACATACTACTTCATATTCATCTTAAACATGCTAATTCATATTCCCCTTAAACATACTACTTCATATTCCTCTTAAACATAGTACTTCATATTCCTCTTAAACATACTACTTCATATTTCTCTTAAAAATACTACTTTATATTCTTCTTAAATATACTACTTCATATTCCTCTTAAATATACTACTTCATAGTCCTCTTAAACATAATACTTCATATTCCTCTTAAACATATTACTTCATATTCCTCTTAAACATACTACTTCATATTCCTCTTAAACATACTACTTCATATTCCTCTTAAACATGCTAATTCAATTTCTCCTAAACATACTACTTCATATTCCTCTTACACAAACTACTTCATATTCCTCTTAAACATACTACTTCACATTTCTCTTAAGCATACTACTTCATAATCCTCTTAAACATACTACTTCATATTCCTCTTAAACGTACTACTTCATATTCCTCTTAAACAGACTACTTCATAATCCTCTTAAACATACTACTTCACATTCCTCTTAAACGTTCTACTTCATATTCCTCTTAAACATACTACTTCATATTACTCTTAAACATACTACTTCATATTCCTCTTAAACATACTACTTCATATTCCTCTTAAAAATACTACTTCATATTCTTTTTAAACATACTACTTCATATTCCTCTTAAATATAATACTTCATATTCCTCTTAAACATACTTCCTCATATTCCTCTTAAACATACTACTTCATAATCCTCTTAAACATAATACTTCATATTCCTCTTAAACATGCTACTTCATATTCCTCTTAAACATACTACTTCATATTCCTCTCAAATATACTATTTCATATTCCTCTTAAATATACTACTTCATATTCCTCTTAAACATACTACTTCATATTCATCTTAAACATGCTAATTCATATTCCCCTTAAACATACTACTTCATATTCCTCTTAAACATAGTACTTCATATTCCTCTTAAACATGCTAATTCATATTCCACCTAAACATACTTCTTCATATTCCTCTTAAACATACTACTTCATATTCCTCTTAAACATACTACTTCATATTCCTCTTAAACACACTACTTCATATTCCTCTTAAACATGCTAATTCATATTCCACCTAAACATACTTCTTCATATTCCTCTTAAACATACTACTTCATATTCCTCTTAAACATACTACTTCATATTCCTCTTAAACACACTACTTCATATTCCTCTTAAACATACTACTTCATATTCCTCTTAAACACACTACTTCATAATCGTCTTGAACATACTACTTCATATTCTTCTTAAACATACTACTTCACATTCCTCTTAAACGTTCTACTTCATATTCCTCTTAAACATACTACTTCATATTCCTCTTAAACACACTACTTCATATTCCTCTTAAACATACTACTTCATATTGCTCTTAAACACACTACTTCATAATCGTCTTGAACATACTACTTCATATTCTTCTTAAACATACTACTTCACATTCCTCTTAAACGTTCTACTTCATATTCCTCTTAAACAGACTACTTCATATTACTCTTAAACATACTACTTCATATTCCTCTTAAACATACTACTTCATATTCCTCTTAAAAATACAACTTCATATTATTTTAAACATACTACTTCATATTCCTCTTAAATATACTACTTCATATTCCTCTTAAACATACTTCTTCATATTCCTCTTAAACATACTACTTCATAATCCTCTTAAACATACTACTTCATATTCCTCTTAAACATACTACTTCACATTCCTCTTAAACATACTACTACTTTATAATCCTTTTAAACATACTACTTCATATTCCTCTTAAACGTACTGCTTCATATTCCTCTTAAACACACTACTTCATAATCCTCTTAAACAAACTACTTCACATTCCTCTTAAACGTTCTACTTCATATTCCTCTTAAACATACTACTTCATATTACTCTTAAACATACTACTTCATATTCCTCTTAAACATACTACTTCATATTTCTCTTAAAAATACTACTTCATATTCTTTTTAAATATACTACTTCATATTACTCTTAAACATACTTCTTCATATTCCTCTTAAACATACTACTTCATAATCCTCTTAAACATACTACTTCATATTCCTCTTAAACATACTACTTCATATTCCTCTTAAACATACTACTTCATATTCCTCTCAAACATACTATTTCATATTCCTCTTAAACATACTACTTCATATTCCTCTTAAATATACTACTTCATATTCCTCTCAAATATACTATTTCATATTCCTCTTAAATATACTACTTCATATTCCTCTTAAACATACTTCTTCATATTCCTCTTAAACATACTACTTCATAATCCTCTTAAACATACTACTTCATATTCCTAAGATGAATATGAAGTAGTATAAACATACTACTTCATATTCATCTTAAACATGCTAATTCATATTCCCCTTAAACATACTACTTCATATTCCTCTTAAACATAGTACTTCATATTACTCTTAAACATACTACTTCATATTCCTCTTAAAAATACTACTTTATATTCTTCTTAAATATACTACTTCATATTCCTCTTAAATATACTACTTCATAGTCCTCTTAAACATAATACTTCATATTCCTCTTAAACATATTACTTCATATTCCTTTTAAACATACTACTTCATATTCCTCTTAAACATACTACTTCATATTCCTCTTAAACATGCTAATTCAATTCCTCCTAAACATACTACTTCATATTCCTCTTAAACAAACTACTTCATATTCCTCTTAAACATACTACTTCACATTCCTCTTAAACATACTACTTCATAATCCTCTTAAACATACTACTTCATATTCCTCTTAAACGTACTACTTCATATTCCTCTTAAATAGACTACTTCATAATCCTCTTAAACATACTACTTCACATTCCTCTTAAACGTTCTACTTCATATTCCTCTTAAACATACTACTTCATATTACTCTTAAACATACTACTTCATATTCCTCTTAAACATACTACTTCATATTCCTTTTAAAAATACTACTTCATATTCTTTTTAAACATACTACTTCATATTCCTCTTAAATATACTACTTCATATTCCTCTTAAACATACTTCCTCATATTCCTCTTAAACATACTACTTCATAATCCTCTTAAACATAATACTTCATATTCCTCTTAAACATACTACTTCATATTCCTCTTAAACATACTACTTCATATTCCTCTCAAATATACTATTTCATATTCCTCTTAAATATACTACTTCATATTCCTCTTAAACATACTACTTCATATTCATCTTAAACATGCTAATTCATATTCCCCTTAAACATACTACTTCATATTCCTCTTAAACATAGTACTTCATATTCCTCTTAAACATACTATTTCATATTCCTCTTAAACATACTACTTCATATTCCTCTTAAACATACTACTTCATATTCCTCTTAAACATACTACTTCATATTCCTCTTAAACATGCTAATTCATATTCCACCTAAACATACTTCTTTATATTCCTCTTAAACATACTACTTCATATTCCTCTTAAACATACTACTTCATATTCCTCTTAAACACACTACTTCATATTCCTCTTAAACATACTACTTCATATTGCTCTTAAGCACACTACTTCATAATCGTCTTGAACATACTACTTCATATTCTTCTTAAACATACTACTTCACATTCCTCTTAAACGTTCTACTTCATATTCCTCTTAAACAGACTACTTCATATTACTCTTAAACATACTACTTCATATTCCTCTTAAACATACTACTTCATATTCCTCTTAAAAATACAACTTCATATTATTTTAAACATACTACTTCATATTCCTCTTAAATATACTACTTCATATTCCTCTTAAACATACTTCTTCATATTCCTCTTAAACATACTACTTCATAATCCTCTTAAACATACTACTTCATATTCCTCTTAAACATACTACTTCATATTCCTCTTAAACATACTACTTCATATTCCTCTTAAACATGCTAATTCATATTCCCCTTAAATATACTACTTCATATTCCTCTTAAATATACTACTTCATATTCCTCTTAAACATACTACTTCATATTCCTCTCAAACATACTATTTCATATTCCTCTTAAACATACTACTTCATATTCCTCTTAAATATACTACTTCATATTCCTCTCAAATATACTATTTCATATTCCTCTTAAATATACTACTTCATATTCCTCTTAAACATACTTCTTCATATTCCTCTTAAACATACTACTTCATAATCCTCTTAAACATACTACTTCATATTCCTAAGATGAATATGAAGTAGTATAAACATACTACTTCATATTCATCTTAAACATGCTAATTCATATTCCCCTTAAACATACTACTTCATATTCCTCTTAAACATAGTACTTCATATTCCTCTTAAACATACTACTTCATATTTCTCTTAAAAATACAACTTCATATTATTTTAAACATACTACTTCATATTCCTCTTAAATATACTACTTCATATTCCTCTTAAACATACTTCTTCATATTCCTCTTAAACATACTACTTCATAATCCTCTTAAACATACTACTTCATATTCCTCTTAAACATACTACTTCATATTCCTCTTAAACATACTACTTCATATTCCTCTTAAACATGCTAATTCATATTCCCCTTAAATATACTACTTCATATTCCTCTTAAATATACTACTTCATATTCCTCTTAAACATACTACTTCATATTCCTCTCAAACATACTATTTCATATTCCTCTTAAACATACTACTTCATATTCCTCTTAAATATACTACTTCATATTCCTCTCAAATATACTATTTCATATTCCTCTTAAATATACTACTTCATATTCCTCTTAAACATACTTCTTCATATTCCTCTTAAACATACTACTTCATAATCCTCTTAAACATACTACTTCATATTCCTAAGATGAATATGAAGTAGTATAAACATACTACTTCATATTCATCTTAAACATGCTAATTCATATTCCCCTTAAACATACTACTTCATATTCCTCTTAAACATAGTACTTCATATTCCTCTTAAACATACTACTTCATATTTCTCTTAAAAATACTACTTTATATTCTTCTTAAATATACTACTTCATATTCCTCTTAAATATACTACTTCATAGTCCTCTTAAACATAATACTTCATATTCCTCTTAAACATATTACTTCATATTCCTCTTAAACATACTACTTCATATTCCTCTTAAACATACTACTTCATATTCCTCTTAAACATGCTAATTCAATTTCTCCTAAACATACTACTTCATATTCCTCTTAAACAAACTACTTCATATTCCTCTTAAACATACTACTTCACATTTCTCTTAAACATACTACTTCATAATCCTCTTAAACATACTACTTCATATTCCTCTTAAACGTACTACTTCATATTCCTCTTAAACAGACTACTTCATAATCCTCTTAAACATACTACTTCACATTCCTCTTAAACGTTCTACTTCATATTCCTCTTAAACATACTACTTCATATTACTCTTAAACATACTACTTCATATTCCTCTTAAACATACTACTTCATATTCCTCTTAAAAATACTACTTCATATTCTTTTTAAACATACTACTTCATATTCCTCTTAAATATAATACTTCATATTCCTCTTAAACATACTTCCTCATATTCCTCTTTAACATACTACTTCATAATCCTCTTAAACATAATACTTCATATTCCTCTTAAACATGCTACTTCATATTCCTCTTAAACATACTACTTCATATTCCTCTCAAATATACTATTTCATATTCCTCTTAAATATACTACTTCATATTCCTCTTAAACATACTACTTCATATTCATCTTAAACATGCTAATTCATATTCCCCTTAAACATACTACTTCATATTCCTCTTAAACATAGTACTTCATATTCCTCTTAAACATACTATTTCATATTCCTCTTAAACATACTACTTCATATTCCTCTTAAACATACTACTTCATATTCCTCTTAAACATACTACTTCATATTCCTCTTAAACATGCTAATTCATATTCCACCTAAACATACTTCTTCATATTCCTCTTAAACATACTACTTCATATTCCTCTTAAACATACTACTTCATATTCCTCTTAAACACACTACTTCATATTCCTCTTAAACATACTACTTCATATTCCTCTTAAACACACTACTTCATAATCGTCTTGAACATACTACTTCATATTCTTCTTAAACATACTACTTCACATTCCTCTTAAACGTTCTACTTCATATTCCTCTTAAACAGACTACTTCATATTACTCTTAAACATACTACTTCATATTCCTCTTAAACATACTACTTCATATTCCTCTTAAAAATACAACTTCATATTATTTTAAACATACTACTTCATATTCCTCTGAAATATACTACTTCATATTCCTCTTAAACATACTTTTTCATATTCCTCTTAAACATGCTACTTCATAATCCTCTTAAACATTCTACTTCATATTCCTCTTAAACATACTACTTCATATTCCTCTTAAACATACCCCTTCATATTCCTCTTAAACATGCTAATTCATATTCCCCTTAAATATACTACTTCATATTCCTCTTAAATATACTACTTCATATTCCTCTTAAACATACTACTTCATATTCCTCTCAAACATACTATTTCATATTCCTCTTAAACATACAACTTCATATTCCTCTTAAATATACTACTTCATATTCCTCTCAAATATACTATTTCATATTCCTCTTAAATATACTACTTCATATTCCTCTTAAACATACTACTTCATATTAATCTTAAACATGCTAATTCATATTCCCCTTAAACATACTACTTCATATTCCTCTTAAACATAGTACTTCATATTTCTCTTAAACATACTATTTCATATTCCTCTTAAACATACTACTTCATATTCCTCTTAAACATACAACTTCATATTCCTCTTAAACATACTACTTCATATTCCTCTTAAACATGCTAATTCATATTCCTCCTAAACATACTACTTCATATTCCTCTTAAACATACTACTTCATATTCCTCTTAAACATACTACTTCATATTCCTCTTAAACACACTACTTCATAATCCTCTTAAACATACTACTTCATATTCCTCTTAAACGTACTACTACTTCATATTCCTCTTAAACATACTACTTCATATTCCTCTTAAACACACTACTTCATAATCTTTTTAAACATACTACTTCATATTCCTCTTAAACATATTACTTCATATTCCTCTTAAACATACTACTTCATATTCCTCTTAAACATACTACTTCATATTCCTCTTAAATATACTAATTCAATTCCTCCTAAACATACTACTTCATATTCTTCTTAAAAATACTATTTCATATTCCTCTTAAACATACTACTTCACATTCCTCTTAAATATACTACTACTTTATAATCCTTTTAAACATACTACTTCATATTCCTCTTAAACGTACTACTTCATATTCCTCTTAAACACACTACTTCATAATCCTCTTAAACATACTACTTCACATTCCTCTTAAACGTTCTACTTCATATTCCTCTTAAACATACTACTTCATATTACTCTTAAACATACTACTTCATATTCCTCTTAAACATACTACTTCTCTTAAACATACTACTTCATATTCGACTTAAATATACTACTTCATTTTCCTCTTAAACATACTACTTCATATTCATCTTAAACATACTACTTCATATTCCTCTTAAACATACTACTTCATATTCCACTTAAACATACTACTTCATATAACTCTTAAACATACTACTTCATATTCCTCTTAAACATACTACTTCATATTCCTCTTAAATAAACTACTTCATATTCCTCTTAAACATACTACTTCATATTCCTCTTAAACATACTACTTCATATTCCTCTTAAACATACTACTTCACATTCCTCTTAAACATACTACTTCATATTCCTCTTAAACATACTATTTCATATTGCTCTTAAATATACTACTTCATATTCCTCTTAAACATACTACTTCATATGCATCTTAAATATACTACTTCATATTCCTCTTAAACATACTACTTCATATTCCTCTTAAATATACTACTTCATATTCCTCTTAAACATACTACTTCATATTCCTCTTAAACATACTACTTCATATTCCTCTTAAATATACTACTTCATATTCCTTTAAACATACTACTTCATATTCATCTTAAACATACTACTTCATATTCCACTTAAATATACTACTTCGTATTCCTCTTAAACATACTACTGCATATTCCTCTTAAACATACTACTTCATATTCCTCTTAAACATACTACTTCATATTCCTCTTAAATATACTACTTCATATTCCTCTTAAACATACTACTTCATATTCCTCTTAAATATACTATTTCATATTCCTTTAAACATACTACTTCATATTCCTCTTAAACATACTACTGCATATTCCTCTTAAACATAGTACTTCATTTTCCTCTTAAACATACTACTTCATATTCCTCTTAAACATACTGCTTCATATTCATCTTAAACAAACTACTTCATATTCCACTTAAATATACTACTTCGTATTCCTCTTAAACATACTACTGCATATTTCTCTTAAACATACTTCTTCATATTCCTCTTAAACATACTACTTCATATTCCTCTTAAACATTCTACTTCATATTCCTCTTAAATATACTACTTCATATTCCTTTAAACATACTACTTCATATTCCTCTAAAACATACTACTTCATATTCCTCTTAAATATACTACTTCATATTCCTCTTAAACATACTACTTCATATTCCTCTTAAACATACTACTTCATATTCGACTTAAATATACTACTTCATATTCCTTTAAACATACTACTTCATATTCCTCTTAAACATACTACTTTATATTCCTCTTAAATATGCTACTTTACATTCCTCTTAAACATACTACTTCATATTCCTCTTAAACATACAACTTCATATTCCTCTTAAACATACTAATTCATATTCCTCTTAAATATACTACTTCATATTCCTCTTAAACATACTACTTCACATTCCTCTTAAATATACTACTTCATATTCCTTTAAACATACTACTTCATATATTACTCTTAAACATACTACTGCATATTCCTCTTAAACATACTACTTCATATTCCTCTTAAACATACTACTTCATATTCCTCTTAAACATGCTACTTCATATTCATCTTAAACATACTACTTCATATTCCACTTAAATATACTACTTCGTATTTCTCTTAAACATACTACAGCATATTCCTCTTTAACATACTACTTCATATTCCTCTTAAACATACTACTTCATATTCCTCTTAAACATACTACTTCATATTCCTCTTAAATATACTACTTCATATTTTTTTAAACATACTACTTCATATTCCTCTTAAACATACTACTTCATATTCCTCTTAAATATACTACTTCATATTCCTCTTAAACATACTACTTCATATTCCTCTTAAGCATACTACTTCATATTCCTCTTAAATATACTACTTCATATTCCTTTAAACATACTACTTCATATTCATCTTAAACATACTACTTGATATTCCACTTCAATATACTACTTCGTATTCCTCTTAAACATACTACTGCATATTCCTCTTAAACATACTACTTCATATTCCTCTTAAACATACTACTTCATATTCCTCTTAAATATACTACTTCATATTCCTCTTAAACATACTACTTCACATTCCTCTTAAATATACTACTTCATATTCCTTTAAACATACTACTTCATATTCCTCTTAAACATACTACTTCATATTCCTCTTAAACATACTACTTCATATTCCTCTTAAACATACTACTTCATATTCCACTTAAATATACTTCTTCGTATTCCTCTTAAACATACTACTGCATATTCCTCTTAAACATACTACTCCATATTCCACTTAAATATACTACTTCATTTTCCTCTTAAATATACTACTTCATATTCATCTTAAACATACTACTTCATATTCCTTTTAAACGTACTACTTCATATTCCTCTTAAACATACTACTTCATATACCTCTTAAACATACTACTTCATATTCCTCTTAAACATACTACTTCATATTCCTCTTAAATATACTAATTCATATTCCTCTTAAACATACTACTTCATATTCCTCTTAAACATACTACTTCATATTCCTCTTAAACATACTACTTCACATTCCTCTTAAACATACTACTTCATATTCTTCTTAAACATACTACTTCATATTCCTCTTAAATATACTACTTCATATTCCTCTTAAACATACTACTTCATATGCCTCTTAAATATACTACTTCATATTCCTCTTAAACAAACTACTTCATATTCCTCTTAAATATACTACTTCATATTCCTCTTAAATATACTACTTCATATTCCTCTTAAGCATACTACTTCGTAGTCCTCTTAAACATACTACAGCAGATTCCTCTTAAACATACTACTTCATATTCCTTTTAAACATACTACTTCATATTACTCTTAAACATACTTCTTCATATTCCTCTTAAATATACTACTGCATATTCCTTTAAACATACTACTTCGTATTTCTCTTAAACATACTACTGCATATTCCTCTTTTACATACTACTTCATATTCCTCTTAAACATACTACTTCATATTCCTCTTAAACATACTACTTCATATTCCTCTTAAATATACTACTTCATATTCCTTTAAACATACTACTTCATATTCCTCTTCAACATACTACTTCATATTCCTCTTAAATATACTACTTCATATTCCTCTTAAACATACTACTTCATATTCCTCTTAACCATACTACTTCATATTCCTCTTAAATATACTACTTCATATTCCTTTAAACATACTACTTCATATTCACCTTAAACATACTACTTCATATTCCACTTAAATATACTACTTCGTATTCCGCTTAAACATACTACTGCATATTCCTCTTAAACATAATACTTCATATTCCTCTTAAACATACTACTTCATATTCCTCTTAAATTTACTACTTCATATTCCTCTTAAACATACTACTTCACATTTTTCTCAAATATACTACTTTATATTCCTTTAAACATACTACTTCATATTCCTCTTAAACATACTACTTCATATTCCTCTTAAACATACTACTTCATATTCCTCTTAAACATACTACTTCATATTTCACTTAAATATACTACTTCGTATTCCTCTTAAACATACTACTGCATATTCCTCTTAAAAATACTACTTCATATTCCACTTAAATATACTACTTCATTTTCCTCTTAAACATACTACTTCATATTCATCTTAAACATACTACTTCATATTCCTCTTAAACATACTACTTCATATTCATCTTAAACATACTACTTCATATACCTCTTAAACATACTACTTCATATTCCTCTTAAACATACTACTTCATATTCCTCTTAAATATTCTACTTCACATTCCTCTTAAACATACTACTTCATATTCATCTTAAACATACTACTTCATATTCCTCTTAAACATACTACTTCACATTCCTCTTAAACATTCTACTTCATATTCCTCTTAAACATACTACTTCTTATTCCTCTTAAATATACTACTTCATATTCCTCTTAAACATACTACTTCACATTTTTCTCAAATATACTACTTTATATTTCTTTAAACATACTACTTCATATTCCTCTTAAACATACTACTTCATATTCCTCTTAAACATACTACTTCATATTCCTCTTAAACATACTACTTCATATTCCACTTAAATATACTACTTCGTATTCCTCTTAAACATACTACTGCATATTCCTCTTAAAAATACTACTTCATATTCCACTTAAATATACTACTTCATTTTCCTCTTAAACATACTACTTCATATTCATCTTAAACATACTACTTCATATTCCTCTTAAACATACTACTTCATATTCATCTTAAACATACTACTTCATATACCTCTTAAACATACTACTTCATATTCCTCTTAAACATACTACTTCATATTCCTCTTAAATATTCTACTTCACATTCCTCTTAAACATACTACTTCATATTCATCTTAAACATACTACTTCATATTCCTCTTAAACATACTACTTCACATTCCTCTTAAACATTCTACTTCATATTCCTCTTAAACATACTACTTCTTATTCCTCTTAAATATACTACTTCATATTCCTCTTAAACATACTACTTCATATGCCTCTTATATATACAACTTCATATTCCTCTTAAACAAACTACTTCATATTCCTCTTAAATATACTACTTCATATTCCTCTTAAATATACTACTTCATATTCCTCTAAAGCATACTACCTCATATTCCTTTTAAACATACTACTTCATATTCCTCTTAAGCATAATACTTCATATTCCTCTTAAACATACTACTTCATATTCCTCTTAAACATACTACTTCATATATCTCTTAAACATACTACTTCATATTTTTCTTAAACATACTACTTCATATTCCTCTTAAACATACTACTTCATATTCCTCTTAAACATACTACTTCATATTCCTCTTAAATATACTACTTCATATTCCTCTTAAACATACTACTTCATATTACTCTTAAACAAACTACTTCATATTCCTCTTAAACATACTACTTCATATTCTTCTTAAACATACTACTTCACATTCCTCTTAAACATACTACTTCATATTCCTCTTAAACATAATACTTCATATTCCTCTTAAATATACTACTTCATATTACTCTTAAACATACTACTTCATATGCCTCTTAAATATACAACTGTATATTCCTCTTAAACAAACTACTTCATATTCCTCTGAAATATACTACTTCATATTCCTCTTAAATATACAACTTCATATTCCTCTTAAACATACTACTTCATATTCCTCTTAAACATACTACTTCATATTCCTCTTAAACATACTACTTCACATTCCTCTTAAACATACTACTTCATATTCCTCTTAAACAAACTACTTCATATTCCTCTTAAACATACTACTTCATATTCCTCTTAAACATACTACTTCATATTCCTCTTAAACATACTACTTCATATTCCTCTTAAACATACTACTTCATATTCCTCTTAAACACACTACTTCATATTCCTCTTAAACATACTACTTCATATTCCTCTTAAACATACTACTTCATATTCCTCTTATACATACTACTTCATATTCCTCTTAAACATACTACTTCATATACCTTTTAAACATACTACTTCATATTCCTCTTATACATACTACTTCATATTCCTCTTAAATATAATACTTCATATTCCTCTTAAATATACTACTTCATATTCCTCTTAAACATACTACTTCATATTTCACTTAAATATACTACTTCGTATTCCTCTTAAACATACTACTTCATATTCCTCCTAAACATACTACTTCATATTCCTCTTAAATATACTACTTCATTGTCCTCTTAAACATACTACTTCATATTCCTCTTAAATATACTACTTCATATTCCTCTTAAACATACTACTTCTTATATCTCTTAAACATACTACTTCATATTTCTCTTAAACATACTACTTCATATTCCTCTTAAACATACTACTTCATATTCCACTTAAATATACTACTTCATATTCCTCTTAAACATACTACTTCATATTCCTCTTAAACATACTACTTCATATTCATCTTAAACATACTACTTCATATTCCACTTAAATATACTACTTTATATTCCTTTTAAACATACTACTTCATATTCCTCTTAAACATACTACTTCTTATATCTCTTAAACATACTACTTCATATTTCTCTTAAACATACTACTTCATATTCCTCTTAAACATACTACTTCATATTCCACTTAAATATACTACTTCATATTCCTCTTAAACATACTACTTCATATTCCTCTTAAACATACTACTTCATATTCATCTTAAACATACTACTTCATATTCCACT
The DNA here is from genome assembly GCA_958298945.1 of Atherix ibis. Classification (NCBI taxonomy): domain Eukaryota; kingdom Metazoa; phylum Arthropoda; class Insecta; order Diptera; family Athericidae; genus Atherix; species Atherix ibis. The sequence continues at coordinate 1,576,092 of CATQJD010000111.1, forward strand.
TAAATATACTACTTTATATTCCTTTTAAACATACTACTTCATATTCCTCTTAATATACTACTTCATATTCCTCTTAAATATACAACTGTATATTCCTCTTAAACAAACTACTTCATATTCCTCTTAAATATACTACTTCATATTCCTCTTAAATATATTACTTCATATTCCTCTTAAACATACTACTTCATATTCCTCTTAAACATACTACTTCATATTCCTCTTAAACATACTACTTCACATTCCTCTTAAACATACTACTTCATATTCCTCTTAAACAAACTACTTCATATTCCTCTTAAACATACTACTTCATATTTCACTTAAATATACTACTTCGTATTCCTCTTAAACATACTACTTCATATTCCTCCTAAACATACTACTTCATATTCCTCTTAAATATACTACTTCATTGTCCTCTTAAACATACTACTTCATATTCCTCTTAAATATACTACTTCATATTCCTCTTAAACATACTACTTCTTATATCTCTTAAACATACTACTTCATATTTCTCTTAAACATACTACTTCATATTCCTCTTAAACATACTACTTCATATTCCACTTAAATATACTACTTCGTATTCCTCTTAAACATACTACTTCATATTCCTCCTAAACATACTACTTCATATTCCTCTTAAATATACTACTTCATTGTCCTCTTAAACATACTACTTCATATTCCTCATAAATATACTACTTCATATTCCTCTTAAACATACTACTTCTTATATCTCTTAAACGTACTACTTCATATTTCTCTTAAACATACTACTTCATATTCCTCTTAAACATACTACTTCATATTCCACTTAAATATACTACTTCATATTCCTCTTAAACATACTACTTCATATTCCCCTTAAACATACAACTTCAGATTCATCTTAAACATACTACTTCATATTCCACTTAAATATACTACTTTATATTCCTTTTAAACATACTACTTCATATTCCTCTTAATATACTATTTCATATTCCTCTTAAATATACAACTGTATATTCCTCTTAAACAAACTACTTCATATTCCTCTTAAATATACTACTTCATATTCCTCTTAAATATACTACTTCATATTCCTCTTAAACATACTACTTCATATTCCTCTTAAACATACTACTTCATATTCCTCTTAAACATACTACTTCACATTCCTCTTAAACATACTACTTCATATTCCTCTTAAACAAACTACTTCATATTCCTCTTAAACATACTACTTCATATTCCTCTTAAACATACTACTTCATATTCCTCTTAAACATACTACTTCATATTCCTCTTAAACATACTACTTCATATTCCTCTTAAACATACTACTTCATATTCCTCTTAAACATACTACTTCATATATCTCTTAAACATACTACTTCATATTCCTCTTAAACATACTACTTCATATTCCTCTTAAATATTCTACTTCACATTCCTCTTAAACATACTACTTCATATTCATCTTAAACATACTACTTCATATTCCTCTTAAACATACTACTTCACATTCCTCTTAAACATTCTACTTCATATTCCTCTTAAACATACTACTTCTTATTCCTCTTAAATATACTACTTCATATTCCTCTTAAACATACTACTTCACATTTTTCTCAAATATACTACTTTATATTCCTTTAAACATACTACTTCATATTCCTCTTAAACATACTACTTCATATTCCTCTTAAACATACTACTTCATATTCCTCTTAAACATACTACTTCATATTCCACTTAAATATACTACTTCGTATTCCTCTTAAACATACTACTGCATATTCCTCTTAAAAATACTACTTCATATTCCACTTAAATATACTACTTCATTTTCCTCTTAAACATACTACTTCATATTCATCTTAAACATACTACTTCATATTCCTCTTAAACATACTACTTCATATTCATCTTAAACATACTACTTCATATACCTCTTAAACATACTACTTCATATTCCTCTTAAACATACTACTTCATATTCCTCTTAAATATTCTACTTCACATTCCTCTTAAACATACTACTTCATATTCATCTTAAACATACTACTTCATATTCCTCTTAAACATACTACTTCACATTCCTCTTAAACATTCTACTTCATATTCCTCTTAAACATACTACTTCTTATTCCTCTTAAATATACTACTTCATATTCCTCTTAAACATACTACTTCATATGCCTCTTATATATACTACTTCATATTCCTCTTAAACAAACTACTTCATATTCCTCTTAAATATACTACTTCATATTCCTCTTAAATATACTACTTCATATTCCTCTAAAGCATACTACCTCATATTCCTTTTAAACATACTACTTCATATTCCTCTTAAGCATAATACTTCATATTCCTCTTAAACATACTACTTCATATTCCTCTTAAACATACTACTTCATATATCTCTTAAACATACTACTTCATATTTTTCTTAAACATACTACTTCATATTCCTCTTAAACATACTACTTCATATTCCTCTTAAACATACTACTTCATATTCCTCTTAAATATACTACTTCATATTCCTCTTAAACATACTACTTCATATTACTCTTAAACAAACTACTTCATATTCCTCTTAAACATACTACTTCATATTCTTCTTAAACATACTACTTCACATTCCTCTTAAACATACTACTTCATATTCCTCTTAAACATAATACTTCATATTCCTCTTAAATATACTACTTCATATTACTCTTAAACATACTACTTCATATGCCTCTTAAATATACAACTGTATATTCCTCTTAAACAAACTACTTCATATTCCTCTGAAATATACTACTTCATATTCCTCTTAAATATACAACTTCATATTCCTCTTAAACATACTACTTCATATTCCTCTTAAACATACTACTTCATATTCCTCTTAAACATACTACTTCACATTCCTCTTAAACATACTACTTCATATTCCTCTTAAACAAACTACTTCATATTCCTCTTAAACATACTACTTCATATTCCTCTTAAACATACTACTTCATATTCCTCTTAAACATACTACTTCATATTCCTCTTAAACATACTACTTCATATTCCTCTTAAACACACTACTTCATATTCCTCTTAAACATACTACTTCATATTCCTCTTAAACATACTACTTCATATTCCTCTTATACATACTACTTCATATTCCTCTTAAACATACTACTTCATATACCTTTTAAACATACTACTTCATATTCCTCTTATACATACTACTTCATATTCCTCTTAAATATAATACTTCATATTCCTCTTAAATATACTACTTCATATTCCTCTTAAACATACTACTTCATATTTCACTTAAATATACTACTTCGTATTCCTCTTAAACATACTACTTCATATTCCTCCTAAACATACTACTTCATATTCCTCTTAAATATACTACTTCATTGTCCTCTTAAACATACTACTTCATATTCCTCTTAAATATACTACTTCATATTCCTCTTAAACATACTACTTCTTATATCTCTTAAACATACTACTTCATATTTCTCTTAAACATACTACTTCATATTCCTCTTAAACATACTACTTCATATTCCACTTAAATATACTACTTCATATTCCTCTTAAACATACTACTTCATATTCCTCTTAAACATACTACTTCATATTCATCTTAAACATACTACTTCATATTCCACTTAAATATACTACTTTATATTCCTTTTAAACATACTACTTCATATTCCTCTTAAACATACTACTTCTTATATCTCTTAAACATACTACTTCATATTTCTCTTAAACATACTACTTCATATTCCTCTTAAACATACTACTTCATATTCCACTTAAATATACTACTTCATATTCCTCTTAAACATACTACTTCATATTCCTCTTAAACATACTACTTCATATTCATCTTAAACATACTACTTCATATTCCACTTAAATATACTACTTTATATTCCTTTTAAACATACTACTTCATATTCCTCTTAATATACTACTTCATATTCCTCTTAAATATACAACTGTATATTCCTCTTAAACAAACTACTTCATATTCCTCTTAAATATACTACTTCATATTCCTCTTAAATATACTACTTCATATTCCTCTTAAACATACTACTTCATATTCCTCTTAAACATACTACTTCATATTCCTCTTAAACATACTACTTCACATTCCTCTTAAACATACTACTTCATATTCCTCTTAAACAAACTACTTCATATTCCTCTTAAACATACTACTTCATATTTCACTTAAATATACTACTTCGTATTCCTCTTAAACATACTACTTCATATTCCTCCTAAACATACTACTTCATATTCCTCTTAAATATACTACTTCATTGTCCTCTTAAACATACTACTTCATATTCCTCTTAAATATACTACTTCATATTCCTCTTAAACATACTACTTCTTATATCTCTTAAACATACTACTTCATATTTCTCTTAAACATACTACTTCATATTCCTCTTAAACATACTACTTCATATTCCACTTAAATATACTACTTCGTATTCCTCTTAAACATACTACTTCATATTCCTCCTAAACATACTACTTCATATTCCTCTTAAATATACTACTTCATTGTCCTCTTAAACATACTACTTCATATTCCTCATAAATATACTACTTCATATTCCTCTTAAACATACTACTTCTTATATCTCTTAAACGTACTACTTCATATTTCTCTTAAACATACTACTTCATATTCCTCTTAAACATACTACTTCATATTCCACTTAAATATACTACTTCATATTCCTCTTAAACATACTACTTCATATTCCCCTTAAACATACAACTTCAGATTCATCTTAAACATACTACTTCATATTCCACTTAAATATACTACTTTATATTCCTTTTAAACATACTACTTCATATTCCTCTTAATATACTATTTCATATTCCTCTTAAATATACAACTGTATATTCCTCTTAAACAAACTACTTCATATTCCTCTTAAATATACTACTTCATATTCCTCTTAAATATACTACTTCATATTCCTCTTAAACATACTACTTCATATTCCTCTTAAACATACTACTTCATATTCCTCTTAAACATACTACTTCACATTCCTCTTAAACATACTACTTCATATTCCTCTTAAACAAACTACTTCATATTCCTCTTAAACATACTACTTCATATTCCTCTTAAACATACTACTTCATATTCCTCTTAAACATACTACTTCATATTCCTCTTAAACATACTACTTCATATTCCTCTTAAACATACTACTTCATATTCCTCTTAAACATACTACTTCATATATCTCTTAAACATACTACTTCATATTTTTCTTAAACATACTAATTCATATTCCCCTAAACATACTACTTCATATTCCTCTTAAACAAACTACTTCATATTCCTCTTAAACATACTACTTCATATTCCTCTTAAACATACTACTTCATATTCCTCTTAAACATACTACTTCATATTCCTCTTAAACATAGTACTTCATATTCCTCTTAAACATACTACTTCATATTCCTCTTAAACATACTACTTCATATTCCTCTTAAACATACTACTTCATATTCCTCTTAAACATACTACTTCATATTCCTCTTAAACATACTACTTCATATACCTCTTAAACATTCTACTTCATATTCCTCTTAAACATACTACTTCATATTCCTCTTAAATATACTACTTCATATTCCTCTTAAATATACTACTTCATATTCATCTTAAACATACTACTTCATATTCCTCTTATATATACTACTTAATATTCCTTTTTAACATACTACTTCATATTCCTCTTAAACATACTACTTCATATTCCACTTAAATATACTACTTCATATATCTCTTAAACATACTACTTCATATTCCTCTTAAACATACTACTTCATATTCCACTTAAATATACTACTTCATATTCCTCTTCAACATACTACTTCATATTCCTCTTAAACATACTACTTCATGTTTCTCTTAAACATTCTACTTCATATTCCTCTTAAAAATAATACTTTATATTCCTCTTAAATATACTACTTCGTATTCCTCTTAACCATACTACTTCATATTCCTCTTAAACATACTACTTCATATTCCTCTTAAATATACTACTTCATATTCCTCTTAAACATACTACGTCATATTCCTCTTAAATATACTACTTCATATTCCTCTTAATCATACTACTTCATATTCCTCTTAAATATACTACTTTATATTCCTCTTAAACATACTACTTCATATTCCTCTTAAATATACTACTTCATATTCCTCTTAAACATACTACTTCATATTCCTCTTAAACATACTACTTCATATTCCTCTTACATATACTACTTCATATTCCTCTTAAACATAATACTTCATATTCCACTTAAATATACTACTTCATATTCCTCTTAAACATAATACTTCATATTCCTCTTAAACATACTACTTCATTATCCTCTTAAACATACTACTTCATATTCCTCTTAAAAATACTACTTCATATTCCTCTTAAATATACTACTTCATATTCCTCTTAAACATACTACTTCAAATTTCTCTTAAACATACTGCTTCATATTCCTCTTAAACATACTACTTCACATTCCTCTTAAACATACTACTTCATATTCCTCTTAAACATACTGCTTCATATATCTCTTAAACATACTACTTCATATTCCTCTTAAACATACTACTTCATATTCCTCTTAAACATACTACTTCATATTCATCTTAAACATACTACTTCATATTCCACTTAAATATACTACTTCGTATTCCTCTTAAACATACTACTTCATATTCCTCTTAAACATACTACTTCATATACCTCTTAAACATTCTACTTCATATTCCTCTTAAATATACTACTTCATATTCCTCTTAAATATACTACTTCATATTCCTCTTAAATATATTACTTCATATTTATCTTAAACATACTACTTCATATTCCTCTTATATATACTACTTTATATTCCTCTTAAACATACTACTTCATATTCCTCTTAAACATACTACTTCATTATCCTCTTAAACATACTACTTCATATTCCTCTTAAAAATACTACTTCATATTCCTCTTAAATATACTACTTCATATTCCTCTTAAACATACTACTTCATGTTCCTCTTAAACATACTGCTTCATATATCTTTTAAACATACTACTTCATATTCCTCTTAAACGTTCTACTTCGTATTCCTCTTAAACATACTACTGCATATTCCTCTTAAACATACTACTTCATATTCCTCTTAAACATACTACTTCATATTCCTCTTAAACATACTACTTCATATTCATCTTAAACATACTACTTCATATTCCACTTAAATATACTACTTCGTATTCCTCTTAAACATACTACTTCATATTCCTCTTAAGCATACTACTTCATATTCCTCTTAAACATACTACTTCATATACCTCTTAAACATTCTACTTCATATTCCTCTTAAACATACTACTTCATATTCCTCTTAAATATACTACTTCATATTCCTCTTAAATATACTACTTCATATTCATCTTAAACATACTACTTCATATTCCTCTTATATATACTACTTTATATTCCTTTTAAACATACTACTTCATATTAATCTTAAACATACTACTTCATATTCCACTTAAATATACTACTTCATATATCTCTTAAACATACTACTTCATATTCCTCTTAAACATACTACTTCATATTCCACTTAAATATACTACTTCATATTCCTCTTAAACATACTACTTCATATTCCTCTTAAACATACTACTTCATGTTTCTCTTAAACATTCTACTTCATATTCCTCTTAAAAATACTACTTCATATTCCTCTTAAATATACTACTTCGTATTCCTCTTAAACATACTACTTCATATTCCTCTTAAACATACTACTTCATATTCCTCTTAAATATACTACTTCACATTCCTCTTAAACATACTACTTCATATTCCTCTTAAACATACTGCTTCATATATCTCTTAAACATACTACTTCATATTCCTCTTAAACATACTACTTCATATTCCTCTTAAACATACTACTTCATATTCATCTTAAACATACTACGTCATATTCCACTTAAATATACTACTTCGTATTCCTCTTAAACATACTACTTCATATTCCTCTTAAACATACTACTTCATATTCCTCTTAAACATACTACTTCATATTCCTCTTAAACATACTACTTCATATTCATCTTAAACATACTACTTCATATTCCACTTAAATATACTACTTCGTATTCCTCTTAAACATACTACTTCATATTCCTCTTAAACATATTACTTCATATTCCTCTTAAACATACTACTTCATATACCTCTTAAACATTCTACTTCATATTCCTCTTAAACATACTACTTCATATTCCTCTTAAATATACTACTTCATATTCCTCTTAAATATATTACTTCATATTTATCTTAAACATACTACTTCATATTCCTCTTATATATACTACTTTATATTCCTCTTAAACATACTACTTCATATTCCTCTTAAAAATACTACTTCATTATCCTCTTAAACATACTACTTCATATTCCTCTTAAAAATACTACTTCATATTCCTCTTAAATATACTACTTCATATTCCTCTTAAACATACTACTTCATGTTCCTCTTAAACATACTGCTTCATATATCTCTTAAACATACTACTTCATATTCCTCTTAAACGTTCTACTTCGTATTCCTCTTAAACATACTACTGCATATTCCTCTTAAACATACTACTTCATATTCCTCTTAAACATACTACTTCATATTCCTCTTAAACATACTACTTCATATTCATCTTAAACATACTACTTCATATTCCACTTAAATATACTACTTCGTATTCCTCTTAAACATACTACTTCATATTCCTCTTAAACATACTACTTCATATTCCTCTTAAACATACTACTTCATATACCTCTAAAACATTCTACTTCATATTCCTCTTAAACATACTACTTCATATTCCTCTTAAATATACTACTTCATATTCCTCTTAAATATACTACTTCATTTTCATCTTAAACATACTACTTCATATTCCTCTTATATATACTACTTTATATTCCTTTTAAACATACTACTTCATATTAATCTTAAACATACTACTTCATATATCACTTAAATATACTACTTCATATATCTCTTAAACATACTACTTCATATTCCTCTTAAACATACTACTTCATATTCCACTTAAATATACTACTTCATATTCCTCTTAAACATACTACTTCATATTCCTCTTAAACATACTACTTCATGTTTCTCTTAAACATTCTACTTCATATTCCTCTTAAAAATACTACTTCATATTCCTCTTAAATATACTACTTCGTATTCCTCTTAAACATACTACTTCATATTCCTCTTAAACATACTACTTCATATTCCTCTTAAATATACTGCTTCATATATCTCTTAAACATACTACTTCATATTCCTCTTAAACGTTCTACTTCGTATTCCTCTTAAACATACTACTGCATATTCCTCTTAAACATACTACTTCATATTCCTCTTAAACATACTACTTCATATTCCTCTTAAACATACTACTTCATATTTATCTTAAACATACTTTTTCATATTCCTCTTAAACATACTACTTCATATTCCTCTTACATATACTACTTCATATTCCTCTTAAACATACTACTTCATATTCCACTTAAATATACTACTTCATATTCCTCTTAAACGTACTACTTCATATTCCTCTTAAACATACTACTTCATTATCCTCTTAAACATACTACTTCATATTCCTCTTAAAAATACTACTTCATATTCCTCTTAAATATACTACTTCATATTCCTCTTAAACATACTACTTCAAATTCACTTAAACATACTGCTTCATATTCCTCTTAAACATACTACTTCACATTCCTCTTAAACATACTACTTCATATTCCTCTTAAACATACTGCTTCATATATCTCTTAAACATACTACTTCATATTCCTCTTAAACATACTACTTCATATTCCTCTTAAACATACTACTTTATATTCATCTTAAACATACTACGTCATATTCCACTTAAATATACTACTTCGTATTCCTCTTAAACATACTACTTCATATTCCTCTTAAACATACTACTTTATATTCCTCTTAAACATACTACTTCATATACCTCTTAAACATTCTACTTCATATTCCTCTTAAACATACTGCTTCATATTCCTCTTAAACATACTACTTCACATTCCTCTTAAACATACTACTTCATATTCCTCTTAAACGTACTGCTTCATATATCTCTTAAACATACTACTTCATATTCCTCTTAAACGTTCTACTTCGTATTCCTCTTAAACATACTACTGCATATTCCTCTTAAACATACCACTTCATATTCCTCTTAAACATACTACCTCATATTCCTCTTAAACACACTACTTCATATTCATCTTAAACATACTACTTCATATTCCACTTAAATATACTTCTTCGTATTCCTCTTAAACATACTACTTCATATTCCTCTTAAACATACTACTTCATATTCCTCTTAAATATACTACTTCATATTCCTCTTAAACATACTACTTCATATTCCTCTTAAATATACTACTTCATATTCCTCTTAAACATACTACTTCATATTCCACTTAACCAAACTACTTTATAATCCTCTTAAATATACTACTTCATATTCCTCTTAAGCATACTACTGCATATTCCTCTTAAACATACTACTTCATATTCCTCTTAAAAATACTACTTCACATTCCTCTTAAACATACTACTTCATATTCCTCTTAAACAGACTACTTCATATTCCTCTTAAACATACTGCTCCATATTCCTCTTAAACATACTACTTCACATTCCTCTTAAACATACTACTTCATATTCCTCTTACACATACTACTTCATATTCCTCTTAAATATACTACTTCATATTCCTCTTAAACATACTACTTCATATGCCTCTTAAATATACTACTTCATATTCCTCTTAAACAAACTACTTCATATTCCTCTTAAATATACTACTTCATATTCCTCTTAAATATACTACTTCATATTCCTCTTAAGCATACTACTTCATATTCCTCTTAAACATACTAGTTCATATTCCTCTTAAACATCCTACTTCATATTCCTCTTAAACATACTACTTCATATTTCTCTTAAACATACTACTTCATATTTTTCTTAAACATACTACTTCATATTCCTCTTAAACATACTACTTCATTATCCTCTTAAGCATACTACTTCATATTCCTCTTAAAAATACTACTTCATATTCCTCTTAAATATACTACTTCATATTCCTCTTAAACATACTACTTCATATTCCTCTTAAACATACTGCTTCATATATCTCTTAAACATACTACTTCATATTCCTCTTAAACATACTACTTCATATACCTCTTAAACATTCTACTTCATATTCCTCTTAAACATACTACTTCATATTCCTCTTAAATATACTACTTCATATTCCTCTTAAATATACTACTTCATATTCATCTTAAACATACTACTTCATATTCCTCTTATATATACTACTTTATATTCCTTTTAAACATACTACTTCATATTCCTATTAAACATACTACTTCATACTCCACTTAAATATACTACTTTATATATCTCTTAAACATACTACTTCATATTCCTCTTAAACATACTACTTCATATTCCACTTAAATATACTACTTCATATTCCTCTTAAACATACTACTGCATATTCCTCTTAAACATACTACTTCATGTTTCTCTTAAACATTCTACTTCATATTCCTCTTAAAAATACTACTTCATATTCCTCTTAAATATACTACTTCGTATTCCTCTTAAACATACTACTTCATATTCCTCTTAAACATACTACTTCATATTCCTCTTAAATATACTACTTCATATTCCTCTTAAACATACTACGTCATATTCCTCTTAAATATACTACTTCATATTCCTCTTAAACATACTACTTCATATTCCTCTTAAATATACTACTTTATATTCCTCTTAAACATACTACTTCATATTCGTCTTAAATATACTACTTCATATTCCTCTTAAACATACTACTTCATATTCCTCTTAAACATACTACTTCATTATACTCTTAAACATACTACTTCATATTCCTCTTAAAAATACTACTTCATATTCCTCTTAAATATACTACTTCATATTCCTCTTAAACATACTACTTCAAATTCCTCTTAAACATACTACTTCATATACCTCTTAAACATTCTACTTCATATTCCTCTTAAACATACTACTTCATATTCCTCTTAAATATACTACTTCATATTCCTCTTAAATATATTACTTCATATTTATCTTAAACATACTACTTCATATTCCTCTTATATATACTACTTTATATTCCTCTTAAACATACTACTTCATATTCCTCTTAAACATACTACTTCATTATCCTCTTAAACATACTACTTCATATTCCTCTTAAAAGTACTACTTCATATTCCTCTTAAATATACTATTTCATATTCCTCTTAAACATACTACTTCATGTTCCTCTTAAACATACTGCTTCATATATCTCTTAAACATACTTCTTCATATTCCTCTTAAACGTTCTACTTCGTATTCCTCTTAAACATACTACTGCATATTCCTCTTAAACATACTACTTCATATTCCTCTTAAACATACTACTTCATATTCCTCTTAAGCATACTTCTTCATATTCATCTTAAACATACTACTTCATATTCCACTTAAATATACTACTTCGTATTCCTCTTAAACATACTACTTCATATTCCTCTTAAACATACTACTTCATATTCCTCTTAAACATACTACTTCATATACCTCTTAAACATTCTACTTCATATTCCTCTTAAACATACTACTTCATATTCCTCTTAAATATACTACTTCATATTCCTCTTAAATATACTACTTCATATTCATCTTAAACATACTACTTCATATTCCTCTTATATATACTACTTTATATTCCTTTTAAACATACTACTTCATATTAATCTTAAACATACTACTTCATATTCCACTTAAATATACTACTTCATATATCTCTTAAACATACTACTTCATATTCCTCTTAAACATACTACTTCATATTCCACTTAAATATACTACTTCATATTCCTCTTAAACATACTACTTCATATTCCTCTTAAACATACTACTTCATGTTTCTCTTAAACATTCTACTTCATATTCCTCTTAAAAATACTACTTCATATTCCTCTTAAATATACTACTTCGTATTCCTCTTAAACATACTACTTCATATTCCTCTTAAACATACTACTTCATATTCCTCTTAAATATACTGCTTCATATATCTCTTAAACATACTACTTCATATTCCTCTTAAACGTTCTACTTCGTATTCCTCTTAAACATACTACTGCATATTCCTCTTAAACTACTACTTCATATTCCTCTTAAACATACTACTTCATATTCCTCTTAAACATACTACTTCATATTCATCTTAAACATACTTTTTCATATTCCTCTTAAACATACTACTTCATATTTCTCTTACATATACTACTTCATATTCCTCTTAAACATACTACTTCATATTCCACTTAAATATACTACTTCATATTCCTCTTAAACATACTACTTCATATTCCTCTTAAACATACTACTTCATTATCCTCTTAAACATACTACTTCATATTCCTCTTAAAAATACTACTTCATATTCCTCTTAAATATACTACTTCATATTCCTCTTAAACATACTACTTCAAATTCCTCTTAAACATACTGCTTCATATTCCTCTTAAACATACTACTTCACATTCCTCTTAAACATACTACTTCATATTCCTCTTAAACATACTGCTTCATATATCTCTTAAACATACTACTTCATATTCCTCTTAAACATACTACTTCATATTCCTCTTAAACATACTACTTCATATTCATCTTAAACATACTACGTCATATTCCACTTAAATATACTACTTCGTATTCCTCTTAAACATACTACTTCATATTCCTCTTAAACATACTACTTCATATTCCTCTTAAACATACTACTTCATATACCTCTTAAACATTCTACTTCATATTCCTCTTAAACATACTGCTTCATATTCCTCTTAAACATACTACTTCACATTCCTCTTAAACATACTACTTCATATTCCTCTTAAACGTACTGCTTCATATATCTCTTAAACATACTACTGCATATTCCTCTTAAACGTTCTACTTCGTATTCCTCTTAAACATACTACTGCATATTCCTCTTAAACATACTACTTCATATTCCTCTTAAACATACTACCTCATATTCCTCTTAAACACACTACTTCATATTCATCTTAAACATACTACTTCATATTCCACTTAAATATACTTCTACGTATTCCTCTTAAACATACTACTTCATATTCCTCTTAAACATACTACTTCATATTCCTCTTAAATATACTACTTCATATTCCTCTTAAACATACTACTTCATATTCCTCTTAAATATACTACTTCATATTCCTCTTAAACATACTACTTCATATTCCACTTAACCAAACTACTTTATAATCCTCTTAAATATACTACTTCATATTCCTCTTAAGCATACTACTGCATATTCCTCTTAAACATACTACTTCATATTCCTCTTAAAAATACTACTTCACATTCCTCTTAAACATACTACTTCATATTCCTCTTAAACAGACTACTTCATATTCCTCTTAAACATACTGCTCCATATTCCTCTTAAACATACTACTTCACATTCCTCTTAAACATACTACTTCATATTCCTCTTACACATACTACTTCATATTCCTCTTAAATATACTACTTCATATTCCTCTTAAACATACTACTTCATTTGCCTCTTAAATATACTACTTCATATTCCTCTTAAACAAACTACTTCATATTCCTCTTAAATATACTACTTCATATTCCTCTTAAATATACTACTTCATATTCCTCTTAAGCATACTACTTCATATTCCTCTTAAACATACTAATTCATATTCCTCTTAAACATCCTACTTCATATTCCTCTTAAACATACTACTTCATATTTCTCTTAAACATACTACTTCATATTTCTCTTAAACATACTACTTCATATATCTCTTAAACATACTACTTCATATTTTTCTTAAACATACTACTTCATATTCCTCTTAAACATACTACTTCATTATCCTCTTAAGCATACTACTTCATATTCCTCTTAAAAATACTACTTCATATTCCTCTTAAATATACTACTTCATATTCCTCTTAAACATACTACTTCATATTCCTCTTAAACATACTGCTTCATATATCTCTTAAACATACTACTTCATATTCCTCTTAAACGTTCTACTTCGTATTCCTCTTAAACATACTACTGCATATTCCTCTTAAACATACTACTTCATATTCCTCTTAAACATACTACTTCATATTCCTCTTAAACATACTACTTCATATTCATCTTAAACATACTACTTCATATTCCACTTAAATATACTACTTCGTATTCCTCTTAAACATACTACTTCATATTCCTCTTAAACATACTACTTCATATTCCTCTTAAACATACTACTTCATATACCTCTTAAACATTCTACTTCATATTCCTCTTAAACATACTACTTCATATTCCTCTTAAATATACTACTTCATATTCCTCTTAAATATACTACTTCATATTCATCTTAAACATACTACTTCATATTCCTCTTATATATACTACTTTATATTCCTTTTAAACATACTACTTCATATTCCTATTAAACATACTACTTCATACTCCACTTAAATATACTACTTTATATATCTCTTAAACATACTACTTCATATTCCTCTTAAACATACTACTTCATATTCCACTTAAATATACTACTTCATATTCCTCTTAAACATACTACTTCATATTCCTCTTAAACATACTACTTCATGTTTCTCTTAAACATTCTACTTCATATTCCTATTAAAAATACTACTTCATATTCCTCTTAAATATACTACTTCGTATTCCTCTTAAACATACTACTTCATATTCCTCTTAAACATACTACTTCATATTCCTCTTAAATATACTACTTCATATTCCTCTTAAACATACTACGTCATATTCCTCTTAAATATACTACTTCATATTCCTCTTAAACATACTACTTCATATTCCACTTAACCAAACTACTTTATAATCCTCTTAAATATACTACTTCATATTCCTCGTAAGCATACTACTTCATATTCCTCTTAAATATACTACTTCATATTCCTCTTAAACATACTACTTCATATTCCACTTAACCAAACTACTTTATAATCCTCTTAAATATACTACTTCATATTCCTCTTAAGCATACTACTGCATATTCCTCTTAAACATACTACTTCATATTCCTCTTAAAAATACTACTTCACATTCCTCTTAAACATACTACTTCATATTCCTCTTAAACAGACTACTTCATATTCCTCTTAAACATACTGCTCCATATTCCTCTTAAACATACTACTTCACATTCCTCTTAAACATACTACTTCATATTCCTCTTACACATACTACTTCATATTCCTCTTAAATATACTACTTCATATTCCTCTTAAACATACTACTTCATTTGCCTCTTAAATATACTACTTCATATTCCTCTTAAACAAACTACTTCATATTCCTCTTAAATATACTACTTCATATTCCTCTTAAATATACTACTTCATATTCCTCTTAAATATACTACTTCATATTCCTCTTAAACATACTACTTCATATTCCACTTAACCAAACTACTTTATAATCCTCTTAAATATACTACTTCATATTCCTCTTAAGCATACTACTGCATATTCCTCTTAAACATACTACTTCATATTCCTCTTAAAAATACTACTTCACATTCCTCTTAAACATACTACTTCATATTCCTCTTAAACAGACTACTTCATATTCCTCTTAAACATACTGCTCCATATTCCTCTTAAACATACTACTTCACATTCCTCTTAAACATACTACTTCATATTCCTCTTACACATACTACTTCATATTCCTCTTAAATATACTACTTCATATTCCTCTTAAACATACTACTTCATTTGCCTCTTAAATATACTACTTCATATTCCTCTTAAACAAACTACTTCATATTCCTCTTAAATATACTACTTCATATTCCTCTTAAATATACTACTTCATATTCCTCTTAAGCATACTACTTCATATTCCTCTTAAACATACTAATTCATATTCCTCTTAAACATCCTACTTCATATTCCTCTTAAACATACTACTTCATATTTCTCTTAAACATACTACTTCATATTTCTCTTAAACATACTACTTCATATATCTCTTAAACATACTACTTCATATTTTTCTTAAACATACTACTTCATATTCCTCTTAAACATACTACTTCATTATCCTCTTAAGCATACTACTTCATATTCCTCTTAAAAATACTACTTCATATTCCTCTTAAATATACTACTTCATATTCCTCTTAAACATACTACTTCATATTCCTCTTAAACATACTGCTTCATATATCTCTTAAACATACTACTTCATATTCCTCTTAAACGTTCTACTTCGTATTCCTCTTAAACATACTACTGCATATTCCTCTTAAACATACTACTTCATATTCCTCTTAAACATACTACTTCATATTCCTCTTAAACATACTACTTCATATTCATCTTAAACATACTACTTCATATTCCACTTAAATATACTACTTCGTATTCCTCTTAAACATACTACTTCATATTCCTCTTAAACATACTACTTCATATTCCTCTTAAACATACTACTTCATATACCTCTTAAACATTCTACTTCATATTCCTCTTAAACATACTACTTCATATTCCTCTTAAATATACTACTTCATATTCCTCTTAAATATACTACTTCATATTCATCTTAAACATACTACTTCATATTCCTCTTATATATACTACTTTATATTCCTTTTAAACATACTACTTCATATTCCTATTAAACATACTACTTCATACTCCACTTAAATATACTACTTTATATATCTCTTAAACATACTACTTCATATTCCTCTTAAACATACTACTTCATATTCCACTTAAATATACTACTTCATATTCCTCTTAAACATACTACTTCATATTCCTCTTAAACATACTACTTCATGTTTCTCTTAAACATTCTACTTCATATTCCTCTTAAAAATACTACTTCATATTCCTCTTAAATATACTACTTCGTATTCCTCTTAAACATACTACTTCATATTCCTCTTAAACATACTACTTCATATTCCTCTTAAATATACTACTTCATATTCCTCTTAAACATACTACGTCATATTCCTCTTAAATATACTACTTCATATTCCTCTTAAACATACTACTTCATATTCCTCTTAAATATACTACTTTATATTCCTCTTAAACATACTACTTCATATTCGTCTTAAACATACTACCTCATATTCCTCTTAAACACACTACTTCATATTCATCTTAAACATACTACTTCATATTCCACTTAAATATACTTCTTCGTATTCCTCTTAAACATACTACTTCATATTCCTCTTAAACATACTACTTCATATTCCTCTTAAATATACTACTTCATATTCCTCTTAAACATACTACTTCATATTCCTCTTAAATATACTACTTCATATTCCTCTTAAACATACTACTTCATATTCCACTTAACCAAACTACTTTATAATCCTCTTAAATATACTACTTCATATTCCTCTTAAGCATACTACTGCATATTCCTCTTAAACATACTACTTCATATTCCTCTTAAACATACTACTTCACATTCCTCTTAAACATACTACTTCATATTCCTCTTACACATACTACTTCATATTCCTCTTAAATATACTACTTCATATTCCTCTTAAACATACTACTTCATTTGCCTCTTAAATATACTACTTCATATTCCTCTTAAACAAACTACTTCATATTCCTCTTAAATATACTACTTCATATTCCTCTTAAATATACTACTTCATATTCCTCTTAAGCATACTACTTCATATTCCTCTTAAACATACTAATTCATATTCCTCTTAAACATCCTACTTCATATTCCTCTTAAACATACTACTTCATATTTCTCTTAAACATACTACTTCATATTTCTCTTAAACATACTACTTCATATATCTCTTAAACATACTACTTCATATTTTTCTTAAACATACTACTTCATATTCCTCTTAAACATACTACTTCATTATCCTCTTAAGCATACTACTTCATATTCCTCTTAAAAATACTACTTCATATTCCTCTTAAATATACTACTTCATATTCCTCTTAAACATACTACTTCATATTCCTCTTAAACATACTGCTTCATATATCTCTTAAACATACTACTTCATATTCCTCTTAAACGTTCTACTTCGTATTCCTCTTAAACATACTACTGCATATTCCTCTTAAACATACTACTTCATATTCCTCTTAAACATACTACTTCATATTCCTCTTAAACATACTACTTCATATTCATCTTAAACATACTACTTCATATTCCACTTAAATATACTACTTCGTATTCCTCTTAAACATACTACTTCATATTCCTCTTAAACATACTACTTCATATTCCTCTTAAACATACTACTTCATATACCTCTTAAACATTCTACTTCATATTCCTCTTAAACATACTACTTCATATTCCTCTTAAATATACTACTTCATATTCCTCTTAAATATACTACTTCATATTCATCTTAAACATACTACTTCATATTCCTCTTATATATACTACTTTATATTCCTTTTAAACATACTACTTCATATTCCTATTAAACATACTACTTCATACTCCACTTAAATATACTACTTTATATATCTCTTAAACATACTACTTCATATTCCTCTTAAACATACTACTTCATATTCCACTTAAATATACTACTTCATATTCCTCTTAAACATACTACTTCATATTCCTCTTAAACATACTACTTCATGTTTCTCTTAAACATTCTACTTCATATTCCTCTTAAAAATACTACTTCATATTCCTCTTAAATATACTACTTCGTATTCCTCTTAAACATACTACTTCATATTCCTCTTAAACATACTACTTCATATTCCTCTTAAATATACTACTTCATATTCCTCTTAAACATACTACGTCATATTCCTCTTAAATATACTACTTCATATTCCTCTTAAACATACTACTTCATATTCCTCTTAAATATACTACTTTATATTCCTCTTAAACATACTACTTCATATTCGTCTTAAATATACTACTTCATATTCCTCTTAAACATACTTTTTCATATTCCTCTTAAACATACTACTTCATATTCCTCTTACATATACTACTTCATATTCCTCTTAAACATACTACTTCATATTCCACTTAAATATACTACTTCATATTCCTCTTAAACATACTACTTCATATTCCTCTTAAACATACTACTTCATTATCCTCTTAAACATACTACTTCATATTCCTCTTAAAAATACTACTTCATATTCCTCTTAAATATACTACTTCATATTCCTCTTAAACATACTACTTCAAATTCCTCTTAAACATACTGCTTCATATTCCTCTTAAACATACTACTTCACATTCCTCTTAAACATACTACTTCATATTCCTCTTAAACATACTGCTTCATATATCTCTTAAACATACTACTTCATATTCCTCTTAAACATACTACTTCATATTCCTCTTAAACATACTACTTCATTATCATCTTAAACATACTACGTCATATTCCACTTAAATATACTACTTCGTATTCCTCTTAAACATACTACTTCATATTCCTCTTAAACATACTACTTCATATTCCTCTTAAACATACTACTTCATATACCTCTTAAACATTCTACTTCATATTCCTCTTAAACATACTGCTTCATATTCCTCTTAAACATACTCCTTCACATTCCTCTTAAACATACTACTTCATATTCCTCTTAAACATACTGCTTCATATATCTCTTAAACATACTACTTCATATTCCTCTTAAACGTTCTACTTCGTATTCCTCTTAAACATACTACTGCATATTCCTCTTAAACATACTACTTCACATTCCTCTTAAACATACTACATCATATTCCTCTTAAACACACTACTTCATATTCATGTTAAACATACTACTTCATATTTCACTTAAATATACTTCTTCGTATTCCTCTTAAACATACTACTTCATATTCCTCTTAAACATACTACTTCATATTCCTCTTAAATATACTACTTCATATTCCTCTTAAACATACTACTTCATATTCCTCTTAAATATACTACTTCATATTCCTCTTAAACATACTACTTCATATTCCACTTAACCAAACTACTTTATAATCCTCTTAAATAAACTACTTCATATTCCTCTTAAGCATACTACTGCATATTCCTCTTAAACATACTACTTCATATTCCTCTTAAACATACTACTTCACATTCCTCTTAAACATACTACTTCATATTCCTCTTAAACATACTACTTCATATTCCTCTTAAGCATACTGCTCCATATTCCTCTTAAACATACTACTTCATATTCCTCTCAAACATACTACTTCATATTCCTCTTACACATACTACTTCATATTCCTCTTAAATATACTACTTCATATTCCTCTTAAACATACTACTTCATATGCCTCTTAAATATACTACTTCATATTCCTCTTAAACAAACTACTTCATATTCCTCTTAAATATACTACTTCATATTCCTCTTAAGTATACTACTTCATATTCCTCTTAAGCATACTACTTCACATTCCTCTTAAACATACTAGTTCATATTCCTCTTAAACATCCTACTTCATATTCCTCTTAAACATACTACTTCATATTTCTCTTAAACATACTACTTCATATTTCTCTTAAACATACTACTTCATATATCTCTTAAACATACTACTTCATATTTTTCTTAAACATACTACTTCATATTCCTCTTAAACATACTACTTCATATTCCTCTTAAACATACTAATTCACATTTCTCTTAAACATACTACTTCATATTCCTCTTAAACAAACTACTTCATATTCCTCTTAAATATATTACTTCATATTCCTCTTACACATACTATTCATATTCCTCTTAAACATACTACTTCATATTCCACTTAAATATACTACTTCGTATTCCTCTTAAACATACTACTGCATATTCCTCTTAAACATACTACTGCATATTCCTCTTAAACATACTACTTCATATTCCTCTTTAACATACTACTTCACATTCCTCTTTAGCATACTACTTCATATTCCTCTTAAGCATACTACTTCATATTCCTCTTAAACATACTGCTTCATATTCCTCTTAAACATACTACTTCATATTCCTCTTAAATATACTACTTCATATTCCTTTTAAATATACTTCTTCATATTCCTCTTAAACATACTACTTCATATTCCTCTTAAACATACTACTTCATATTCCTCTTAAACATACTACTTCATATTCCTCTTAAATATACTTCTTCATATTCCTCTTAAACATACTGCTTCATATTCCTCTTAAACATACTACTTCATATTCCTCTTAAATATACTACTTCATATTCCTCTTAAATATACTTCTTCATATTCCTCTTAAACATACTACTTAATATTCCTCTTAAACATACTACTTCATATTCCTCTTAAACATACTACTTCATATTCCTCTTAAACATACTACTTCATATTCCTCTTAAACCTACTACTTCATATTCCTCTTAAACATACTGCTTCATATATCTCTTAAACATACTACTTCATATTCCTCTTAAACATACTACTTCATATTCCTCTTAAACATACTACTTCATATTCATCTTAAACATACTACGTCATATTCCACTTAAATATACTACTTCGTATTCCTCTTAAACATACTACTTCATATTCCTCTTAAACATACTACTTCATATTCCTCTTAAACATACTACTTCATATACCTCTTAAACATTCTACTTCATATTCCTCTTAAACATACTGCTTCATATTCCTCTTAAACATACTACTTCACATTCCTGTTAAACATACTACTTCATATTCCTCCTAAACATACTGCTTCATATATCTCTTAAACATACTACTTCATATTCCTCTTAAACGTTCTACTTCATATTCCTCTTAAACATACTACTTCATATTCCTCTTAAACATACTACTTCATATTCCTCTTAAACATACTACTTCACATTCCTCTTAAACATACTACTTCATATTCCTCTTAAACCTACTACTTCATATTCCCCTTAAACATACTACTTCATATTCCTCTTAAACATACTACTTCATATTCCTCTTAAATATACTACTTCATATTCCTCTTAAATATACTACTTCATATTCATCTTAAACATACTACTTCATATTCATCTTAAACATACTACTTCATATTCCTCCTAAACATACTACTTCATATTCCTCTTAAATATAATACTTCATATTCATCTTAAACATACTACTTCATATTCCTCTTAAATATACTACTTTATATTCCTTTTAAACATACTACTTCATATTCAACTTAAATATACTACTTCGTGTGTGGTGCAATGGTCAAGGTGACCGACTCACACTCGGTAGGTGGCGGGTTCGATTCCCGCTGCCGCCATCTCGGCATTGGTGCCGGGGTGAAAGGCCTGACTACAAGCCTTATAATATGTAGTCGGTATGGTCCCCCAACGTCACTGGAGGTTGCTTCGCTGGTCTGATAAGCCGCAAGCTATAAAAACCACCTTATCAAGAAACAGCACAAGAAGAATCAACCGGACCGTACCTCAGGCAAGAACTCATTTGGCTTTCATCGTACTCAGGGCAAAAACCGTACCTCCGGCAAAAACCCAAGACCGTACCGCAGGCAAAAACCCAAAGGCAGAAGCAGATGAAAGAGAGTTCACGGAAGCATCCGGACCGTACCTCAAGACCGTACCTCAGGCAGGAACCCAGGGCAGAGGCAGACCGAGGAGAGTTAACGGAGTTTTCTGGTGCCGCTTTGTGCTCCATAGGAGCGACTGTGTTCTCATGACTATGTGTGTATAAAAAAAAAAAAAATGCATGTATGTGTTAAAAAAAAAAAAAAAAATTGTACAAAATGTAGAAAAAATGAAAACCTGTCAAATAAATAATATATATATATTCCTCTTACACATACTACTTCATATTCCTCTTAAACATACTACTTCATATTCCACTTAAATATACTACTTCGTATTCCTCTTAAACATACTACTGCATATTCCTCTTAAACATACTACTGCATATTCCTCTTAAACATACTACTTCATATTCCTCTTAAACATACTACTTCATATTCCTCTTAAACCTACTACTTCATATTCCCCTTAAACATACTACTTCATATTCCTCTTAAACATACTACTTCATATTCCTCTTAAATATACTACTTCATATTCCTCTTAAATATACTACTTCATATTCATCTTAAACATACTACTTCATATTCATCTTAAACATACTACTTCATATTCCTCCTAAACATACTACTTCATATTCCTCTTAAATATAATACTTCATATTCATCTTAAACATACTACTTCATATTCCTCTTAAATATACTACTTTATATTCCTTTTAAACATACTACTTCATATTCAACTTAAATATACTACTTCGTGTGTGGTGCAATGGTCAAGGTGACCGACTCACACTCGGTAGGTGGCGGGTTCGATTCCCGCTGCCGCCATCTCGGCATTGGTGCCGGGGTGAAAGG
This sequence comes from Atherix ibis, assembly GCA_958298945.1. Taxonomy (NCBI): domain Eukaryota; kingdom Metazoa; phylum Arthropoda; class Insecta; order Diptera; family Athericidae; genus Atherix; species Atherix ibis. The sequence continues at coordinate 1,600,813 of CATQJD010000111.1, forward strand.
CCTGACTACAAGCCTTATAATATGTAGTCGGTATGGTCCCCCAACGTCACTGGAGGTTGCTTCGCTGGTCTGATAAGCCGCAAGCTATAAAAACCACCTTATCAAGAAACAGCACAAGAAGAATCAACCGGACCGTACCTCAGGCAAGAACTCATTTGGCTTTCATCGTACTCAGGGCAAAAACCGTACCTCCGGCAAAAACCCAAGACCGTACCGCAGGCAAAAACCCAAAGGCAGAAGCAGATGAAAGAGAGTTCACGGAAGCATCCGGACCGTACCTCAAGACCGTACCTCAGGCAGGAACCCAGGGCAGAGGCAGACCGAGGAGAGTTAACGGAGTTTTCTGGTGCCGCTTTGTGCTCCATAGGAGCGACTGTGTTCTCATGACTATGTGTGTATAAAAAAAAAAAAAATGCATGTATGTGTTAAAAAAAAAAAAAAAAATTGTACAAAATGTAGAAAAAATGAAAACCTGTCAAATAAATAATATATATATATTCCTCTTACACATACTACTTCATATTCCTCTTAAACATACTACTTCATATTCCACTTAAATATACTACTTCGTATTCCTCTTAAACATACTACTGCATATTCCTCTTAAACATACTACTGCATATTCCTCTTAAACATACTACTTCATATTCCTCTTAAACATACTACTTCACATTCCTCTTAAGCATACTACTTCATATTCCTCTTAAGCATACTACTTCATATTCCTCTTAAACATACTGCTTCATATTCCTCTTAAACATACTACTTCATATTCCTCTTAAATATACTACTTCATATTCCTCTTAAATATACTTCTTCATATTCCTCTTAAACATACTACTTCATATTCCTCTTAAACATACTACTTCACATTCCTCTTAAACATACTACTTCACATTCCTCTTAAACCTACTACTTCATATTCCTCTTACACATACTACTTCATATTCCTCTTAAACGTTCTACTTCGTATTCCTCTTAAACATACTACTGCATATTCCTCTTAAACATACTACTTCACATTCCTCTTAAACATACTACATCATATTCCTCTTAAACACACTACTTCATATTCATGTTAAACATACTACTTCATATTTCACTTAAATATACTTCTTCGTATTCCTCTTAAACATACTACTTCATATTCCTGTTAAACATACTACTTCATATTCCTCTTAAATATACTACTTCATATTCCTCTTAAACATACTACTTCATATTCCTCTTAAATATACTACTTCATATTCCTCTTAAACATACTACTTCATATTCCACTTAACCAAACTACTTTATAATCCTCTTAAATATACTACTTCATATTCCTCTTAAGCATACTACTGCATATTCCTCTTAAACATACTACTTCATATTCCTCTTAAACATACTACTTCACATTCCTCTTAAACATACTACTTCATATTCGTCTTAAACATACTACTTCATATTCCTCTTAAGCATACTGCTCCATATTCCTCTTAAACATACTACTTCATATTCCTCTCAAACATACTACTTCATATTCCTCTTACACATACTACTTCATATTCCTCTTAAATATACTACTTCATATTCCTCTTAAACATACTACTTCATATGCCTCTTAAATATACTACTTCATATTCCTCTTAAACAAACTACTTCATATTCCTCTTAAATATACTACTTCATATTCCTCTTAAGTATACTACTTCATATTCCTCTTAAGCATACTACTTCACATTCCTCTTAAACATACTAGTTCATATTCTTCTTAAACATCCTACTTCATATTCCTCTTAAACATACTACTTCATATTTCTCTTAAACATACTACTTCATATTTCTCTTAAACATACTACTTCATATATCTCTTAAACATACTACTTCATATTTTTCTTAAACATACTACTTCATATTCCTCTTAAACATACTACTTCATATTCCTCTTAAACATACTAATTCACATTCCTCTTAAACAAACTACTTCATATTCCTCTTAAATATATTACTTCATATTCCTCTTACACATACTATTCATATTCCTCTTAAACATACTACTTCATATTCCACTTAAATATACTACTTCGTATTCCTCTTAAACATACTACTGCATATTCCTCTTAAACATACTACTGCATATTCCTCTTAAACATACTACTTCATATTCCTCTTTAACATACTACTTCACATTCCTCTTAAGCATACTACTTCATATTCCTCTTAAGCATACTACTTCATATTCCTCTTAAACATACTGCTTCATATTCCTCTTAAACATACTACTTCATATTCCTCTTAAATATACTACTTCATATTCCTTTTAAATATACTTCTTCATATTCCTCTTAAACATACTACTTCATATTCCTCTTAAACATACTACTTCATATTCCTCTTAAACATACTACTTCATATTCCTCTTAAATATACTTCTTCATATTCCTCTTAAACATACTGCTTCATATTCCTCTTAAACATACTACTTCATATTCCTCTTAAATATACTACTTCATATTCCTCTTAAATATACTTCTTCATATTCCTCTTAAACATACTACTTAATATTCCTCTTAAACATACTACTTCATATTCCTCTTAAACATACTACTTCATATTCCTCTTAAACATACTACTTCATATTCCTCTTAAACCTACTACTTCATATTCCTCTTAAACATACTGCTTCATATATCTCTTAAACATACTACTTCATATTCCTCTTAAACATACTACTTCATATTCCTCTTAAACATACTACTTCATATTCATCTTAAACATACTACGTCATATTCCACTTAAATATACTACTTCGTATTCCTCTTAAACATACTACTTCATATTCCTCTTAAACAAACTACTTCATATTCCTCTTAAACATACTACTTCATATACCTCTTAAACATTCTACTTCATATTCCTCTTAAACATACTGCTTCATATTCCTCTTAAACATACTACTTCACATTCCTCTTAAACATACTACTTCATATTCCTCTTAAACATACTGCTTCATATATCTCTTAAACATACTACTTCATATTCCTCTTAAACGTTCTACTTCATATTCCTCTTAAACATACTACTTCATATTCCTCTTAAACATACTACTTCATATTCCTCTTAAACATACTACTTCACATTCCTCTTAAACATACTACTTCATATTCCTCTTAAACCTACTACTTCATATTCCCCTTAAACATACTACTTCATATTCCTCTTAAACATACTACTTCATATTCCTCTTAAACATACTACTTCATATTACTCTTAAATATATAACTTCATATTCCTCTTAAACATACTTCTTCATATTCATCTTAAACATACTACTTCATATTCCTCTTAAATATACTACTTTATATTCCTTTTAAACATACTACTTCATATTCAACTTAAATATACTACTTCGTGTGTGGTGCAATGGTCAAGGTGACCGACTCACACTCGGTAGGTGGCGGGTTCGATTCCCGCTGCCGCCATCTCGGCATTGGTGCCGGGGTGAAAGGCCTGACTACAAGCCTTATAATATGTAGTCGGTATGGTCCCCCAACGTCACTGGAGGTTGCTTCGCTGGTCTGATAAGCCGCAAGCTATAAAAACCACCTTATCAAGAAACAGCACAAGAAGAATCAACCGGACCGTACCTCAGGCAAGAACTCATTTGGCTTTCATCGTACTCAGGGCAAAAACCGTACCTCAGGCAAAAACCCAAGACCGTACCGCAGGCAAAAACCCAAAGGCAGAAGCAGATGAAAGAGAGTTCACGGAAGCATCCGGACCGTACCTCAAGACCGTACCTCAGGCAGGAACCCAGGGCAGAGGCAGACCGAGGAGAGTTAACGGAGTTTTCTGGTGCCGCTATGTGCTCCATAGGAGCGACTGTGTTCTCATGACTATGTGTGTATAAAAAAAAAAAAAATGCATGTATGTGTTAAAAAAAAAAAAAAATTGTACAAAATGTAGAAAAAATGAAAACCTGTCAAATAAATAATATATATATATTCCTCTTACACATACTACTTCATATTCCTCTTAAACATACTACTTCATATTCCACTTAAATATACTACTTCGTATTCCTCTTAAACATACTACTGCATATTCCTCTTAAACATACTACTGCATATTCCTCTTAAACATACTACTTCATATTCCTCTTAAACATACTACTTCACATTCCTCTTAAGCATACTACTTCATATTCCTCTTAAGCATACTACTTCATATTCCTCTTAAACATACTGCTTCATATTCCTCTTAAACATACTACTTCATATTCCTCTTAAATATACTACTTCATATTCCTCTTAAATATACTTCTTCATATTCCTCTTAAACATACTACTTCATATTCCTCTTAAACATACTACTTCATATTCCTCTTAAACATACTACTTCACATTCCTCTTAAACATACTACTTCATATTCCTCTTAAACCTACTACTTCATATTCCTCTTAAACATACTACTTCATATTTCTCTTAAACATACTACTTCATATTCCTCTTAAATATACTACTTCATATTCTTCTTAAATATACTACTTCATATTCATCTTAAACATACTACTTCATATTCATCTTAAACATACTACTTCATATTCCTCCTAAACATACTACTTCATATTCCTCTTAAATATAATACTTCATATTCATCTTAAACATACTACTTCATATTCCTCTTAAATATACTACTTTATATTCCTTTTAAACATACTACTTCATATTCCACTTAAATATACTACTTCGTGTTCACCGTAAACATACTACTTCATATTCATCTTAAACATACTACTTCATATTCCTCCTAAACATACTACTTCATATTCATCTTAAATATACTACTTCATATTTCTCTTAAACATACTACTTCATATTCCTCTTAAATATACTACTTCATATTCCTATTAAATATAATACTTCATATTCCTGTTAAACATACTACTTCATATTCCTCTTAAATATACTACTTCATATTCCTCTTGAATATACTACATCATATTCCTCTTAAACCTACTACTTCATATTCCTCTTAAACATACTATTTCATATTCCTCTTAAACATACTACTTCACATTCCTCTTAAACATCCTACTTCACATTCCGCTTAAACATACTACTTCATATTCCTCTTAAATATACTACTTCATATTCATCTTAAACATACTACTTTATATTCATCTTAAACATACTACTTCATATTCCTCTTAAACATACTACTTCATATTCCTCTTAAATATAATACTTCATATTCATTGTAAACATACTACTTTATATTCCTCTTAAATATACTAGTTCATATTACTCTTAAATATACTACATCATATTCCTCTTAAACATACTACTTCATATTCCTTTTAAACATACTACTTCATATTCCTCTTAAACATACTACTTCATATTCCTCTTAAACATACTACTTCATATTCATCTTAAACATACTACTTCATATTCCTCTTAAATATACTACTTTATATTCCTTTTAAACATACTACTTCATATTCCTCTTAAACATACTACTGCATATTCCTCTTAAACATACTACTTCATATTCCTCTTTAACATACTACTTCACATTCCTCTTAAGCATACTACTTCATATTCCTCTTAAGCATACTACTTCATATTCCTCTTAAACATACTGCTTCATATTCCTCTTAAACATACTACTTCATATTCCTCTTAAATATACTACTTCATATTCCTTTTAAATATACTTCTTCATATTCCTCTTAAACATACTACTTCATATTCCTCTTAAACATACTACTTCATATTCCTCTTAAACATACTACTTCATATTCCTCTTAAATATACTTCTTCATATTCCTCTTAAACATACTGCTTCATATTCCTCTTAAACATACTACTTCATATTCCTCTTAAATATACTACTTCATATTCCTCTTAAATATACTTCTTCATATTCCTCTTAAACATACTACTTAATATTCCTCTTAAACATACTACTTCATATTCCTCTTAAACATACTACTTCATATTCCTCTTAAACATACTACTTCATATTCCTCTTAAACCTACTACTTCATATTCCTCTTAAACATACTGCTTCATATATCTCTTAAACATACTACTTCATATTCCTCTTAAACATACTACTTCATATTCCTCTTAAACATACTACTTCATATTCATCTTAAACATACTACGTCATATTCCACTTAAATATACTACTTCGTATTCCTCTTAAACATACTACTTCATATTCCTCTTAAACAAACTACTTCATATTCCTCTTAAACATACTACTTCATATACCTCTTAAACATTCTACTTCATATTCCTCTTAAACATACTGCTTCATATTCCTCTTAAACATACTACTTCACATTCCTCTTAAACATACTACTTCATATTCCTCTTAAACATACTGCTTCATATATCTCTTAAACATACTACTTCATATTCCTCTTAAACGTTCTACTTCATATTCCTCTTAAACATACTACTTCATATTCCTCTTAAACATACTACTTCATATTCCTCTTAAACATACTACTTCACATTCCTCTTAAACATACTACTTCATATTCCTCTTAAACCTACTACTTCATATTCCCCTTAAACATACTACTTCATATTCCTCTTAAACATACTACTTCATATTCCTCTTAAACATACTACTTCATATTACTCTTAAATATATAACTTCATATTCCTCTTAAACATACTTCTTCATATTCATCTTAAACATACTACTTCATATTCCTCTTAAATATACTACTTTATATTCCTTTTAAACATACTACTTCATATTCAACTTAAATATACTACTTCGTGTGTGGTGCAATGGTCAAGGTGACCGACTCACACTCGGTAGGTGGCGGGTTCGATTCCCGCTGCCGCCATCTCGGCATTGGTGCCGGGGTGAAAGGCCTGACTACAAGCCTTATAATATGTAGTCGGTATGGTCCCCCAACGTCACTGGAGGTTGCTTCGCTGGTCTGATAAGCCGCAAGCTATAAAAACCACCTTATCAAGAAACAGCACAAGAAGAATCAACCGGACCGTACCTCAGGCAAGAACTCATTTGGCTTTCATCGTACTCAGGGCAAAAACCGTACCTCAGGCAAAAACCCAAGACCGTACCGCAGGCAAAAACCCAAAGGCAGAAGCAGATGAAAGAGAGTTCACGGAAGCATCCGGACCGTACCTCAAGACCTTACCTCAGGCAGGAACCCAGGGCAGAGGCAGACCGAGGAGAGTTAACGGAGTTTTCTGGTGCCGCTATGTGCTCCATAGGAGCGACTGTGTTCTCATGACTATGTGTGTATAAAAAAAAAAAAAATGCATGTATGTGTTAAAAAAAAAAAAAAAAATTGTACAAAATGTAGAAAAAATGAAAACCTGTCAAATAAATAATATATATATATTCCTCTTACACATACTACTTCATATTCCTCTTAAACATACTACTTCATATTCCACTTAAATATACTACTTCGTATTCCTCTTAAACATACTACTGCATATTCCTCTTAAACATACTACTGCATATTCCTCTTAAACATACTACTTCATATTCCTCTTAAACATACTACTTCACATTCCTCTTAAGCATACTACTTCATATTCCTCTTAAGCATACTACTTCATATTCCTCTTAAACATACTACTTCATATTTCTCTTAAACATACTACTTCATATTCCTCTTAAATATACTACTTCATATTCTTCTTAAATATACTACTTCATATTCATCTTAAACATACTACTTCATATTCATCTTAAACATACTACTTCATATTCCTCCTAAACATACTACTTCATATTCCTCTTAAATATAATACTTCATATTCATCTTAAACATACTACTTCATATTCCTCTTAAATATACTACTTTATATTCCTTTTAAACATACTACTTCATATTCCACTTAAATATACTACTTCGTGTTCACCGTAAACATACTACTTCATATTCATCTTAAACATACTACTTCATATTCCTCCTAAACATACTACTTCATATTCATCTTAAATATACTACTTCATATTTCTCTTAAACATACTACTTCATATTCCTCTTAAATATACTACTTCATATTCCTATTAAATATAATACTTCATATTCCTGTTAAACATACTACTTCATATTCCTCTTAAATATACTACTTCATATTCCTCTTGAATATACTACATCATATTCCTCTTAAACCTACTACTTCATATTCCTCTTAAACATACTATTTCATATTCCTCTTAAACATACTACTTCACATTCCTCTTAAACATCCTACCTCACATTCCGCTTAAACATACTACTTCATATTCCTCTTAAATATACTACTTCATATTCATCTTAAACATACTACTTTATATTCATCTTAAACATACTACTTCATATTCCTCTTAAACATACTACTTCATATTCCTCTTAAATATAATACTTCATATTCATTGTAAACATACTACTTTATATTCCTCTTAAATATACTAGTTCATATTACTCTTAAATATACTACATCATATTCCTCTTAAACATACTACTTCATATTCCTTTTAAACATACTACTTCATATTCCTCTTAAACATACTACTTCATATTCCTCTTAAACATACTACTTCATATTCATCTTAAACATACTACTTCATATTCCTCTTAAATATACTACTTTATATTCCTTTTAAACATACTACTTCATATTCCACTTAAATATACTACTTCATATTCCTCTTAAATATACTACTTTATATTCCTTTTAAACATACTACTTCATATTCCACTTAAATATACTACTTCATATTCCTCTTAAATGTACTACTTTATATTCCTCTTAAGCATACTACTTCATATTCCACTTAAACATACTACTTCATATTCCTCTTAAACATACTACTTCATATTCCTCTTAAATATACTACTTTATATTCCTTTTAAACATACTACTTCATATTCCACTTAAATATACTACTTCGTATTCACCGTAAACATACTACTTCATATTCATCTTAAACATACTACTTCATATTCCTCCTAAACATACTACTTCATATTCCTCTTAAATATACTACTTCATATTCCTCTTAAACATACTACTTCATATTCCAATTAAATATAATACTCCATATTCCTCTTAAACATACTACTTCATATTCCTCTTAAATATACTACTTCATATTCCTCTTAAATATACTACATCATATTCCTCTTAAACTTACTACTTCATATTCCTCTTAAACATACTACTTCATATTCATCTTAAACATACTACTTCATATTCCACTTAAATATACTACTTTATATTCTTTTTAAACATACTACTTCATATTCCTCTTAATATACTACTTCATATTCCTCTTGAACAAACTACTTCATATTCCTCTTAAACATACTACTTCATATTCCTGTTAAACATACTACTTCATATTCCTCTTAAACATACTACTTCATATTCCTCTTAAACATAGTACTTCATATTCCTCTTAAACATACTACTTCATATTCCTCTTAAACATACTACTTCATATTCCTCTTAAACATACTTCTTCATATATCTCTTAAACATACTACTTCATATTTTTCTGAAACATACTACTTCATATTCCTCTTAAACATACTACTTCATATTCCTCTTAAACAAGCTACTTCATATTCCTCTTAAACATACTACTTCATATTCCTCTTAAACATAGTACTTCATATTCCTCTTAAACATACTACTTCATATTCCTCTTAAACATACTACTTCATATTCCTCTTAAACATAATACTTCATATTCCTCTTAAACATACTACTTCATATTCCTCTTAAACATACTACTTCATATATCTCTTAAACATACTACTTCATATTCCTCTTAAACATACTACTTCATATTCCTCTTAAATATACTACTTCATATTCCTCTTAAATATACTACTTCATATTCATCTTAAACATACTACTTCATATTCCTCTTATATATACTACTTTATATTCCTTTTAAACATACTACTTCATATTCCTCTTAAACATAATACTTCATATTCCACTTAAATATACTACTTCATATATCTCTTAAACATACTACTTCATATTCCTCTTAAACATACTACTTCATATTCCACTTAAATGTACTACTTCATATTCCTCTTAAACATACTACTTCATATTCCTCTTAAACATACTACTTCATATTTCTCTTAAACATTCTACTTCATATTCCTCTTAAAAATACTACTTCATATTCCTCTTAAATATACTACTTCGTATTTCTCTTAAACATACTACTTCATATTCCTCTTAAACATACTACTTCATATTCCTCTTAAATATACTACTTCATATTCCTCTTAAACATACTACTTCATATTCCTCTTAAACATACTACTTCATATTCCTCTTAAACATACTTCTTCATATATCTCTTAAACATACTACTTCATATTTTTCTGAAACATACTACTTCATATTCCTCTTAAACATACTACTTCAAATTCCTCTTAAACAAGCTACTTCATATTCCTCTTAAACATACTACTTCATATTCCTCTTAAACATAGTACTTCATATTCCTCTTAAACATACTACTTCATATTCCTCTTAAACATACTACTTCATATTCCTCTTAAACATAATACTTCATATTCCTCTTAAACATACTACTTCATATTCCTCTTAAACATACTACTTCATATATCTCTTAAACATACTACTTCATATTCCTCTTAAACATACTACTTCATATTCCTCTTAAATATACTACTTCATATTCCTCTTAAATATACTACTTCATATTCATCTTAAACATACTACTTCATATTCCTCTTATATATACTACTTTATATTCCTTTTAAACATACTACTTCATATTCCTCTTAAACATACTACTTCATATTTCACTTAAATATACTACTTCATATATCTCTTAAACATACTACTTCATATTCCTCTTAAACATACTACTTCATATTCCACTTAAATGTACTACTTCATATTCCTCTTAAACATACTACTTCATATTCCTCTTAAACATACTACTTCATATTTCTCTTAAACATTCTACTTCATATTCCTCTTAAAAATACTACTTCATATTCCTCCTAAATATACTACTTGGTATTTCTCTTAAACATACTACTTCATATTCCTCTTAAACATACTACTTCATATTCCTCTTAAATATACTACTTCATATTCCTCTTAAACATACTACGTCATATTCCTCTTAAATATACTACTTCATATTCCTCTTAATCATACTACTTCATATTCCTCTTAAATATACTACTTTATATTCCTCTTAAACATACTACTTCATATTCCACTTAAATGTACTACTTCATATTCCTCTTAAACATACTACTTCATATTCCTCTTAAACATACTACTTCATATTTCTCTTAAACATTCTACTTCATATTCCTCTTAAAAATACTACTTCATATTCCTCTTAAATATACTACTTCGTATTTCTCTTAAACATACTACTTCATATTCCTCTTAAACATACTACTTCATATTCCTCTTAAATATACTACTTCATATTCCTCTTAAACATACTACGTCATATTCCTCTTAAATATACTACTTCATATTCCTCTTAATCATACTACTTCATATTCCTCTTAAATATACTACTTTATATTCCTCTTAAACATACTACTTCATATTCCTCTTAAACATACTACTTCATATTCATCTTAAACATACTACTTCATATTCCTCTTAAACATACTACTTCATATTCCTCTTACATATACTACTTCACATTTCTCTTAAACATACTACTTCATATTCCACTTAAATATACTACTTCATATTCCTCTTAAACATACTACATCATATTCCTCTTAAACATACTATTTCATATTCCTCTTAAACATACTACTTCATATTCCTCTTAAAAATACTACTTCATATTCCTCTTAAATATACTACTTCATATTCCTCTTAAACATACTACTTCATATTCCTCTTAAACATACTGCTTCATATTCCTCTTAAACATACTACTTCACATTCTTCTTAAACATACTACTTCATATTCCTCTTAAACATACTGCTTCATATATCTCTTAAACATACTACTTCATATTCCTCTTAAACGTTCTACTTCGTATTCCTCTTATACATACTAATGCATATTCCTCTTAAACATACTACTTAATATTACTCTTAAACATACTACTTCATATTCCTCTTAAACATACTACTTCATATTCATCTTAAACATACTACTTCATATTCCACTTAAATATACTACTTCGTATTCCTCTTAAACATACTACTTCATATTCCTCTTAAACATACTACTTCATATTCCTCTTAAATATACTACTTCATATTCCTCTTAAACATACTACTTCATATTCCTCTTAAATATACTACTTCATATTCCTCTTAAACATACTACTTCATATTCCACTTAGCCAAACTACTTTATATTCCTCTTAAATATACTACTTCATATTCCTCTTAAACATACTACTGCATATTCCTCTTAAACATACTACTTCATATTCCTCTTAAACATACTACTTCACATTCCTCTTAAACATACTACTTCATATTCCTCTTAAACATACTACTTCATATTCCTCTTAAACATACTGCTTCATATTCCTCTTAAACATACTACTTCACATTCCTCTTAAACATACTACTTCATATTCCTCTTAAACCTACTTCTTCATATTCCTCTTAAATATACTACTTCATATTCCTCTTAAACATACTACTTCATATGCCTCTTAAATATACTACTTCATATTCCTCTTAAACAAACTACTTCATATTCCTCTTAAATATACTACTTCATATTTCTCTTAAATATACTTCTTCATATTCCTCTTAAGCATACTACTTCATATTCCTCTTAAACATACTACTTCATATTCCTCTTAAACATCCTACTTCATATTCATCTTAAACATACTACTTCATATTCCTCTTAAACATACTACTTCATATTTCTCTTAAACATACTACTTCATATATCTCTTAAACATACTACTTCATATTTTTCTTAAACATACTACTTCATATTCCTCTTAAACAAACTACTTCATATTCCTCTTAAATATATTACTTTATATTCCTCTTACACATACTACTTCATATTCCTCTTAAACATACTACTTCATATTCCACTTAAATATACTACTTCGTATTCCTCTTAAACATACTACTGCATATTCCTCTTAAGCATACTACTTCATATTCCTCTTAAACATACTACTTCACATTCCTCTTAAGCATACTACTTCATATTCCTCTTAAGCATACTACTTCATATTCCTCTTAAACATACTGCTTCATATTCCTCTTAAACATACTACTTCATATTCCTCTTAAATATAATACTTCATATTCCTCTTAAATATACTACTTCATATTCCTCTTAAATATACTACTTCATATTCCTCTTAAACATACTACTTCATATTCCTCTTAAACATACTACTTCACATTCCTCTTAAACATACTACTTCATATTCCTCTTAAACAGACTACTTCATATTCCTCTTAAACATACTACTTCATATTCCTCTTAAACATACTATTTCATATTCTTCTTAAATTTACTACTTCATATTCCTCTTAAATATACTACTTCATATTCATCTTAAACATACTACTTCATATTCATCTTAAACATACTACTTCATATTCCTCCTAAACATACTACTTCATATTCCTCTTAAATTTAATACTTCATATTCATCTTAAACATACTACTTTACATTCCTCTTAAATATACTACTTCATATTACTCTTAAATATACTACATCATATTCCTCTTAAACATACTACTTTATATTCCTTTTAAACATAATACTTCATATTCCTCTTAAACATACTACTTCATATTCCTCTTAAACATACTACTTTATATTTATCTTAAACATACTACTTCATATTCCTCTTAAATATACTACTTTATATTCCTTTTAAACATACTACTTCATATTCCACGTAAATATACTACTTCATATTCCTCTTAAACAACCTACTTCATATTCCTCTTAAACATACTACTTCATATTCCTCTTAAACATACTACTTCATATTCCTCTTAAACATACTACTTCATATTCATCTTAAACATACTACTTCATATTCCTCTTAAATATACTACTTTATATTCCTCTTAAGCATACTACTTCATATTCCACTTAAACATACTACTTCATATTCCTCTTAAACATACTACTTCATATTCCTCTTAAATATACTACTTTATATTCCTTTTAAACATACTACTTCATATTCCACTTAAATATACTACTTCGTATTCACCGTAAACATATTACTTCATATTCATCTTAAACATACTACTTCATATTCCTCCTAAACATACTACTTCATATTCCTCTTAAATATACTACTTCATATTCCTCTTAAACCTACTATTTCATATTCCTCTTAAACATACTATTTCATATTCCTCTTAAACATACTACTTCATATTCCTCTTAAACATCTTACTTCACATTCCTCTTAAACATACTACTTCATATTCCTCTTAAACATACTACTTCATATTCCTCTTAAACATACTACTTCATATTCCTCTTAAACATACTACTTCATATTCCTCTTAAACATACTACTTCATATTCCTCTTAAACATACTACTTCATATTCCTCTTAAACATACTACTTCATATTCCTCTTAAACATACTACTTCATATTCCTCTTAAACATACTACTTCATATTCCTCTTAAACATACGGCTTCATATTCCTCTTAAACATACTTCACATTCCTCTTAAATATACTACTTCATATTCCTCTTAAATATACTACTTTATATTCTTTTTAAACATACTACTTCATATTCCACTTAAATATACTACTTCATATTCCACTTAAACATACTACTTCATATTACTCTTAAATATACTACTTTATATTCCTTTTAAACATACTACTTCATATTCCACTTAAATATACTACTTCGTATTCACCGTAAACATACTACTTCATATTCATCTTAAACATACTACTTCATATTCCTCCTAAACATACAACTTCATATTCCTCTTTAATATACTACTTCATATTCCTCTTAAACCTATTACTTCATATTCCTCTTAAACATACTATTTCATATTCCTCTTAAACATACTACTTCATATTCCTCTAAAACATCCTACCTCACATTCCTCTTAAACATACTACTTCATATTCCTCTTAAACATACTACTTCAGATTCCTCTTAAACATACTACTTCATATTCCTCTTAAACATACTACTTCATATTCCTCTTAAACATACTACTTCATATTGCTCTTAAACATACTACTTCATATTCCTCTTAAACATACTACTTCATATTCCTCTTAAACATACTACTTTATATTCCTCTTAAACATACTACTTCATATTCCTCTTAAACATACTGCTTCATATTCCTCTTAAACATACTACTTCACATTCCTCTTAAATATACTACTTCATATTCCACTTAAACATACTACTTCATATTCCTCTTAAATATACTACTTCATATTCCTCTTAAACATACTACTTCATATTCCTCTTAAACATACTACTTCATATTCCTCTTAAACATACTACTTCATATTCCTCTTAAACATACTACTTCATATTCCTCTTAAACATACTACTTCATAATCCTCTTAAACATACTACTTCATATTCCTCTTAAACATACTACTTCATATTCCTCTTAAACATACTACTTCATATTCCTCTTAAACATACTACTTCATATTCCACTTAAACAAACTAATTCATATTCCTCTTAAATATACTACTTCATATTCCTTTTAAACATACTGCTTCATATTCCTCTTAAACATACTACTTCATATTCCTCTTAAACATACTACTTCATATTCCTCTTAAACATACTACTTCATATTCCTCTTCAACATACTACTTCATATTTCTCTTAAACATACTACTTCATATTCCTCTTAAACATACTACTTCAAATATCTCTTAAACATACTACTTCATATTTTTCTTAAACATACTACTTCATATTCCTCTTTAACATACTACTTCATATTCCTCTTAAACATACTACTTCACATTCCTCTTAAATATACTACTTCATATTCCTCTTAAACAAACTACTTCATATTCCTCTTAAATATATTACTTCATATTCCTCTTACACATACTACTTCATATTCCTCTTAAACATACTACTTCATATTCCACTTAAATATACTACTTCGTATTCCTCTTAAACATACTACTGCATATTCCTCTTAAACATACTACTGCATATTCCTCTTAAACATACTACTTCATATTCCTCTTAAACATACTACTTCACATTCCTCTTAAACATACTACTTCATACTCCTCTTAATCATACTACTTCATATTCCTCTTAAACATACTGCTTCATATTCCTCTTAAACATACTACTTCATATTCCTCTTAAATATACTACTTCATATTCCTCTTAAATATACTACTTCATATTCCTCTTAAACATACTACTTCATATTCCTCTTAAACATACTACTTCATATTCCTCTTAAACATACTACTTCACATTCCTCTTAAACATACTACTTCATATTCCTCTTAAACATACTACTTCATATTCCTCTTAAACATATTACTTCATATTCCTCTAAATATACTACTTCATATTCCTCTTAAATATACTACTTCATATTCATCTTAAACATACTACTTCATATTCATCTTAAACATACTACTTCATATTTATCCTAAACATACTACTTCATATTCCTCTTAAATATAATACTTCATATTCATCTTAAACATACTACTTTATATTCCTCTTAAATATACTACTTCATATTACTCTTAAATATACTACATCATATTCCTCTTATACATACTACTTCATATTCCTCTTAAACATACTACTTCATATTCCTCTTAAGCATACTACTTCATATTCCTCTTAAACATACTACTTCATATTCATCTTAAACATACTACTTCATATTCCTATTAAATATACTACTTTATATTTTTTTTAAACATACTACTTCATATTCCACTTAAATATACTACTTCATATTCCTCTTAAATATACTACTTTATATTCCTCTTAAGCATACTACTTCATATTCCACTTAAACATACTACTTCATATTCCTCTTAAACATACTACTTCATATTCCTCTTAAATATACTACTTTATATTCCTTTTAAACATACTACTTCATATTCCACTTAAATATACGACTTCGTATTCACCGTAAACATACTACTTCATATTCCTCTTAAACATACTACTTCATATTCCTCTTAAACATACTACTTCATAATCCTCTTAAACATACTACTTCATATTCCACTTAAATATACTACTTCATATTTCTCTTAAACATACTACTTCATATTCCTCTTAAACGTTCTACTTCATATTCCTCTTAAACATACTACTTAATATTCCTCTTAAACATACTATTTCATATTCCTCTTAAACATACTACTTCATATTCCTCTTAAGCATCCTACTTCACATTCCTCTTAAACATACTACTTCATATTCCTCTGAAACATACTACTTCATATTCCTCTTAAACATACTACTTCATATTCCTCTTAAACATACTACTTCATATTCCTCTTAAACATTCTACTTCATATTCCTCTTAAACATACTACTTCATATTCCTCTTAAACATAATACTTCATATTCCTCTTAAACATACTACTTCATATTCCTCTTAAACATACTACTTCATATTCCTCTTAAACATACTGCTTCATATTCCTCTTAAACATACTACTTCACATTCCTCTTAAATATACTACTTCATATTCCACTTAAACATACTACTTCATATTCCTCTTAAATATACTACTTCATATTTCTCTTAAACATACTACTTCATATTCCTCTTAAACATACTACTTCATATTCCTCTTAAACATACTACTCCATATTCCTCTTAAACATACTACTTCATATTCCTCTTAAATATACTACTTCATATTCCTCTTAAACATACTACTTCATATTCCTCTTAAACATACTACTTCATATTCCTCTTAAACATACTACTTCATATTCCTCTTAAACATACTACTTCATATTCCTCTTAAACATACTACTTCATATTCCACTTAAACAAACTAATTCATATTCCTCTTAAATATACTACTTCATATTCCTCTTAAACATACTGCTTCATATTCTTCTTAAACATACTACTTCATATTCCTCTTAAACATACTACTTCATATTCCTCTTCAACATACTACTTCATATTCCTCTTAAACATACTACTTCATATTCCTCTTAAACATACTACTTCATATTCCTCTTAAGCATACTACTTCATATTCCTCTTAAACATACTGCTTCATATTCCACTTAAACATACTACTTCATATTCCTCTTAAATATACTACTTCATATTCCTCTTAAACATACTACTTCATATTCCTCTTAAATATACTATTTCATATTCCTCTTAAACATACTACTTCATATTACTCTTAAATATACTGCTTCATATTCCTCTTAAATATACTACTTCATATTCCTCTTAAACATACTACTTCATATTCCTCTTAAACATACTACTTCATATTCCTCTTAAACATACTACTTCATATTCCTCTTAAACATACTACTTCATATTCCTCTTAAACATACTACTTCATATTCCTCTTAAACATACTACTTCATATTCCTCTTAAACATACTACTTCATATTCCTCTTAAACATACTACTTCATATTCCTCTTAAACATACTACTTCATATTCCTCTTAAACGTTCTACTTCATATTCCTCTTAAACATACTACTTCATATTCCTCTTAAACATACTACTTCATATGCCTCTTAAACATACTACTTCATATTCTTCTTAAACATACTACTTCATATTCCTCTTAAATATACTACTTCATATATCTCTTAAACATACTACTTCATATTCCTCTTAAACATACTACTTCATATTCCTCTTAAATATACTACTTCATATTCCTCTTAAACATACTACTTTATATTCCCCTTAAATGTACTACTTCATATTCCTCTTAAACAAACTACTTCATATTCCTCTTAAATATACTACTTCATATTCCTCTTAAATATACTACTTCATATTCCTCTTAAGCATACTACTTCATATTCCTCTTAAACATACTACTTCACATTCCTCTTAAACATACTACTTCATATTCCTCTTAAACATACAACTTCACATTCCTCTTAAACATACTACTTCATTATCCTCTTAAATATACTACTTCATATTCCACTTAAATATACTATTTCATATTCCTCTTAAACATACTACTTCATATTCCCCTTAAACATACTACTTCATATTCCTCTTAAACATACTACTTCATATTCCTCTTAAACATACTACTTCATATTCCTCTTAAACATACTACTTCATATTCCCCTTAAACATACTACTTCATATTCCTCTTAAACATACTACTTCATATTCCTCTTAAACATATTACTTCATATTCCTCTTAAACATACTACTTCATATTCCTCTTAAACATACTACTTCATATTCCTCTTAAACATACTACTTCATATTCCTCTTAAACATACTACTTCATATTCCTCTTAAACATACTACTTCATATTCCTCTTAAACATACTACTTCATATTCCACTTAAATATACTACTTCATATTTCTCTTAAACATACTACTTCATATTCCTCTTAAACGTTCTACTTCATATTCCTCTTAAACATACTACTTCATATTCCTCTTAAACATACTACTTCATATTCCTCTTAAACATACTACTTCATATTCTTCTTAAACATACTACTTCATATTCCTCTTAAATATACTACTTCATATATCTCTTAAACATACTACTTCATATTCCTCTTAACATACTACATCATATTCCTCTTAAATACACTACTTCATATTCCTCTTAAACATACTACTTCATATTCCCCTTAAATATACTACTTCATATTCCTCTTAAACAAACTACTTCATATTCCTCTTAAATATACTACTTCATATTCCTCTTAAATATACTACTTCATATTCCTCTTAAACATACTACTTCATATTCCTCTTAAACATACAACTTTACATTCCTCTTAAACATACTACTTCATATTCCTCTTAAACATACAACTTCACATTCCTCTTAAACATACTACTTCATTATCCTCTTAAATATACTACTTCATATTCCACTTAAATATACTACTTCATATTCCTCTTAAACATACTACTTCATATTCCTCTTAAACATACTACTTCATATTCCTCTTAAACATACTACTTCATATTCCTCTTAAACATACTACTTCATATTCCTCTTAAACATACTACTTCATATTCCCCTTAAACATACTACTTCATATTCCTCTTAAAAATACTTCTTCATATTCCTCTTAAACATACTACTTCATATTCCTCTTAAACATACTACTTCATATTCCTCTTAAACATACTACTTCATATTCCTCTTAAACATACTACTTCATATTCCTCTTAAACATACTACTTCATATTCCTCTTAAACATACTACTTCATATTCCTCTTAAACATACTACTTCATATTCCTCTTAAACATACTACTTCATATTCCACTTAAATATACTACTTCACATTCCTCTTAAGCATACTACTTCATTTTCCTCTTAAACATACTACTTCATATTCCACTTAAATATACTACTTCATATTCCTCTTAAACATACTGCTTCATATTTCTCTTAAATATACTACTTCATATTCCTCTTAAACATACTACTTCATATTCCTCTTAAACATACTACTTCATATTCCTCTTAAAAATACTACTTCATATTCCTCTTAAACATACTACTTCATATTCCTCTTAAACATACTACTTCATATTCCACTTAAATATACTGCTTCATATTCCTCTTAAACATACAACTTCATAATCCTCTTAAACATACTACTTTATATTCCTCTAAAACATACTACTTCATATTCCTCTTAAACATACTACTTCATATTCCTCTTAAATATAATACTTTATATTCCTCTTAAATATACTACTTCATATTCCTCTTAAACATACTACTTCATACTCCTCTTAAGCATACTACTTCATATTCCTCTTAAACATGCTACTTCATATTCCTCTTAAACATACTACTTCATATTCCTCTTAAATATACTACTTCATATTCCTCTTAAACATACTACTTCATATTGCTCTTAAATATACTGCTTCATATTCGTCTTAAATATACTACTTCATATTCCACTTAAACATACAACTTCATATTCCCCTTAAACATACTACTTCATTATCCTCTTAAACATACTACTTCATATTCCTCTTAAACATACTACTTCATATTCCTCTTAAACATACTACTTCATATTCCTCTTACACATACTACTTCATATTCCTCTTAAACATACTACTTCATATTCCTCTTAAACATACTACTTCATATTCCTCTTAAACATACTACTTCATATTCCTCTTAAACATACTACTTCATATTCCACTTAAATATACTACTTCATATTTCTCTTAAACATACTACTTAATATTCCTCTTAAACGTTCTACTTCATATTCCTCTTAAACATACTACTTCAAATTCCTCTTAAATATACTACTTCATATTCCTCTTAAACATACTACTTCATATTCCTCTTAAACATACTACTTCATATTCCTCTTAAATATACTACTTCATATATCTCTTAAACATACTACTTCATATTCCTCTTGAACATACTACTTCATATTCCTCTTAAATATACTACTTCATATTCCTCTTAAACATACTACTTCATATTCCTCTTAAACATACTACTTCATATTCCTCTTAAACATACAACTTCACATTCCTCTTAAACATACTACTTCATATTCCTATTAAACATACTACTTCATATTCCACTTAAATATACTACTTCATATTCCTCTTAAACATACTGCTTCATATTCCTCTTAAATATACTACTTCATATTCCTCTTAAATATACTACTTCATATTCCTATTAAAAATACTACTTCATATTCCTCTTAAACATACTACTTCATATTCCTCTTAAACATACTACTTCATATTCCACTTAAATATACTGCTTCATATTCCTCTTAAACATACTACTTCATATTATTCTTAAACATACTACTTTATATTCCTCTTAAACATACTACTTCATATTCCTCTTAAACATACTAATTCATATTCCTCGTAAATATACTACTTCATATTCCTCTTAAATATACTACTTCATATTCCTCTTAAACATACTACTTCATATTCCTCTTAAGCATACTACTTCATATTCCACTTAAATATACTGCTTCATATTCCTCTTAAACATACTACTTCATATCCTCTTAAACATACTACTTTATATTCCTCTTAAACATACTACTTCATATTCCTCTTAAACATACTAATTCATATTCCTCGTAAATATACTACTTCATATTCCTCTTAAATATACTACTTCATATTCCTCTTAAACATACTACTTCATATTCCTCTTAAGCATACTACTTCATATTCCTCTTAAACATACTACTTCATATTCCTCTTAAACATACTACTTCATATTCCTCTTAAATATACAACTTCATATTCCTCTTAAACATACTACTTCATATTCCTCTTAAATATACTGCTTCATATTCCTCTTAAATATACTACTTCATATTCCTCTTAAACATACTACTTCATATTCCTCTTAAACATACTACT
This sequence comes from Atherix ibis, assembly GCA_958298945.1. Taxonomy (NCBI): domain Eukaryota; kingdom Metazoa; phylum Arthropoda; class Insecta; order Diptera; family Athericidae; genus Atherix; species Atherix ibis. Next base: position 1,623,429 of record CATQJD010000111.1, read on the forward strand.
TCATATTCCTCTTAAACATACTACTTCATATTCCTCTTAAACATATTACTTCATATTCCTCTAAATATACTACTTCATATTCCTCTTAAATATACTACTTCATATTCATCTTAAACATACTACTTCATATTCATCTTAAACATACTACTTCATATTCATCTTAAACATACTACTTCATATTTCTCCTAAACATACTACTTCATATTCCTCTTAAATATAATACTTCATATTCATCTTAAACATACTACTTTATATTCCTCTTAAATATACTACTTCATATTACTCTTAAATATACTACATCATATTCCTCTTATACATACTACTTCATATTCCTCTTAAACATACTACTTCATATTCCTCTTAAGCATACTACTTCATATTCCTCTTAAACATACTACTTCATATTCATCTTAAACATACTACTTCATATTCCTATTAAATATACTACTTTATATTTTTTTTAAACATACTACTTCATATTCCACTTAAATATACTACTTCATATTCCTCTTAAATATACTACTTTATATTCCTCTTAAGCATACTACTTCATATTCCACTTAAACATACTACTTCATATTCCTCTTAAACATACTACTTCATATTCCTCTTAAATATACTACTTTATATTCCTTTTAAACATACTACTTCATATTCCACTTAAATATACGACTTCGTATTCACCGTAAACATACTACTTCATATTCCTCTTAAACATACTACTTCATATTCCTCTTAAACATACTACTTCATAATCCTCTTAAACATACTACTTCATATTCCACTTAAATATACTACTTCATATTTCTCTTAAACATACTACTTCATATTCCTCTTAAACGTTCTACTTCATATTCCTCTTAAACATACTATTTCATATTCCTCTTAAACATACTACTTCATATTCCTCTTAAGCATCCTACTTCACATTCCTCTTAAACATACTACTTCATATTCCTCTGAAACATACTACTTCATATTCCTCTTAAACATACTACTTCATATTCCTCTTAAACATACTACTTCATATTCCTCTTAAACATTCTACTTCATATTCCTCTTTAACATACTACTTCATATTCCTCTTAAACATAATACTTCATATTCCTCTTAAACATACTACTTCATATTCCTCTTAAACATACTACTTCATATTCCTCTTAAACATACTGCTTCATATTCCTCTTAAACATACTACTTCACATTCCTCTTAAATATACTACTTCATATTCCACTTAAACATACTACTTCATATTCCTCTTAAATATACTACTTCATATTTCTCTTAAACATACTACTTCATATTCCTCTTAAACATACTACTTCATATTCCTCTTAAACATACTACTCCATATTCCTCTTAAACATACTACTTCATATTCCTCTTACATATACTACTTCATATTCCTCTTAAACATACTACTTCATATTCCTCTTAAACATACTACTTCATATTCCTCTTAAACATACTACTTCATATTCCTCTTAAACATTCTACTTCATATTCCTCTTAAACATACTACTTCATATTCCACTTAAACAAACTAATTCATATTCCTCTTAAATATACTACTTCATATTCCTCTTAAACATACTGCTTCATATTCTTCTTAAACATACTACTTCATATTCCTCTTAAACATACTACTTCATATTCCTCTTCAACATACTACTTCATATTCCTCTTAAACATACTACTTCATATTCCTCTTAAACATACTACTTCATATTCCTCTTAAGCATACTACTTCATATTCCTCTTAAACATACTGCTTCATATTCCACTTAAACATACTACTTCATATTCCTCTTAAATATACTACTTCATATTCCTCTTAAACATACTACTTCATATTCCTCTTAAATATACTACTTCATATTCCTCTTAAACATACTACTTCATATTACTCTTAAATATACTGCTTCATATTCCTCTTAAATATACTACTTCATATTCCTCTTAAACATACTACTTCATATTCCTCTTAAACATACTACTTCATATTCCTCTTAAACATACTACTTCATATTCCTCTTAAACATACTACTTCATATTCCTCTTAAACATACTACTTCATATTCCTCTTAAACATACTACTTCATATTCCTCTTAAACATACTACTTCATATTCCTCTTAAACATACTACTTCATATTCCTCTTAAACATACTACTTCATATTCCTCTTAAACGTTCTACTTCATATTCCTCTTAAACATACTACTTCATATTCCTCTTAAACATACTACTTCATATGCCTCTTAAACATACTACTTCATATTCTTCTGAAACATACTACTTCATATTCCTCTTAAATATACTACTTCATATATCTCTTAAACATACTACTTCATATTCCTCTTAAACATACTACTTCATATTCCTCTTAAATATACTACTTCATATTCCTCTTAAACATACTACTTTATATTCCCCTTAAATGTACTACTTCATATTCCTCTTAAACAAACTACTTCATATTCCTCTTAAATATACTACTTCATATTCCTCTTAAATATACTACTTCATATTCCTCTTAAGCATACTACTTCATATTCCTCTTAAACATACTACTTCACATTCCTCTTAAACATACTACTTCATATTCCTCTTAAACATACAACTTCACATTCCTCTTAAACATACTACTTCATTATCCTCTTAAATATACTACTTCATATTCCACTTAAATATACTATTTCATATTCCTCTTAAACATACTACTTCATATTCCCCTTAAACATACTACTTCATATTCCTCTTAAACATACTACTTCATATTCCTCTTAAACATACTACTTCATATTCCTCTTAAACATACTACTTCATATTCCCCTTAAACATACTACTTCATATTCCTCTTAAACATACTACTTCATATTCCTCTTAAACATATTACTTCATATTCCTCTTAAACATACTACTTCATATTCCTCTTAAACATACTACTTCATATTCCTCTTAAACATACTACTTCATATTCCTCTTAAACATACTACTTCATATTCCTCTTAAACATACTACTTCATATTCCTCTTAAACATACTACTTCATATTCCACTTAAATATACTACTTCATATTTCTCTTAAACATACTACTTCATATTCCTCTTAAACGTTCTACTTCATATTCCTCTTAAACATACTACTTCATATTCCTCTTAAACATACTACTTCATATTCCTCTTAAACATACTACTTCATATTCTTCTTAAACATACTACTTCATATTCCTCTTAAATATACTACTTCATATATCTCTTAAACATACTACTTCATATTCCTCTTAACATACTACTTCATATTCCTCTTAAATACACTACTTCATATTCCTCTTAAACATACTACTTCATATTCCCCTTAAATGTACTACTTCATATTCCTCTTAAACAAACTACTTCATATTCCTCTTAAATATACTACTTCATATTCCTCTTAAATATACTACTTCATATTCCTCTTAAACATACTACTTCATATTCCTCTTAAACATACAACTTTACATTCCTCTTAAACATACTACTTCATATTCCTCTTAAACATACAACTTCACATTCCTCTTAAACATACTACTTCATTATCCTCTTAAATATACTACTTCATATTCCACTTAAATATACTACTTCATATTCCTCTTAAACATACTACTTCATATTCCTCTTAAACATACTACTTCATATTCCTCTTAAACATACTACTTCATATTCCTCTTAAACATACTACTTCATATTCCTCTTAAACATACTACTTCATATTCCCCTTAAACATACTACTTCATATTCCTCTTAAAAATACTTCTTCATATTCCTCTTAAACATACTACTTCATATTCCTCTTAAACATACTACTTCATATTCCTCTTAAACATACTACTTCATATTCCTCTTAAACATACTACTTCATATTCCTTTTAAACATACTACTTCATATTCCTCTTAAACATACTACTTCATATTCCTCTTAAACATACTACTTCATATTCCTCTTAAATATACTACTTCATATTCCACTTAAATATACTACTTCACATTCCTCTTAAGCATACTACTTCATTTTCCTCTTAAACATACTACTTCATATTCCACTTAAATATACTACTTCATATTCCTCTTAAACATACTGCTTCATATTTCTCTTAAATATACTACTTCATATTCCTCTTAAACATACTACTTCATATTCCTCTTAAACATACTACTTCATATTCCTCTTAAAAATACTACTTCATATTCCTCTTAAACATACTACTTCATATTCCTCTTAAACATACTACTTCATATTCCACTTAAATATACTGCTTCATATTCCTCTTAAACATACTACTTCATAATCCTCTTAAACATACTACTTTATATTCCTCTAAAACATACTACTTCATATTCCTCTTAAACATACTACTTCATATTCCTCTTAAATATAATACTTTATATTCCTCTTAAATATACTACTTCATATTCCTCTTAAACATACTACTTCATACTCCTCTTAAGCATACTACTTCATATTCCTCTTAAACATGCTACTTCATATTCCTCTTAAACATACTACTTCATAGTCCTCTTAAATATACTACTTCATATTCCTCTTAAACATACTACTTCATATTGCTCTTAAATATACTGCTTCATATTCCTCTTAAATATACTACTTCATATTCCACTTAAACATACAACTTCATATTCCCCTTAAACATACTACTTCATTATCCTCTTAAACATACTACTTCATATTCCTCTTAAACATACTACTTCATATTCCTCTTAAACATACTACTTCATATTCCTCTTACACATACTACTTCATATTCCTCTTAAACATACTACTTCATATTCCTCTTAAACATACTACTTCATATTCCTCTTAAACATACTACTTCATATTCCTCTTAAACATACTACTTCATATTCCACTTAAATATACTACTTCATATTTCTCTTAAACATACTACTTAATATTCCTCTTAAACGTTCTACTTCATATTCCTCTTAAACATACTACTTCAAATTCCTCTTAAATATACTACTTCATATTCCTCTTAAACATACTACTTCATATTCCTCTTAAACATACTACTTCATATTCCTCTTAAATATACTACTTCATATATCTCTTAAACATACTACTTCATATTCCTCTTGAACATACTACTTCATATTCCTCTTAAATATACTACTTCATATTCCTCTTAAACATACTACTTCATATTCCTCTTAAAGATACTACTTCATATTCCTCTTAAACATACAACTTCACATTCCTCTTAAACATACTACTTCATATTCCTATTAAACATACTACTTCATATTCCACTTAAATATACTACTTCATATTCCTCTTAAACATACTGCTTCATATTCCTCTTAAATATACTACTTCATATTCCTCTTAAATATACTACTTCATATTCCTATTAAAAATACTACTTCATATTCCTCTTAAACATACTACTTCATATTCCTCTTAAACATACTACTTCATATTCCACTTAAATATACTGCTTCATATTCCTCTTAAACATACTACTTCATATTCCTCTTAAACATACTACTTTATATTCCTCTTAAACATACTACTTCATATTCCTCTTAAACATACTAATTCATATTCCTCGTAAATATACTACTTCATATTCCTCTTAAATATACTACTTCATATTCCTCTTAAACATACTACTTCATATTCCTCTTAAGCATACTACTTCATATTCCACTTAAATATACTGCTTCATATTCCTCTTAAACATACTACTTCATATTCCTCTTAAACATACTACTTTATATTCCTCTTAAACATACTACTTCATATTCCTCTTAAACATACTAATTCATATTCCTCGTAAATATACTACTTCATATTCCTCTTAAATATACTACTTCATATTCCTCTTAAACATACTACTTCATATTCCTCTTAAGCATACTACTTCATATTCCTCTTAAACATACTACTTCATATTCCTCTTAAACATACTACTTCATATTCCTCTTAAATATACTACTTCATATTCCTCTTAAACATACTACTTCATATTCCTCTTAAATATACTGCTTCATATTCCTCTTAAATATACTACTTCATATTCCTCTTAAACATACTACTTCATATTCCTCTAAAACATACTACTTCATATTCCTCTTAAACATACTACTTCATATTCCTCTTAAACATACTACTTCATATTCCTCTTAAACATACTACTTCATATTCCTCTTAAACATACTACTTCATATTCCTCTTAAACATACTACTTCATATTCCTCTTAAACATACTACTTCATATTCCTCTTAAACATACTACTTCATATTCCTCTTAAACATACTACTTCATATTCCACTTAAATATACTACTTCATATTTCTCTTAAACATACTACTTCATATTCCTCTTAAACGTTCTACTTCATATTCCTCTTAAACATACTACTTCATATTCCTCTTAAACATACTACTTCATATTCCTCTTAAACATACTACTTCATATTCTTCTTAAACATACTACTTCATATTCCTCTTAAATATACTACTTCATATATCTCTTAAACGTACTACTTCATATTCCTCTTAAACATACTACTTCATATTCCTCTTAAATATACTACTTCATATTCCTCTTAAACATACTACTTCATATTCCCCTTAAATGTACTACTTCATATTCCTCTTAAACAAACTACTTCATATTCCTCTTACATATACTACTTCATCTTCCTCTTAAATATACTACTTCATATTCTTCTTAAGCATACTACTTCATATTCCTCTTAAACATACTACTTCACATTCCTCTTAAACATACTACTTCATATTCCTCTTAAACATACAACTTCACATTCCTCTTAAACATACTACTTCATTATCCTCTTAAATAAACTACTTCATATTCCACTTAAATTTACTACTTCATATTCCTCTTAAACATACTACTTCATATTCCTCTTAAACATACTACTTCATATTCCTCTTAAACATACTACTTCATATTCCTCTTAAACATACTACTTCATATTCCTCTTAAACATACTACTTCACATTCCTCTTAAACATACTGCTTCATATTCCTCTTAAACATACTACTTCATATTCCTCTTAAACATACTACTTCACATTCCTTTTAAACATACTAATTCATATTCCTCTTAAATATACTACTTCATATTCCTCTTAAACAAACTACTTCATATTCCTCTTAAACATACTACTTCATATGACTCTTAAACATACTGCTTCATATTCCTCTTAAACATGCTACTTCATATTTCTCTTAAATATAATACTTCATATTCCTCTTAAACATACTACTTTACATTCCTCTTAAACATACTACTTCATATTCCTCTTAAACATACTACTTTATATTCCTCTTAAACATACTACTTCATATTCCTCATAAACATACTACTTCATATTCCTCTTAAACATACTACTTCATATTCCTCTTAAACATACTACTTCATATTCCTCTTAAACATACTACTTCACATTCCTCTTAAACATACTGCTTCATATTCCTCTTAAACATACTACTTCATATTCCTCTTAAACATACTACTTCATATTCCTCTTAAACATACTACTTCATATTCCTCTTAAACAAACTACTTCATATTCCTCTTAAATATACTACTTCATATTCCTCTTAAACATACTACTTCATATTCCTCTTAAATATACTACTTCATATTCCTCTTAAATATAATACTTCATATTCATCTTAAACATACTACTTTATATTCCTTTTAAACATACTACTTCATATTCCTCTTAAACATACTACTTTATATTCCTCATCAACATACTACTTCATATTCCTCTTAAACATACTACTGCATATTCCTCTTAAATATACTATTTCATATTCCTCTTAAATATACTACTTCATATTCATCTTAAACATACTACTTCATATTCATCTTAAACATACTACTTCATATTCCTCTTAAACAAACTACTTCATATTCCCCTTAAACATACTACTTCATATTCCTCTTAAATATACTACTTCATATTCCTCTTAAACAAACTACTTCATATTCCTCTTAAATATACTACTTCATATTCCTCTTAAATATACTACTTCATATTCCTCTTAAACATACTACTTCATATTCCTCTTCAACATACTACTTCACATTCCTCTTAAACATTCTACTTCATATTCCTCTTAAGCATACTACTTCGCATTCCTCTTAAACATACTAGTTCATATTCCTCTTAAACATACTGCTTCATATTCCTCTTAAACAAACTACTTCATATTCCTCTTAAATATACTACTTTATATTCCTTTTAAACATACTACTTCATATTCCTCTTAAACATACTACTTCATATTCCTCTTCAACATACTACTTCATATTCCTCTTAAACATACTACTTCATATTCCTCTTAAATATACTAATTCATATTCCTCTTTAATATAATACTTCATATTCATCTTAAACATACTATTTTATATTCCTTTTAAACATACTACTTCATATTCCTCTTAAACATACTACTTCATATTCCTCTTCAACATACTACTTCATATTCCTCTTAAACATACTACTGCATATTCCTCTTAAATATACTATTTCATATTCCTCTTAAATATACTACTTCATATTCCTCTTAAACATACTACTTCATATTCCTCTTAAACATACTACTTCATATTCCTCTTAAACATACTACTTCATATTCTTCTTAAACATACTACTTCATATTCCTCTTAAATATACTACTTCATATATCTCTTAAACGTACTACTTCATATTCCTCTTAAACATACTACTTCATATTCCTCTTAAATATACTACTTCATATTCCTCTTAAACATACTACTTCATATTCCCCTTAAATGTACTACTTCATATTCCTCTTAAACAAACTACTTCATATTCCTCTTAAATATACTACTTCATCTTCCTCTTAAATATACTACTTCATATTCCTCTTAAGCATACTACTTCATATTCCTCTTAAACATACTACTTCACATTCCTCTTAAACATACTACTTCATATTCCTCTTAAACATACAACTTCACATTCCTCTTAAACATACTACTTCATTATCCTCTTAAATATACTACTTCATATTCCACTTAAATTTACTACTTCATATTCCTCTTAAACATACTACTTCATATTCCTCTTAAACATACTACTTCATATTCCTCTTAAACATACTACTTCATATTCCTCTTAAACATACTACTTCATATTCCTCTTAAACATACTACTTCACATTCCTCTTAAACATACTGCTTCATATTCCTCTTAAACATACTACTTCATATTGCTCTTAAACATACTACTTCACATTCCTTTAAACATACTAATTCATATTCCTCTTAAATATACTACTTCATATTCCTCTTAAACAAACTACTTCATATTCCTCTTAAACATACTACTTCATATTTCTCTTAAACATACTGCTTCATATTCCTCTTAAACATACTACTTCATATTCCTCTTAAATATAATACTTCATATTTCTCTTAAACATACTACTTTACATTCCTCTTAAACATACTACTTCATATTCCTCTTAAACATACTACTTCATATTCCTCTTAAACATACTACTTCATATTCCTCATAAACATACTACTTCATATTCCTCTTAAACATACTACTTCATATTCCTCTTAAACAAACTACTTCATATTCCTCTTAAATATACTACTTCATATTCCTCTTAAACATACTACTTCATATTCCTTTTAAATATACTACTTCATATTCCTCTTAAATATAATACTTCATATTCATCTTAAACATACTACTTTATATTCCTTTTAAAAATACTACTTCATATTCCTCTTAAACATACTACTTCATATTCCTCTTCAACATACTACTTCATATTCCTCTTAAACATACTACTGCATATTCTTCTTAAATATACTATTTCATATTCCTCTTAAATATACTACTTCATATTCATCTTAAACATACTACTTCATATTCATCTTAAACATACTACTTCATATTCCTCTTAAACAAACTACTTCATATTCCCCTTAAACATACTACTTTATATTCCTCTTAAATATACTACTTCATATTCCTCTTAAACAAACTACTTCATATTCCTCTTAAATATACTACTTCATATTCCTCTTAAATATACTACTTCATATTCCTCTTAAACATACTACTTCATATTCCTCTTCAACATACTACTTCACATTCCTCTTAAACATTCTACTTCATATTCCTCTTAAGCATACTACTTCGCATTCCTCTTAAACATACTACTTCATATTCCTCTTAAACATACTGCTTCATATTCCTCTTAAACAAACTACTTCATATTCCTCTTAAATATACTACTTCATATTCATCTTAAACAAACTACTTCATATTCCTCTTAAATATACTACTTTATATTCCTCTTAAATATACTACTTCATATTCCTCTTAAACATACTGCTTCATATTCCTCTTAAACATACTACTTCATATTCCTCTTAAACATACTACTTCATATTCCTCTTAAACATACTACTTCATATTCCTCTTAAACAAACTACTTCATATTCCTCTTAAATATGCTACTTCATATTCCTCTTAAACATACTACTTCATATTCCTCTTAAACATACTACTTCATATTCCTCTTGAACATACTACTTCATATTCCACTTTAATATACTACTTCATATTTCTCTTAAACATACTACTTCATATTCCTCTTAAACGTTCTACTTCATATTCCTCTTAAACATACTACTTCATATTCCTCTTAAACATACTACTTTATATTCCTCTTAAACATACTACTTCATATTCTTCTTAAACATACTACTTCATATTCCTCTTAAATATACTACTTCATATATCTCTTAAACATACTACTTCATATTCCTCTTAAACATACTACTTCATATTCCTCTTAAATATACTACTTCATATTCCTCTTAAACATACTACTTCATATTCCCCTTAAATGTACTACTTCATATTCCTCTTAAACAAACTACTTCATATTCCTCTTAAATATACTACTTCATATTCCTCTTAAATATACTACTTCATATTCCTCTTAAACATACTACTTCATATTCCTCTTAAACATACTACTTCACATTCCTCTTAAACATACTACTTCATATTCCTCTTAAACATACAACTTCACATTCCTCTTAAACATACTACTTCATTATCCTCTTAAATATACTACTTCATATTCCACTTAAATATACTACTTCAAATTTCTCTTAAACATACTACTTCATATTCCTCTTAAACATACTACTTCATATTCCTCTTAAACATACTACTTCATATTCCTCTTAAACATACTACTTCATATTCTTCTTAAACATACTACTTCATATTCCCCTTAAACATACTACTTCATATTCCTCTTAAACATACTACTTCATATTCCTCTTAAACATACTACTTCATATTCCTCTTAAACATACTACTTCATATTCCTCTTAAACATACTACTTCATATTCCTCTTAAACATACTACTTCATATTCCTCTTAAACATACTACTTCATATTCCTCTTAAACATACTACTTCATATTCCTCTTAAACATACTACTTCATATTCCTCTTAAATATACTACTTCATATTCCTCTTAAACATACTGCTTCATATTCCTCTTAAACATACTACTTCATATTCCTCTTAAGCATACTACTTCATATTCCTCTTAAACATACTACTTCATATTCCTCTTAAACATACTACTTCATATTCTTCTTAAACATACTACTTCATATTCCTCTTAAACATACTACTTCATATTCCTCTTAAACATACTACTTCATATTCCTTTTAAACATACAACTTCACATTCCTCTTAAACATACGACTTCATTTTCCTCTTAAACATACTACTTCATATTCCACTTAAATATACTACTTCATATTCCTCTTAAACATACTGCTTCATATTCCTCTTAAATATACTACTTCATATTCCTCTTAAACATACTACTTCATATTCCTCTTAAACATACTACTTCATATTCCTCTTAAAAATACTACTTCATATTCCTCTTAAACATACTACTTCATATTCCTCTTAAACATACTACTTAATATTCCACTTAAATATACTGCTTCATATTCCTCTTAAACATACTACTTCATAATCCTCTTAAACATACTACTTTATATTCCTCTTAAACATACTACTTCATATTCCTCTTAAACATACTACTTCATATTCCTCTTAAATATACTACTTTATATTCCTCTTATATATACTACTTCATATTCCTCTTAAACATACTACTTCATACTCCTCTTAAGCATACTACTTTATATTCCTCTTAAACATACTACTTCATATTCCTCTTAAACATACTACTTCATATTCCTCTTAAATATACTACTTCATATTCCTCTTAAACATACTACTTCATATTCCTCTTAAATATACTGCTTCATATTCCTCTTAAATATACTACTTCATATTCCTCTTAAACATACAACTTCATATTCCTCTCAAACATACTACTTCATTATCCTGTTAAACATACTACTTCATATTCCTCTTAAACATACTACTTCATATTCCTCTTAAACATACTACTTCATATTCCTCTTACACATACTACTTCATATTCCTCTTAAACATACTACTTCATATTCCTCTTAAACATACTACTTCATATTCCTCTTAAACATACTACTTAATATTCCTCTTAAACATACTACTTCACATTCCACTTAAATATACTACTTCATATTTCTCTTAAACATACTACTTAATATTCCTCTTAAACGTTCTACTTCATATTCCTCTTAAACATACTACTTCATATTCCTCTTAAATATACTACTTCATATTCCTCTTAAACATACTACTTCATATTCCTCTTAAACATACTACTTCATATATCTCTTAAACATACTACTTCATATTCCTCTTAAACATACAACTTCACATTCCTCTTAAACATACTACTTCATATTCCTATTAAACATACTACTTCATATTCCACTTAAATATACTACTTCATATTCCTCTTAAACATACTGCTTCATATTCCTCTTAAATATACTACTTCATATTCCTCTTAAACATACTACTTCATATTCCTCTTAAACATACTACTTCATATTCCTATTAAAAATACTACTTCATATTCCTCTTAAACATACTACTTCATATTCCTCTTAAACATACTACTTCATATTCCACTTAAATATACTGCTTCATATTCCTCTTAAACATACTACTTCATATTCCTCTTAAACATACTACTTTATATTCCTCTTAAACATACTACTTCATATTCCTCTTAAACATACTACTTCATATTCCTCGTAAATATACTACTTCATATTCCTCTTAAACATACTACGTCATATTCCTCTTAAGCATATTACTTCATATTCCTCTTAAACATACTACTTCATATTCCTCTTAAACATACTACTTTATATTCCTCTTAAATATACTACTTCATATTCCTCTTAAACATACTACTTCATATTCCTCTTAAATATACTGCTTCATATTCCTCTTAAATATACTACTTCATATTCCTCTTAAACATACTACTTTATATTCCTCTTAAACATACTACTTCATATTCCTCTTAAACATACTACTTCATATTCCTCTTAAACATACTACTTCATATTCCTCTTAAACATACTACTTCATATTCCTCTTAAACATACTACTTCATATTCCTCTTAAACATACTACTTCATATTCCTCTTAAACATACTACTTCATATTCCTCTTAAACATACTACTTCATATTCCTCTTAACATACTACTTCATATTCCACTTAAATATACTACTTCATATTTCTCTTAAACATACTACTTCATATTCCTCTTAAACGTTCTACTTCATATTCCTCTTAAACATACTACTTCATATTCCTCTTAAACATACTACTTCATATTCCTCTTAAACATACTACTTCATATTTTTCTTAAACATACTACTTCATATTCCTCTTAAATATACTACTTCATATATCTCTTAAACGTACTACTTCATATTCCTCTTAAACATACTACTTCATATTCCTCTTAAATATACTACTTCATATTCCTCTTAAACATACTACTTCATATTCCCCTTAAATGTACTACTTCATACTCCTCTTAAACAAACTACTTCATATTCCTCTTAAATATACTACTTCATCTTGCTCTTAAATATACTACTTCATATTCCTCTTAAACATACTACTTCATATTCCTCTTAAACATACTACTTCACATTCCTCTTAAACATACTACTTCATATTCCTCTTAAACATACAACTTCACATTCCTCTTAAACATACTACTTCATTATCCTCTTAAATATACTACTTCATATTCCACTTAAATTTACTACTTCATATTCGTCTTAAACATACTACTTCATATTCCTCTTAAACATACTACTTCATATTCCTCTTAAACATACTACTTCACATTCCTCTTAAACATACTACTTCATATTCCTCTTAAACATACTACTTCACATTCCTCTTAAACATACTGCTTCATATTCCTCTTAAACATACTACTTCATATTCCTCTTAAACATACTACTTCACATTCCTTTTAAACATACTAATTCATATTCCTCCTAAATATACTACTTCATATTCCTCTTAAACAAACTACTTCATATTCCTCTTAAACATACTACTTCATATTTCTCTTAAACATACTGCTTCATATTCCTCTTAAACATACTACTTCATATTCCTCTTAAATATAATACTTCATATTCCTCTTAAACATACTACTTTATATTCCTTTTAAACATACTACTTCATATTCCTCTTAAACATACTACTTCATATTCCTCTTAAACATACTACTTCATATTCCTCATAAACATACTACTTCATATTCCTCTTAAACATACTACTTCATATTCCTCTTAAACATACTACTTCATATTCCTCTTAAACATACTACTTCACATTCCTCTTAAACATACTGCTTCATATTCCTCTTAAACATACTACTTCATATTCCTCTTAAACATACTACTTCATATTCCTCTTAAACATACTACTTCATATTCCTCTTAAACAAACTACTTCATATTCCTCTTAAATATACTACTTCATATTCCTCTTAAACATACTAATTCATATTCCTCTTAAACATACTACTTCATATTCCTCTTAAATATAATACTTCATATTCATCTTAAACATACTACTTTATATTCCTTTTAAACATACTACTTCATATTCCTCTTAAACACACTACTTCATATTCCTCTTCAACATACTACCTCATATTCCTCTTAAACATACTACTGCATATTCCTCTTAAATATACTATTTCATATTCCTCTAAAATATACTACTTCATATTCATCTTAAACATACTACTTCATATTCATCTTAAACATACTACTTCATATTCCTCTTAAACAAACTACTTCATATTCCTCTTAAACATACTACTTCATATTCCTCTTAAATATACTACTTCATATTCCTCTTAAACAAACTACTTCATATTCCTCTTAAATATACTACTTCATATTCCTCTTAAATATACTACTTCATATTCCTCTTAAACATACTACTTCATATTCCTCTTCAACATACTACTTCACATTCCTCTTAAACATTCTACTTCATATTCCTCTTAAGCATACTACTTCGCATTCCTCTTAAACATACTACTTCATATTCCTCTTAAACATACTGCTTCATATTCCTCTTAAACAAACTACTTCATATTCCTCTTAAATATACTACTTCATATTCCTCTTAAACAAACTACTTCATATTCCTCTTAAACATACTACTTCATATTTCTCTTAAACATACTGCTTCATATTCCTCTTAAACATACTACTTCATATTCCTCTTAAATATAATACTTCATATTCCTCTTAAACATACTACTTTATATTCCTTTTAAACATACTACTTCATATTCCTCTTAAACATACTACTTCATATTCCTCTTAAACATACTACTTCATATTCCTCATAAACATACTACTTCATATTCCTCTTAAACATACTACTTCATATTCCTCTTAAACATACTACTTCATATTCCTCTTAAACATACTACTTCACATTCCTCTTAAACATACTGCTTCATATTCCTCTTAAACATACTACTTCATATTCCTCTTAAACATACTACTTCATATTCCTCTTAAACATACTACTTCATATTCCTCTTAAACAAACTACTTCATATTCCTCTTAAATATACTACTTCATATTCCTCTTAAACATACTAATTCATATTCCTCTTAAACATACTACTTCATATTCCTCTTAAATATAATACTTCATATTCATCTTAAACATACTACTTTATATTCCTTTTAAACATACTACTTCATATTCCTCTTAAACACACTACTTCATATTCCTCTTCAACATACTACCTCATATTCCTCTTAAACATACTACTGCATATTCCTCTTAAATATACTATTTCATATTCCTCTAAAATATACTACTTCATATTCATCTTAAACATACTACTTCATATTCATCTTAAACATACTACTTCATATTCCTCTTAAACAAACTACTTCATATTCCTCTTAAACATACTACTTCATATTCCTCTTAAATATACTACTTCATATTCCTCTTAAACAAACTACTTCATATTCCTCTTAAATATACTACTTCATATTCCTCTTAAATATACTACTTCATATTCCTCTTAAACATACTACTTCATATTCCTCTTCAACATACTACTTCACATTCCTCTTAAACATTCTACTTCATATTCCTCTTAAGCATACTACTTCGCATTCCTCTTAAACATACTACTTCATATTCCTCTTAAACATACTGCTTCATATTCCTCTTAAACAAACTACTTCATATTCCTCTTAAATATACTACTTCATATTCCTCTTAAACAAACTACTTCATATTCCTCTTAAATATACTACTTTATATTCCTCTTAAATATACTACTTCATATTCCTCTTAAACATACTACTTCATATTCCTCTTAAACATACTACTTCACATTCCTCTTAAACATACTACTTCATATTCCTCTTAAACATACTACTTCATATTCCTCTTAAACATACTACTTCATATTCCTCTTAAACATACTACTGAATATTCCTCTTAAATATAATACTTCATATTCCTCTTAAACATACTACTTTATATTCCTTTTAAACATACAAGTTGTTATTCCTCTTAAACATACTACTTCATATTCCTCTTAAACATACTACTTCATATTCCTAATAAACATACTACTTCATATTCCTCTTAAACATACTACTTCATATTCCTCTTAAACATACTACTTAATATTCCTCTTAAACATACTACTTCACATTCCTCTTAAACATACTGCTTCATATTCCTCTTAAACATACTACTTCATATTCCTCTTAAACATACTACTTCATATTCCTCTTAAACATACTACTTCATATTCCTCTTAAACAAACTACTTCATATTCCTCTTAAATATACTACTTCATATTCCTCTTAAACATACTAATTCATATTCCTCTTAAACATACTACTTCATATTCCTCTTAAATATAATACTTCATATTCATCTTAAACATACTACTTTATATTCCTTTTAAACATACTACTTCATATTCCTCTTAAACATACTACTTCATATTCCTCTTCAACATACTACTTCATATTCCTCTTAAACATACTACTGCATATTCCTCTTAAATATACTATTTCATATTCCTCTAAAATATACTACTTCATATTCATCTTAAACATACTACTTCATATTCATCTTAAACATACTACTTCATATTCCTCTTAAACAAACTACTTCATATTCCTCTTAAACATACTACTTCATATTCCTCTTAAATATACTACTTCATATTCCTCTTAAACAAACTACTTCATATTCCTCTTAAATATACTACTTCATATTCCTCTTAAATATACTACTTCATATTCCTCTTAAACATACTACTTCATATTCCTCTTCAACATACTACTTCACATACCTCTTAAACATTCTACTTCATATTCCTCTTAAGCATACTACTTCGCATTCCTCTTAAACATACTACTTCATATTCCTCTTAAACATACTGCTTCATATTCCTCTTAAACAAACTACTTCATATTCCTCTTAAATATACTACTTCATATTCCTCTTAAACAAACTACTTCATATTCCTCTTAAATATACTACTTTATATTCCTCTTAAATATACTACTTCATATTCCTCTTAAACATACTACTTCATATTCCTCTTAAACATACTACTTCACATTCCTCTTAAACATACTACTTCATATTCCTCTTAAACATATTACTTCATATTCCTCTTAAACATACTACTTCATATTCCTCTTAAACATACTACTGCATATTCCTCTTAAATATACTACTTCATATTCCTCTTAAATATACTGCTTCATATTCATCTTAAGCATACTACTTCATATTCATCTTAAACATACTACTTCATTTTCCTCTTAAACAAACTACTTCATATTCCTCTCAAACATACTTCTTCATATTCCTCTTAAACATACTACTTCATATTCCTCTTAAACAAACTACTTCATATTCCTCTTAAATATACTACTTCATATTCCTCTTAAACATACTACTTCATATTCCTCTTAAATATACTACTTCATATTTCTCTTAAATATACTACTTCATATTCCTCTTAAATATACTACTTCATATTCCTCTTTAATATACTACTTCATATTCCTCTTAAACATACTACTTCATATTCCTCTTAAACATACTACTTCATATTCCTCTTAAACATACTACTTCATATTCCTTTTAAACATACTGCTTCATATTCCTCTTAAACATACTACTTCATATTCCTCTTAAATATACTACTTCATATTCCTCTTAAACAAACTACTTCATATTCCTCTTAAATATACTACTTCATATTCCTCTTAAATATACTACTTCATATTCCTCTTAACATACTACTTCATATTCCTCTTCAACATACTATTTCACATTCCTCTTAAACATTCTACTTCATATTCCTCTTAAGCATACTACTTCACATTCCTCTTAAACATACTACTTCATATTCCTCTTAAACATACTGCTTCATATTCCTCTTAAACATACTACTTCATATTCCTCTTAAACATACTGCTTCATATTCCTCTTAAACATACTACTTCATATTCCTCTTAAATATAATACTTCAAATTCCTCTTAAATATACTACTTCATATTCATCTTAAACATACTACTTCATATTCATCTTAAACATACTACTTCATATTCCTCTTAAACAAACTACTTCATATTCCTCTTAAACATACTACTTCATATTCCTCTTAAATATACTACTTCATATTCCTCTTAAACAAACTACTTCATATTCCTCTTAAATATACTACTTCATATTCCTCTTAAATATACTACTTCATATTCCTCTTAAACATACTACTTCATATTCCTCTTCAACATACTACTTCACATTCCTCTTAAACATTCTACTTCATATTCCTCTTAAGCATACTACTTCGCATTCCTCTTAAACATACTAATTCATATTCCTCTTAAACATACTGCTTCATATTCCTCTTAAACAAAAATACTTCATATTCCTCTTAAATATACTACTTCATATTCCACTTTAACAAAGTACTTCATATTCCTCTTAAATATACTACTTTATATTCCTCTTAAATATACTACTTCATATTCCTCTTAAACATACTACTTCATATTCCTCTTAAACATATTACTTCACATTCCTCTTAAACATACTACTTCATATTCCTCTTAAACATACTACTTCATATTCCTCTTAAACATACTACTTCATATTCCTCTAAAACATACTACTGCATATTCCTCTTAAATATACTACTTCATATTCCTCTTAAATATACTGCTTCATATTCATCTTAAACATACTACTTCATATTCATCTTAAACATACTACTTCATATTCCTCTTAAACAAACTACTTCATACTCATCTCAAACATACTTCTTCATATTCCTCTTAAACATACTACTTCATATTCCTCTTAAACAAACTACTTCATATTCCTCTTAAATATATTACTTCATATTCCTCTTAAACATACTACTTCATATTCCTCTTAAACATACTACTGCATATTCCTCTTAAATATACTATTTCATATTCCTCTAAAATATACTACTTCATATTCATCTTAAACATACTACTTCATATTCATCTTAAACATACTACTTCATATTCCTCTTAAGCAAACTACTTCATATTCCTCTTAAACATACTACTTCATATTCCTCTTAAATATACTACTTCATATTCCTCTTAAACAAACTACTTCATATTCCTCTTAAATATACTACTTCATATTCCTCTTAAATATACTACTTCATATTCCTCTTAAACATACTACTTCATATTCCTCTTCAACATACTACTTCACATTCCTCTTAAACATTCTACTTCATATTCCTCTTAAGCATACTACTTCGCATTCCTCTTAAACATACTACTTCATATTCCTCTTAAACATACTGCTTCATATTCCTCTTAAACAAACTACTTCATATTCCTCTTAAATATACTACTTCATATTCCTCTTAAACATACTACTTTCTATTCCTCTTAAACATACTACTTCATATTCCTCTTAAACGTTCTACTTCATATTACTCTTAAGCATACTACTTCACATTCCTCTTAAACATACTGCTTCATATTCCTCTTAAACAAACTACTTCATATTCCTCTTAAATATACTACTTCATATTCCTCTTAAACATACTACTTTCTATTCCTCTTAAATATACTACTTCATATTCCTCTTAAACATACTACTTCATATTCCTCTTAAATATAATACTTCATATTCCTCTTAAACATACTACTTCTTATTCCTCTTAAACATACTACTGCATATTCCTCTTAAATATACTATTTCATATTCCTCTAAAATATACTACTTCATATTCATCTTAAACATACTACTTCATATTCATCTTAAACATACTACTTCATATTCCTCTTAAACAAACTACTTCATATTCCTCTTAAATATACTATTTCATATTCCTCTAAAATATACTACTTCATATTCATCTTAAACATACTACTTCATATTCATCTTAAACATACTACTTCATATTCCTCTTAAACAAACTACTTCATATTCCTCTTAAACATACTACTTCATATTCCTCTTAAATATACTACTTCATATTCCTCTTATATATACTACTTTATATTCCTCTTAAATATACTACTTTATATTCCTCTTAAACATACTACTTCATATTCCTCTTAAACATACTACTTCACATTCCTGTTAAACATACTACTTCATATTCCTCTTAAACATACTACTTCATATTCCTCTTAAACATACTACTTCATATTCCTCTTAAACATACTACTGCATATTCCTCTTAAATATACTACTTCATATTCCTCTTAAATATACTGCTTCATATTCATCTTAAGCATACTACTTCATATTCATCTTAAACATACTACTTCATTTTCCTCTTAAACAAACTACTTCATATTCCTCTCAAACATACTTCTTCATATTCCTCTTAAACATACTACTTCATATTCCTCTTAAACAAACTACTTCATATTCCTCTTAAATATACTACTTCATATTCCTCTTAAACATACTACTTCATATTCCTCTTAAATATACTACTTCATATTTCTCTTAAATATACTACTTCATATTCCTCTTAAATATACTACTTCATATTCCTCTTTAATATACTACTTCATATTCCTCTTAAACATACTACTTCATATTCCTCTTAAACATACTACTTCATATTCCTCTTAAACATACTACTTCATATTCCTTTTAAACATACTGCTTCATATTCCTCTTAAACATACTACTTCATATTCCTCTTAAATATACTACTTCATATTCCTCTTTAACAAACTACTTCATATTCCTCTTAAATATACTACTTCATATTCCTCTTAAATATACTACTTCATATTCCTCTTAACATACTACTTCATATTCCTCTTCAACATACTATTTCACATTCCTCTTAAACATTCTACTTCATATTCCTCTTAAGCATACTACTTCACATTCCTCTTAAACATACTACTTCATATTCCACTTAAACATACTGCTTCATATTCCTCTTAAACATACTACTTCATATTCCTCTTAAACATACTGCTTCATATTCCTCTTAAACATACTACTTCATATTCCTCTTAAATATAATACTTCATATTCCTCTTAAATATACTACTTCATATTTATCTTAAACATACTACTTCATATTCATCTTAAACATACTACTTCATATTCCTCTTAAACAAACTACTTCATATTCCTCTTAAACATACTACTTCATATTCCTCTTAAATATACTACTTCATATTCCTCTTAAACAAACTACTTCATATTCCTCTTAAATATACGACTTCATATTCCTCTTAAATATACTACTTCATATTCCTCTTAAACATACTACTTCATATTCCTCTTCAACATACTACTTCACATTCCTCTTAAACATTCTACTTCATATTCCTCTTAAGCATACTACTTCGCATTCCTCTTAAACATACTAATTCATATTCCTCTTAAACATACTGCTTCATATTCCTCTTAAACAAAACTACTTCATATTCCTCTTAAATATACTACTTCATATTCCTCTTTAACAAACTACTTCATATTCCTCTTAAATATACTACTTTATATTCCTCTTAAATATACTACTTCATATTCCTCTTAAACATACTACTTCATATTCCTCTTAAACATATTACTTCACATTCCTCTTAAACATACTACTTCATATTCCTCTTAAACATACTACTTCATATTCCTCTTAAACATACTACTTCATATTCCTCTTAAACATACTACTGCATATTCCTCTTAAATATACTACTTCATATTCCTCTTAAATATACTGCTTCATATTCATCTTAAACATACTACTTCATATTCATCTTAAACATACTACTTCATATTCCTCTTAAACAAACTACTTCATACTCATCTCAAACATACTTCTTCATATTCCTCTTAAACATACTACTTCATATTCCTCTTAAACAAACTACTTCATATTCCTCTTAAATATATTACTTCATATTCCTCTTAAACATACTACTTCATATTCCTCTTAAATAAACTACTTCATATTCCTCTTAAATATACTACTTCATATTCCACTTAAATATACTACTTCATATTCCTCTTTAATATACTACTTCATATTCCTCTTAAACATACTACTTCATATTCCTCTTAAACATACTACTTCATATTCCTCTGAAACATACTACTTCATATTCCTTTTAAACATACTACTTCATATTCCTCTTAAACATACTACTTCATATTCCTCTTAAATATACTACTTCATATTCCTCTTAAACAAACTACTTCATATTCCTCTTAAATATACTACTTCATATTCCTCTTAAATGTACTACTTCATACTCCTCTTAACATACTACTTCATATTCCTCTTCAACATACTACTTCACATTCCTCTTAAACATTCTACTTCATATTCCTCTTAAGCATACTACTTCACATTCCTCTTAAACATACTACTTGATATTCCTCTTAAACATACTGCTTCATATTCCTCTTAAACATACTACTTCATATTACTCTTAAATATACTACTTCATATTCCTCTTAAACAAACTACTTCATATTCCTCTTAAATATACTACCTTATATTCCTCTTAAATATACTACTTCATATTCCTCTTAAACATACTACTTCATATTCCTCTTTAATATACTACTTCATATTCCTCTTAAACATACTACTTCATATTCCTCTTAAACATACTACTTCATATTCCTCTTAAACATACTACTTCATATTCCTTTTAAACATACTGCTTCATATTCCTCTTAAACATACTACTTTATATTCCTCTTAAATATACTACTTCATATTCCTCTTAAACATACTACTTCATATTCCTCTTAAATATACTACTTCATATTCCTCTTAACATACTACTTCATATTCCTCTTCAACATACTACTTCACATTCCTCTTAAACATTCTACTTCATATTCCTCTTAAGCATACTACTTCACATTCCTCTTAAACATACTACTTCATATTCCTCTTAAACATACTGCTTCATATTCCTCTTAAACATACTACTTCATATTCCTCTTAAATATACTACTTCATATTCCTCTTAAACAAACTACTTCATATTCCTCTTAAATATGCTACTTTATATTCCTCTTAAATATACTACTTCATATTCCTCTTAGACATACTACTTCATATTCCTCCTAAACATACTACTTCACATTCCTCTTAAACATACTACTTCATATTGCTCTTAAACATACTACTTCACATTCCTCTTAAACATACTACTTCATATTCCTTTTAAACAAACTACTTCATATTCCTCTTAAATATACTACTTCATATTCCTCTTAAACATACTACTTCATATTCCTCTTAAACATACTACTTCATATTCATCTTAAACATAGTACTTCACATTCCTCTTAAACGTACTACTTCATATTCCTCTTAAACAAACTACTTCATATTCCTCTTAAATATACTACTTCATATTCCTCTTAAACGTTCTACTTCATATTCCTCTTAAACATACTACTTCATATTCTTTTTAAACATACTACTTCATATTCCTCTTAAACATACTACTTCATATTCCTCTTAAACATACTACTTCATATTCCTCTTAAATATACTACTTCATATATCTCTTAAACATACTAATTCATATTCCTCTTAAACATACTACTTCATATTCCTCTTAAACATACTGCTTCATATTCCTCTTAAACATACTACTTCATATTCCTCTTAAATATACTACTTCATATTCCTCTTAAGCATACTACTTCATATTCCTCTTAAATATACTACTTCATATTCCTCTTAAATATACTACTTCATATTCCTCTTAAACATACTACTTCATATTCCTCTTAAACATACTACTTTACATTCCTCTTAAACATACTACTTCATATTCCTCTTAAACATACTACTTCATATTTCTCTCAAACATACTAATTCATATTCCTCTTAAGCATACTACCTCATATTCCTCTTAAATATACTACTTCATATTCCTCTTAAATATACTACTTCATATTCCTCTTAAACATACTACTTCATATTCCTCTTAAACATACTACTTCATATTCCTCTTAAACATACTACTTCATATTCCTCTTAAACATACTATTTCATATTCCTCTTAAACATACTACTTCATATTCCTCTTAAATATACTACTTAATATTCCTCTTAAACATACTACTTCATATTCCTCTTAAATATACTACTTCATATTCCTCTTAAGCATACTACTTCATATTCCTCTTAAACATACTACTTCATATTCCTCTTAAATATTCTACTTCATATTCCTCTTAAACATACTACTTCATATTCCTCTTAAACATACTACTTCATATTCCTCTTAAACATACTACTTCATATTCCTCTTAAACATACTACTTCATATTCCTCTTAAACATACTACTTCATATTCCTCTTAAACATACTACTTCATATTCCTCTTAAACATACTACTTCATATTCCTCTTAAACATACTACTTCATATTCCTCTTAAACATACTACTTCATATTCCTCTTAAACATACAACTTCACATTCCTCTTAAACATACTACTGCATATTCCTCTTAAACATACTTCTTCATATTCCACTTAAATATACTACTTCATATTCCTCTTAAACATACTGCTTCATATTCCTCTTAAATATACTACTTCATATTTCTCTTAAGCATACTACTTCATATTCCTCTTAAACATACTACTTCATATTCCTCTTAAATATTCTACTTCATATTCCTCTTAAACATACTACTTCATATTCCTCTTAAACATACTACTTCATATTCCTCTTAAACATACTACTTCATATTCCTCTTAAACATACTACTTCATATTCCTCTTAAACATACTACTTCATATTCCTCTTAAACAAACTACTTCATATTCCTCTTAAACATACTACTTCATATTCATCTTAAACATACTACTTCATATTCCTCTTAATCAAACTACTTCATATTCCTCTTAAATATACTAATTCATATTCCTCTTAAACATACTACTTCATATTCCTCTTAAATATACTACTTCATATTCCTCTTAAATATACTACTTCATATTCCTCTTAAACATACTACTTCATATTCCTCTTTAATATACTACTTCATATTCCTCTTAAACATACTACTTCATATTCCTCTTAAACATACTACTTCATATTCCTCTTAAACATACAACTTCATATTCCTTTTAAACATACTGCTTCATATTCCTCTTAAACAAACTACTTCATATTCCTCTTATATATACTACTTCATATTCCTCTTAAATATACTACTTCATATTCCTCTTAAACATACTAATTCATATTCCTCTTCAACATACTACTTCACATTCCTCTTAAAACATACTACTTCATATTCCTCTTAAACATACTACTTCATATTCATCTTAAATATACTACTTCATATTCCTCTTAAACAAACTACTTCATATTCCTCTTAAACATACTACTTCAAATTCCTCTTAAACATACTACTTCATATTCCTCTTAAATATACTACTTCTTATTCCTCTTAAATATACTACTTCATATTCCTCTTAAACATACTACTTCATATTCCTCTTTAATATACTACTTCATATTCCCCTTAAACATACTACTTCATATTACTCTTAAACATACTACTTCATATTCCTCTTAAACATACTACTTCATATTCCTTTTAAACATACTGCTTCATATTCCTCTTAAACATACTACTTCATATTCCTCTTAAATATACTACTTCATATTCCTCTTAAACAAACTACTTCATATTCCTCTTAAATATACTACTTCATATTCCTCTTAAATATACTACTTCATATTCCTCTTAAACATACTACTTCATATTCCTCTTCAACATACTACTTCACATTCCTCTTAAACATTCTACTTCATATTCCTCTTAAGCATACTACTTCACATTCCTCTTAAACATACTACTTCATATTCCTCTTTAACATACTGCTTCATATTCCTCTTAAACATACTACTTCATATTCCTCTTAAATATACTACTTCATATTCCTCTTAAACAAACTACTTCATATTCCTCTAAAATATACTACTTTCTATTCCTCTTAAATATACTACTTCATATTCCTCTTAAACATACTACTTCATATTCCTCTTAAACATACTACTGCATATTCCTCTTAAATATACTACTTCATATTCCTCTTAAATATACTACTTCATATTCATCTTAAACATACTACTTCATATTCATCTTAAACATACTACTTCATATTCCTCTTAAACAAACTACTTCATATTCCTCTTAAACATACTACTTCATATTCCCCTTAAACATACTACTTCATATTCCTCTTAAACAAACTACTTCATATTCCTCTTAAATATACTACTTCATATTCCTCTTAGACATACTACTTCATATTCCTCTTAAATATACTACTTCATATTCCTCTTAAATATACTACTTCATATTCCTCTTAAACATACTACTTCATATTCCTCTTTAATATACTACTTCATATTCCTCTTAAACGTACTACTTCATATTCCTCTTAAGCATACTACTTCATATTCCTCTTAAACATACTACTTCATATTCCTTTTAAACATACTGCTTCATATTCCTCTTAAACATACTACTTCATATTCCTCTTAAATATACTACTTCATATTCCTCTTAAACAAACTACTTCATATTCCTCTTAAATATACTACTTCATATTCCTCTTAAATATACTACTTCATATTCCTCTTAAACATACTACTTCATATTCCTCTTCAACATACTACTTCACATTCCTCTTAAACATTCTACTTCATATTCCTCTTAAGCATACTACTTCACATTCCTCTTAAACATACTACTTCATATTCCTCTTAAACATACTGCTTCATATTCCTCTTCAACATACTACTTCATATTCCTCTTAAATATACTACTTCATATTCCTCTTAAACAAACTACTTCATATTCCTCTTAAATATACTACTTTATATACCTCTTAAATATATAACTTCATATTCCTCTTAAACATACTACTTCATATTCCTCTTAAACATACTACTTCACATTCCTCTTAAACATACTACTTCATATTCCTCTTAAACATACTACTTCACATTCCTCTTGAACATACTACTTCATATTCCTCTTAAACAAACTACTTCATATTCCTCTTAAATATACTACTTCATATTCCTCTTAAACATACTACTTCATATTCCTCTTAAACATACTACTTCATATTCCTCTTAAACATAGTACTTCACATTCCTCTTAAACGTACTACTTCATATTCCTCTTAAACAAACTACTTCATATTCCTCTTAAATATACTACTTCATATTCCTCTTAAAAGTTCTACTTCATATTCCTCTTAAACATACTACTTCAAATTCATTTTAAACATACTACTTCATATTACTCTTAAACATACTACTTCATATTCCTCTTGAACATACTACTTCATATTCCTCTTAAATATACTACTTCATATATCTCTTAAACATACTACTTCATATTCCTCTTAAACATACTACTTCATATTCCTCTTAAACATACTGCTTCATATTCCTCTTAAACATACTACTTCATACTCCTCTTAAATATACTACTTCATATTTCTCTTAAGCATACTACTTAATATTCCTCTTAAATATACTACTTCATATTCCTCTTAAATATACTACTTCATATTCCTTTTAAACATACAACTTCATATTCCTCTTAAACATACTACTTCACATTCCTCTTAAACATACTACTTCATATTCCTCTTAAACATACTACTTCATATTTCTCTTAAACATACTACTTCATATTCCTCTTAAGCATACTACTTCATATTCCTCTTAAATATACTACTTCATATTCCTCTTAAATATACTCCTTCATATTCCTCTTAAACATACTACTTCATATTCCTCTTAAACATACTACTTCATATTCCTCTTAAACATACTACTTCATATTCCTCTTAAACATACTACTTCATATTCCTCTTAAACATACTACTTCATATTCCTCTTAAATATACTACTTCATATTCCTCTTAAACATACTACTTCATATTCCTCTTAAATATATTACTTCATATTCCTCTTAAGCATACTACTTCATATTCCTCTTAAATATACTACTTCATATTCCTCTTAAACATACTACTTCATATTCCTCTTAAACATACTACTTCATATTCCTCTTAAACATACTACTTCATATTTCTCTTAAACATACTACTTCATATGCCTCTTAAACATACTACTTCATATTCCTCTTAAACATACTACTTCATATTCCTCTTAAACATACTACTTCATATTCCTCTTAAACATACTACTTCATATTCCTCTTAAACATACTACTTCATATTCCACTTAAATATACTACTTCATATTTCTCTTAAACATACTACCTCATATTCCTCTTAAACGTTCTACTTCATATTCCTCTTGAACATACTACTTCATATTCCTCTTAAACATACTACTTCATATTCCTCTTAAACCTACTACTTCATATTCCTCTTAAACATACTACTTCATATTCCTCTTAAATATACTACTTAATATATCTCTTAAACATACTACTTCATATTCCTCCTAAACATACTACTTCATATTCCTCTTAAATATACTACTTCATATTCCTCTTAAACATATTACTTCATATTCCTCTTAAATGTACTACTTCATATTCCTCTTAAACAAACTACTTCATATTCCTCTTAAATATACTAATTCATATTCCTCTTAAATATACTACTTCATATTCCTCTTAAACATACTACTTCATATTCCTCTTAAACATACTACTTCGCATTCCTCTTAAACATACTACTTCATATTCCTCTTAAACATGCAACTTCACATTCCTCTTAAACATACTACTTCATATTCCTCTTAAATATACTACTTCATATTCCACTTAAATATACTACTTCATATTCCTCTTAAACATACTACTTCATATTGCTCTTAAACATACTAATTCATATTCCTCTTAAACATACTACTTCATATTCCTCTTAAATATACTACTTCATATTCCTCTTAAACGTTCTACTTCATATTCCTCTTAAACATACTACTTCATATTCTTCTTAAACATACTACTTCATATTCTTCTTAAACATACTACTTCATATTCCTCTTAAATATACTACTTCATATTCCTCTTAGACATACTACTTCATATTCCTCTTAAATATACTACTTCATATTCCTCTAAAATATACTACTTCATATTCCTCTTAAACATACTACTTCATATTCCTCTTTAATATACTACTTCATATTCCTCTTAAACATACTACTTCATATTCCTCTTAAACATACTACTGCATATTCCTCTTAAATATACTACTTCATATTCCTCTTAAATATACTACTTCATATTCATCTTAAACATACTACTTCATATTCATCTTAAACATACTACTTCATATTCCTCTTAAACAAACTACTTCATATTCCTCTTAAACATACTACTTCATATTCCTCTTAAACATACTACTTCATATTCCTCTTAAAAAAACTACTTCATATTCCTCTTAAATATACTACTTCATATTCCTCTTAGACATACTACTTCATATTCCTCTTAAATATACTACTTCATATTCCTCTTAAATATACTACTTCATATTCCTCTTAAACATACTACTTCATATTCCTCTTTAATATACTACTTCATATTCCTCTTAAACGTACTACTTCATATTCCTCTTAAACATACTACTTCATATTCCTCTTAAACATACTACTTCATATTCCTTTTAAACATACTGCTTCATATTCCTCTTAAACATACTACTTCATATTCCTCTTAAATATACTACTTCATATTCCTCTTAAACAAACTACTTCATATTCCTCTTAAATATACTACTTCATATTCCTCTTAAATATACTACTTCATATTCCTCTTAAACATACTACTTCATATTCCTCTTCAACATACTACTTCACATTCCTCTTAAACATTCTACTTCATATTCCTCTTAAGCATACTACTTCATATTCCTCTTAAACATACTGCTTCATATTCCTCTTCAACATACTACTTCATATTCCTCTTAAATATACTACTTCATATTCCTCTTAAACAAACTACTTCATATTCCTCTTAAATACACTACTTTATATTCCTCTTAAATATACTACTTCATATTCCTCTTAAACATACTACTTCATATTCCTCTTAAACATACTACTTCACATTCCTCTTAAACATACTACTTCATATTCCTCTTAAACATACTACTTCACATTCCTCTTGAACATACTACTTCATATTCCTCTTAAACAAACTACTTCATATTCCTCTTAAATATACTACTTCATATTCCTCTTAAACATACTACTTCATATTCCTCTTAAACATACTACTTCATATTCCTCTTAAACATAGTACTTCACATTCCTCTTAAACGTACTACTTCATATTCCTCTTAAACAAACTACTTCATATTCCTCTTAAATATACTACTTCATATTCCTCTTAAAAGTTCTACTTCATATTCCTCTTAAACATACTACTTCATATTCTTTTTAAACATACTACTTCATATTCCTCTTAAACATACTACTTCATATTCCTCTTGAACATACTGCTTCATATTCCTCTTAAATATACTACTTCATATATCTCTTAAACATACTACTTCATATTCCTCTTAAACATACTGCTTCATATTCCTCTTAAACATACTGCTTCATATTCCTCTTAAACATACTACTTCATACTCCTCTTAAATATACTACTTCATATTCCTCTTAAGCATACTACTTAATATTCCTCTTAAATATACTACTTCATATTCCTCTTAAATATACTACTTCATATTCCTTTTAAACATACTACTTCATATTCCTCTTAAACATACTACTTCACATTCCTCTTAAACATACTACTTCATATTCCTCTTAAACATACTACTTCATATTTCTCTTAAACATACTACTTCATATTCCTCTTAAGCATACTACTTCATATTCCTCTTAAACATACTACTTCATATTCCTCTTAAACATACTACTTCATATTCCTCTTAAATATACTACTTCATATTCCTCTTAAACATACTACTTCATATTCCTCTTAAATATATTACTTCATATTCCTCTTAAGCATACTACTTCATATTCCTCTTAAATATACTACTTCATATTTCTCTTAAACATACTACTTCATATTCCTCTTAAACATACTACTTCATATTCCTCTTAAACATACTACTTCATATTTCTCTTAAACATACTACTTCATATGCCTCTTAAACATACTACTTCATATTCCTCTTAAACATACTACTTCATATTCCTCTTAAACATACTACTTCATATTCCTCTTAAACATACTACTTCATATTCCTCTTAAACATACTACTTCATATTCCACTTAAATATACTACTTCATATTTCTCTTAAACATACTACCTCATATTCCTCTTAAACGTTCTACTTCATATTCCTCTTAAACATACTACTTCATATTCCTCTTAAACATACTACTTCATATTCCTCTTAAACCTACTACTTCATATTCCTCTTAAACATACTACTTCATATTCCTCTTAAATATACTACTTAATATATCCCTTAAACATACTACTTCATATTCCTCCTAAACATACTACTTCATATTCCTCTTAAATATACTACTTCATATTCCTCTTAAACATATTACTTCATATTCCTCTTAAATGTACTACTTCATATTCCTCTTAAACAAACTACTTCATATTCCTCTTAAATATACTACTTCATATTCCTCTTAAATATACTACTTCATATTCCTCTTAAACATACTACTTCATATTCCTCTTAAACATACTACTTCGCATTCCTCTTAAACATACTACTTCATATTCCTCTTAAACATGCAACTTCACATTCCTCTTAAGCATACTACTTCATATTCCTCTTAAATATACTACTTCATATTCCACTTAAATATACTACTTCATATTCCTCTTAAACATACTACTTCATATTGCTCTTAAACATACTAATTCATATTCCTCTTAAACATACTACTTCATATTCCTCTTAAATATACTACTTCATATTCCTCTTAAACGTTCTACTTCATATTCCTCTTAAACATACTACTTCATATTCTTCTTAAACATACTACTTCATATTCTTCTTAAACATACTACTTCATATTCCTCTTAAACATACTACTTCATATTCCTCTTAAATAAACTACTTCATATATCTCTTAAACATACTACTTCATATTCCTCTTAAACATACTACTTCATATTCCTCTTAAACATACTTCTTCATGTTCCTTTTAAACATACTACTTCATATTCCTTTTAAATATACTACTTCATATTCCTCTTAAGCATACTACTTCATATTCCTCTTAAATATACTACTTCTCCGCTTAAATATACTACTTCATATTCCTCTTAAACATACTACTTCATATTCCTCTTAAACATACTACTTCACATTCCTCTAAAACATACTACTTCATATTCCTCTTAAACATACTACTTCATATTTCTCTTAAACATACTACTTCATATTCCTCTTAAGCATACTACTTCATATTCGTCTTAAAAATACTACTTCATATTCCTCTTAAATATACTACTTCAAATTCCTTTTAAACATACTACTTCATATTCCTCTTAAACATACTACTTCATATTCCTGTTAAATATACTACTTCATATTCCTCTTAAACATACTACTTTATATTCCTCTTAAACATACTACTTCATACTCCTCTTAAATATACTACTTCATATTCCTTTTAAACATACTACTTCATATTCCTCTTAAATATACTACTTCATATTCCTCTTAAGCATACTACTTCATATTCCTCTTACACATACTACTTCATATTCCTCTTATATATACTACTTCATATTCCTCTTAAACATACTACTTCATATTTCTCTTAAACATACTACTTCATATTCCTCTTAAACATACTACTTCATATTCCTCTTAAACATACTACTTCATATTCCTCTTAAACATACTACTTCATATTGCTCTTAAACATACTACTTCATATTCCTCTTAAACATACTACTTCATATTCCTCTTAAACATACTACTTCATATTCCTCTTAAACATACTACTTCATATTCCTCTTAAACATACAACTTCACATTCCTCTTAAACATACTACTTCATATTCCTCCTAAACATACTACTTCATATTCCACTTAAATATACTGCTTCATATTCCTCTTGAACATACTGCTTCATATTCCTCTTAAATATACTACTTCATATTCCTCTTAAACATACTACTTCACATTCCTCTGAAATATACTACTTCATATTCCTCTTAAACATACTACTCCATATTCCTCTTAAACATACTACTTCATATTCCTCTTAAACATACTACTTCATTTTCCTCTTAAACATACTACTTCACATTCCTCTTAAACATACTGCTTCATATTCCTCTTAAACATACTACTTCATATTCCTCTTAAATATACTACTTCATATTCCTCTTAAAAAAACTACTTCATATTCCTCTTAAATATACAACTTTATATTCCTCTTAAATATACTACTTCATATTCCTCTTAAACATACTACTTCATATTCCTCTTAAACATACTACTTCATATTCCTCTTAAACATAGTACTTCACATTCCTCTTAAACGTACTACTTCATATTCCTCTTAAACAAACTACTTCATATTCC
Organism: Atherix ibis; assembly: GCA_958298945.1. Lineage (NCBI taxonomy): Eukaryota > Metazoa > Arthropoda > Insecta > Diptera > Athericidae > Atherix > Atherix ibis. Next base: position 1,658,129 of record CATQJD010000111.1, read on the forward strand.
TCTTAAATATACTACTTCATATTCCTCTTAAACGTTCTACTTCATATTCCTCTTAAACATACTACTTCATATTCGTCTTAAACATACTACTTCATATTCTTCTTAAACAAACTACTTCATATTCCTCTTAAATATACTACTTCAAATTCCTCTTAAACATACTACTTCATATTCCTCTTAAATATACTACTTCATATTCCTCTTAAACATAATACTTCATATTCCTCTTAAACATACAACTTCACATTCCTCTTAAACATACTGCTTCATATTCCTCTTAAACATACTACTTCATATTCCTCTTAAATATACTACTTCATATTCCTCTTAAAAAAACTACTTCATATTCCTCTTAAATATACAACTTTATATTCCTCTTAAAAATACTACTTCATATTCCTCTTAAACATACTACTTCATATTCCTCTTAAACATACTACTTCACATTCCTCTTAAACATACTACTTCATATTCCTCTTAAACATACTACTTCACATTCCTCTTAAACATACTACTTCATATTCCTCTTAAACAAACTACTTCATATTCCTCTTAAATATACTACTTCATATTCCTCTTAAACATACTACTTCATATTCCTCTTAAACATACTACTTCATATTCCTCTTAAACATAGTACTTCACATTCCTCTTAAACGTACTACTTCATATTCCATTTAAACAAACTACTTCATATTCCTCTTAAATATACTGCTTCATATTCCTCTTAAACGTTCTACTTCATATTCCTCTTAAACATACTACTTCATATTCGTCTTAAACATACTACTTCATATTCTTCTTAAACAAACTACTTCATATTCCTCTTAAATATACTACTTCATATTCCTCTTAAACATACTACTTCATATTCCTCTTAAACATACTACTTCATATTCCACTTAAATATACTGCTTCATATTCCTCTTAAACATACTACTTCATATTCCTCTTAAACATACTACTTTATATTCCTCTTAAACATACTACTTCATATTCCTCTTAAACATACTACTTCATATTCCTCTTAAATATACTACTTCATATATTCCTCTTAAATATACTACTTCATATTCCTCTTAAACATACTACTTCATATTCCTCTTAAGCATACTACTTCATATTCCTCTTAAATATACTACTTCATATTCCTCTTAAACATACTACTTCATATTCCTCTTAAACATACTACTTCATATTCCTCTTAAACATACTACTTCATATTCCTCTTAAACATACAACTTCAAATTCCTCCTAAACATACTACTTCATATGCCTCTTAAACATACTACTTCATATTCCTCTTAAACATACTACTTCATATTCCTCTTAAACATACTACTTCATATTCCTCTTAAACATACTACTTCATATTCCTCTTAAACATACTACTTCATATTCCACTTAAATATACTACTTCATATTTCTCTTAAACATACTACCTCATTTTCCTCTTAAACTTTCTACTTCATATTCCTCTTAAACATACTACTTCATATTCCTCTTAAACATACTACTTCATATTCCTCTTAAACCTACTACTTCATATTCCTCTTAAACATACTACTTCATATTCCTCTTAAATATACTACTTCATATATCTCTTTAACATACTACTTCATATTCCTCCTAAACATACTACTTCATATTCTTCTTAAATATACTACTTCATATTCCTCTTAAACATATTACTTCATATTCCTCTTAAATGTACTACTTCATATTCCTCTTAAACAAACTACTTCATATTCCTCTTAAATATACTACTTCATATTCCACTTAAATATACTACTTCATATTCCTCTTAAACATACTACTTCATATTGCTCTTAAACATACTACTTCATATTCCTCTTAAACATACTACTTCATATTCCTCTTAAACATTCTACTTCACATTCCTCTTAAACATACTACTTCATATTCCTCTTAAACATACTGCTTCATATTCCTCTTAAACATACTACTTTATATTCCCCTTAAATATACTACTTCATATTCCTCTTAAAAAAACTACTTCATATTCCTCTTAAATATACTACTTTATATTCCTCTTAAATATACTACTTCATATTCCTCTTAAACATACTACTTCATATTCCTCTTAAACATACAACTTCACATTCCTCTTAAACATACTACTTCATATTCCTCTTAAACATACTACTTCACATTCCTCTGAAACATACTACTTCATATTCCTCTTAAACAAACTACTTCATATTCCTCTTAAATATACAACTTCATTTTCCTCTTAAACATACTACTTCATATTCCTCTTAAACATACTACTTCATATTCCTCTTAAACATAGTACTTCACATTCCTCTTAAACGTACTACTTCATATTCCTCTTAAACAAACTACTTCATATTCCTCTTAAATATACTACTTCATATTCCTCTTAAACGTTCTACTTCATATTCCTCTTAAACATACTACTTCATATTCTTCTTAAACATACTACTTCATATTCTTCTTAAACATACTACTTCATATTCCTCTTAAAAATACTACTTCATATTCCTCTTAAATATACTACTTCGTATATCTCTTAAACATACTACTTCATATTCCTCTTAAACATACTACTTCATATTCCTCTTAAACATACTTCTTCATATTCCTCTTTGACATACTACTTCATATTCCTCTTAAACCTACTACTTTATATTCCTCTTAAACATACTACTTCATATTCCTCTTAAATATACTACTTCATATATCTCTTAAACATACTACTTCATGTTTCTCCTAAACATACTACTTCATATTCCTCTTAAATATACTACTTCATATTCCTCTTAAACATATTACTTCATATTCCTCTTAAATGTACTACTTCATATTCCTCTTAAACGTTCTACTTCATATTCCTCTTAAACATACTACTTCATATTTTTCTTAAACATACTACTTCATATTCTTCTTAAACAAACTACTTCATATTCCTCTTAAATATACTACTTCATATTCCTCTTAAACATACTACTTCATATTCCTCTTAAACATACTACTTCATATTCCACTTAAATATACTGCTTCATATTCCTCTTAAACATACTACTTCATATTGCTCTTAAACATACTACTTCATATTCCTCTTAAACATACTACTTCATATTCCTCTTAAACATTCTACTTCATATTCCTCTTAAACATACTACTTCACATTCCTCTTAAACATACTGCTTCATATTCCTCTTAAACATACTACTTTATATTCCCCTTAAATATACTACTTCATATTCCTCTTAAAAAAACTACTTCATATTCCTCTTAAATATACTACTTTATATTCCTCTTAAATATACTACTTCATATTCCTCTTAAACATACTACTTCATATTCCTCTTAAACATACTACTTCACATTCCTCTTAAACATACTACTTCATATTCCTCTTAAACATACTACTTCACATTCCTCTTAAACATACTACTTCATATTCCTCTTAAACAAACTACTTCATATTCCTCTTAAATATACAACTTCATATTCCTCTTAAACATACTACTTCATATTCCTCTTAAACATACTACTTCATATTCCTCTTAAACATAGTACTTCACATTCCTCTTAAACGTACTACTTCATATTCCTCTTAAACAAACTACTTCATATTCCTCTTAAATATACTACTTCATATTCCTCTTAAACGTTCTACTTCATATTCCTCTTTAACATACTACTTCATATTCTTCTTAAACATACTACTTCATATTCTTCTTAAACATACTACTTCATATTCCTCTTAAACATACTACTTCATATTCCTCTTAAATATACTACTTCGTATATCTCTTAAACATACTACTTCATATTCCTCTTAAACATACTACTTCATATTCCTCTTAAACATACTTCTTCATATTCCTCTTTAACATAATACTTCATATTCCTCTTAAACCTACTACTTTATATTCCTCTTAAACATACTACTTCATATTCCTCTTAAATATACTACTTCATATATCTCTTAAACATACTACTTCATATTCCTCCTAAACATACTACTTCATATTCCTCTTAAATATACTACTTCATATTCCTCTTAAACATATTACTTCATATTCCTCTTAAATGTACTACTTCATATTCCTCTTAAACGTTCTACTTCATATTCATCTTAAACATACTACTTCATATTCTTCTTAAACATACTACTTCATATTCTTCTTAAACAAACTACTTCATATTCCTCTTAAATATACTACTTCATATTCCTCTTAAACATACTACTTCATATTCCTCTTAAACATACTACTTCATATTCCACTTAAATATACTGCTTCATATTCCTCTTAAACATACTACTTCATATTGCTCCTTAACATACTACTTCATATTCCTCTTAAACATACTACTTCATATTCCTCTTAAACATTCTACTTCATATTCCTCTTAAACATACTACTTCACATTCCTCTTAAACATACTGCTTCATATTTCTCTTAAACATACTACTTTATATTCCCTTAAATATACTACTTCATATTCCTCTTAAAAAAACTACTTCATATTCCTCTTAAACATATTACTTCATATTCCTCTTAAATGTACTACTTCATATTCCTCTTAAACGTTCTACTTCATATTCATCTTAAACATACTACTTCATATTCTTCTTAAACATACTACTTCATATTCTTCTTAAACAAACTACTTCATATTCCTCTTAAATATACTACTTCATATTCCTCTTAAACATACTACTTCATATTCCTCTTAAACATACTACTTCATATTCCACTTAAATATACTGCTTCATATTCCTCTTAAACATACTACTTCATATTCCTCTTAAACATACTACTTTATATTCCTCTTAAACATACTACTTCATATTCCTCTTAAACATACTACTTCATATTCCTCTTAAATATACTACTTCATATATTCCTCTTAAATATACTACTTCATATTCCTCTTAAACATACTACTTCATATTCCTCTTAAGCATACTACTTCATATTCCTCTTAAATATACTACTTCATATTCCTTTTAAACATACTACTTCATATTCCTCTTAAACATACTACTTCATATTCCTCTTAAACATACTACTTCATATTCCTCTTAAACATACTTCTTCATATTCTTCTTAAACATACTACTTCATATGCCTCTTAAACATACTACTTCATATTCCTCTTAAACATAGTACTTCATATTCCTCTTAAACATACTACTTCATATTCCTCTTAAACATACTACTTCATATTCCTCTTAAACATACTACCTCATATTCCACTTAAATATACTACTTCATATTTCTCTTAAACATACTACCTCATTTTCCTCTTAAACGTTCTACTTCATATTCCTCTTAAACATACTACTTCATATTCCTCTTAAACATACTACTTCATATTTCTCTTAAACCTACTACTTCATATTCCTCTTAAACATACTACTTCATATTCCTCTTAAATATACTACTTCATATATCTCTTTAACATACTACTTCATATTCCTCCTAAACATACTACTTCATATTCCTCTTAAATATACTACTTCATATTCCTCTTAAACATATTACTTCATATTCCTCTTAAATGTACTACTTCATATTCCTCTTAAACAAACTACTTCATATTCCTCTTAAATATACTACTTCATATTCCTCTTAAATATACTACTTCATATTCCTCTTAAACATACTACTTCATATTCCTCTTAAACATACTACTTCACATTCCTCTTAAACATACTACTTCATATTCCTCTTAAACATACAACTTCACATTCCTCTTAAACATACTATTTCATATTCCTCTTAAATATACTACTTCATATTCCACTTAAATATACTACTTCATATTCCTCTTAAACATACTACTTCATATTGCTCTTAAACATACTACTTCATATTCCTCATAAACATACTACTTCATATTCCTCTTAAACATACTACTTCACATTCCTCTTAAACATACTACTTCATATTCCTCTTAAACAAACTACTTCATATTCCTCTTAAAAAAACTACTTCATATTCCTCTTAAATATACTACTTTATATTCCTCTTAAATATACTACTTCATATTCCTCTTAAACATACTACTTCATATTCCTCTTAAACATACTACTTCACATTCCTCTTAAACATACTACTTCATATTCCTCTTAAACATACTACTTCACATTCCTCTTAAACATACTACTTCATATTCCTCTTAAACAAACTACTTCATATTCCTCTTAAATATACTACTTCATATTCCTCTTAAAAATACTACTTTATATTCCTCTTAAACATACTACTTCATATTCCTCTTAAACATAGTACTTCACATTCCTCTTAAACGTACTACTTCATATTCCTCTTAAACAAACTACTTCATATTCCTCTTAAATATACTACTTCATATTCCTCTTAAACGTTCTACTTCATATTCCTCTTAAACATACTACTTCATATTCTTCTTAAACATACTACTTCATATTCTTCTTAAACATACTACTTCATATTCCTCTTAAACATACTACTTCATATTCCTCTTAAATATACTACTTCGTATATCTCTTAAACATACTACTTCATATTCCTCTTAAACATACTACTTCATATTCCTCTTAAACATACTTCTTCATATTCCTCTTAAACATACTACTTCGTATATCTCTTAAACATACTACTTCATATTCCTCTTAAACATACTACTTCATATTCCTCTTAAACATACTTCTTCATATTCCTCTTAAATGTACTACTTCATATTCCTCTTAAACAAACTACTTCATATTCCTCTTAAATATACTACTTCATATTCCTCTTAAATATACTACTTCATATTCCTCTTAAACATACTACTTCATATTCCTCTTAAACATACTACTTCACATTCCTCTTAAACATACTACTTCATATTCCTCTTAAATATACAACTTCACATTCCTCTTAAACATACTACTTCATATTCCTCTTAAATATACTACTTCATATTCCATTTAAATATACTACTTCATATTCCTCTTAAACATACTACTTCATATTGCTCTTAAACATACTACTTCATATTCCTCTTAAACATACTACTTCATATTCCTCTTAAACATTCTACTTCATATTCCTCTTAAACATAATACTTCACATTCCTCTTAAACATACTGCTTCATATTCCTCTTAAACATACTACTTCATATTCCTCTTAAATATACTATTTCATATTCCTCTTAAAAAAACTACTTCATATTCCTCTTAAATATACTACTTTATATTCCTCTTAAATATACTACTTCATATTCCTCTTAAACATACTACTTCATATTCCTCTTAAACATACTACTTCACATTCCTCTTAAACATACTATTTCATATTCCTCTTAAACATACTACTTCATATTCCTCTTAAACATACTACTTCATATTCCTCTTAAACAAACTACTTCATATTCCTCTTAAATATACTACTTCATATTCCTCTTAAGCATACTACTTCATATTCCTCTTAAACATACTACTTCATATTCCTCTTAAACATAGTACTTCACATTCCTCTTAAACGTACTACTTCATATTCCTCTTAAACAAACTACTTCATATTCCTCTTAAATATACTAGTTCATATTCCTCTTAAACGTTCTACTTCATATTCCTCTTAAACATACTACTTCATATTCTTCTTAAACATATTACTTCATATTCTTCTTAAACATACTACTTCATATTCCTCTTAAACATACTACTTCATATTCCTCTTAAATATACTACTTCGTATATTTCTTAAACATACTACTTCATATTCCTCTTAAATATACTACTTCATATTCCTCTTAAATATACTACTTCATATTCCTCTTAAACATACTACTTCATATTCCTCTTAAACATACTACTTCACATTCCTCTAAAACATACTACTTCATATTCCTCTTAAACATACTACTTCATATTTCTCTTAAACATACTACTTCATATTCCTCTTAAGCATACTACTTCATATTCCTCTTAAAAATACTACTTCATATTCCTCTTAAATATACTACTTCAAATTCCTCTTAAACACACTACTTCATATTCCTCTTAAACATACTACTTCATATTCCTCTTAAACATACTACTTCATATTCCTCTTAAACATACTACTTCATATTCCTCTTAAACATACTACTTCATACTCCTCTTAAATATACTACTTCATATTCCTCTTAAACATACTACATCATATTCCTCTTAAATATACTACTTCATATTCCTCTTAAATATACTACTTTATATTCCTCTTAAATATACTACTTCATATTCCTCTTAAACATACTACTTCATATTCCTCTTAAACATACTACTTCACATTCCTCTTAAACATACTACTTCATATTCCTCTTAAATATACTACTTCACATTCCTCTTAAACATACTACTTCATATTCCTCTTAAACCAACTACTTCATATCCCTCTTAAATATACTACTTCATATTCCTCTTAAACATGCTACTTCATATTCGTCTTAAACATACTACTTCATATTCCTCTTAAACATAGTACTTCACATTCCTCTTAAACGTACTACTTCATATTCCTCTTAAACAAACTACTTCATACTCCTCTTAAATATACTACTTCATATTCCTCTTAAACGTTCTACTTCATATTCCTTTTAAACATACTACTTCATATTCTTCTTAAACATACTACTTCATATTCTTCTTAAACATACTACTTCATATTTCTCTTAAACATACTATTTCATATTCCTCTTAAATATACTACTTCGTATATCTCTTAAACATACTACTTCATATTCCTCTTAAACATACTACTTCATATTCCTCTTTAACATTCTTCTTCATATTCCTCTTAAACATACTACTTCATATTCCTCTTAAATATACTACTTCATATTCCTCTTAAGCATACTACTTCATATTCCTCTTAAATATACTACTTCATATTCCTCTTAAATATACTACTTCATATTCTTCTTAAACATACTACTTCATATTCCTCTTAAACATACTACTTCACATTCCTCTAAAACATACTACTTCATATTCCTCTTAAATATACTACTTCATATTTCTCTTAAACGTACTACTTCATATTCCTCTTAAGCATACTACTTCATATTCCTCTTAAAAATACTACTTCATATTTCTCTTAAATATACTACTTCAAATTCCTCTTAAACATACTACTTCATATTCCTCTTAAACATACTACTTCATATTCCTCTTAAACATACTACTTCATATTCCTCTCAAACATACTACTTCATATTCCTCTTAAACTTACTACTTCATATTCCACTTAAATATACTACTTCATATTCCTCTTAAACATACTGCTTCATATTCCTCTTAAATATACTACTTCATATTCCTCTTAAACATACTACTTCACATTCCTCTTAAACATACTACTTCATATTCCTCTTAAACATACTACTCCATATTCCTCTTAAACATACTACTTCATATTCCTCTTAAACATACTACTTCATATTCCACTTAAATATACTGCTTCATATTCCTCTTAAACATACTACTTCATATTTCTCTTAAACATACTACTTCATATTCCTCTTAAGCATACTACTTCATATTCCTCTTAAAAATACTACTTCATATTCCTCTTAAATATACTACTTCAAATTCCTCTTAAACACACTACTTCATATTCCTCTTAAACATACTACTTCATATTCCTCTTAAACATACTACTTCATATTCCTCTTAAACATACTACTTCATATTCCTCTTAAACATACTACTTCATACTCCTCTTAAATATACTACTTCATATTCCTCTTAAACATACTACATCATATTCCTCTTAAATATACTACTTCATATTCCTCTTAAATATACTACTTTATATTCCTCTTAAATATACTACTTCATATTCCTCTTAAACATACTACTTCATATTCCTCTTAAACATACTACTTCACATTCCTCTTAAACATACTACTTCATATTCCTCTTAAATATACTACTTCACATTCCTCTTAAACATACTACTTCATATTCCTCTTAAACCAACTACTTCATATCCCTCTTAAATATACTACTTCATATTCCTCTTAAACATGCTACTTCATATTCGTCTTAAACATACTACTTCATATTCCTCTTAAACATAGTACTTCACATTCCTCTTAAACGTACTACTTCATATTCCTCTTAAACAAACTACTTCATACTCCTCTTAAATATACTACTTCATATTCCTCTTAAACGTTCTACTTCATATTCCTTTTAAACATACTACTTCATATTCTTCTTAAACATACTACTTCATATTCTTCTTAAACATACTACTTCATATTTCTCTTAAACATACTATTTCATATTCCTCTTAAATATACTACTTCGTATATCTCTTAAACATACTACTTCATATTCCTCTTAAACATACTACTTCATATTCCTCTTTAACATTCTTCTTCATATTCCTCTTAAACATACTACTTCATATTCCTCTTAAATATACTACTTCATATTCCTCTTAAGCATACTACTTCATATTCCTCTTAAATATACTACTTCATATTCCTCTTAAATATACTACTTCATATTCTTCTTAAACATACTACTTCATATTCCTCTTAAACATACTACTTCACATTCCTCTAAAACATACTACTTCATATTCCTCTTAAATATACTACTTCATATTTCTCTTAAACGTACTACTTCATATTCCTCTTAAGCATACTACTTCATATTCCTCTTAAAAATACTACTTCATATTTCTCTTAAATATACTACTTCAAATTCCTCTTAAACATACTACTTCATATTCCTCTTAAACATACTACTTCATATTCCTCTTAAACATACTACTTCATATTCCTCTCAAACATACTACTTCATATTCCTCTTAAACTTACTACTTCATATTCCACTTAAATATACTACTTCATATTCCTCTTAAACATACTGCTTCATATTCCTCTTAAATATACTACTTCATATTCCTCTTAAACATACTACTTCACATTCCTCTTAAACATACTACTTCATATTCCTCTTAAACATACTACTCCATATTCCTCTTAAACATACTACTTCATATTCCTCTTAAACATACTACTTCATATTCCACTTAAATATACTGCTTCATATTCCTCTTAAACATACTACTTCATATTTCTCTTAAACATACTACTTTATATTCCTCTTAAACATACTACTTCATATTGCTCTTAAACATACTACTTCATATTCCTCTTAAACATACTACTTCATATTCCTCTTAAACATACTATTTCATATTCCTCTTAAATATACTACTTCACATTCCTCTTAAACATACTGCTTCATATTCCTCTTAAACATACTACTTCATATTCCTCTTAAATATACTACTTCATATTCCTCTTAAAAAAACTACTTCATATTCCTCTTAAATATACTACTTTATTTTCCTCTTAACTATACTACTTCATATTCCTCTTAAACATACTACTTCATATTGCTCTTAAACATACTACTTCACATTCCTCTTAAACATACTACTTCATATTCCTCTTAAACATACTACTTCACATTCCTCTTAAACATACTACTTCATATTCCTCTTAAACAAACTACTTCATATTCCTCTTAAATATACTACTTCATATTCCTCTTAAACATACTACTTCATATTCCTCTTAAACATACTACTTCATATACCTCTTAAACATAGTACTTCACATTCCTCTTAAACGTACTACTTCATATTCCTCTTAAACAAACTACTTCATATTCCTCTTAAATATACTACTTCATATTCCTCTTAAACGTTCTACTTCATATTCCTCTTAAACATACTACTTCATATTCTTCTTAAACATACTACTTCATATTCTTCTTAAACATACTACTTCATATTCCTCTTAAACATACTACTTCATATTCCTCTTAAATATACTACTTCATATTCCTCGTAAAAAAACCACTTCATATTCCTCTTAAATATACTACTTTATATTCCTCTTAAATATACTACTTCATATTCCTCTTAAACATACTACTTCATATTCCTCTTAAGCATACTACTTCATATTCCTTTTAAACATACTACTTCATATTCCTCTTAAACATAGTACTTCACATTCCTCTTAAACGTACTACTTCATATTCCTCTTAAACAAACTACTTCATATTCGTCTTAAATATACTACTTCATGTTCCTCTTAAACGTTCTACTTCATATTCCTCTTAAACATACTACTTCATATTCTTCTTAAACATACTACTTCATATTCTTCTTAAACATACTACTTCACATTCCTCTTAAATACACTACTTAATATATCTCTTAAACATACTACTTCATATTCCTCTTAAACATACTACTTCATATTCCTCTTAAACATACTTCTTCATATTCCTCTTAAACATACTACTTCATATTCCTCTTAAATATACTACTTCATATTCCTCTTAAGCATACTACTTCATATTCCTCTTAAACATACTACTTCATATTCCTCTTAAACATAGTACTTCACATTCCTCTTAAACGTACTACTTCATATTCCTCTTAAACAAACTACTTCATATTCCTCTTAAATATACTACTTCATATTCCTCTTAAACGTTCTACTTCATATTTCTCTAAAACATACTACTTCATATTCCTCTTAAACATAATACTTCATATTTCTCTTAAACGTACAACTTCATATTCCTCTTAAGCATACTACTTCATATTCCTCTTAAACATACTACTTCATATTCCTCTTAAACATACTTCTTCATATTCCTCTTAAACATACTACTTCATATTCCTCTTAAATATACTACTTCATATTCCTCTTAAGCATACTACTTCACATTCCTCTTAAACGTACTACTTCATATTCCTCTTAAACAAACTACTTCATATTCCTCTTAAATATACTACTTCATATTCCTCTTAAACGTTCTACTTCATATTCCTCTTAAACATACTACTTCATATTCTTCTTAACATACTACTTCATATTCTTCTTAAACATACTACTTCATATTATTCTTAAACATACTACTTCATATTCCTCTTAAATATACTACTTCGTATATCTCTTAAACATACTACTTCATATTCCTCTTAAACATACTACTTCATATTCCTCTTAAACATACTTCTTCATATTCCTCTTAAACATACTACTTCATATTCCTCTTAAATATACTACTTCATATTCCTCTTAAGCATACTACTATATATTCCTCTTAAATATACTACTTCATATTCCTCTTAAATATACTACTTCATATTCCTCTTAAACATACTACTTCATATTCCTCTTAAACATACTACTTCACATTCCTCGAAAACATACTACTTCATATTCCTCTTAAACATACTACTTCATATTTCTCTTAAACGTACTACTTCATATTCCTCTTAAGCATACTACTTCATATTCCTCTTAAAAATACTACTTCATATTCCTCTTAAATATACTAATTTCAAATTCCTCTTAAACATACTACTTCATATTCCTCTCAAACATACTACTTCATATTCCTCTTAAACATACTACTTCATATTCCTCTTAAACATACTACTTCATATTCCTCTTAAACATACTACTTCATACTCCTCTTAAATATACTACTTCATATTCCTCTTAAACATACTACTTCATATTCCTCTTAAATATACTACTTCATATTCCTCTTAAGCATACTACTTCATATTCCTCTTAAACATACTACTTCATATTCCTCTTATATATACTACTTCATATTCCTCTTAAACATACTACTTCATATTTCTCTTAAACATACTACTTCATATTCCTCTTAAACATACTACTTCATATTCCTCTTAAACATACTACTTCATATTCCTCTTAAACATACTACTTCATATTGCTCTTAAACATACTACTTCATATTCCTCTCAAACATACTACTTCATATTCATCTTAAACATACTTTTTCATATTCCTCTTAAACATACTACTTCATATTCCTCTTAAACATACAACTTCACATTCCTCTTAAACATACTACTTTATATTCCTCTTAAACATACTACTTCATATTCAACTTAAATATACTACTTCATATTCCTCTTAAACATACTGCTTCATATTCCTCTTAAATATACTACTTCATATTCCTCTTAAACATACTACTTCACATTCCTCTTAAACATACTACTTCATATTCCTCTTCAACATACTACTCCATATTCCTCTTAAACATACTACTTCATATTCCTCTTAAACATACTACTTCATATTCCACTTAAATATACTGCTTCATATTCCTCTTAAACATACTACTTCATATTCCTCTTAAACATACTACTTTATATTCCTCTTAAACATACTACTTCATATTGCTCTTAAACATACTACTTCATATTCCTCTTAAACATACTACTTCATATTCCTCTTAAACATACTACTTCTTATTCCTCTTAAACATACTACTTCACATTCCTCTTAAACATACTGCTTCATATTCCTCTTAAACATACTACTTCATATTCCTCTTAAATATACTACTTTATATTTCTCTTAAAAAAACTACTTCATATTCCTCTTAAATATATTACTTTATATTCTTCTTAAATATACTACTTCATATTCCTCTTAAGCATACTACTATATATTCCTCTTAAATACACTACTTCATATTCCTCTTAAATATACTACTTCATATTCCTCTTAAACATACTACTTTATATTCCTCTTAAACATACTTCTTCATATTCCTCTTAAACATACTACTTCATATTCCTCTTAAACATACTTCTTCATATTCCTCTTAAACATACTACTTCATATTCCTCTTAAATATACTACTTCATATTCCTCTTAAGCATACTACTATATATTCCTCTTAAATATACTACTTCATATTCCTCTTAAATATACTACTTCATATTCCTCTTAAACATACTACTTCATATTCCTCTTAAACATACTACTTCACATTCCTCTAAAACATACTACTTCATATTCCTCTTAAACATACTACTTCATATTTCTCTTAAACGTACTACTTCATATTCCTCTTAAGCATACTACTTCATATTCCTCTTAAAAATACTACTTCATATTCCTCTTAAATATACTAATTTCAAATTCCTTTTAAACATACTACTTCATATTCCTCTTAAACATACTACTTCATATTCCTGTTAAACATACTACTTCATATTCCTCTTAAACATACTACTTCATATTCCTCTTAAACATACTACTTCATACTCCTCTTAAATATACTACTTCATATTCCTCTTAAACATACTACTTCATATTCCTCTTAAATATACTACTTCATATTCCTCTTAAGCATACTACTTCATATTCCTCTTAAACATACTACTTCATATTCCTCTTAAACATACTACTTCATATTCCTCTTAAACATACTACTTCATATTCCTCTTAAACATACTACTTCATATTCCTCTTAAACATACTACTTCATTTTGCTCTTAAACATACTACTTCATATTCCTCTTAAACATACTACTTCATATTCCTCTTAAACATACTACTTCATATTCCTCTTAAACATACTACTTCATACTCCTCTTAAATATACTACTTCATATTCCTCTTAAACATACTACTTCATATTCCTCTTAAATATACTACTTCATATTCCTCTTAAGCATACTACTTCATATTCCTCTTAAACATACTACTTCATATTCCTCTTAAACATACTACTTCATATTCCTCTTAAACATACTACTTCATATTCCTCTTAAACATACTACTTCATATTCCTCTTAAACATACTACTTCATATTGCTCTTAAACATACTACTTCATATTCCTCTTAAACATACTACTTCATATTCCTCTTAAACATACTACTTCATATTCCTCTTAAACATACTACTTCATATTCCTCTTAAACATGCAACTTCACATTCCTCTTAAACATACTACTTCATATTCCTCTTAAACATACTACTTCATATTCCACTTAAATATACTACTTCATATTCCTCTTAAACATACTGCTTCATATTCCGCTTAAATATACTACTTCATATTCCTCTTAAACATACTACTTCACATTCCTCTTAAACATACTACTTCATATTCCTCTTAAACATACTACTCCATATTCCTCTTAAGCATACTACTTCATATTCCTCTTAAACATACTACTTCATATTTCACTTAAATATACTGCTTCATATTCCTCTTAAACATACTACTTCATATTCCTCTTAAACATACTACTTTATATTCCTCTTAAACATACTACTTCATATTGCTCTTAAACATACTACTTCATATTCCTCTTAAACATACTACTTCATATTCCTCTTAAACATACTACTTCATATTCCTCTTAAACATACTACTTCACATTCCTCTTAAACATACTGCTTCATATTCCTCTTAAACATACTACTTCATATTCCTCTTAAATATACTACTTCATATTTCTCTTAAAAAAACTACTTCATATTCCTCTTAAATATACTACTTTATATTCTTCTTAAATATACTACTTCATATTCCTCCTAAACATACTACTTCATATTCCTCTTAAACATACTACTTCACATTCCTCTTAAACATACTACTTCATATTCCTCTTAAACATACTACTTCACATTCCTCTTAAACATACTTCTTCATATTCCTCTTAAACAAACTACTTCATATTCCTCTTAAATATACTACTTAATATTCCTCTTAAACATACTACTTCATATTCCTCTTAAACATACTACTTCATATTCCTCTTAAACATAGTACTTCACATTCCTCTTAAACGTACTACTTCATATTCCTCTTAAACAAACTACTTCATATTCCTCTTAAATATACTTCTTCATA
The DNA here is from genome assembly GCA_958298945.1 of Atherix ibis. Lineage (NCBI taxonomy): Eukaryota > Metazoa > Arthropoda > Insecta > Diptera > Athericidae > Atherix > Atherix ibis. The sequence continues at coordinate 1,674,879 of CATQJD010000111.1, forward strand.
TTCCTCTTAAACGTTCTACTTCATATTCCTCTTAAACATACTACTTCATATTCTTCTTAAACATACTACTTCATATTCTTCTTAAACATACTACTTCATATTCCTCTTAAACATACTACTTCATATTCCTCTTAAATATACTACTTCATATATCTCTTAAACATACTACTTCATATTCCTCTTAAACATACTACTTCATATTCCTCTTAAACATACTTCTTCATATTCCTCTTAAACTTACTACTTCATATTCCTCTTAAATATACTACTTCATATTCCTCTTAAGCATACTACTTCATATTCCTCTTAAATATACTACTTCATATTCCTCTTATATATACTACTTCATATTCCTCTTAAACATACTACTTCATATTCCTCTTAAACATACTACTTCACATTCCTCTAAAACATACTACTTCAAATTCCTCTTAAACATACTACTTCATATTTCTCTTAAACATACTACTTCATATTCCTCTTAAGCATACTACTTCATATTCCTCTTAAAAATACTACTTCATATTCCTCTTAAATATACTACTGCAAATTCCTCTTAAACATACTACTTCATATTCCTCTTAAACATACTACTTCATATTCCTCTTAAACATACTACTTCATATTCCTCTTAAACATACTACTTCATATTCCTCTTAAACATACTACTTCATACTCCTCTTAAATATACTACTTCATATTCCTCTTAAACATACTACTTCATATTCCTCTTAAATATACTACTTCATATTCCTCTAAAGCATACTACTTCATATTCCTCTTTAACATACTACTTCATATTCCTCTTATATATACTACTTCATATTCCTCTTAAACATACTACTTCATATTTCTCTTAAACATACTACTTCATATTCCTCTTAAACATACTACTTCATATTCCTCTTAAACATACTACTTCATATTCCTCTTAAACATACTACTTCATGTTGCTCTAAAACACACTACTTCATATTCCTCTTAAACATACTACTTCATATTCCTCTTAAACATACTACTTCATATTCCTCTTAAACATACAACTTAACATTCCTCTTAAACATACTACTTCATATTCCTCTTAAACATACTACTTCATATTCCACTTAAATATACTACTTCATATTCCTCTTAAACATACTGCTTCATATTCCTCTTAAATATACTACTTCATATTCCTCTTAAACATACTACTTCACATTCCTCTTAAACATACTACTTCATATTCCTCTTAAACATACTACTCCATATTCCTCTTAAACATACTACTTCATATTCCTCTTAAACATACTACTTCATATTCCACTTAAATATACTGCTTCATATTTCTCTTAAACATACTACTTCATATTCCTCTTAAACATACTACTTTATATTCCTCTTAAACATACTACTTCATATTCCTCTTAAACATACTGCTTCATATTTCTCTTAAATATACTACTTCATATTCCTCTTAAACATACTACTTCATATTCCTCTTAAACATACTACTTCATATTCCTCTTAAACATACTACTTCATATTCCTCTTAAACATACTACTTCATATTCCTCTTAAACATACTACTTCATATTCCACTTAAATATACTGCTTTATATTCCTCTTAAACATACTACTTCATATTCCTCTTAAACATACTACTTTATATTCCTCTTAAACATACTACTTCATATTCCTCTTAAACATACAACTTCATATTCCTCTTAAATATACTACTTCATATATTCCCCTTAAATATACTTCTTCATATTCCTCTTAAACATACTACTTCATATTCCTCTTAAACATACTACTTCATATTCCTCTTAAACATACTACTTCATATTCCTCTTAAACATACTACTTCATATTCCTCTTAAGCATACTACTTCATATTCCTCTTAAATATACTTCTTCATATTCCTATTAAACATACTACTTCATATTCCTCTTAAACATACTACTTCATATTCCTCTTAAATATACTACTTCATATTCCTCTTAAACATACTATTTCATATTCCTCTTAAGCATACTACTTCATATTCCTCTTAAACATACTACTTAATATTCCTCTTAAACATACTACTTCATATTCCTCTTAAACATACTACTTCATATTCCTCTTAAACATACTACTTCATATTCCTCTTAAACATACTACTTTATATTCCACCTAAATATACTACTTCATATTCCTCTTAAACATACTACTTCATATTCCTCTTAAACATAGTACTTCACATTCCTCTTAAACGTACTACTTCATATTCCTCTTAAACAAACTACTTCATATTCCTCTTAAATATACTTCTTCATATTCCTCTTAAACGTTCTACTTCATATTCCTCTTAAACATACTACTTCATATTCTTCTTAAACATACTACTTCATATTCTTCTTAAACATACTACTTCATATTCCTCTTAAACATACTACTTCATATTCCTCTTAAATATACTACTTCATATATCTCTTAAACATACTACTTCATATTCCTCTTAAACATACTACTTCATATTCCTCTTAAACATACTTCTTCATATTCCTCTTAAACTTACTACTTCATATTCCTCTTAAATATACTACTTCATATTCCTCTTAAGCATACTACTTCATATTCCTCTTAAATATACTACTTCATATTCCTCTTATATATACTACTTCATATTCCTCTTAAACATACTACTTCATATTCCTCTTAAACATACTACTTCACATTCCTCTAAAACATACTACTTCAAATTCCTCTTAAACATACTACTTCATATTTCTCTTAAACATACTACTTCATATTCCTCTTAAGCATACTACTTCATATTCCTCTTAAAAATACTACTTCATATTCCTCTTAAATATACTACTGCAAATTCCTCTTAAACATACTACTTCATATTCCTCTTAAACATACTACTTCATATTCCTCTTAAACATACTACTTCATATTCCTCTTAAACATACTACTTCATATTCCTCTTAAACATACTACTTCATACTCCTCTTAAATATACTACTTCATATTCCTCTTAAACATACTACTTCATATTCCTCTTAAATATACTACTTCATATTCCTCTAAAGCATACTACTTCATATTCCTCTTTAACATACTACTTCATATTCCTCTTATATATACTACTTCATATTCCTCTTAAACATACTACTTCATATTTCTCTTAAACATACTACTTCATATTCCTCTTAAACATACTACTTCATATTCCTCTTAAACATACTACTTCATATTCCTCTTAAACATACTACTTCATGTTGCTCTAAAACACACTACTTCATATTCCTCTTAAACATACTACTTCATATTCCTCTTAAACATACTACTTCATATTCCTCTTAAACATACAACTTAACATTCCTCTTAAACATACTACTTCATATTCCTCTTAAACATACTACTTCATATTCCACTTAAATATACTACTTCATATTCCTCTTAAACATACTGCTTCATATTCCTCTTAAATATACTACTTCATATTCCTCTTAAACATACTACTTCACATTCCTCTTAAACATACTACTTCATATTCCTCTTAAACATACTACTCCATATTCCTCTTAAACATACTACTTCATATTCCTCTTAAACATACTACTTCATATTCCACTTAAATATACTGCTTCATATTTCTCTTAAACATACTACTTCATATTCCTCTTAAACATACTACTTTATATTCCTCTTAAACATACTACTTCATATTCCTCTTAAACATACTGCTTCATATTTCTCTTAAATATACTACTTCATATTCCTCTTAAACATACTACTTTATATTCCTCTTAAACATACTACTTCATATTCCTCTTAAACATACTACTTCATATTCCTCTTAAACATACTACTTCATATTCCTCTTAAACATACTACTTCATATTCCACTTAAATATACTGCTTTATATTCCTCTTAAACATACTACTTCATATTCCTCTTAAACATACTACTTTATATTCCTCTTAAACATACTACTTCATATTCCTCTTAAACATACAACTTCATATTCCTCTTAAATATACTACTTCATATATTCCTCTTAAATATACTTCTTCATATTCCTCTTAAACATACTACTTCATATTCCTCTTAAACATACTACTTCATATTCCTCTTAAACATACTACTTCATATTCCTCTTAAACATACTACTTCATATTCCTCTTAAGCATACTACTTCATATTCCTCTTAAATATACTTCTTCATATTCCTATTAAACATACTACTTCATATTCGTCTTAAACATACTACTTCATATTCCTCTTAAATATACTACTTCATATTCCTCTTAAACATACTATTTCATATTCCTCTTAAGCATACTACTTCATATTCCTCTTAAACATACTACTTAATATTCCTCTTAAACATACTACTTCATATTCCTCTTAAACATACTACTTCATATTCCTCTTAAACATACTACTTCATATTCCTCTTAAACATACTACTTTATATTCCACCTAAATATACTACTTCATATTTCTCTTAAACATACTACTTCATATTCCTCTTAAACGTTCTACTTCATATTCGCTTAAACATACTACTTCATATTCCTCTTAAATATACTACTTCATATTCCTCTTAAACATACTACTTCATATTCCTCTTAAACATACTACTTCACATTCCTCTTAAACATACTACTTCATATTCCTCTTAAACATACAACTTCACATTCCTCTTAAACATACTACTTCATATTCCTATTAAATATACTACTTCATATTCCACTTAAATATACTACTTCATATTCCTCTTAAACATACTACTTCATATTGCTCTTAAACATACTACTTCATATTCCTCTTAAACATACTACTTCATATTCCTCTTAAACATACTACTTCATATTCCTCTTAAACATACTACTTCACATTTCTTTTAAACATACTACTTCATATTCCTCTTAAATATACTACTTCATTATCCTCTTAAACATACTACTTCACATTCCTCTTAAACATACTACTTCATATTCCTCTTAAATATACTACTTCATATTCCTCTTAAACAAACTACTTCATATTCCTCTTAAACATACTACTTCATATTCCTCTTAAACATACTACTTTATATTCCTTTTAAACACACTGCTTCATATTCCTCTTAAATATAATACTTCATATTCCTCTTAAACATACTACTTTATATTCCCTTTAAACATACTACTTCATATTCCTCTTAAACATACTACTTCATATTCCTCTTAAACATACTACTTCATATTCCTCTTAAAAGTACTACTTCATATTCCTCTTAAACATACTACTTCATATTCCTCTTAAATGTACTACTTCATATTCCTCTTAAGCAAACTACTTCATATTCCTCTTAAATATACTACTTCATATTCCTCTTAAATATACTACTTCATATTCCTCTTAAACATACTACTTCATATTCCTCTTAAACATACTACTTCACATTCCTCTTAAACATACTACTTCATATTCCTTTTAAACATACAACTTCACATTCCTCTAAAACATACTACTTCATATTCCTCTTAAATATACTACTTCATATTCCACTTAAATATACTACTTCATATTCCTCTTAAACATACTACTTCATATTCCTCTTAAACATACTACTTCATATTCCTCTTAAACATACTACTTCATATTCCTCTTAAACATACTACTTCATATTCCTCTTAAACATACTACTTCACATTCCTCTTAAACATACTGCTTCATATTCCTCTTAAACATACTACTTCATATTCCTCTTAAACATACTACTTCACATTCCTTTTAAACATACTACTTCATATTCCTCTTAAATATACTACTTCATATTCCTCTTAAACATACTACTTCACATTCCTCTTAAACATACTGCTTCATATTCCTCTTAAACATACTACTTCAAATTCCTCTTAAACATACTACTTCACATTCCTTTCTAAACATACTACTTCATATTCCTCTTAAATATACTACTTCATATTCCTCTTAAACATGCTACTTCACATTCCTCTTAAACATACTACTTCATATTCCTCTTAAATATACTACTTCATATTCCTCTTAAACAAACTACTTCATATTCCTCTTAAACATACTACTTCATATTCCTCTTAAACATACTACTTTATATTCCACTTAAACATACTACATCATATTCCTCTTAAACGTTCTACTGCATATTCCTCTTAAATATACTACTTCATATTCCTCTTAAATTTACTACTTCATATTCCTCTTAAACATACTGCTTCATATTCCTCTTAAACATACTACTTCATATTCCTCTTAAACATACTACTTTATATTCCTCTTAAACATACTACTTCATATTCCTCTTAAACATACTACTTCATATTCCTCTTAAACATACTACTTCATATTCCTTTTAAACATACTACTTCATATTCCTCTTAAACATACTACTTCATATTCCTCTTAAACATACTACTTCATATTCCTCTTAAACATACTACTTCATATTGCTCTTAAACATACTACTTCATATTCCTCTTAAACATACAACTTCACATTCCTCTTAAACATACTACTTCATATTCCTCTTAAACATACTACTTCATATTCCACTTAAATATACTACTTCATATTCCTCTTAAACATACTGCTTCATATTCCTCTTAAACATACTACTTCATATTCCTTTTAAACATACAACTTCACATTCCTCTAAAACATACTACTTCATATTCCTCTTAAATATACTACTTCATATTCCACTTAAATATACTACTTCATATTCCTCTTAAACATACTACTTCATATTCCTCTTAAACATACTACTTCATATTCCTCTTAAACATACTACTTCATATTCCTCTTAAACATACTACTTCATATTCCTCTTAAACATACTACTTCACATTCCTCTTAAACATACTGCTTCATATTCCTCTTAAACATACTACTTCATATTCCTCTTAAACATACTACTTCACATTCCTTTTAAACATACTACTTCATATTCCTCTTAAATATACTACTTCATATTCCTCTTAAACATACTACTTCACATTCCTCTTAAACATACTACTTCATATTCCTCTTAAACATACTACTTCACATTCCTCTAAAACATACTACTTCAAATTCCTCTTAAACATACTACTTCATATTTCTCTTAAACATACTACTTCATATTCCTCTTAAGCATACTACTTCATATTCCTCTTAAAAATACTACTTCATATTCCTCTTAAATATACTACTGCAAATTCCTCTTAAACATACTACTTCATATTCCCCTTAAACATACTACTTCATATTCCTCTTAAACATACTACTTCATATTCCTCTTAAACATACTACTTCATATTCCTCTTAAACATACTACTTCATATTCCTCTTATATATACTACTTCATATTCATCTTAAACATACTACTTCATATTTCTCTTAAACATACTACTTCATATTCCTCTTAAACATACTACTTCATATTCCTCTTAAACATACTACTTCATATTCCTCTTAAACATACTACTTCATGTTGCTCTAAAACACACTACTTCATATTCCTCTTAAACATACTACTTCATATTCCTCTTAAACATACTACTTCATATTCCTCTTAAACATACAACTTAACATTCCTCTTAAACATACTACTTCATATTCCTCTTAAACATACTACTTCCTATTCCACTTAAATATACTACTTCATATTCCTCTTAAACATACTGCTTCATATTCCTCTTAAATATACTACTTCATATTCCTCTTAAACATACTACTTCACATTCCTCTTAAACATACTACTTCATATTCCACTTAAATATACTGCTTTATATTCCTCTTAAACATACTACTTCATATTCCTCTTAAACATACTACTTTATATTCCTCTTAAACATACTACTTCATATTCCTCTTAAACATACAACTTCATATTCCTCTTAAATATACTACTTCATATATTCCTCTTAAATATACTTCTTCATATTCCTCTTAAACATACTACTTCATATTCCTCTTAAACATACTACTTCATATTCCTCTTAAACATACTACTTCATATTCCTCTTAAACATACTACTTCATATTCCTCTTAAGCATACTACTTCATATTCCTCTTAAATATACTTCTTCATATTCCTATTAAACATACTACTTCATATTCCTCTTAAACATACTACTTCATATTCCTCTTAAATATACTACTTCATATTCCTCTTAAACATACTATTTCATATTCCTCTTAAGCATACTACTTCATATTCCTCTTAAACATACTACTTAATATTCCTCTTAAACATACTACTTCATATTCCTCTTAAACATACTACTTCATATTCCTCTTAAACATACTACTTCATATTCCTCTTAAACATACTACTTTATATTCCACCTAAATATACTACTTCATATTTCTCTTAAACATACTACTTCATATTCCTCTTAAACGTTCTACTTCATATTCGCTTAAACATACTACTTCATATTCCTCTTAAATATACTACTTCATATTCCTCTTAAACATACTACTTCATATTCCTCTTAAACATACTACTTCACATTCCTCTTAAACATACTACTTCATATTCCTCTTAAACATACAACTTCACATTCCTCTTAAACATACTACTTCATATTCCTATTAAATATACTACTTCATATTCCACTTAAATATACTACTTCATATTCCTCTTAAACATACTACTTCATATTGCTCTTAAACATACTACTTCATATTCCTCTTAAACATACTACTTCATATTCCTCTTAAACATACTACTTCATATTCCTCTTAAACATACTACTTCACATTTCTTTTAAACATACTACTTCATATTCCTCTTAAATATACTACTTCATTATCCTCTTAAACATACTACTTCACATTCCTCTTAAACATACTACTTCATATTCCTCTTAAATATACTACTTCATATTCCTCTTAAACAAACTACTTCATATTCCTCTTAAACATACTACTTCATATTCCTCTTAAACATACTACTTTATATTCCTTTTAAACACACTGCTTCATATTCCTCTTAAATATAATACTTCATATTCCTCTTAAACATACTACTTTATATTCCCTTTAAACATACTACTTCATATTCCTCTTAAACATACTACTTCATATTCCTCTTAAACATACTACTTCATATTCCTCTTAAAAGTACTACTTCATATTCCTCTTAAACATACTACTTCATATTCCTCTTAAATGTACTACTTCATATTCCTCTTAAGCAAACTACTTCATATTCCTCTTAAATATACTACTTCATATTCCTCTTAAATATACTACTTCATATTCCTCTTAAACATACTACTTCATATTCCTCTTAAACATACTACTTCACATTCCTCTTAAACATACTACTTCATATTCCTTTTAAACATACAACTTCACATTCCTCTAAAACATACTACTTCATATTCCTCTTAAATATACTACTTCATATTCCACTTAAATATACTACTTCATATTCCTCTTAAACATACTACTTCATATTCCTCTTAAACATACTACTTCATATTCCTCTTAAACATACTACTTCATATTCCTCTTAAACATACTACTTCATATTCCTCTTAAACATACTACTTCACATTCCTCTTAAACATACTGCTTCATATTCCTCTTAAACATACTACTTCATATTCCTCTTAAACATACTACTTCACATTCCTTTTAAACATACTACTTCATATTCCTCTTAAATATACTACTTCATATTCCTCTTAAACATACTACTTCACATTCCTCTTAAACATACTGCTTCATATTCCTCTTAAACATACTACTTCATATTCCTCTTAAACATACTACTTCACATTCCTTTCTAAACATACTACTTCATATTCCTCTTAAATATACTACTTCATATTCCTCTTAAACATGCTACTTCACATTCCTCTTAAACATACTACTTCATATTCCTCTTAAATATACTACTTCATATTCCTCTTAAACAAACTACTTCATATTCCTCTTAAACATACTACTTCATATTCCTCTTAAACATACTACTTTATATTCCACTTAAACATACTACATCATATTCCTCTTAAACGTTCTACTGCATATTCCTCTTAAATATACTACTTCATATTCCTCTTAAATTTACTACTTCATATTCCTCTTAAACATACTGCTTCATATTCCTCTTAAACATACTACTTCATATTCCTCTTAAACATACTACTTTATATTCCTCTTAAACATACTACTTCATATTCCTCTTAAACATACTACTTCATATTCCTCTTAAACATACTACTTCATATTCCTTTTAAACATACTACTTCATATTCCTCTTAAACATACTACTTCATATTCCTCTTAAACATACTACTTCATATTCCTCTTAAACATACTACTTCATATTCCTCTTAAACATACTACTTCATATTCCTCTTAAACATACAACTTCACATTCCTCTTAAACATACTACTTCATATTCCTCTTAAACATACTACTTCATATTCCACTTAAATATACTACTTCATATTCCTCTTAAACATACTGCTTCATATTCCTCTTAAATATACTACTTCATATTCCTCTTAAACATACTTCTTAATATTGCTCTTAAACATACTACTTCATATTCCTCTTAAACATACTACTTCATATTCCTCTTAAACATACTACTTCATATTCCTCTTAAACATACTACTTCATATTCCACTTAAATATACTGCTTCATATTCCTCTTAAACATACTACTTCATATTCCTCTTAAATATAATACTTTATATTCCTCTTAAACATACTACTTCATATTCCTCTTAAACATACTACTTCATATTCCTCTTAAATGTACTACTTCATATTCCTCTTAAACATACTACTTCATATTCCTCTTAAACATACTACTTCACATTCCTCTTAAACATACTACTTCATATTCCTCTTAAACATACAACTTCACATTCCTCTTAAACATACTACTTCGTATTCCTCTTAAATATACTACTTCATATTCCACTTAAATATACTACTTCATATTCCTCTTAAACATACTACTTCATATTGCTCTTAAACATACTACTTCATATTCCTCTTAAACATACTACTTCATATACCTCTTAAACATACTACTTCATATTCCTCTTAAACATACTACTTCACATTCCTCTTATACATACTGCTTCATATTCCTCTTAAACATACTACTTCATATTCCTCTTAAACATACTACTTCACATTCCTTTTAAACATACTACTTCATATTCCTCTTAAATATACTACTTAATATTCCTCTTAAACATACTACTTCACATTCCTCTTAAGCATACTACTCTTCATATTCCTCTTAAATATACTACTTCATATTCCTCTTAAACAAACTACTTCATATTCCTCTTAAACACACTACTTTATATTCCTCTTAAACATACTACTTTATATTTCTTTTAAACATACTACTTCATATTCCTCTTAAATATAATACTTCATATTCCTCTTAAACATACTACTTTATATTCCTTTTAAACATACTACTTCATATTCCTTTTAAACATACTACTTCATATTCCTCTTAAACATACTACTTCATATTCCTCTTAAATGTACTACTTCATATTCCTCTAAACCAAACTACTTCATATTCCTCTTAAATATACTACTTCATATTCCTCTTAAATATACTACTTCATATTCCTCTTAAACATACTACTTCATATTCCTCTTAAACATACTACTTCATATTCCTCTTAAATATAATACTTCATATTCCTCTTAAACATACTACTTCATATTCCTCTTAAATATACTACTTCATATTCCTCTTAAACATACTACTTCATATTCCTCTTAAACATACTACTTCATATTCCTCTTAAATATAATACTTCATATTCCTCTTAAACATACTACTTTATATTCCTTTTAAACATACTACTTCATATTCCTCTTAAACATACTACTTCATATTCCTCTTAAACATACGACTTCATATTCCTCTTAAATGTACTACTTCATATTCCTCTTAAACATACTACTTCATATTCCTCTTAAACATACTACTTCACATTCCTCCTAAACATACTACTTCATATTTCTCTTAAGCATACAACTTCACATTCCTCTTAAACATACTACTTCATATTCCTCTTAAATATACTACTTCATATTCCACTTAAATATACTACTTCATATTCCTCTTAAACATACTACTTCATATTGCTCTTAAACATACTACTTCATATTCCTCTTAAACATACTACTTCATATTCCTCTTAAACATACTACTTCATATTCCTCTTAAACATACTACTTCACATTCCTCTTAAATATACTGCTTCATATTCCTCTTAAACATACTACTTCATATTCCTCTTAAACATACTACTTCACATTCCTTTTAAACATACTACTTCATATTCCTCTTAAATATACTACTTCATATTCCTCTTAAACATACTACTTCACATTCCTCTTAAACATACTACTTCATATTTCTCTTAAATATACTACTTCATATTCCTCTTAAACAAACTACTTCATATTCCTCTTAAACATACTACTTCATATTCCTCTTAAACATACTACTTTATATTCCTTTTAAACATACTACTTCTTATTCCTCTTAAATATAATACTTCATATTCCTCTTAAACATACTAATTTATATTCCTTTTAAACATACTACTTCATATTCCTTTTAAACATACTACTTCATATTCCTCTTAAACATACTACTTCATATTCCTGTTAAATGTACTACTTCATATTCCTCTTAAACAAACTACTTCATATTCCTCTTAAATATACTACTTCATATTCCTCTTAAATATACTACTTCATATTCCTCTTAAACATACTACTTCATATTCCTCTTAAACATACTACTTCACATTCCTCTTAAAAATACTACTTCATATTCCTCTTAAACATACAACTTCACATTCCTTTAAAACATACTACTTCATATTCCTCTTAAATATACTACTTCATATTCCACTTAAATATACTACTTCATATTCCTCTTAAACATACTACTTCATATTCCTCTTAAACATACTACTTCATATTCCTCTTAAACATACTACTTCATATTCCTCTTAAACATACTACTTCATATTCCTCTTAAACATACTACTTCACATTCCTCTTAAACATACTGCTTCATATTCCTCTTAAACATACTACTTCATATTCCTCTTAAACATACTACTTCACATTCCTTTTAAACATACTACTTCATATTCCTCTTAAATATACTACTTCATATTCCTCTTAAACATACTACTTCACAGTCCTCTTAAACATACTGCTTCATATTCCTCTTAAACATACTACTTCATATTCCTCTTAAAAATACTACTTAACATTCCTTTTAAACATACTACTTCATATTCCTCTTAAATATACTACTTCATATTCCTCTTAAACATACTACTTCACATTCCTCTTAAACATACTACTTCATATTCCTCTTAAATATACTACTTCATATTCCTCTTAAATATTCTACTTCATATTCCTCTTAAACATACTGCTTCATATTCCTCTTAAACGTTCTACTTCATATTCCTCTTAAATATACTACTTCATATTCCTTTAAAATATACTACTTCATATTCCTCTTAAACATACTACTTCATATTCCTCTTAGATATACTACTTCATATTCCTCTTAAACATACTGCTTTATATTCCTCTTAAACATACTACTTCATATTCCTCTTAAACATACTATTTCATATTCCTCTTAAACATACTACTTCATATTCCTCTTAAACATACTACTTCATATTCCTCTTAAACATACTACTTCATATTCCTCTTAAACATACTACTTCATATTCCTCTTAAACATACTACTTCATATTCCTCTTAAACAAACTACTTCATGTTCCTCTTAAACATACTGCTTCATATTCCTCTTAAACATACTACTTCATATTCCTCTTAAACATACTACTTCATATTCCTCTTAAATATACTACTTCATATTACTCTTAAACATACTACTTAATATTCCTCTTAAACATACTACTTCATATTCCTCTTAAACATACTACTTCATATTCCTCTTAAACATACTACTTTATATTCCTCTTAAACATAATACTTCATATTCCTCTTAAACATACTACTTGATATTCCTCTTAAATATACTACTTCATATTACTCTTAAATATACTACTTCATATTTCTCTTAAACATACTACTTCATATTCCTCTTAAGCATACTACTTCATATTCCTCTTAAACATACTACTTCATATTCCTCTTAAACATACTACTTCATATTTCTCTTAAATATACTACTTCATATTCCTCTTAAACATACTACTTCATATTCCTCTTAAGTATACTGCTTCATATTCCTCTTAAATATACTACTTCATATTCCTCTTAAACATACTACTTTATATTCCTCTTAAACATACTACTTCATATTCCTCTTAAACATACTACTTCATATTCCTCTTAAACATACTACTTCATATTCCACTTAAATATACTACTTCATATTTCTCTTAAACATACTACTTCATATTCCTCTTAAACGTTCTACTTCATATTCCTCTTAAACATACTACTTCATATTCCTCTTAAACATACTACTTCATATTCCTCTTAAACATACTACTTCATATTCCTCTTAAACATACTACTTCATATTCCTCTTAAATATACTACTTCATATTCCTCTTATATATACTACTTCATATTCCTCTTAAACATACTACTTCATATTCCTCTTAAATGTACTACTTCATATTCCTCTTAAACAAACTACTTCATATTCCTCCTAAATATACTACTTCATATTCCTCTTAAATATACTACTTCATATTCCTCTTAAACATACTACTTCACATTCCTCTTAAACATACTACTTCATATTCCTCTTAAACATACTACTTCATATTCCTCTTAAACATACAAATTCACATTCCTCTTAAACATACTACTTCATATTCCTCTTAAACATACTACTTCACATTCCTCTTAAACATACTACTTCATATTCCTCTTAAATATACTACTTCATATTCCTCTTAAACAAACTACTTCATATTCCTCTTAAACATACTACTTCATATTCCTCTTAAACATACTACTTTATATTCCTCTTAAACATACTACTTCATATTCCTCTTAAACGTTCTACTTCATATTCCTCTTAAATATACTACTTCATATTCCTCTTAAATAAAACTACTTCATATTCTTCTTAAACATACTACTTCATATTCCTCTTAAATATACTACTTCATATTCCTCTTAAACATACTGCTTTATATTCCTCTTAAACATACTACTTCATATTCCTCTTAAACATACTACTTCATATTCCTCTTAAATATACTACTTCATATTCCTCTTAAACATACTACTTAATATTCCTCTTAAACATACTACTTCATATTCCTCTTAAACATACTACTTCATATTCCTCTTAAACATACTACTTCATATTCCTCTTAAACATACTACTTCATATTCCACTTAAATATACTGCTTCATATTCCTCTTAAACATACTACTTCATATTCCTCTTAAACATACTACTTTATATTCCTCTTAAACATACTACTTCATATTCCTCTTAAATATACTACTTCATATTCCTCTTAAACATACTACTTCATATTCCTCTTAAATTTACTACTTCATATTCCTCTTAAACAAACTGCTTCATATTCCTCTTAAATATACTACTTCATATTCCTCTTAAATATACTACTTCATATTCCTCTTAAACATACTACTTCATATTCCTCTTAAACATACTACTTCACATTCCTCTTAAACATACTACTTCATATTCCTCTTAAACATACAAATTCACATTCCTCTTAAACATACTACTTCATATTCCTCTTAAATATACTACTTCATATTCCACTTAAATATACTACTTCATATTCCTCTTAAACATACTACTTCATATTCCTCTTAAACATACTACTTCATATTCCTCTTAAACATACTACTTCATATTCCTCTTAAACATACTACTTCATATTCCTCTTAAACATACTACTTCATATTCCTCTTAAATATACTACTTCATATTCCTCTTAAACATACTACTTCACATTCCTCTTAAACATACTGCTTCATATTCCTCTTAAATATACTACTTCATATTCCTCTTAAACATACTACTTCACATTCCTCTTAAACATACTACTTCATATTCCTCTTAAATATATTACTTCATATTCCTCTTAAACAAACTACTTCATATTCCTCTTAAACATACTACTTCATATTCCTCTTAAACATACTACTTTCTATTCCTCTTAAACATACTACTTCATATTCCTCTTAAACGTTCTACTTCATATTCCTCTTAAATATACTACTTCATATTCCTCTTAAATATACTACTTCATATTCCTCTTAAACATACTACTTCATGTTCCTCTTAAATATAATACTTCATATTCCTCTTAAACATACTGCTTCATATTCCTCTTAAAAATACTATTTCATATTCCTCTTAAACATACTACTTTATATTCCTCTTAAACATACTACTTCATATTCCTCTTAAACATACTACTTCATATTCCTCTTAAACATACTACTTCATATTCCTCTTAAACATACTACTTCATATTCCTCTTAAACATACTACTTCATATTCCTCTTAAACATACTACTTCATATTCCTTTTAAACATACTACTTCATATTAGTCTTAAACATACTACTTCATATTCCTCTTAAACATACTACTTCATATTCCTCTTAAACATACAACTTCACATTCCTCTTAAACATACCATTTCATATTCCTCTTTAACATACTACTTCATATTCCACTTAAATATACTACTTCATATTCCTCTTAAACATACTGCTTCATATTCCTCTTAAATATACTACTTCATATTCCTCTTAAACATACTACTTAATATTCCTCTTAAACATACTACTTCATATTCCTCTTAAACATACTACTTCATATTCCTCTTAAACATACTACTGAATATTCCTCTTAAACATACTACTTCATATTCCACTTAAATATACTGCTTCGTATTCCTCTTAAACATACTACTTCATATTCCTCTTAAACATACTACTTTATATTCCTCTTAAACATACTACTTCATATTCCTCTTAAACATACTACTTCATATTCCTCTTAAATATACTACTTCATATTCTTCTTAAATATACTACTTTATATTTCTCTTAAACATACTACTTCATATTCCTCTTAAGCATACTACTTCATATTCCTCGTAAACATACTACTTCATATTCCTCTTAAACATACTACTTCATATTCCTCTTAAATATATTACTTTATATTCCTCTTAAACATACTACTTCATATTCCTCTTAAATATACTGCTTCATATTCCTCGTAAATATACTACTTCATATTCCTCTTAATTATACTACTTCATATTCCTCTTAAACATACTACTTCATATTCCTCTTAAACATACTACTTCAAATTCCTCTTAAACATACTACTTCATATTTCTCTTAAACATACTACTTCATATTCTTCTTAAACATACTACTTCATATTCCTCTTAAACATACTACTTCATATTCCTCTTAAACATACTACTTCATATTCCTCTTAAACATACTACTTCATATTTCTCTTAAATATAATACTTCATATTCCTCTTAAACATACTACTTTATATTCATTTTAAACATACTACTTCATATTCCTCTTAAACATACTACTTCATATTCCTCTTAAACATACTACTTCATATTCCTCTTAAATGTACTACTTCATATTCCTCTTAAACATACTACTTCATATTCCTCTTAAACATACTACTTCACATTCCTCTTAAACATACTACTTCATATTCCTCTTAAACATACAACTTCACATTCCTCTTAAACATACTACTTCATATTCCTCTTAAACATACTTCTTCATATTCCTCTTAAACATACAAATTCACATTCCTCTTAAACATACTACTTCATATTCCTCTTAAACATACTACTTTATATTCCTTTTAAACATACTACTTCATATTCCTCTTAAACATACTACTTCATATTCCTCTTAAACATACTACTTCATATTCCTCTTAAATATATTACTTCATATTCCTCTTAAACATACTACTTCACATTCCTCTTAAACATACTGCTTCATATTCCTCTTAAACATACTACTTCATATTCCTCTTAAACATACTACTTCACATTCCTTTTTAAACATACTACTTCATATTCCTCTTAAATATACTACTTCATATTCCTCTTAAACATACTACTTCACATTCCTCTTAAACATACTACTTCATATTCCTCTTAAATATATTACTTCATATTCCTCTTAAACAAACTACTTCATATTCCTCTTAAACATACTACTTCATATTCCTCTTAAACATACAAATTCACATTCCTCTTAAACATACTACTTCATATTCCTCTTAAACATACTACTTTATATTCCTTTTAAACATACTACTTCATATTCCTCTTAAACATACTACTTCATATTCCTCTTAAACATACTACTTCATATTCCTCTTAAATATATTACTTCATATTCCTCTTAAACATACTACTTCACATTCCTCTTAAACATACTACTTCATATTCCTCTTAAATATACTACTTCATATTCCACTTAAATATACTACTTCATATTCCTCTTAAACATACTACTTCATATTCCTCTTAAACATACTACTTCATATTTCTTTTAAACATACTACTTCATATTCCTCTTAAACATACTACTTCATATTCCTCTTAAACATACTACTTCATATTCCTCTTAAATATACTACTTCATATTCCTCTTAAACATACTACTTCACATTCCTCTTAAACATACTGCTTCATATTCCTCTTAAACATACTACTTCATATTCCTCTTAAACATACTACTTCACATTCCTTTCTAAACATACTACTTCATATTCCTCTTAAATATACTACTTCATATTCCTCTTAAACATACTACTTCACATTCCTCTTAAACATACTACTTCATATTCCTCTTAAATATATTACTTCATATTCCTCTTAAACAAACTACTTCATATTCCTCTTAAACATACTACTTCATATTCCTCTTAAACATACTACTTTCTATTCCTCTTAAACATACTACTTCATATTCCTCTTAAACGTTCTACTTCATATTCCTCTTAAATATACTACTTCATATTCCTCTTAAATATACTACTTCATATTCCTCTTAAACATACTACTTCATATTCCTCTTAAATATAATACTTCATATTCCTCTTAAACATACTGCTTCATATTCCTCTTAAAAATACTATTTCATATTCCTCTTAAACATACTACTTTATATTCCTCTTAAACATACTACTTCATATTCCTCTTAAACATACTACTTCATATTCCTCTTAAACATACTACTTCATATTCCTCTTAAACATACTACTTCATATTCCTCTTAAACATACTACTTCATATTCCTCTTAAACATACTACTTCATATTCCTCTTAAACATACTACTTCATATTCGTCTTAAACATACTACTTCATATTCCTCTTAAACATACTACTTCATATTCCTCTTAAACATACAACTTCACATTCCTCTTAAACATACTATTTCATATTCCTCTTAAACATACTACTTCATATTCCACTTAAATATACTACTTCATATTCCTCTTAAACATACTGCTTCATATTGCTCTTAAATATACTACTTCATATTCCTCTTAAACATACTACTTAATATTCCTCTTAAACATACTACTTCATATTCCTCTTAAACATACTACTTCATATTCCTCTTAAACATACTACTTCATATTCCTCTTAAACATACTACTTCATATTCCACTTAAATATACTGCTTCGTATTGCTCTTAAACATACTACTTCATATTCCTCTTAAACATACTACTTTATATTCCTCTTAAACATACTACTTCATATTCCTCTTAAACATACTACTTCATATTCCTCTTAAATATACTACTTCATATTCCTCTTAAATATACTACTTCATATTTCTCTTAAACATACTACTTCATATTCCTCTTAAGCATACTACTTCATATTCCTCTTAAACATACTACTTCATATTCCTCTTAAACATACTACTTCATATTCCTCTTAAATATACTACTTCTTATTCCTCTTAAACATACTACTTCATATTCCTCTTAAATATACTGCTTCATATTCCTCGTAAATATACTACTTCTTATTCCTCTTAATTATACTACTTCATATTCCTCTTAAACATACTACTTCATATTCCTCTTAAACATACTACTTCATATTCCTCTTAAACATACTACTTCATATTTTTCTTAAACATACTACTTCATATTCTTCTTAAACATACTACTTCATATTCCTCTTAAACATACTACTTCATATTCCTCTTAAACATACTACTTCATATTCCTCTTAAACATACTACTTCATATTTCTCTTAAATATAATACTTCATATTCCTCTTAAACATACTACTTTATATTCATTTTAAACATACTAATTCATATTCCTCTTAAACATACTACTTCATATTCCTCTTAAACATACTACTTCATATTCCTCTTAAATGTACTACTTCATATTCCTCTTAAACATACTACTTCATATTCCTCTTAAATATACTACTTCACATTCCTCTTAAACATACTACTTCATATTCCTCTTAAACATACAACTTCACATTCATCTTAAACATACTACTTCATATTCCTCTTAAACATACTTCTTCATATTCCTCTTAAACATACAAATTCACATTCCTCTTAAACATACTACTTCATATTCCTCTTAAACATACTACTTTATATTCCTTTTAAACATACTACTTCATATTCTTCTTAAACATACTACTTCATATTCCTCTTAAACATACTACTTCATATTCCTCTTAAATGTACTACTTCATATTCCTCTTAAACATACTACTTCATATTCCTCTTAAACATACTACTTCACATTCCTCTTAAACATACTACTTCATATTCCTCTTAAACATACAACTTCACATTCCTCTTTAACATACTACTTCATATTCCTCTTAAATATACTACTTCATATTCCACTTAAATATACTACTTCATATTCCTCTTAAATATACTACTTCATATATCTCTTAAACATACTACTTCATATTCCTCTTAAACATACTACTTCATATTCCTCTTAAATATACTACTTTATATTCCTCTTAAACATACTACTTCATATTCCTCTTAAATGTACTACTTCATATTCCTCTTAAACAAACTACTTCATATTCCTCTTAAATATACTACTTCATATTCCTCTTAAATATACTACTTCATATTCCTCTTAAACATACTACTTCATATTCCTCTTAAACACACTACTTCACATTCCTCTTAAACATACTACTTCATATTCCTCTTCAACATACAAATTCACATTCCTCTTAAACATACTACTTCATATTCCTCTTAAACATACTACTTTATATTCCTCTTAAACATACTACTTCATATTCCTCTTAAAAATACTACTTCACATTCCTCTTAAACATACTGCTTCATATTCCTCTTAAACATACTACTTCATATTCCTCTTAAACATACTACTTCACATTCCTTTTAAACATACTACTTCATATTCCTCTTAAATATACTACTTCATATTCCTCCTAAACATACTACTTCACATTCCTCTTAAACATACTACTTCATATTCCTCTTAAACATACTACTTTATATTCCTCTTAAACATACTACTTCATATTCCTCTTAAACATACTACTTCATATTCCTCTTAAACATACTACTTCATATTCCTCTTAAACATACTACTTCATATTCCTCTTAAACATACGACTTCATATTCCTCTTAAACATACTACTTCATATTCCTCTTAAACATACTACTTTATATTCCACTTAAATATACTACTTCATATTTCTCTTAAGCATACTACTTCATATTCCTCTTAAACGTTCTACTTCATATTCCTCTTAAACATACTACTTCATATTCCTCTTAAACATACTACTTCATATTCCTTTTAAACATACTACTTCATATTCCTCTTAAATATACTACTTCATATATCTCTTAAACATACTACTTCATATTCCTCTTAAATATACTACTTTATATTCCTCTTAAACATAATACTTCATATTCCTCTTAAATGTACTACTTCATATTCCTCTTAAACAAACTACTTCATATTCCTCTTAAGCATACTACTTCATATTCCTCTTAAACATACTACTTCATATTCCTCTTAAACATACAAATTCACATTCCTCTTAAACATACTACTTCATATTCCTCTTAAATATACTACTTCATATTCCACTTAAATATACTACTTCATATTCCTCTTAAACATACTACTTCATATTCCTCTTAAACATACTACTTCATATTCCTCTTAAACATACTACTTCATATTCCTCTTAAACATACTACTTCATATTCCTCTTAAATATACTACTTCATATTCCTCTTAAATATACTACTTCATATTCCTCTTAAACATACTACTTCACATTCCTCTTAAACATACTGCTTCATATTCCTCTTAAACATACTACTTCATATTCCTCTTAAACATACTACTTCATATTCCTCTTAAACATACTACTTTCTATTCCTCTTAAACATACTACTTCATATTCCTCTTAAACGTTCTACTTCATATTCCTCTTAAATATACTACTTCATATTCCTCTTAAACATACTACTTCATATTCCTCTTAAATATAATACTTCATATTCCTCTAAAACATAATGCTTCATATTCCTCTTAAAAATACTACTTCATATTCCTCTTAAACATACTACTTTATATTCCTCTTAAACATACTACTTCATATTCCTCTTAAACATACTACTTCATATTCCTCTTAAACATACTACTTCATATTCCTCTTAAACATACTACTTCATATTCCTCTTAAACATACTACTTCATATTCCTCTTAAACATACTACTTCATATTCCTCTTAAACATACTACTTCATATTCGTCTTAAACATACTACTTCATATTCCTCTTAAACATACTACTTCATATTCCTCTTAAACATACAACTTCACATTCCTCTTAAACATACTATTTCATATTCCTCTTAAACATACTACTTCATATTCCACTTAAATATACTACTTCATATTCCTCTTAAACATACTGCTTCATATTCCTCTTAAATATACTACTTCATATTCCTCTTAAACATACTACTTAATATTCCTCTTAAACATACTACTTCATATTCCTCTTAAACATACTACTTCATATTTCTCTTAAACATACTACTTCATATTCCTCTTAAACATACTACTTCATATTCCACTTAAATATACTGATTCGTATTCCTCTTAAACATACTACTTCATATTCCTCTTAAACATAGTACTTTATATTCCTCTTAAACATACTACTTCATATTCCTCTTAAACATACTACTTCATATTCCTCTTAAATATACTACTTCATATTCCTCTTAAATATACTACTTCATATTTCTCTCAAACATACTACTTCATATTCCTCTTAAGCATACTACTTCATATTCCTCTTAAACATACTACTTCATATTCCTCTTAAACATACTACTTCATATTCCTCTTAAATATACAACTTCATATTCCTCTTAAACATACTACTTCATATTCCTCTTAAATATACTGCTTCATATTCCTCTTAAATATACTACTTCATATTCCTCTTAAACATACTACTTCATATTCCTCTTAAACATACTACTTCATATTCCTCTTAACATACTACTTCATATTCCTCTTAAACATACTACTTCATTTTTCTCTTAAACATACTACTTCATATTCTTCTTAAACATACTACTTCATATTCCTCTTAAACATACTACTTCATATTCCTCTTAAACATACTACTTCATATTTCTCTTAAACATACTACTTCATATTCCTCTTAAACATACTACTTCATATTCCACTTAAATATACTGATTCGTATTCCTCTTAAACATACTACTTCATATTCCTCTTAAACATACTACTTTATATTCCTCTTAAACATACTACTTCATATTCCTCTTAAACATACTACTTCATATTCCTCTTAAATATACTACTTCATATTCCTCTTAAATATACTACTTCATATTTCTCTTAAACATACTACTTCATATTCCTCTTAAGCATACTAATTCATATTCCTCTTAAACATACTACTTCATATTCCTCTTAAACATACTACTTAATATTCCTCTTAAATATACTACTTCATATTCCTCTTAAACATACTACTTCATATTCCTCTTAAATATACTGCTTCATATTCCTCTTAAATATACTACTTCATATTCCTCTTAAACATACTACTTCATATTCCTCTTAAACATACTACTTCATATTCCTCTTAAACATACTACTTCATATTCCTCTTAAACATACTACTTCATATTTCTCTTAAACATACTACTTCATATTCTTCTTAAGCATACTACTTCATATTCCTCTTAAACATACTACTTCATATTCCTCTTAAACATACTACTTCATATTCCTCTTAAACATACTACTTCATATTCCTCTTAAATATAATACTTCATATTCCTCTTAAACATACTACTTCATATTCCTCTTAAACATACTACTTCACATTCCTCTTAAACATACTACTTCATATTCCTCTTAAACATACTACTTCACATTCCTCTTAAACATACTACTTCATATTCCTCTTAAATATACTACTTCATATTCCACTTAAATATACTACTTCATATTCCTCTTAAATATACTACTTCATATATCTCTTAAGCATACTACTTCATATTCCTCTTAAACATACTACTTCATATTCCTCTTAAATATACTACTTTATATTCCTCTTAAACATACTACTTCATATTCCTCTTAAATGTACTACTTCATATTCCTCTTAAACAAACTACTTCATATTCCTCTTAAATATACTACTTCATATTCCTCTTAAATATACTACTTCATATTCCTCTTAAACATACTACTTCATATTCCTCTTAAACATACTACTTCACATTCCTCTTAAACATACTACTTCATATTCCTCTTAAACATACAAATTCACATTCCTCTTAAACATACTACTTCATATTCCTCTTAAATACACTACTTCATATTCCACTTAAATATACTACTTCATATTCCTCTTTAACATACTACTTCATATTCCTCTTAAACATACTACTTCATATTCCTCTTAAACATACTACTTCATATTCCTCTTAAACATACTACTTCATATTCCTCTTAAACATACTACTTCACATTCCTCTTAAACATACTGCTTCATATTCCTCTTAAACATACTACTTCATATTCCTCTTAAACATACTACTTCACATTCCTTTAAAACATACTACTTCATATTCCTCTTAAATATACTACTTCAAATTCCTCCAAAACATACTACTTCACATTCCTCTTAAACATACTACTTCATATTCCTCTTAAACATACCACTTTATATTCCTTTTAAACATACTACTTCATATTCCTCTTAAATATACTACTTCATATTCCTCTTAAACATACTACTTCACATTCCTCTTAAACATACTACTTCATATTCCTCTTAAACATACTACTTTATATTCCTTTTAAACATACTACTTCATATTCCTCTTAAATATAATACTTCATATTCCTCTTAAACATACTACTTTATATTCCTTTTAAACATACTACTTCATATTCCTTTTAAACATACTACTTCATATTCCTCTTAAGCATACTACTTCATATTCCTCTTAAATGTACTACTTCATATTCCTCTTAAACAAACTACTTCATATTCCTCTTAAATATACTACTTCATATTCCTATTAAACAAACTACTTCATATTCCTCTTAAATATACTACTTCATATTCCTCTTAAACATACTACTTCACATTCCTTTCTAAACATACTACTTCATATTCCTCTTAAACATACAACTTCACATTCCTCTTAAACATACTACTTCATATTCCTCTTAAATATACTACTTCATATTTCACTTAAATATACTACTTCATATTCCTCTTAAACATACTACTTCATATTGCTCTTAAACATACTACTTCATATTCCTCTTAAACATACTACTTTATATTCCTCGTAAACATACAAATTCAC
This sequence comes from Atherix ibis, assembly GCA_958298945.1. NCBI lineage: Eukaryota > Metazoa > Arthropoda > Insecta > Diptera > Athericidae > Atherix > Atherix ibis. The sequence continues at coordinate 1,700,889 of CATQJD010000111.1, forward strand.
ATTCCTCTTAAACATACTACTTCATATTCCTCTTAAACATACTACTTTATATTCCTTTTAAACATACTACTTCATATTCCTCTTAAACATACTACTTCATATTCCTCTTAAACATACTACTTCATATTCCTCTTAAATATACTACTTCATATTCCTCTAAAACATACTACTTCATATTCCTCTTAAACATACTACTTCACATTCCTCTTAAACATACTACTTCATATTCCTCTTAAACATACAACTTCACATTCCTCTTAAACATACTACTTCATATTTCTCTTAAATATACTACTTCATATTCCACTTAAATATACTACTTCATATTCCTCTTAAATATACTACTTCATATATCTCTTAAACATACTACTTCATATTCCTCTTAAACATACTACTTCATATTCCTCTTAAATATACTACTTTATATTCCTCTTAAACATACTACTTCATATTCCTCTTAAATGTACTACTTTATATTCCTTTTAAACATACTACTTCATATTCCTCTTAAACAGACTACTTCATATTCCTCTTAAACATACTACTTCACATTCCTCTTAAACATACTACTTCATATTCCTCTTAAACATACAAATTCACATTCCTCTTAAACATACTACTTCATATTCCTCTTAAATACACTACTTCATATTCCACTTAAATATACTACTTCATATTCCTCTTTAACATACTACTTCATATTCCTCTTAAACATACTACTTCATATTCCTCTTAAACATACTACTTCATATTCCTCTTAAACATACTACTTCATATTCCTCTTAAACATACTACTTCACATTCCTCTTAAACATACTGCTTCATATTCCTCTTAAACATACTACTTCATATTCCTCTTAAACATACTACTTCACATTCCTTTAAAACATACTACTCCATATTCCTCTTAAATATACTACTTCATATTCCTCCTAAACATACTACTTCACATTCCTTTTAAACATACTACTTCATATTCCTCTTAAACATACCACTTTATATTCCTTTTAAACATACTACTTCATATTCCTCTTAAATATACTACTTCATATTCCTCTTAAACATACTACTTCACATTCCTCTTAAACATACTACTTCATATTCCTCTTAAACATACTACTTTATATTCCTTTTAAACATACTACTTCATATTCCTCTGAAATATAATACTTCATATTCCTCTTAAACATACTACTTTATATTCCTTTTAAACATACTACTTCATATTCCTTTTAAAAATACTACTTCATATTCCTCTTAAACATACTACTTCATATTCCTCTTAAATGTACTACTTCATATCCCTCTTAAACAAACTACTTCATATTCCTCTTAAATATACTACTTCATATTCCTCTTAAACAAACTACTTCATATTCCTCTTAAATATACTACTTCATATTCCTCTTAAACATACTACTTCACATTCCTTTCTAAACATACTACTTCATATTCCTCTTAAATATACTACTTCATATTCCTCTTAAACATACTACTTCACATTCCTCTTAAACATACTACTTCATATTCCTCTTAAATATACTACTTCATATTCCTCTTAAACATACTACTTTATATTCCTCTTAAACATACTACTTCATATTCCTCTTAAACATACTACTTCATATTCCTCTTAAATATACTACTTCATATTCCTCCTAAATGTACTACTTCATATTCCTCTTAAACAAACTACTTCATATTCCTCTTAAATATACGACTTCATATTCCTCTTAAACATACTACTTCACATTCCTTTCTAAACATACTACTTCATATTCCTCTTAAATATACTACTTCATATTCCTCTTAAACATACTACTTCACATTCCTCTTAAACATACTACTTCATATTCCTCTTAAATATACTACTTCATATTCCTCCAATACAAACTACTTCATATTCCTCTTAAACATACTACTTCATATTCCTCTTAAACATACTACTTTATATTCCTCTTAAACATACTACTTTATATTTCTCTTAAACGTTCTACTTCATATTCCTCTTAAATATACTACTTCATATTCCTCTTAAATATACTACTTCATATTCCTCTTAAATATACTACTTCATATTCCTCTTAAATATACTACTTCATATTCCTCTTAAACATACTACTTCATATTCCTCTTAAACATACCACTTCATATTCCTCTTAAACATACTACTTCATATTCCACTTAAATATACTGCTTCATATTCCTCTTAAACATACTACTTCATATTCCTCTTAAACATACTACTTTATATTCCTCTTAAACATACTACTTCATATTCCTCTTAAACATACTACTTCATATTCCTCTTAAATATACTACTTCATATTCCTCTTAAATATACTACTTCATATTTCTCTTAAACATACTACTTCATATTCCTCTTAAGCATACTACTTCATATTTCTCTTAAACATACTACTTCATATTCCTCTTAAACATACTACTTCATATTCCTCTCAAATATACTACTTCATATTCCTCTTAAACATACAACTTCATATTCCTCTTAAATATACTGCTTCATATTCCTCTTAAATATACTACTTCATATTCCTCTTAAACATACTACTTCATATTCCTCTTAAACATACTACTTCATATTCCTCTTAAACATACTACTTCATATTCCTCTTAAACATACTACTTCATATTCCACTTAAATATACTACTTCATATTTCTCTTAAACATACTACTTCATATTCCTCTTAAACGTTCTACTTCATATTTCTCTTAAACATACTACTTCATATTCCTCTTAAACATACTACTTCATATTCCTCTTAAACATACTACTTCATATTCCTCTTAAACATACTACTTCATATTCCTCTTAAATATACTACTTCATAATCCTCTTAAATATACTACTTCATATATCTCTTAAACATACTACTTCATATTCCTCTTAAACATACTACTTCATATTCCTCTTAAACATACTACTTCATATTCCTTTTAAACATACTACTTCATATTCCTCTTAAATATACTACTTCATATTCCTCTTAAACATACTACTTAATATTCCTCTTAAACATACTACTTCACATTCCTTTTAAACATACTACTTCATATTCTCTTAAACATACTACTTTATATTCCTTTTAAACATACTACTACATATTCCTCTTAAATATAATACTTCATATTCCTCTTAAACATACTACTTTATATTCCTTTTAAACATATTACTTCATATTCCTTTTAAACATACTACTTCATATACCTCTTAAACATACTACTTCATATTCCTCTTAAATGTACTACTTCATATTCCTCTTAAACAAACTACTTCATATTCCTCTTAAATATACTACTTCATATTCCTCTTAAATATACTACTTCATATTCCTCTTAAACATACTACCTCATATTCCTCTTAAACATCATACTTCACATTCCTCTTAAACATACTACTTCATAATCCTCTTAAACATACTACTTCACATTCCTTTCTAAACATACTACCTCATATTCCTCTAAAATATACTACTTCATATTCCTCTTAAACATACTACTTCACATTCCTCTTAAACATACTACTTCATATTCCTCTTAAATATACTACTTCATATTCCTCTTAAACATTCTACTTCATATTCCTCTTAAACATACTACTTCATATTCCTCTTAAACATACTACTTCATATTCCTCTTAAACATACTACTTCATATTCCTCTTAAACATACTACTTCATATTCCTCTTAAATATACTACTTCATATTCCTCTTAAACATACTACTTCACATTCCTCTTAAACATACTGCTTCATATTCCTCTTAAACATACTACTTCATATTCCTCTTAAACATACTACTTCGCATTCCTTTCTAAACATACTACTTCACATTCCTCTTAAACATACTACTTCATATTCCTCTTAAACATACAAATTCACATTCCTCTTAAACATACTACTTCATATTCCTCTTAAATATACTATTTCATATTTCACTTAAATATACTACTTCATATTCCTCTTAAACATACTACTTCATATTCCTCTTAAACTTACCACTTCATATTCCTCTTAAACATACTACTTCATATTCCTCTTAAACATACGACTTCATATTCCTCTTAAACATACTACTTCATATTCCTCTTAAATATACTACTTCATATTCCTCTTAAACATACTACTTCACATTCCTCTTAAACATACTGCTTCATATTCCTCTTAAACATACTACTTCATATTCCTCTTAAACATACTACTTCACATTCCTTTCTAAACATACTACTTCATATTCCTCTTAAATATACTACTTCATATTCCTCTTAAACATACTACTTCACATTCCTCTTAAACATACTACTTCATATTCCTCTTAAATATACTACTTCATATTCCTCTTAAACAAACTACTTCATATTCCTCTTAAACATACTACTTCATATTCCTCTTAAACATACTACTTTATATTCCTCTTAAATATACTACTTCATATTCCTCTTAAACGTTCTACTTCATATTCCTCTTAAATATACTACTTCATATTCCTCTTAAATATACTACTTCATATTCCTCTTAAACATACTACTTCATATTCATCTTAAATATACTACTTCATATTCCTCTTAAACATACTGCTTCATATTCCTCCTAAACATACTACTTCATATTCCTCTTAAACATACTACTTCATATTCCTCTTAAACATACTACTTCATATTCCTCTTAAACATACTACTTCATATTCCTCTTAAACATACTACTTCATATTTCTCTTAAACATACTACTTCATATTCCTCTTAAATATACTACTTCATATATCTCTTAAACATACTACTTCATATTCCTCTTAAATATACTACTTCATATTCCACTTAAATATACCTACTTCATATTCTTCTTAAACATACTACTTCATATTCCTCTTAAACATACTACTTCATATTCCTCTTAAACATACTACTTCATATTCCTCTTAAACATACTACTTCATATTCCTCATAAACATACTACTTCATATTCCTCTTAAATATACTACTTCATATTCCTATTAAACATACTACTTCACATTCCTCTTAAACATACTGCTTCATATTCCTCTTAAACATACTACTTCATATTCCTCTTAAACATACTACTTCATGTTCCTCTTAAACATACTACCTCATATTCCTCTTAAACATACTACTTCATATTCCTCTTAAACATACTACTTCATATTCCTCTTAAACATACTACTTCATATTCCTCTTAAATATACTACTTCATATATCTCTTAAACATACTACTTTACATTCCTCTTAAACATACTACTTCATATTCCTCTTAAACATACAAATTCACATTCCTCTTAAACATACTACTTCATATTCCTCTTAAATATACTACTTCATATTCCACTTAAATATACTACTTCATATTCCTCTTAAACATACTACTTCATATTCCTCTTAAACATACTACTTCACATTCCTTTCTAAACATACTACTTCATATTCTTCTTAAATATACTACTTCATATTCCTCTTAAACATACTACTTCACATTCCTCTTAAACATACTACTTCATATTCCTCTTAACCATACTACTTTATATTCCTTTTAAACATACTACTTCATATTCCTCTTAAATATACTACTTCATATTCCTCTTAAACATACTACTTCACATTCCTCTTAAACATACTACTTCATATTCCTCTTAAACATACTACTTTATATTCCTTTTAAACATACTACTTCATATTCCTCTTAAATATAATACTTCATATTCCTCTTAAACATACTACTTCACATTCCTCTTAAACATACTACTTCATATTCCTCCTAAACATACTACTTCATATTCCTCTTAAACATACTACTTCATATTCCTCTCAAACATACTACTTCATATTCCTCCTAAACATACTACTTCATATTCCTCTTAAACATACTACTTCATATTCCTCTTAAACGTACAATTTCACATTCCTCTTAAACATACTACTTTATATACCTCATAAACATACTACTTCATATTCCTCTTAAACGTTCTACTTCATATTCCTCTTAAATATACTACTTCATATTCCTCTTAAATATACTACTTCATATTCCTCTTAAACATACTACTTCATATTCCTCTTAAATATACTACTTCATATTCCTCTTAAACATACTGCTTCATATTCCTCTTAAACATATAACTTTATATTCCTCTTAAACATACTACTTCATATTCCTCTTAAACATACTACTTCATATTCCTCTTAAAAATACTACTTCATATTCGTCTTAAACATACTACTTCATATTCCTCTTAAACATACTACTTCATATTCCTCTTAAATATACTACTTCATATATCTCTTAAACATACTGCTTCATATTCCTCTTAAACATACTACTTCATATTCCTCTTAAACATACTACTTCACATTCCTTTCTAAACAAACTACTTCACATTCCTCTTAAATATACTACTTCATATTCCTCTTAAACATACTACTTCACATTCCTCTTAAACATACTACTTCATATTCCTCTTAAATATATTACTTCATATTCCTCTTAAACAAACTACTTCATATTCCTCTTAAACATACTACTTCATATTCCTCTTAAACATACTACTTTATATTCCTCTTAAACATACTACTTCATATTCCTCTTAAACGTTCTACTTCATATTCCTCTTAAACATACTACTTCATATTCCTCTTAAACATACAACTTCATATTCCTCTTAAATATACTACTTCATATTCCTCTTAAATATACTACTTCATATTCCTCTTAAACATCCTACTTCATATTCCTCTTAAACATACTACTTCGCATTCCTCTTAAACATACTACTTCATATTCCTCTTAAACATACAAATTCACATTCCTCTTAAACATACTACTTCATATTCCTCTTAAATATACTACTTCATATTCCACTTAAATATACTACTTCATATTCCTCTTAAACATACTACTTCATATTCCTCTTAAACATACTACTTCATATTCCTCTTAAACATACTACTTCATATTCCTCTTTAACATACTACTTCATATTCCTCTTAAACATACTACTTCATATTCCTCTTAAATATACTACTTCATATTCCTCTTAAACATACTACTTCACCTTCCTTTTAAACATACTGCTTCATATTCCTCTTAAACATACTACTTCATATTCCTCTTAAACATACTACTTCACATTCCTTTCAAAACATACTACTTCATATTCCTCTTAAATATACTACTTCATATTCCTATTAAACATACTACTTCACATTCCTCTTAAACGTTCTACTGCATATTCCTCTTAAATATACTACTTCATATTCCTCTTAAATATACTACTTCATATTCCTCTTAAACATACTACTTCATATTCCTCTTAAACATACTACTTCATATTCCTCTTAAACATACTACTTCACATTCCTCTTAAACATACTACTTCATATTCCTCTTAAACATACAAATTCACATTCCTCTTAAACATACTACTTCATATTCCTCTTAAATATACTACTTCATATTCCACTTAAATATACTACTTCATATTCCTCTTAAACATACTACTTCATATTCCTCTTAAACATACTATTTCATATTCCTCTTAAACATACTACTTCATATTCCTCTTAAACTTACTACTTCATATTCCTCTTAAACATACTGCTTCATATTCCTCTTAAACATACTACTTCATATTCCTCTTAAACATTCTACTTCACATTCCTTTCTAAACATACTACTTCATATTCCTCTTAAATATACTACTTCATATTCCTCTTAAACATACTACTTCACATTCCTCTTAAACATACTACTTCATATTCCTCTTAAATATACTACTTAATATTCCTCTTAAACAAACTACTTCATATTCCTCTTAAACATACTACTTCATATTCCTCTTAAATATACTACTTCATATTCCACTTAAATATACTACTTCATATTCCTCTTAAACATACTACTTCATATTCCTCTTAAACATACTACTTCATATTCCTCTTAAACTTACTACTTCATATTCCTCTTAAACATACTACTTCATATTCCTTTTAAACATACTACTTCACATTCCTCTTAAACATACTGCTTCATATTCCTCTTAAACATACTACTTCATATTCCTCTTAAACATACTACTTCACATTCCTCTTAAACATACTACTTCATATTCCTCTTAAACATACAAATTCACATTCCTCTTAAACATACTACTTCATATTCCTCTTAAATATACTACTTCATATTCCACTTAAATATACTACTTCATATTCCTCTTAAACATACTACTTCATATTCCTCTTAAACATACTACTTCATATTCCTCTTAAACATACTACTTCACATTCCTCTTAATTATACTACTTCATATTCCTCTTAAACATACTACTTCATATTCCTCTTAAACATACAAATTCACATTCCTCTTAAACATACTACTTCATATTCCTCTTAAACATACTACTTCATATTCCTCTTAAATATACTACTTCATATTCCACTTAAATATACTACTTCATATTCCTCTTAAACATACTACTTCATATTCCTCTTAAACATACTACTTCATATTGCTCTTAAACATACTACTTCATATTCCTCTTAAACATACTACTTCATATTCCTCTTAAACATACTACTTCATATTCCTCTTAAATATACTACTTCATATTCCTCTTAAACATACTACTTCACATTCCTCTTAAACATACTGCTTCATATTCCTCTTAAACATACTGCTTCATATTCCTCTTAAACATACTACTTCACATTCCTTTCTAAACATACTACTTCATATTACTCTTAAATATACTACTTCATATTCCTCTTAAACATACTACTTCACATTCCTCTTAAACGTTTTACTTCATATTCCTCTTAAATATACCACTTCATATTCCTCTTAAATATACTACTTCATATTCCTCTTAAACATACTACTTCATATTCCTCTTAAACATACTACTTCATATTCCTCTTAAACATACTACTTCATATTCCTCTTAAACATACTACTTCACATTCCTCTTAAACATACTACTTCATATTCCTCTTAAACATACAAATTCACATTCCTCTTAAACATACTACTTCATATTCCTCTTAAATATACTACTTCATATTCCACTTCAATATACTACTTTATATTCCTCTTAAAGATACTACTTCATATTCTTCTTAAACATACTACTTCATATTCCTCTTAAACATACTACTTCATATTCCTCTTAAACATACTACTTCATATTCCTCTTAAACATACTACTTCATATTCCTCTTAAACATACTACTTCATATTCCTCTTAAACATACTACTTCATATTCCTCTTAAATATACTACTTCATATTCCTCTTAAACATACTACTTCACATTCCTCTTAAACATACTGCTTCATATTCCTCTTAAACATACTACTTCATATTCCTCTTAAACATACTACTTCACATTCCTTTCTAAACGTTCATATTCCTCTTAAATATACTACTTCATATTCCTCTTAAACATACTACTTCACATTCCTCTTAAACATACTACTTCATATTCCTCTTAAACATACTACTTTATATTCCTTTTAAACATACTACTTCATATTCCTCTTAAATATAATACTTCATATTCCTCTTAAACATACTACTTCACATTCCTCTTAAACATACTACTTCATATTCCTCCTAAACATACTACTTCATATTCCTCTTAAACATACTACTTCATATTCCTCTTAAACATACTACTTCATATTCCTCTTAAACATACTACTTCATATTCCTCTTAAACATACTACTTCATATTCCTCTTAAACGTACAATTTCACATTCCTCTTAAACATACTACTTTATATTCCTCATAAACATACTACTTCATATTCCTCTTAAACGTTCTACTTCATATTCCTCTTAAATATACTACTTCATATTCCTCTTAAATATACTACTTCATATTCCTCTTAAACATACTACTTCATATTCCTCTTAAATATACTACTTCATATTCCTCTTAAACATACTGCTTCATATTCCTCTTAAACATATAACTTTATATTCCTCTTAAACATACTACTTCATATTCCTCTTAAACATACTACTTCATATTCCTCTTAAAAATACTACTTCATATTCGTCTTAAACATACTACTTCATATTCCTCTTAAACATACTACTTCATATTCCTCTTAAATATACTACTTCATATATCTCTTAAACATACTGCTTCATATTCCTCTTAAACATACTACTTCATATTCCTCTTAAACATACTACTTCACATTCCTTTCTAAACAAACTACTTCACATTCCTCTTAAATATACTACTTCATATTCCTCTTAAACATACTACTTCACATTCCTCTTAAACATACTACTTCATATTCCTCTTAAATATATTACTTCATATTCCTCTTAAACAAACTACTTCATATTCCTCTTAAACATACTACTTCATATTCCTCTTAAACATACTACTTTATATTCCTCTTAAACATACTACTTCATATTCCTCTTAAACGTTCTACTTCATATTCCTCTTAAACATACTACTTCATATTCCTCTTAAACATACAACTTCATATTCCTCTTAAATATACTACTTCATATTCCTCTTAAATATACTACTTCATATTCCTCTTAAACATCCTACTTCATATTCCTCTTAAACATACTACTTCGCATTCCTCTTAAACATACTACTTCATATTCCTCTTAAACATACAAATTCACATTCCTCTTAAACATACTACTTCATATTCCTCTTAAATATACTACTTCATATTCCACTTAAATATACTACTTCATATTCCTCTTAAACATACTACTTCATATTCCTCTTAAACATACTACTTCATATTCCTCTTAAACATACTACTTCATATTCCTCTTTAACATACTACTTCATATTCCTCTTAAACATACTACTTCATATTCCTCTTAAATATACTACTTCATATTCCTCTTAAACATACTACTTCACATTCCTCTTAAACATACTGCTTCATATTCCTCTTAAACATACTACTTCATATTCCTCTTAAACATACTACTTCACATTCCTTTCAAAACATACTACTTCATATTCCTCTTAAATATACTACTTCATATTCCTATTAAACATACTACTTCACATTCCTCTTAAACGTTCTACTGCATATTCCTCTTAAATATACTACTTCATATTCCTCTTAAATATACTACTTCATATTCCTCTTAAACATACTACTTCATATTCCTCTTAAACATACTACTTCATATTCCTCTTAAACATACTACTTCACATTCCTCTTAAACATACTACTTCATATTCCTCTTAAACATACAAATTCACATTCCTCTTAAACATACTACTTCATATTCCTCTTAAATATACTACTTCATATTCCACTTAAATATACTACTTCATATTCCTCTTAAACATACTACTTCATATTCCTCTTAAACATACTATTTCATATTCCTCTTAAACATACTACTTCATATTCCTCTTAAACTTACTACTTCATATTCCTCTTAAACATACTGCTTCATATTCCTCTTAAACATACTACTTCATATTCCTCTTAAACATTCTACTTCACATTCCTTTCTAAACATACTACTTCATATTCCTCTTAAATATACTACTTCATATTCCTCTTAAACATACTACTTCACATTCCTCTTAAACATACTACTTCATATTCCTCTTAAATATACTACTTAATATTCCTCTTAAACATACTACTTCATATTCCTCTTAAACATACTACTTCATATTCCTCTTAAATATACTACTTCATATTCCACTTAAATATACTACTTCATATTCCTCTTAAACATACTACTTCATATTCCTCTTAAACATACTACTTCATATTACTCTTAAACGTACAATTTCACATTCCTCTTAAACATACTACTTTATATTCCTCATAAACATACTACTTCATATTCCTCTTAAACGTTCTACTTCATATTCCTCTTAAATATACTACTTCATATTCCTCTTAAATATACTACTTCATATTCCTCTTAAACATACTACTTCATATTCCTCTTAAATATACTACTTCATATTCCTCTTAAACATACTGCTTCATATTCCTCTTAAACATATAACTTTATATTCCTCTTAAACATACTACTTCATATTCCTCTTAAATATACTACTTCATATTCCTCTTAAACATACTACTTCACATTCCTCTTAAACATACTCTTAAACATACTACTTCACATTCCTCTTACTGCTTCATATTCCTCTTAAACATACTACTTCATATTCCTCTTAAACATACTACTTCATATTCCTCTTAAACATACTTCTTCACATTCCTCTTAAACATACTGCTTCATATTCCTCTTAAACATACTACTTCATATTCCTCTTAAACATACTACTTCACATTCCTTTTAAACATACTACTTCATATTCCTCTTAAATATACTACTTCATATTCCTCTTAAACATACTACTTCACATTCCTCTTAAACATACTACTTCATATTCCTCTTAACCATACTACTTTATATTCCTTTTAAACATACTACTTCATATTCCTCTTAAATATACTACTTCATATTCCTCTTAAACATACTACTTCACATTCCTCTTAAACATACTACTTCATATTCCTCTTAAACATACTACTTCATATTCCTCTTAAATGTACTACTTCATATTCCTCTTAAACAAATTACTTCATATTCCTCTTAAATATACTACTTCATATTCCTCTTAAATATACTACTTCATATTCCTCTTAAACACACTACTTCATATTCCTCTTAAACATACTACTTCACATTCCTCTTAAACATACTACTTCATATTCCTCTTCAACATACAAATTCACATTCCTCTTAAACATACTACTTCATATTCCTCTTAAATATACTACTTCATATTCCACTTAAATATACTACTTCATATTCCTCTTAAACATACTACTTCATATTCCTCTTAAACATACTACTTCATATTCCTCTTAAACATACTACTTCATATTCCTCTTAAACATACTACTTCATATTCCTCTTAAACATACTACTTCATATTCCTCTTAAATATACTACTTCATATTCCTCTTAAACATACTACTTCACATTCCTCTTAAACATACTGCTTCATTATCCTCTTAAACATACTACTTCATATTCCTCTTAAACATACTACTTCACATTCCTTTCTAAACATACTACTTCATATTCCTCTTAAATATACTACTTCATATTCCTATTAAACATACTACTTCACATTCCTCTTAAACGTTCTACTGCATATTCCTCTTAAATATACTACTTCATATTCCTCTTAAATATACTACTTCATATTCCTCTTAAACATACTACTTTATATTCCTCTTAAACATACTACTTCATATTCCTCTTAAACATACAAATTCACATTCCTCTTAAACATACTACTTCATATTCCTCTTAAATATACTACTTCATATTCCACTTAAATATACTACTTCATATTCCTCTTAAACATACTACTTCATATTCCTCTTAAACATACTATTTCATATTCCTCTTAAACATACTACTTCATATTCCTCTTAAACATACTGCTTCATATTCCTCTTAAACATACTGCTTCATATTCCTCTTAAACATACTACTTCATATTCCTCTTAAACATACTACTTCACATTCCTTTCTAAACATACTACTTCATATTCCTCTAAAATATACTACTTCATATTCCTCTTAAACATACTACTTCACATTCCTCTTAAACATACTACTTCATATTCCTCTTAAATATACTACTTAATATTCCTCTTAAACAAACTACTTCATATTCCTCTTAAACATACTACTTCATATTCTTCTTAAACACACTACTTCATATTCCTCTTAAATATACTACTTCATATTCCACTTAAATATACTACTTCATATTCCTCTTAAACATACTACTTCATATTCCTCTTAAACATACTACTTCATATTCCTCTTAAACTTACTACTTCATATTCCTCTTAAACATACTACTTCATATTCCTCTTAAACATACTACTTCACATTCCTCTTAAACAAACTGCTTCATATTCCTCTTAAACATACAACTTCATATTCCTCTTAAACATACTACTTCACATTCCTCTTAAACATACTACTTCATATTCCTCTTAAACATACTACTTCATATTCCTCTTAAACATACTACTTCATATTCCTCTTAAACATACTACTTCATGTTCCTCTTAAACATACTACTTCATATTCCTCTTAAACATACAACTTCACATTCCTCTTAAACATATGTTACTACTTCATATTCCTCTTAAACATACAAATTCACATTCCTCTTAAACATACTACTTCATATTCCTCTTAAATATACTACTTCATATTCCACTTAAATATACTACTTCATATTCCTCTTAAACATACTACTTCATATTCCTCTTAAACATACTACTTCATATTCCTCTTAAACATACTACTTCATATTCCTCTTAAACATACTACTTCATATTCCTCTTAAACATACTACTTCATATTCCTCTTAAATATACTACTTCATATTCCTCTTAAGCATACTACTTCACATTCCTCTTAAACATACTGCTTCATATTCCTCTTAAACATACTGCTTCATATTCCTCTTAAACATACTACTTCACATTCCTTTCTAAACATACTACTTCATATTCCTCTTAAATATACTACTTCATATTCCTCTTAAACATACTACTTCACATTCCTCTTAAACGTTCTACTTCATATTCCTCTTAAATATACTACTTCATATTCCTCTTAAATATACTACTTCATATTCCTCTTAAACATACTACTTCATATTCCTCTTAAACATACTACTTCATATTCCTCTTAAACATACTACTTCACATTCCTCTTAAACATACTACTTCATATTCCTCTTAAACATACAAATTCACATTCCTCTTAAACATACTACTTCATATTAATCTTAAATATACTACTTCATATTCCACTTAAATATACTACTTTATATTCCTCTTAAACATACTACTTCATATTCTTCTTTAACATACTACTTTATATTCCTCTTAAACATACTACTTCATATTCCTCTTAAACATACTACTTCATATTCCTCTTAAACATACTGCTTCATATTCCTCTTAAACATACTACTTCATATTCCTCTTAAACATACTACTTCACATTCCTTTCTAAACATACTACTTCATATTCCTCTTAAATATACTACTTCATATTCCTCTTAAACATACTACTTCACATTCCTCTTAAACATACTACTTCATATTCCTCTTAAATATACTACTTCATATACCTCTTAAACAAACTACTTCATATTCCTCTTAAACATACTACTTCATATTCCTCTTAAACATACTACTTCATATTCCTCTTAAACATACTACTTCATATTCCTCTTAAATATACTACTTCATATATCTCTTAAACATACTACTTCACATTCCTCTTAAACATACTACTTCATATTCCTCTTAAACATACAAATTCACATTCCTCTTAAACATACTACTTCATATTCCTCTTAAGTATACTACTTCATATTGCACTTAAATATACTACTTCATATTCATCTTAAACATACTACTTCATATTCCTCTTAAACATACTACTTCATATTCCTCTTAAACATACTACTTCATATTCCTCTTAAACATACTACTTCATATTCCTCTTAAACATACTACTTCATATTCCTCTTAAATATACTACTTAATATTCCTCTTAAACATACTACTTCACATTCCTCTTAAACATACTGCTTCATATTCCTCTTAAACATACTACTTCATATTCCTCTTAAACATACTACTTCACATTCCTTTCTAAACATACTACTTCATATTCCTCTTAAATATACTACTTCATATTCCTCTTAAACATACTACTTCACATTCCTCTTAAACATACTCTTAAACATACTACTTCACATTCCTCTTACTGCTTCATATTCCTCTTAAACATACTACTTCATATTCCTCTTAAACATACTACTTCATATTCCTCTTAAACATACTACTTCACATTCCTCTTAAACATACTGCTTCATATTCCTCTTAAACATACTACTTCATATTCCTCTTAAACATACTACTTCACATTCATTTTAAACATACTACTTCATATTCCTCTTAAATATACTACTTCATATTCCTCTTAAACATACTACTTCACATTCCTCTTAAACATACTACTTCATATTCCTCTTAACCATACTACTTTATATTCCTTTTAAACATACTACTTCATATTCCTCTTAAATATACTACTTCATATTCCTCTTAAACATACTACTTCACATTCCTCTTAAACATACTACTTCATATTCCTCTTAAACATACTACTTTATATTCCTTTTAAACATACTACTTCATATTCCTCTTAAATATAATACTTCACATTCCTCTTAAACATACTACTTCACATTCCTCTTAAACATACTACTTCATATTCCTCTTAAACATACTACTTCATATTCCTCTTAAACATACTACTTTATATTCCTCTTAAACATACTACTTCATATTCCTCTTAAACATACTACTTCATATTCCTCTTAAACATACTACTTCATATTCCTCTTAAACGTACAAATTCACATTCCTCTTAAACATACTACTTCATATTCCTCTTAAATATACTACTTCATATTCCACTTAAATATACTACTTCATATTCCTCTTAAACATACTACTTCATATTCCTCTTAAACATACTATTTCATATTCCTCTTAAACATACTACTTCATATTCCTCTTAAACATACTGCTTCATATTCCTCTTAAACATACTGCTTCATATTCCTCTTAAACATACTACTTCATATTCCTCTTAAACATACTACTTCACATTCCTTTCTAAACATACTACTTCATATTCCTCTTAAACATACTACTTCACATTCCTCTTAAACATACTACTTCATATTCCTCTTAAATATACTACTTAATATTCCTCTTAAACAAACTACTTCATATTCCTCTTAAACATACTACTTCATATTCTTCTTAAACATACTACTTCATATTCCTCTTAAATATACTACTTCATATTCCACTTAAATATACTACTTCATATTCCTCTTAAACATACTACTTCATATTCCTCTTAAACATACTACTTCATATTCCTCTTAAACTTACTACTTCATATTCCTCTTAAACATACTACTTCATATTCCTCTTAAACATACTACTTCACATTCCTCTTAAACATACTGCTTCATATTCCTCTTAAGCATACTACTTCATATTCCTCTTAAACATACTACTTCACATTCCTCTTAAACATACTACTTCATATTCCTCTTAAACATACTACTTCATATTCCTCTTAAACATACTACTTCATATTCCTCTTAAACATACTACTTCATGTTCCTCTTAAACATACTACTTCCTATTCCTCTTAAACATACAACTTCACATTCCTCTTAAACATATGTTACTACTTCATATTCCTCTTAAACATACAAATTCACATTCCTCTTAAACATACTACTTCATATTCCTCTTAAATATACTACTTCATATTCCACTTAAATATACTACTTCATATTCCTCTTAAACATACTACTTCATATTCCTCTTAAACATACTACTTCATATTCCTCTTAAACATACTACTTCATATTCCTCTTAAACATACTACTTCATATTCCTCTTAAACATACTACTTTATATTCCTCTTAAATATACTACTTCATATTCCTCTTAAACATACTACTTCACATTCCTCTTAAACATACTGCTTCATATTCCTCTTAAACATACTGCTTCATATTCCTCTTAAACATAATACTTCACATTCCTTTCTAAACATACTACTTCATATTCCTCTTAAATATACTACTTCATATTCCTCTTAAACATACTACTTCACATTCCTCTTAAACGTTCTACTTCATATTCCTCTTAAACATACTACTTCATATTCCTCTTAAACATACTACTTCATATTCCTCTTAAACATACTACTTCACATTCCTCTTAAACATACTACTTCATATTCCTCTTAAACATACTACTTCATGTTCCTCTTAAACATACTACTTCCTATTCCTCTTAAACATACAACTTCACATTCCTCTTAAACATATGTTACTACTTCATATTCCTCTTAAACATACAAATTCACATTCCTCTTAAACATACTACTTCATATTCCTCTTAAATATACTACTTCATATTCCACTTAAATATACTACTTCATATTCCTCTTAAACATACTACTTCATATTCCTCTTAAACATACTACTTCATATTCCTCTTAAACATACTACTTCATATTCCTCTTAAACATACTACTTCATATTCCTCTTAAACATACTACTTCACATTCTCTTAAACATACTGCTTCATATTCCTCTTAAGCATACTACTTCATATTCCTCTTAAACATACTACTTCACATTCCTCTTAAACATACTACTTCATATTCCTCTTAAACATACTACTTCATATTCCTCTTAAACATACTACTTCACATTCCTCTTAAACATACTACTTCATATTCCTCTTAAACATACAAATTCACATTCCTCTTAAACATACTACTTCATATTCCTCTTAAATATACTACTTCATATTCCACTTAAATATACTACTTTATATTCCTCTTAAACATACTACTTCATATTCTTCTTAAACATACTACTTCATATTCCTCTTAAACATACTACTTCATATTCCTCTTAAACATACTACTTCATATTCCTCTTAAACATACTGCTTCATATTCCTCTTAAACATACTACTTCATATTCCTCTTAAACATACTACTTCACATTCCTTTCTAAACATACTACTTCATATTCCTCTTAAATATACTACTTCATATTCCTCTTAAACATACTACTTCACATTCCTCTTAAACATACTACTTCATATTCCTCTTAAATATACTACTTCATATTCCTCTTAAACAAACTACTTCATATTCCTCTTAAACATACTACTTCATATTCCTCTTAAACATACTACTTCATATTCCTCTTAAACATACTACTTCATATTCCTCTTAAATATACTACTTCATATATCTCTTAAACATACTACTTCACATTCCTCTTAAACATACTACTTCATATTCCTCTTAAACATACACATTCACATTCCTCTTAAACATACTACTTCATATTCCTCTTAAATATACTACTTCATATTGCACTTAAATATACTACTTCATATTCCTCTTAAACATACTACTTCATATTCCTCTTAAACATACTACTTCATATTCCTCTTAAACATACTACTTCATATTCCTCTTAAACATACTACTTCATATTCCTCTTAAACATACTACTTCATATTCCTCTTAAACATACTACTTCATATTCCTCTTAAACATACTACTTCATATTCCTCTTAAACATACTACTTCATATTCCTCTTAAACATACTACTTCATATTCCTCTTAAATATACTACTTAATATTCCTCTTAAACATACTACTTCACATTCCTCTTAAACATACTGCTTCATATTCCTCTTAAACATACTACTTCATATTCCTCTTAAACATACTACTTCACATTCCTTTCTAAACATACTACTTCATATTCCTCTTAAATATACTACTTCATATTCCTCTTAAACATACTACTTCACATTCCTCTTAAACATACTCTTAAACATACTACTTCACATTCCTCTTACTGCTTCATATTCCTCTTAAACATACTACTTCATATTCCTCTTAAACATACTACTTCATATTCCTCTTAAACATACTACTTCACATTCCTCTTAAACATACTGCTTCATATTCCTCTTAAACATACTACTTCATATTCCTCTTAAACATACTACTTCACATTCATTTTAAACATACTACTTCATATTCCTCTTAAATATACTACTTCATATTCCTCTTAAACATACTACTTCACATTCCTCTTAAACATACTACTTCATATTCCTCTTAACCATACTACTTTATATTCCTTTTAAACATACTACTTCATATTCCTCTTAAATATACTACTTCATATTCCTCTTAAACATACTACTTCACATTCCTCTTAAACATACTACTTCATATTCCTCTTAAACATACTACTTCATATTCCTCTTAAACATACTACTTCATATTCCTCTTAAACATACTACTTCATATTCCTCTTAAACATACTACTTCACATTCCTCTTAAACAAACTGCTTCATATTCCTCTTAAACATACAACTTCATATTCCTCTTAAACATACTACTTCACATTCCTCTTAAACATACTACTTCATATTCCTCTTAAACATACTACTTCATATTCCTCTTAAACATACTACTTCATATTCCTCTTAAACATACTACTTCATGTTCCTCTTAAACATACTACTTCATATTCCTCTTAAACATACAACTTCACATTCCTCTTAAACATATGTTACTACTTCATATTCCTCTTAAACATACAAATTCACATTCCTCTTAAACATACTACTTCATATTCCTCTTAAATATACTACTTCATATTCCACTTAAATATACTACTTCATATTCCTCTTAAACATACTACTTCATATTCCTCTTAAACATACTACTTCATATTCCTCTTAAACATACTACTTCATATTCCTCTTAAACATACTACTTCATATTCCTCTTAAACATACTACTTCATATTCCTCTTAAATATACTACTTCATATTCCTCTTAAGCATACTACTTCACATTCCTCTTAAACATACTGCTTCATATTCCTCTTAAACATACTGCTTCATATTCCTCTTAAACATACTACTTCACATTCCTTTCTAAACATACTACTTCATATTCCTCTTAAATATACTACTTCATATTCCTCTTAAACATACTACTTCACATTCCTCTTAAACGTTCTACTTCATATTCCTCTTAAATATACTACTTCATATTCCTCTTAAATATACTACTTCATATTCCTCTTAAACATACTACTTCATATTCCTCTTAAACATACTACTTCATATTCCTCTTAAACATACTACTTCACATTCCTCTTAAACATACTACTTCATATTCCTCTTAAACATACAAATTCACATTCCTCTTAAACATACTACTTCATATTAATCTTAAATATACTACTTCATATTCCACTTAAATATACTACTTTATATTCCTCTTAAACATACTACTTCATATTCTTCTTTAACATACTACTTTATATTCCTCTTAAACATACTACTTCATATTCCTCTTAAACATACTACTTCATATTCCTCTTAAACATACTGCTTCATATTCCTCTTAAACATACTACTTCATATTCCTCTTAAACATACTACTTCACATTCCTTTCTAAACATACTACTTCATATTCCTCTTAAATATACTACTTCATATTCCTCTTAAACATACTACTTCACATTCCTCTTAAACATACTACTTCATATTCCTCTTAAATATACTACTTCATATACCTCTTAAACAAACTACTTCATATTCCTCTTAAACATACTACTTCATATTCCTCTTAAACATACTACTTCATATTCCTCTTAAATATACTACTTCATATATCTCTTAAACATACTACTTCACATTCCTCTTAAACATACTACTTCATATTCCTCTTAAACATACAAATTCACATTCCTCTTAAACATACTACTTCATATTCCTCTTAAGTATACTACTTCATATTGCACTTAAATATACTACTTCATATTCATCTTAAACATACTACTTCATATTCCTCTTAAACATACTACTTCATATTCCTCTTAAACATACTACTTCATATTCCTCTTAAACATACTACTTCATATTCCTCTTAAACATACTACTTCATATTCCTCTTAAATATACTACTTAATATTCCTCTTAAACATACTACTTCACATTCCTCTTAAACATACTGCTTCATATTCCTCTTAAACATACTACTTCATATTCCTCTTAAACATACTACTTCACATTCCTTTCTAAACATACTACTTCATATTCCTCTTAAATATACTACTTCATATTCCTCTTAAACATACTACTTCACATTCCTCTTAAACATACTCTTAAACATACTACTTCACATTCCTCTTACTGCTTCATATTCCTCTTAAACATACTACTTCATATTCCTCTTAAACATACTACTTCATATTCCTCTTAAACATACTACTTCACATTCCTCTTAAACATACTGCTTCATATTCCTCTTAAACATACTACTTCATATTCCTCTTAAACATACTACTTCACATTCATTTTAAACATACTACTTCATATTCCTCTTAAATATACTACTTCATATTCCTCTTAAACATACTACTTCACATTCCTCTTAAACATACTACTTCATATTCCTCTTAACCATACTACTTTATATTCCTTTTAAACATACTACTTCATATTCCTCTTAAATATACTACTTCATATTCCTCTTAAACATACTACTTCACATTCCTCTTAAACATACTACTTCATATTCCTCTTAAACATACTACTTTATATTCCTTTTAAACATACTACTTCATATTCCTCTTAAATATAATACTTCACATTCCTCTTAAACATACTACTTCACATTCCTCTTAAACATACTACTTCATATTCCTCTTAAACATACTACTTCATATTCCTCTTAAACATACTACTTTATATTCCTCTTAAACATACTACTTCATATTCCTCTTAAACATACTACTTCATATTCCTCTTAAACATACTACTTCATATTCCTCTTAAACGTACAAATTCACATTCCTCTTAAACATACTACTTCATATTCCTCTTAAATATACTACTTCATATTCCACTTAAATATACTACTTCATATTCCTCTTAAACATACTACTTCATATTCCTCTTAAACATACTATTTCATATTCCTCTTAAACATACTACTTCATATTCCTCTTAAACATACTGCTTCATATTCCTCTTAAACATACTGCTTCATATTCCTCTTAAACATACTACTTCATATTCCTCTTAAACATACTACTTCACATTCCTTTCTAAACATACTACTTCATATTCCTCTTAAACATACTACTTCACATTCCTCTTAAACATACTACTTCATATTCCTCTTAAATATACTACTTAATATTCCTCTTAAACAAACTACTTCATATTCCTCTTAAACATACTACTTCATATTCTTCTTAAACATACTACTTCATATTCCTCTTAAATATACTACTTCATATTCCACTTAAATATACTACTTCATATTCCTCTTAAACATACTACTTCATATTCCTCTTAAACATACTACTTCATATTCCTCTTAAACTTACTACTTCATATTCCTCTTAAACATACTACTTCATATTCCTCTTAAACATACTACTTCACATTCCTCTTAAACATACTGCTTCATATTCCTCTTAAGCATACTACTTCATATTCCTCTTAAACATACTACTTCACATTCCTCTTAAACATACTACTTCATATTCCTCTTAAACATACTACTTCATATTCCTCTTAAACATACTACTTCATATTCCTCTTAAACATACTACTTCATGTTCCTCTTAAACATACTACTTCCTATTCCTCTTAAACATACAACTTCACATTCCTCTTAAACATATGTTACTACTTCATATTCCTCTTAAACATACAAATTCACATTCCTCTTAAACACACTACTTCATATTCCTCTTAAATATACTACTTCATATTCCACTTAAATATACTACTTCATATTCCTCTTAAACATACTACTTCATATTCCTCTTAAACATACTACTTCATATTCCTCTTAAACATACTACTTCATATTCCTCTTAAACATACTACTTCATATTCCTCTTAAACATACTACTTTATATTCCTCTTAAATATACTACTTCATATTCCTCTTAAACATACTACTTCACATTCCTCTTAAACATACTGCTTCATATTCCTCTTAAACATACTGCTTCATATTCCTCTTAAACATAATACTTCACATTCCTTTCTAAACATACTACTTCATATTCCTCTTAAATATACTACTTCATATTCCTCTTAAACATACTACTTCACATTCCTCTTAAACGTTCTACTTCATATTCCTCTTAAACATACTACTTCATATTCCTCTTAAACATACTACTTCATATTCCTCTTAAACATACTACTTCACATTCCTCTTAAACATACTACTTCATATTCCTCTTAAACATACTACTTCATGTTCCTCTTAAACATACTACTTCCTATTCCTCTTAAACATACAACTTCACATTCCTCTTAAACATATGTTACTACTTCATATTCCTCTTAAACATACAAATTCACATTCCTCTTAAACATACTACTTCATATTCCTCTTAAATATACTACTTCATATTCCACTTAAATATACTACTTCATATTCCTCTTAAACATACTACTTCATATTCCTCTTAAACATACTACTTCATATTCCTCTTAAACATACTACTTCATATTCCTCTTAAACATACTACTTCATATTCCTCTTAAACATACTACTTCACATTCTCTTAAACATACTGCTTCATATTCCTCTTAAGCATACTACTTCATATTCCTCTTAAACATACTACTTCACATTCCTCTTAAACATACTACTTCATATTCCTCTTAAACATACTACTTCATATTCCTCTTAAACATACTACTTCACATTCCTCTTAAACATACTACTTCATATTCCTCTTAAACATACAAATTCACATTCCTCTTAAACATACTACTTCATATTCCTCTTAAATATACTACTTCATATTCCACTTAAATATACTACTTTATATTCCTCTTAAACATACTACTTCATATTCTTCTTAAACATACTACTTCATATTCCTCTTAAACATACTACTTCATATTCCTCTTAAACATACTACTTCATATTCCTCTTAAACATACTGCTTCATATTCCTCTTAAACATACTACTTCATATTCCTCTTAAACATACTACTTCACATTCCTTTCTAAACATACTACTTCATATTCCTCTTAAATATACTACTTCATATTCCTCTTAAACATACTACTTCACATTCCTCTTAAACATACTACTTCATATTCCTCTTAAATATACTACTTCATATTCCTCTTAAACAAACTACTTCATATTCCTCTTAAACATACTACTTCATATTCCTCTTAAACATACTACTTCATATTCCTCTTAAACATACTACTTCATATTCCTCTTAAATATACTACTTCATATATCTCTTAAACATACTACTTCACATTCCTCTTAAACATACTACTTCATATTCCTCTTAAACATACACATTCACATTCCTCTTAAACATACTACTTCATATTCCTCTTAAATATACTACTTCATATTGCACTTAAATATACTACTTCATATTCCTCTTAAACATACTACTTCATATTCCTCTTAAACATACTACTTCATATTCCTCTTAAACATACTACTTCATATTCCTCTTAAACATACTACTTCATATTCCTCTTAAACATACTACTTCATATTCCTCTTAAACATACTACTTCATATTCCTCTTAAACATACTACTTCATATTCCTCTTAAACATACTACTTCATATTCCTCTTAAATATACTACTTAATATTCCTCTTAAACATACTACTTCACATTCCTCTTAAACATACTGCTTCATATTCCTCTTAAACATACTACTTCATATTCCTCTTAAACATACTACTTCACATTCCTTTCTAAACATACTACTTCATATTCCTCTTAAATATACTACTTCATATTCCTCTTAAACATACTACTTCACATTCCTCTTAAACATACTCTTAAACATACTACTTCACATTCCTCTTACTGCTTCATATTCCTCTTAAACATACTACTTCATATTCCTCTTAAACATACTACTTCATATTCCTCTTAAACATACTACTTCACATTCCTCTTAAACATACTGCTTCATATTCCTCTTAAACATACTACTTCATATTCCTCTTAAACATACTACTTCACATTCATTTTAAACATACTACTTCATATTCCTCTTAAATATACTACTTCATATTCCTCTTAAACATACTACTTCACATTCCTCTTAAACATACTACTTCATATTCCTCTTAACCATACTACTTTATATTCCTTTTAAACATACTACTTCATATTCCTCTTAAATATACTACTTCATATTCCTCTTAAACATACTACTTCACATTCCTCTTAAACATACTACTTCATATTCCTCTTAAACATACTACTTTATATTCCTTTTAAACATACTACTTCATATTCCTCTTAAATATAATACTTCACATTCCTCTTAAACATACTACTTCACATTCCTCTTAAACATACTACTTCATATTCCTCTTAAACATACTACTTCATATTCCTCTTAAACATACTACTTTATATTCCTCTTAAACATACTACTTCATATTCCTCTTAAACATACTACTTCATATTCCTCTTAAACATACTACTTCATATTCCTCTTAAACGTACAAATTCACATTCCTCTTAAACATACTACTTCATATTCCTCTTAAATATACTACTTCATATTCCACTTAAATATACTACTTCATATTCCTCTTAAACATACTACTTCATATTCCTCTTAAACATACTATTTCATATTCCTCTTAAACATACTACTTCATATTCCTCTTAAACATACTGCTTCATATTCCTCTTAAACATACTGCTTCATATTCCTCTTAAACATACTACTTCATATTCCTCTTAAACATACTACTTCACATTCCTTTCTAAACATACTACTTCATATTCCTCTTAAACATACTACTTCACATTCCTCTTAAACATACTACTTCATATTCCTCTTAAATATACTACTTAATATTCCTCTTAAACAAACTACTTCATATTCCTCTTAAACATACTACTTCATATTCTTCTTAAACATACTACTTCATATTCCTCTTAAATATACTACTTCATATTCCACTTAAATATACTACTTCATATTCCTCTTAAACATACTACTTCATATTCCTCTTAAACATACTACTTCATATTCCTCTTAAACTTACTACTTCATATTCCTCTTAAACATACTACTTCATATTCCTCTTAAACATACTACTTCACATTCCTCTTAAACATACTGCTTCATATTCCTCTTAAGCATACTACTTCATATTCCTCTTAAACATACTACTTCACATTCCTCTTAAACATACTACTTCATATTCCTCTTAAACATACTACTTCATATTCCTCTTAAACATACTACTTCATATTCCTCTTAAACATACTACTTCATGTTCCTCTTAAACATACTACTTCCTATTCCTCTTAAACATACAACTTCACATTCCTCTTAAACATATGTTACTACTTCATATTCCTCTTAAACATACAAATTCACATTCCTCTTAAACATACTACTTCATATTCCTCTTAAATATACTACTTCATATTCCACTTAAATATACTACTTCATATTCCTCTTAAACATACTACTTCATATTCCTCTTAAACATACTACTTCATATTCCTCTTAAACATACTACTTCATATTCCTCTTAAACATACTACTTCATATTCCTCTTAAACATACTACTTCATATTCCTCTTAAATATACTACTTCATATTCCTCTTAAACATACTACTTCACATTCCTCTTAAACATACTGCTTCATATTCCTCTTAAACATACTGCTTCATATTCCTCTTAAACATAATACTTCACATTCCTTTCTAAACATACTACTTCATATTCCTCTTAAATATACTACTTCATATTCCTCTTAAACATACTACTTCACATTCCTCTTAAACGTTCTACTTCATATTCCTCTTAAATATACTACTTCATATTCCTCTTAAATATACTACTTCATATTCCTCTTAAACATACTACTTCATATTCCTCTTAAACATACTACTTCATATTCCTCTTAAACATACTACTTCACATTCCTCTTAAACATACTACTTCATATTCCTCTTAAACATACAAATTCACATTCCTCTTAAACATACTACTTCATATTCCTCTTAAATATACTACTTCATATTCCACTTAAATATACTACTTTATATTCCTCTTAAACATACTACTTCATATTCTTCTTAAACATACTACTTCATATTCCTCTTAAACATACTACTTCATATTCCTCTTAAACATACTACTTCATATTCCTCTTAAACATACTGCTTCATATTCCTCTTAAACATACTACTTCATATTCCTCTTAAACATACTACTTCACATTCCTTTCTAAACATACTACTTCATATTCCTCTTAAATATACTACTTCATATTCCTCTTAAACATACTACTTCACATTCCTCTTAAACATACTACTTCATATTCCTCTTAAATATACTACTTCATATTCCTCTTAAACAAACTACTTCATATTCCTCTTAAACATACTACTTCATATTCCTCTTAAACATACTACTTCATATTCCTCTTAAACATACTACTTCATATTCCTCTTAAATATACTACTTCATATATCTCTTAAACATACTACTTCACATTCCTCTTAAACATACTACTTCATATTCCTCTTAAACATACACATTCACATTCCTCTTAAACATACTACTTCATATTCCTCTTAAATATACTACTTCATATTGCACTTAAATATACTACTTCATATTCCTCTTAAACATACTACTTCATATTCCTCTTAAACATACTACTTCATATTCCTCTTAAACATACTACTTCATATTCCTCTTAAACATACTACTTCATATTCCTCTTAAACATACTACTTCATATTCCTCTTAAATATACTACTTAATATTCCTCTTAAACATACTACTTCACTTTCCTCTTAAACATACTACTTCATATTCCTCTTAAACATACTACTTCACATTCCTTTCTAAACATACTACTTCATATTCCTCTTAAATATACTACTTCACATTCCTTTTAAACATACTACTTCATATTCCTCTTAAATATACTACTTCATATTCCTCTTAAACATACTACTTCACATTCCTCTTAAACATACTACTTCATATTCCTCTTAACCATACTACTTTATATTCCTTTTAAACATACTACTTCACATTCCTCTTAAACATACTACTTCATATTCCTCTTAACCATACTACTTTATATTCCTTTTAAACATACTACTTCATATTCCTCTTAAATATACTACTTCATATTCCTCTTAAACATACTACTTCACATTGCTCTTAAACATACTACTTCATATTCCTCTTAAACATACTACTTTATATTCCTTTTAAACATACTACTTCATATTCCTCTTAAATATAATACTTCATATTCCTCTTAAACATACTACTTCACATTCCTCTTAAACATACTACTTCATATTCCTCTTAAACATACTACTTCATATTCCTCTTAAACATACTACTTCATATTCCTCTTAAACATACTACTTCATATTCCTCTTAAACATACTGCTTTATATTCCTCTTAAACATACTACTTCATATTCCTCTTAAACGTTCTACTTCATATTCCTCTTAAATATACTACTTCATATTCCTCTTAAATATACTACTTCATATTCCTCTTAAACATACTACTTCATATTCCTCTTAAATATACTACTTCATATTCCTCTCAAACATACTTCTTCATATTCCTCTTAAACATACTACTTCATATTCCTCTTAAACATACTACTTCATATTCCTCTTAAACATACTACTTCATATTCCTCTTAAATATACTACTTCATATATCTCTTAAACATACTACTTCATATTCCTCTTAAACATACAACTTCATATTCCCCTAAAATAAACTACTTCATATTCCTTCTAAACATACTACTTCATATTCCTCTTAAATGTACTACTTCATATTTCTCTTAAACAAACTACTTCATATTCCTCTTAAATATACTACTTCATATTCCTCTTATATATACTACTTCATATTCCTCTTAAACATACTACTTCATATTCCTCTTAAACATACTACTTCACATTCCTCTTAAACATACTACTTCATATTCCTGTTAAACATACAAATTCACATTCCTCTTAAACATACTACTTCATATTCCTCTTAAATATACTACTTCATATTCCACTTAAGTATACTACTTCATATTCCTCTTAAACATACTACTTCATATTCCTCTTAAACATACTACTTCATATTCCTCTTAAACATACTACTTCATATTCCTCTTAAACATACTACTTCATATTCCTCTTAAACATACTACTTCATATTCCTCTTAAATATACTACTTCATATTCCTCTTAAACATACTACTTCACATTCCTCTTAAACATACTGCTTCATATTCCTCTTAAACATACTACTTCATATTCCTCTTAAACATACTACTTCACATTCCTTTCTAAACATACTACTTCATATTCCTCTTAAATATACTACTTCATATTCCTATTAAACATACTACTTCACATTCCTCTTAAACGTTCTACTGCATATTCCTCTTAAATATACTACTTCATATTCCTCTTAAATATACTACTTCATATTCCTTTTAAACATACTACTTCATATTCCTCTTAAACATACTACTTCATATTCCTCTTAAACATACTACTTCACATTCCTCTGAAACATACTACTTCATATTCCTCTTAAACATACAAACTCACATTCCTCTTAAACATACTACTTCATATTCCTCTTAAATATACTACTTCATATTCCACTTAAATATACTACTTCATATTCCTCTTAAACATACTACCTCATATTCCTCTTAAACATACTACTTCATATTCCTCTTAAACATACTACTTCATATTCCTCTTAAACATACTACTTCATATTCCTCTTAAACATACTGCTTCATATTCCTCTTAAACATACTACTTCATATTCCTCTTAAACATACTACTTCACATTCCTCTTACTGCTTCATATTCCTCTTAAACATACTATTTCATATTCCTCTTAAACATACTACTTCATATTCCTCTTAAACATACTACTTCACATTCCTCTTAAACATACTGCTTCATATTCCTCTTAAACATACTACTTCATATTCCTCTTAAACATACTACTTCACATTCCTTTTAAACATACTACTTCATATTCCTCTTAAATATACTACTTCATATTCCTCTTAAACATACTACTTCCCATTCCTCTTAAACATACTACTTCATATTCCTCTTAACCATACTACTTTATATTCCTTTTAAACATACTACTTCATATTCCTCTTAAATATACTACTTCATATTCCTCTTAAACATACTACTTCACATTCCTCTTAAACATACTACTTCATATTCCTCTTAAACATACTACTTTATATTCCTTTTAAACATACTACTTCATATTCCTCTTAAATATAATACTTCATATTCCTCTTAAACATACTACTTCACATTCCTCTTAAACATACTACTTCATATTCCTCTTAAACATACTACTTCATATTCCTCTTAAACATACTACTTCATATTCCTCTTAAACATACTACTTCATATTCCTCTTAAACATACTACTTCATATTCCTCTTAAACATACTACTTCATATTCCTCTTAAATATACTACTTCATATTCCTCTTAAATATACTACTTCATATTTCTCTTAAACATACTGCTTCATATTCCTCTTAAACATATAACTTCATATTCCTCTTAAACATACTACTTCATATTCCTCTTAAACATACTACTTCATTTTCCTCTTAAAAATACTACTTCATATTCCTCTTAAACATACGACTTCATATTCCTCTTAAACATACTACTTCATATTCCTCTTAAATATACTACTTCATATATCTCTTAAACATACTGCTTCATATTCCTCTTAAACATACTACCTCATATTCCTCTTAAACATACTACTTCACATTCCTTTCTAAACATACTACTTCACATTCCTCTTAAATATACTACTTCATATTCCTCTTAAACATACTACTTCACATTCCTCTTAAACATACTACTTCATATTCCTCTTAAATATATTACTTCATATTCCTCTTAAACAAACTACTTCATATTCCTCTTAAATATACTACTTCATATTCCTCTTAAACATACTACTTTATATTCCTCTTAAACATACTACTTCATATTCCTCTTAAACGTTCTACTTCATATTCCTCTTAAATATACTATTTCATATTCCTCTTAAATATACTACTTCATATTCCTCTTAAACATACTACTTCATATTCCTCTTAAATATACTACTTCATATTCCTCTCAAACATACTGCTTCATATTCCTCTTAAACATACTACTTCATATTCCTCTTAAACATACTACTTCATATTCCTCTTAAACATACTACTTCATATTCCTCTTAAATATACTACTTCATATATCTCTTAAACATACTACTTCATATTCCTCTTAAACATACAACTTCATATTCCCCTAAAATAAACTACTTCATATTCCTCTTAAACATACTACTTCATATTCCTCTTAAATGTACTACTTCATATTCCTCTTAAACAAACTACTTCATATTCCTCTTAAATATACTACTTCATATTCCTCTTAAATATACTACTTCATATTCCTCTTAAACATACTACTTCATATTCCTCTTAAACATACTACTTCACATTCCTCTTAAACATACTACTTCATATTCCTCTTAAACATACAAATTCACATTCCTCTTAAACATACTACTTCATATTCCTCTTAAACATACTAATTCATATTCCTCTTAAACATACTACTTCATATTCCTCTTAAACATACTACTTCATATTCCTCTTTAACATACTACTTCATATTCCTCTTAAATATACTACTTCATATTCCTCTTAAACATACTACTTCACATTCCTCTTAAACATACTGCTTCATATTCCTCTTAAACATACTACTTCATATTCCTCTTAAACATACTACTTCACATTCCTTTCTAAACATACTACTTCATATTCCTCTTAAATATACTACTTCATATTCCTATTAAACATACTACTTCACATTCCTCTTAAACGTTCTACTGCATATTCCTCTTAAATATACTACTTCATATTCCTCTTAAATATACTACTTCATATTCCTTTTAAACATACTACTTCATATTCCTCTTAAACATACTACTTCATATTCCTCTTAAACATACTACTTCACATTCATCTGAAACATACTACTTCATATTCCTCTTAAACATACAAATTCACATTCCTCTTAAACATACTACTTCATATTCCTCTTAAATATACTACTTCATATTCCACTTAAATATACTACTTCATATTCCTCTTAAACTTACTACCTCATATTCCTCTTAAACATACTACTTCATATTCCTCTTAAACATACTACTTCATATTCCTCTTAAACATACTACTTCATATCCCTCTTAAACATACTGCTTCATATTCCTCTTAAACATACTACTTCATATTCCTCTTAAACATACTACTTCACATTCCTTTCTAAACATACTACTTCATATTCCTCTTAAATATACTACTTCATATTCCTCTTAAACATACTACTTCACATTCCTCTTAAACATACTACTTCATATTCCTCTTAAATATACTACTTAATATTCCTCTTAAACAAACTACTTCATATTCCTCTTAAACATACTACTTCATATTCCTCTTAAACATACTACTTCATATTCCTCTTAAATATACTACTTCATATTCCACTTGAATATACTACTTCATATTCCTCTTAAACATACTACTTCATATTCCTCTTAAACATACTACTTCATATTCCTCTTAAACTTACTACTTCATATTCCTCTTAAACATACTACTTCATATTCCTCTTAAACATACTACTTCATATTCCTCTTAAACATACTACTTCACATTCCTCTTAAACATACTACTTCATATTCCTCTTAAACATACAAATTCACATTCCTCTTAAACATACTACTTCATATTCCTCTTAAATATACTACTTCATATTCCACTTAAATATACTACTTCATATTCCTCTTAAACATACTACTTCATATTCCTCTTAAACATACTACTTCATATTCCTCTTAAACATACTACTTCATATTCCTCTTAAACATACTACTTCATATTCCTCTTAAACATACTACTTCACATTCCTCTTAAACATACTACTTCATATTCCTCTTAAACATACAAATTCACATTCCTCTTAACCATACTACTTCATATTCCTCTTAAATATACTACTTCATTATCCACTTAAATATACTACTTCATATTCCTCTTAAACATACTATTTCATATTCCTCTTAAACATACTACTTCATATTCCTCTTAAACATACTACTTTATATTCCTCTTAAACATACTACTTCATATTCCTCTTAAACATACTACTTCATATTCCTCTTAAATATACTACTTCATATTCCTCCTAAACATACTACTTCACATTCCTCTTAAACATACTGCTTCATATTCCTCTTAAACATACTGCTTCATATTCCTCTTAAACATACTACTTCACATTCCTTTCTAAACATACTACTTCATATTCCTCTTAAATATACTACTTCATATTCCTCTTAAACATATTACTTCACATTCCTCTTAAACGTTCTACTTCATATTCCTCTTAAATATACTACTTCATATTCCTCTTAAATATACTACTTCATATTCCTCTTAAACATACTACTTCATATTCCTCTTAAACATACTACTTCATATTCCTCTTAAACATACTACTTCAAATTCCTCTTAAACATACTACTTCATATTCCTCTTAAACATACAAATTCACATTCCTCTTAAACATACTACTTCATATTCCTCTTAAATATACTACTTCATATTCCACTTAAATATACTACTTTATATTCCTCTTAAACATACTACTTCATAATCTTCTTAAACATACTACTTCATATTCCTCTTAAACATACTACTTCATATTCCTCTTAAACATACTACTTCATATTCCTCTTAAACATACTGCTTCATATTCCTCTTAAACATACTACTTCATATTCCTCTTAAACATACTACTTCACATTCCTTTCTAAAAATACTACTTCATATTCCTCTTAAATATACTACTTCATATTCCTCTTAAACATACTACTTCACATTCCTCTTAAACATACTACTTCATATTCCTCTTAAATATACTACTTCATATTCCTCTTAAACAAACTACTTCATATTCCTCTTAAACATACTACTTCATATTCCTCTTAAACATACTACTTCATATTCCTCTTAAATATACTACTTCATATTCCACTTAAATATACTACTTCATATTCCTCTTAAACATACTACTTCATATTCCTCTTAAACATACTACTTCATATTCCTCTTAAACATACTTCTTCATATTCCTCTTAAACATACTACTTCATATTCCTCTTAAACATACTACTTCACATTCCTCTTAAACATACTACTTCATATTCCTCTTAAACATACAAATTCACATTCCTCTTAAACATACTACTTCATATTCCTCTTAAATATACTACTTCATTATCCACTTAAATATACTACTTCATATTCCTCTTAAACATACTATTTCATATTCCTCTTAAACATACTACTTCATATTCCTCTTAAACATACTACTTCATATTCCTCTTAAACATACTACTTCATATTCCTCTTAAACATACTACTTCATATTCCTCTTAAATATACTACTTCATATTCCTCCTAAACATACTACTTCACATTCCTCTTAAACATACTGCTTCATATTCATCTTAAACATACTGCTTCATATTCCTCTTAAACATACTACTTCACATTCCTTTCTAAACATACTACTTCATATTCCTCTTAAATATACTACTTCATATTCCTCTTAAACATATTACTTCACATTCCTCTTAAACGTTCTACTTCATATTCCTCTTAAATATACTACTTCATATTCCTCTTAAATATACTACTTCATATTCCTCTTAAACATACTACTTCATATTCCTCTTAAACATACTACTTCATATTCCTCTTAAACATACTACTTCAAATTCCTCTTAAACATACTACTTCATATTCCTCTTAAACATACAAATTCACATTCCTCTTAAACATACTACTTCATATTCCTCTTAAATATACTACTTCATATTCCACTTAAATATACTACTTTATATTCCTCTTAAACATACTACTTCATATTCTTCTTAAACATACTACTTCATATTCCTCTTAAACATACTACTTCATATTCCTCTTAAACATACTACTTCATATTCCTCTTAAACATACTGCTTCATATTCCTCTTAAACATACTACTTCATATTCCTCTTAAACATACTACTTCACATTCCTTTCTAAAAATACTACTTCATATTCCTCTTAAATATACTACTTCATATTCCTCTTAAACATACTACTTCACATTCCTCTTAAACATACTACTTCATATTCCTCTTAAATATACTACTTCATATTCCTCTTAAACAAACTACTTCATATTCCTCTTAAACATACTACTTCATATTGCTCTTAAACATACTACTTCATATTCCTCTTAAATATACTACTTCATATTCCACTTAAATATACTACTTCATATTCCTCTTAAACATACTACTTCATATTCCTCTTAAACATACTACTTCATATTCCTCCTAAACATACTACTTCATATTCCTCTTAAACATACTACTTCATATTCCTCTTAAACATACTACTTCACATTCCTCTTAAACATACTGCTTCATATTCCTCTTAAACATACTACTTCATATTCCTCTTAAACATACTACTTCACATTCCTTTTAAACATACTACTTCATATTCCTCTTAAATATACTACTTCATATTCCTCTTAAACATACTACTTCACATTCCTCTTAAACATACTACTTCATATTCCTCTTAAACATACTACTTTATATTCCTTTTAAACATACTACTTCATATTCCTCTTAAATATACTACTTCATATTCATCTTAAACATACTACTTCACATTCCTTTTAAACATACTACTTCATATTCCTCTTAAACATACTACTTTTTATTCCTTTTAAACATACTACTTCATATTCCTCTTAAATATAATACTTCATATTCCTCTTAAACATACTACTTCACATTCCTCTTAAACATACTACTTCATATTCCTCTTAAACATACTACTCCATATTCCTCTTAAACATACTACTTCATATTCCTCTTAAACATACTACTTCATATTCCTCTTAAACATACTACTTCATATTCCTCTTAAACATACTACTTCATATTCCTGTTAAACATACAAATTCACATTCCTCTTAAACATACTACTTTATATTCCTCTTAAACATACTACTTCATATTCCTCTTAAACGTTCTACTTCATATTCCTCTTAAATATACTACTTCATATTCCTCTCAAATATACTGCTTCATATTACTCGTAGACATACTACTTCATATTCCTCTTAAATATACTACTTCATATTCCTCTTAAACATACTGCTTCATATTCCTCTTAAACATACTACTTCATATTCCTCTTAAACATACTACTTCATATTCCTCTTAAACATACTACTTCATATTCCTCTTAAACATACTACTTCATATTCCTCTTAAACATACTACTTCATATTCCTCGCAAACATACTACTTCATATTCCTCTTAAATATACAACTTCATATATCTCTTAAACATACTACTTCATATTCCTCTTAAACATACTACTTCATATTCCTCTAAAATATACTACTTCATATTCCTCTTAAACATACTACTTCATATTCCTCTTAAATGTACTACTTCATATTCCTCTTAAATATACTACTTCATATTCCTCTTAAACATACTACTTCACATTCCTCTTAAACATACTGCTTCATATTCCTCTTAAACATACTACTTCATATTCCTCTTAAACATACTACTTCACATTCCTTTCTAAACATACTACTTCACATTCCTCTTAAATATATTACTTCATATTCCTCTTAAACAAACTACTTCATATTCCTCTTAAACATACTACTTCATATTCCTCTTAACATACTACTTTATATTCCTCTTAAACATACTACTTCATATTCCTCTTTAACGTTCTACTTCATATTCCTCTTAAATATACTACTTCATATTCCTCTTAAATATACTACTTCATATTCCTCTTAAACATACTACTTCATATTCCTCTTAAATATACTAATTCATATTCCTCTTAAACATACTACTTCATATTCCTCTTAAACATACTACTTCATATTCCTCTTAAATATACTACTTCATATGTCTCCTAAACATACTACTTCATATTCCTCTTAAACATACTACTTCATATTCCTCTTAAATATACTACTTCATATTCCTCTTAAACATACTACTTCATATTCCTCTTAAACATACTACTTCATATTCCTCTTAAACATACTGCTTCATATTCCTCTTAAACATACTACTTCATATTCCTCTTAAACATACTACTTCACATTCCTTTCTAAACATACTACTTCATATTCCTCTTAAACATACTACTTCATATTCCTCTTAAACATACTACTTCATATTCCTCTTAAACATACTACTTCATATTCCTCTTAAACATACTACTTCATACTGCTTCATATTGCTCTTAAACAAACTACTTCATATTCCTCTTAAACATACTACTTCACATTCCTCTTAAACATACTACTTCATATTCCTCTTAAACATACAAATTCACATTCCTCTTAAACATACTACTTCATATTCCTCTTAAATATACTACTTCATATTCCACTTAAATATACTACTTTATATTCCTCTTAAACATACTACTTCATATTCTTCTTAAACATACTACTTCATATTTCTCTTAAACATACTACTTCATATTCCTCTTAAACATACTACTTCATATTCCTCTTAAACATACTGCATCATATTCCTCTTAAACATACTACTTCATATTCCTCTTAAACATACTACTTTACATTCCTTTCTAAACATACTACTTCATATTCCTCTTAAATATACTTCTTCATATTCCTCTTAAACATACTACTTCACATTCCTCTTAAACATACTACT
The DNA here is from genome assembly GCA_958298945.1 of Atherix ibis. Lineage (NCBI taxonomy): Eukaryota > Metazoa > Arthropoda > Insecta > Diptera > Athericidae > Atherix > Atherix ibis. The sequence goes on from CATQJD010000111.1 coordinate 1,739,615, forward strand.
TCATATTCCTCTTAAACATACTACTTTATATTCCTTTTAAACATACTACTTCATATTCCTCTTAAATATACTACTTCATATTCATCTTAAACATACTACTTCACATTCCTCTTAAACATACTACTTCATATTCCTCTTAAACATACTACTTTATATTCCTTTTAAACATACTACTCCATATTCCTCTTAAATATAATACTTCATATTCCTCTTAAACATACTACTTCACATTCCTCTTAAACATACTACTTCATATTCCTCTTAAACATACTACTTCATATTCCTCTTAAACATACTACTTCATATTCCTCTTAAACATACTACTTCATATTCCTCTTAAACATACTACTTCATATTCCTCTTAAACATACTACTTCATATTCCTGTTAAACATACAAATTCACATTCCTCTTAAACATACTACTTTATATTCCTCTTAAACATACTACTTCATATTCCTCTTAAACGTTCTACTTCATATTCCTCTTAAATATACTACTTCATATTCCTCTTAAATATACTGCTTCATATTACTCTTAGACATACTACTTCATATTCCTCTTAAATATACTACTTCATATTCCTCTTAAACATACTGCTTCATATTCCTCTTAAACATACTACTTCATATTCCTCTTAAACATACTACTTCATATTCCTCTTAAACATACTACTTCATATTCCTCTTAAACATACTACTTCATATTCCTCTTAAACATACTACTTCATATTCCTCTTAAACATACTACTTCACATTCCTCTTAAACATACTACTTCATATTCCTCTTAAACATACTATTTCACATTCCTCTTAAACATACTACTTCATATTCCTCTTAAATATACTACTTCATATTCCTCTTAAACAAACTACTTCATATTCCTCTTAAACATAATACTTCATATTCCTCTTAAACATACTACTTCATATTCCTCTTAAATATACTACTTCATATTCCACTTAAATATACTACTTCATATTCCTCTTAAACATACTACTTCATATTCCTCTTAAACATACTACTTCATATTCCTCTTAAACATACTACTTCACATTCCTCTTAAACATACTACTTCATATTCCTCTTAAATATACTACTTCATATTCCTCTTAAACATACTACTTAATATTCCTCTTAAACATACTACTTCATATTCCTCTTAAATATACTACTTTATATATCTCTTAAACATACTACTTCATATTCCTCTTAAACATACTACTTCATATTCCTCTTAAATATACTACTTCATATTCCTCTTAAACATACTACTTCATATTCCTCTTAAACGTTCTACTTCATGTTCCTCTTAAATATACTACTTCATATTCCTCTTAAATATACTACTTCATATTCCTCTTAAACATACTACTTCATATTCCTCTTAAATATACTACTTCATATTCCTCTTAAACATACTGCTTCATATTCCTCTTAAACATACTAATTCATATTCCTCTTAAACATACTACCTCATATTCCTCTTAAACATACTACTTCATATTCCTCTTAAATATACTGCTTCATATATCTCTTAAACATACTACTTCATATTCCTCTTAAACAGACTACTTCATATTCCTCTTAAATATACTACTTCATATTCCTCTTAAACATACTACTTCATATTCCTCTTAAATGTACTACTTCATATTCCTCTTAAACAAACTACTTCATATTCCTCTTAAATATACTACTTCATATTCCTCTTAAATATACTACTTCATATTCCTCTTAAACATACTACTTCATATTCCCCTTAAACATACTACTTCACATTCCTCTTAAACATACTACTTCATATTCCTCTTAAACATACTATTTCACATTCCTCTTAAACATACTACTTCATATTCCTCTTAAATATACTACTTCATATTCCTCTTAAACAAACTACTTCATATTCCTCTTAAACATAATACTTCATATTCCTCTTAAACATACTACTTAATATTCCTCTTAAATATACTTCTTCATATTCCACTTAAATATACTACTTCATATTCCTCTTAAACATACTGCTTCATATTCCTCTTAAACATACTACTTCATATTCCTCTTAAACATACTACTTCATATTCCTCTTAAACCTACTACTTCATATTCCTCTTAAACATACTACTTCATATTCCTCTTAAACATACTACTTCATATTCCTCTTAAACATACTACTTCACATTCCTCTTAAACATACTACTTCATATTCCTCTTAAACATACTATTTCACATTCCTCTTAAACATACTGCTTCATATTCCTCTTAAATATACTACTTCATATTCCTCTTAAACAAACTACTTCATATTCCTCTTAAACATAATGTTTCATATTCCTCTTAAACATACTACTTCATATTCCTCTTAAATATACTACTTCATATTCCACTTAAATATACTACTTCATATTCCTCTTAAACATACTACTTCATATTCCTCTTAAACATACTACTTCATATTCCTCTTAAACATACTACTTCACATTCCTCTTAAACATACTACTTCATATTCCTCTTAAATATACTACTTCATATTCCTCTTAAACATACTACTTAATATTCCTCTTAAACATACTACTTCATATTCCTCTTAAATATACTACTTTATATATCTCTTAAACATACTACTTCATATTCCTCTTAAACATACTACTTCATATTCCTCTTAAATATACTACTTCATATTCCTCTTAAACATACTACTTCATATTCCTCTTAAACGTTCTACTTCATATTCCTCTTAAATATACTACTTCATATTCCTCTTAAATATACTACTTCATATTCCTCTTAAACATACTACTTCATATTCCTCTTAAATATACTACTTCATATTCCTCTTAAACATACTGCTTCATATTCCTCTTAAACATACTAATTCATATTCCTCTTAAACATACTACCTCATATTCCTCTTAAACATACTACTTCATATTCCTCTTAAATATACTACTTCATATATCTCTTAAACATACTACTTCATATTCCTCTTAAACAGACTACTTCATATTCCTCTTAAATATACTACTTCACATTCCTCTTAAACATACTACTTCATATTCCTCTTAAACATACTATTTCACATTCCTCTTAAACATACTACTTCATATTCCTCTTAAATATACTACTTCATATTCCTCTTAAACAAACTACTTCATATTCCTCTTAAACATAATACTTCATATTCCTCTTAAACATACTACTTCATATTCCTCTTAAATATACTACTTCATATTCCACTTAAATATACTACTTCATATTCCTCTTAAACATACTACTTCATATTCCTCTTAAACATACTACTTCATATTCCTCTTAAACATACTACTTCACATTCCTCTCAAACATACTGCTTCATATTCCTCTTAAACATACTACTTCACATTCCTCTTAAACATACTGCTTCATATTCCTCTTAAACATACTACTTCATATTCCTCTTAAACATACTATTTCACATTCCTTTTAAACATACTACTTCATATTCCTCTTAAATATACTACTTCATATTCCTCTTAAACATACTACTTCACATTCCTTTTAAACATACTACTTCATATTCCCCTTAAATATACTACTTCATATTCCACTTAAATATACTACTTCATATTCCTCTTAAGCATACTACTTCATATTCCTCTTAAACATACTACTTCATATTCCTCTTAAACATACTACTTCATATTCCTCTTGAATATACTACTTCATATTCCTCTTAAACATACTACTTCATATTCCTCTTAAATATACTACTTCATATTCCTCTTAAACATACTGCTTCATATTCCTCTTAAACATACTAATTCATATTCCTCTTAAACATACTACCTCATATTCCTCTTAAACATACTACTTCATATTCCTCTTAAATATACTACTTCATATATCTCTTAAACATACTACTTCATATTCCTCTTAAACAGACTACTTCATATTCCTCTTAAATATACTACTTCATATTCCTCTTAAACATACTACTTCATATTCCTCTTAAATGTACTACTTCATATTCCTCTTAAACAAACTACTTCATATTCCTCTTAAATATACTACTTCATATTCCTCTTAAATATACTACTTCATATTCCTCTTTAACATACTACTTCATATTCCTCTTAAACATACTACTTCACATTCCTCTTAAACATACTACTTCATATTCCTCTTAAACATACTATTTCACATTCCTCTTAAACATACTACTTCATATTCCTCTTAAATATACTACTTCATATTCCTCTTAAACAAACTACTTCATATTCCTCTTAAACATAATACTTCATATTCCTCTTAAACATACTACTTCATATTCCTCTTAAATATACTACTTCATATTCCACTTAAGTATACTACTTCATATTCCTCTTAAACATAGTACTTCATATTCCTCTTAAACATACTACTTCATATTCCTCTTAAACATACTACTTCATATTCCTCTTAAACATACTACTTCATATTCCTCTTAAACATACTACTTCACATTCCTCTTAAACATACTGCTTCATATTCCTCTTAAACATACTACTTCACATTCCTCTTAAACATACTGCTTCATATTCCTCTTAAACATACTACTTCATATTCCTCTTAAACATACTACTTCATATTCCTCTTAAACATACTACTTCACATTCCTTTCTAAACATACTACTTCATATTCCTCTTAAATATACTACTTCATATTCCTCTTAAACATACTACTTCACATTCCTCTTAAACATACTACTTCATAATCCTCTTAAATATACTACTTCATATTCCTCTTAAACAAACTACTTCATATTCCTCTTAAACATACTACTTCATATTCCTCTGAAACATACTACTTCATATTTCTCTTAAATATACTACTTCATATATCTCTTAAACATACTACTTCATATTCCTCTTAAACATACTACTTCATATTCCTCTTAAATATACTACTTCATATTCCTCTTAAACATACTACTTCATATTCCTCTTAAATGTACTACTTCTTATTCCTCTTAAACAAACTAATTCATATTCCTCTTAAATATACTTCTTCATATTCCTCTTAAATATACTACTTCATATTCCTCTTAAACATACTACTTCATATTCCTCTTAAACATACTACTTCACATTCCTCTTAAACATACTACTTCATATTCCTCTTAAACATACAAATTCACATTCCTCTTAAACATACTACTTCATATTCCTCTTAAATATACTACTTCATATTCCACTTAAATATACAACTTCATATTCCTCTTAAACATACTACTTCATATTCCTCTTAAACATACTACTTCATATTCCTCTTAAACATACTACTTCATATTCCTCTTAAACATACTACTTCATATTCCTCTTAAACATACTACTTCATATTCCTAAATAAACTACTTCATATTCCTCTTAAACATACTACTTCACATTCCTCTTAAACATACTACTTCATATTCCTCTTAAACATACTACTTCACATTCCTTTCTAAACATACTACTTCATATTCCTCTTAAATATACTACTTCATATTCCTCTTAAACATACTACTTCACATTCCTCTTAAACGTTCTACTTCATATTCCTCTTAAATATACTACTTCATATTCCTCTTAAACATCCTACTTCATATTCCTCTTAAACATACTGCTTCATATTCCTCTTAAACATACTACTTCATATTCCTCTTAAACATACTACTTCACATTCCTTTCTAAACATACTACTTCATATTCCTCTTAAATATACTACTTCATATTCCTCTTAAACATACTACTTCACATTCCTCTTAAACGTTCTACTTCATATTCCTCTTAAATATACTACTTCATATTCCTCTTAAATATACTACTTCATATTCCTCTTAAACAAACTACTTAATATTCCTCTTAAATGTACTACTTCATATTCCTCTTAAACAAACTACTTCATATTCCTCTTAAATATACTACTTCATATTCCTCTTAAATATACTACTTCATATTCCTCTTAAAAATACTACTTCATATTCCTCTTAAACATACTACTTCACATTCCTCTTAAACATACTACTTCATATTCCTCTTAAACATACAAATTCACATTCCTCTTAAACATACTACTTCATATTCCACTTAAATATACTACTTCATATTCCACTTAAATATACTACTTCATATTCCTCTTAAACATACTACTTCATATTCCTCTTAAACATACTACTTCATATTCCTCTTAAACATACTACTTCATATTCCTCTTAAACATACTACTTCATATTTCTCTTAAACATACTGCTTCATATTCCTCTTAAACATACTACTTCATATTCCTCTTAAACATACTACTTCACATTCCTTTCTAAACATACTACTTCATATTCCTCTTAAATATACTACTTCATATTCCTCTTAAACATACTACTTCACATTCCTCTTAAACATACTACTTCATATTCCTCTTAAATATACTACTTCATATTCCTCTTAAACAAACTACTTCATATTCCTCTTAAACATACTACTTCATATTCCTCTTAAACATACTACTTCATATTCCTCTTAAATATACTACTTCATATTCCACTTAAATATACTTCTTCATATTCCTCTTAAACATACTACTTCATATTCCTCTTAAACATACTACTTCATATTCCTCTTAAACATACTACTTCATATTCCTCTTAAACATACTACTTCATATTCCTCTTAAACATACTACTTCACATTCCTCTTAAACATACTGCTTCATATTCCTCTTAAACATACTACTTCATATTCCTCTTAAACATACTACTTCATATTCCTTTTAAACATACTACTTCATATTCCTCTTAAATATACTACTTCATATTCCTCTTAAACATACTACTTCACATTCCTCTTAAACATACAACTTCATATTCCTCTTAAATATACTACTTCATATTCCACTTAAATATACTACTTCATATTCCTCTTAAACATACTACTTCATATTCCTCTTAAACATACTACTTCATATTCCTCTTAAACATACTACTTCACATTCCTTTCTAAACATACTACTTCATATTCCTCTTAAATATACTACTTCATATTCCTCTTAAACATACTACTTCACATTCCTCTTAAACATACTACTTCATATTCCTCTTAAATATACTACTTCATATTCCTCTTAAACAAACTACTTCATATTCCTCTTAAACATACTACTTCATATTCCTCTTAAACATACTACTTCATATTCCTCTTAAATATACTACTTCATTTATCTCTTAAACATACTACTTCATAATCCTCTTAAACATACTACTTCATATTCCTCTTAAACATACTACTTCATATTCCTCTTAAATGTACTACTTCATATTCCTCTTAAACAAACTACTTCATATTCCTCTTAAATATACTACTTCATATTCCTCTTAAATATACTACTTCATATTCCTCTTAAACATACTACTTCATATTCCTCTTAAACATACTACTTCACATTCCTCTTAAACATACTACTTCATATTCCTCTTAAACATACAAATTCACATTCCTCTTAAACATACTACTTCATATTCCTCTTAAATATACTACTTCATATTCCACTTAAATATACTACTTCATATTCCTCTTAAACATACTACTTCATATTCCTCTTAAACATACTACTTCATATTCCTCTTAAACATACTACTTCATATTCCTCTTAAACATACTACTTCATATTCCTCTTAAACATACTGCTTCATATTCCTCTTAAACATACTACTTCATATTCCTCTTAAACATACTACTTCACATTCCTTTCTAAACATACTACTTCATATTCCTCTTAAATATACTACTTCATATTCCTCTTAAACATACTACTTCACATTCCTCTTAAACATACTTCATATTCCTCTTAAATATAATACTTCATATTCCTCTTAAACAAACTACTTCATATTCCTCTTAAACATACAACTTCATATTCCTCTTAAACATACTACTTCATATTCCTCTTAAATATAGTACTTCATATTCCACTTAAATATACTACTTCATATTCCTCTTAAACATACTACTTCATATTCCTCTTAAACATACTACTTCATATTCCTCTTAAACATACTACTTCATATTCCTCTTAAACATACTACTTCATATTCCTCTTAAACATACTACTTCACATTCCTCTTAAACATACTGCTTCATATTCCTCTTAAACATACTACTTCATATTCCTCTTAAACATACTACTTCATATTCCTCTTAAACATACTACTTCATATTCCTCTTAAACATACTACTTCACATTCCTTTCTAAACATACTACTTCATATTCCTCTTCAATATACTACTTCATATTCCTCTTAAACATACTACTTCACATTCCTCTTAAACGTTCTACTTCATATTCCTCTTAAATATACTACTTCATATTCCTCTTAAATATACTACTTCATATTCCTCTTAAACATACTACTTAATATTCCTCTTAAATGTACTACTTCATATTCCTCTTAAACAAACTACTTAATATTCCTCTTAAATATACTACTGCATATTCCTCTTAAATATACTACTTCATATTCCTCTTAAAAATACTACTTCATATTCCTCTTAAACATACTACTTCGCATTCCTCTTAAACATACTACTTCATATTCCTCTTAAACATACAAATTCACATTCCTCTGAAACATACTACTTCATATTCCTCTTAAATATACTACTTCATATTCCACTTAAATATACTACTTCATATTCCTCTTAAACATACTACTTCATATTCCTCTTAAACATACTACTTCATATTCCTCTTAAACATACTACTTCATATTCCTCTTAAACATACTACTTCATATTCCTCTTAAACATACTGCTTCATATTCCTCTTAAACATACTACTTCATATTCCTCTTAAACATACTACTTCACATTCCTTTCTAAACATACTACTTTATATTCCTCTTAAATATACTACTTCATATTCCTCTTAAACATACAACTTCACATTCCTCTTAAACATACTACTTCATATTCCTCTTAAATATACTACTTCATATTCCTCTTAAACAAACTACTTCATATTCCTTTTAAACATACTACTTCATATTCCTCTTAAACATACTACTTCATATTCCTCTTAAATATACTACTTCATATTCCACTTAAATATACTACTTCATATTCCTCTTAAACATACTACTTCATATTCCTCTTAAACATACTACTTCATATTCCTCTTAAACATACTACTTCATATTCCTCTTAAACATACTACTTCATATTCCTCTTAAACATATTACTTCACATTCCTCTTAAACATACTGCTTCATATTCCTCTTAAACATACTACTTCATATTCCTCTTAAACATACTACTTCACATTCCTTTTAAACATACTACTTCATATTCCTCTTAAATATACTATTTCATATTCCTCTTAAACATACTACTTCACATTCCTCTTAAACATACTACTTCATATTCCTCTTAAATATACTACTTCATATTCCACTTAAATATACTACTTCATATTCCTCTTAAACATACTACTTCATATTCCTCTTAAACATACTACTTCATATTCCTCTTAAACATACTACTTCACATTCCTTTCTAAACATACTACTTCATATTCCTCTTAAATATACTACTTCATATTCCTCTTAAACATACTACTTCACATTCCTCTTAAACATACTACTTCATATTCCTCTTAAATATACTACTTCATATTCCTCTTAAGCAAACTACTTCATATTCCTCTTAAACATACTACTTCATATTCCTCTTAAACAAACTACTTCATATTCCTCTTAAATATACTACTTCATATTCCTCTTAAACAAACTACTTCATATTCCTTTTAAACATACTACTTCATATTCCTCTTAAACATACTACTTCATATTCCTCTTAAATATACTACTTCATATTCCACTTAAATATACTACTTCATATTCCTCTTAAACATACTACTTCATATTCCTCTTAAACATACTACTTCATATTCCTCTTAAACATACTACTTCATATTCCTCTTAAACATACTACTTCATATTCCTCTTAAACATACTACTTCATATTCCTCTTAAACATACTGCTTCATATTCCTCTTAAACATACTACTTCATATTCCTCTTAAACATACTACTTCACATTCCTTTCTAAACATACTACTTCATATTCCTCTTAAATATACTACTTCATATTCCTCTTAAACATACTACTTCACATTCCTCTTAAACATACTACTTCATATTCCTCTTAAATATACTACTTCATATTCCTCTTAAACAAACTACTTCATATTCCTCTTAAACATACTACTTCATATTCCTCTTAAACATACTACTTCATATTCCTCTTAAATATACTACTTCATATTCCACTTAAATATACTTCTTCATATTCCTCTTAAACATACTACTTCATATTCCTCTTAAACATACTACTTCATATTCCTCTTAAACATACTACTTCATATTCCTCTTAAACATACTACTTCATATTCCTCTTAAACATACTACTTCACATTCCTCTTAAACATACTGCTTCATATTCCTCTTAAACATACTACTTCATATTCCTCTTAAACATACTACTTCATATTCCTTTTAAACATACTACTTCATATTCCTCTTAAATATACTACTTCATATTCCTCTTAAACATACTACTTCACATTCCTCTTAAACATACAACTTCATATTCCTCTTAAATATACTACTTCATATTCCACTTAAATATACTACTTCATATTCCTCTTAAACATACTACTTCATATTCCTCTTAAACATACTACTTCATATTCCTCTTAAACATACTACTTCACATTCCTTTCTAAACATACTACTTCATATTCCTCTTAAATATACTACTTCATATTCCTCTTAAACATACTACTTCACATTCCTCTTAAACATACTACTTCATATTCCTCTTAAATATACTACTTCATATTCCTCTTAAACAAACTACTTCATATTCCTCTTAAACATACTACTTCATATTCCTCTTAAACATACTACTTCATATTCCTCTTAAATATACTACTTCATTTATCTCTTAAACATACTACTTCATAATCCTCTTAAACATACTACTTCATATTCCTCTTAAACATACTACTTCATATTCCTCTTAAATGTACTACTTCATATTCCTCTTAAACAAACTACTTCATATTCCTCTTAAATATACTACTTCATATTCCTCTTAAATATACTACTTCATATTCCTCTTAAACATACTACTTCATATTCCTCTTAAACATACTACTTCACATTCCTCTTAAACATACTACTTCATATTCCTCTTAAACATACAAATTCACATTCCTCTTAAACATACTACTTCATATTCCTCTTAAATATACTACTTCATATTCCACTTAAATATACTACTTCATATTCCTCTTAAACATACTACTTCATATTCCTCTTAAACATACTACTTCATATTCCTCTTAAACATACTACTTCATATTCCTCTTAAACATACTACTTCATATTCCTCTTAAACATACTGCTTCATATTCCTCTTAAACATACTACTTCATATTCCTCTTAAACATACTACTTCACATTCCTTTCTAAACATACTACTTCATATTCCTCTTAAATATACTACTTCATATTCCTCTTAAACATACTACTTCACATTCCTCTTAAACATACTTCATATTCCTCTTAAATATAATACTTCATATTCCTCTTAAACAAACTACTTCATATTCCTCTTAAACATACAACTTCATATTCCTCTTAAACATACTACTTCATATTCCTCTTAAATATAGTACTTCATATTCCACTTAAATATACTACTTCATATTCCTCTTAAACATACTACTTCATATTCCTCTTAAACATACTACTTCATATTCCTCTTAAACATACTACTTCATATTCCTCTTAAACATACTACTTCATATTCCTCTTAAACATACTACTTCACATTCCTCTTAAACATACTGCTTCATATTCCTCTTAAACATACTACTTCATATTCCTCTTAAACATACTACTTCATATTCCTCTTAAACATACTACTTCATATTCCTCTTAAACATACTACTTCACATTCCTTTCTAAACATACTACTTCATATTCCTCTTCAATATACTACTTCATATTCCTCTTAAACATACTACTTCACATTCCTCTTAAACGTTCTACTTCATATTCCTCTTAAATATACTACTTCATATTCCTCTTAAATATACTACTTCATATTCCTCTTAAACATACTACTTAATATTCCTCTTAAATGTACTACTTCATATTCCTCTTAAACAAACTACTTAATATTCCTCTTAAATATACTACTGCATATTCCTCTTAAATATACTACTTCATATTCCTCTTAAAAATACTACTTCATATTCCTCTTAAACATACTACTTCGCATTCCTCTTAAACATACTACTTCATATTCCTCTTAAACATACAAATTCACATTCCTCTGAAACATACTACTTCATATTCCTCTTAAATATACTACTTCATATTCCACTTAAATATACTACTTCATATTCCTCTTAAACATACTACTTCATATTCCTCTTAAACATACTACTTCATATTCCTCTTAAACATACTACTTCATATTCCTCTTAAACATACTACTTCATATTCCTCTTAAACATACTGCTTCATATTCCTCTTAAACATACTACTTCATATTCCTCTTAAACATACTACTTCACATTCCTTTCTAAACATACTACTTTATATTCCTCTTAAATATACTACTTCATATTCCTCTTAAACATACAACTTCACATTCCTCTTAAACATACTACTTCATATTCCTCTTAAATATACTACTTCATATTCCTCTTAAACAAACTACTTCATATTCCTTTTAAACATACTACTTCATATTCCTCTTAAACATACTACTTCATATTCCTCTTAAATATACTACTTCATATTCCACTTAAATATACTACTTCATATTCCTCTTAAACATACTACTTCATATTCCTCTTAAACATACTACTTCATATTCCTCTTAAACATACTACTTCATATTCCTCTTAAACATACTACTTCATATTCCTCTTAAACATATTACTTCACATTCCTCTTAAACATACTGCTTCATATTCCTCTTAAACATACTACTTCATATTCCTCTTAAACATACTACTTCACATTCCTTTTAAACATACTACTTCATATTCCTCTTAAATATACTATTTCATATTCCTCTTAAACATACTACTTCACATTCCTCTTAAACATACTACTTCATATTCCTCTTAAATATACTACTTCATATTCCACTTAAATATACTACTTCATATTCCTCTTAAACATACTACTTCATATTCCTCTTAAACATACTACTTCATATTCCTCTTAAACATACTACTTCACATTCCTTTCTAAACATACTACTTCATATTCCTCTTAAATATACTACTTCATATTCCTCTTAAACATACTACTTCACATTCCTCTTAAACATACTACTTCATATTCCTCTTAAATATACTACTTCATATTCCTCTTAAGCAAACTACTTCATATTCCTCTTAAACATACTACTTCATATTCCTCTTAAACAAACTACTTCATATTCCTCTTAAATATACTACTTCATTTATCTCTTAAACATACTACTTCATAATCCTCTTAAACATACTACTTCATATTCCTCTTAAATATACTACTTCCTATTCCTCTTAAACATACTACTTCATATTCCTCTTAAATGTACTACTTCATATTCCTCTTAAACAAACTACTTCATATTCCTCTTAAATATACTACTTCATATTCCTCTTAAATATACTACTTCATATTCCTCTTAAACATACTACTTCATATTCCTCTTAAACATACTACTTCACATTCCTCTTAAACATACTACTTCATATTCCTCTTAAACATACATATTCACATTCCTCTTAAACATACTATTTCATATTCCTCTTAAATATACTACTTCATATTCCACTTAAATATACTACTTCATATTCCTCTTAAACATACTACTTCATATTCCTCTTAAACATGTTACTTCATATTCCTCTTAAACATACTACTTCATATTCCTCTTAAACATACTACTTCATATTCCTCTTAAACATACTACTTCATATTCCTTTTAAATATACTACTTCATATTCCTCTTAAACATACTACTTCACATTCCTCTTAAACATACTACTTCATATTCCTCTTAAACATACTACTTCATATTCCTCTTAAACATACTGCTTCATATTCCTCTTAAACATACTACTTCATATTCCTCTTAAACATACTACTTCACATTCCTTTCTAAACATACTACTTTATATTCCTCTTAAATATACTACTTCATATTCCTCTTAAACATACTACTTCACATTCCTCTTAAACATACTACTTCATATTCCTCTTAAATATACTACTTCATATTCCTCTTAAACAAACTACTTCATATTCCTCTTAAACATACTACTTCATATTCCTCTTAAGCATACTACTTCATATTCCTCTTAAACATACTACTTCATATTCCTCTTAAATATACTACTTCATATTCCACTTAAATATACTACTTCATATTCCTCTTAAACATACTACTTCATATTCCTCTTAAACATACTACTTCATATTCCTCTTAAACATACTACTTCATATTCCTCTTAAACATACTACTTCATATTCCTCTTAAACATACTACTTCATATTCCTCTTAAACATACTACTTCACATTCCTTTCTAAACATACTACTTCATATTCCTCTTAAATATACTACTTCATATTCCTCTTAAGCAAACTACTTCATATTCCTCTTAAACATACTACTTCATATTCCTCTTAAACATACTACTTCATATTCCTCTTAAATATACTACTTCATTTATCTCTTAAACATACTACTTCATAATCCTCTTAAACATACTACTTCATATTCCTCTTAAATATACTACTTCCTATTCCTCTTAAACATACTACTTCATATTCCTCTTAAATGTACTACTTCATATTCCTCTTAAACAAACTACTTCATATTCCTCTTAAATATACTACTTCATATTCCTCTTAAATATACTACTTCATATTCCTCTTAAACATACTACTTCATATTCCTCTTAAACATACTACTTCACATTCCTCTTAAGCATACTACTTCATATTCCTCTTAAACATACATATTCACATTCCTCTTAAACATACTATTTCATATTCCTCTTAAATATACTACTTCATATTCCACTTAAATATACTACTTCATATTCCTCTTAAACATACTACTTCATATTCCTCTTAAACATGTTACTTCATATTCCTCTTAAACATACTACTTCATATTCCTCTTAAACATACTACTTCATATTCCTCTTAAACATACTACTTCATATTCCTCTTAAATATACTACTTCATATTCCTCTTAAACATACTACTTCACATTCCTCTTAAACATACTGCTTCATATTCCTCTTAAACATACTACTTCATATTCCTCTTAAACATACTACTTCACATTCCTTTCTAAACATACTACTTCATATTCCTCTTAAATATACTACTTCATATTCCTCTTAAACATACTACTTCACATTCCTCTTAAACATACTACTTCATATTCCTCTTAAATATACTACTTCATATTCCTCTTAAACAAACTACTTCATATTCCTCTTAAACATACTACTTCATATTACTCTTAAACATACTACTTCATATTCCTCTTAAATATACTACTTCATATTCCACTTAAATATACAACTTCATATTCCTCTTAAACATACTACTTCATATTCCTCTTAAACATACTACCTCATATTCCTCTTAAACATACTACTTTATATTCCTCTTAAACATAATACTTCATATTCCTCTTAAACATACTACTTCACATTCCTCTTAAACATACTGTTTCATATTCCTCTTAAACATACTACTTCATATTCCTCTTAAACATACTACTTCACATTCCTTTTAAACATAATACTTCATATTCCTCTTAAACATACTACTTCACATTCCTCTTAAACATACTGTTTCATATTCCTCTTAAACATACTACTTCATATTCCTCTTAAACATACTACTTCACATTCCTCCTAAACATACTACTTCATATTCCTCTTAAACATACTACTTTATAGTCCTTTTAAACATACTACTTCATATTCCTCTTAAATATAATACTTCATATTCCTCTTAAACATACTACTTCACATTTCTCTTAAACATACTACTTCATATTCCTCTTAAATATACTACTTCATATTCCACTTAAATATACTACTTCATATTCCTCTTAAACATACTACTTCATATTCCTCTTAAACATAGTACTTCATATTCCTCTTAAACATACTACTTCATATTCCTCTTAAACATACTACTTTATAATCCTTTTAAACATACTACTTCATATTCCTCTTAAATATACTACTTCATATTCCTCTTAAACATACTACTTCACATTCCTCTTAAACATACTACTTCATATTCCTCTTAAACATACTATTTTATATTCCTTTTAAACATACTACTTCATATTCCTCTTAAATATAATACTTCATATTCCTCTTAAACATACTACTTCACATTCCTCTTAAACATACTACTTCATATTCCTCTTAAATATACTACTTCATATTCCAGTTAAATATACTACTTCATATTCCTCTTAAACATACTACTTCATATTCCTCTTGAACATACTACTTCATATTCCTCTTAAACATACTACTTCATATTCCTCTGAAACATACTGCTTCATATTCCACTTAAACATACGACTTCATATTCCTCTTAAACATACTACTTCATATTCCTCTTAAACATACAACTTCATATTCCTCTTAAACATACTACTTCATATTCCTCTTAAATATACTACTTCATATTCCACTTAAATATACTACTTCATATTCCTCTTAAACATACTACTTCATATTCCTCTTAAACATACTACTTCATATTCCTCTTAAAGATACAAATTCACATTCCTCTTAAACATACTACTTCATATTCCTCTTAAATATACTACTTCATATTCCACTTAAATAAACTACTTCATATTCCTCTTAAACATACTACTTCATATTCCTCTTAAACATACTACTTCATATTCCTCTTAAACATACTACTTCATATTCCTCTTAAACATACTACTTCATATTCCTCTTAAACATACTACTTCATATTTCTCTTAAATATACTACTTCATATTCCTCTTAAACATACTACTTCACATTCCTCTTAAACATACTGCTTCATATTCCTCTTAAACATACTACTTCATATTCCTCTTAAACATACAACTTCACATTCCTTTCTAAACATACTACTTCATATTCCTCTTAAATATACTACTTCATATTCCTCTTAAACATACTACTTCACATTCCTCTTAAACATACTACTTTATATTCCTCTTAAATATACTACTTCATATTCCTCTTAAACAAACTACTTCATATTCCACTTAAACATACTACTTCATATTCCTCTTAAACATACTACTTTATATTCCTCTTAAACATACTACTTCATATTCCTCTTAAACGTTCTACTTCATATTCCTCTTAAATATACTACTTCATATTCCTCTTAAATATACTACTTCATATTCCTCTTAAACATACTACTTCACATTCCTCTTAAACATACTACTTCATATTCCTCTTAAACATACTACTTTATATTCCTTTTAAACATACTACTTCATATTCCTCTTAAATATACTACTTCATATTCCTCTTAAATATACTAGTTCACATTCCTCTTAAACATACTACTTAATATTCGTCTTAAACATATTACTTTATATTCCTTTTAAACATACTACTTCATATTCCTCTTAAATATAATACTTCATATTCCTCTTAAATATACTACTTCATATTCCTCTTAAACATACTACTTCATATTCCTCTTAAACATACTACTTCATATTCCTCTTAAATATACTACTTCATATTCCTCTTAAACAAACTACTTCATATTCCTCTTAAACATACTACTTCATATTCCTCTTAAACGTACTACTTCATATTCCTCTTAAATATACTACTTCATATTCCACTTAAATATACTACTTCATATTCCTCTTAAACATACTACTTCATATTCCTCTTAAACATACTACTTCATATTCCTCTTAAACATACTACTTCATATTCCTCTTAAACATACTACTTCATATTCCTCTTAAACATACTACTTCACATTCCTCTTAAACATACTGCTTCATATTCCTCTTAAACATACTACTTCATATTCCTCTTAAACATACTACTTCACATTCCTTTTAAACATACTACTTCATATTCCTCTTAAATATACTACTTCATATTCCTCTTGAACATACTACTTCACTTTCCTCTTAAACATACTACTTCATATTCCTCTTAAACATACTACTTTATATTCCTTTTAAACATACTACTTCATATTCCTCTTAAATATACTACTTCATATTCCTCTTAAACATACTACTTCACATTCCTCTCAAACATACTTCTTCATATTCCTCTTAAACATACTACTTTATATTCCTTTTAAACATACTACTTCATATTCCTCTTAAATATAATACTTCATATTCCTCTTAAACATACTACTTCACATTCCTCTTAATTATACTACTTCATATTCCTCTTAAATATACTACTTCATATTCCACTTAAATATACTACTTCATATTCCTCTTAAACATACTACTTCATATTCCTCTTAAACATACTACTTCATATTCCTCTTAAACATACTACTTCATATTCCTCTTAAACATACTGCTTCATATTCCTCTTAAACATACTACTTCATATTCCTCTTAAACATACTACTTCACATTCCTTTCTAAACATACTACTTCATATTCCTCTTAAATATACTACTTCATATTCCTCTTAAACATACTACTTCACATTCCCCTTAAACTTTCTACTTCATATTCCTCTTAAATATACTACTTCATATTCCTCTTAAACAAACTACTTCATATTCCTCTTAAACATACTACTTCATATTCCTCTTAAACATACTACTTCATATTCCTCTTAAATATACTACTTCATATTCCACTTAAATATACTATTTCATATTCCTCTTAAACATACTACTTCATATTCCTCTTAAACATACTACTTCATATTCCTCTTAAACATACTACTTCATATTCCTCTTAAACATACTACTTCATATTCCTCTTAAATATACTACTTCACATTCCTCTTAAACATACTGCTTCATATTCCTCTTAAACATACTACTTCATATTCCTCTTAAACATACTACTTCACATTCCTTTTAAACATACTTCTTTATATTCCTCTTAAATATACTACTTCATATTCCTCTTAAACATACTACTTCATATTCCTCTTAAACATACTACTTCATATTCCTCTTAAATATACTACTTCATATTCCACTTAAATATACTACTTCATATTCTTCTTAAACATACTACTTCATATTCCTCTTAAACAAACTACTTTATATTCCTCTTAAACATACTACTGCATATTCCTCTTAAACATACTGCTTCATATTCCTCTTAAACATAATACTTCATATTCCTCTTAAACATACTACTTCACATTCCTTTCTAAACATACTACTTCATATTCCTCTTAAATATACTACTTCATATTCCTCTTAAACATACTACTTCACATTCCTCTTAAACATACTACTTCATATTCCTCTTAAATATACTACTTCATATTCCTCTTAAACAAACTACTTCATATTCCTCTTAAACATACTACTTCATATTCCTCTTAAACATACTACTTCATATTCCTCTTAAACATACTACTTCATATTCCTCTTAAATATACTACTTCATATTCCTCTTAAACATACTGCTTCACATTCCTCTTAAACATACTGCTTCATATTCCTCTTAAACATACTACTTCATATTCCTCTTAAACATACTACTTCACATTTCTTTCTAAACATACTACTTCATATTCCTCTTAAATATACTACTTCATATTCCTCTTAAACATACTACTTCATATTCCTCTTAAACATACTACTTCATATTCCTCTTAAACATACTACTCCATATTCCTCTTAAACATACTACTTCATATTCCTCTTAAACATACTACTTCATATTCCTCTTAAACATACTACTTCACATTCCTCTTAAACATACTGCTTCATATTCCTCTTAAACATACTACTTCATATTCCTCTTAAACATACTACTTCACATTCCTTTTAAACATACTACTTCATATTCCTCTTAAATATACTACTTCATATTCCTCTTAAACATACTACTTCACATTCCTCTTAAACATACTACTTCATATTTCTCTTAAATATACTACTTCATATTCCACTTAAATATACTACTTCATATTCCTCTTAAACATACCACTTCATATTCCTCTTAAATATACTACTTCATATTCCACTTAAATATACTACTTCATATTCCTCTTAAACATACTACTTCATATTCCTCTTAAATATACTACTTCATATTCCACTTAAATATACTACTTCATATTCCTCTTAATCATACTACTTCACATTCCTCTTAAACATACTACTTCATATTCCTCTTAAACATACTACTTCATATTTCTCTTAAACATACTACTTCATATTCCTCTTAAACATACTACTTCACATTCCTCTTAAACATACTGCTTCATATTCCTCTTAAACATACTACTTCATATTCCTCTTAAACATACTACTTCACATTCCTTTTAAACATACTACTTCATATTCCTCTTAAATATACTACTTCATATTCCTCTTAAACATAATACTTTACATTCCTCTTAAACATACTACTTCATATTCCTCTTAAACATACTACTTTATATTCCTTTTAAACATACTACTTCATATTCCTCTTAAATATACTACTTCATATTCCTCTTAAACATACTACTTCACAATCCTCTTAATTATACTACTTCATATTCCTCTTAAACATACTACTTTATATTCCTTTTAAACATACTACTTCATATTCCTCTTAAATATAATACTTCATATTCCTCTTAAACATACTACTTCACATTCCTCTCAAACATACTACTTCATATTCCTCTTAAATATACTACTTCATATTCCACTTAAATATACTACTTCATATTCCTCTTAAACATACTACTTCATATTCCTCTTAAACATACTACTTCATATTCCTCTTAAACATACTACTTCATATTCCTCTTAAACATACTGCTTCATATTCCTCTTAAACATACTACTTCATATTCCTCTTAAACATACTACTTCACATTTCTTTCTAAATATACTACTTCATATTCCTCTTAAACATACTACTTCATATTCCTCTTAAACATACTACTTCATATTCCTCTTAAACATACTACTTCATATTCCTCTTAAACATACTGCTTCATATTCCTCTTAAACATACTACTTCATATTCCTCTTAAACATACTTCTTCACATTCCTTTCTAAACATACTACTTCATATTCCTCTTAAATATACTACTTCATATTCCACTTAAATATACTACTTTATATTCCTCTTAAACATACTACTTCATATTCCTCTTAAACATACTACTTCATATTCCTCTTAAACATACTACTTCATATTCCTCTTAAACATACTGCTTCACATTCCTCTTAAACATACTACTTCATATTCCTCTTAAATATACTACTTCATATTCCTCTTAAACAAACTACTTCATATTCCTCTTAAACATAGTACTTCATATTCCTCTTAAACATACTACTTCATATTCCTCTTAAATATACTACTTCATATTCCACTTAAATATACTACTTCATATTCCTCTTAAACATACTACTTCATATTCCTCTTAAACATACTACTTCATATTCCTCTTAAACATACTACTTCATATTCCTCTTAAACATACTACTTCATATTCCTCTTAAATATACTACTTCACATTCCTCTTAAGCATACTGCTTCATATTCCTCTTAAACATACTACTTCATATTCCTCTTAAACATACTACTTCACATTCCTTTTAAACATAATACTTCATATTCCTCTTAAATATACTACTTCATATTCCTCTTAAACATACTACTTCACATTCCTCTTAAACATACTACTTCATATTCCTCTTAAATATACTACTTCATATTCCACTTAAATATACTACTTCATATTCCTCTTAAACATACTACTTCATATTCCTCTTACACATACTACTTCATATTCCTCTTAAACATACTACTTCATATTCCTCTTAAACATACTGCTTCATATTCCTCTTAAACATACTACTTCATATTCCTCTTAAACATACTACTTCACATTCCTTTCTAAACATACTACTTCATATTCCTCTTAAAAATACTACTTCATATTCCTCTTAAACGTACTACTTCACATTCCTCTTAAACATACTACTTCATATTCCTCTTAAATATACTACTTCATATTCCTCTTAAACAAACTACTTCATATTCCTCTTAAACATACTACTTCATATTCCTCTTAAACATACTACTTCATATTCCTCTTAAATATACTACTTCATATATCTCTTAAACATACTACTTCATATTCCTCTTAAACATACTACTTCATATTCCTCTTAAATATACTACTTCATATTCCTCTTAAACATACTACTTCATATTCCTCTTAAATGTACTACTTCCTATTCCTCTTAAACAAACTACTTCATATTTCTCTTAAATATACTACTTCATATTCCTCTTAAATATACTACTTCATATTCCTCTTAAACATACTACTTAATATTCCTCTTAAACATACTACTTCACATTCCTCTTAAACATACTACTTCATTTTCCTCTTAAACATACAAATTCACATTCCTCTTAAACATACTACTTCATATTCCTCTTAAATATACTACTTCATATTCCACTTAAATATACTACTTCATATTCCTCTTAAACATATTACTTCATATTCCTCTTAAACATACTACTTCATATTCCTCTTAAACATACTACTTCATATTCCTCTTAAACATACTACTGCATATTCCTCTTAAACATACTACTTCATATTCCTCTTAAATATACTACTTCATATTCCTCTTAAACATACTACTTCACATTCTTCTTAAACATAATGCTTCATATTCCTCTTAAACATACTACTTCATATTCCTCTTAAACATACTACTTCACATTCCTTTCTAAACATACTACTTCATATTCCTCTTAAATATACTACTTCATATTCCTCTTCAACATACTACTTCATATTCCTCTTAAACATACTACTTCATAGTCCTCTTAAACATACTACTTCATATTCCTCTTAAACATACTACTTCATATTCCTCTTAAACATACTACTTCATATTCCTCTTAAACATACTACTTCACATTCCTCTTAAACATACTGCTTCATATTCCTCTTAAACATACTACTTCATATTCCTCTTAAACATACTACTGCATATTCCTCTTAAACATACTACTTCATATTTCTCTTAAACATACTACTTCATATTCCTCTTAAACATACTACTGCATATTCCTCTTAAACATACTACTTCATATTCGTCTTAAACATACTACTTCATATTCCTTTTAAACATACTACTCCACATTCCTCTTAAAAATACTGCTTCATATTCCTCTTAAACATACTACTTCATATTCCTCTTAAATATACTTCTTCATATTCCTCTTTAACATATACTTCATATTCCTCTTAAACATACTACTTCATATTCCTTTTAAATATAATACTTCATATTCCTCTTAAACATACTACTTTATATTCCTTTTAAACATACTACTTCATATTCCTCTTAAACATGCTACTTCATATTCCTCTTAAACATACTACTTCATATTCCTCTTAAACATACTTCTGCATATTCCTCTTCAATATACCAATTCATATTCCTCTTAAATATACTACTTCATATTTATCTTAAACATACTACTTCATATTCATCTTAAACATACTACTTCATATTCCTCTTAAACAAACTACTTCATATTCCTCTTAAACATACTACTTCATATTCCTCTTAAACATACTACTTCATATTCCTCTTAAACGAACTACTTCATATTCCTCTTAAATATACTACTTCATATTCCTCTTAAACATACTACTTCATATTCCTCTTAAACATACTACTTCACATTCCTTTTAAACATACTACTTCATATTCCTCTTAAATATACTACTTCATATTCCTCTTAAACATACTACTTCACATTCCTCTTAAACATACTACTTCATATTCCTCTTAAACATACTACTTTATATTCCTTTTAAACATACTACTTCATATTCCTCTTAAATATACTACTTCATATTCCTCTTAAACATACTACTTCACATTCCTCTCAAACATACTACTTCATATTCCTCTTAAACATACTACTTTTTATTCCTTTTAAACATACTACTTCATATTCCTCTTAAATATAATACTTCATATTCCTCTTAAACATACTACTTCACATTCCTCTTAAACATACTACTTCATATTCCTCTTAAATATACTACTTCATATTCCACTTAAATGTACTACTTTATATTCCTCTTAAACATACTACTTCATATTCCTCTTAAACATACTACTTCATATTCCTCTTAAACATACTACTTCATATTCCTCTTAAACATAATGCTTCATATTCCTCTTAAACTTACTACTTCATATTCCTCTTAAACATACTACTTCACATTCCTTTCTAAACATACTACTTCATATTCCTCTTAAATATACTACTTCATATTCCTCTTAAACATACTACTTCACATTCCCCTTAAACATTCTACTTCATATTCCTCTTAAATATACTACTTCATATTCCTCTTAAATATACTACTTCATATTCCACTTAAATATACTACTTCATATTCCTCTTAAACATACTACTTCATATTCCTCTTAAACATACTACTTCATATTCCTCTTAAAGATACAAATTCACATTCCTCTTAAACATACTACTTCATATTCCTCTTAAATATACTACTTCATATTCCACTTAAATAAACTACTTCATATTCCTCTTAAACATACTACTTCATATTCCTCTTAAACATACTACTTCATATTCCTCTTAAACATACTACTTCATATTCCTCTTAAACATACTACTTCATATTCCTCTTAAACATACTACTTCATATTCCTCTTAAATATACTACTTCATATTCCTCTTAAACATACTACTTCACATTCCTCTTAAACATACTGCTTCATATTCCTCTTAAACATACTACTTCATATTCCTCTTAAACATACAACTTCACATTCCTTTCTAAACATACTACTTCATATTCCTCTTAAATATACTACTTCATATTCCTCTTAAACATACTACTTCACATTCCTCTTAAACATACTACTTTATATTCCTCTTAAATATACTACTTCATATTCCTCTTAAACAAACTACTTCATATTCCACTTAAACATACTACTTCATATTCCTCTTAAACATACTACTTTATATTCCTCTTAAACATACTACTTCATATTCCTCTTAAACGTTCTACTTCATATTCCTCTTAAATATACTACTTCATATTCCTCTTAAATATACTACTTCATATTCCTCTTAAACATACTACTTCACATTCCTCTTAAACATACTACTTCATATTCCTCTTAAACATACTACTTTATATTCCTTTTAAACATACTACTTCATATTCCTCTTAAATATACTACTTCATATTCCTCTTAAATATACTAGTTCACATTCCTCTTAAACATACTACTTAATATTCGTCTTAAACATATTACTTTATATTCCTTTTAAACATACTACTTCATATTCCTCTTAAATATAATACTTCATATTCCTCTTAAATATACTACTTCATATTCCTCTTAAACATACTACTTCATATTCCTCTTAAACATACTACTTCATATTCCTCTTAAATATACTACTTCATATTCCTCTTAAACAAACTACTTCATATTCCTCTTAAACATACTACTTCATATTCCTCTTAAACATACTACTTCATATTCCTCTTAAATATACTACTTCATATTCCACTTAAATATACTACTTCATATTCCTCTTAAACATACTACTTCATATTCCTCTTAAACATACTACTTCATATTCCTCTTAAACATACTACTTCATATTCCTCTTAAACATACTACTTCATATTCCTCTTAAACATACTACTTCACATTCCTCTTAAACATACTGCTTCATATTCCTCTTAAACATACTACTTCATATTCCTCTTAAACATACTACTTCACATTCCTTTTAAACATACTACTTCATATTCCTCTTAAATATACTACTTCATATTCCTCTTGAACATACTACTTCACTTTCCTCTTAAACATACTACTTCATATTCCTCTTAAACATACTACTTTATATTCCTTTTAAACATACTACTTCATATTCCTCTTAAATATACTACTTCATATTCCTCTTAAACATACTACTTCACATTCCTTTTAAACATACTACTTCATATTCCTCTTAAATATACTACTTCATATTCCTCTTGAACATACTACTTCATATTCCTTTTAAATATAATACTTCATATTCCTCTTAAACATACTACTTTATATTCCTTTTAAACATACTACTTCATATTCCTCTTAAACATGCTACTTCATATTCCTCTTAAACATACTACTTCATATTCCTCTTAAACATACTACTTCATATTCCTCTTAAACATACTACTTCATATTCCTCTTAAACATACTACTTCATATTCCTCTTAAACATACTACTTCACATTCCTCTTAAACATACTGCTTCATATTCCTCTTAAACATACTACTTCATATTCCTCTTAAACATACTACTTCACATTCCTTTTAAACATACTACTTCATATTCCTCTTAAATATACTACTTCATATTCCTCTTGAACATACTACTTCACTTTCCTCTTAAACATACTACTTCACATTCCTCTTAAACATACTACTTCACATTCCTCTTAAACATACTGCTTCATATTCCTCTTAAACTTACTACTTCATATTCCTCTTAAACATACTACTTCACATTCCTTTTAAACATACTACTTCATATTCCTCTTAAATATACTACTTCATATTCCTCTTGAACATACTACTTCATATTCCTTTTAAATATAATACTTCATATTCCTCTTAAACATACTACTTTATATTCCTTTTAAACATACTACTTCATATTCCTCTTAAACATGCTACTTCATATTCCTCTTAAACATACTACTTCATATTCCTCTTAAACATACTTCTGCATATTCCTCTTCAATATACCAATTCATATTCCTCTTAAATATACTACTTCATATTTATCTTAAACATACTACTTCATATTCATCTTAAACATACTACTTCATATTCCTCTTAAACAAACTACTTCATATTCCTCTTAAACATACTACTTCATATTCCTCTTAAACATACTACTTCATATTCCTCTTAAACGAACTACTTCATATTCCTCTTAAATATACTACTTCATATTCCTCTTAAACATACTACTTCATATTCCTCTTAAACATACTACTTCACATTCCTTTTAAACATACTACTTCATATTCCTCTTAAATATACTACTTCATATTCCTCTTAAACATACTACTTCACATTCCTCTTAAACATACTACTTCATATTCCTCTTAAACATACTACTTTATATTCCTTTTAAACATACTACTTCATATTCCTCTTAAATATACTACTTCATATTCCTCTTAAACATACTACTTCACATTCCTCTCAAACATACTACTTCATATTCCTCTTAAACATACTACTTTTTATTCCTTTTAAACATACTACTTCATATTCCTCTTAAATATAATACTTCATATTCCTCTTAAACATACTACTTCACATTCCTCTTAAACATACTACTTCATATTCCTCTTAAATATACTACTTCATATTCCACTTAAATGTACTACTTTATATTCCTCTTAAACATACTACTTCATATTCCTCTTAAACATACTACTTCATATTCCTCTTAAACATACTACTTCATATTCCTCTTAAACATAATGCTTCATATTCCTCTTAAACTTACTACTTCATATTCCTCTTAAACATACTACTTCACATTCCTTTCTAAACATACTACTTCATATTCCTCTTAAATATACTACTTCATATTCCTCTTAAACATACTACTTCACATTCCCCTTAAACATTCTACTTCATATTCCTCTTAAATATACTACTTCATATTCCTCTTAAATATACTACTTCATATTCCACTTAAATATACTACTTCATATTCCTCTTAAACATACTACTTCATATTCCTCTTAAACATACTACTTCATATTCCTCTTAAAGATACAAATTCACATTCCTCTTAAACATACTACTTCATATTCCTCTTAAATATACTACTTCATATTCCACTTAAATAAACTACTTCATATTCCTCTTAAACATACTACTTCATATTCCTCTTAAACATACTACTTCATATTCCTCTTAAACATACTACTTCATATTCCTCTTAAACATACTACTTCATATTCCTCTTAAACATACTACTTCATATTCCTCTTAAATATACTACTTCATATTCCTCTTAAACATACTACTTCACATTCCTCTTAAACATACTGCTTCATATTCCTCTTAAACATACTACTTCATATTCCTCTTAAACATACAACTTCACATTCCTTTCTAAACATACTACTTCATATTCCTCTTAAATTTACTACTTCATATTCCTCTTAAACATACTACTTCACATTCCTCTTAAACATACTACTTTATATTCCTCTTAAATATACTACTTCATATTCCTCTTAAACAAACTACTTCATATTCCACTTAAACATACTACTTCATATTCCTCTTAAACATACTACTTTATATTCCTCTTAAACATACTACTTCATATTCCTCTTAAACGTTCTACTTCATATTCCTCTTAAATATACTACTTCATATTCCTCTTAAATATACTACTTCATATTCCTCTTAAACATACTACTTCACATTCCTCTTAAACATACTACTTCATATTCCTCTTAAACATACTACTTTATATTCCTTTTAAACATACTACTTCATATTCCTCTTAAATATACTACTTCATATTCCTCTTAAATATACTAGTTCACATTCCTCTTAAACATACTACTTAATATTCGTCTTAAACATATTACTTTATATTCCTTTTAAACATACTACTTCATATTCCTCTTAAATATAATACTTCATATTCCTCTTAAATATACTACTTCATATTCCTCTTAAACATACTACTTCATATTCCTCTTAAACATACTACTTCATATTCCTCTTAAATATACTACTTCATATTCCTCTTAAACAAACTACTTCATATTCCTCTTAAACATACTACTTCATATTCCTCTTAAACATACTACTTCATATTCCTCTTAAATATACTACTTCATATTCCACTTAAATATACTACTTCATATTCCTCTTAAACATACTACTTCATATTCCTCTTAAACATACTACTTCATATTCCTCTTAAACATACTACTTCATATTCCTCTTAAACATACTACTTCATATTCCTCTTAAACATACTACTTCACATTCCTCTTAAACATACTGCTTCATATTCCTCTTAAACATACTACTTCATATTCCTCTTAAACATACTACTTCACATTCCTTTTAAACATACTACTTCATATTCCTCTTAAATATACTACTTCATATTCCTCTTGAACATACTACTTCACTTTCCTCTTAAACATACTACTTCATATTCCTCTTAAACATACTACTTTATATTCCTTTTAAACATACTACTTCATATTCCTCTTAAATATACTACTTCATATTCCTCTTAAACATACTACTTCACATTCCTCTCAAACATACTTCTTCATATTCCTCTTAAACATACTACTTTATATTCCTTTTAAACATACTACTTCATATTCCTCTTAAATATAATACTTCATATTCCTCTTAAACATACTACTTCACATTCCTCTTAAACATACTACTTCATATTCCTCTTAAATATACTACTTCATATTCCACTTAAATATACTACTTCATATTCCTCTTAAACATACTACTTCATATTCCTCTTAAACATACTACTTCATATTCCTCTTAAACATACTACTTCATATTCCTCTTAAACATACTGCTTCATATTCCTCTTAAACATACTACTTCATATTCCTCTTAAACATACTACTTCACATTCCTTTCTAAACATACTACTTCATATTCCTCTTAAATATACTACTTCATATTCCTCTTAAACATACTACTTCACATTCCCCTTAAACTTTCTACTTCATATTCCTCTTAAATATACTACTTCATATTCCTCTTAAACAAACTACTTCATATTCCTCTTAAACATACTACTTCATATTCCTCTTAAACATACTACTTCATATTCCTCTTAAATATACTACTTCATATTCCACTTAAATATACTATTTCATATTCCTCTTAAACATACTACTTCATATTCCTCTTAAACATACTACTTCATATTCCTCTTAAACATACTACTTCATATTCCTCTTAAACATACTACTTCATATTCCTCTTAAATATACTACTTCACATTCCTCTTAAACATACTGCTTCATATTCCTCTTAAACATACTACTTCATATTCCTCTTAAACATACTACTTCACATTCCTTTTAAACATACTTCTTTATATTCCTCTTAAATATACTACTTCATATTCCTCTTAAACATACTACTTCATATTCCTCTTAAACATACTACTTCATATTCCTCTTAAATATACTACTTCATATTCCACTTAAATATACTACTTCATATTCCTCTTAAACATACTACTTCATATTCCTCTTAAACAAACTACTTTATATTCCTCTTAAACATACTACTGCATATTCCTCTTAAACATACTGCTTCATATTCCTCTTAAACATAATACTTCATATTCCTCTTAAACATACTACTTCACATTCCTTTCTAAACATACTACTTCATATTCCTCTTAAATATACTACTTCATATTCCTCTTAAACATACTACTTCACATTCCTCTTAAACATACTACTTCATATTCCTCTTAAATATACTACTTCATATTCCTCTTAAACAAACTACTTCATATTCCTCTTAAACATACTACTTCATATTCCTCTTAAACATACTACTTCATATTCCTCTTAAACATACTACTTCATATTCCTCTTAAATATACTACTTCATATTCCTCTTAAACATACTGCTTCACATTCCTCTTAAACATACTGCTTCATATTCCTCTTAAACATACTACTTCATATTCCTCTTAAACATACTACTTCACATTTCTTTCTAAACATACTACTTCATATTCCTCTTAAATATACTACTTCATATTCCTCTTAAACATACTACTTCATATTCCTCTTAAACATACTACTTCATATTCCTCTTAAACATACTACTCCATATTCCTCTTAAACATACTACTTCATATTCCTCTTAAACATACTACTTCATATTCCTCTTAAACATACTACTTCACATTCCTCTTAAACATACTGCTTCATATTCCTCTTAAACATACTACTTCATATTCCTCTTAAACATACTACTTCACATTCCTTTTAAACATACTACTTCATATTCCTCTTAAATATACTACTTCATATTCCTCTTAAACATACTACTTCACATTCCTCTTAAACATACTACTTCATATTTCTCTTAAATATACTACTTCATATTCCACTTAAATATACTACTTCATATTCCTCTTAAACATACCACTTCATATTCCTCTTAAATATACTACTTCATATTCCACTTAAATATACTACTTCATATTCCTCTTAAACATACTACTTCATATTCCTCTTAAATATACTACTTCATATTCCACTTAAATATACTACTTCATATTCCTCTTAAACATACTACTTCACATTCCTCTTAAACATACTACTTCATATTCCTCTTAAACATACTACTTCATATTTCTCTTAAACATACTACTTCATATTCCTCTTAAACATACTACTTCACATTCCTCTTAAACATACTGCTTCATATTCCTCTTAAACATACTACTTCATATTCCTCTTAAACATACTACTTCACATTCCTTTTAAACATACTACTTCATATTCCTCTTAAATATACTACTTCATATTCCTCTTAAACATAATACTTTACATTCCTCTTAAACATACTACTTCATATTCCTCTTAAACATACTACTTTATATTCCTTTTAAACATACTACTTCATATTCCTCTTAAATATACTACTTCATATTCCTCTTAAACATACTACTTCACAATCCTCTTAAACATACTACTTCATATTCCTCTTAAACATACTACTTTATATTCCTTTTAAACATACTACTTCATATTCCTCTTAAATATAATACTTCATATTCCTCTTAAACATACTACTTCACATTCCTCTCAAACATACTACTTCATATTCCTCTTAAATATACTACTTCATATTCCACTTAAATATACTACTTCATATTCCTCTTAAACATACTACTTCATATTCCTCTTAAACATACTACTTCATATTCCTCTTAAACATACTACTTCATATTCCTCTTAAACATACTGCTTCATATTCCTCTTAAACATACTACTTCATATTCCTCTTAAACATACTACTTCACATTTCTTTCTAAATATACTACTTCATATTCCTCTTAAACATACTACTTCATATTCCTCTTAAACATACTACTTCATATTCCTCTTAAACATACTACTTCATATTCCTCTTAAACATACTGCTTCATATTCCTCTTAAACATACTACTTCATATTCCTCTTAAACATACTTCTTCACATTCCTTTCTAAACATACTACTTCATATTCCTCTTAAATATACTACTTCATATTCCACTTAAATATACTACTTTATATTCCTCTTAAACATACTACTTCATATTCCTCTTAAACATACTACTTCATATTCCTCTTAAACATACTACTTCATATTCCTCTTAAACATACTGCTTCACATTCCTCTTAAACATACTACTTCATATTCCTCTTAAATATACTACTTCATATTCCTCTTAAACAAACTACTTCATATTCCTCTTAAACATAGTACTTCATATTCCTCTTAAACATACTACTTCATATTCCTCTTAAATATACTACTTCATATTCCACTTAAATATACTACTTCATATTCCTCTTAAACATACTACTTCATATTCCTCTTAAACATACTACTTCATATTCCTCTTAAACATACTACTTCATATTCCTCTTAAACATACTACTTCATATTCCTCTTAAATATACTACTTCACATTCCTCTTAAGCATACTGCTTCATATTCCTCTTAAACATACTACTTCATATTCCTCTTAAACATACTACTTCACATTCCTTTTAAACATAATACTTCATATTCCTCTTAAATATACTACTTCATATTCCTCTTAAACATACTACTTCACATTCCTCTTAAACATACTACTTCATATTCCTCTTAAATATACTACTTCATATTCCACTTAAATATACTACTTCATATTCCTCTTAAACATACCACTTCATATTCCTCTTACACATACTACTTCATATTCCTCTTAAACATACTACTTCATATTCCTCTTAAACATACTGCTTCATATTCCTCTTAAACATACTACTTCATATTCCTCTTAAACATACTACTTCACATTCCTTTCTAAACATACTACTTCATATTCCTCTTAAAAATACTACTTCATATTCCTCTTAAACGTACTACTTCACATTCCTCTTAAACATACTACTTCATATTCCTCTTAAATATACTACTTCATATTCCTCTTAAACAAACTACTTCATATTCCTCTTAAACATACTACTTCATATTCCTCTTAAACATACTACTTCATATTCCTCTTAAATATACTACTTCATATATCTCTTAAACATACTACTTCATATTCCTCTTAAACATACTACTTCATATTCCTCTTAAATATACTACTTCATATTCCTCTTAAACATACTACTTCATATTCCTCTTAAATGTACTACTTCCTATTCCTCTTAAACAAACTACTTCATATTTCTCTTAAATATACTACTTCATATTCCTCTTAAATATACTACTTCATATTCCTCTTAAACATACTACTTAATATTCCTCTTAAACATACTACTTCACATTCCTCTTAAACATACTACTTCATATTCCTCTTAAACATACAAATTCAAATTCCTCTTAAACATACTACTTCATATTCCTCTTAAATATACTACTTCATATTCCACTTAAATATACTACTTCATATTCCTCTTAAACATACTACTTCATATTCCTCTTAAACATACTACTTCATATTCCTCTTAAACATACTACTTCATATTCCTCTTAAACATACTACTGCATATTCCTCTTAAACATACTACTTCATATTCCTCTTAAATATACTACTTCATATTCCTCTTAAACATACTACTTCACATTCCTCTTAAACATAATGCTTCATATTCCTCTTAAACATACTACTTCATATTCCTCTTAAACATACTACTTCACATTCCTTTCTAAACATACTACTTCATATTCCTCTTAAATATACTACTTCATATTCCTCTTCAACATACTACTTCATATTCCTCTTAAACATACTACTTCATAGTCCTCTTAAACATACTACTTCATATTCCTCTTAAACATACTACTTCATATTCCTCTTAAACATACTACTTCATATTCCTCTTAAACATACTACTTCACATTCCTCTTAAACATACTGCTTCATATTCCTCTTAAACATACTACTTCATATTTCTCTTAAACATACTACTTCATATTCCTCTTAAACATACTACTGCATATTCCTCTTAAACATACTACTTCATATTCGTCTTAAACATACTACTTCA
This sequence comes from Atherix ibis, assembly GCA_958298945.1. Classification (NCBI taxonomy): domain Eukaryota; kingdom Metazoa; phylum Arthropoda; class Insecta; order Diptera; family Athericidae; genus Atherix; species Atherix ibis. The sequence goes on from CATQJD010000111.1 coordinate 1,774,320, forward strand.
TATTCCTTTTAAACATACTACTCCACATTCCTCTTAAAAATACTGCTTCATATTCCTCTTAAACATACTACTTCATATTCCTCTTAAATATACTTCTTCATATTCCTCTTTAACATATACTTCATATTCCTCTTAAACATACTACTTCATATTCCTTTTAAATATAATACTTCATATTCCTCTTAAACATACTACTTTATATTCCTTTTAAACATACTACTTCATATTCCTCTTAAACATGCTACTTCATATTCCTCTTAAACATACTACTTCATATTCCTCTTAAACATACTTCTGCATATTCCTCTTCAATATACCAATTCATATTCCTCTTAAATATACTACTTCATATTTATCTTAAACATACTACTTCATATTCATCTTAAACATACTACTTCATATTCCTCTTAAACAAACTACTTCATATTCCTCTTAAACATACTACTTCATATTCCTCTTAAACATACTACTTCATATTCCTCTTAAACGAACTACTTCATATTCCTCTTAAATATACTACTTCATATTCCTCTTAAACATACTACTTCATATTCCTCTTAAACATACTACTTCACATTCCTTTTAAACATACTACTTCATATTCCTCTTAAATATACTACTTCATATTCCTCTTAAACATACTACTTCACATTCCTCTTAAACATACTACTTCATATTCCTCTTAAACATACTACTTTATATTCCTTTTAAACATACTACTTCATATTCCTCTTAAATATACTACTTCATATTCCTCTTAAACATACTACTTCACATTCCTCTCAAACATACTACTTCATATTCCTCTTAAACATACTACTTTTTATTCCTTTTAAACATACTACTTCATATTCCTCTTAAATATAATACTTCATATTCCTCTTAAACATACTACTTCACATTCCTCTTAAACATACTACTTCATATTCCTCTTAAATATACTACTTCATATTCCACTTAAATGTACTACTTTATATTCCTCTTAAACATACTACTTCATATTCCTCTTAAACATACTACTTCATATTCCTGTTAAACATACTACTTCATATTCCTCTTAAACATAATGCTTCATATTCCTCTTAAACTTACTACTTCATATTCCTCTTAAACATACTACTTCACATTCCTTTCTAAACATACTACTTCATATTCCTCTTAAATATACTACTTCATATTCCTCTTAAACATACTACTTCACATTCCCCTTAAACATTCTACTTCATATTCCTCTTAAATATACTACTTCATATTCCTCTTAAACAAACTACTTCATATTCCTCTTAAACATACTACTTCATATTCCTCTTAAACATACTACTTCATATTCCTCTTAAATATACTACTTCATATTCCACTTAAATATACTACTTCATATTCCTCTTAAACATACTACTTCATATTCCTCTTAAACATACTACTTCATATTCCTCTTAAACATACTTCTTCATATTCCTCTTAAACATACTACTTCATATTCCTCTTAAATATACTACTTCACATTCCTCTTAAACATACTGCTTCATATTCCTCTTAAACATACTACTTCATATTCCTCTTAAACATACTACTTCACATTCCTTTTAAACATACTTCTTCATATTCCTCTTAAATATATTACTTCATATTCCTCTTAAACATACTACTTGACATTCCTCTTAAACATACTACTTCATATTCCTCTAAAATATACTACTTCATATTCCACTTTAATATACTACTTCATATTCCTCTTAAACATACTACTTCATATTCCTCTTAAACATACTACTTCATATTCCTCTTAAACATACTACTTCATATTCCTCTTAAACATTCTGCTTCATATTCCTCCTAAACATACTACTTCATATTCCTCTTAAACATACTACTTCACATTCCTTTCTAAACATACTACTTCATATTCCTCTTAAATATACTACTTCATATTCCTTAAACATACTACTTTACATTCCTCTTAAACATACTACTTCATATTTCTCTTAAATATACTACTTCATATTCCTCTTAAACAAACTACTTCATATTCCTCTTAAACATACTATTTCATATTCCTCTTAAACATACTACTTCATATTCCTCTTAAATATACTACTTCATATATCTCTTAAACATACTACTTCATATTCCTCTTAAACATGCTACTTCATATTCCTCTTAAATATACTACTTCATATTCCTCTTAAACATACTACTTCATATTCATCTTAAATGTACTACTTCATATTCCTCTTAAACAAACTACTTCATATTTCTCTTAAATATACTACTTCATATTCCTCTTAAATATACTACTTCATATTCCTCTTAAACATACTACTTCACATTCCTCTTAAACATACTACTTCATATTCCTCTTAAACATACAAATTCACATTCCTCTTAAACATACTACTTCATATTTCTCTTAAATATACCACTTCATATTCCACTTAAATATACTACTTCATATTCCTCTTAAACATACTACTTCATATTCCTCTTAAACATACTACTTCATATTCCTCTTAAACATACTACTTCATATTCCTCTTAAACATACTACTTCATATTCCTCTTAAACATACTACTTCATATTCCTCTTAAATATACTACTTCATATTCCTCTTAAACATACTACTTCACATTCCTCTTAAACATACTGCTTCATATTCCTCTTAAACATACTATTTCATATTCCTCTTAAACATACTACTTCACATTCCTTTCTAAACATACTACTTCATATTCCTCTTAAATATACTACTTTATATTCCTCTTAAACATACTACTTCATATTCCTCTTAAACATACTACTTCATATTCCTCTTAAACATACTACTTCATATTCCTCTTAAACATACTACTTCATATTCCTCTTAAACATACTACTTCATATTCCTCTCAAACAGACTACTTCACATTCCTCTTAAACATACTGCTTCATATTCCTCTTAAACATACTACTTCATATTCCTCTTAAACATACTACTTCACATTCCTTTTAAACATGCTACTTCATATTCCTCTTAAATATACTACTTCATATTCCTCTTAAACATACTACTTCACATTCCTCTTAAACATACTACTTCATATTCCTCTTAAACATACTACTTTATATTCCTTTTAAACATACTACTTCATATTCCTCTTAAATATACTACTTCATATTCCTCTTAAACATACTACTTCACATTCCTCTCAAACATACTACTTCATATTCCTCTTAAACATACTACTTTTTATTCCTTTTAAACATACTACTTCATATTCCTCTTAAATATAATACTTCATATTCCTCTTAAACATACTACTTCACATTCCTCTTAAACATACTACTTCATATTCCTCTTAAATATACTACTTCATATTCCACCTAAATGTACTACTTTATATTCCTCTTAAACATACTACTTCATATTCCTCTTAAACATACTACTTCATATTCCTCTTAAACATACTACTTCATATTCCTCTTAAACATAATGCTTCATATTTCTCTTAAATATACTACTTCATATTCCTCTTAAATATACTACTTCATATTCCTCTTAAACATACTACTTCACATTCCTCTTAAACATACTACTTCATATTCCTCTTAAACATACAAATTCACATTCCTCTTAAAAATACTGCTTCATATTCCTCTTAAACATACTACTTCATATTCCTCTTAAATATACTTCTTCATATTCCTCTTTAACATACTACTTCATATTCCTCTTAAACATACTACTTCATATTCCTTTTAAATATAATACTTCATATTCCTCTTAAACATACTACTTTATATTCCTTTTAAACATACTACTTCATATTCCTCTTAAACATACTACTTCATATTCCTCTTAAACATACTACTTCATATTCCTCTTAAACATACTTCTGCATATTCCTCTTCAATATACCAATTCATATTCCTCTTAAATATACTACTTCATATTTATCTTAAACATACTACTTCATATTCATCTTAAACATACTACTTCATATTCCTCTTAAACAAACTACTTCATATTCCTCTTAAACATACTACTTCATATTCCTCTTAAACATACTACTTCATATTCCTCTTAAACGAACTACTTCATATTCCTCTTAAATATACTACTTCATATTCCTCTTAAACATACTACTTCATATTCCTCTTAAACATACTACTTCACATTCCTTTTAAACATACTACTTCATATTCCTCTTAAATATACTACTTCATATTCCTCTTAAACATACTACTTCACATTCCTCTTAAACATACTACTTCATATTCCTCTTAAACATACTACTTTATATTCCTTTTAAACATACTACTTCATATTCCTCTTAAATATACTACTTCATATTCCTCTTAAACATACTACTTCACATTCCTCTCAAACATACTACTTCATATTCCTCTTAAACATACTACTTTTTATTCCTTTTAAACATACTACTTCATATTCCTCTTAAATATAATACTTCATATTCCTCTTAAACATACTACTTCACATTCCTCTTAAACATACTACTTCATATTCCTCTTAAATATACTACTTCATATTCCACTTAAATGTACTACTTTATATTCCTCTTAAACATACTACTTCATATTCCTCTTAAACATACTACTTCATATTCCTCTTAAACATACTACTTCATATTCCTCTTAAACATAATGCTTCATATTCCTCTTAAACTTACTACTTCATATTCCTCTTAAACATACTACTTCACATTCCTTTCTAAACATACTACTTCATATTCCTCTTAAATATACTACTTCATATTCCTCTTAAACATACTACTTCACATTCCCCTTAAACATTCTACTTCATATTCCTCTTAAATATACTACTTCATATTCCTCTTAAACAAACTACTTCATATTCCTCTTAAACATACTACTTCATATTCCTCTTAAACATACTACTTCATATTCCTCTTAAATATACTTCTTCATATTCCACTTAAATATACTACTTCATATTCCTCTTAAACATACTACTTCATATTCCTCTTAAACATACTACTTCATATTCCTCTTAAACATACTACTTCATATTCCTCTTAAACATACTACTTCATATTCCTCTTAAATATACTACTTCACATTCCTCTTAAACATACTGCTTCATATTCCTCTTAAACATACTACTTCATATTCCTCTTAAACATACTACTTCACATTCCTTTTAAACATACTTCTTCATATTCCTCTTAAATATATTACTTCATATTCCTCTTAAACATACTACTTGACATTCCTCTTAAACATACTACTTCATATTCCTCTAAAATATACTACTTCATATTCCACTTTAATATACTACTTCATATTCCTCTTAAACATACTACTTCATATTCCTCTTAAACATACTACTTCATATTCCTCTTAAACATACTACTTCATATTCCTCTTAAACATTCTGCTTCATATTCCTCCTAAACATACTACTTCATATTCCTCTTAAACATACTACTTCACATTCCTTTCTAAACATACTACTTCATATTCCTCTTAAATATACTACTTCATATTCCTTAAACATACTACTTTACATTCCTCTTAAACATACTACTTCATATTTCTCTTAAATATACAACTTCATATTCCTCTTAAACAAACTACTTCATATTCCTCTTAAACATACTATTTCATATTCCTCTTAAACATACTACTTCATATTCCTCTTAAATATACTACTTCATATATCTCTTAAACATACTACTTCATATTCCTCTTAAACATGCTACTTCATATTCCTCTTAAATATACTACTTCATATTCCTCTTAAACATACTACTTCATATTCATCTTAAATGTACTACTTCATATTCCTCTTCAACAAACTACTTCATATTTCTCTTAAATATACTACTTCATATTCCTCTTAAATATACTACTTCATATTCCTCTTAAACATACTACTTCACATTCCTCTTAAACATACTACTTCATATTCCTCTTAAACATACAAATTCACATTCCTCTTAAACATACTACTTCATATTTCTCTTAAATATACCACTTCATATTCCACTTAAATATACTACTTCATATTCCTCTTAAACATACTACTTCATATTCCTCTTAAACATACTACTTCATATTCCTCTTAAACATACTACTTCATATTCCTCTTAAACATACTACTTCATATTCCTCTTAAACATACTACTTCATATTCCTCTTAAATATACTACTTCATATTCCTCTTAAACATACTACTTCACATTCCTCTTAAACATACTGCTTCATATTCCTCTTAAACATACTACTTCATATTCCTCTTAAACATACTACTTCACATTCCTTTCTAAACATACTACTTCATATTCCTCTTAAATATACTACTTTATATTCCTCTTAAACATACTACTTCATATTCCTCTTAAACATACTACTTCATATTCCTCTTAAACATACTACTTCATATTCCTCTTAAACATACTACTTCATATTCCTCTTAAACATACTACTTCATATTCCTCTCAAACAGACTACTTCACATTCCTCTTAAACATACTGCTTCATATTCCTCTTAAACATACTACTTCATATTCCTCTTAAACATACTACTTCACATTCCTTTTAAACATGCTACTTCATATTCCTCTTAAATATACTACTTCATATTCCTCTTAAACATACTACTTCACATTCCTCTTAAACATACTACTTCATATTCCTCTTAAACATACTACTTTATATTCCTTTTAAACATACTACTTCATATTCCTCTTAAATATACTACTTCATATTCCTCTTAAACATACTACTTCATATTTCTCTTAAATATACTACTTCATATTCCACTTAAATATACTACTTCATATTCCTCTTAAACATACTTCTTCATATTCCTCTTAAATATACTACTTCATATTCCACTTAAATATACTACTTCATATTCCTCTTAAACATACTACTTCATATTCCTCTTAAATATACTAATTCATATTCCACTTAAATATACTACTTCATATTCCTCTTAAACATACTACTTCATATTCCTCTTAAACATACTACTTCATATTCCTCTTAAACATACTACTTCATATTTCTCTTAAACATACTACTTCATATTCCTCTTAAACATACTACTTTACATTCCTCTTAAACATACTGCTTCATATTCCTCTTAAACATACTACTTCATATTCCTCTTAAACATACTACTTCACATTCCTTTTAAACATACTACTTCATATTCCTCTTAAATATACTACTTCATATTCCTCTTAAACATATCACTTCACATTCCTCTTACATATACTACTTCATATTCCTCTTAAACATACTACTTTATATTCCTTTTAAACATACTACTTCATATTCCTTTTAAATATACTACTTCATATTCCTCTTAAACATACTACTTCACATTCCTCTTAAACATACTACTTCATATTCCTCTTAAACATACTACTTTATATTCCTTTTAAACATACTACTTCATATTCCTCTTAAATATAATACTTCATATTCCTCTTAAACATACTACCTCACATTCCTCTTAAACATACTACTTCATTTTCCTCTTAAATATACTACTTCATATTCCACTTAAATATACTACTTCATATTCCTCTTAAACATACTACTTCATATTCCTCTTAAACATACTACTTCATATTCCTCTTAAACATACTACTTCATATTCCTCTTAAACATACTGCTTCATATTCCTTTTAAACATACTACTTCATATTCCTCTTAAACATACTACTTCACATTCCTTTCTCAACATACTACTTCATATTCCTCTTAAATATACTACTTCATATTCCTCTTAAACATCCTACTTCACATTCCTCTTAAACATACTACTTCATATTCCTCTTAAATATACTACTTCATATTCCTCTTAAACAAACTACTTCATATTCCTCTTAAACATACTACTTCATATTCTTCTTAAACATACTACTTCATATTCCTCTTAAATATACTACTTCATATTCCACTTAAATATACTACTTCATATTCCTCTTAAACATACTACTTCATATTCCTCTTAAACATACTACTTCATATTCCTCTTAAGCATACTACTTCATATTCCTCTTAAACATACTACTTCATATTCCTCTTAAATATACTACTTCACATTCCTCTTAAACATACTGCTTCATATTCCTCTTAAACATACTACTTCATATTCCTCTTAAACATACTACTTCACATTCCTTTTAAACATAATACTTCATATTCCTCTTAAATATACTACTTCATATTCCTCTTAAACATACTACTTCACATTCCTCTTAAACATACTACTTCATATTCCTCTTAAATATACTACTTCATATTCCACTTAAATATACTACTTCATATTCCTCTTAAACATACTACTTCATATTCCTCTAAAACATACTACTTCATATTCCTCTTAAACATACTACTTCATATTCCTCTTAAACATACTGCTTCATATTCCTCTTAAACATACTACTTCATATTCCTCTTAAACATACTACTTCACATTCCTTTCTAAACATACTACTTCATATTCCTCTTAAAAATACTACTTCATATTCCTCTTAAACATACTACTTCACATTCCTCTTAAACATACTACTTCATATTCCTCTTAAATATACTACTTCATATTCCTCTTAAACAAACTACTTCATATTCCTCTTAAACATACAACTTCATATTCCTCTTAAACATACTACTTCATATTCCTCTTAAATATACTACTTCATATATCTCTTAAACATACTACTTCATATTCCTCTTAAACATACTACTTCATATTCCTCTTAAATATACTACTTCATATTCCTCTTAAACATACTACTTCATATTTCTCTTAAATGTACTACTTCATTTTCCTCTTAAACATACTGCTTCATATTCCTCTTAAACATACTACTTCATATTCCTCTTAAACATACTACTTCACATTCCTTTTAAACATACTACTTCATATTCCTCTTAAATATACTACTTCATATTCCTCTTAAACATACTACTTCACATTCCTCTTAAACATACTACTTCATATTCCTCTTAAACATACTACTTTATATTCCTTTTAAACATACTACTTCATATTCCTCTTAAATATACTACTTCATATTCCTCTTAAACATACTACTTCATATTTCTCTTAAATATACTACTTCATATTCCACTTAAATATACTACTTCATATTCCTCTTAAACATACTACTTCATATTCCTCTTAAATATACTACTTCATATTCCACTTAAATATACTACTTCATATTCCTCTTAAACATACTACTTCATATTCCTCTTAAATATACTACTTCATATTCCACTTAAATATACTACTTCATATTCCTCTTAAACATACTACTTCATATTCCTCTTAAACATACTACTTCATATTCCTCTTAAACATACTACTTCATATTTCTCTTAAACATACTACTTCATATTCCTCTTAAACATACTACTTTACATTCCTCTTAAACATACTGCTTCATATTCCTCTTAAACATACTACTTCATATTCCTCTTAAACATACTACTTCACATTCCTTTTAAACATACTACTTCATATTCCTCTTAAATATACTACTTCATATTCCTCTTAAACATACTACTTCACATTCCTCTTACACATACTACATCATATTCCTCTTAAACATACTACTTTATATTCCTTTTAAACATACTACTTCATATTCCTTTTAAATATACTACTTCATATTCCTCTTAAACATAATACTTCACATTCCTCTTAAACATACTACTTCATATTCCTCTTAAACATACTACTTTATATTCCTTTTAAACATACTACTTCATATTCCTCTTAAATATAATACTTCATATTCCTCTTAAACATACTACCTCACATTCCTCTTAAACATACTACTTCATATTCCTCTTAAATATACTACTTCATATTCCACTTAAATATACTACTTCATATTCCTCTTAAACATACTACTTCATATTCCTCTTAAACATACTACTTCATATTCCTCTTAAACATACTACTTCATATTCCTCTTAAACATACTGCTTCATATTCCTTTTAAACATACTTCTTCATATTCCTCTTAAACATACTACTTCACATTCCTTTCTAAACATACTACTTCATATTCCTCTTAAATATACTACTTCATATTCCTCTTAAACATCTTACTTCACATTCCTCTTAAACATACTACTTCATATTCCTCTTAAATATACTACTTCATATTCCTCTTAAACAAACTACTTCATATTCCTCTTAAACATACTACTTCATATTCTTCTTAAACATACTACTTCATATTCCTCTTAAATATACTACTTCATATTCCACTTAAATATACTACTTCATATTCCTCTTAAACATACTACTTCATATTCCTCTTAAACATACTACTTCATATTCCTCTTAAACATACTACTTCATATTCCTCTTAAACATACTACTTCATATTCCTCTTAAATATACTACTTCACATTCCTCTTAAACATACTGCTTCATATTCCTCTTAAACATACTACTTCATATTCCTCTTAAACATACTACTTCACATTCCTTTTAAACATAATACTTCATATTCCTCTTAAATATACTACTTCATATTCCTCTTAAACATACTACTTCACATTCCTCTTAAACATACTACTTCATATTCCTCTTAAATATACTACTTCATATTCCACTTAAATATACTACTCCATATTCCTCTTAAACATACTACTTCATATTCCTCTTAAACATACTATTTCATATTCCTCTTAAACATACTACTTCATATTCCTCTTAAACATACTGCTTCATATTCCTCTTAAACATACTACTTCATATTCCTCTTAAACATACTACTTCACATTCCTTTCTAAACATACTACTTCATATTCCTCTTAAAAATACTACTTCATATTCCTCTTAAACATACTACTTCACATTCCTCTTAAACATACTACTTCATATTCCTCTTAAATATACTACTTCATATTCCTCTTAAACAAACTACTTCATATTCCTCTTAAACATACTACTTCATATTCCTCTTAAACATACTACTTCATATTCCTCTTAAATATACTACTTCATATATCTCTTAAACATACTACTTCATATTCCTCTTAAACATACTACTTCATATTCCTCTTAAATATACTACTTCATATTCCTCTTAAACATACTACTTCATATTTCTCTTAAATGTACTACTTCATTTTCCTCTTAAACAAACTACTTCATATTTCTCTTAAATATACTACTTCATATTCCTCTTAAATATACTACTTCATATTCCTCTTAAACATACTACTTCATATTCCTCTTAAACATACTACTTCACATTCCTCTTAAACATACTACTTCATATTCCTCTTAAACATACTACTTCACATTCCTTTCTAAACATACTACTTCATATTCCTCTTAAAAATACTACTTCATATTCCTCTTAAACATACTACTTCACATTCCTCTTAAACATACTACTTCATATTCCTCTTAAATATACTACTTCATATTCCTCTTAAACAAACTACTTCATATTCCTCTTAAACATACTACTTCATATTCCTCTTAAATATACTACTTCATATTCCACTTAAATATACTACTTCATATTCCTCTTAAACATACTACTTCATATTCCTCTTAAACATACTACTTCATATTCCTCTTAAACATACTACTTCATATTTCTCTTAAACATACTACTTCATATTCCGCTTAAACATACTACTTTACATTCCTCTTAAACATACTGCTTCATATTCCTCTTAAACATACTACTTCATATTCCTCTTAAACATACTACTTCACATTCCTTTTAAACATACTACTTCATATTCCTCTTAAATATACTACTTCATATTCCTCTTAAACATACTACTTCACATTCCTCTTACACATACTACTTCATATTCCTCTTAAACATGCTACTTTATATTCCTTTTAAACATACTACTTCATATTCCTTTTAAATATACTACTTCATATTCCTCTTAAACATAATACTTCACATTCCTCTTAAACATACTACTTCATATTCCTCTTAAACATACTACTTTATATTCCTTTTAAACATACTACTTCATATTCCTCTTAAATATAATACTTCATATTCCTCTTAAACATACTACCTCACATTCCTCTTAAACATACTACTTCATATTCCTCTTAAATATACTACTTCATATTCCACTTAAATATACTACTTCATATTCCTCTTAAACATACTACTTCATATTCCTCTTAAACATACTACTTCATATTCCTCTTAAACATACTACTTCATATTCCTCTTAAACATACTGCTTCATATTCCTTTTCAACATACTTCTTCATATTCCTCTTAAACATACTACTTCACATTCCTTTCTAAACATACTACTTCATATTCCTCTTAAATATACTACTTCATATTCCTCTTAAACATCTTACTTCACATTCCTCTTAAACATACTACTTCATATTCCTCTTAAATATACTACTTCATATTCCTCTTAAACAAACTACTTCATATTCCTCTTAAACATACTACTTCATATTCTTCTTAAACATACTACTTCATATTCCTCTTAAATATACTACTTCATATTCCACTTAAATATACCACTTCATATTCCTCTTAAACATACTACTTCATATTCCTCTTAAACATACAACTTCATATTCCTCTTAAACATACTACTTCATATTCCTCTTAAACATACTACTTCATATTCCTCTTAAATATACTACTTCACATTCCTCTTAAACATACTGCTTCATATTCCTCTTAAACATACTACTTCATATTCCTCTTAAACATACTACTTCACATTCCTTTTAAACATAATACTTCATATTCCTCTTAAATATACTACTTCATATTCCTCTTAAACATACTACTTCACATTCCTCTTAAACATACTACTTCATATTCCTCTTAAATATACTACTTCATATTCCACTTAAATATACTACTCCATATTCCTCTTAAACATACTACTTCATATTCCTCTTAAACATACTACTTCATATTCCTCTTAAACATACTACTTCATATTCCTCTTAAACATACTGCTTCATATTCCTCTTAAACATACTACTTCATATTCCTCTTAAACATACTACTTCACATTCCTTTCTAAACATACTACTTCATATTCCTCTTAAAAATACTACTTCATATTCCTCTTAAACATACTACTTCACATTCCTCTTAAACATACTACTTCATATTCCTCTTAAATATACTACTTCATATTCCTCTTAAACCAACTACTTCATATTCCTCTTAAACATACTACTTCATATTCCTCTTAAACATACTACTTCATATTCCTCTTAAATATACTACTTCATATATCTCTTAAACATACTACTTCATATTCCTCTTAAACATACTACTTCATATTCCTCTTAAATATACTACTTCATATTCCTCTTAAACATACTACTTCATATTTCTCTTAAATGTACTACTTCATTTTCCTCTTAAACAAACTACTTCATATTTCTCTTAAATATACTACTTCATATTCCTCTTAAATATACTACTTCATATTCCTCTTAAACATACTACTTCATATTCCTCTTAAACATACTACTTCACATTCCTCTTAAACATACTACTTCATATTCCTCTTAAACATACAATTTCACATTCCTCTTAAACATACTACTTCATATTCCTCTTAAATATACTACTTCATATTCCACTTAAATATACTACTTCATATTCCTCTTAAACATACTACTTCATATTCCTCTTAAACATACTACTTCATATTCCTCTTAAACATACTACTTCATATTCCTCTTAAACATACTACTTCATATTCCTCTTAAACATACTACTTCATATTCCTCTTAAATATACTACTTCATATTCCTCTTTAACATACTACTTCACATTCCTCTTAAACATACTGCTTCATATTCCTCTTAAACATACTACTTCATATTCCTCTTAAACATACTACTTCACATTCCTTTCTAAACATACTACTTCATATTCCTCTTAAATATACTACTTCATATTCCTCTTAAACATACTACTTCATATTCCTCTTAAACATACTACTTCATAGTCCTCTTAAACATACTACTTCATATTCCTCTTAAACATACTACTTCATATTCCTCTTAAACATACTACTTCATATTCCTCTTAAACATACTACTTCACATTCCTCTTAAACATACTGCTTCATATTCCTCTTAAATATACTACTTCATATTCCTCTTAAACATACTACTGCATATTCCTCTTAAACATACTACTTCATATTTCTCTTAAACATACTACTTCATATTCCTCTTAAACATACTACTGCATATTCCTCTTAAACATACTACTTCATATTCCTCTTAAACATACTACTTCATATTCCTTTTAAACATACTGCTCCACATTCCTCTTAAATATACTGCTTCATATTCCTCTTAAACATACTACTTCATATTCCTCTTAAATATACTACTTCATATTCCTCTTTAACATACTACTTCATATTCCTCTTAAACATACTACTTCATATTCCTCTTAAATATTATACTTCATATTCCTCTTAAACATACTACTTTATATTCCTTTTAAACATACTACTTCATATTCTTCTTAAACATACTACTTCATATTCCTCTTAAACATACTACTTCATATTCCTCTTAAACATACTACTGCATATTCCTCTTAAATATACCACTTCATACTCCTCTTAAATATACTACTTCATATTCATCTTAAACATACTACTTTATATTCATCTTAAACATACTACTTCATATTCCTCTTAAACAAACTACTTCATATTCCGCTTAAATATACTACTTCATATTCCTCTTAAACATACTACTTCATATTCCTCTTAAATATACTACTTCATATTCCTCTTAAATATACTACTTTATATTCCTCTTACAAATACTACTTCATATTCCTCTTAAATATACTACTTCATATTCCTCTCAAACATACTGCTTCATATTTCTCTTAAACATACTACTTCATATTGATCTTAAACATACTACTTCATATACCTCTTAAACATACTACTTCATATTCCTCTTAAACATACTGCTTCATATTCCTCTTAAACATACTACTTCATATTCCTCTTAAAAATATACTACTTCATATTCCTCTTAAACAAACTACTTCATATTCCTCTTAAACATACTACTTCATATTCTACTTAAACATACTACTTCATATTCCTCTTAAATATACTACTTCATATATCTCTTAAACATACTACTTCATATTCCTCTTAAACATACTACTTCATATTCCTCTGAAACATACTACTTCATATTCCTCTTAAACATACTACTTCATATTCCTCTTAAACATACTACTTCATATTCCTCTTAAATATACTACTTCATATTCCTCTTAAACATACTATTTCACATTCCTCTTAAACATACTGCTTCATATTCCTCTTAAACATAGTACTTCATATTCCTCTTAAACATACTACTTCATATTCCTTTCTAAACATACTACTTCATATTCCTCTTAAATATACTACTTCATATTCCTCTTAAACATACTACTTCACATTCCTCTTAAACATACTACTTCATATTTTTCTTAAATATACTACTTCATATTCCTCTTAAACAAACTACTTCATATTCCTCTTAAACATACTACTTCATATTCCTCTTAAACATACTACTTCATATTCCTCTTAAATATACTACTTCATATTCCACTTAAATATACTACTTCATATTCCTCTTAAACATACTACTTCATATTCCTCTTAAACATACTACTTCATATTCCTCTTAAGCATACTACTTCATATTCCTCTTAAACATACTACTTCATATTCCTCTTAAACATACTACTTCACATTCCTCTTAAACATACTGCTTCATATTGCTCTTAAACATGCTACTTCATATTCCTCTTAAACATACTACTTCATATTCCTCTTAAACATACTACTTCATATTCATCTTAAACATATTAGTGCATATTCCTCTTTAACATACTACTTCATATTCCTCTTAAACATACTACTTCATATTCCTTTTAAACATACTACTTCACATTCCTCTTAAATATACTGCTTCATATTCCTCTTAAACATACTACTTCATATTCCTCTTAAATATACTACTTTATATTCCTCTTAAACATACTACTTCATATTCCTCTTAAACAAAGTACTTCATATTCCTCTTAAATATACTACTTCATATTCCTCTTTAACATAGTACTTCATATTCCTCTTAAACATACAACTTCATATTCCTCTTAAATATAATACTTCATATTCCTCTTAAACATACTACTTTATATTCCTTTTAAACATACTACTTCATATTCCTCTTAAACATACTACTTCATATTCCTCTTAAACATACTACTTCATATTCCTCTTAAACATACTACTGCATATTCCTCTTAAATATAGCACTTCATATTCCTCTTAAATATACTACTTCATATTCATCTTAAACATACTACTTCATATTCATCTTAAACATACTACTTGATATTCCTCTTAAACAAACTACTTCATATTCCTCTTAAACATACTACTTCATATTCCTCTTAAACATACTACTTCATATTCCTCTTAAACAAACTACTTCATATTCCTCTTAAATATACTACTTCATATTCCTCTTAAACATACTACTTCATATTCCTCTTAAATATACTACTTCATATTCCTCTTAAATATACTACTTTATATTCTTCTTAAAAATACTACTTCATATTCCTCTTAAATATACTACTTCATATTCCTCTCAAACATACTGCTTCATATTTCTCTTAAACATACTACTTCATATTGATCTTAAACATACTACTTCATATTCCTCTTAAACATACTACTTCATATTCCTCTTAAACATACTGCTTCATATTCCTCTTAAACATACTACTTCATATTCCTCTTAAATATACTACTTCATATTCCTCTTAAGCAAACTACTTCATATTCCTCTTAAATATACTACTTCATATTCTTCTTAAATATACTACTTCATATTCCTCTTAAACATACTACTTCATATTCCTCTTAAACATACTACTTCACATTCCTCTTAAACATACGACTTCATTTTCCTCTTAAACATACTACTTCACATTCCTCTTAAACATACTACTTCATATTCCTCTTAAACATACTACTTCATATTCCTCTTAAATATACTACTTCATATATCTCTTAAACATAATACTTCATATTCCTCTTAAACATACTACTTCATATTCCTCTTAAACATACTGCTTCATATTCCTCTTAAACATACTACTTCATATTCTTCTTAAATATTCTACTTCATATTCCTCTTAAGCATACTACTTCATATTCATCTTAAATATACTACTTCATATTCCTCTTAAATATACTACTTCATATTCCTCTTAAACATACTACTTCATATTCCTCTTAAACATACTACTTCACATTCCTCTTAAACATACTACTTCATATTCCTCTTAAACATACTACTTCATATTCCTCTTAAACATACTACTTCATATTCCTCTTAAATATACTACTTCATATTCCTCTTAAGCATACTACTTCATATTCCTCTTAAACATACTACTTCATATTCCTCTTAAATATACTACTTCATATTCCTCTTAAACATACTACTTCATATTCCTCTTAAACATACTACTTCATATTCCTCTTAAACAAACTACTTCATATTCCTCTTAAATATACTACTTCATATTCCTCTTAAATATACTACTTCGTATTCCTCTTAAACATACTACTTCATATTCCTCTTAAACGTTTTACTTCATATTCCTCTTAAATATACTACTTCATATTCCTCTTAAATATACTACTTCATATTCCTCTTAAACATACTACTTCATATTCCTCTTAAACATACTACTTCATATTCCTCTTAAACATACTACTTCATATTCCTCTTAAATATACTACTTCATATTCCTCTTAGATATACTACTTCGTTTTCCTCTTAAACATACTACTGCATATTCCTCTGAAACATACTACTTCATATTCCTCTTAAACATACTACTTCATATTCCTCTTAAACATACTACTTCATATTCCTCTTAAACATACTACTTCATATTCCTCTTAAACATACTACTTAATATTCCTCTTAAACATACTACTTTATATTCCTCTTAAACATACTACATCATATTCCTCTTAAATATACTACTTCATATTCCTCTTAAACATACTACTTCATATTCCTCTTAAACATACTACTTCACATTCCTCTTAAACATACTGCTTCATATTCCTCTTAAATATACTACTTCATATTCCTCTTAAATATACTACTTCATATTCCTCTTAAACATACTGCTTCATATTCCTCTTAAACATACTATTTCATCTTCCTCTTAAACATACTACTTCATATTCCTCTTAAACATACTGCTTCATATTCCTCTTAAACATACTAATTCATATTCCTCTTAAACATACTACTTCATATTCCTCTTAAACATACTACTTCATATTCCTCTTAAGCATACTACTTCATATTCCTCTTAAACATACTACTTCATATTCCTCTTAAACATACTACTTCATATTCCTCTTAAACATACTACTTCATATTCCCTTTAAATATACTACTTCATGTTCCTCTTAAACATACTACTTCATATTCCTCTTAAACGTTCTACTTCATATTCCTCTTAAACATACTACTTCATATTCCTCTTAAACATACTACTTCATATTCCTCTTAAACATACTACTTCATATTCCTCCTAAACATACTACTTCATATTCCTCTTAAATATACTACTTCATATTCCTCTTAAATATACTACATCATATTCCTCTTAAACATACTACTTCATATTCCTCTTAGACATACTACTTCATATTCCTCTTAAACATACTACTTCATATTCCTCTTAAACATCCTACTTCACGTTCCTCTTAAACATACTACTTCATATTCCTCTTAAACATACTACTACATATTCCTCTTAAACATACTACTTCATATTCCTCTTTAGCATACTACTTCATATTCCTCTTAAGCATACTACTTCATATTCTTCTTAAACATACTACTTCGTATTCCTCTTAAACATACTACTGCATATTCCTCTTAAACATACTACTTCATATTCCTCTTAAACATACTACTTCATATTCCTCTTAAACATACTACTTCATATTCCTCTTAAACATACTACTTCATATTCCTCTTAAATATACTACTTCATATTCCTCTTAAACAAACTACTTTATATTCCTCTTAAACATACTACTTCATATTCCTCTTAAGCATACTACTTCATATTCCTCTTAAATATACTACTTCATATTCCTCTTAAACATACTACTTCATATTCCTCTTAAACATACTACTTCATATTCCTCTTAAACGTTCTACTTCATATTCCTCTTAAATATACTACTTCATATTCCTCTTAAACATAGTACTACATATTCCCCTTAAACATACTACTTCATATTGCTCTTAAGCATACTACTTCATATTCCTCTTAAACATACTACTTCATATTCCTCTTAAATATACTACTTCGTATTCCTCTTAAACATACTACTTCATATTCCTCTTAAACATACTACTTCATATTCCTCTCAAACATACTACTTCATATTCATCTTAAACATACAACTTCATATTCCTCTTAAATATACTACTTCATATTCCTCTTAAATATACTACTTCGTATTCCTCTTAAACATACTACTTCATATTCCTCTTAAGCGTTCTACTACATATTCCTCTTAAACATACTACTTCATATTCCTCTTAAACATACTAACACACATTCCTCTTAAATATACTACTTCATATTATATATATGAAGTAGTATGTTTAAGAGGAATATGAAGTAGTAAATATACTACTTCATATTCCTCTTAAACATACTACTTCATATTCCTCTTAAACATACTACTTCATATTCCTCCTAAACATACTACTTCATATTCCTCTTAAATATACTACTTCATATTCTTCTTAAACATATTACTTCATATTCCTCTTAAATATACTACTTCATATTCCTCTTAAACATACTACTTCATATTCCTCTTAAAAATACTACTTCATATTCCTCTTAAATATACTACTTCATATTCCTCTTAAATATACTACTTCGTATTCCTCTTAAACATACAACTGCATATTCCTCTTAAGCATACTACTTCATATTCCTCTTAAACATACTACTTCATATTCCTCTTAAACATACTACTGCATATTCCTCCTAAACATACTACTTCATATTCCCTTTAAATATACTATTTCATATTCCTCTTAAACAAACTACTTCATATTCCTCTTAAATATACTACTTCATATTCCTCTTAAACATACTACTTCATATTCCTTTTAAACATACTACTTCATATTCCTCCTAAACATACTACTTCATATTCCTCTTAGATATACTACTTCATATTCTTCTTAAACATATTACTTCATATTCCTCTTAAATATACTACTTCATATTCCTCTTAAACATACTACTTCATATTCCTCTTAAACATACTACTTCATATTCCTCTTAAATATACTACTTCATATTCCTCTTAAATATACTACTTCGTATTCCTCTTAACCATACAACTGCATATTCCTCTTAAACATACTACTTCATATTCCTCTTAAACATACTACTTCATATTCCTCTTAAACATACTACTTCATATTCCTCTTAAACATACTACTTCATATACCTCTTAAACATACTACTTCATATTGCTCTTAAACATACTACTTCATATTCCTCTTAAATATACTACTTCATATTCCTCTTAAATATACTACCTCATATTCATCTTAAACATACTACTTCATATTCATCTTAAACATACTACTTCATATTCCTCCTAAACATACTACTTCACATTCCTCTTAAATATACTACTTCATATTCCTCTTAAACATACAACTTCATATTCCACTTAAATATACTAATTCGTATTCCTCTTAAACATACTACTGCATATCCCTCTTAAACATACTACTTCATATTCCTCTTAAACATACTACTTCATATTCCTCTTAAACATACAACTTCATATTCCTCTTAAACATACTACTTCATATTCCTCTTAAACATACTACTTCATATTCTCCTTATATATACTACTTCATATTCCTCTTAAACATCCTGCTTCATATTCCTCTTAAACATACTACTTCATATTCCTCTTAAACATACTACTTCATATTCCTGTTAAACATACTGCTTCATATTCCTTCTAAACATACTACTTCATATTACTCTTAAATATACTACTTCATATTCCTCTTAAACATACTACTTCATATTCCTCTTAAACATGCTACTTCATATTCCTCTTAAGCATACTACTTCATATACCTCTTAAACATACTACTTCATATTCCTCTTAATCATACTACTGCATATTCCTCCTAAACATACTACTTCATATTCCCTTTAAATATACTATTTCATATTCCTCTTAAACAAACTACTTCATATTCCTCTTAAATATACTACTTCATATTCCTCTTAAACATACTACTTCATATTCCTCTTAAACATACTACTTCATATTCCTCCTAAACATACTACATCATATTCCTCTTAAATATACTACTTCATATTCTTCTTAAAC
This sequence comes from Atherix ibis, assembly GCA_958298945.1. NCBI lineage: Eukaryota > Metazoa > Arthropoda > Insecta > Diptera > Athericidae > Atherix > Atherix ibis. The sequence continues at coordinate 1,795,831 of CATQJD010000111.1, forward strand.
ATATTACTTCATATTCCTCTTAAATATACTACTTCATATTCCTCTTAAACATACTACTTCACATTCCTCTTAAGCATACTACTTCATATTCCTCTTAAACATACTACTTCATATTCCTCTTAAATATACTACTTCATATTCCTCTTAAACATACTACTTCATATTCCTCTTAAACGTTCTACTTCATATTCCTCTTGAACATACTACTTCATATTCCTCTTAAACATACTACTTCATATTCCTCTTAAACATACTACTTCATATTCCTCTTAAATATACTACTTCATATTCCTTTTAAATATACTACATCATATTCCTCTTAAACATACTACTTCATATTCCTCTTAAACATACTACTTCATATTCCTCTTAAACATACTACTTCATATTTCTCTTAAACATACTACTTTATATTCCTCTTAAATATACTACTTCATATTCCTCTTAAACATACTACTTCATATTCCTCTTAAATATACTACTTCATATTCCTCTTAAACAAACTACTTTATATTCCTCTTAAACATACTACTTCATATTCCTCTTAAACATACTATTTCATATTCCTCTTAAATATACTACTTCATATTCCTCTTAAACATACTACTTCATATTCCTCTTAAACATACTTCTTCTTATTCCTCTTAAACATACTACTGCATATTCCTCTTAAACATACTACTTCATATTCCTCTTAAACAAACTACTTCATATTACTCTTAAACATACTACTTCATAATCCTCTTAAACATACTACTTCATATTCATCTTAAACATACTACTTCATATTCCTCTTAAACATACTACTTCATATTCCTCTTAAACATACTACTTCGTATTCCTCTTAAACATACTACTTCATATTCCTCTTAAACATACTACTTCATATTCCTCTCAAACATACTACTTCATATTCATCTTAAACATATTACTTCATATTCCTCTTAAATATACTACTTCATATTCCTCTTAAACATACTACTTCATATTCCTCTTAAGCATACTCCTTCATATTCCTCTTAAACATTTTACTTCATATTCCTCTTAAATATACTACTTCATATTCCCTTTAAATATACTACTTCATATTCCTCTTAAACATACTACTTCATATTCCTCTTAAACATACTACTTCATATTCCTCTTAAACATACTACTTCATATTCCTCTTAAACATACTACTTCATATTCCTCTTAAACATACTACTTCATATTCCTCTTAAACATACTACCTCATATTCCTCTTAAACATACTTCTTCATATTCATCTTAAACATACTACTTCATATTCCTCTTGAACATACCACTTCATATTCCACTTAAATATACTACTTCGTATTCCTCTTAAACATACTACTTCATATTCCTCTTAAACATACTACTTCGTATTCCTCTTTAACATACTACTGCATATTCCTTTTAAACATACTACTTCATATTCCTCTTAAACATACTACTTCATGTTCCTCTTAAACATACTGCTTCATATTCCTCTTAAACATACTACTTCATATTCCTCTTAAACATACTACTTCATATTCCTCTTAAACATACTACTTCATATTCCTCTTAAACACACTACTTCATATTCATCTTAAACATACTACTTCATATTCCTCCTACACATACTACTTCATATTCCACCTTAATATACTACTTTGTATTCATCTTAAACATACTACTTCATATTCCCCTTAAACATGCTACTTCATATTCCTCTTAAATTTACTACTTCATATTACTCTTAAATATACTACTTCATATTCTTCTTAAGCATACTACTTCATATTCCACTTAAATAGACTACTTCGTATACCTCTTAAACATACTACTTCATATTCATCTTTAACATACTACTTCATATTCCTCTTAAAGATACTACTTCATATTCCTCTTAAACATACTACTTCATATTCCTCCTAAACGTACTACTTCATTTTCATCTTAAACATACTACTTCATATTCCTCTTAAATATACTACTTCATATTCCTCTTAAACAAAATACTTTATATTCCTCTTAAACATACTACTTCATATTCATCTTAAACATACTACTTCATATTCCTCTTAAACATACTACTTCATATTCCTCTTAAACATACTACTTCATATTCATCTTAAACATACTACTTCATATTCCTCTTAAATATACTACTTCATATTCCTCTTAAATATACTACTTCATATTCATCTTAAACATACTACTTCATATTCCTCTTAAACATACTACTTCATATTCCTCTTAAACATACTACTTCATATTCCTCTTAAACATACTACTTCATATTCCTCTTAAACATACTACTTCATATTCCTCTTAAACATACTACTTCATATTCCTCCTAAACATACTACTTCATATTCATCTTAAACATACTACTTCATATTCATCTTAAACATACTACTTCATATTCATCTTAAACATACTACTTCATATCCCTCTTAAATATACTACTTCATATTCCTCTTAAACAAACTACTTCATATTCCTCTTAAACATACTACTTCACATTTCTCTTAAACATACTACTTCATATTCCTCTTAAGCATACTACTTCATATTTCTCTTAAACATACTACTTCATATTCCTCTTAAACATAGTACTTCATATTCATCTTAAACATACTACTTCATATTCATCTTAAACATACTACTTCATATTCATCTTAGACATACTACTTCATATTCCTCTTAAACATACTACTTCATATTCCTCTTAAACATACTACTTCATATTCCTCTTAAATATACTACTTCATATTCCTCTTAAATATACTACTTCATATTCCTCTTAAACATATAACTTCATATTCATCTTAAACATACTACTTCATATTCCTCTTAAACATACTACTTCATATTCCTCTTAAACATACTACTTCATAGTCCTCCTAAACATACTACTTCATATTCATCTTAAACATACTACTTCATATTCCTCTTAAATATACTACTTCATATTCCTCTTAAACAATCTACTTTATATTCCTCTTAAACATACTATTTCATATTCATCTTAAACATACTACTTCATATTCCTCTTAAACATACTACTTCATATTCCTCTTAAACATACTACTTCATATTCATCTTAAACATACTACTTCATATTCCTCTTAAATATACTACTTCATATTCCTCTTAAATATACTACTTCATATTCATCTTAAACATACTACTTCATGTTCATCTTGAACATACTACTTCATATTCCTCTTAAACATACTACTTCATATTCCTCTTAAACATACTACTTCATATTCCTCTTAAGCATATTACTTCATATTCCTCTTAAATATACTACTTCATATTCATCTTAAACATATTACTTCATATTCCTCTTAAACATACTAGTTCATATTCCTCTTAAATATACTACTTTATATTCCTCTTAAATATACTGTTTCATATTCCTCTTAAACATACTACTTCATATTCCTCTTAAACATACTACTTCATATTCCTCTTAAACATACTACTTCATATTCCTTTTAAACATACTACTTCATATTCCTCTTAAACATACTACTTCATATTCCTCTTAAATATACTTCTTCATATTGCTCTTAAATATACTACTTCATATTCATCTTAAACATACTACTTCATATTCATCTTAAACATACTACTTCATATTCCTTCTAAACATACTACTTCATATTCCTCTTAAACATACTACTTCATATTCGTCCTAAACATACTACTTCATATTCATCTTAAACATACTACTTCATATTCCTCTTAAATTTACTACTTCATATTCCTCTTAAACAAACTTCTTTATATTCCTCTTAAACATACTACTTCATATTCCTCTTAAATATACTACTTCATATTCCTCTTAAACATTCTACTTCATATTCATCTTAAACATACTACTTCGTAGTCCTCTTAAACATACTACTTCATATTCCTCTTAAATATACTACTTCATATTCCTCTCAAACATACTACTTCATATTCATCTTAAACATACTACTTCATATTCCTCTTAAATATACTACTTCATATTCCTCTTAAACATACTACTTCATATTCCTCTTAAGCATACTCCTTCATATTCCTCTTAAACATACTACTTCATATTCCTCTTAAATATACTACTTCATATTCCCTTTAAATATACTACTTCATATTCCTCTTAAACATACTACTTCATATTCCTCTTAAACATACTACTTCATATTCCTCTTAAACATACTACTTCATATTCCTCTTAAACATACTACTTCATATTCTTCTTAAACATACTACTTCATATTCCTCTTAAACATACTACTTCATATTCCTCTTAAACATACTTCTTCATATTCATCTTAAACATACTACTTCATATTCCTCTTAAACATACCACTTCATATTCCACTTAAATATACTACTTCGTATTCCTCTTAAACATACTACTTCATATTCCTCTTAAACATACTACTTCGTATTCCTCTTAAACATACTACTGCATATTCCTTTTAAACATACTACTTCATATTCCTCTTAAACATACTACTTCATGTTCCTCTTAAACATACTGCTTCATATTCCTCTTAAACATACTACTTCATATTCCTCTTAAACATACTACTTCATATTCCTCTTAAACATACTACTTCATATTCTTCTTAAACATACTACTTCATATTCCTCTTAAACATACTACTTCATATTCCTCTTAAACATACTTCTTCATATTCATCTTAAACATACTACTTCATATTCCTCTTAAACATACCACTTCATATTCCACTTAAATATACTACTTCGTATTCCTCTTAAACATACTACTTCATATTCCTCTTAAACATACTACTTCGTATTCCTCTTAAACATACTACTGCATATTCCTTTTAAACATACTACTTCATATTCCTCTTAAACATACTACTTCATGTTCCTCTTAAACATACTGCTTCATATTCCTCTTAAACATATTACTTCATATTCCTCTTAAACATACTACTTCATATTCCTCTTAAACATACTACTTCATATTTCTTTTAAACATACTACTTCATATTCCTCTTAAACATACTACTTCATATTCCTCTTAAATATACTTCTTCATATTGCTCTTAAATATACTACTTCATATTCATCTTAAATATACTACTTCATATTCATCTTAAACATATTACTTCATATTCCTCTTAAACATACTAGTTCATATTCCTCTTAAATATACTACTTTATATTCCTCTTAAATATACTGCTTCATATTCCTCTTAAACATACTACTTCATATTCCTCTTAAACATACTACTTCATATTCCTCTTAAACATACTACTTCATATTCCTTTTAAACATACTACTTCATATTCCTCTTAAACATACTACTTCATATTCCTCTTAAATATACTTCTTCATATTGCTCTTAAATATACTACTTCATATTCATCTTAAACATACTACTTCATATTCATCTTAAACATACTACTTCATATTCCTCCTAAACATACTACTTCATATTCCTCTTAAACATACTACTTCATATTCGTCCTAAACATACTACTTCATATTCATCTTAAACATACTACTTCATATTCCTCTTAAATTTACTACTTCATATTCCTCTTAAACAAACTTCTTTATATTCCTCTTAAACATACTACTTCATATTCCTCTTAAATATACTACTTCATATTCCTCTTAAACATTCTACTTCATATTCATCTTAAACATACTACTTCGTAGTCCTCTTAAACATACTACTTCATATTCCTCTTAAACATACTACTTCATATTCCTCTCAAACATACTACTTCATATTCATCTTAAACATACTACTTCATATTCCTCTTAAATATACTACTTCATATTCCTCTTAAACATACTACTTCATATTCCTCTTAAGCATACTCCTTCATATTCCTCTTAAACATACTACTTCATATTCCTCTTAAATATACTACTTCATATTCCCTTTAAATATACTACTTCATATTCCTCTTAAACATACTACTTCATATTCCTCTTAAACATACTACTTCATATTCCTCTTAAACATACTACTTCATATTCCTCTTAAACATACTACTTCATATTCTTCTTAAACATACTACTTCATATTCCTCTTAAACATACTACTTCATATTCCTCTTAAACATACTTCTTCATATTCATCTTAAACATACTACTTCATATTCCTCTTAAACATACCACTTCATATTCCACTTAAATATACTACTTCGTATTCCTCTTAAACATACTACTTCATATTCCTCTTAAACATACTACTTCGTATTCCTCTTAAACATACTACTGCATATTCCTTTTAAACATACTACTTCATATTCCTCTTAAACATACTACTTCATGTTCCTCTTAAACATACTGCTTCATATTCCTCTTAAACATACTACTTCATATTCCTCTTAAACATACTACTTCATATTCCTCTTAAACGTACTACTTCATATTCCTCTTAAACATACTACTTCATATTCATCTTAAACATACTACTTCATATTCCTCCTAAACATACTACTTCATATTCCACCTTAATATACTACTTTGTATTCATCTTAAACATACTACTTCATATTCCTCTTAAACATGCTACTTCATATTCCTCTTAAATTTACTACTTCATATTACTCTTAAATATACTACTTCATATTCTTCTTAAGCATACTACTTCATATTCCACTTAAATAGACTACTTCGTATACCTATTAAACATACTACTTCATATTCATCTTTAACATACTACTTCATATTCCTCTTAAAGATACTACTTCATATTCCTCTTAAACATACTACTTCATATTCCTCCTAAACGTACTACTTCATATTCATCTTAAACATACTACTTCATATTCCTCTTAAATATACTACTTCATATTCCTCTTAAACAAAATACTTTAGATTCCTCTTAAACATACTACTTCATATTCATCTTAAACATACTACTTCATATTCCTCTTAAACATACTACTTCATATTCCTCTTAAACATACTACTTCATATTCATCTTAAACATACTACTTCATATTCCTCTTAAATATACTACTTCATATTCCTCTTAAATATACTACTTCATATTCATCTTAAACATACTACTTCATATTCCTCTTAAACATACTACTTCATATTCCTCTTAAACATACTACTTCATATTCCTCTTAAACATACTACTTCATATTCCTCTTAAACATACTACTTCATATTCCTCTTAAACATACTACTTCATATTCCTCCTAAACATACTACTTCATATTCATCTTAAACATACTACTTCATATTCATCTTAAACATACTACTTCATATTCATCTTAAACATACTACTTCATATCCCTCTTAAATATACTACTTCATATTCCTCTTAAACAAACTACTTCATATTCCTCTTAAACATACTACTTCACATTTCTCTTAAACATACTACTTCATATTCCTCTTAAGCATACTACTTCATATTTCTCTTAAACATACTACTTCATATTCCTCTTAAACATAGTACTTCATATTCATCCTAAACATACTACTTCATATTCATCTTAGACATACTACTTCATATTCCTCTTAAGCATACTACTTCATATTCCTCTTAAACATACTACTTCATATTCCTCTTAAATATACTACTTCATATTCCTCTTAAATATACTACTTCAGATTCCTCTTAAACATATAACTTCATATTCATCTTAAACATACTACTTCATATTCCTCTTAAACATACTACTTCATATTCCTCTTAAACATACTACTTCATAGTCCTCCTAAACATACTACTTCATATTTATCTTAAACATACTACTTCATATTCCTCTTAAATATACTACTTCATATTCCTCTTAAACAATCTACTTTATATTCCTCTTAAACATACTATTTCATATTCATCTTAAACATACTACTTCATATTCCTCTTAAACATACTACTTCATATTCCTCTTAAACATACTACTTCATATTCATCTTAAGCATACTACTTCATATTCTTCTTAAATATACTACTTCATATTCCTCTTAAATATACTACTTCATATTCATCTTAAACATACTACTTCATGTTCATCTTGAACATACTACTTCATATTCCTCTTAAACATACTACTTCATATTCCTCTTAAACATACTACTTCATATTCCTCTTAAACATATTACTTCATATTTCTCTTAAATATACTACTTCATATTCATCTTAAACATATTACTTCACATTCCTCTTAAACATACTAGTTCATATTCCTCTTAAATATACTACTTTATATTCCTCTTAAATATACTGCTTCATATTCCTCTTAAACAAAATACTTTATATTCCTCTTAAACATACTACTTCATATTCATCTTAAACATACTACTTCATATTCCTCTTAAACATACTACTTCATATTCCTCTTAAACATACTACTTCATATTCCTCTTAAACATATTACTTCATATTTCTCTTAAATATACTACTTCATATTCATCTTAAACATATTACTTCACATTCCTCTTAAACATACTACTTCATATTCATCTTAAACATACTACTTCATATTCCTCTTAAATATACTACTTCATATTCCTCTTAAACAAAATACTTTATATTCCTCTTAAACATACTACTTCATATTCATCTTAAACATACTACTTCATATTCCTCTTAAACATACTACTTCATATTCCTCTTAAACATACTACTTCATATTCATCTTAAACATACTACTTCATATTCCTCTTAAATATACTACTTCATATTCCTCTTAAATATACTACTTCATATTCATCTTAAACATACTACTTCATATTCCTCTTAAACATACTACTTCATATTCCTCTTAAACATACTACTTCATATTCCTCTTCAACATACTACTTCATATTCCTCTTAAACATACTACTTCATATTCCTCTTAAACATACTACTTCATATTCCTCCTAAACATACTACTTCATATTCATCTTAAACATACTACTTCATATTCATCTTAAACATACTACTTCATATTCCTCTTAAATATACTTCTTCATATTGCTCTTAAATATACTACTTCATATTCATCTTAAACATACTACTTCATATTCATCTTAAACATACTACTTCATATTCCTCCTAAACATACTACTTCATATTCCTCTTAAACATACTACTTCATATTCCTCCTAAACATACTACTTCATATTCATCTTAAACATACTACTTCATGTTCCTCTTAAATTTACTACTTCATATTCCTCTTAAACAAACTTCTTTATATTCCTCTTAAACATACTACTTCATATTCCTCTTAAATATAATACTTCATATTCCTCTTAAACATTCTACTTCATATTCATCTTAAACATACTACTTCATATTCCTCTTAAACATACTACTTCATATTCCTCTTAAACATACTACTTCATATTCCTCTTAAACATACTACTTCATATTCCTCTTAAACATACTACTTCATATTCCTCTTAAACATACTACTTCATATTCCTCTTAAACATACTACTTCATATTCCTCTTAAACATACTACTTCATATTCCTCTTACACATACTACTTTATATTCCTCTTAAATATACTACTTCATATTCCTCTTAAATATGCTACTTCATATTCCACTTAAATATACTATTTCATATTCCTCTTAAACATACTACTGCATATTCCCCTTAAACATACTACTTCATATTCCTCTTAAATATACTACTTCATATTCCTCTTAAACATACTACTTCATATTCCTCTTAAGCATACTACTTCATATTCCTCTTAAACATATTACTTCATATTCCTCTTAAATATACTACTTCATATTCCTCTTAAACATACTACTGCATATTCCTCTTAAACATACTACTGCATATTCCTCTTAAACATACTACCTCATATTCCTCTTAAACATACTACTTCATATTCCTCTTAAACAAACTACTTTATATTTCTCTTAAACATACTACTTCATATTCCTCCTAAACATACTACTTCATATTCCTCTTAAACATACCACTTCATATTCCTCTTAAACATACTACTTCATATTCCCCTTAAACATACTACTTCATATTCCTCTTAAATATACTACTTCATATTCCTCTTAAATATACTACTTCATATTCCACTTAAATATACTACTTTGTATTCCTCTTAAACATACTACTGCATATTCCTCTCTAAACATACTACTTCATATTCCTCTTAAACATACTACTTCATATTCCTCTTAAGCATACTACTTCATATTCCTCTTAAACAAACTACTTTATATTCCTCTTAAACATACTACTTCATATTCCTCTTAAACATACTGCCTCATATTCCTCTTAAACAAACTACTTCATATTCTTCTTAAACATACTACTTCATATTCCACTTAAATATACTACTTCGTATTCCTCTTAAACATACTACTTCATATTCCTCTTAAACATACAACTTCGTATTCCTCTTAAACATACTACTGCATATTCCTCTTAAACATACTACTTCATATTCCTCTTAAACATACTACTTCATATTCCTCTTAAACATACTGCTTCATATTCCTCTTAAACATACTACTTCATATTCCTCTTAAACATACTACTTCATATTCCTCTTAAATATACTACTTCATATTCCTCTTAAACATACTACTTCATATTCCTCTTAAACATACTACTTCATATTCCTCTTAAACATACTACTTCATATTCCTCTTAAACATACTACTTCATATTCATCTTAAACATACTACTTCATATTCCTCTTAAACATACTGCTTCATATTCCTTTTAAACATACTACTTCATATTCCTCTTAAACATACTACTTCATATTCCTCTTAAATATACTACTTCATATTCCTCTTAAACATACTACTTCATATTCCTCTTAAACATACTACTTCATATTCCTCTTAAACATACTACTTCATATTCCTCTTAAACATACTACTTCATATTCATCTTAAACATACTACTTCATATTCATCTTAAACATACTACTTCATATTCCTCCTAAACATACTACTTCATATTCCTCTTAAACATACTACTTCATATTCCTCCTAAACATACTACTTCATATTCATCTTAAACATACTACTTCATATTCCTCTTAAATATACTACTTTATATTCCTCTTAAACAAACTTCTTTATATTCCTCTTAAACATACTACTTCATATTCCTCTTAAATATACTACTTCATATTCCTCTTAAACATACTACTTCATATTCATCTTAAACATACTACTTCATATTCCTCTTAAACATACTACTTCATATTCCTCTTAAACATACTACTTCATATTCCTCTTAAACATACTACTTCATATTCCTCTTAAACATACTACTTCATATTCCTCTTAAACATACTACTTCATATTCCTCTTAAACATACTACTTCATATTCCTCTTAAACATACTACTTCATATTCCTCTTAAACATACTACTTTATATTCCTCTTAAATATACTACTTCATATTCCTCTAAAATATGCTACTTCATATTCCACTTAAATATACTATTTCATATTCCTCTTAAACATACTGCTGCATATTCCCCTTAAACATACTACTTCATATTCCTCTTAAATATACTACTTCATATTCCTCTTAAGCATACTACTTCATATTCCTCTTAAACAAACTACTTTATATTCCTCTTAAACATACTACTTCATATTCCTCTTAAACATACTGCTTCATATTCCTCTTAAACAAACTACTTCATATTCCTCTTAAACATACTACTTCATATTCCTCTTAAACATACTACTTCATATTTCTCTTAAGCATACTACTTCATATTCCTCTTAAACATACTACTTCATATTCCTCTTAAATATACTACTTCATATTCCTCTTAAACATACTACTGCATATTCCTCTTAAACATACTACTGCATATTCCTCTTAAACATACTACCTCATATTCCTCTTAAACATACTACTTCATATTCCTCTAAAATATGCTACTTCATATTCCACTTAAATATACTATTTCATATTCCTCTTAAACATACTGCTGCATATTCCCCTTAAACATACTACTTCATATTCCTCTTAAATATACTACTTCATATTCCTCTTAAACATACTACTTCATATTCCTCTTAAATATACTACTTCATATTCCTCTTAAATATACTACTTCATATTCCACTTAAATATACTACTTTGTATTCCTCTTAAACATACTACTGCATATTCCTCTTAAACATACTACTTCATATTCCTCTTAAACATACTACTTCATATTCCTCTTAAGCATACTACTTCATATTCCTCTTAAACATACTGCTTCATATTCCTCTTAAACATACTACTTCATATTCCTCTTAAACATACTACTTCATATTCCTCTTAAATATACTACTTCATATTCCTCTTAAACATACTACTTCATATTCCTCTTAAACATACTACTTAATATTCCTCTTAAACATACTACTTCATATTCCTCTTAAACGTACTACTTCATATTCATCTTAAACATACTACTTCATATTTCTCCTAAGCATACTACTTCATATTCCACCTTAATATACTACTTCGTATTCCTCTTAAACATACTACTTTATATTCCTCTTAAACATACTACTTCATATTCCTCTTAAATTTACTACTTCATATTACTCTTAAATATACTACTTCATATTCCTCTTAAGCATACTACTTCATATTCCACTTAAATATACTACTTCGTATTCCTCTTAAACATACTACTTCATATTCATCTTTAACATACTACTTCATATTCCTCTTAAAGATACTACTTCATATTCCTCTTAAACATACTACTTCATATTCCTCCTAAACGTACTACTTCATATTCATCTTAAACATACTACTTCATATTCCTTTTAAATATACTACTTCATATTCCTCTTAAACAAACTACTTTATATTCCTCTTAAACATACTACTTCATATTTATCTTAAACATACTACTTCATATTCCTCTTAAACATACTACTTCATATTCCTCTTAAACATACTACTTCATATTCATCTTAAACATACTACTTCATATTCCTCTTAAATATACTACTTCATATTCCTCTTAAATATACTACTTCATATTCATCTAAAACATACTACTTCATATTTCACTTAAACATACTACTTCATATTCCTCTTAAACATACTACTTCATATTCCTCTTAAACATACTACTTCATATTCCTCTTAAACATACTACTTCATATTCGTCTTAAGCATACTACTTCATATTCCTCTTAAATATACTACTTAATATTCCTCTTAAACATACTACTTCATATTCTTCTTAAACATACTACTTCATATTTCTCTTAAACATACTACTTCATATTCCTCTTAAACATACTACTTCATATTCATCTTAAACATACTACTTCATATTCCTCCTAAACATACTACTTCATATTCCACCTTAATATACTACTTCGTATTCCTCTTAAACATACTACTTCACATTCCTCTTAAACATGCTACTTCATATTCCTCTTAAATTTACTACTTCATATTACTCTTAAATATACTACGTCATATTCCTCTTAAGCATACTACTTCATATTCCACTTAAATATACTACTTCGTATACCTCTTAAACATACTACTTCATATTCATCTTTAACATACTACTTCATATTCCTCTTAAAGATACTACTTCATATTCCTCTTAAACATAGTACTTCATATTCATCTTAAACATACTACTTCATATTCCTCTTAAATATACTACTTCATATTCCTCTTAAATATACTACTTCATATTCATCTTAAACATACTACTTCATGTTCATCTTGAACATACTACTTCATATTCCTCTTAAACATACTACTTCATATTCCTCTTAAACATACTACTTCATATTCCTCTTAAACATATTACTTCATATTCCTCTTAAATATACTACTTCATATTCATCTTAAACATATTACTTCACATTCCTCTTAAACATACTAGTTCATATTCCTCTTAAATATACTACTTTATATTCCTCTTAAATATACTGCTTCATATTCCTCTTAAACATACTACTTCATATTCCTCTTAAACATACTACTTCATATTCCTCTTAAACATACTACTTCATATTCCTTTTAAACATACTACTTCATATTCCTCTTAAACATACTACTTCATATTCCTCTTAAATATACTACTTCATATTGCTCTTAAATATACTACTTCATATTCATCTTAAACATACTACTTCATATTCATCTTAAACATACTACTTCATATTCCTCCTAAACATACTACTTCATATTCCTCTTAAACATACTACTTCATATTCCTCCTAAACATACTACTTCATATTCATCTTAAACATACTACTTCATATTCCTCTTAAATTTACTACTTCATATTCCTCTTAAACAAACTTCTTTATATTCCTCTTAAACATACTACTTCATATTCCTCTTAAATATACTACTTCATATTCCTCTTAAACATACTACTTCATATTCCTCTTAAACATACTACTTCATATTCCTCTTAAACATACTACCTTATATTCCTTTTAAATATACTACTTCATATTCCTCTTAAATATGCTACTTCATATTCCACTTAAATATACTATTTCATATTCCTCTTAAACATACTACTGCATATTCCCCTTAAACATACTACTTCATATTCTTCTTAAATATACTACTTCATATTCCTCTTAAGCATACTACTTCATATTCCTCTTAAACAAACTACTTTATATTCCTCTTAAACATACTACTTCATATTCCTCTTAAACATACTGCTTCATATTCCTCTTAAACAAACTACTTCATATTCCTCTTAAACATACTACTTCATATTCCTCTTAAACATACTACTTCATATTCCTCTTAAGCATACTACTTCATATTCCTCTTAAACATATTACTTCATATTCCTCTTAAATATACTACTTCATATTCCTCTTAAACATACTACTGCATATTCCTCTTAAACATACTACTGCATATTCCTCTTAAACATACTACCTCATATTCCTCTTAAACATACTACTTCATATTCCTCTTAAACAAACTACTTTATATTTCTCTTAAACATACTACTTCATATTCCTCCTAAACATACTACTTCATATTCCTCTTAAACATACCACTTCATATTCCTCTTAAATTTACTACTTCATATTCCTCTTAAACAAACTTCTTTATATTCCTCTTAAACATACTACTTCATATTCCTCTTAAATATACTACTTCATATTCCTCTTAAACATTCTACTTCATATTCATCTTAAACATACTACTTCATATTCCTCTTAAACGTACTACTTCATATTCATCTTAAACATACTACTTCATATTCCTTTTAAATATACTACTTCATATTCCTCTTAAACAAACTACTTTATATTCCTCTTAAACATACTACTTCATATTTATCTTAAACATACTACTTCATATTCCTCTTAAACATACTACTTCATATTCCTCCTAAACATACTACTTCATATTCATCTTAAACATACTACTTCATATTCCTCTTAAATTTACTACTTCATATTCCTCTTAAACAAACTTCTTTATATTCCTCTTAAACATACTACTTCATATTCCTCTTAAATATACTACTTCATATTCCTCTTAAACATTCTACTTCATATTCATCTTAAACATATTACTTCATATTCCTCTTAAACGTACTACTTCATATTCATCTTAAACATACTACTTCATATTCCTTTTAAATATACTACTTCATATTCCTCTTAAACAAACTACTTTATATTCCTCTTAAACATACTACTTCATATTTACCTTAAACATACTACTTCATATTCCTCTTAAACATACTACTTCATATTCCTCTTAAACATACTACTTCATATTCATCTTAAACATACTACTTCATATTCCTCTTAAATATACTACTTCATATTCCTCTTAAATATACTACTTCATATTCATCTAAAACATGCTACTTCATATTTCACTTAAACATACTACTTCATATTCCTCTTAAACATACTACTTCATATTCCTCTTAAACATACTACTTCATATTCCTCTTAAACATACTACTTCATATTCGTCTTAAACATACTACTTCATATTCCTCTTAAATATACTACTTCATATTCCTCTTAAACATACTACTTCATATTCTTCTTAAACATACTACTTCATATTTCTCTTAAACATACTACTTCATATTCCTCTTAAACATACTACTTCATATTCATCTTAAACATACTACGTCATATTCCTCCTAAACATACTACTTCATATTCCACCTTAATATACTACTTCGTATTCCTCTTAAACATACTACTTCATATTCCTCCTAAACATACTACTTCATATTCATCTTAAACATACTACTTCATATTCCTCTTAAATTTACTACTTCATATTCCTCTTAAACAAACTTCTTTATATTCCTCTTAAACATACTACTTCATATTCCTTTTAAATATACTACTTCATATTCCTCTTAAACATTCTACTTCATATTCATCTTAAACATACTACTTCATATTCCTCTTAAACATACTACTTCATATTCCTCATAAACATACTACTTCATATTCCTCTTAAACATACTACTTCATATTCCTCTTAAACATACTACTTCATATTCCTCTTAAACATACTACTTCATATTCCTCTTAAACATACTACTTCATATTCCTCTTAAACATACTACTTCATATTCCTCTTAAACATACTACTTTATATTCCTTTTAAATATACTACTTCATATTCCTCTTAAATATGCTACTTCATATTCCACTTAAATATACTATTTCATATTCCTCTTAAACATACTACTGCATATTCCCCTTAAACATACAACTTCATATTCTTCTTAAATATACTACTTCATATTCCTCTTAAGCATACTACTTCATATTCCTCTTAAACAAACTACTTTATATTCCTCTTAAACATACTACTTCATATTCCTCTTAAACATACTGCTTCATATTCCTCTTAAACAAACTACTTCATATTCCTCTTAAACATACTACTTCATATTCCTCTTAAACATACTACTTCATATTCCTCTTAAGCATACTACTTCATATTCCTCTTAAACATATTACTTCATATTCCTCTTAAATATACTACTTCATATTCCTCTTAAACATACTACTGCAAATTCCTCTTAAACATACTACTGCATATTCCTCTTAAACATACTACCTCATATTCCTCTTAAACATACTACTTCATATTCCTCTTAAACAAACTACTTTATATTTCTCTTAAACATACTACTTCATATTCCTCCTAAACATACTACTTCATATTCCTCTTAAACATACCACTTCATATTCCTCTTAAACATACTACTTCATATTCCTCTTAAACATACTACTTCATATTCCTCTTAAATATACTACTTCATATTCCTCTTAAATATACTACTTCATATTCCACTTAAATATACTACTTTGTATTCCTCTTAAACATACTACTGCATATTCCTCTCTAAACATACTACTTCATATTCCTCTTAAACATACTACTTCATATTCCTCTTAAGCATACTACTTCATATTCCTCTTAAACAAACTACTTTATATTCCTCTTAAACATACTACTTCATATTCCTCTTAAACATACTGCCTCATATTCCTCTTAAAAAAACTACTTCATATTCCTCTTAAACATACTACTTCGTATTCCTCTTAAACATACTACTGCATATTCCTCTTAAACATACTACTTCATATTCCTCTTAAACATACTACTTCATATTCCTCTTAAACATACTGCTTCATATTCCTCTTAAACATACTACTTCATATTCCTCTTAAACATACTACTTCATATTCCTCTTAAATATACTACTTCATATTCCTCTTAAACATACTACTTCATATTCCTCTTAAACATACTACTTCATATTCCTCTTAAACATACTACTTCATATTCCTCTTAAACATACTACTTCATATTCATCTTAAACATACTACTTCATATTCCTCTTAAACATACTGCTTCATATTCCTCTTAAACATACTACTTCATATTCCTCTTAAACATACTACTTCATATTCCTCTTAAATATACTACTTCATATTCCTCTTAAACATACTACTTCATATTCCTCTTAAACATACTACCTCATATTCCTCTTAAACATACTACTTCATATTCCTCTTAAACATACTACTTCATATTCATCTTAAACATACTACTTCATATTCATCTTAAACATACTACTTCATATTCCTCCTAAACATACTACTTCATATTCCTCTTAAACATACTACTTCATATTCCTCCTAAACA
Organism: Atherix ibis; assembly: GCA_958298945.1. Classification (NCBI taxonomy): domain Eukaryota; kingdom Metazoa; phylum Arthropoda; class Insecta; order Diptera; family Athericidae; genus Atherix; species Atherix ibis. The sequence continues at coordinate 1,813,984 of CATQJD010000111.1, forward strand.
TACTACTTCATATTCATCTTAAACATACTACTTCATATTCCTCTTAAATATACTACTTTATATTCCTCTTAAACAAACTTCTTTATATTCCTCTTAAACATACTACTTCATATTCCTCTTAAATAAACTACTTCATATTCCTCTTAAACATACTACTTCATATTCATCTTAAACATACTACTTCATATTCCTCTTAAACATACTACTTCATATTCCTCTTAAACATACTACTTCATATTCCCCTTAAACATACTACTTCATATTCCTCTTAAACATACTACTTCATATTCCTCTTAAACATACTACTTCATATTCCTCTTAAACATACTACTTCATATTCCTCTTAAACATACTACTTCATATTCCTCTTAAACATACTACTTTATATTCCTCTTAAATATACTACTTCATATTCCTCTAAAATATGCTACTTCATATTCCACTTAAATATACTATTTCATATTCCTCTTAAACATACTGCTGCATATTCCCCTTAAACATACTACTTCATATTCCTCTTAAATATACTACTTCATATTCCTCTTAAGCATACTACTTCATATTCCTCTTAAACAAACTACTTTATATTCCTCTTAAACATACTACTTCATATTCCTCTTAAACATACTGCTTCATATTCCTCTTAAACAAACTACTTCATATTCCTCTTAAACATACTACTTCATATTCCTCTTAAACATACTACTTCATATTCCTCTTAAGCATACTATTTCATATTCCTCTTAAACATACTACTTCATATTCCTCTTAAATATACTACTTCATATTCCTCTTAAACATACTACTGCATATTCCTCTTAAACATACTACTGCATATTCCTCTTAAACATACTACCTCATATTCCTCTTAAACATACTACTTCATATTCCTCTTAAACAAACTACTTTATATTTCTCTTAAACATACTACTTGATATTCCTCTTAAACATACTACTTCATATTCCTCTTAAACATACTACTTCATATTCCTCTTAAACATACTACTTCATATTCCTCTTAAACATACTACTTCATATTCCTCTTAAATATACTACTTCATATTCCTCTTAAATATACTACTTCATATTCCACTTAAATATACTACTTTGTATTCCTCTTAAACATACTACTGTATATTCCTCTTAAACATACTACTTCATATTCCTCTTAAACATACTACTTCATATTCCTCTTAAGCATACTACTTCATATTCCTCTTAAACAAACTACTTTATATTCCTCTTAAACATACTACTTCATATTCCTCTTAAACATACTGCTTCATATTTCTCTTAAACAAACTACTTCATATTCCTCTTAAACATACTACTTCATATTCCACTTAAATATACTACTTCGTATTCCTCTTAAACATACTACTTCATATTCCTCTTAAACATACTACTTCGTATTCCTCTTAAACATACTACTGCATATTCCTCTTAAACATACTACTTCATATTCCTCTTAAACATACTACTTCATATTCCTCTTAAACATACTGCTTCATATTCCTCTTAAACATACTACTTCATATTCCTCTTAAACATACTACTTCATATTCCTCTTAAATATACTACTTCATATTCCTCTTAAACATACTACTTCATATTCCTCTTAAACATACTACTTAATATTCCTCTTAAACATACTACTTCATATTCCTCTTAAACGTACTACTTCATATTCATCTTAAACATACTACTTCATATTTCTCCTAAACATACTACTTCATATTCCACCTTAATATACTACTTCGTATTCCTCTTAAACATACTACTTTATATTCCTCTTAAACATACTACTTCATATTCCTCTTAAATTTACTACTTCATATTACTCTTAAATATACTACTTCATATTCCTCTTAAGCATACTAATTCATATTCCACTTAAATATACTACTTCGTATTCCTCTTAAACATACTACTTCATATTCATCTTTAACATACTACTTCATATTCCTCTTAAAGATACTACTTCATATTCCTCTTAAACATACTACTTCATATTCCTCCTAAACGTACTACTTCATATTCATCTTAAACATACTACTTCATATTCCTTTTAAATATACTACTTCATATTCCTCTTAAACAAACTACTTTATATTCCTCTTAAACATACTACTTCATATTTATCTTAAACATACTACTTCATATTCCTCTTAAACATACTACTTCATATTCCTCTTAAACATACTACTTCATATTCATCTTAAACATACTACTTCATATTCCTCTTAAATATACTACTTCATATTCCTCTTAAATATACTACTTCATATTCATCTAAAACATACTACTTCATATTTCACTTAAACATACTACTTCATATTCCTCTTAAACATACTACTTCATATTCCTCTTAAACATACTACTTCATATTCCTCTTAAACATACTACTTCATATTCGTCTTAAACATACTACTTCATATTCCTCTTAAATATACTACTTCATATTCCTCTTAAACATACTACTTCATATTCTTCTTAAACATACTACTTCATATTCCTCTTAAACATACTACTTCATATTCCTCTTAAACATACTACTTCATATTCATCTTAAACATACTACTTCATATTCCTCCTAAACATACTACTTCATATTCCACTTTAATATACTACTTCGTATTCCTCTTAAACATACTACTTCATATTCCTCTTAAACATGCTACTTCATATTCCTCTTAAATTTACTACTTCATATTACTCTTAAATATACTACGTCATATTCCTCTTAAGCATACTACTTCATATTCCACTTAAATATACTACTTCGTATACCTCTTAAACATACTACTTCATATTCATCTTTAACATACTACTTCATATTCCTCTTAAAGATACTACTTCATATTCCTCTTAAACATAGTACTTCATATTCTTCCTAAACGTACTACTTCATATTCATCTTAAACATACTACTTCATATTCCTCTTAAATATACTACTTCATATTCCTCTGAAACAAACTACTTTATATTCCTCTTAAACATACTACTTCATATTCATCTTAAACATACTACTTCATATTCCTCTTTAACATACTACTTCATATTCCTCTTAAACATACTACTTCATATTCATCTTAAACATACTACTTCATATTCCTCTTAAATATACTACTTCATATTCCTCTTAAATATACTACTTCATATTCATCTTAAACATACTACTTCATATTCCTCTTAAACATACTACTTCATATTCCTCTTAAACATACTACTTCATATTCCTCTTAAACATACTACTTCATATTCCTCTTAAACATACTACTTCATATTCCTCTTAAACATACTACTTCATATTCCTCCTAAACATACTACTTCATATTCATCTTAAACATACTACTTCATATTCATCTTAAAGATACTACTTCATATTCATCTTAGACATACTACTTCATATTCCTCTTAAACATACTACTTCATATTCCTCTTAAACATACTACTTCATATTCCTCTTAAATATACTACTTCATATTCCTCTTAAATATACTACTTCATTCTCCTCTTAAATATACTACTTCATATTCCTCTTAAATATACTACTTCATATTCATCTTAAACATATAACTTCATATTCATCTTAAACATACTACTTCATATTCCTCTTAAACATACTACTTCATATTTCTCTTAAACATACTACTTCATATTCCTCTTAAATATACTACTTCATATTCCTCTTAAATATACTACTTCATATTCATCTTAAACATACTACTTCATATTCATCTTAAACATACTACTTCATATTCCTCTTAAACATACTACTTCATATTCATCTTAAACATACTACTTCATATTCCTCTTAAACATACTACTTCATATTCCTCTTAAACATACTACTTCATATTCATCTTAAACATACTACTTCATATTCCTCTTAAATATACTACTTCATATTCCTCTTAAATATACTACTTCATATTCATCTTAAACATACTACTTCATATTCCTCTTAAACATACTACTTCATATTCCTCTTAAACATACTACTTCATATTCCTCTTAAACATACTACTTCATATTCCTTTTAAACATACTGCTTCATATTCCTCTTAAACAAACTACTTCATATTCCTCTTAAACATACTACTTCATATTCCTCTTAAACATGCTACTTCATATTCCTCTTAAGCATACTACTTCATATTCCTCTTAAACATACTACTTCATATTCCTCTTAAATATACTACTTCATATTCCTCTTAAACATACTACTGCATATTCTTCTTAAACATACTACTGCATATTCCTCTTAAACATACTACTTCATATTCCTCTTAAACATACTACTTCATATTCCTCTTAAACAAACTACTTTATATTTCTCTTAAACATACTACTTCATATTCCTCTTAAACATACTACTTTATATTCCTCTTAAACATACTACTTCATATTCCTCTTAAACATACTACTTCATATTCCTCTTAAACATACTACTTCATATTCCTCTTAAATATACTACTTCATATTCCTCTTAAATATACTACTTCATATTCCACTTAAATATACTACTTTGTAATCCTCTTAAACATACTACTGCATATTCCTCTTAAACATACTACTTCATATTCCTCTTAAACAAACTACTTTATATTCCTCTTAAACATACTACTTCATATTCCGCTTAAACATACTGCTTCATATTCCTCTTAAACACACTACTTCATATTCCTCTTAAACATACTACTTCATATTCCACTTAAATATGCTACTTCGTATTCCTCTTAAACATATTACTTCATATTCCTCTTAAACATACTACTTCGTATTCCTGTTAAACATACTACTGCATATTCCTCTTAAACATACTACTTCATATTCCTCTTAAACATACTACTTCATATTCCTCTTAAACATACTACTTCACATTCATCTTAAACATACTACTTCATATTTCTCCTAAACATACTACTTCATATTCCACCTTAATATACTACTTCGTATTCCTCTTAAACATACTACTTCATATTCCTCTTAAACATACTACTTCATATTCCTCTTAAATTGACTACTTCATATTACTCTTAAATATACTACTTCATATTCCTCTTAAGCATACTACTTCATATTCCACTTAAATATACTACTTCGTATTCCTCTTAAACATACTACTTCATATTCATCTTTAACATACTACTTCATATTCCTCTTAAAGATACTACTTCATATTCCTCTTAAACATACTACTTCATATTCCTCCTAAACGTACTACTTCATATTCATCTTAAACATACTACTTCATATTCCTCTTAAATATACTAATTCATATTCGTCTTAAACAAACTACTTTATATTCCTCTTAAACATACTACTTCATATTCATCTTAAACATACTACTTCATATTCCTCTTAAACATACTACTTCATATTCCTCTTAAACATACTACTTCATATTCATCTTAAACATACTACTTCATATTCCTCTTAAATATACTACTTCATATTCCTCTTAAATATACTACTTCATATTCATCTTAAACATACTACTTCATATTCCTCTTACACATACTACTTCATATTCGTCTTAAACATACTACTTCATATTCCTCTTAAACATACTACTTCATATTCCTCTTGAACATACTACTTCATATTCCTCTTAAACAAACTACTTTATATTTCTCTTAAACATACTACTTCATATTCCTCTTAAACATACTACTTTATATTCCTCTTAAACATACTACTTCATATTCCTCTTAAACATACTACTTCATATTCCTCTTAAACATACTACTTCATATTCCTCTTAAATATACTACTTCATATTCCTCTTAAATATACTATATATTTTATATTCCACTTAAATATACTACTTTGTAATCCTCTTAAACATACTACTTCATATTCCTCTTAAACATACTACTTCATATTCCACTTAAATATGCTACTTCGTATTCCTCTTAAACATACTACTTCATATTCCTCTTAAACATACTACTTCGTATTCCTGTTAAACATACTACTGCATATTCCTCTTAAACATACTACTACATATTCCTCTTAAACATACTACTTCATATTCCTCTTAAACATACTACTTCACATTCATCTTAAACATACTACTTCATATTTCTCCTAAACATACTACTTCATATTCCACCTTAATATACTACTTCGTATTCCTCTTAAACATACTACTTCATATTCCTCTTAAACATACTACTTCATATTCCTCTTAAATTGACTACTTCATATTACTCTTAAATATACTACTTCATATTCCTCTTAAGCATACTACTTCATATTCCACTTAAATATACTACTTCGTATTCCTCTTAAACATACTACTTCATATTCATCTTTAACATACTACTTCATATTCCTCTTAAAGATACTACTTCATATTCCTCTTAAACATACTACTTCATATTCCTCCTAAACGTACTACTTCATATTCATCTTAAACATACTACTTCATATTCCTCTTAAACATACTAATTCATATTCCTCTTAAACAAACTACTTTATATTCCTCTTAAACATACTACTTCATATTCATCTTAAACATACTACTTCATATTCCTCTTAAACATACTACTTCATATTCCTCTTAAACATACTACTTCATATTCATCTTAAACATACTACTTCATATTCCTCTTAAATATACTACTTCATATTCCTCTTAAATATACTACTTCATATTCATCTTAAACATACTACTTCATATTCCTCTTACACATACTACTTCATATTCGTCTTAAACATACTACTTCATATTACTCTTAAACATACTACTTCATATTCCTCTTAAACATACTACTTCACATTCCTCTTAAACATACTACTTCATATTCCTCCTAAACATACTACTTCATATTCATCTTAAACATACTACTTCATATTCATCTTAAACATACTACTTCATATTCATCTTAAACATACTACTTCATATTCCTTTTAAATATACTACTTCATATTCCTCTTAAACAAACTACTTCATATTGCTCTTAAACATACTACTTCACATTCCTCTTAAACATACTACTTCATATTCCTCTTAAGCATACTACTTCATATTTCTCTTAAACATACTACTTCATATTCCTCTTAAACATACTACTTCATATTCATCTTAAACATACTACTTTATATTCATCTTAAACATACTACTTCATATTCATCTTAGACATACTACTTCATATTCCTCTTAAACATACTACTTCATATTCCTCTTAAACATACTACTTCATATTCCTCTTAAATATACTACTTCATATTCCTCTTAAATATACTACTTCATATTCCTCTTAAATATACTACTTCATATTCCTCTTAAATATACTACTTTATATTCATCTTAAACATACTACTTCATATTCATCTTAAACATACTATTTCATATTCCTCCTAAACATACTACTTCATATTCCTCTTAAACATACTACTTCATATTCCTCTTAAACATACTACTTCATAGTCCTCCTAAACATACTACTTCATATTCATCTTAAACATACTACTTCATATTCCTCTTAAATATACTACTTCATATTCCTCTTAAACAAACTACTTTATATTCCTCTTAAACATACTACTTCATATTCATCTTAAACATACTACTTCATATTCCTCTTAAACATACTACTTCATATTCCTCTTAAACATACTACTTCATATTCATCTTAAACATACTACTTCATATTCCTCTTAAATATACTACTTCATATTCCTCTTAAATATACTACTTCATATTCATCTTAAACATACTACTTCATATTCATCTTAAACATATTACTTCATATTCCTCTTAAACATACTACTTCATATTCCTTTTAAACAGACTACTTCATATTCCTCTTAAACATATTACTTTATATTTCTCTTAAATATACTACTTCATATTCCTCTTAAACATATTACTTCATATTCCTCTTAAACATACTACTTCATATTCCTCTTAAATATATTACTTTATATTCCTCTTAAATATACTACTTCATATTCCTCTTAACCATACTACTTCATATTGCTCTTAAGCATACTACTTCATATTCCTCTTAAACATACTACTTCATATTCCTTTTAAACATACTACTTCATATTCCTCTTAAACATACTACTTCATATTCCTATTAAATATACTACTTCATATTCATCTTAAACATACTACTTCATATATCTCCTAAACATACTATTTCACATTCCTCTTAAACACACTACTTCATATTCCTCCTAAACATACTACTTCATATTCATCTTAAACATACTACTTCATATTCCTATTAAATATACTACTTCATATTCCTCTTAAACAAACTACTTTATATTCCTCTTAAACATACTACTTCATATTCCTCTTAAATATACTACTTCATATTCCTCTTAAACATACTACTGCATATTCCCCTTAAACATACTACTTCATATTCCTCTTAAACATACTACTTTATATTCCTCTTAAATATACTCCTTCATATTCCTCTTAAATATACTACTTCATATTCCACTTAAATATACTACTTCATATTCCTCTTAAACATACTACTGCATATTCCCCTTAAACATACTACTTCATATTCCTCTTAAATATACTACTTTATATTCCTCTTAAGCATACTACTTCATATTCCTCTTAAACAAACTGCTTTATATTCCTCTTAAACATACTACTTCATATTCCTCTTAAACATACTGCTTCATATTCCTCTTAAACGTTCTACTTCATATTCCTCTTAAATATACTACTTCATATTCCTCTTAAATATACTACTTCATATTCCTCTTAAACATACTACTTCATATTCCTCTTAAACATACTACTTCACATTCTTCTTAAACATACTACTTCACATTCCTCTTAAACATACTGCTTCATATTCCTCTTAAACATACTACTTCATATTCCTCTTAAACATACTACTTCACATTCCTTTCTAAACATACTACTTCATATTCCTCTTAAATATACTACTTCATATTCCTCTTAAACATACTACTTCACATTCCTCTTAAACGTTCTACTTCATATTCCTCTTAAATATACTACTTCATATTCCTCTTAAATATACTACTTCATATTCCTCTTAAACATGCTACTTCATATTCCTCTTAAACATACTACTTCATATTCCTCTTAAACATACTACTTCACATTCCTCTTAAACATACTACTTCATATTCCTCTTAAACATACAAATTCACATTCCTCTTAAACATACTACTTCATATTCCTCTTAAATATACTACTTCATATTCCACTTAAATATACTACTTCATATTCCTCTTAAACACACTACTTCGTATTCTTCTTAAACATACTACTTCATATTCCTCTTAAACATACTACTTCATATTCCTCTTAAACATACTACTTCATATTCCTCTTAAACATACTGCTTCATATTCCTCTTAAACATACTACTTCATATTCCTCTTAAACATACTACTTCACATTCCTTTCTAAACATACTACTTCATATTCCTCTTAAATATACTACTTCATATTCCTCTTAAACATACTACTTCACATTCCTCTTAAACATACTACTTCATATTCCTCTTAAATATACTACTTCATATTCCTCTTAAACAAACTACTTCATATTCCTCTTAAACATACTACTTCATATTCCTCTTAAACATACTACTTCATATTCCTCTTAAATATACTAGTTCATATTCCACTTAAATAAACTACATCAAATTCCTCTTAAACATACTACTTCATATTCTTCTTAAACATACTACTTCATATTCCTCTTAAATATACTACTTCATATTCCTCTTAAACATACTACTTCATATTCCTCTTAAACATACTACTTCATATTCCTCTTAAACATACTACTTCACATTCCTCTTAAACATACTACTTCATATTCCTCTTAAACATACAAATTCACATTCCTCTTAAACATACTACTTCATATTCCTCTTAAATATACTACTTCATATTCCACTTAAATATACTACTTCATATTCCTCTTAAACATACTACTTCATATTCTTCTTAAACATACTACTTCATATTCCTCTTAAACATACTACTTCATAATCCTCTTAAACATAATACTTCATATTCCTCTTAAACATATTGCTTCGTATTCCTCTTAAACATACTACTTCATATTCCTCTTAAACATACTACTTCACATTCCTTTCTAAACATACTACTTCATATTCCTCTTAAATATACTACTTCATATTCCTCTTAAACATACTACTTCACATTCCTCTTAAACATACTACTTCATATTCCTCTTAAATATACTACTTCATATTCCTCTTAAACAAACTACTTCATATTCCTCTTAAACAAACTACTTCATATTCCTCTTAAACGTACTACTTCATATTCCTCTTAAACATACTACTTCATATTCCTCTTAAATATACTACTTCATATTCCACTTAAATATACTACTTCATATTCCTCTTAAACATACTACTTCATATTCCTCTTAAACATACTACTTCATATTCCTCTTAAACATACTACTTCATATTCCTCTTAAACATACTACTTCATATTCCTCTTAAACATACTACTTCACATTCCTCTTAAACATACTGCTTCATATTCCTCTTAAACATACTACTTCATATTCCTCTTAAACATACTACTTCACATTCCTTTTAAACATACTACTTCATATTCCTCTTAAACATACTACTTCATATTCATCTTAAACATACTACTTCATATTCCTCTTAAACATACTACTTCATATTCATCTTAAACATACTACTTCATATTCCTCTTAAATATACTACTTCATATTCCTCTTAAATATACTACTTCATATTCATCTTAAACATACTACTTCATATTCCTCTTACACATACTACTTCATATTCCTCTTAAACATACTACTTCATATTCCTCTTAAACATACTACTTCATATTCCTCTTAAACATACTACTTCATATTCCTCTTAAACATACTACTTCATATTCCTCCTAAACATACTACTTCATATTCATCTTAAACATACTACTTCATATTCATCTTAAACATACTACTTCATATTCATCTTAAACATACTACTTCATATTCCTTTTAAATATATTACTTCATATTCCTCTTAAACAAACTACTTCATATTCCTCTTAAACATACTACTTCACATTCCTCTTAAACATACTACTTCATATTCCTCTTAAGCATACTACTTCATATTTCTCTTAAACATACTACTTCATATTCATCTTAAACATACTACTTTATATTCATCTTAAACATACTACTTCATATTCATCTTAGACATACTACTTCATATTCCTCTTAAACATACTACTTCATATTCCTCTTAAACATACTACTTCATATTCCTCTTAAATATACTACTTCATATTCCTCTTAAATATACTACTTCATATTTATCTTAAATATACTACTTCATATTCCTCTTAAATATACTACTTCATATTCATCTTAAACATACTACTTCATATTCATCTTAAACATACTATTTCATATTCCTCCTAAACATACTACTTCATATTCCTCTTAAACATACTACTTCATATTCCTCTTAAACATACTACTTCATAGTCCTCCTAAACATACTACTTCATATTCATCTTAAACATACTTCTTCATATTCCTCTAAAATAAACTACTTCATATTCCTCTTAAACAAACTACTTTATATTCCTCTTAAACATACTACTTCATATTAATCTTAAACATACTACTTCATATTCCTCTTAAACATACTACTTCATATTCCTCTTAAACATACTACTTCATATTCATCTTAAACATACTACTTCATATTCCTCTTAAATATACTACTTCATATTCCTCTTAAATATACTACTTCATATTCATCTTAAACATACTACTTCATATTCATCTTAAACATACTACTTCATATTCCTCTTAAACATACTACTTCATATTCCTCTTCACCATACTACTTCATATTCCTCTTAAACATATTACTTCATATTTCTCTTAAATATACTACTTCATATTCCTCTTAAACATATTACTTCATATTCCTCTTAAACATACTACTTCATATTCCTCTTAAACATACTACTTCATATTCCTGTTAAACATACTACTTCATATTCCTTTTAAACATACTACTTCATATTCCTCTTAAACATACTACTTCATATGCCTCTTAAATATACTACTTCATATTCCACTTAAATATACTACTTCATATTCCTCTTAAACATACTACTTCATATTCTTCTTAAACATACTACTTCATATTCCTCTTAAACATACTACTTCATATTCCTCTTAAACATACTACTTCATATTCCTCTTAAACATACTGCTTCATATTCCTCTTAAACATACTACTTCATATTCCTCTTAAACATACTACTTCACATTCCTTTCTAAACATACTACTTCATATTCCTCTTAAATATACTACTTCATATTCCTCTTAAACATACTACTTCACATTCCTCTTAAACATACTACTTCATATTCCTCTTAAATATACTACTTCATATTCCTCTTGAACAAACTACTTCATATTCCTCTTAAACATACTACTTCATATTCCTCTTAAACATACTACTTCATATTCCTCTTTAATATACTACTTCATATTCCACTTAAATATACTACTTCATATTCCTCTTAAACATACTACTTCATATTCTTCTTAAACATACTACTTCATATTCCTCTTAAATATACTACTTCATATTCCTCTTAAACATACTACTTCATATTCCTCTTAAACATACTACTTCATATTCCTCTTAAACATACTACTTCACATTCCTCTTAAACATACTACTTCATATTCCTCTTAAACATACAAATTCACATTCCTCTTTAACATACTACTTCATATTCCTCTTAAATATACTACTTCATATTCCACTTAAATATACTACTTCATATTCCTCTTAAACATACTACTTCATATTCTTCTTAAACATACTACTTCATATTCCTCTTAAACATACTACTTCATATTCCTCTTAAACATACTACTTCATATTCCTCTTAAACATACTGCTTCATATTCCTTTTAAACATACTATTTCATATTCCTCTTAAACATACTACTTCACATTCCTTTCTAAACATTCTACTTCATATTCCTCTTAAATATACTACTTCATATTCCTCTTAAACATACTACTTCACATTCCTCTTAAACATACTACTTCATATTCCTCTTAAATATACTACTTCATATTCCTCTTAAACAAACTACTTCATATTCCTCTTAAATATACTTCTTCATATTCCTCTTAAACATACTACTTCATATTCCTCTTAAATATACTACTTCATATTCCACTTAAATATACTACTTCATATTCCTCTTAAACATACTACTTCATATTCCTCTTAAACATACTACTTCATATTCCTCTTAAACATACTACTTCATATTCCTCTTAAACATACTACTTCATATTCCTCTTAAACATACTACTTCACATTCCTCTTAAACATACTGCTTCATATTCCTCTTAAACATACTACTTCATATTCCTCTTAAACATACTACTTCACATTCCTTTTAAACATACTACTTCGTATTCCTCTTAAACATACTACTTCATATTCATCTGAAACATACTACTTCATATTCCTCTTAAATATACTCTTTCATATTCCTCTTAAATATATTACTTCATATTCATCTTAAACATACTACTTCATATTCCTCTTACACATACTACTTCATATTCCTCTTAAACATACTACTTCATATTCCTCTTAAACATACTACTTCATATTCCTCTTAAACATACTACTTCATATTCCTCTTAAACATACTACTTCATATTCCTCCTAAACATACTACTTCATATTCATCTTAAACATACTACTTCATATTCATCTTAAACATACTACTTCATATTCATCTTAAACATACTACTTCATATTCCTTTTAAATATACTACTTCATATTCCTCTTAAACAAACTACTTCATATTCCTCTTAAACATACTACTTCACATTCCTCTTAAACATACTACTTCATATTCCTCTTAAGCATACTACTTCATATTTCTCTTAAACATACTACTTCATATTCATCTTAAACATACTACTTTATATTCATCTTAAACATACTACTTCATATTCATCTTAGACATACTACTTCATATTCCTCTTAAACATACTACTTCATATTCCTCTTAAACATACAACTTCATATTCCTCTTAAATATACTACTTCATATTCCTCTTAAATATACTACTTCATATTCCTCTTAAATATACTACTTCATATTCCTCTTAAATATACTACTTCATATTCATCTTAAACATACTACTTCATATTCATCTTAAACATACTATTTCATATTCCTCCTAAACATACTACTTCATATTCCTCTTAAACATACTACTTCATATTCCTCTTAAACATACTACTTCATAGTCCTCCTAAACATACTACTTCATATTCATCTTAAACATACTACTTCATATTCCTCTAAAATATACTACTTCATATTCCTCTTAAACAAACTACTTTATATTCCTCTTAAACATACTACTTCATATTCATCTTAAACTTACTACTTCATATTCCTCTTAAACATACTACTTCATATTCCTCTTAAACATACTACTTCATATTCATCTTAAACATACTACTTCATATTCCTCTTAAATATACTAGTTCATATTCCTCTTAAATATACTACTTCATATTCATCTTAAACATACTACTTCATATTCATCTTAAACATACTTCTTCATATTCCTCTTAAACATACTACTTCATATTCCTCTTAAACATACTACTTCATATTCCTCTTAAACATATTACTTCATATTCCTCTTAAATATACTACTTCATATTCCTCTTAAACATATTACTTCATATTCCTCTTAAACATATTACTTCATATTACTCTTAAATATAATACTTTATATTCCTCTTAAATATACTACTTCATATTCCTCTTAAACATACTACTTCATATTCCTCTTAAACATACTACTTCATATTCCTCTTAAACATACTACTTCATATTCCTTTTAAACATACTACTTCATATTCCTCTTAAATATACTACTTCATATTGCACTTAAATATACTACTTCATATTCCTCTTAAATATACTATTTCATATTCCTCTTAAATATACAACTTCAAACAAACTACTTCATATTCCTCTTAAACATACTACTTCATATTCCTCTTAAACATACTACTTCATATTCCTCTTAAGCATACTACTTCATATTCCTCTTAAACATACTACTTCATATTCCTCTTAAATATACTACTTCATATTCCTCTTAAACATACTACTTCATATTCCTCTTAAACATACTAGTGCATATTCCTCTTAAACATACTACTTCATATTCCTCTTAAATATACTACTTCATATTGCACTTAAATATACTACTTCATATTCCTCTTAAATATACTATTTCATATTCCTCTTAAATATACAACTTCATATTCCTCTTAAGCATACTACTTCATATTCCTCTTAAACAAACTACTTTATATTCCTCTTAAACATACTACTTCATATTCCTCTTAAACATACTACTTCATATTCCTCTTAAACATACTACTTCATATTCCTCTTAAACATACTACTTCATATTCCTCTTAAACATACTACTTCATATTCCTCTTAAATATACTACTTCATATTCCTCTTAAGCATACTACTTCATATTCCTCTTAAACATACTACTTCATATTCCTCTTAAATATACTACTTCATATTCCTCTTAAACATACTACTGCATAATCCTCTTAAACATACTACTGCATATTCCTCTTAAACATACTACTTCATATTCTTCTTAAACATACTACTTCATATTCCTCTTAAATATACTACTTCATATTCCTCTGAAATATACTACTTCATATTCCTCCTAAATATACTACTTCATATTCCTCTTAAGCATACTACTTTATATTCCTCTTAAACAAACTACTTTATATTCCTCTTAAACATACAACTTCATATTCCTCTTAAACATACTACTTCATATTCCTCTTAAATATTCTACTTCATATTCTCCTTAAACATACTACTGCATATTTCTCTTAAACATACTACTGCATATTCCTCTTAAACATACTACTTCATATTCCTCTTAAACATACTACTTCATATTTCTCTTAAATATACTACTTCATATTCCTCTTAAATATACTATTTCATATTCCTCTTAAATATACTACTTCATATTCCTCTTAGGCATTCAACTTCATATTCATCTTAAACAAACTACTTTATATTCTTTTTAAACATACTACTTCATATTCCTTTTAAACATACTACTTCATATTCCTCTTAAACATACTACTTCATATTCCTCTTAAACATACTACTTCATATTCCTCTTAAACATACTACTTCATATTCCTCTTAAATATACTACTTCATATTCCTCTTAAATATACTACTTCATATTCCACTTTAATATACTACTTCGTATTCCTCTTAAACATACTACTGCATATTCCTCTTAAACATACTACTTCATATTCCTCTTAAGCTTACTACTTCATATTCCTCTTAAGCATACTACTTCATATTCCTCTTAAACAAACTACTTTATATTCCTCTTAAACATACTACTTCATATTCCTCTTAAACATACTGCTTCATATTCCTCTTAAACAAACTACTTCATGTTCCTCTTAAACATACTACTTCATATTCCTCTTAAACATACTACTTCATATTCCTTAAAGCATACTACTTCATATTCCTCTTAAACATACTACTTCATATTCCTCTTAAATATACTACTTCATATTCCTCTTAAACATACTGCTTCATATTCCTCTTAAACATACTACTGCATATTCCTCTTAAACATACTACTTTATATTCCTCTTAAATATACTACTTCATATTCCAATTAAATATACTACTTCATATTCCTCTTAAATATACTACTTCATATTCCTCTTAAATATACTACTTCATATTCCTCTTAAACAAGCTACTTCATATTCCTCTTAAACATACTACTTCACATTCCTCGTAAACATACTACGTCATATTCCTCTTAAACATACTACTTCATATTCCTCTTAAACGTACTACTTCATATTCCTCTTAAACATACTACTTCATATTCCTCTTAAACATACTACTTTATATTCCTCTTAAATATACTACTTCATATTCCTCTTAAATATACTACTTCATATTACTCTTAAATATACTACTTCATATTCCTCTTAAACATACTACTTCAAATTCCTCTTAAATATACTACTTCATATTCCTCTTAAATATACTTCATATTCCACTTACGTGTATATAATATGCAGTAGTATGTTTAAGAGGAATATGAAGTATACTACTTCATATTCCTCTTAAACATACTACTGCATATTCCCCTTAAACATACTACTTCATATTCCTCTTAAATATACTACTTCATATTCCTCTTAAACAAACTACTTTATATTCCTCTTAAACATACTACTTCATATTCCTCTTAAACATACTACTTCATATTCCTCTTAAACATACTACTTCATATTCCTCTTAAACATACTACTTCATATTCCTCTTAAACATACTACTTCATATTCCTCTTAAATATACTACTTCATATTCCACTTAAATATACTACTTCGTATTCCTCTTAAACATACTACTGCATATTCCTCTTAAACATACTACTTCATATTCCTCTTAAACATACTACTTCATATTCCTCTTAAGCATACTACTTCATATTCCTCTTAAACATACTACTTCATATTCCTCTTAAATATACTACTTCATATTCCTTTTAAACATACTACTTCATATTCCTCTTAAACATACTACTTCATATTCCTCTTAAGCATACTACTTCATATTCCTCTTAAACATACTACTTCATATTCCTCTTAAATATACTACTTCATATTCCTCTTAAACATACTACTGCATATTCCTCTTAAACATACTACTGCATATTCCTCTTAAACATACTACTTCATATTCCTCTTAAACATACTACTTCATATTCCTCTTAAACAAACTACTTTATATTCCTCTTAAACATACTACTTCATATTCCTCTTAAACATACTACTTCATATTCCTCTTAAGCATACTACTTCATATTCCTCTTAAACAAACTACTTCATATTCCCTTAAGCATACTACTTCATATTCCTCTTAAACAAACTACTTTATATTCCTCTTAAACATACTACTTCATATTCCTCTTAAATATACTACTTCACATTCCTCTTAAACAAACTACTTTATATTCCTCTTAAACATACTACTTCATATTCCTCTTAAATATACTACTTCATATTCCTCTTAAGCATACTACTTCATATTCCTCTTAAGCATACTACTTCATATTCCTCTTAAACAAACTACTTTATATTCCTCTTAAACATACTACTTCATATTCCTCTTAAACATACTACTTCATATTCCTCTTAAACATACTACTTCATATTCCTCTTAAATATACTACTTCACATTCCTCTTAAACAAACTACTTTATATTCCTCTTAAACATACTACTTCATATTCCTCTTAAACAAACTACTTTATATTCCTCTTAAACATACTACTTCATATTCCTCTTAAACATACTACTTCATATTCCTCTTAAACATACTACTTCATATTCCTCTTAAACATACTACTTCATATTCCTCTTAAACATACTACTTCATATTCCTCTTAAACATACTACTTCATATTCCTCTTAAACAAACTACTTTATATTCCTCTTAAACATACTACTTCATATTCCTCTTGAACATACTACTTCATATTCCTCTTAAACATACTACTTCATATTCCTCTTAAACATACTACTTCATATTCCTCTTAAATATACTACTTCATATTCCACTTAAATATACTACTTCGTATTCCTCTTAAACATACTACTGCATATTCCTCTTAAACATACTACTTCATATTCCTCTTAAACATACTACTTCATATTCCTCTTAAGCATACTACTTCATATTCCTCTTAAACATACTACTTCATATTCCTCTTAAATATACTACTTCATATTCCTTTTAAGCATACTACTTCATATTCCTCTTAAACATACTACTTCATATTCCTCTTAAATATACTACTTCATATTCCTCTTAAGCATACTACTTCATATTCCTCTTAAACATACTACTTCATATTCCTCTTAAATATACTACTTCATATTCCTCTTAAACGTACTACTGCATAATCCTCTTAAACATACAACTGCATATTCCTCTTAAACATACTACTTCATATTCTTCTTAAACATACTACTTCATATTCATCTTAAATATACTACTTCATATTCCTCTTAAATATACTACTTCATATTCCTCCTAAATATACTACTTCATATTCCTCTTAAGCATACTACTTTATATTCCTCTTAAACAAACTACTTTATATTCCTCTTAAACATACAACTTCATATTCCTCTTAAACATACTACTTCATATTCCTCTTAAATATTCTACTTCATATTCTCCTTAAACATACTACTGCATATTTCTCTTAAACATACTACTGCATATTCCTCTTAAACATACTACTTCATATTCCTCTTAAACATACTACTTCATATTCTTCTTAAACATACTACTTCATATTCATCTTAAATATACTACTTCATATTCCTCTTAAATATACTACTTCATATTCCTCCTAAATATACTACTTCATATTCCTCTTAAGCATACTACTTTATATTCCTCTTAAACAAACTACTTCATATTCCTCTTAAACATACTACTTCATATTCCTCTTAAACATACTACTTCATATTCCTCTTAAATATACTACTTCATATTCCACTTAAATATACTACTTCGTATTCCTCTTAAACATACTACTGCATATTCCTCTTAAACATACTACTTCATATTCCTCTTAAACATACTACTTCATATTCCTCTTAAGCATACTACTTCATATTCCTCTTAAACATACTACTTCATATTCCTCTTAAATATACTACTTCATATTCCTTTTAAACATACTACTTCATATTCCTCTTAAACATACTACTTCATATTCCTCTTAAGCATACTACTTCATATTCCTCTTAAATATACTACTTCATATTCCTCTTAAATATACTACTTCATATTCCTTTTAAATATACTACTTCATATTCCTCTTAAGCATTCAACTTCATATTCATCTTAAACAAACTACTTTATATTCTTTTTAAACATACTACTTCATATTCCTCTTAAACATACTACTTCATATTCCTCTTAAACATACTACTTCATATTCCTCTTAAACATACTACTTCATATTCCTCTTAAACATACTACTTCATATTCCTCTTAAATATACTACTTCATATTCCTCTTAAATATACTACTTCATATTCCACTTTAATATATACTTCGTATTCCTCTTAAACATACTACTGCATATTCCTCTTAAACATACTACTTCATATTCCTCTTAAGCATACTACTTCATATTCCTCTTAAGCATACTACTTCATATTCCTCTTAAACAAACTACTTTATATTCCTCTTAAACATACTACTTCATATTCCTCTTAAACATACTGCTTCATATTCCTCTTAAACAAACTACTTCATATTCCTCTTAAACATACTACTTCATATTCCTCTTAAACATACTACTTCATATTCCTCTTAAGCATACTACTTCATATTCTTCTTAAACATACTACTTCATATTCCTCTTAAATATACTACTTCATATTCCTCTTAAACATACTGCTTCATATTCCTCTTAAACATACTACTGCATATTCCTCTTAAACATACTACTTTATATTCCTCTTAAATATACTACTTCATATTCCAATTAAATATACTACTTCATATTCCTCTTAAATATACTACTTCATATTCCTCTTAAATATACTACTTCATATTCCTCTTAAACAAACCACTTCATATTCCTCTTAAACATACTACTTCACATTCCTCGTAAACATACTACGTCATATTCCTCTTAAACATACTACTTCATATTCCTCTTAAACGTACTACTTCATATTCCTCTTAAACATACTACTTCATATTCCTCTTAAACATACTACTTTATATTCCTCTTAAATATACTACTTCATATTCCTCTTAAATATACTACTTCATATTACTCTTAAATATATTACTTCATATTCCTCCTAAACATACTACTTCATATTCCTCTTAAATATACTACTTCATATTCCTCTTAAATATACTACTTCATATTCCACTTAAATATACTACTTCATATTCCTCTTAAACATACTACTGCATATTCTCCTTAAACATACTACTTCATATTCCTCTTAAATATACTACTTCATATTCCTCTTAAACAAACTACTTTATATTCCTCTTAAACATACTACTTCATATTCCTCTTAAACATACTACTTCATATTCCTCTTAAACATACTACTTCATATTCCTCTTAAACATACTACTTCATATTCCTCTTAAACATACTACTTCATATTCCTCTTAAACATACTACTTCATATTCCTCTTAAATATACTACTTCATATTCCACTTAAATATACTACTTCGTATTCCTCTTAAACATACTACTGCATATTCCTCTTAAACATACTACTTCATATTCCTCTTAAACATACTACTTCATATTCCTCTTAAGCATACTACTTCATATTCCTCCTAAACATACTACTTCATATTCCTCTTAAATATACTACTTCATATTCCTTTCAAACATACTACTTCAAATTCCTCTTAAACATACTACTGCATATTCCTCTTAAACATACTACTTCATATTCCTCTTAAATATACTACTTCATATTCCACTTAAATATACTACTGCATATTCCCCTTAAACATACTACTTCATATTCCTCTTAAATATACTACTTCATATTCCTCTTAAACAAACTACTTTATATTCCTCTTAAACACACTACTTCATATTCCTCTTAAATATACTACTTCATATTCCTCTTAAACATACTTCTTCATATTCCTCTTAAGCATACTACTTCATATTCCTCTTAAACATACTACTTCATATTCCTCTTAAATATACTACTTCATATTCCTCTTAAACATACTACTGCATATTCCTCTTAAACATACTACTGCATATTCCTCTTAAACATACTACTTCATATTCCTCTTAAACATACTACTTCATATTCCTCTTAAACAAACTACTTTATATTCCTCTTAAACATACTACTTCATATTCCTCTTAAACATACTGCTTCATATTCCTCTTAAACAAACTACTTCATGTTCCTCTTAAACATACTACTTCATATTCCTCTTAAACATACTACTTCATATTCCTTAAAGCATACTACTTCATATTCCTCTTAAACATACTACTTCATATTCCTCTTAAATATACTACTTCATATTCCTCTTAAACATACTGCTTCATATTCCTCTTAAACATACTACTGCATATTCCTCTTAAACATACTACTTTATATTCCTCTTAAATATACTACTTCATATTCCAATTAAATATACTACTTCATATTCCTCTTAAATATACTACTTCATATTCCTCTTAAATATACTACTTCATATTCCTCTTAAACAAACTACTTCATATTCCTCTTAAACATACTACTTCACATTCCTCGTAAACATACTACGTCATATTCCTCTTAAACATACTACTTCATATTCCTCTTAAACGTACTACTTCATATTCCTCTTAAACATACTACTTCATATTCCTCTTAAACATACTACTTTATATTCCTCTTAAATATACTACTTCATATTCCTCTTAAATATACTACTTCATATTACTCTTAAATATACTACTTCATATTCCTCTTAAACATACTACTTCAAATTCCTCTTAAATATACTACTTCATATTCCTCTTAAATATACTTCATATTCCACTTATATATACTACTTCATATTCCTCTTAAACATACTACTGCATATTCCCCTTAAACATACTACTTCATATTCCTCTTAAATATACTACTTCATATTCCTCTTAAACAAACTACTTTATATTCCTCTTAAACATACTACTTCATATTCCTCTTAAACATACTACTTCATATTCCTCTTAAACATACTACTTCATATTCCTCTTAAACATACTACTTCATATTCCTCTTAAACATACTACTTCATATTCCTCTTAAACATACTACTTCATATTCCTCTTAAATATACTACTTCATATTCCACTTAAATATACTACTTCGTATTCCTCTTAAACATACTACTGCATATTCCTCTTAAACATACTACTTCATATTCCTCTTAAACATACTACTTCATATTCCTCTTAAGCATACTACTTCATATTCCTCTTAAACATACTACTTCATATTCCTCTTAAATATACTACTTCATATTCCTTTTAAACATACTACTTCATATTCCTCTTAAACATACTACTTCATATTCCTCTTAAGCATACTACTTCATATTCCTCTTAAACATACTACTTCATATTCCTCTTAAATATACTACTTCATATTCCTCTTAAACATACTACTGCATATTCCTCTTAAACATACTACTGCATATTCCTCTTAAACATACTACTTCATATTCCTCTTAAACATACTACTTCATATTCCTCTTAAACAAACTACTTTATATTCCTCTTAAACATACTACTTCATATTCCTCTTAAACATACTACTTCATATTCCTCTTAAGCATACTACTTCATATTCCTCTTAAACAAACTACTTCATATTCCCTTAAGCATACTACTTCATATTCCTCTTAAACAAACTACTTTATATTCCTCTTAAACATACTACTTCATATTCCTCTTAAATATACTACTTCACATTCCTCTTAAACAAACTACTTTATATTCCTCTTAAACATACTACTTCATATTCCTCTTAAATATACTACTTCATATTCCTCTTAAGCATACTACTTCATATTCCTCTTAAGCATACTACTTCATATTCCTCTTAAACAAACTACTTTATATTCCTCTTAAACATACTACTTCATATTCCTCTTAAACATACTACTTCATATTCCTCTTAAACATACTACTTCATATTCCTCTTAAATATACTACTTCACATTCCTCTTAAACAAACTACTTTATATTCCTCTTAAACATACTACTTCATATTCCTCTTAAACAAACTACTTTATATTCCTCTTAAACATACTACTTCATATTCCTCTTAAACATACTACTTCATATTCCTCTTAAACATACTACTTCATATTCCTCTTAAACATACTACTTCATATTCCTCTTAAACATACTACTTCATATTCCTCTTAAACATACTACTTCATATTCCTCTTAAACAAACTACTTTATATTCCTCTTAAACATACTACTTCATATTCCTCTTGAACATACTACTTCATATTCCTCTTAAACATACTACTTCATATTCCTCTTAAACATACTACTTCATATTCCTCTTAAATATACTACTTCATATTCCACTTAAATATACTACTTCGTATTCCTCTTAAACATACTACTGCATATTCCTCTTAAACATACTACTTCATATTCCTCTTAAACATACTACTTCATATTCCTCTTAAGCATACTACTTCATATTCCTCTTAAACATACTACTTCATATTCCTCTTAAATATACTACTTCATATTCCTTTTAAGCATACTACTTCATATTCCTCTTAAACATACTACTTCATATTCCTCTTAAATATACTACTTCATATTCCTCTTAAGCATACTACTTCATATTCCTCTTAAACATACTACTTCATATTCCTCTTAAATATACTACTTCATATTCCTCTTAAACGTACTACTGCATAATCCTCTTAAACATACAACTGCATATTCCTCTTAAACATACTACTTCATATTCTTCTTAAACATACTACTTCATATTCATCTTAAATATACTACTTCATATTCCTCTTAAATATACTACTTCATATTCCTCCTAAATATACAACTTCATATTCCTCTTAAGCATACTACTTTATATTCCTCTTAAACAAACTACTTTATATTCCTCTTAAACATACAACTTCATATTCCTCTTAAACATACTACTTCATATTCCTCTTAAATATTCTACTTCATATTCTCCTTAAACATACTACTGCATATTTCTCTTAAACATACTACTGCATATTCCTCTTAAACATACTACTTCATATTCCTCTTAAACATACTACTTCATATTCTTCTTAAACATACTACTTCATATTCATCTTAAATATACTACTTCATATTCCTCTTAAATATACTACTTCATATTCCTCCTAAATATACTACTTCATATTCCTCTTAAGCATACTACTTTATATTCCTCTTAAACAAACTACTTCATATTCCTCTTAAACATACTACTTCATATTCCTCTTAAACATACTACTTCATATTCCTCTTAAATATACTACTTCATATTCCACTTAAATATACTACTTCGTATTCCTCTTAAACATACTACTGCATATTCCTCTTAAACATACTACTTCATATTCCTCTTAAACATACTACTTCATATTCCTCTTAAGCATACTACTTCATATTCCTCTTAAACATACTACTTCATATTCCTCTTAAATAAACTACTTCATATTCCTTTTAAACATACTACTTCATATTCCTCTTAAACATACTACTTCATATTCCTCTTAAGCATACTACTTCATATTCCTCTTAAATATACTACTTCATATTCCTCTTAAATATACTACTTCATATTCCTTTTAAATATACTACTTCATATTCCTCTTAAGCATTCAACTTCATATTCATCTTAAACAAACTACTTTATATTCTTTTTAAACATACTACTTCATATTCCTCTTAAACATACTACTTCATATTCCTCTTAAACATACTACTTCATATTCCTCTTAAACATACTACTTCATATTCCTCTTAAACATACTACTTCATATTCCTCTTAAATATACTACTTCATATTCCTCTTAAATATACTACTTCATATTCCACTTTAATATATACTTCGTATTCCTCTTAAACATACTACTGCATATTCCTCTTAAACATACTACTTCATATTCCTCTTAAGCATACTACTTCATATTCCTCTTAAGCATACTACTTCATATTCCTCTTAAACAAACTACTTTATATTCCTCTTAAACATACTACTTCATATTCCTCTTAAACATACTGCTTCATATTCCTCTTAAACAAACTACTTCATATTCCTCTTAAACATACTACTTCATATTCCTCTTAAACATACTACTTCATATTCCTCTTAAGCATACTACTTCATATTCTTCTTAAACATACTACTTCTTATTCCTCTTAAATATACTACTTCATATTCCTCTTAAACATACTGCTTCATATTCCTCTTAAACATACTACTGCATATTCCTCTTAAACATACTACTTTATATTCCTCTTAAATATACTACTTCATATTCCAATTAAATATACTACTTCATATTCCTCTTAAATATACTACTTCATATTCCTCTTAAATATACTACTTCATATTCCTCTTAAACAAACCACTTCATATTCCTCTTAAACATACTACTTCACATTCCTCGTAAACATACTACGTCATATTCCTCTTAAACATACTACTTCATATTCCTCTTAAACGTACTACTTCATATTCCTCTTAAACATACTACTTCATATTCCTCTTAAACATACTACTTTATATTCCTCTTAAATATACTACTTCATATTCCTCTTAAATATACTACTTCATATTACTCTTAAATATATTACTTCATATTCCTCCTAAACATACTACTTCATATTCCTCTTAAATATACTACTTCATATTCCTCTTAAATATACTACTTCATATTCCACTTAAATATACTACTTCATATTCCTCTTAAACATACTACTGCATATTCTCCTTAAACATACTACTTCATATTCCTCTTAAATATACTACTTCATATTCCTCTTAAACAAACTACTTTATATTCCTCTTAAACATACTACTTCATATTCCTCTTAAACATACTACTTCATATTCCTCTTAAACATACTACTTCATATTCCTCTTAAACATACTACTTCATATTCCTCTTAAACATACTACTTCATATTCCTCTTAAACATACTACTTCATATTCCTCTTAAATATACTACTTCATATTCCACTTAAATATACTACTTCGTATTCCTCTTAAACATACTACTGCATATTCCTCTTAAACATACTACTTCATATTCCTCTTAAACATACTACTTCATATTCCTCTTAAGCATACTACTTCATATTCCTCCTAAACATACTACTTCATATTCCTCTTAAATATACTACTTCATATTCCTTTCAAACATACTACTTCAAATTCCTCTTAAACATACTACTGCATATTCCTCTTAAACATACTACTTCATATTCCTCTTAAATATACTACTTCATATTCCACTTAAATATACTACTGCATATTCCCCTTAAACATACTACTTCATATTCCTCTTAAATATACTACTTCATATTCCTCTTAAACAAACTACTTTATATTCCTCTTAAACATACTACTTCATATTCCTCTTAAATATACTACTTCATATTCCTCTTAAACATACTTCTTCATATTCCTCTTAAGCATACTACTTCATATTCCTCTTAAACATACTACTTCATATTCCTCTTAAATATACTACTTCATATTCCTCTTAAACATACTACTGCATATTCCTCTTAAACATACTACTGCATATTCCTCTTAAACATACTACTTCATATTCCTCTTAAACATACTACTTCATATTCCTCTTAAACAAACTACTTTATATTCCTCTTAAACATACTAATTCATATTCCTCTTGAACATACTACTTCTTATTCCTCTTAAACATACTACTTCATATTCCTCTTAAACATACTACTTCATATTCCCTTAAGCATACTACTTCATATTCCTCTTAAACAAACTACTTTATATTCCTCTTAGACATACTACTTCATATTCCTCTTAAAAATACTACTTCATATTCCTCTTAAACATACTACTTCATATTCCTCTTAAACATACTACTTCATATTCCTCTTAAACATAATACTGCATATTCTTCTTAAACATACTACTGCATATTCCTCTTAAACATACTACTTCATATTCCTCTTAAACATACTACTTCATATTCCTCTTAAACATACTACTTCATATTCCTCTTAAACATAATACTTCATATTCCTCTTAAACATACTACTTTATATTCCTCTAAAATATACTACTCCATATTCCTCTTAAATATACTACTTCATATTCCATTTAAATATACTACTTCATATTCCTCTTAAACATACTACTGCATATTCCCCTTAAACATACTACTTCATATTCCTCTTAAATATACTACTTCATATTCCTCTTAAGCATACTACTTCATATTGCTCTTAAACAAACTACTTTATATTCCTCTTAAATATACTACTTCATATTCCTCTTAAACATACTGCTTTAAATTCGTCTTTAACAAACTACTTCATATTCCTCTTAAACATACTACTTCATATTCCTCTTAAACATACTACTTCATATTCCTCTTAAGCATACTACTTCATATTGCTCTTAAACATACTACTTCATATTCCTCTTAAATATACTACTTCATATTCCTCTTAAACATACTACTGCATATTCCTCTTAAACATACTAGTGCATATTCCTCTTAAACATACTACTTCATAATCCTCTTAAACATACTACTTCATATTCCTCTTAAACAAACTACTTTATATTCCTCTTAAAAATACTACTTCATATTCCTCTTAAACA
Organism: Atherix ibis; assembly: GCA_958298945.1. Classification (NCBI taxonomy): domain Eukaryota; kingdom Metazoa; phylum Arthropoda; class Insecta; order Diptera; family Athericidae; genus Atherix; species Atherix ibis. The sequence continues at coordinate 1,842,585 of CATQJD010000111.1, forward strand.
TACTACTTCATATTCCTCTTAAACATACTACTTCATATTCCTCTTAAAAATACTACTTCATATTCCTCTTAAACATACTACTTCATATTCCTCTTAAATATACTACTTCATATTCCTCTTAAATATACTACTTCATATTCCACTTAAATATACTACTTCGTATTCCTCTTAAACATACTACTGCATATTCCTCTTAAACATACTACTTCATATTCCTCTTAAACATACTACTTCATATTCCTCTTAAGCATACTACTTCATATTCCTCTTAAACAAACTACTTTATATTCCTCTTAAACATACTACTTCATATTCCTCTTAAACATACTGCTTCATATTCCTCTTAAACAAACTACTTCATATTCCTCTTAAACATACTACTTCATATTCTTCTTAAACATACTACTTCATATTCCTCTTAAGCATACTACTTCATATTCCTCTTAAACATACTACTTCATATTCCTCTTAAATATACTACTTCATATTCCTCTTAAACATACTACTTCATATTCCTCTTAAACATACTAGTGCATATTCCTCTTAAACATACTACTTCATATTCCTCTTAAATATACTACTTCATATTCCTCTTAAATATACTACTTCATATTCCTCTTAAACATACTACTTCATATTCCCCTTAAGCATACTACTTCATATTCCTCTTAAATATACTACTTCATATACCTCTTAAATTTACTACTTCATATTCCTCTTAAACATACTACTTCATATTCCTCTTAAACATACTACGTCATATTCCTCTTAAACATACTACTTAAATTCCTCTTAAAATACTACTTCATATTCCTCTTAAATATACTATTTCATATTCCTCTTAAATATATTATTTCATATTCCTCTTAAGTATACTACTTCATATTCCTCTTAAATATACTACTTTATAATCCTCTTAAGCATACTACTTCATATTCGTCTTCAACATACTACTTCATATTTCTCTTAAACATACTACTACATATTCCTCTTAAATATACTACTTCATATTCCTCTTAAATATACTACTGCATATTCCTCTTAAACACACTCCTTCATATTCCTCTTAAACAAACAACTTCATATTCCTCTTAAACATACTACTTCATATTCCTCTTAAACATACAACTTCATATTCTTCTTAAACATACTACTTCATATTCCTCTTAAACATATTACTACATATTCCTCTTAAATATTCTACTTCATATTCCTCTTAAACATACTACTTCATATTCCTCTTACGCAAACTACTTCATATTCCTCTTCAACATACTACTTCATATTCCTCTTAAACTTACTACTTCATATTCCTCTTAAACATACTACTTCATATTCCTCTTCAACATACCACTTCATATTCCTCTTAAACATACTACTTCATATTCCTTTGAAACATACTAATTCATATTCCTCTTAAATATACTACTTCATATTCCTCTTAAACATACTGCTTCATATCAGTCTTAAATATACTACTTCATATTCCTCTTAAATATACTACTTCATATTCCTCCTAAACATACGACTTCATATTCCTCTTTCACATACTACTTCATATTCCTCTTAAATATACTACTTCATATTCCTCTTAAATATACTACTTCATATTCCTCTTAAATATAATACTTCATATTCCTCTTAAATATACTACTTCATATGCCTCTTAAACATACTACTTCATATTCCTCTTAAACATACTACTTCATATTCCTCTTAAACATAATACTTCATATTCCTCTTAAACATACTACTTCATATTCCTTTTAAACATACTACTTCATATTCCTCTTAAACATACTACTTCATATTCCTCTTAAACATACTACTTCATATTCCTCTTACACATACTACTTCATATCAGTCTTAAATATACTACTTCATATTCCTCTTAAATATACTACGTCATATTCCTCTTAAACATACTACTTCATATTCCTCTTAAACATACCACTTCATATTCCTCTTAAATTTACTACTTCATATTCCTCTTAAACATACTACTTCATATTCCTCTTAAAAATACTACTTCATATTCCTCTTAAACATACTACTTCATATTCCTCTTAAAATACTACTTCATATTCCTCTTAAATATACTATTTCATATTCCTCTTAAATATACTATTTCATATTCCTCTTAAACATACTACTTCATATATCTCTTAAACATACTACTTCATATTATTCTTAAATATACTACTTCATATTCATCTTAAATATACTACTTCATATTCCTCTTAAATATACTACTTCATATTCCTCTTAAACATACTACTTCATATTCCCCTTAAGCATAATACTTCATATTCCTCTTAAATATACTACTTCATATACCTCTTAAATTTACTACTTCATATTCCTCTTAAACATACTACTTCATATTCCTCTTAAACATACTACGTCATATTCCTCTTAAACATACTTTTTCAATTCCTCTTAAAATACTACTTCATATTCCTCTTAAATATACTATTTCATATTCCTGTTAAATATACTATTTCATATTCCTCTTAAGTATACTTCTTCATATTCCTCTTAAATTTACTATTTTATAATCCTCTAAGCATACTACTTCATATTCCTCTTAAACATACTACTTCTTTTTTTCTTAAACATACTACTTCATATTCCTCTTAAACATACTACTACATATTCCTCTTAAATATACTACTTCATATTCCTCTTAAATATACTACTGCATATTCCTCTTAAACATACTCCTTCATATTCCTCTTAAACAAACAATTTCATATTCCTCTTAAACATACTACTTCATATTCCTCTTAAACATACTACTTCATATTTTTCTTAAACATACTACGTCATATTCCTCTTAAACATACTACTACATATTCCTCTTAAATATTCTACTTCATATTCCTCTTAAACATACTACTTCATATTCCTCTTAAATATACTACTTCATATTCCTCTTAAACATACTACTTCATATTCCTTTTAAATATACTGCTTCATAATTCTCTTAAATTAACTACTTCATATTCCTCTTAAACATACTACCTCATATTCTTCTTAAACATACTACTTCATATTCCTCTAAAACATACCTCTCCATATTCCTCTTAAACATACTACTTCATATTCCTCTTAAATATACTACTTCATATTCCTCTTAAATATACTGCTTCATATTCCTCTTAAATATACTACTGCATATTCCTCTTAAATATACTACTTTATATTCCTCTTAAACTTACTACTTCATATTTTTCTTAAACATACTACTTCATATTCCTCTTAAATATACTACTTCATATTCCTCTTAAACTTAATACTTCATATTCCTCTTAAACATTCTTCTTCATATTCCTCTTAAATATACTACTTCATATTTCTCTTAAATATACTACTTCATATTCCTTTTAAACATACTTCTTCATATTCCTTTTAAACATACTACTTCATATTCCTCTTAAACATACTACCTCATATTTCTCTTAAACATACTACTTCATATTCTTCTTAAGCATACTACTTCATATTCCTCTTAAATATACTACTTCATATACCTCTTAAATTTACTACTTCATATTCCTCTTAAACATACTACTTCATATTCCTCTTAACATACTACGTCATATTCCTCTTAAACATACTACTTCAATTCCTCTCAAAACACTACTTCATATTCCTCTTAAATATACTATTTCATATTCCTCTTAAATATACTATTTCATATTCCTCTTAAGTATACTACTTCATATTCCTCTTAAATATACTACTTTATAATCCTCTTAAGCATACTACTTCATATTCCTCTTAAACATACTACTTCATATTTCTCTTAAACATACTACTTCATATTCCTCTTCAACATACTACTATATATTCCTCTTAAATATACTACTTCATATTCCTCTTAAATATACTACTGCATATTCCTCTTAAACATACTCCTTCATATTCCTCTTAAACAAACAACTTCGTATTCCTCTTAAACATACTTCTTCATATTCGTCTTAAACATACTACTTCATATTCTTCTTAAACATACTACTTCATATTCCTCTTAAACATACCACTACATATTCCTCCTAAATATTCTACTTCATATTCCTCTTAAACATACTACTTCATATTCCTCTTAAATATACTACTTCTTATTCCTCTTAAACATACTACTTCATATTCCTTTTAAATATACTACTTCATATTCCTCTTAAATTTACTACTTCATATTCCTCTTAAACATACTACTTCATATTCTTCTTAAACATACTACTTCATATTCCTCTTAAACATACTTCTCCATATTCCTCTTAAACATACTACTTCATATTCCTCTTAAATATACTACTTCATATTCCTCTTAAATATACTGCTTCATATTTCTCTTAAATATACTACTGCATATTCCTCTTAAATAGACTACTTCATATTCCTCCTAAACTTACTACTTCATATTCCCCTTAAATATACTACTTCATATAAGTCTTAAATATACAACTTCATATTCCTCTTAAACTTACTACTTCATATTTTTCTTAAACATACTACTTCATGTTCCTCTTAAATATACTACTTCATATTCCTCTTAAATATACTACTTCATATTCCTCTTAAGCATACTACTTCATATTCCTTTTAAACATACTACTTCATATTCCTCTTAAACATACTACTTCATATTCCTCTTAAACATACTACTTCATATTCCTCTTAAACATACTACTTCATATCAGTTTTAAATATACTACTTCATATTCCTCTTAAATATACTACTGCATATTCCTCCTAAACATTCGACTTCATATTCCTCTTAAACATACTACTTCATATTCCTTTTAAACATACTACTTCATATTCCTCTTAAACATACTACTTCATATTCCTCTTAATCATACTACTTCCTATTCCTCTTAAACATACTACTTCATATTTCTCTTACACATACTACGTCATATTCCTCTTTAACATACTACTTCATATTCCTCTTAAACATACTACTTCATATTCCTCTTAAACATACTACTTCATATTCCTCTTAAACATACAACTTCATATTCCTCTTAAACATACTACTTCACATTCCTTTTAAACATACTATTTCATATTCTTCTTAAACTTACTACTTCATATTCCTCTTAAATATACTACTTCATATAAGTCTTAAACATACAACTTCATATTCCTCTTAAATTTACTGCTTCATATTCCTCTTAAACATACTACTTCATATTCTTCTTAAACATACTACTTCATATTCCTCTTAAACATACTTCTCCATATTCCTCTTAAACATACTACTTCATATTCCTCTTAAATATACTACTTCATATTCCTCTTAAATATACTGCTTCATATTCCTCTTAAATATACTACTGCATATTCCTCTTAAATATACTTACTTCATATTCCTCTTAAGCATACCACTTCATATTCCTTTTAAACATACTACTTCATATTCCTCTTTAACATACTACTTCATATTCCTCTTAAACATACTACTTCATATTTCTCTTAAACAAACTACTTCATATCATTTCAAATATACTACTTCATATTCCTCTTAAATATACTACTGCATATTCCTCCTAAACATTCGACTTCATATTCCTCTTAAACATACTACTTCATATTCCTCTTAAATATACTACTTTATAATCCTCTTAAGCATACTACTTCATATTCCTCTTAAACATACTACTTCATATTTCTCTTAAACATACTACTTCATATTATTCTTAAATATACTACTTCATATTCATCTTAAATATACTACTTCATATTCCTCTTAAATATACTACTTCATATTCCTCTTAAACATACTACTTCATATTCCCCTTAGGCATACTACTTCATATTCCTCTTAAATATACTACTTCATATACCTCTTAAATTTACTACTTCATATTCCTCTTAAACATACTACTTCATATTCCTCTTAAACATACTACGTCATATTCCTCTTAAACATACTACTTCAATTCCTCTTAAAATACTACTTCATATTCCTCTTAAATATACTATTTCATATTCCTCTTAAATATACTATTTCATATTCCTCTTAAGTATACTACTTCATATTCCTCTTAAATATACTACTTTATAATCCTCTTAAGCATACTACTTCATATTTGTCTTAAACATACTACTTCATATTTCTCTTAAACATACTACTTCATATTCCTCTTAAACATACTACTACATATTCCTCTTAAATATACTACTTCATATTCCTCTTAAATTTACTACTGCATATTACTCTTAAACAAAATCCTTCATATTCCTCTTAAACAAACAACTTCATATTCCTCTTAAACATACTGTTACATATTCCTCTTAAATATTCTACTTCATATTCCTCTTAAACATACTACTTCATATTCCTCTTACGCATACTACTTCATATTCCTCTTCAACATACTACTTCATATTCCTCTTAAACTTACTACTTCATATTCCTCTTAAACATACTACTTCATATTCCTCTTCAACATACCACTTCATATTCCTCTTAAACATACTACTTCATATTCCTTTTAAACATACTAATTCATATTCCTCTTAAAGATACTACTTCATATTCCTTTTAAATATACTACTTCATATTCCTCTTAAACATACTACTTCATATCAGTCTTAAATATACTACTTCATATTCCTCTTAAATATACTACTTCATTTTCCTCCTAAACATACGACTTCATATTCCTCTTGAACATACTACTTCATATTCCTCTTAAATATACTACTTCATATTCCTCTTAAATATACTACTTCATATTCCTCTTAACTATAATACTTCATATTCCTCTTAAATATACTACTTCATATGCCTCTTAAGCATACTAATTCATATTCCTCTTAAACATACTACTTCATATTCCTTTTAAACATACTACTTCATATTCCTCTTAAATATACTCTTCATATTCCTCTTAAACATACTACTTCATATTCCTCTTAAATTTACTACTTCATATTCCTCTTAAACATACTACTTCATATTCCTCTTAAACATACTACTTCATATTCTTCTTAAACATACTACTTCATATTCCTCTTAAAATACTACTTCATATTCCTCTTAAATATACTATTTCATATTCCTCTTAAATATACTATTTCATATTCCTCTTAAATATACTACTTCATATTCCTCTTAAATATACTACTTTATAATCCCCTTAAGCATACTACTTCATATTCCTCTTAAATTTACTACTTTATAATCCTCTAAGCATACTACTTCATATTCCTCTTAAACATACTACTTCATATTTCTCTTAAACATACTACTTCATATTCCTCTTAAACATACTACTACATATTCCTCTTAAATATACTACTTCATATTCCTCTTAAATATACTACTGCATATTCCTCTTAAACATACTCCTTCATAATTCTCTTAAATTTACTACTTCATATTCCTCTTAAACATACTACTTCATATTCTTCTTAAACATACTACTTCATATTCCTCTAAAACATACTTCTCCATATTCCTCTTAAACATACTACTTCATATTCCTCTTAAATATACTACTTCATATTCCTCTTAAATATACTGCTTCATATTCCTCTTAAATATACTACTGTATATTCCTCTTAAATATACTACTTCATATTCCTCTTAAACTTACTACTTCATATTCCTCTTAAATATACTACTTCATATAAGTCTTAAATATACAACTTCATATTCCTCTTAAACTTACTACTTCATATGTTTCTTTAACATACTACTTCATATTCCTCTTAAATATATTACTTCATATTCCTCTTAAATATTCTACTTCATATTCCTCTTAAACATACTACTTCATATTCCTTTTAAACATACTACTTCATATTCCTCTTAAACATACTACTTCATATTCCTCTTATACATACTACTTCATATTCCTCTTAAACATACTACTTCATATCAGTCTTAAATATACTACTTCATATTCCTTTTAAATATACTACTTCATATTCCTCTTAAACTTACTACTTCATATTTTTCTTTAACATACTACTTCATATTCCTCTTAAATATACTACTTCATATTCCTCTTAAATATACTACTTCATATTCCTCTTAAGCATACTACTTCATATTCCTTTTAAACATACTACTTCCTATTCCTCTTAAATATACTGCTTCATATTCCTCTTAAATATACTACTGCATATTCCTCTTAAATATACTTACTTCATATTCCTCTTAAGCATACTACTTCATATTCCTTTTAAACATACTACTTCATATTCCTCTTAAACATACTACTTCATATTCCTCTTAAACATACTACTTCATATTTCTCTTAAACAAACTACTTCATATCATTTTAAATATACTACTTCATATTCCTCTTAAATATACTACTGCATATTCCTCCTAAACATTCGACTTCATATTCCTCTTAAACATACTACTTCATATTCCTCTTAAATATACTACTTTATAATCCTCTTTAGCATACTACTTCATATTCCTCTTAAACATACTACTTCATATTTCTCTTAAACATACTACTTCATATAATTCTTAAATATACTACTTCATATTCATCTTAAATATACTACTTCATATTCCTCTTAAATATACTACTTCATATTCCTCTTAAACATACTACTTCATATTCCCCTTAAGCATACTACTTCATATTCCTCTTAAATATACTACTTCATATACCTCTTAAATTTACTACTTCATATTCCTCTTAAACATACTACTTCATATTCCTCTTAAACATACTACGTCATATTCCTCTTAAACATACTACTTCAATTCCTCTTAAAATACTACTTCATATTCCTCTTAAATATACTATTTCATATTCCTCTTAAATATACTATTTCATATTCCTCTTAAGTATACTACTTCATATTCCTCTTAAATATACTACTTTATAATCCTCTTAAGCATACTACTTCATATTTGTCTTAAACATACTACTTCATATTTCTCTTAAACATACTACTTCATATTCCTCTTAAACATACTACTACATATTCCTCTTAAATATACTACTTCATATTCCTCTTAAATATACTACTGCATATTACTCTTAAACAAAATCCTTCATATTCCTCTTAAACAAACAACTTCATATTCCTCTTAAACATACTGTTACATATTCCTCTTAAATATTCTACTTCATATTCCTCTTAAACATACTACTTCATATTCCTTTTACGCATACTACTTCATATTCCTCTTCAACATACTACTTCATATTCCTCTTAAACTTACTACTTCATATTCCTCTTAAACATACTACTTCATATTCCTCTTCAACATACCACTTCATATTCCTCTTAAACATACTACTTCATATTCCTTTCAAACATATTAATTCATATTCCTCTTAAAGATACTACTTCATATTCCTTTTAAATATACTACCTCATATTCCTCTTAAACATACTACTTCATATCAGTCTTAAATATACTACTTCATATTCCTCTTAAATATACTACTTCATATTCCTCCTAAACATACGACTTCATATTCCTCTTGAACATACTACTTCATATTCCTCTTAAATATACTACTTCATATTCCTCTTAAATATACTACTTCATATTCCTCTTAACTATAATACTTCATATTCCTCTTAAATATACTACTTCATATGCCTCTTAAACATACTAATTCATATTCCTCTTAAACATACTACTTCATATTCCTCTTAAACATACTACTTCATATTCCTCTTAAATATACTCTTCATATTCCTCTTAAACATACTACTTCATATTCCTCTTAAATTTACTACTTCATATTCCTCTTAAACATACTACTTCATATTCCTCTTAAACATACTACTTCATATTCCTCTTAAACATACTACTTCATATTCCTCTTAAAATACTACTTCATATTCCTCTTAAATATACTATTTCATATTCCTCTTAAATATACTATTTCATATTCCTCTTAAATATACTACTTCATATTCCTCTTAAATATACTACTTTATAATCCCCTTAAGCATACGACTTCATATTCCTCTTAAATTTACTACTTTATAATCCTCTAAGCATACTACTTCATATTCCTCTTAAACATACTACTTCATATTTCTCTTAAACATACTACTTCATATTCCTCTTAAACATACTACTACATATTCCTCTTAAATATACTACTTCATATTCCTCTTAAATATACTACTGCATATTCCTCTTAAACATACTCCTTCATAATTCTCTTAAATTTACTACTTCATATTCCTCTTAAACATACTACTTCATATTCTTCTTAAACATACTACTTCATATTCCTCTAAAACATACTTCTCCATATTCCTCTTAAACACACTACTTCATATTCCTCTTAAATATACTACTTCATATTCCTCTTAAATATACTGCTTCATATTCCTCTTAAATATACTACTGCATATTCCTCTTAAATATACTACTTCATATTCCTCTTAAACTTACTACTTCATATTCCTCTTAAATATACTACTTCATATAAGTCTTAAATATACAACTTCATATTCCTCTTAAACTTACTACTTCATATGTTTCTTTAACATACTACTTCATATTCCTCTTAAATATATTACTTCATATTCCTCTTAAATATTCTACTTCATATTCCTCTTAAACATACTACTTCATATTCCTTTTAAACATACTACTTCATATTCCTCTTAAACATACTACTTCATATTCCTCTTATACATACTACTTCATATTCCTCTTAAACATACTACTTCATATCAGTCTTAAATATACTACTTCATATTCCTTTTAAATATACTACTTCATATTCCTCTTAAACTTACTACTTCATATTTTTCTTTTACATACTACTCCATATTCCTCTTAAATATACTACTTCATATTCCTCTTAAATATACTACTTCATATTCCTCTTAAGCATACTACTTCATATTCCTTTTAAACATACTGCTTCATATTCCTCTTAAACATACTACTTCATATTCCTCTTAAACATACTACTTCATATTCCTCTTAAACATACTACTTCATATCAGTCTTAAATATACTACTTCATATTCCTTTAAACATACTACTTCATATTCCTCTTAAATTTACTACTTCATATTCCTCTTAAACATACTACTTCATATTCCTCTTAAATATACTACTTCATATTCCTCTTAAATATACTACTTCATATTCCTCTTAAGCATACTACTTCATATTCCTCTTAAACATACTACTTCATATTCCTTTTAAACATGCTACTTCATATTCCTCTTTAACATACTACTCCATATTCCTCTTAATCATACTACATCCTATTCCTCTTAAACATACTACTTCATATTCCTCTTACACATACTACGTCATATTCCTCTTAAACATACTACTTCATATTCTTCTTAAACATACTACTTCATATTCCTTTTAAACATACTATTTCATATTCCTCTTAAACATACTATTTCATATTCCTCTTAAACATACTACTTCATATTCCTCTTAAACTTACTACTTCATATCAGTCTTAAATATACTACTTCATATTCCTCTTAAATATACTACTTCATATTCCTCCTAACATACGACTTCATATTCCTCTTGAACATATTACTTCATATTCCTCTTAAATATACTACTTCATATTCCCCTTAAATATACTACTTCATATTCCTCTTAAATATACTACTTCATATTCCTCCTAAACATACGACTTCATATTCCTCTTGAACATACTACTTCATATTCCTCTTAAATATACTACTTCATATTCCTCTTAAATATACTACTTCATATTCCTCTTAAATATACTACTTCATATTCCTCTTAAACATACTACTTCATATTCCTCTTAAACATAATACTTCATATTCCTCTTAAACATACTACTTCATATTCCTTTTAAACATACTACTTCATATTCCTCTTAAACATACTTCTTCATATTCCTCTTAAATATACTACTTCATATTCCTCTGAAATATACTGCTTCATATTCCTCTTAAATATACTACTTCATATTCCTCTTAAATATACTACTTCATATTCCTCCTAAACTTACTACTTCATATTCCTCTTAAATATACTACTTCATATAAGTCTTAAATATACAACTTCATATTTCTCTTAAACTTAATACTTCATATTCCTCTTAAACATTCTTCTTCACATTCCTCTTATATATACTACTTCATATTCCTCTTAAATATACTACTTCATATTCCTCTTAAACATACTTCTTCATATTCCTTTTAAACATACTACTTCATATTCCTCTTAAACATACTACTTCATATTCCTCTTAAACATACTACTTCATATTCGCCTTAAGCATACTACTTCACATTCCTCTTAAATATACTACTTCATATACCTCTTAAATTTACTACTTCATATTCCTCTTAAACATACTACTTCATATTCCTCCTAAACATACTACGTCATATTCCTCTTAATTATACTACTTCAATTCCTCTTAAAATACTACTTCATATTCCTCTTAAATATTCTACTTCATATTCCTCTTAAACATACTACTTCATATTCCTTTTAAATATACTACTTCATATTCCTCTTAAATTTGCTACTTCATATTCCTCTTAAACATACTACTTCATATTCTTCTTAAACATACTACTTCATATTCATCTTAAACATACTTCTCCATATTCCTCTTAAACTTACTACTTCATATTCCTCTTAAATATATTATTTCATATAAGTCTTAAATGTACAACTTCATATTCCTCTTAAACTTACTACTTCATATTTTTCTTAAACATACTACTTCATATTTCTCTTTAATATACTACTTCATATTCCTCTTAAATATACTACTTCATATTCCTCTTAAGCATACTACTTCATATTCCTTTTAAACATACTACTTCATATTCCTCTTAAACATACTACTTCATATCAGTTTTAAATATACTACTTCATATTCCTCTTAAATATACTACTGCATATTCCTTCTAAACATTCGACTTCATATTCCTCTTAAACATACTACTTCATATTCCTTTTAAGCATACTACTTCATATTCCTCTTAAACATACTACTTCATATTCCTCTTAATCATACTACTTCCTATTCCTCTTAAACATACTTCTTCATATTCCTCTTACACATACTACGTCATATTCCTCTTTAACATACTACTTCATATTCCCCTTAAACATACTACTTCATATTCCTCTTAAACATACTACTTCATATTCCTCTTAAACATACTACTTCATATTCCTCTTAAACATACTACTTCATATTCCTTTTAAACATACTATTTCATATTCCTCTTAAACTTACTACTTCATATTCCTCTTAAATATACTACTTCATATAAGTCTTAAATATACAACTTCAAATTCCTCTTAAATTTACTACTTCATATTCCTCTTAAACATACTACTTCATATTCTTCTTAAACATACTACTTCATATTCCTCTTAAACATACTTCTCCATATTCCTCTTAAACATACTACTTCATATTCCTCTTAAATATACTACTTCATATTCCTCTTAAATATACTGCTTCATATTCCTCTTAAATATACTACTGCATATTCCTCTTAAATATACAACTTCATATTCCTCTTAAACTTACTACGTCATATTCCTCTTAAATATACTACTTCATATAAGTCTTAAATATACAACTTCATATTCCTCTTAAACTTACTACTTCATATTTTTCTTAAACATACTACTTCATATTCCTCTTAAATATACTACTCGATATTCCTCTTAAGCATACTACTTCATATTCCTTTTAAACATACTACTTCATATTCCTCTTAAACATACTACTTCATATTCCTCTTAAACATACTACTTCATATTCCTCTTAAACATACTACTTCATATCAGTTTTAAATATACTTTTTCATATTCCTCTTAAATATACAACTGCATATTCCTCCTAAACATTCGACTTCATATTCCTCTTAAACATACTACTTCATATTCCTTTTAAACATACTACTTCATATTCCTCTTAAACATACTACTTCATATTCCTCTTAATCATACTACTTCCTATTCCTCTTAAACATACTACTTCATATTCCTCTTACACATACTACGTCATATTCCTCTTTAACATACTACTTCATATTCCTCTTAAACATACTACTTCATATTTCTCTTAAACATACTACTTCATATTCCTCTTAAACATACTACTTCATATCAGTCTTAAATATACTACTTCATATTCCTCTTAAATATACTACTTCATATTCCTCTTAAACATACTCCTTCATATTCCTCTTAAACAAACAACTTCATATTCCTCTTAAACATACTACTTCATATTCCTCTTAAACATACTACTTCATATTCTTCTTAAACATACTACTTCATATTCCTCTTAAACATACTACTACATATTCCTCTTAAATATTCTACTTCATATTCCTCTTAAACATACTACTTCATATTCCTTTTAAATATACTACTTCATATTCCTCTTAAACATACTACTTCATATTCCTTTTAAATATACTACTTCATATTCCTTTTAAACATACTATTTCATATTCCTCTTAAACATACTACTTCATATTCCTCTTAAACATACTACTTCAAATTCCTCTTAAACATACTACTTCATATCAGTCTTAAATATACTACTTCATATTCCTCTTAAATATACTACTTCATATTCCTCCTAAACATACGACTTCATATTCCTCTTGAACATACTACTTCATATTTCTCTTAAATATACTACATCATATTCCTCTTAAATATACTACTTCATATTCCTCTTAAATATACTACTTCATATTCCTCTTAAATATACTACTTCATATGCCTCTTAAACATACTACTTCATATTTCTCTTAAACATACTACTTCATATTCCTCTTAAACATAATACTTCATATTCCTCTTAAACATACTACTTCATATTCCTTTTAAACATACTACTTCATATTCCTCTTAAACATACTACTTCATATTCCTCTTAAATATACTACTTCATATTCCTCTTAAATATACTGCTTCATATTCCTCTTATTATACTACTTCATATTCCTTTTAAACATACTACTTCATATTCCTCTTAAACATACTACTTCATATTCATCTTAAACATACTACTTCATATCAGTTTTAAATATACTTTTTCATATTCCTCTTAAATATACAACTGCATATTCCTCCTAAACATTCGACTTCATATTCCTCTTAAACATACTACTTCATATTCCTTTTAAACATACTACTTCATATTCCTCTTAAACATACTACTTCATATTCCTCTTAATCATACTACTTCCTATTCCTCTTAAACATACTACTTCATTGTCCTCTTACACATACTACGTCATATTACTCTTTAACATACTACTTCATATTCCTCTTAAACATACTACTTCATATTTCTCTTAAACATACTACTTCATATTCCTCTTAAACATACTACTTCATATCAGTCTTAAATATACTACTTCATATTCTTCTTAAATATACTACTTCATATTCCTCTTAAACATACTCCTTCATATTCCTCTTAAACAAACAACTTCATATTCCTCTTAAACATACTACTTCATATTCCTCTTAAACATACTACTTCATATTCTTCTTAAACATACTACTTCATATTCCTCTTAAACATACTACTACATATTCCTCTTAAATATTCTACTTCATATTCCTCTTAAACATACTACTTCATATTCCTCTTAAATATACTACTTCATATTCCTCTTAAATATACTACTTCATATTCCTCTTAAATATACTACTTCATATTCCTCTTAAATTTTCTACTTCATATTCCTCTTAAACATACTACTTCATATTCTCTTTAAACATACTACTTCATATTCCTCTTAAACATACTTCTCCATATTCCTCTTAAACATACTACTTCATATTCCTCTTAAATATACTACTTCATATACCTCTTTAACATACTACTTCATATTCCTCTTAAACATACTACTTCATATTCCTCTCAAACATACTACTTCAAATTCCTCTTAAACATACTACTTCATATTCCTCTTAAACATACTACTTCATATTCCTTTTAAACATACTATTTCATATTCCTCTTAAACATACTACTTCATATTCCTCTTAAACATACTACTTCAAATTCCTCTTAAACATGCTACTTCATATCAGTCTTAAATATACTACTTCATATTCCTCTTAAATATACTACTTCATATTCCTCCTAAACATACGACTTCATATTCCTCTTGAACATACTACTTCATATTTCTCTTAAATATACTACTTCATATTCCTCTTAAATATACTACTTCATATTCCTTTTAAATATACTACTTCATATTCCTCTTAAATATACTACTTCATATGCCTCTTAAACATACTACTTCATATTCCTCTTAAACATACTACTTCATATTCCTCTTAAACATAATACTTCATATTCCTCTTAAACATACTACTTCATATTCCTTTTAAACATACTACTTCATATTCCTCTTAAACATACTACTTCATATTCCTCTTAAATATACTACTTCATATTCCTCTTAAATATACTGCTTCATATTCCTCTTATTATACTACTTCATATTCCTTTTAAACATACTACTTCATATTCCTCTTAAACATACTACTTCATATTCCTCTTAAACATACTACTTCATATCAGTTTTAAATATACTTTTTCATATTCCTCTTAAATATACAACTGCATATTCCTCCTAAACATTCGACTTCATATTCCTCTTAAACATACTACTTCATATTCCTTTTAAACATACTACTTCATATTCCTCTTAAACATACTACTTCATATTCCTCTTAATCATACTACTTCCTATTCCTCTTAAACATACTACTTCATATTCCTCTTACACATACTACGTCATATTCCTCTTTAACATACTACTTCATATTCCTCTTAAACATACTACTTCATATTCCTCTTAAACATACTACTTCATATTCCTCTTAAACATACTACTTCATATCAGTCTTAAATATACTACTTCATATTCCTCTTAAATATACTACTTCATATTCCTCTTAAACATACTCCTTCATATTCCTCTTAAACAAAGAACTTCATATTCCTCTTAAACATACTACTTCATATTCCTCTTAAACATACTACTTCATATTCTTCTTAAACATACTACTTCATATTCCTCTTAAACATACTACTACATATTCCTCTAAAATATTCTACTTCATATTCCTCTTAAACATATTACTTCATATTCCTCTTAAATATACTACTTCATATTCCTCTTAAACATACTACTTCATATTCCTTTTAAATATACTACTTCATATTCCTCTTAAATTTACTACTTCATATTCCTCTTAAACATACTACTTCATATTCTTCTTAAACATACTACTTCATATTCCTCTTAAACATACTTCTCCATATTCCTCTTAAACATACTACTTCATATTCCTCTTAAATATACTACTTCATATACCTCTTTAACATACTACTTCATATTCCTCTTAAACATACTACTTCATATTCCTCTTAAACATACTACTTCATATTCCTCTTAAACATACTACTTCATATTCCTCTTAAACATACTACTTCATATTCCTTTTAAACATACTATTTCATATTCCTCTTAAACATACTACTTCATATTCCTCTTAAACATACTACTTCACATTCCTCTTAAACATACTACTTCATATCAGTCTTAAATATACTACTTCATATTCCTCTTAAATATACTACTTCATATTCCTCCTAAACATACGACTTCATATTCCTCTTGAACATACTACTTCATATTTCTCTTAAATATACTACTTCATATTCCTCTTAAATATACTACTTCATATTCCTCTTAAATATACTACTTCATATTCCTCTTAAATATACTACTTCATATGCCTCTTAAACATACTACTTCATATTCCTCTTAAACATACTACTTCATATTCCCCTTAAATATAATACTTCATATTCCTCTTAAACATACTACTTCATATTTCTTTTAAGCATACTACTTCATATTCCTCTTAAACATACTACTTCATATTCCTCTTAAATATACTACTTCATATTCTTCTTAAATATACTGCTTCATATTCCTCTTAATATACTACTTCATATTCCTCTTAAATATACTACTTCCTATTCCTCCTAAACTTACTACTTCATATTCCTCTTAAATATACTATTTCATATAAGTCTTAAATATACAACTTCATATTCCTCTTAAACTTAATACTTCATATTCCTCTTAAACATTCTTCTTCATATTCCTCTTAAATATACTACTTCATATTCCTCTTAAATATACCACTTCATATTCCTCTTAAACATTCTTCTTCATATTCCTTTTAAACATACTACTTCATAGTCCTCTTAAACATACTACTTCATATTCCTCTTAAACATACTACTTCATATTAGCCTTAAGCATACTACTTCATATTCCTCTTAAATATACTACTTCATATACCTCTTAAATTTACTACTTCATATTCCTCTTAAACATACTACTTCATATTCCTCTTAAACATACTACGTCATATTCCTCTTAAACATACTACTTCAATTCCTCTTAAAATACTACTTCATATTCCTCTTAAATATACTACTTCATATTCCTCTTAAACATACTACTACATATTCCTCTTAAATATTCTACTTCATATTCCTCTTAAACATACTACTTCATATTCCTCTGAAGTATACTAGTTCATATTCCTCTTAAACATACTACTTCATATTCCTTTTAAATATACTAATTCATATTCCTCTTAAATTTACTACTTCATATTCCTCTTAAACATACTACTTCATATTCTTCTTAAACATACTACTTCATATTCATCTTAAACATACTTCTCCATATTCCTCTTAAACATACTACTTCATATTCCTCTTAAATATACTACTTCATATTCCCCTTAAATATACTGCTTCATATTCCTCTTAAATATACTACTGCATATTCCTCTTAAATATACTACTTCATATTCCTCTTAAACTTACTACTTCATATTCCTCTTAAAAATATTACTTCATATTCCTCTTAAATATACTACTTCATATTCCTCTTAAACATACTACTTCATATTCCTTTTAAATATACTACTTCATATTCCTCTTAAATTTTCTACTTCATATTCCTCTTAAACATACTACTTCATATTCTTTTTAAACATACTACTTCATATTCCTCTTAAACATACTTCTCCATATTCCTCTTAAACATACTACTTCATATTCCTCTTAAATATACTACTTCATATACCTCTTTAACATACTACTTCATATTCCTCTTAAACATACTACTTCATATTCCTCTTAAACATACTACTTCAAATTCCTCTTAAACATACTACTTCATATTCCTCTTAAACATACTACTTCATATTCCTTTTAAACATACTATTTCATATTCCTCTTAAACATACTACTTCATATTCCTCTTAAACATACTACTTCAAATTCCTCTTAAACATGCTACTTCATATCAGTCTTAAATATACTACTTCATATTCCTCTTAAATATACTACTTCATATTCCTCCTAAACATACGACTTCATATTCCTCTTGAACATACTACTTCATATTTCTCTTAAATATACTACTTCATATTCCTCTTAAATATACTACTTCATATTCCTTTTAAATATACTACTTCATATTCCTCTTAAATATACTACTTCATATGCCTCTTAAACATACTACTTCATATTCCTCTTAAACATACTACTTCATATTCCTCTTAAACATAATACTTCATATTCCTCTTAAACATACTACTTCATATTCCTTTTAAACATACTACTTCATATTCCTCTTAAACATACTACTTCATATTCCTCTTAAATATACTACTTCATATTCCTCTTAAATATACTGCTTCATATTCCTCTTATTATACTACTTCATATTCCTTTTAAACATACTACTTCATATTCCTCTTAAACATACTACTTCATATTCCTCTTAAACATACTACTTCATATCAGTTTTAAATATACTTTTTCATATTCCTCTTAAATATACAACTGCATATTCCTCCTAAACATTCGACTTCATATTCCTCTTAAACATACTACTTCATATTCCTTTTAAACATACTACTTCATATTCCTCTTAAACATACTACTTCATATTCCTCTTAATCATACTACTTCCTATTCCTCTTAAACATACTACTTCATATTCCTCTTACACATACTACGTCATATTCCTCTTTAACATACTACTTCATATTCCTCTTAAACATACTACTTCATATTCCTCTTAAACATACTACTTTATATTCCTCTTAAACATACTACTTCATATCAGTCTTAAATATACTACTTCATATTCCTCTTAAATATACTACTTCATATTCCTCTTAAACATACTCCTTCATATTCCTCTTAAACAAAGAACTTCATATTCCTCTTAAACATACTACTTCATATTCCTCTTAAACATACTACTTCATATTCTTCTTAAACATACTACTTCATATTCCTCTTAAACATACTACTACATATTCCTCTAAAATATTCTACTTCATATTCCTCTTAAACATATTACTTCATATTCCTCTTAAATATACTACTTCATATTCCTCTTAAACATACTACTTCATATTCCTTTTAAATATACTACTTCATATTCCTCTTAAATTTACTACTTCATATTCCTCTTAAACATACTACTTCATATTCTTCTTAAACATACTACTTCATATTCCTCTTAAACATACTTCTCCATATTCCTCTTAAACATACTACTTCATATTCCTCTTAAATATACTACTTCATATACCTCTTTAACATACTACTTCATATTCCTCTTAAACATACTACTTCATATTCCTCTTAAACATACTACTTCATATTCCTCTTAAACATACTACTTCATATTCCTCTTAAACATACTACTTCATATTCCTTTTAAACATACTATTTCATATTCCTCTTAAACATACTACTTCATATTCCTCTTAAACATACTACTTCACATTCCTCTTAAACATACTACTTCATATCAGTCTTAAATATACTACTTCATATTCCTCTTAAATATACTACTTCATATTCCTCCTAAACATACGACTTCATATTCCTCTTGAACATACTACTTCATATTTCTCTTAAATATACTACTTCATATTCCTCTTAAATATACTACTTCATATTCCTCTTAAATATACTACTTCATATTCCTCTTAAATATACTACTTCATATGCCTCTTAAACATACTACTTCATATTCCTCTTAAACATACTACTTCATATTCCCCTTAAATATAATACTTCATATTCCTCTTAAACATACTACTTCATATTCCTTTTAAGCATACTACTTCATATTCCTCTTAAACATACTACTTCATATTCCTCTTAAATATACTACTTCATATTCTTCTTAAATATACTGCTTCATATTCCTCTTAATATACTACTTCATATTCCTCTTAAATATACTACTTCCTATTCCTCCTAAACTTACTACTTCATATTCCTCTTAAATATACTATTTCATATAAGTCTTAAATATACAACTTCATATTCCTCTTAAACTTAATACTTCATATTCCTCTTAAACATTCTTCTTCATATTCCTCTTAAATATACTACTTCATATTCCTCTTAAATATACCACTTCATATTCCTCTTAAACATTCTTCTTCATATTCCTTTTAAACATACTACTTCATAGTCCTCTTAAACATACTACTTCATATTCCTCTTAAACATACTACTTCATATTAGCCTTAAGCATACTACTTCATATTCCTCTTAAATATACTACTTCATATACCTCTTAAATTTACTACTTCATATTCCTCTTAAACATACTACTTCATATTCCTCTTAAACATACTACGTCATATTTCTCTTAAACATACTACTTCAATTCCTCTTAAAATACTACTTCATATTCCTCTTAAATATACTACTTCATATTCCTCTTAAACATACTACTACATATTCCTCTTAAATATTCTACTTCATATTCCTCTTAAACATACTACTTCATATTCCTCTGAAGTATACTAGTTCATATTCCTCTTAAACATACTACTTCATATTCCTTTTAAATATACTAATTCATATTCCTCTTAAATTTACTACTTCATATTCCTCTTAAACATACTACTTCATATTCTTCTTAAACATACTACTTCATATTCATCTTAAACATACTTCTCCATATTCCTCTTAAACATACTACTTCATATTCCTCTTAAATATACTACTTCATATTCCCCTTAAATATACTGCTTCATATTCCTCTTAAATATACTACTGCATATTCCTCTTAAATATACTACTTCATATTCCTCTTAAACTTACTACTTCATATTCCTCTTAAAAATATTACTTCATATAAGTCTTAAATATACAACTTCATATTCCTCTTAAACTTAGTACTTCATATTTTTGTTAAACATACTACTTCATATTTCTCTTTAATATACTACTTCATATTCCTCTTAAATATACTACTTCATATTCCTCTTAAGCATACTACTTCATATTCCTTTTAAACATACTACTTCATATTCCTCTTAAACATACTACTTCATATTCCTCTTAAACATACTACTTCATATTCCTCTTAAACATACTACTTCATATCAGTTTTAAATATACTACTTCATATTCCTCTTAAATATACTACTGCATATTCCTCCTAAACATTCGACTTCATATTCCTCTTAAACATACTACTTCATATTCCTTTTAAACATACTACTTCATATTCCTCTTAAACATACTACTTCATATTCCTCTTAATCATATTACTTCATATTCCTCTTAAACATACTACTTCATATTCCTCTTACACATACTACGTCATATTTCTCTTTAACATACTACTTCATATTATTCTTAAACATACTACTTCATATTCCTCTTAAACATACTTCTCCATATTCCTCTTAAACATACTACTTCATATTCCTCTTAAATATACTTCTCCATATTCCTCTTAAACATACTACTTCATATTCCTCTTAAATATACTACTTCATATACCTCTTTAAAATACTACTTCATATTCCTCTTAAATTTAGTACTTCATATTCCTCTTAAACATACTACTTCATATTCTTCTTAAACATACTACTTCATATTCCTCTTAAACATACTTCTCCATATTCCTCTTAAACATACTACTTCAAATTCCTCTTAAATATACTACTTCATATACCTATTTAACATACTACTTCATATTCCTCTTAAACATACTACTTCATATTCCTCTTAAACATACTTTTTCATATTCCTCTTAAACATACTACTTCATATTCCTCTTAAACATACTACTTCATATTCCTTTTAAACATACTATTTCATATTCCTCTTAAACATACTACTGCATATTCCTCTTAAACATACTACTTCATATTCCTCTTAAACATAATTCTCCATATTCCTCTTAAACATACTACTTCATATTCCTCTTAAATATACTACTTCATATACCTCTTTAAAATACTACTTCATATTCCTCTTAAATTTAGTAATTCATATTCCTCTTAAACATACTACTTCATATTCTTCTTAAACATACTACTTCATATTCCTCTTAAACATACTTCTCCATATTCCTCTTAAACATACTACTTCATATTCCTCTTAAATATACTACTTCATATACCTCTTTAACATACTACTTCATATTCCTCTTAAACATACTACTTCATATTCCTCTTAAACATACTTTTTCATATTCCTCTTAAACATACTACTTCATATTTCTCTTAAACATACTACTTCATATTCCTTTTAAACATACTATTTCATATTCCTCTTAAACATACTACTTCATATTCCTCTTAAACATACTACTTCATAATCCTCTTAAACATAATACTTCATATCAGTCTTGAATATACTACTTCATATTCCTCTTAAATATACTACTTCATATTCCTCCTAAACATTCGACTTCATATTCCTCTTGAACATACTACTTCATATTCCTCTTAAATCTACTACTTCATATTCCTCTTAAATATACTACTTCATATTCCTCTTAAATATACTACTTCATATTCCTCTTAAATATACTACTTCATATGCCTCTTAAACATACTACTTCATGTTCCTCTTAAACATACTACTTCATATTCCTCTTAAACATAATACTTCATATTCCTCTTAAACATACTACTTCATATTCCTCTTAAATATACTACTTCATATTCCTCTTAAATATACTGCTTCATATTCCTCTTAATATACTACTTCATATTCCTCTTAAATATACTACTTCATATTCCTCCTAAACTTACTACTTCATATTCCTCTTAAATATACTACTTCATATAAGTCTTAAATATACAACTTCATATTCCTCTTAAACTTAATACTTCATATTCCTATTAAACATTCTTCTTCATATTCCTCTTAAATATACTACTTCATATTCCTCTTAAATATACTACTTCATATTCCTCTTAAACATACTTCTTCATATTCCTTTTAAACATACTACTTCATAGTCCTCTTAAACATACTACTTCATATTCCTCTTAAACATACTACTTCATATTCGCCTTAAGTATACTACTTCATATTCCTCTTAAATATACTACTTCATATACCTCTTAAATTTACTACTTCATATTCCTCTTAAACATACTACTTCATGTTCCTCTTGAACATACTACGTCATATTCCTCTTAAACATACTACTTCAATTCCTCTTAAAATACTACTTCATATTCCTCTTAAATATACTACTTCATATTCCTCTTAAACATACTACTACATATTCCTCTTAAATATTCTACTTCATATTCCTCTTAAACATACTACTTCATATTCCTCTGAAGTATACTACTTCATATTCCTCTTAAACATACTACTTCATATTCCTTTTAAATATACTACTTCATATTCCTCTTAAATTTACTACTTCATATTCCTCTTAAACATACTACTTCATATTCTTCTTAAACATACTACTTCATATTCATCTTAAACATACTTCTCCATATTCCTCTGAAACATACTACTTCATATTCCTCTTAAATATACTACTTCATATTCCTCTTAAATATACTGCTTCATATTCCTCTTAAATATACTACTGCATATTCCTCTTAAATATACTACTTCATATTCCTCTTAAACTTACTACTTCATATTCCTCTTAAATATATTACTTCATATAAGTCTTAAATATACAACTTCATATTCCTCTTAAACTTACTACTTCATATTCCTCTTAAACATACTACTTCATATTCCTCCTAAACATTCGACTTCATATTCCTCTTAAACATACTACTTTATATTCCTTTTAAACATACTACTTCATATTCCTCTTAAACATACTACTTCATATTCCTCTTAATCATAATACTTCCTATTCCTCTTAAACATACTACTTCTTATTCCTCTTACACATACTACGTCATATTCCTCTTTAACATACTACTTCATATTCCTCTTAAACATACTACTTCATATTCCTCTTAAACATACTTCTTCATATTCCTCTTAAACATACTACTTCATATCAGTCTTAAATATACTACTTCATATTCCTCTTAAACATACTACTTCATATTCCTCTTAAACATACTACTTCATATCAGTCTTAAATATACTACTTCATATTCCTCTTAAATATACTACTTCATATTCCTCCTAAACATACGACTTCATATTCCTCTTGAACATACTACTTCATATTCCTCTTAAATATA
Source organism: Atherix ibis (assembly GCA_958298945.1). Taxonomy (NCBI): domain Eukaryota; kingdom Metazoa; phylum Arthropoda; class Insecta; order Diptera; family Athericidae; genus Atherix; species Atherix ibis. Next base: position 1,868,176 of record CATQJD010000111.1, read on the forward strand.
CTACTTTATATTCCTCTTAAATATACTACTTCATATTCCTCTTAAATATACTACTTCATATTCCTCTTAAATATACTACTTCATATGCCTCTTAAACATACTACTTCATATTCCTCTTAAACATACTACTTCATATTCCTCCTAAACATTCGACTTCATATTCCTCTTAAACATACTACTTCATATTCCTTTTAAACATACTACTTCATATTCCTCTTAAACATACTACTTCATATTCCTCTTAATCATACTACTTCCTATTCCTCTTAAACATACTACTTCATATTACTCTTACACATACTACGTCATATTCCTCTTTAACATACTACTTCATATTCCTCTTAAGCATACTACTTCATATTCCTCTTAAACATACTACTTCATATTCCTCTTAAACATACTACTTCATATTCCTTTTAAACATACTACTTCATATTCCTCTTAAACATTCTTCTTCATATTCCTCTTAAATATACTACTTCATATTCTCCTTAAATATACTACTTCATATTCCTCTTAAGCATACTTCTTCATATTCCTTTTAAACATACTACTTCATAATTCCTCTTAAACATACTACTTCATATTCCTCTTAAACATACTACTTCATATTCCGCTTAAGCATACTACTTCATGTTCCTCTTAAATATACTACTTCATATACCTCTTAAATTTACTACTTTATAATCCTCATAAGCATACTACTTCATATTCCTCTTAAACGTACTACTTCATATTTCTCTTAAAAATACTACTTCATATTCCTCTTAAACATACTACTACATATTCCTCTTAAATATACTACTTCATATTCCTCTTAAATATACTACTGTATATTGCTCTTAAACATACTCCTTCATATTCCTCTTAAACAAACAACTTCATATTCCTCTTAAACATACTACTTCATATTCCTCTTAAACATACTACTTCATATTCTTCTTAAACATACTACTTCATATTCCTCTTAAACATACTACTACATATTCCTCTTCAATATTCTACTTCATATTCCTCTTAAACATACTACTTCATATTCCTCTTAAATATACTACTTCATATTCCTCTTAAACATACTACTTCATATTCCTTTTAAATATACTATTTCATATTCCTCTTAAATTTACTACTTCATATTCCTCTTAAACATACTACTTCATATTCTTCTTAAACATACTACTTCATATTCCTCTTAAACATACTTCTCCATATTCCTCTTAAACATACTACTTCATATTCCTCTTAAATATACTACTTCATATACCTCTTAAATATACTGCTTCATATTCCTCTTAAATATACTACTTCATATTCCTCTTAAATATACTACTTCATATTCCTCCTAAACTTACTACTTCATATTCCTCTTGTATGTACTACTTCATATAAGTTTTAAATATACAACTTCATATTCCTCTTAAACTTACTACTTCATATTTTTCTTAAACATACTACTTCATATTCCTCTTAAATATACTACTTCATATTCCTCTTAAATATACTTCTTCATATTCCTCTTAAACATACTACTTCATATTGCTTTTAAACATACTACTTCATATTCCTCTTAAACATACTAATTCATATTCCTTTTAAGCATACTACTTCATATTCTTCTTAAACATACTACTTCATATTCCTCTTAAACATACTTCTCCATATTCCTCTTAAACATACCACTTCATATTCCTCTTAAATATACTACTTCATATACCTCTTAAATATACTGCTTCATATTCCTCTTAAATATACTACTACATATTCCTCTTAAATATACTACTTCATATTCCTCTTAAACTTACTACTTCATATTCCTCTTAAATATACTACTTCATATAAGTCTTAAATATACAACTTCATATTCCTCTTAAACTTACTACTTCATATTTTTCTTAAACATACTACTTCATATTCCTCTTAAATATACTACTTCATATTCCTCTTAAATATACTACTTCATATTCCGCTTAAACATACTACTCCATATTCTTCTTAAACATACTACTTCATATTCCTCCTAAACATACTACCACATATTCCTCTTAAATATTCTACTTCATATTCCTCTTAAACATATTACTTCATATTCCTTTTAAACATACTACTTCATATTCCTCTTAAACATACTACTTCATATTCCTCTTAATCATACTACTTCCTATTCCTCTTAAACATACTACTTCATATTCCTCTTACACATACTACGTCATATTCCTCTTTAACATACTAATTCATATTCCTCTTAAACATACTACTTCATATTCCTCTTAAACATACTACTTCATATTCCTCTTAAACATACTACTTCATATTCCTCTTAAACATACTACTTCATATTCCTTTTAAACATACTATTTCATATTCCTCTTAAACATACTACTTCATATTCCTCTTAAACATACTACTTCATATTCCTCTTAAACATACTACTTCATATCAGTCTTAAATATACTACTTCATATTCCTCTTAAATATACTACTTCATATTCCTCCTAAACATACGACTTCATTTTCCTCTTGAACATACTACTTCATATTCCTCTTAAATATACAACTTCATATTCCTCTTAAATATACTACTTCATATTCCTCTTAAACATACTACATCATATTCCTTTTAAACATACTACTTCATATTCCTCCTAAACATACTACTTCATATTCCTCTTAAACATACTTCTCCATATTCCTCTTAAACATACTACTTCATATTCATCTTAAATATACTACTGCATATTCCTCTTAAATATACTACTTCATATTCCTCTTAAACTTACTACTTCATATTCCTCTTGTATATACTACTTCATATAAGTCTTAAATATACAACTTCATATTCCTCTTAAACTTACTACTTTATATTTTTCTTAAACATACTACTTCATATTCCTCTTAAATATACTACTTCATATTCCTCTTAAATATACTACTTCATATTCCTCTTAAACATACTACTTCATATTCCTTTTAAACATACTACTTCATATTCCTCTTAAACATACTAATTCATATTCCTCTTAAACATACTACTTCATATTCTTCTTAAACATACTACTTCATATTCCTCTTAAACATACTTCTCCATATTCCTCTTAAACATACTACTTCATATTCCTCTTAAATATACTACTTCATATACCTCTTAAATATACTGCTTCATATTTCTTTTAAATATACTACTACATATTCCTCTTAAATATACTACTTCATATTCCTCTTAAACTTACTACTTCATATTCCTCTTAAATATACTACTTCATATAAGTCTTAAATATACAACTTCATATTCCTCTTAAACTTACTACTTCATATTTTTCTTAAACATACTACTTCATATTCCTCTTAAATATACTACTTCATATTCCTCTTAAATATACTACTTCATATTCCGCTTTAACATACTACTTCATATTCTTCTTAAACATACTACTTCATATTCCTCTTAAACATACTACTACATATTCCTCTTAAATATACTACTTCATATTCCTCTTAAACATACTACTTCATATTCCTTTTAAACATACAACTTCATATTCCTCTTAAACATACTACTTCATATTCCTCTTAATCATACTACTTCCTATTCCTCTTAAACATACTACTTCATATTCCTCTTACACATACTACGTCATATTCCTCTTTAACATACTACTTCATATTCCTCTTAAACATACTACTTCATATTCCTCTTAAACATACTACTTCATATTCCTCTTAAACATACTACTTCATATTCCTCTTAAACATACTACTTCATATTCCTTTTAAACATACTATTTCATATTCTTCTTAAACATACTACTTCATATTCCTCTTAAACATACTACTTCATATTCCTCTTAAACATACTACTTCATATCAGTCTTAAATATACTACTTCATATTCCTCTTAAATATAATACTTCATTATCCTCCTAAACATACGACTTCATATTCCTCTTGAACATAATACTTCATATTCCTCTTAAATATACTACTTCATATTCCTCTTAAATATACTACTTCATATTCCTCTTAAACATACTACTTCATATTCCTTTTAAACATACTACTTCATATTCCTCCTAAACATACTACTTCATATTCCTCTTAAACATACTTCTCCATATTCCTCTTAAACATACTACTTCATATTCCTCTTAAATATACTACTTCATATTTCTCTTAAATATACTGCTTCATATTCTTCTTAAATATACTACTGCATATTCCTCTTAAATATACTACTTCATATTCCTCTTAAACATTCTACTTCATATTCCTCTTAAACATACTACTTCATATCAGTTGTAAATATACTACTTCATATTCCTCTTAAATATACTACTGCATATTCCTCCTAAACATTTGACTTCATATTCCTCTTAAACATACTACTTCATATTCCTTTTAAACATACTACTTCATATTCCTCTTAAACATACTACTTCATATTCCTCTTAATCATACTACTTCCTATTCCTCTTAAACATACTACTTCATATTACTCTTACACATACTACGTCATATTGCTCTTTAACATACTACTTCATATTCCTCTTAAACATACTACTTCACATTCCTCTTAAACATACTACTTCATATTCCTCTTAAACATACTACTTCATATTCCTCTTAAACATACTACTTCATATTCCTTTTAAACATACTATTTCATATTCCTCTTAAACATACTACTTTATATTCCTCTTAAACATACTACTTCATATTCCTCTAAAACATACTACTTCATATCATTCTTAAATATACTACTTCATATTCCTCTTAATAATACTACTTCATATTCCTCCTAAACATACGACTTCAACTACTTCATATTCCTCTTAAATATACTACTTCATATTCCTCTTAAATATACTACTTCATATTCCTCTTAAATATACTACTTCGTATTCCTCTTAAATATACTACTTCATATGCCTCTTAAACATACTACTTCATATTCCTCTAACACATACTACTTCATATTCTTCTTAAACATAATACTTCATATTCCTCTTAAACATACTACTTCATATTCCTTTTAAACATACTACTTCATATTCCTCTTGAACATTGTTCTTCATATTCCTCTTCAATATACTACTTCATATTCCTCTTAAATATACTACTTCATATTCCTCTTAAACATATTTCTTCATATTCCTTTTAAACATACTACTTCATATTGCTCTTGAACATACTACTTCATATTCCTCTTAAACATACTACTTCATATTCCCCTTAAGCATACTACTTCATATTCCTCTTAAATATACTACTTCATATACCTCTTAAATTTACTACTTCATATTCCTCTTAAACATACTACTTCATATTCCTCTTAAACATACTACGTCATATTCCTCTTAAACATACTACTTCAATTCCTCTTAAAATACTACTTCATATTCCTCTTAAATATACTATTTCATATTCCTCTTAAATATACTATTTCATATTCCTCTTAAGTATACTACTTCATATTCCTCTTAAATATACTACTTTATAATCCTCTTATGCATACTACTTCATTTTCCTCTTAAACATACTACTTCATATTCCTCTTAAACATACTACTTCATATTCCTCTTAAAAATACTACTTCATATTCCTCTTAAACATACTACTTTATATTCCTCTTAAACATACTACTTCATATTCCTCTTAAATATACTACTTCATATTCCTCTTAAATATATTGCTGCATATTCCTCTTAAACATACTACTTCATATTCCCCTTAAACATACTACTTCATATTCCTCTTAAACATACTACTTCATATTCCTCTTAAACATTCTACTTCATATTCCTCTTAAACATACTAGTTCATATTCCTCTTAAATATACTACTTCATATTCCTCTTAAACATACTACTTCATATTCCTCTTAAATATACTACTCCATATTCCTCTTAAACATACAACTTCATATTCCTCTTAAATATACTACTTCACATTCGCTTAATCATCTTACTTCATATTCCTCTTAAACAGTATACTTCATATTCCTCTTAAATATACTATTTCATATTCCTATTAAATATACTACTTCATAATCCTCTTAAACATTCTACTTCATATTCCTCTTAAACATACTACTTCATATTCCTCTTAAACATACTACTTCATATTCCTCTTAAACATACTACTTCATATTTCTCTTAAACATACTACTTCATATTCTGCTTAATTATACTACTTCATATTCCTCTTAAACATTCTACTTCATATTCCTCTTAAACATACTACTTCATATTCCTCTTAAACATACTTTTTCATATTCCCCTTAAACATACTACTTCATACTCCTCTTAAACATACTACTTCATACTCCTCTTAAACATACTACTTTATATTCCTCTTAAACATACTACTTCATATTCCTCTTAAATATACTACTTCATATTCCTCTTAAATATACTACTGCATATTCATCTTAAACATACTACTTCATATTCCTCTTAAACATATTACTTCATATTCCTCTTAAACATACTACTTTATATTCCTCTTAAACACACTACTTCATATTCCTCTAAAACATACTACTTCATATCAGTCTTAAATATACTACTTCATATTCCTCTTAAACATACTACTTCATATTCCTCTTAAACATACTACTTCATATTCCTCTTAATATATACTAATTCATTTTCCTCTTAAATATACTTCTTCATATTCCTCTTAAATATACTACTTCATATTCCTCTTAAATATACTACTTCATATGCCTCTTAAATATACTACTTCATATTCCTCTTAAATATACTACTTCATATTCCTCTTAAATATACTACTTCATATTTCTCCTAAACATACTACTTCATATTCCTCTTAAACATACTACTTCATATTCCTCTAAAACATACTACTTCATATCAGTCTTAAATATACTACTTCATATTCCTCTTAAATATACTACTTCATATTCCTCCTAAACATACGACTTCAACTACTTCATATTCCTCTTAAATATACTACTTCATATTCCTCTTAAATATACTACTTCATATTCCTCTTAAATATACTACTTCGTATTCCTCTTAAATATACTACTTCATATGCCTCTTAAACATACTACTTCATATTCCTCTAACACATACTACTTCATATTCTTCTTAAACATAATACTTCATATTCCTCTTAAACATACTACTTCATATTCCTTTTAAACATACTACTTCATATTCCTCTTGAACATTGTTCTTCATATTCCTCTTCAATATACTACTTCATATTCCTCTTAAATATACTACTTCATATTCCTCTTAAACATATTTCTTCATATTCCTCTTAAACATACTACTTCATATTGCTCTTGAACATACTACTTCATATTCCTCTTAAACATACTACTTCATATTCCCCTTAAGCATACTACTTCATATTCCTCTTAAATATACTACTTCATATACCTCTTAAATTTACTACTTCATATTCCTCTTAAACATACTACTTCATATTCCTCTTAAACATACTACGTCATATTCCTCTTAAACATACTACTTCAATTCCTCTTAAAATACTACTTCATATTCCTCTTAAATATACTATTTCATATTCCTCTTAAATATACTATTTCATATTCCTCTTAAGTATACTACTTCATATTCCTCTTAAATATACTACTTTATAATCCTCTTATGCATACTACTTCATTTTCCTCTTAAACATACTACTTCATATTCCTCTTAAACATACTACTTCATATTCCTCTTAAAAATACTACTTCATATTCCTCTTAAACATACTACTTTATATTCCTCTTAAACATACTACTTCATATTCCTCTTAAATATACTACTTCATATTCCTCTTAAATATATTGCTGCATATTCCTCTTAAACATACTACTTCATATTCCCCTTAAACATACTACTTCATATTCCTCTTAAACATACTACTTCATATTCCTCTTTAACATTCTACTTCATATTCCTCTTAAACATACTAGTTCATATTCCTCTTAAATATACTACTTCATATTCCTCTTAAACATACTACTTCATATTCCTCTTAAATATACTACTCCATATTCCTCTTAAACATACAACTTCATATTCCTCTTAAATATACTACTTCATATTCCTCTTAAATATACTACTTCAAATTCGCTTAAACATCTTACTTCATATTCCTCTTAAACAGTATACTTCATATTCCTCTTAAATATACTATTTCATATTCCTATTAAATATACTACTTCATAATCCTCTTAAACATTCTACTTCATATTCCTCTTAAACATACTACTTCATATTCCTCTTAAACATACTACTTCATATTCCTCTTAAACATACTACTTCATATTTCTCTTAAACATACTACTTCATATTCTGCTTAATTATACTACTTCATATTCCTCTTAAACATTCTACTTCATATTCCTCTTAAACATACTACTTCATATTCCTCTTAAACATACTTTTTCATATTCCCCTTAAACATACTACTTCATACTCCTCTTAAACATACTACTTCATACTCCTCTTAAACATACTACTTTATATTCCTCTTAAACATACTACTTCATATTCCCCTTAAATATACTACTTCATATTCCTCTTAAATATACTACTGCATATTCATCTTAAACATACTACTTCATATTCCTCTTAAACATACTACTTCATATTCCTCTTAAACATACTACTTCATATTCCTCTTAAACACACTACTTCATATTCCTCTAAAACATACTACTTCATATCAGTCTTAAATATACTACTTCATATTCCTCTTAAACATACTACTTCATATTCCTCTTAAACATACTACTTCATATTCCTCTTAATATATACTAATTCATTTTCCTCTTAAATATACTTCTTCATATTCCTCTTAAATATACTACTTCATATTCCTCTTAAATATACTACTTCATATGCCTCTTAAATATACTACTTCATATTCCTCTTAAATATACTACTTCATATTCCTCTTAAATATACTACTTCATATTTCTCCTAAACATACTACTTCATATTCCTCTTAAACATACTACTTCATATTCCTCTTAAACAAACTACTTCATATTCCTCTTAAATATACTACTTAATATTCCTATTAAATATACTACTTCATATTCCTCTTAAATATACTACTTTATATTCCTCTTAAATGTACTACTTCATATTCCTCTTAAACATACTAATTCATATTTCTCTTAAACATACTACTTCATATTCCTCTTAAACGTACTACTTCATATTCCTCTTAAACATACTACTTCATATTCCTCTTAAACAGAGTACTTCATATTCCTTTTAAACATACTGCTTCATATTTCTCTTAAACATACTACTTCATATCAGTCTCAAATATACTACTTCATATTCCTCTTAAATATACTACTTCATATTCCTCTTAAACATACAACTTCATATTCCTCTTAAATATACTACTTCATATTCCTCCTAAATATACTACTTCACATTCCTCTTAAACATACTACTTCATATTCCTCTTAAACATTATACTTCATATTCCTCTTAAATATACTACTTCATATTCCTCTTAAATATACTACTTCATATTCCTCTTAAACATACTACTTCATATTCCTCTTAAACATACTACTTCATATTCCTCTTAAACATACTACTTCATATTCCTCTTAAATATACTACGAGTACTTCATATTCCTCTTAAACATACTACTTCATATTCCTCTTAAACATACTACTTCATATTCCTCTTAAACATTCTACTTCATATTCCTCTTAAACATACTACTTCATATTCCTCTTAAACATACTACTTCATAATCCTCTTAAATATACTACTTCATATTCCTCTTAAACATACTACTTCATATTCCTCATAAATATACTACTTCATAGTCCTCTCAAACATACTACTTCATATTCCTCTTAAACATACTACTTCATATTCCTCTTAACTATACTACTTCATATTCTTTTTAAACATACTACTTCATATTCCTCTTAAACATACTACTTCATATTCCTCTTAAACATACTACTTCATATTCATCTTAAATATACTACTTTATATTCCTCTTAAACATACTACTTCACATTCCTCATAAATATAATATTTCATATTCCTCTTAAATATACTACTTCATATTCCTCTTAAATATACTACTTCATATTCCTCCTAAACATTCTACTTCATATTCCTCTTAAACATACTACTTCATATTCCTCTTAAACATACTACTTCATATTCCTCTTAAACATACTACTTCATATTCCTCTTAATATATACTAATTCATATTCCTCTTAAATATACTTCTTCATATTCCTCTTAAATATACTACTTCATATTCGTCTTAAATATACTACTTCATATGCCTCTTAAATATACTACTTCATATTCCTCTTAAATATACTACTTCATATTCCTCTTAAATATACTACTTCATATTTCTCCTTAACATACTACTTCATATTACTCTTAAACATACTACTTCATATTCCTCTTAAACAAACTACTTCATATTCCTCTTAAATATACTACTTAATATTCCTATTAAATATACTACTTCATATTCCTCTTAAATATACTACTTTATATTCCTCTTAAATGTACTACTTCATATTCCTCTTAAACATACTAATTCATATTTCTCTTAAACATACTACTTCATATTCCTCTTAAACGTACTACTTCATATTCCTCTTAAACATACTACTTCATATTCCTCTTAAACAGACTACTTCATATTCCTCTTAAGCATACTGCTTCATATTTCTCTTAAACATACTACTTCATATCAGTCTCAAATATACTACTTCATATTCCTCTTAAATATACTACTTCATATTCCTCCTAAACATACTACTTTATATTACTCTTAAACATACTACTTTATATTCCTCCTGAACATACTACTTCATATTCCTCTTAAATATACTACTTCATGTTCCTCTTAAATACACTACTTCATATTCCTCTTAAGGATACTACTTCATATGCCGCTTAAATATACTACTTCATATTCCTCTTAAACATACTACTTCATATTCCTCTTAAATATACTACTTAATATTCCTCTTATAAATACTACTTCATATTCCTCTTAAACATACTACTTCATAATCCTCTTAAATATATTACTTCATATTCCTCTTAAGCATACTACTTCATATTTCTCTTAAATATACTACTTCATAGTCCTGTTAAACATAATACTTCATATTCCTCTTAAATATACTACTTCATATTCCTCTTAAACATACAACTTCATATTCCTCTTAAATATACTACTTCATATTCCTCCTAAATATACTACTTCACATTCCTCTTAAACATACTACTTCATATTCCTCTTAAACATTATACTTCATATTCCTCTTAAATATACTACTTCATATTCCTCTTAAATATACTACTTCATATTCCTCTTAAACATACTACTTCATATTCCTCTTAAACATACTACTTCATATTCCTCTTAAACATACAACTTCATATTCCTCTTAAATATACTACGAGTATTTCATATTTCTCTTAAACATACTACTTCATATTCCTCTTAAACATACTACTTCATATTCCTCTTAAGACTTCTACTTCATATTCCTCTTAAACATACTACTTCATATTCCTCTTAAACATACTACTTCATAATCCTCTTAAATATACTACTTCATATTCCTCTTAAACATACTACTTCATATTCCTCATAAATATACTACTTCATAGTCCTCTCAAATATACTACTTCATATTCCTCTTAAACATACTACTTCATATTCCTCTTAACTATACTACTTCATATTCGTTTTAAACATACTACTTCATATTCCTCTTAAACATACTACTTCATATTCCTCTTAAACATACTACTTCATATTCATCTTAAATATACTACTTTATATTCCTCTTAAACATACTACTTCACATTCCTCATAAATATAATACTTCATATTCCTCTTAAATATAATACTTCATATTCCTCGTAAATATACTACTTCATATTCCTCTTAAACATATTACTTCATATTCCTCTTAAACATACTACTTCATATTTCTCCTAAACATACTACTTCATATTAGTCTTAAATATACTACTTCATATTCCTCTTAAATATATTACTTCATATTCCTCTTAAACATACCTCTATATATTCCTCTTATACATACTACTTCACATTCCCCTTAAATATACTACTTCATATTCCTCTTAAACATACGACTTCATATTCCTCTTAAATATACTACTTCATATTCCTCTTAAACATACTACTTCATTTTCCTCTTAAATATACTACTTCATATTCCTCCTAAATATACTACTTCATATTCCTCTTAAACATCCTACTTCATATTCCTCTTAAACATACTACTTCATATTCCTCTTAAACAGACTACTTTATATTCCTCTTAAACATACTACTTCATATTCCTCTTAAATATACTACTTCATATTCCTTTTAAATATATTGCTGCATATTCCTCTTAAACATACTACTTCATATTCCCCTTAAACATACTACTTCATATTCCTCTTAAACATACTACTTCATATTCCTCTTAAACATACTACTTCATATTCCTCTTAAACATACTAGTTCATATTCCTCTTAAATATACTACTTCATATTCCTCTTAAACATACTACTTCATATTCCTCTTAAATATACTACTTCATGTTCCTCTTAAACATACAACTTCATATTCCTCTTAAATATACTACTTCATATTCCTCTTAAATATACTACTTCACATTCTCTTAAACATCTTACTTCATATTCTTCTTAAACATTATACTTCATATTCCTCTTAAATATACTATTTCATATTCCTCTTAAATATACTACTTTATATTCCTCTTAAACATTCTACTTCATATTCCTCTTAAACATACTACTTCATATTCCTCTTAAACATACTACTTCATATTCCTCTTAAACATACTACTTCATATTTCTCTTAAACATACTACTTCATATTCCTCTTAATTATACTACTTCATATTCCTCTTAAACATTCTACTTCATATTCCTCTTAAACATACTACTTCATATTCCTCTTGAACATACTACTTCATATCAGTCTTAAATATACTACTTCATATTCCTCTTAAATATACTACTTCATATTCCTCCTAAACATACTAATTCATATTCCCCTTAAACATACTACTTCATATTCCTCTTAAACATACTACTTCATATTCCTCTTAAATATACTACTTCATATTCCTCTTACATATACTACTTCATATTCCTCTTAAACATACTACTTCATATTCCTCTTAAACATACTACTTCATATTCCTCTTAAACATACTACTTTATATTCCTCTTAAACATACTACTTCATAATCCTCTTAAATATACTACTTCATATTCCTCTTAAATATACTATTGCATATTCATCTTAAACATACTACTTCATATTCCTCTTAAACATACTACTTCATATTCCTCTTAAACATACTACTTCATATTCCTCTTAAACATACTACTTCATATTCCTCTTAAACATACTACTTCATATCAGTCTTAAATATACTACGTCATATTCCTCTTAAATATACTACTTCATATTCCTCCTAAACATACTACTTCATATTCTTCTTAAACATACTACTTCATATTCCTCTTAAACATACTACTTCATATTCCCCTTAAACATATGACTTCATATTACTCTTAATATATACTAATTCATATTCCTCTTAAATATACTACTTCATATTCCTCCTAAACATACTACTTCATATTCCTCTTAAACATATTACTTCATATTCCTCTTAAACATACTACTTCATATTCCTCTTAAATATACTACTTAATATTCCTATTAAATATACTACTTCATATTCCTCTTAAATATACTACTTTATATTCCTCTTACATGTACTACTTTATATGCCTCTTAAACATACTAATTCATATTTCTCTTAAAGATACTACTTCATATTCCTCTTAAACGTACTACTTCATATTCCTCTTAAACATACTACTTCATATTCCTCTTAAACAGACTACTTCATATTCCTCTTAAACATACTGCTTCATATTTCTCTTAAACATACTACTTAATATCAGTCTCAAATATACTACTTCATATTCCTCTTAAATATACTACTTCATATTCCTCCTAAACATACTACTTTATATTACTCTTAAACATACTACTTTATATTCCTCCTGAACATACTACTTCATATTCCTCTTAAATATACTACTTCATGTTCCTCTTAAATATGCTACTTCATAGTCCTCTTAAACATAATACTTCATATTCCTCTTAAACATACTACTTCATATTCCTCTTAAATATACTACTCTATAGTCCTCTTAAATATAGTACTTCATATTCCTCTTAAACATACTACTTCATATTCCTCTTAAACATACTACTTCATATTCGTCTTAAACATACTACTTCATATTCCTCTTAAATATACTACGATACTACTTCATATTCCTCTTAAATATACTACTTCATATTCCTCTTAAATATACTACTGCATATTCCGCTTAAACATACTACTTCATATTCCTCTTAAACATACTACTTCATATTCCTCTTAAACATACTACTTCATATTCCTCTAAAACATACTACTTCATATTCCTCTTAAACATACTACTTCATATTCCTCTTAAATATACAATTTCATATTCCTCTTAAACATACTACTTCATATTCCTCTTAAATATACTACTTCATATTCCTCTTAAACATACAACTTCCTATTCCTCTTAAATATACTACTTCATATTCCTCCTAAATATACTACTTCACATTCCTCTTAAACATACTACTTCATATTCCTCTTAAACATTATACTTCATATTCCTCTTAAATATAATACTTCATATTCCTCTTAAATATACTACTTCATATTCCTCTTAAACATACTACTTCATATTCCTCTTATTCCTCTTAAACATACTACTTCATATTCCTCTTAAACATACTACTTCATATTCCTCTTAAACATACTACTTCATAATCCTCTTAAATATACTACTTCATATTCCTCTTAAACATACTATTTCATATTCCTCTTAAACATACTACTTCATATTCCTCTTAACTATACTACTTCATATTCCTTTTTAACATACTACTTCATATTCCTCTTAAACATTCTACTTCATATTCCTCTTAAACATACTACTTCATATTCATCTTAAATATACTACTTTATATTGCTCTTAAACATACTACTTCATATTCCTCATAAATATACTACTTCATATTCCTCTTAAATATAATACTTCATATTCCCTTTAAATATACTACTTCATATTTCTCTTAAACATACTACTTCATATTCCTCTTAAACATACTACTTCATATTCCTCCTAAACATACTACTTCATATTAGTCTTAAATATACTACTTCATATTACTCTTAAATATACTACTTCATATTCCTCCTAAACATACTACTTCATATTCCTCTTAAACATACAACTTCATATTCCTCTTAAATATAATACTTCATATTCCTCTTAAACATACTACTTCATATTCCTCTTAAACATACTACTTCATATTTCTCTTAAACATACTACTTCATATTCCTCTTAAACATACTACTTCATATTCCTCTTAAACATACTACTTCATATTCCTCTTAAACATACTACTTTATATTCCTCTTAAACATACTACTTCATATTCCTCTTGAATACACTACTTCATATTCCTCTTAAATATATTGCTGCATATTCCTCTTAAACATACTACTTCATATTCCCCTTAAACATACTACTTCATATTCCTCTTAAACATACTACTTCATATTCCACTTAAACATACTACTTCATATTCCTCTTAAACATACTACTTCATATTCCTCTTAAATATACTACTTCATATTCATCTTAAGCATACTACTTCATATTCCTCTTAAATATACTACTTCATATTCCTCTTAAACATCTTACTTCATATTCCTCTTAAACATTATACTTCATATTCCTCTTAAATATACTACTTCATATTCCTCTTAAACATACTACTTCATATTCCTCTTAAACATACTACTTCATATTCCTCTTAAACATACTACTTCATATTCGTCTTAATTATACTACTTCATATTCCTCTTAAACATTCTACTTCATATTCCTCTTAAACATACTACTTCATATTCCTCTTAAACATACTACTTCATATCAGTCTTAAGTATACTACTTCATATTCCTCTTAAATATACTACTTCATATTCCTCTTAATTATACTACTTCATATTCCTCTTAAACATACTACTTCATATTTCTCTTAATTATACTACTTCATATTCCTCTTAAACATTCTACTTCATATTCCTCTTAAACATACTACTTCATATTCCTCTTAAACATACTACTTCATATCAGTCTTAAATATACTACTTCATATTCCTCTTAAATATACTACTTCATATTTCTCCTAAACATACTACTTCATATTCCTCTTAAACATACTACTTCATACTCCTCTTAAATATACTACTTCATATTACTCTTAAATATGCTACTTCATATTCCTCTTAAATATACTACTTCATATTCCTCTTAAACATACTACTTCATATTCCTCTTAAACATACTACTTCATATTCCTCTTAAACATACTACTTTATATTGCTCTTAAACATACTTCTTCATATTCCTCTTAAATATACTACTTCATATTCCTCTTAAATATACAACTGCATATCAGTCTTAAATATACTACTTCATATTCCTCTTAAATATACTACTTCATATTCCTCCTAAACATACTACTTCATATTCCTCTTAAACATACTACTTCATATTCCTCTTAAATATACTACTTCATATTCCTCTTAAATATACTACTTCATATGCCTCTTAAATATACTACTTCATATTCCTCTTAAATATCCTACTTCATATTCCTCTTAAATATACTACTTCATATTCCTCCTAAACATACTACTTCATATTCCTCTTAAACATACTACTTCATATTCCTCTTAAAAATACTACTTCATATTCCTCTTAAATAAACTACTTAATATTTCTAATAAATATACTATTTCATATTCCTCTTAAATATACTACTTCATATTCCTCTTAAATGTACTACTTCATATTCCTCTTAAACATACTAATTCATATTTCTCTTAAACATACTACTTCATATTCCTCTTAAACGTACTACTTCATATTCCTCTTAAACATACTACTTCATATTCCTCTTAAACAGACTACTTCATATTCCTCTTAAACATACTGCTTCATATTTCTCTTCAACATACTACTTCATATCAGTCTCAAATATACTACTTCATATTCTTCTTAAATATACTACTTCATATTCCTCCTAAACATACTACTTCATATTACTCTTAAACATACTACTTTATATTCCTCCTGAACATACTACTTCATATTCCTCTTAAATATACTACTTCATGTTCCTCTTAAATATACTACTTCATATTCCTCTTAAAGATACTACTTTATATTCCTCTTACATGTACTACTTCATATTCCTCTTAAACATACTAATTCATATTTCTCTTAAAGATACTACTTCATATTCCTCTTAAACGTACTACTTCATATTCCTCTTAAACATACTACTTCATATTCCTCTTAAACAGACTACTTTATATTCCTCTTAAACATACTGCTTCATATTTCTCTTAAACATACTACTTAATATCAGTCTCAAATATACTACTTCATATTCCTCTTAAATATACTACTTCATATTCCTCCTAAACATACTACTTTATATTACTCTTAAACATACTACTTTATATTCCTCCTGAACATACTACTTCATATTCCTCTTAAATATACTACTTCATGTTCCTCTTAAATATGCTACTTCATAGTCCTCTTAAACATAATACTTCATATTCCTCTTAAACATACTACTTCATATTCCTCTTAAATATACTACTCTATAGTCCTCTTAAATATAGTACTTCATATTCCTCTTAAACATACTACTTCATATTCCTCTTAAACATACTACTTCATATTCGTCTTAAACATACTACTTCATATTCCTCTTAAATATACTACGATACTACTTCATATTCCTCTTAAATATACTACTTCATATTCCTCTTAAATATACTACTGCATATTCCGCTTAAACATACTACTTCATATTCCTCTTAAACATACTACTTCATATTCCTCTTAAACATACTACTTCATATTCCTCTTAAATATACAATTTCATATTCCTCTTAAACATACTACTTCATATTCCTCTTAAATATACTACTTCATATTCCTCTTAAACATACAACTTCCTATTCCTCTTAAATATACTACTTCATATTCCTCCTAAATATACTACTTCACATTCCTCTTAAACATACTACTTCATATTCCTCTTAAACATTATACTTCATATTCCTCTTAAATATAATACTTCATATTTCTCTTAAATATACTACTTCATATTCCTCTTAAACATACTACTTCATATTCCTCTTATTCCTCTTAAACATACTACTTCATATTCCTCTTAAACATACTACTTCATATTCCTCTTAAACATACTACTTCATAATCCTCTTAAATATACTACTTCATATTCCTCTTAAACATACTATTTCATATTCCTCTTAAACATACTACTTCATATTCCTCTTAACTATACTACTTCATATTCCTTTTAAACATACTACTTCATATTCCTCTCAAACATACTACTTCATATTCCTCTTAAACATACTACTTCATATTCATCTTAAATATACTACTTTATATTGCTCTTAAACATACTACTTCACATTCCTCATAAATATACTACTTCATATTCCTCTTAAATATAATACTTCATATTCCCTTTAAATATACTACTTCATATTTCTCTTAAACATACTACTTCATATTCCTCTTAAACATACTACTTCATATTCCTCCTAAACATACTACTTCATATTAGTCTTAAATATACTACTTCATATTACTCTTAAATATACTACTTCATATTCCTCCTAAACATACTACTTCATATTCCTCTTAAACATACAACTTCATATTCCTCTTAAATATAATACTTCATATTCCTCTTAAACATACTACTTCATATTCCTCTTAAACATACTACTTCATATTTCTCTTAAACATACTACTTCATTTTCCATTTAAATATACTACTTCATATTCCTCCTAAATATACTACTTCATATTCCTCTTAAACATACTACTTCATATTCCTCTTAAACATACTACTTCATATTCCTCTTAAACATACTACTTTATATTCCTCTTAAACATACTACTTCATATTCCTCTTGAATACACTACTTCATATTCCTCTTAAATATATTGCTGCATATTCCTCTTAAACATACTACTTCATATTCCCCTTAAACATACTACTTCATATTCCTCTTAAACATACTACTTCATATTCCACTTAAACATACTACTTCATATCAGTCTTAAATATACTACTTCATATTCCTCTTAAATATACTACTTCATATTCCTCCTAAACATACTACTTCATATTCCTCTTAAACATACTACTTCATACTCCTCTTAAATATACTACTTCATATTCCTCTTAAATATACTACTTCATATTCCTCTTAAACATCTTACTTCATATTCCTCTTAAACATTATACTTCATATTCCTCTTAAATATACTACTTCATATTCCTCTTAAACATACTACTTCATATTCCTCTTAAACATTCTACTTCATATTCCTCTTAAACATACTACTTCATATTCCTCTTAAACATACTACTTCATATCAGTCTTAAATATACTACTTCATATTCCTCTTAAATATACTACTTCATATTCCTCCTAAACATACTACTTCATATTCCTCTTAAACATACTACTTCATACTCCTCTTAAATATACTACTTCATATTAATCTTAAATATGCTACTTCATATTCCTCTTAAATATACTACTTCATATTCCTCTTAAACATACTACTTCATATTCCTCTTAAACATACTACTTCATATTCCTCTTAAACATACTACTTTATATTGCCCTTAAACATACTTCTTCATATTCCTCTTAAATATACTACTTCATACTCCTCTTAAATATACAACTGCATATCAGTCTTAAATATACTACTTCATATTCCTCTTAAATATACTACTTCATATTCCTCCTAAACATACTACTTCATATTCCTCTTAAACATACTACTTCATATTCCTCTTAAATATACTACTTCATATTCCTCTTAAATATACTACTTCATATGCCTCTTAAATATACTACTTCATATTCCTCTTAAATATACTACTTCATATTCCTCTTAAATATACTACTTCATATTCGTCCTAAACATACTACATCATATTCCTCTTAAACATACTACTTCATATTCCTCTTAAACATACTACTTCATATTCCTCTTAAATATACTACTTAATATTTCTAATAAATATACTACTTCATATTCCTCTTAAATATACTACTTCATATTCCTCTTAAATGTACTACTTCATATTCCTCTTAAACATACTAATTCATATTT
Organism: Atherix ibis; assembly: GCA_958298945.1. Lineage (NCBI taxonomy): Eukaryota > Metazoa > Arthropoda > Insecta > Diptera > Athericidae > Atherix > Atherix ibis. The sequence continues at coordinate 1,888,601 of CATQJD010000111.1, forward strand.
CTCTTAAACATACTACTTCATATTCCTCTTAAACGTACTACTTCATATTCCTCTTAAACATACTACTTCATATTCCTCTTAAACAGACTACTTCATATTCCTCTTAAACATACTGCTTCATATTTCTCTTCAACATACTACTTCATATCAGTCTCAAATATACTACTTCATATTCTTCTTAAATATACTACTTCATATTCCTCCTAAACATACTACTTCATATTACTCTTAAACATACTACTTTATATTCCTCCTGAACATACTACTTCATATTCCTCTTAAATATACTACTTCATGATCCTCTTAAATATACTACTTCATATTCCTCTTAAAGATACTACTTCATATGCCTCTTAAATATACTTCTTCATATTCGTCTTAAATATACTACTTCATATTAGTCTTAAATATACTACTTAATATTCCTCTAATAAATACTACATCATATTCCTCTTAAACATACTACTTCATAATCCTCTTAAATATACTACTTCATATTCCTCTAAAGAATACTACTTCATATTCCTCTTAAATATAATACTTCATAGTCCTCTTAAACATAATACTTCATATTCCTCTTAAACATACTACTTCATATTCCACTTAAATATACTGCTTCATATTCCTCTTAAACATACTGCTTCATATTCCTCTTAAACATACTACTTCATATTCCTCTTAAACATACTACTTCATATTCCACTTAAACATACTACTTCATATTCCTCTTAAACATACTACTTCATATTCCTCTTAAATAAACTACTTCATATTCCTCCTAAACATAATACTTCATATTGCACTTAAACATACTACTTCATATTCCTCTTAAACATACTACTTCATATTCCTCTTAAATATACTACTTAATATTCCTAATAAATATACTACTTCATATTCCTCTTAAACATACTACTTCATATTCCCCTTAAATATACTACTTCATATTCCTCTTAAACATACTACTTCATATTCCACTTAAACATACTACTTCATATTCCTCTTAAACATACTACTTCATATTCCTCTTAAATATACTACTTCATATTCCTCTTAAGCATACTACTTCATATTCCTCTTAAATATACTACTTCATATTCCTCTTAAACATAAACCTTCATATTCCTCTTAAATATACTACTTCGTATTCCTCTTAAATGTACTACTTCATATTCCTCTTAAACATACTAATTCATATTTCTCTTAAACATACTACTTCATATTCCTCTTAAACGTACTACATCATATTCCTCTTAAACATACTACTTCATAATCCTCTTAAATATACTACTTCATATTCCTCTAAAGAATACTACTTCATATTCCTCTTAAATATAATACTTCATAGTCCTCTTAAACATAATACTTCATATTCCTCTTAAATATAGTACTTCATATTCCTCTTAAATATACTGCTTCATATTCCTCTTAAACATACTACTTCATATTCCTCTTAAATATACTACTTTATATTCCTCTTAAACATACTACTTCATATTGCTCATAAAAATACTACTTCATATTCCTCTTAAATATAATACTTCCTATTCCTCTTAAATATACTACTTCATATTCCTCTTCAACATACTTCTTCATATTCCTCTTAAACATACTACTTCATATTCCTCCTAAACATACTACTTCATATTAGTCTTAAATATACTACTTCATATTCCTCTTAAATATACCACTTCATATTCCTCTTAAACATACCTCTTCATATTCCTCTTATACATACTACTTCATATTCCCCTAAAACATACTACTTCTTATTCCTCTTAAACATACTACTTCATATTCCACTTAAACATACTACTTCATATTCTACTTAAACATACTACTTCATTTTCCTCTTAAATATACTACTTCATATTCCTCTTAAATATACTACTTCATATTCCTCGTAAACATACTACTTCATATTCCTCTTAAATATACTACTTTATATTCCTCTTAAACATACTACTTAATATTGCTCATAAATATACTACTTCATATTCCTCTTAAATATAATACTTCCTATTCCTCTTAAACATACTACTTCATATTCCTCTTAAACATACTACTTCATATTCTTCTTAAACATACTACTTCATATTCTTCTTAAACATACTATTTCATATTAGTCTTAAATATACTACTTCATATTCCGCTTAAACATACTACTGCATATTCCTCTTAAACATACTACTTCATATCAGTCTTAAATATACTACTTCATATTCCTCTTAAATATACTACTTCATATTCCTCCTAAACATACTACTTCATATTCCTCTTAAACATACTACTTCATACTCCTCTTAAATATACTACTTCATATTCCTCTTAAATATGCTACTTCATATTCCTCTTAAATATACTACTTCATATTCCTCTTAAACATACTACTTCATATTCCTCTTAAACATACTACTTCATATTCCTCTTAAACATACTACTTTATATTGCTCTTAAACATACTACTTCATATTCCTCTTAAATATACTACTTTATATTCCTCTTAAATATACAACTGCATATCAGTCTTAAATATACTACTTCATATTCCTCTTAAATATACTACGTCATATTCCTCCTAAACATACTACTTCATATTCCTCTTAAACATACTACTTCATATTCCTCTTAAATATACTACTTCACATTCCTCTTAAATATACTACTTCATATGCCTCTTAAATATACTACTTCATATTCCTCTTAAATATACTACTTCATATTCCTCTTAAATATACTACTTCATATTCCTCCTAAACATACTACTTCATATTCCTCTTAAACATACTACTTCATATTCCTCTTAAACATATTACTTCATATTCCCCTTAAATATACTACTTAATATTCCTAATAAATATACTACTTCATATTCCTCTTAAATATACTACTTCATATTCCTCTTAAATGTACTACTTCATATTCCTCTTAAACATACTAATTCATATTTCTCTTAAAAATACTACTTCATATTCCTCTTAAACGTACTACTTCATATTCCTCTTAAACATACTACTTCATATTCCTCTTAAACAGACTACTTCATATTCCTCTTAAACATACTGCTTCATATTTCTCTTCAACATACTACTTCATATCAATCTCAAATATACTACTTCATATTCTTCTTAAATATACTACTTCATATTCCTCCTAAACATACTACTTCATATTACTCTTAAACATACTACTTTATATTCCTCCTGAACATACTACTTCATATTCCTCTTAAATATACTACTTCATGTTCCTCTTAAATATACTACTTCATATTCCTCTTAAAGATACTACTTCATATGCCTCTTAAATATACTTCTTCATATTCCTCTTAAATATACTACTTCATATTAGTCTTAAATATACTACTTAATATTCCTCTAATAAATACTACATCATATTCCTCTTAAACATACTACTTCATAATCCTCTTAAATATACTACTACATATTCCTCTAAAGAATACTACTTCATATTCCTCTTAAATATATTACTTCATCGTCCTCTTAAACATAATACTTCATATTCCTCTTAAACATACTACTTCATATTCCTCTTAAATATACTGCTTCGTATTCCTCTTAAACATACTACTTCATATTCCTCTTAAATATACTACTTTATATTCCTCTTAAACATACTACTTCATATTGCTCATAAAAATACTACTTCATATTCCTCTTAAATATAATACTTCCTATTCCTCTTAAATATACTACTTCATATTCCTCTTCAACATACTACTTCATATTCCTCTTAAACATACTACTTCATATTCCTCCTAAACATACTACTTCATATTAGTCTTAAATATACTACTTCATATTCCTCTTAAATATACCACGTCATATTCCTCTTAAACATACCTCTTCATATTCCTCTTATACATACTACTTCATATTCCCCTAAAACATACTACTTCTTATTCCTCTTAAACATACTACTTCATATTCCACTTAAACATACTACTTCATATTCCTCTTAAACATACTACTTCATTTTCCTCTTAAATATACTACTTCATATTCCTCTTAAATATACTACTTCATATTCCTCGTAAACATACTACTTCATATTCCTCTTAAATATACTACTTTATATTCCTCTTAAACATACTACTTAATATTGCTCATAAATATACTACTTCATATTCCTCTTAAATATAATACTTCCTATTCCTCTTAAACATACTACTTCATATTCCTCTTAAACATACTACTTCATATTCTTCTTAAACATACTACTTCATATTCTTCCTAAACATACTATTTCATATTAGTCTTAAATATACTACTTCATATTCCGCTTAAATATACTACTTCATATTCCTCTTAAACATACCTCTTCATATTCCTCTTACACATACTGGTTCATATTCCACTTAAACATACTACTTCATATTCCTCTTAAACATACTACTTCATATTCCTCTTAAATATACTACTTCATATTCCTCTTAAATATACTACTTCATATTCTTCTTAAATATACTACTTCATAGTCCTCTTAAATATACTACTTCATATTCTTCTTACATATACTACTTCATAGTCCTCTTAAATATACTACTTCATATTCCTCTTAAACATACTACTTCATATTCCTCTTAAATATACTACTTCATATTCCTCTTAAACATACTTCTTCATATTCCTCTTAAATATACTACTTCATATTCCTCTTAAACATACAACTTCAAATTCCTCTTAAATATACTACTTCATATTCCTCTTAAATATACTACTTCACATTCCTCTTAAACATCTTACTTTATATTCCTCTTAAACATTATACTTCATATTCCTCTTAAATATACTACTTCATATTCCTGTTAAATATACAAATTCATATTCCTCTTAAATATTCTACTTCATATTCCTCTTAAACATACTACTTCATATTCCGCTTAAACATACTACTTCATATTCCTCTTAAACATACTACTTCATATTCCTCTTAAACATACAACTTCATATTCCTCTTAAACATACTACTTCATATTTGTCTTAAACATTATACGTCATATTCCTCTTAAACCTTCTTCTTCATATTCCTCTTAAACATACTACTTCATATCAGTCTTAAATATACTACTTCATATTCCTCCTAAGCATACTACTTCATATTCCTCTTAAACATACTATTTCTAATTCCTCTTAAACATACTACTTCATATTCCTCTTAAATATACTACTTCATATTCCTCTTAAATATACTACTTCATATTCCTCTTAAACATATCAGTTCATATTCCTCTTAAACATACTACTTCATAATCCTCTTAAACATACTACTTTATATTCCTTTTAAACATACTACTTCATATTCCTCTTAAAAATACTACTTCATATTCCTCTTAAATATACTACCGCATATTCCTCTTAAACATACTACTTCATATTCCTCTTAAACATACTACTTCATATTCCTCTTAAACATACTACTTCATATTCCTCTTAAACATACTACTTCATATTCCTCTTAAACATTCTACTTCATATTCCTCTTAAACATACTACTTCATATTCCTCTTAAACATACTACTTCATATCAGTCTTAAATATACTACTTTATATTCCTCTTAAATATACTACTTCATATTCCTCCTAAACATACTACTTCATATTCCTCTTAAACATACTACTTCATATTCCTCTTAAACATACTACTTCATATTCCTCTTAATATATACTAATTCATATTGCTCTTAAATATACTACTTCATATTCCTCTTAAATATACTACTTCATATCCCTCTTAAATATACTACTTCATATTCCTCCTAAACATACTACTTCATATTCTTCTTAAGCATACTACTTCATATTCCTCTTAAACATACTACTTCATATTCCTCTTAAATATACTACTTAATATTCCTCTTAAATATACTACTTCATATTCCTCTTAAATATACTACTGCATATTCCTCTTAAATATACTACTTCATATTCCTCTTAAACATACTAATTCATATTTCTCTTAAACATACTACTTCATATTGCTCTTAAACATACTACATCATATTCTTCTTAAACATACTACATCATATCAGTCTTAAATATACTACTTCATATTCCTCTTAAATATACAACTTTATATTCCTCCTAAACATACTACTTCATATTACCCTTAAGCATACTACTTTATATTCCTCTTGAACATACTACTTCATATTCCTCTTAAATATACTACTTCATGTTCCTCTTAAATATTCTACTTCATATTCCTCTTAAAAATACTACTTCATATGCCTCTTAAATATACTACTTCATATTAGTCTTATATATACTACTTCATATTCCTCTTATATATACTACTTCATATTCCTCTTAAACATACTAGTTCATAAGCCTCTTAAATATACTACTTCATATTCCTCTTAAACATACTACTTCATATTCCTCTTAAACATACTACTTCATATTCCTCTTAAACATACTACATCTTTTTCCTCTTAAATATACTACTTCATATTTCTCTTAAATATATTACTTCATATTCCTCTTAAACATAATACTTCATATTCCCCTTAATTATACTACTTCATATTCCTCTTAAACATTCTACTTCATATTCCTCTTAAACATACTACTTCATATTCCTCTTAAACATACTACTTCATATCAGTCTTAAATATACTACTTCATATTCCTCTTAAATATACTACTTCATATTCCTCCTAAACATACTACTTCATATTCCTCTTAAACATACTACTTCATATTCCTCTTAAACATACTACTTCATATTCCTCTTAAACATACTACTTCATATTCCTCTTAAACATACTACTTTATATTCCTCTTAAACATACTACTTCATATTCCTCTTAAATATACTACTTCATATTCCTCTTAAATATACTACTGCATATCAGTCTTAAATATACTACTTCATATTCCTCTAAAATATACTACTTCATATTCCTCCTAAACATACTACTTCATATTCCTCTTAAATATACTACTTCATATTCCTCTTAAATATACTACTTCATATTCCTCCTAAACATACTACTTCATATTCCTCTTAAGCATACTACTTCATATTCCTCTTAAACATACTACTTCATATTCCTCTTAAATATACTACTTAATATTCCTCTTAAATATACTACTTCATATTCCTCTTAAATATACTACTTCATATATCTCTTAAATATACAACTTCATATTCCTCTTAAACATACTAATTCATATTTCTCTTAAACATACTACTTCATATTCCTCTTAAACATACTACTTCATATTCCTTTTAAACATACTACATCATATTAGTCTTAAATATACTACTTCATATTCCTCTTAAATATACAACTTTATATTCCTCCTAAACATACTACTTCATATTACCCTTAAGCATACTACTTTATATTCCTCTTGAACGTACTACTTCATATTCCTCTTAAATATACTACTTCATGTTCCTCTTAAATATTCTATTTCATATTCCTCTTAAAAATACTACTTCATATGCCTCTTAAATATACTACTTCATATTAGTCTTAAATATACTACTTCATATTCCTCTTAAATATACTACTTCATATTCCTCTTAAATATACTACTTCATATTCCTCCTAAACATACTACTTCATATTCCTCTTAAACATACTACTTCATATTCCTCTTAAACATACTACTTCATATTCCTCTTAAACATACTACTTCATATTCCTCTTAATATATACTAATTCATATTGCTCTTAAATATACTACTTCTTATTCCTCTTAAATCTACTACTTTATATTCGTCTTAAATGTACTACTTCATATGCCCCTTAAATATACTACTTCATATTCCTCTTAAATGTACTACTTCATATTCCTCTTAAATATACTACTTCATATTCCTCCTAAACATACTACTTCATATTCCTCTTAAGCATACTACTTCATATTCCTCTTAAACATACTACTTCATATTCCTCTTAAATATACTACTTAATATTCCTCTTAAATATACTACTTCATATTCCTCTTAAATATACTACTTCATATTCCTCTTAAATATACTACTTCATATTCCTCTTAAACATACTAATTCATATTTCTCTTAAACATACTACTTCATATTCCTCTTAAACATACTACTTCATATTCCTCTTAAACATACTACATCATATCAGTCTTAAAAATACTACTTCATATTCCTCTTAAATATACAACTTTATATTCCTCCTAAACATACTACTTCATATTACCCTTAAGCATACTACTTTATATTCCTCTTGAACATACTACTTCATATTCCTCTTAAATATACTACTTCATGTTCCTCTTAAATATTCTACTTCATATTCCTCTGAAAAATACTACTTCATATGCCTCTTAAATATACTACTTCATATTAGTCTTAAATATACTACTTCATATTCCTCTTATATATACTACTTCATATTCCTCTTAAACATACTACTTCATAATCCTCTTAAATATACTACTTCATATTCCTCTTAAACATACTACTTCATATTCCTCTTAAACATACTACTTCATATTCCTCTTAAACATACTACTTCTTTTTCCTCTTAAATATACTACTTCATATTTCTCTTAAATATATTACTTCATATTCCTCTTAAACATACTACTTCATATTCCTCTTAATTATACTACTTCATATTCCTCTTAAACATTCTACTTCATATTCCTCTTAAACATACTACTTCATATTCCTCTTAAACACACTACTTCATATCAGTCTTAAATATACTTCTTCATATTTCTCTTAAATATACTACTTCATATTCCTCCTAAACATACTACTTCATATTCCTCTTAAACATACTACTTCATATTCCTCTTAAACATACTACTTCATATTCCTCTTAAACATACTACTTCATATTCCTCTTAAACATACTACTTTATATTCCTCTTAAACATACTACTTCATATTCCTCTTTAATATACTACTTCATATTCCTCTTAAATATACTACTGCATATCAGTCTTAAATATACTACTTCATATTCCTCTAAAATATACTACTTCATATTCCTCCTAAACATACTACTTCATATTCCTCTTAAATATACTACTTCATATTCCTCTTAAATATACTACTTCATATTCCTCCTAAACATACTACTTCATATTCCTCTTAAACATACTACTTCATATTCCTCTTAAACATACTACTTCATATTCCTCTTAAATATACTACTTAATATTCCTATTAAATATACTACTTCATATTCCTCTTAAATATACTACTTCATATTCCTCTTAAATGTACTACTTCATATTCCTCTTAAACATACTAATTCATATTTCTCTTAAGCATTCTACTTCATATTCCTCTTAAGCGTACTACTTCATATTCCTCTTAAACATCCTACTTCATATTCCTCTTAAACAGACTACTTCATATTCCTCTTACACATACTGCTTCATATATCTCTTAAACATACTACTTTATATCAGTCTCAAATATACTACTTCATATTCCTCTTAAATATACTACTTCATATTCCTCATAAACATACTACTTCATATTACTCTTAAACATACTACTTTATATTCCTCCTGAACATACTACTTCATATTCCTCTTGAATATACTACTTCATGTTCCTCTTAAATATACTACTTCATATTCCTCTTAAAGATACTACTTCATATGCCTCTTAAATATACTACTTCATATTCCTCTTAAATATACTACTTAATATTAGTCTTAAATATACTACTTAATATTCCTTTTATAAATACTACTTCATATTCCTCTTAAACATACTACTTCATATTCCTCTTAAATATACTACTTCATAGTCCTCTTAAACATAATACTTCATATTCCTCTTAAACATACTACTTCATATTCCTCTTAAATATACTGCTTCATATTCCTCTTAAACATACTACTTCATATTCCTCCTAAATATACTACTTTATATTCCTCTTAAACATACTACTTCATATTGCTCATAAAAATACTACTTCATATTCCTCTTAAATATAATACTTCCTATTCCTCTTAAATATACTACTTCATATTCCTCTTAAACATACTACTTCATATTCCTCTTAAACATACTACTACATATTCCTCCTAAACATACTACTTCATATTAGTCTTAAATATACTACTTCATATTCCTCTTAAATATACTACTTCATATTCCTTTTAAACATACCTCTTCATATTCCTCTTATACATACTACTTCATATTCACCTTAAACATACTACTTCATATTCCTCTTAAACATACTACTTCATATTTCTCTTAAATATACTACTTCATATTCCTCTTAAATATACTAGTTCATATTCTTCTTAAATATACTACTTCATAGTCCTCTTAAATATACTTCTTCTTATTCCTATTAAACATACTACTTCATATTCCACTTAAACATACTACTTCATATTCCTCTTAAACATTCTACTTCATTTTCCTCTTAAATATACTACTTCATATTCCTCTTAAATATACTACTTCATATTCCTCTTAAACATACTACTTCATATTCCTCTTAAATATACTACTTTGTATTCCTCTTAAACATACTACTTCATATTGCTCAAACATATACTACTTCATATTCCTCTTAAATATAATACTTCTTATTTCTCTTAAACATACTACTTCATATTCCTCTTAAATATACTAGTTCATATTCTTCTTAAATATACTACTTCATAGTCCTCTTAAATATACTACTTCATATTCTTCTTACATATACTACTTCATATTCCTCTTAAATATACTACTTCATATTCCTCTTAAATATACTACTTCTTATTCCTCGTAAACATACTACTTCATATTCCACTTAAACATACTACTTCATATTCCTCTTAAACATTCCACTTCATATTCCTCTTAAACATACTACTTCATATTCCTCTTAAGCATACTACTTCATATCAGTCTTAAATATACTACTTTATATTCCTCTTAAATATACTACTTCATATTCCTCCTAAACATACTACTTCATATTCCTCTTAAACATACTACTTCATATTCCTCTTAAACATACTACTTCATATTCCTCTTAATATATACTAATTCATATTGCTCTTAAATATACTACTTCATATTCCTCTTAAATCTACTACTTTATATTCGTCTTAAATGTACTACTTCATATGCCCCTTAAATATACTACTTCATATTCCTCTTAAATATACTACTTCATATTCCTCTTAAATATACTACTTCATATTCCTCCTAAACATACTACTTCATATTCCTCTTAAGCATACTACTTCATATTCCTCTTAAACATACTATTTCATATTCCTCTTAAATATGCTACTTAATATTCCTCTTAAATATACTACTTCATATTCCTCTTAAATATACTACTGCATATTCCTCTTAAATATACAACTTCATATTCCTCTTAAACATACTAATTCATATTTCTCTTAAACATACTACTTCATATTCCTCTTAAACATACTACTTCATATTCCTCTTAAACATACTACATCATATCAGTCTTAAATATACTACTTCATATTCCTCTTAAATATACAACTTTATATTCCTCCTAAACATACTACTTCATATTACCCTTAAGCATACTACTTTATATTCCTCTTGAACATACTACTTCATATTCCTCTTAAATATACTACTTCATGTTCCTCTTAAATATTCTACTTCATATTCCTCTTAAAAATACTACTTCATATGCCTCTTAAATATACTACTTCATATTAGTCTTATAGATACTACTTCATATTCCTCTTAAACATACTACTTCATAATCCTCTTAAATATACTACTTCATATTCCTCTTAAAGATACTACTTCATATTCCTCTTAAACATACTACTTCATATTCCTCTTAAACATACTACTTCATATTCCTCTTAAATATACTGCTTCATATTCCTCTTAAACATACTACTTCATATTCCTCTTAAATATACTACTTTATATTCCTCTTAAACATACTACTTCATATTGCTCATAAAAATACTACTTCATATTCCTCTTAAATATAATACTTCCTATTCCTCTTAAATATACTACTTCATATTCCTCTTAAACATACTACTTCATATTCCTCTTAAACATACTACTACATATTCCTCCTAAACATACTACTTCATATTAGTCTTAAATATACTACTTCATATTCCTCTTAAATATACTACTTCATTATCCTCTTAAACATACCTCTTCATATTCCTCTTATACATACTACTTCATATTCACCTTAAACATACTACTTCATATTCCTCTTAAACATACTACTTCATATTTTTCTTAAATATACCACTTCATATTCCTCTTAAATATACTAGTTCATATTCTTCTTAAATATACTACTTCATAGTCCTCTTAAATATACTTCTTCTTATTCCTATTAAACATACTACTTCATATTCCACTTAAACATACTACTTCATATTCCTCATAAACATTCTTCTTCATTTTCCTCTTAAATATACTACTTCATATTCCTCTTAAACATACTACTTCATATTCCTCTTAAACATACTACTTCATATTCCTCTTAAATATACTACTTTGTATTCCTCTTAAACATACTTCTTCATATTGCTCAAACATATACTACTTCATATTCCTCTTAAATATAATACTTCTTATTTCTCTTAAACATACTACTTCATATTCCTCTTAAATATACTAGTTCATATTCTTCTTAAATATACTACTTCATAGTCCTCTTAAATATACTACTTCATATTCTTCTTACATATACTACTTCATATTCCTCTTAAATATACTACTTCATATTCCTCTTAAATATACTATTTCTTATTCCTCGTAAACATACTACTTCATATTCCACTTAAACATACTACTTCATATTCCTCTTAAACATTCCACTTCATATTCCTCTTAAACATACTACTTCATATTCCTCTTAAACATACTACTTCATATCAGTCTTAAATATACTACATTATATTCCTCTTAAATATACTACTTCATATTCCTCCTAAACATACTACTTCATATTCCTCTTAAACATACTACTTCATTTTCCTCTTAAACATACTACTTCATATTCCTCTTAATTATACTACTTCATATTCCTCTTAAACATTCTACTTCATATTCCTCTTAAACATACTACTTCATATTCCTCTTAATTATACTACTTCATATTCCTCTTAAACATTCTACTTCATATTCCTCTTAAAGATACTACTTCATATTCCTCTTAAACATACCACTTCATATCAGTCTTAAATATACTACTTCATATTCCTCTTAAATATACTACTTCATATTCCTCCTAAACATACTACTTCATATTCCTCTTAAACATACTACTTCATATTCCTCTTAAACATACTACTTCATATTCCTCTTAAACATACTACTTCATATTCCTCTTAAACATACTACTTTATATTCCTCTTAAACATACTACTTCATATTCCTCTTAAATATACTACTTCATATTCCTCTTAAATATACTACTGCATATCAGTCTTAAATATACTACTTCATATTCCTCTAAAATATACTACTTCATATTCCTCCTAAACATACTACTTCATATTCCTCTTAAATATACTACTTCATATTCCTCTTAAATATACTACTTCATATTCCTCCTAAACATACTACTTCATATTCCTCCTAAACATACTACTTCATATTCCTCTTAAACATACTACTTCATATTCCTCTTAAACATACTACTTCATATTCCTCTTAATATATACTAATTCATATTGCTCTTAAATATACTACTTCATATTCCTCTTAAATCTACTACTTTATATTCGTCTTAAATGTACTACTTCATATGCCCCTCAGATATACTACTTCATATTCCTCTTAAATATACTACTTCATATTCCTCTTAAATATACTACTTCATATTCCTCCTAAACATACTACTTCATATTCCTCTTAAGCATACTACTTCATATTCCTCTTAAACATACTATTTCATATTCCTCTTAAATATGCTACTTAATATTCCTCTTAAATATACTACTTCATATTCCTCTTAAATATACTACTGCATATTCCTCTTAAATATACAACTTCATATTCCTCTTAAACATACTAATTCATATTTCTCTTAAACATACTACTTCATATTCCTCTTAAAGATACTACTTCATATTCCTCTTAAACATACTACATCATATCAGTCTTAAATATACTACTTCATATTCCTCTTAAATATACAACTTTATATTCCTCCTAAACATACTACTTCATATTACCCTTAAGCATACTACTTTATATTCCTCTTGAACATACTACTTCATATTCCTCTTAAATATACTACTTCATGTTCCTCTTAAATATTCTACTTCATATTCCTCTTAAAAATACTACTTCATATGCCTCTTAAATATACTACTTCATATTAGTCTTATATATACTACTTCATATTCCTCTTATATATACTACTTCATATTCCTCTTAAACATACTACTTCCTAATCCTCTTAAGTATACTACTTCATATTCCTCTTAAACATACTACTTCATATTCCTCTTAAACATACTACTTCATATTCCTCTTAAACATACTACTTCTTTTTCCTCTTAAATATACTACTTCATATTTCTCTTAAATATACTACTTCATATTCCTCTTCAACATACTACTTCATATTCCTCTTAATAATACTACTTCATATTCCTCTTAAACATTCTACTTCATATTCCTCTTAAACATACTACTTCATATTCCTCTTAAACATACTACTTCATATCAGTCTTAAATATACTACTTCATATTCCTCTTAAATATACTACTTCATATTCCTCCTAAACATACTACTTCATATTCCTCTTAAACATACTACTTCATATTCCTCTTAAACATACTACTTCATATTCCTCTTAAACATACTACTTCATATTCCTCTTAAACATACTACTTTATATTCCTCTTAAACATACTACTTCATATTCCTCTTAAATATACTACGTCATATTCCTCTTAAATATACTACTGCATATCAGTCTTAAATATACTACTTCATATTCCTCTAAAATATACTACTTCATATTCCTCCTAAACATACTACTTCATATTCCTCTTAAATATACTACTTCATATTCCTCTTAAATATACTACTTCATATTCCTCCTAAACATACTACTTCATATTCCTCTTAAACATACTACTTCATATTCCTCTTAAACATACTACTTCATATTCCTCTTAAATATACTACTTAATATTCCTATTAAATATACTACTTCAAATTCCTCTTAAATATACTACTTCATATTCCTCTTAAATGTACTACTTCATATTCCTCTTAAACATACTACTTCATATTCCTCTTAAGCATACTACTTCATATTCCTCTTAAACATACTACTTCATATTCCTCTTAAATATACTACTTAATATTCCTCTTAAATATACTACTTCATATTCCTCTTAAATATACTACTTCATATTCCTCTTAAATATACTACTTCATATTCCTCTTAAACATACTAATTCATATTTCTCTTAAACATACTACTTCATATTCCTCTTAAACATACTACTTCATATTCCTCTTAAACATACTACATCATATCAGTCTTAAATATACTACTTCATATTCCTCTTCAATATACAACTTTATATTCCTCCTAAACATACTACTTCATATAAACCTTAAGCATAATACTTTATATTCCTTTTGAACATACTACTTCATATTCCTCTTAAATATACTACTTCATGTTCCTCTTAAATATTCTATTTCATATTCCTCTTAAAAATACTACTTCATATGCCTCTTAAATATACTACTTCATATTAGTCTTAAATATACTACTTCATATTCCTCTTAAATATACTACTTTATATTCCTCTTAAATATACTACTTCATATTCCTCCTAAACATACTACTTCATATTCCTCTTAAACATACTACTTCATATTCCTTTATACATACTACTTCATATTCCTCTTAAACATACTACTTCATATTCCTCATAATATATACTAATTCATATTGCTCTTAAATATACTACTTCATATTCCTCTTAAATCTACTACTTTATATTCCTCTAAAATATACTACTTCATATTCCTCCTAAACATACTACTTCATATTCCTCTTAAATATACTAGTTCATATTCCTCTTAAATATACTACTTCATATTCCTCCTAAACATACTACTTCATATTCCTCTTAAACATACTACTTCATATTCCTCTTAAACATACTACTTCATATTCCTCTTAAATATACTACTTAATATTCCTATTAAATATACTACTTCAAATTTCTCTTAAATATACTACTTCATATTCCTCTTAAATGTACTACTTCATATTCCTCTTAAACATACTACTTCATATTCCTCTTAAGCATACTACTTCATATTCCTCTTAAACATACTACTTCATATTCCTCTTAAATATACTACTTAATATTCCTCTTAAATATACTACTTCATATTCCTCTTAAATATACTACTTCATATTCCTCTTAAATATACTACTTCACATTCCTCTTAAACATACTAATTCATATTTCTCTTAAACATACTACTTCATATTCCTCTTAAACATACTACTTCATATTCCTCTTAAACATACTACATCATATCAGTCTTAAATATACTACTTCATATTCCTCTTAAATATACAACTTTATATTCCTCCTAAACATACTACTTCATATAACCCTTAAGCATAATACTTTATATTCCTTTTGAACATACTACTTCATATTCCTCTTAAATATATTACTTCATGTTCCTCTTAAATATTCTATTTCATATTCCTCTTAAAAATACTACTTCATATGCCTCTTAAATATACTACTTCATATTAGTCTTAAATATACTACTTTATATTCCTCTTAAATATACTACTTCATATTCCTCTTAAATATACTACTTCATATTCCTCCTAAACATACTACTTCATATTCCTCTTAAACATAGTACTTCATATTCCTCTTAAACATACTACTTCATATTCCTCTTAAACATACTACTTCATATTCCTCTTAATATATACTAATTCATATTGCTCTTAAATATACTACTTCATATTCCTCTTAAATCTACTACTTTATATTCGTCTTAAATGTACTACTTCATATGCCCCTTAAATATACTACTTCATATTCCTCTTAAATATACTACTTCATATTCCTCTTAAATATACTACTTCATATTCCTCTTAAATATACTACTTCATATTCCTCTTAAATATACTTCTTCATATTCCCCTTAACCATACTACTTCATATTCCTCTTAAACATACTACTTCATATTCCTCTTAAATATACTACTTCATATTCCTCTTAAATATACTAGTTCATATTCTTCTTAAATATACTACTTCATAGTCCTCTTAAATATACTACTTCTTATTCCTCTTAAACATACTACTTCATATTCCACTTAAACATACTACTTCATATTCCTCTTAAACATACTACTTCATTTTCCTCTTAAATATACTACTTCATATTCCTCTTAAATATACTACTTCATATTCCTCTTAAACATACTACTTCATATTCCTCTTAAATATACTACTTTGTATTCCTCTTAAACATACTACTTCATATTCCTCTTAAACATACTACTTCATATTCCTCTTAAACATACTACTTTATATTCCTCTTAAACATACTACTTCATATTCCTCTTAAATATACTACTTCATATTCCTCTTAAATATACTACTGCATATCAGTCTTAAATATACTACTTCATATTCCTCTAAAATATACTACTTCATATTCCTCCTAAACATACTACTTCATATTCCTCTTAAATATACTACTTCATATTCCTCTTAAATATACTACTTCATATTCCTCCTAAACATACTACTTCATATTCCTCTTAAACATACTACTTCATATTCCTCTTAAACATACTACTTCATATTCTTCTTAAATATACTACTTAATATTCCTATTAAATATACTACTTCAAATTCCTCTTAAATATACTACTTCATATTCCTCTTAAATGTACTACTTCATATTCCTCCTAAACATACTACTTCATATTCCTCTTAAGCATACTACTTCATATTCCTCTTAAACATACTACTTCATATTCCTCTTAAATATACTACTTAATATTCCTCTTAAATATACTACTTCATATTCCTCTTAAATATACTACTTCATATTCCTCTTAAATATACTACTTCATATTCCTCTTAAACATACTAATTCATATTTCTCTTAAACATACTACTTCATATTCCTCTTAAACATACTACTTCATATTCCTCTTAAACATACTACATCATATCAGTCTTAAATATACTACTTCATATTCCTCTTAAATATACAACTTTATATTCCTCCTAAACATACTACTTCATATAACCCTTAAGCATACTATTTTATATTCCTCTTGAACATACTACTTCATATTCCTCTTAAATATACTACTTCATGTTCCTCTTAAATATTCTATTTCATATTCCTCTTAAAAATACTACTTCATATGCCTCTTAAATATACTACTTCATATTAGTCTTAAATATACTACTTCATATTCCTCTTAAATATACTACTTCATATTCCTCTTAAATATACTACTTCATATTCCTCCTTAACATACTACTTCATATTCCTCTTAAACATACTACTTCATATTCCTCTTAAACATACTACTTCATATTCCTCTTAAACATACTACTTCATATTCCTCTTAATATATACTAATTCATATTGCTCTGAAATATACTACTTCATATTCCTCTTAAATCTACTACTTTATATTCGTCTTAAATGTACTACTTCATATGCCCCTTAAATATACTACTTCATATTCCTCTTAAATATACTACTTCATATTCCTCTTAAATATACTACTTCATATTCCTCTTAAACATACTACTTCATATTCCTCTTAAATATATTACTTCATATTCCCCTTAAACATACTACTTCATATTCCTCTTTAACATACTACTTCATATTCCTCTTAAATATACTACTTCATATTCCTCTTAAATATACTAGTTCATATTCTTCTTAAATATACTACTTCATAGTCCTCTTAAATATACTATTTCTTATTCCTCTTAAACATACTACTTCATATTCCACTTAAACATACTACTTCATATTCCTCTTAAACATACTACTTCATTTTCCTCTTAAATATACTACTTCATATTCCTCTTAAATATATAACTTCATATTCCTCTTAAACATACTACTTCATATTCCTCTTAAATATACTACTTTGTATTCCTCTTAAACATACTACTTCATATTGCTCATACATATACTACTTCATATTCCTCTTAAATATAATACTTCTTATTCCTCTTAAACATACTACTTCATATTCCTCTTAAACATACTACTTCATACTCTTCTTAAACATACTACTTCATATTCCTCCTAAACATACTTCTTCATATTAGTCTTAAATATACTACTTCATATTCCTCTTAAATATACTACTTCATATTCCTCTTAAATATACTACTTCATATTCTTCTTAAATATACTACTTCATAGTCCTCTTAAATATACTACTTCATATTCTTCTTACATATACTACTTCATATTCCTCTTAAATATACTACTTCATATTCCTCTTAAATATACTACTTCTTATTCCTCGTAAACATACTACTTCATATTCCACTTAAACATACTACTTCATATTCCTCTTAAACATTCTACTTCATATTCCTCTTAAACATACTACTTCATAATCTTCTTAAACATACTACTTCATATCAGTCTTAAATATACTACTTTATATTCCTCTTAAATATACTACTTCATATTCCTCCTAAACATACTACTTCATATTCCTCTTAAACATACTACTTCATATTCCTCTTAAACATACTACTTCATATTCCTCTTAATATATACTAATTCATATTGCTCTTAAATATACTACTTCATATTCCTCTTAAATCTACTACTTTATATTCGTCTTAAATGTACTACTTCATATGCCCTCAAATATACTACTTCATATTCCTCTTAAATATACTACTTCATATTCCTCTTAAATATACTACTTCATATTCCTCCTAAGCATACTACTTCATATTCCTCTTAAGCATACTACCTCATATTCCTCTTAAACATACTACTTCATATTCCTCTTAAATATACTACTTAATATTCCTCTAAAATATACTACTTCATATTCCTCTTAAATATACTACTGCATATTCCTCTTAAATATACTACTTCATATTCCTCTTAAACATACTAATTCATATTTCTCTTAAACATACTACTTCATATTCCTCTTAAACATACTGCTTCATATTCCTCTTAAACATACTACATCATATCAGTCTTAAATATACTACTTCATATTCCTCTTAAATATACAACTTTATATTCCTCCTAAACATACTACTTCATATTACCCTTAAGCATACTACTTTATATTCCTCTTGAACATACTACTTCATATTCCTCTTCAATATACTACTTCATGTTCCTCTTAAATATTCTACTTCATATTCCTCTTAAAAATACTACTTCATATGCCTCTTAAATATACTACTTCATATTAGTCTTATATATACTACTTCATATTCCTCTTATATATACTACTTCATATTCCTCTTAAACATACTACTTCATAATCCTCTTAAATATACTACTTCATATTCCTCTTAAACATACTACTTCATATTCCTCTTAAACATACTACTTCATATTCCTCTTAAACATACTACTTCTTTTTCCTCTTAAATATACTACTTCATATTTCTCTTAAATATACTACTTCATATTCCTCTTAAACATACTACTTCATATTCCTCTTAATTATTCTACTTCATATTCCTCTTAAACATTCTACTTCATATTCCTCTTAAACATACTACTTCATATTCCTCTTAAACATACTACTTCATATCAGTCTTAAATATACTACTTCATATTCCTCTTAAATATACTACTTCATATTCCTCCTAAACATACTACTTCATATTCCTCTTAAACATACTATTTCATATTCCTCTTAAACATACTACTTCATATTCCTCTTAAACATACTACTTCATATTCCTCTTAAAAATACTACTTTATATTCTTCTTAAACATACTACTTCATATTCCTCTTAAATATACTACTTCATATTCCTCTTAAATATACTACTGCATATCAGCCTTAAATATACTACTTCATATTCCTCTAAAATATACTACTTCATATTCCTCCTAAACATACTACTTCATATTCCTCTTAAATATACTACTTCATATTCCTCTTAAATATACTACTTCATATTCCTCCTAAACATACTACTTCATATTCCTCTTAAACATACTACTTCATATTCCTCTTAAACATACTACTTCATATTCCTCTTAAATATACTACTTAATATTCCTATTAAATATACTACTTCAAATTCCTCTTAAATATACTACTTCATATTCCTCTTAAATGTACTACTTCATATTCCTCCTAAACATACTACTGCATATTCCTCTTAAGCATACTACTTCATATTCCTCTTAAACATACTACTTCATATTCCTCTTAAATATACTACTTAATATTCCTCTTAAATATACTACTTCATATTCCTCTTAAATATACTACTTCATATTCCTCTTAAATATACTACTTCATATTCCTCTTAAACATACTAATTCATATTTCTCTTAAACATACTACTTCATATTCCTCTTAAACATACTACTTCATATTCCTCTTAAATATAAAACTTTATATTCCTCCTAAACATACTAATTCATATAACCCTTAAGCATACTACTTTATATTCCTCTTGAACATACTACTTCATATTCCTCTTAAATATACTACTTCATGTTCCTCTTAAATATTCTATTTCATATTCGTCTTAAAAATACTACTTCATATGCCTCTTAAATATACTACTTCATATTAGTCTTAAATATACTACTTCATATTCCTCTTAAATATACTACTTCATATTCCTCTTAAACATACTACTTCATATTCCTCTTAAACATACTACTTCATATTCCTCTTAAACATACTACTTTATATTCCTCTTAAATATACTACTTAATATTCCTCTTAAATATACTACTTCATATTCCTCTTAAATATACTACTTCATATTCCTCTTAAATATACTACTTCATATTCCTCTTAAACATACTAATTCATATTTCTCTTAAACATACTACTTCATATTCCTCTTAAACATACTACTTTATATTCCTCTTAAACATACTACATCATATCAGTCTTAAATATACTACTTCATATTACTCTTAAATATACAACTTTATATTCCTCCTAAACATACTACTTCATATTACCCTTAAGCATACTACTTTATATTCCTCTTAAACATACTACTTCATATTCCTCTTAAACATACTACTTCATATTCCTCTTAAGCATACTACTTTATATTCCTCTTAAACATACTACTTCATATTCCTCTTTAATATACTACTTCATATTCCTCTTAAATATACTACTGCATATCAGTCTTAAATATACTACTTCATATTCCTCTAAAATATACTACTTCATATTCCTACTAAACATACTACTTCATATTCCTCTTAAATATACTACTTCATATTCCTCTTAAATATACTACTTCATATTCCTCCTAAACATACTACTTCATATTCCTCTTAAACATACTACTTCATATTCCTCTTAAACATACTACTTCATATTCCACTTAAATATACTACTTAATATTCCTATTAAATATACTACTTCATATTCCTCTTAAATATACTACTTCATTTTCCTCTTAAATGTACTACTTCATATTCCTCTTAAACATACTAATTCATATTTCTCTTAAATATACTACTTCATATTCCTCTTAAACATACTACTTCATATTCCTCTTAAGCATACTACTTCATATTCCTCTTAAACATACTACTTCTTTTTCCTCTTAAATATACTACTTCATATTTCTCTTAAATATACTACTTCATATTCCTCTTAAACATACTACTTCATATTCCTCTTAATTATACTACTTCATATTCCTCTTAAACATTCTACTTCATATTCCTCTTAAACATACTACTTCATATTCCTCTTAAACATACTACTTCATATCAGTCTTAAATATACTACTTCATATTCCTCTTAAATATACTACTTCATATTCCTCCTAAACATACTACTTCATATTCCTCTTAAACATACTACTTCATATTCCTCTTAAACATACTACTTCATATTCTCTCTTAAACATACGATTTCATATTCCTCTTAAACATACTACTTTATATTCCTCTTAAACATACTACTTCATATTCCTCTTAAACATACTACTTCATATTCCTCTTAAATATACTACTTAATATTCCTATTAAATATACTACTTCATATTCCTCTTAAATATACTACTTCATATTCCTCTTAAATGTACTACTTCATATTCCTCTTAAACATACTAATTCATATTTCTCTTAAACATTCTACTTCATATTCCTCTTAAGCGTACTACTTCATATTCCTCTTAAACATCCTACTTCATATTCCTCTTAAACAGACTACTTCATATTCCTCTTAAATATACTACTTTGTATTCCTCTTAAACATACTACTTCATATTGCTCATACATATACTACTTCATATTCCTCTTAAATATAATACTTCTTATTCCTCTGAAACATACTACTTCATATTCCTCTTAAACATACTAATTCATACTCTTCTTAAACATACTACTTCATATTCCTCCTAAACATACTATTTTATATTAGTCTTAAATATACTACTTCATATTCCTCTTAAATATACTACTTCATATTCCTCTTAAATATACTACTTCATATTCTTCTTAAATATACTACTTCATAGTCCTCTTAAATATACTACTTCATATTCTTCTTACATATACTACTTCATATTCCTCTTAAATATACTACTTCATATTCCTCTTAAATATACTACTTCTTATTCCTCTTAAACATACTACTTCATATTCCACTTAAACATACTACTGCATATTCCTCTTAAACATACTACTTCATTTTCCTCTTAAATATACTACTTCATATTCCTCTTAAATATACTTCTTCATATTCCTCTTAAACATACTGCTTCATATTCCTCTTAAATATACTACTTTGTATTCCTCTTAAACATACTCCTTCATATTGCTCATACATATACTACTTCATATTCCTCTTAAACATACTACTTCATATTCCTCTTAAACATACTACTTCATACTCTTCTTAAACATACTACTTCATATTCCTCCTAAACATACTATTTCATATTAGTCTTAAATATACTACTTCATATTCCTCTTAAATATACTACTTCATATTCCTCTTAAATATACTACTTCATATTCTTCTTAAATATACTACTTCATAGTCCTCTTAAATATACTACTTCATATTCTTCTTACATATACTACTTCATATTCCTCTTAAATATACTACTTCATATTCCTCTTAAATATACTACTTCTTATTCCTCTTAAACATACTACTTCATATTCCACTTAAACATACTACTTCATATTCCTCTTAAACATACTACTTCATTTTCTTCTTAAATATACTAGTTCATATTCCTCTTAAATATACTACTTCATATTCCTCTTAAACATACTACTTCATATTCCTCTTAAATATACTACTTTGTATTCCTCTTAAACATACTACTTCATATTGCTCATACATATACTACTTCATATTCCTCTTAAACATACTACTTCATATTCCTCTTAAACATACTACTTCATATTCCTCTTAATATATACTAATTCATATTGCTCTTAAATATACTACTTCATATTCCTCCTAAATCTACTACTTTATATTCGTCTTAAATGTACTACTTCATATGCCCTCAAATATACTACTTCATATTCCTCTTAAATATACTACTTCATATTCCTCTTAAATATACTACTTCATATTCCTCCTAAGCATACTACTTCATATTCCTCTTAAGCATACTACCTCATATTCCTCTTAAACATACTACTTCATATTCCTCTTAAATATACTACTTAATATTCCTCTAAAATATACTACTTCATATTCCTCTTAAATATACTACTGCATATTCCTCTTAAATATACTACTTCATATTCCTCTTAAACATACTAATTCATATTTCTCTTAAACATACTACTTCATATTCCTCTTAAACATACTGCTTCATATTCCTCTTAAACATACTACATCATATCAGTCTTAAATATACTACTTCATATTCCTCTTAAATATACAACTTTATATTCCTCCTAAACATACTACTTCATATTACCCTTAAGCATACTACTTTATATTCCTCTTGAACATACTACTTCATATTCCTCTTCAATATACTACTTCATGTTCCTCTTAAATATTCTACTTCATATTCCTCTTAAAAATACTACTTCATATGCCTCTTAAATATACTACTTCATATTAGTCTTATATATACTACTTCATATTCCTCTTATATATACTACTTCATATTCCTCTTAAACATACTACTTCATAATCCTCTTAAATATACTACTTCATATTCCTCTTAAACATACTACTTCATATTCCTCTTAAACATACTACTTCATATTCCTCTTAAACATACTACTTCTTTTTCCTCTTAAATATACTACTTCATATTTCTCTTAAATATACTACTTCATATTCCTCTTAAACATACTACTTCATATTCCTCTTAATTATTCTACTTCATATTCCTCTTAAACATTCTACTTCATATTCCTCTTAAACATACTACTTCATATTCCTCTTAAACATACTACTTCATATCAGTCTTAAATATACTACTTCATATTCCTCTTAAATATACTACTTCATATTCCTCCTAAACATACTACTTCATATTCCTCTTAAACATACTATTTCATATTCCTCTTAAACATACTACTTCATATTCCTCTTAAACATACTACTTCATATTCCTCTTAAAAATACTACTTTATATTCTTCTTAAACATACTACTTCATATTCCTCTTAAATATACTACTTCATATTCCTCTTAAATATACTACTGCATATCAGCCTTAAATATACTACTTCATATTCCTCTAAAATATACTACTTCATATTCCTCCTAAACATACTACTTCATATTCCTCTTAAATATACTACTTCATATTCCTCTTAAATATACTACTTCATATTCCTCCTAAACATACTACTTCATATTCCTCTTAAACATACTACTTCATATTCCTCTTAAACATACTACTTCATATTCCTCTTAAATATACTACTTAATATTCCTATTAAATATACTACTTCAAATTCCTCTTAAATATACTACTTCATATTCCTCTTAAATGTACTACTTCATATTCGTCCTAAACATACTACTGCATATTCCTCTTAAGCATACTACTTCATATTCCTCTTAAACATACTACTTCATATTCCTCTTAAATATACTACTTAATATTCCTCTTAAATATACTACTTCATATTCCTCTTAAATATACTACTTCATATTCCTCTTAAATATACTACTTCATATTCCTTTTAAACATACTAATTCATATTTCTCTTAAACATACTACTTCATATTCCTCCTAAACATACTACTTCATATAACCCTTAAGCATACTACTTTATATTCCTCTTGAACATACTACTTCATATTCCTCTTAAATATACTACTTCATGTTCCTCTTAAATATTCTATTTCATATTCGTCTTAAAAATACTACTTCATATGCCTCTTAAATATACTACTTCATATTAGTCTTAAATATACTACTTCATATTCCTCTTAAATATACTACTTCATATTCCTCTTAAATATACTACTTCATATTCCTCCTAAACATACTACTTCATATTCCTCTTAAACATACTACTTCATATTCCTCTTAAACATACTACTTCATATTCCTCTTAAACATACTACTTTATATTCCTCTTAAATATACTACTTAATATTCCTCTTAAATATACTACTTCATATTCCTCTTAAATATACTACTTCATATTCCTCTTAAATATACTACTTCATATTCCTCTAAAAACATACTAATTCATATTTCTCTTAAACATACTACTTCATATTCCTCTTAAACATACTACTTCATATTCCTCTTAAACATACTACATCATATCAGTCTTAAATATACTACTTCATATTCCTCTTAAATATACAACTTTATATTCCTCCTAAACATACTACTTCATATTACCCTTAAGCATACTACTTTATATTCCTCTTAAACATACTACTTCATATTCCTCTTAAACATACTACTTCATATTCCTCTTAAACATACTACTTTATATTCCTCTTAAACATACTACTTCATATTCCTCTTTAATATACTACTTCATATTCCTCTTAAATATACTACTGCATATCAGTCTTAAATATACTACTTCATATTCCTCTAAAATATACTACTTCATATTCCTACTAAACATACTACTTCATATTCCTCTTAAATATACTACTTCATATTCCTCTTAAATATACTACTTCATATTCCTCCTAAACATACTACTTCATATTCCTCTTAAACATACTACTTCATATTCCTCTTAAACATACTACTTCATATTCCACTTAAATATACTACTTAATATTCCTATTAAATATACTACTTCATATTCCTCTTAAATATACTACTTCATATTCCTCTTAAATGTACTACTTCATATTCCTCTTAAACATACTAATTCATATTTCTCTTAAATATACTACTTCATATTCCTCTTAAACATACTACTTCATATTCCTCTTAAGCATACTACTTCATATTCCTCTTAAACATACTACTTCTTTTTCCTCTTAAATATACTACTTCATATTTCTCTTAAATATACTACTTCATATTCCTCTTAAACATACTACTTCATATTCCTCTTAATTATACTACTTCATATTCCTCTTAAACATTCTACTTCATATTCCTCTTAAACATACTACTTCATATTCCTCTTAAACATACTACTTCATATCAGTCTTAAATATACTACTTCATATTCCTCTTAAATATACTACTTCATATTCCTCCTAAACATACTACTTCATATTCCTCTTAAACATACTACTTCATATTCCTCTTAAACATACTACTTCATATTCTCTCTTAAACATACGATTTCATATTCCTCTTAAACATACTACTTTATATTCCTCTTAAACATACTACTTCATATTCCTCTTAAATATACTACTTCATATTCCTCCTAAATATACTACTGCATATCAGTCTTAAATATACTACTTCATATTCCTCTAAAATATACTACTTCATATTCCTCCTAAACATACTACTTCATATTCCTCTTAAATATACTACTTCATATTCCTCTTAAACATACTACTTCATATTCCTCTTAAATATACTACTTAATATTCCTATTAAATATACTACTTCATATTCCTCTTAAATATACTACTTCATATTCCTCTTAAATGTACTACTTCATATTCCTCTTAAACATACTAATTCATATTTCTCTTAAACATTCTACTTCATATTCCTCTTAAGCGTACTACTTCATATTCCTCTTAAACATCCTACTTCATATTCCTCTTAAACAGACTACTTCATATTCCTCTTAAATATACTACTTTGTATTCCTCTTAAACATACTACTTCATATTGCTCATACATATACTACTTCATATTCCTCTTAAATATAATACTTCTTATTCCTCTTAAACATACTACTTCATATTCCTCTTAAACATACTAATTCATACTCTTCTTAAACATACTACTTCATATTCCTCCTAAACATACTATTTTATATTAGTCTTAAATATACTACTTCATATTCCTCTTAAATATACTACTTCATATTCCTCTTAAATATACTACTTCATATTCTTCTTAAATATACTACTTCATAGTCCTCTTAAATATACTACTTCATATTCTTCTTACATATACTACTTCATATTCCTCTTAAATATACTACTTCATATTCCTCTTAAATATACTACTTCTTATTCCTCTTAAACATACTACTTCATATTCCACTTAAACATACTACTTCATATTCCTCTTAAACATACTACTTCATTTTCCTCTTAAATATACTACTTCATATTCCTCTTAAATATACTACTTCATATTCCTCTTAAACATACTGCTTCATATTCCTCTTAAATATACTACTTTGTATTCCTCTTAAACATACTCCTTCATATTGCTCATACATATACTACTTCATATTCCTCTTAAACATACTACTTCATATTCCTCTTAAACATACTACTTCATACTCTTCTTAAACATACTACTTCATATTCCTCCTAAACATACTATTTCATATTAGTCTTAAATATACTACTTCATATTCCTCTTAAATATACTACTTCATATTCCTCTTAAATATACTACTTCATATTCTTCTTAAATATACTACTTCATAGTCCTCTAAAATATACTACTTCATATTCTTCTTACATATACTACTTCATATTCCTCTTAAATATACTACTTCATATTCCTCTTAAATATACTACTTCTTATTCCTCTTAAACATACTACTTCATATTCCACTTAAACATACTACTTCATATTCCTCTTAAACATACTACTTCATTTTCCTCTTAAATATACTACTTCATATTCCTCTTAAATATACTACTTCATATTCCTCTTAAACGTACTACTACATATTCCTCTTAAATATACTACTTTGTATTCCTCTTAAACATACTACTTCATATTGCTCATACATATACTACTTCATATTCCTCTTAAATATAATACTTCTTATTCCTCTTAAACATACTACTTCATATTCCTCTTAAACATACTACTTCATACTCTTCTTAAACATACTACTTCATATTCCTCCTAAACATACTATTTCATATTAGTCTTAAATATACTACTTCATATTCCTCTTAAATATACTAGTTCATGTTCCTCTTAAATATACTACTTCATATTCTTCTTAAATATACTACTCATAGTCCTCTTAAATATACTACTTCATATTCTTCTTACATATACTACTTCATATTCCTCTTAAATATAATACTTCATATTCCTCCTAAACATACTACTTCATATTCCTCTTAAACATACTACTTCATATTCCTCTTAAACATACTACTTCATATTCCTCTTAAATATACTACTTAATATTCCTATTAAATATACTACTTCATA
Source organism: Atherix ibis (assembly GCA_958298945.1). Taxonomy (NCBI): domain Eukaryota; kingdom Metazoa; phylum Arthropoda; class Insecta; order Diptera; family Athericidae; genus Atherix; species Atherix ibis. The sequence continues at coordinate 1,918,606 of CATQJD010000111.1, forward strand.
TTCCTCTTAAATATACTACTTCATATTCCTCTTAAATGTACTACTTCATATTCCTCTTAAACATACTACTTCATATTCCTCTTAAATATACTACTTCATATTCCTCCTAAACATACTACTTCATATTCCTCTTAAGCATACTACTTCATATTCCTCTTAAACATACTACTTCATATTCCTCTTAAATATACTACTTAATATTCCTCTTAAATATACTACTTCATATTCCTCTTAAATATACTACTTCATATTCCTCTTAAATATACTACTTCATATTCCTCTTAAACATACTAATTCATATTTCTCTTAAACATACTACTTCATATTCCTCTTAAACATACTACTTCATATTCCTCTTAAACATACTACATCATATCAGTCTTAAATATACTACTTCATATTCCTCTTAAATATACAACTTTATAAACCTCCTAAACATACTACTTCATATTACCCTTAAGCATACTACTTTATATTCCTCTTGAACATACTACTTCATATTCCTCTTAAATATACTACTTCATGTTCCTCTTAAATATTCTATTTCATATTCCTCTTAAAAATACTACTTCATATGCCTCTTAAATATACTACTTCATATTAGTCTTAAATATACTACTTCATATTCCTCTTAAATATACTACTTCATATTTCTCTTAAATATACTACTTTATATTCCTCCTGAACATACTACTTCATATTCCTCTTAAACATACTACTTCATATTCCTCTTAAACATACTACTTCATATTCCTCTTAAACATACTACTTCATATTCCTCTTAATATATACTAATTCATATTGCTCTTAAATATACTACTTCATATTCCTCTTAAATCTACTACTTTATATTCGTCTTAAAAGTACTACTTCATATGCCCCTTAAATATACTACTTCATATTCCTCTTAAATATACTACTTCATATTCCTCTTAAATATACTACTTCATATTCCTCCTAAACATACTACTTCATATTCCTCTTAAGCATACTACTTCATATTCCTCTTAAACATACTACTGCATATTCCTCTTAAATATACTACTTAATATTCCTCTTAAATATACTACTTCATATTCCTCTTAAATATACTACTTCATATTCCTCTTAAATATACTACTTCATATTCCTCTTAAACATACAACTTCATATTCCTCTTAAACATACTACATCATATCAGTCTTAAATATACTACTTCATATTCCTCTTAAATATATAACTTTATATTCCTCCTAAACATACTACTTCATATTACCCTTAAGCATACTACTTTTTATTCCTCTTGAACATACTACTTCATATTCCTCTTAAATATACTACTTCATGTTCCTCTTAAATATTCTACTTCATATTCCTCTTAAAAATACTACTTCATATGCCTCTTAAATATACTACTTCATATTAGTCTTAAATATACTACTTCATATTCCTCTTATATATACTACTTCATATTCCTCTTAAACATACTACTTCATAATCCTCTTAAATATACTACTTCAAATTCCTCTTAAACATACTACTTCATATTCCTCTTAAACATACTACTTCATATTCCTCTTAAACATACTACTTCTTTTTCCTCTTAAATATACTACTTCATATTTCTCTTAAATATACTACTTCATATTCCTCTTAAACATACTACTTCATATTCCTCTTAATTATACTACTTCATATTCCTCTTAAACATTCTACTTCATATTCCTCTTAAACATACTACTTCATATTCCTCTTAAACATACTACTTCATATCAGCCTTAAATATACTACTTCATATTCCTCTTAAATATACTACTTCATATTCCTCCTAAATATACTACTTCATATTCCTCTTAAACATACTACTTCATATTCCTCTTAAACATACTACTTCATATTCCTCTTAAATATACTACTTCATATTCCTCTTAAATATACTACTTCATATTCCTCTTAAATATACTACTTCATATTCCTCTTAAACATACTACTTCATATACCTCTTAAACATACTACATCATATCAGTCTTAAATATACTACTTCATATTCCTCTTAAATATACAACTTTATATTCCTCCTAAACATACTACTTCATATTACCCTTAAACATACTACTTTTTATTCCTCTTGAACATACTACTTCATATTCCTCTTAAATATACTACTTCATGTTCCTCTTAAATATTCTACTTCATATTCCTCTTAAAAATACTACTTCATATGCCTCTTAAATATACTACTTCATATTAGTCTTAAATATACTACTTCATATTCTCCTTATATATACTACTTCATATTCCTCTTAAACATACTACTTCATAATCCTCTTAAATATGCTACTTCATATTCCTCTTAAGCATACTACTTCATATTCCTCTTAAACATACTACTTCATATTCCTCTTAAACATACTACTTCTTTTTCCTCTTAAATATACTACTTCATATTTCTCTTAAATATACTACTTCATATTCCTCTTAAACATACTACTTCATATTCCTCTTAATTATACTACTTCATATTCCTCTTAAACATTCTACTTCATATTCCTCTTAAACATACTACTTCATATTCCTCTTAAACATACTACTGCATATCAGTCTTAAATATACTACTTCATATTCCTCTTAAATATACTACTTCATATTCCTCCTAAACATACTACTTCATATTCCTCTTAAACATACTACTTCATATTCCTCTTAAACATACTACTTCATATTCCTCTTAAACATACTACTTCATATTCCTCTTAAACATACTACTTTATATTCATCTTAAACATACTACTTCATATTCCTCTTAAATATACTACTGCATATTCCTCTTAAATATACTACTGCATGTCAGTCTTAAATATACTACTTCATATTCCTCTAAAATATACTACTTCATATTCCTCCTAAACATACTACTTCATATTCCTCTTAAACATACTACTTCATATTCCTCTTAAACATTCTACTTCATATTCCTCTTAAATATACTACTTAATATTCCTATTAAATATACTACTTCATATTCCTCTTAAATATACTACTTCATATTCCTCTTAAATGTACTACTTCATATTCCTCTTAAACATACTAATTCATATTTCTCTTAAACATTCTACTTCATATTCCTCTTAAGCGTACTACTTCATATTCCTCCTAAACATCCTACTTCATATTCCTCTTAAACAGACTACTTCATATTCCTCTTAAACATACTGCTTCATATATCTCTTAAACATACTACTTCATATCAGTCTCAAATATACTACTTCATATTCCTCTTAAATATACTACTTCATATTCCTCATAAACATACTACTTCATATTACTCTTAAACATACTACTTTATATTCCTCCTTAACATACTACTTCATATTCCTCTTAAATATACTACTTCATGTTCCTCTTAAATATACTACTTCATATTCCTCTTAAAGATACTACTTCATATGCCTCTTAAATATACTACTTCATATTCCTCTTAAATATATTACTTCATATTAGTCTTAAATATACTACTTAATATTCCTTTTATAAATACTACTTCATATTCCTTTTAAACATACTACTTCATATTCCTCTTAAATATACTACTTCATAGTCCTCTTAAACATAATACTTCATATTCCTCTTAAACATACTACTTCATATTCCACTTAAACATACTACTTCATATTCCTCTTAAACATACTACTTCATTTTCCTCTTAAATATACAACTTCATATTCCTCTTAAATATACTACTTCATATTCCTCTTAAACATACTACTTCATATTCCTCTTAAATATACTACTTTGTATTCCTCTTAAACATACTACTTCATATTGCTCATACATATACTACTTCATACTCTTCTTAAACATACTACTTCATATTCCTCCTAAACATGCTATTTCATATTAGTCTTAAATATACTAATTCATATTCCTCTTAAATATACTACTTCATATTCCTCTTAAATATACTACTTCATATTCTTCTTAAATATACTACTTCATAGTCCTCTTAAATATACTACTTCATATTCTTCTTACATATACTACTTCATAGTCCTCTTGAATATACTACTTCATATTCCTCTTAAACATATTTCTTCATATTCCTCTTAAATATACTACTTATTATTCCTCTTAAATATACTACTTCACACTCCTCTTAAATATCTTACTTCGTATTCCTCTTAAACATTATACTTCATATTCTTCTTAAATATACTACTTCATAGTCCTCTTAAATATACTACTTCATATTCTTCTTACATATACTACTTCATATTCCTCTTAAACATACTTCTTCATATTCCTCTTAAATATACTACTTCATATTCCTCTGAAACATACAACTTCATATTCCTCTTAAATATACTACTTCATATTCCTCTTAAATATACTACTTCATATTCCTCTTAAATATACTACTTCATATTCCTCCTAAACATACGACTTCATATTCCTCTTAAACATACTACTTCATATTCCTCTTAAATATTCTACGTCATATTCCTCTTAAACATTCTACTTCATATTCCTCTTAAACATACTACTTCATATCTGTCTTAAATATACTTCTTCATATTCCTCCTAAACATACTACTTCATATTCCTCTTAAACATACTACTTCATATTCCTCTTAAACATACTACTTCATATTCCTCTTAAATATACTACTTCATATTCCTCTTAAATATACTACTTCATATTCCTCTTAAACATACTAGTTCATATTCCTCTTAAACATACTACTTCATATTCCTCTTAAACATACTACTTTATATTCCTCTTAAACATAATACTTCATATTCCTCTTAAATATACTACTTCATATTCCTCTTAAATATACTACTGCATATTCCTCTTAAACATACTACTTCATATTCCTCTTAAACATACTACTTCATATTCCTCTTAATCATACTACTTCATATTGCCCATAAATATACTACTTCATATTCCTCTTAAATATACTACTTCATATTCCTCTTAAACATAGTACTTCATATTCCTCTTAAATATACTACTTTATATTCCTCTTAAACATACTACTTCATATTGCTCATAAATATACTACTTCATATTCCTCTTCAATATAATACTTCCTATTCCTCTTAAATATACTACTTCATATTTCTCTTAAACATACTACTTCATATTCCTCTTAAATATGCTACTGCATATTCTACTTAAATATACTACTTCATATTCCTCTTAAACAAACTACTTCATATTCCTCTTAAACATACTACTTCATATTCCTCTTAAACATACGACTTTATATTGCTCTTAAACATACTACTTCATATTCCTCTTAAATGTACTACTTCATATTCCTCTTAAATATACAACTGCATATCAGTCTTAAATATACTACTTCATATTCCTCTTAAATATACTACTTCATATTCCTCCTAAACATACTACTTCATATTCCTCTTAAACATACTACTTCATATTCCTCTTAAATATACTACTTCATATTCCTCTTAAATATACTACTTCATATGCCTCTTAAATATACTACTTCATATTCCTCTTAAATATACTACTTCATATTCCTCTTAAATATACTACTTCATATTCCTCCTAAACATACTACTTCATATGCCTCTTAAACATACTACTTCATATTCCTCTTAAACATACTACTTCATATTCCTCTTAAATATACTACTTAATATTCCTAATAAATATACTACTTCATATTCCTCTTAAAAATACTACTTCATATTCCTCTTAAATGTACTACTTCATATTCCTCTTAAACATACTAATTCATATTTCTCTTAAACATACTACTTCATATTCCTCTTAAACGTACTACTTCATATTCCTCTTAAACATACTACTTCATATTCCTCTTAAACAGACTACTTCATATTCCTCTTAAACATACTGCTTCATATTTCTCTTCAACATACTACTCCATATCAGTCTCAAATATACTACTTCATATTCTTCTTAAATATACTACTTCATATTCCTCCTAAACATACTACTTCATATTACTCTTAAACATACTACTTTATATTCCTCCTGAACATACTACTTCATATTACTCTTAAATATACTACTTCATGTTCCTCTTAAATATACTACTTCATATTCCTCTTAAAGATAGTACTTCATATGCCTCTTAAATATACTTCTTTATATTCCTCTTAAATATACTACTTCATATTAGTCTTAAATATACTACTTAATATTCCTCTAATAAATACTACATCATATTCCTCTTAAACATACTACTTCATAATCCTCTTAAATATACTACTTCATATTCCTCTAAAGAATACTACTTCATATTCCTCTTAAATATAATACTTCATAGTCCTCTTAAACATAATACTTCATATTCCTCTTAAACATACTACTTCATATTCCTCTTAAATATACTGCTTCATATTCCTCTTAAACATACTACTTCATATTCCTCTTAAATATACCACTTTATATTCCTCTTAAACATACTACTTCATATTGCTCATAAAAATACTACTTCATATTCCTCTTAAATATAATACTTCCTATTCCTCTTAAATATACTACTTCATATTCCTCTTAAGCATACTACTTCATATTCCTCTTAAACATACTACTTCATATTCCTCCTAAACATACTACTTCATATTAGTCTTAAATATACTACTTCATATTCCTCTTAAATATACCACTTCATATTCCTCTTAAACATACCTCTTCATATTCCTCTTATACATACTACTTAATATTCCCCTAAAACATACTACTCCTTATTCCTCTTAAACATACTACTTCATATTCCACTTAAACATACTACTTCATATTCCTCTTAAACATACTACTTCATTTTTCTCTTAAATATACTACTTCATATTCCTCTTAAATATACTACTTCATATTCCTCGTAAACATACTACTTCATATTCCTCTTAAATAGACTACTTTATATTCCTCTTAAACATACTACTTAATATTGCTCATAAATATACTACTTCATATTCCTCTTAAATATAATACTTCCTATTCCTCTTAAACATACTACTTCATATTCCTCTTAAACATACTACTTCATATTCTTCTTAAACATACTACTTTATATTCTTCCTAAACATACTATTTCATATTAGTCTTAAATATACTACTTCATATTCCGCTTAAATATACTACTTCATATTCCTCTTAAACATACTACTTCATATTCCTCTTAAACATACTACTTCATATTCTTCTTAAACATACTACTTCATATTCTTCCTAAACATACTATTTCATATAAGTCTTAAATATACTACTTCATATTCCGCGTAAATATACTACTTCATATTCCTCTTAAACATACCTCTTCATATTCCTCTTACACATACTGCTTCATATTCCCCTTAAACATACTACTTCATATTCCTCTTAAACATACTACTTCATATTCCTCTTAAATATACTACTTTATATTCCTCTTAAATATACTACTTCATATTCTTCTTAAATATACTACTTCATAGTCCTCTTAAATATACTACTTCATATTCTTCTTACATATACTACTTCATAGTCCTCTTAAATATACTACTTCATATTCCTCTTAAACATACTACTTCATATTCCTCTTAAATATACTACTTCATATTCCTCTTAAACATACTTCTTCATATTCCTCTTAAATATACTACTTCATATTCCTCTTAAACATACAACTTCAAATACATCTTAAATATACTACTTCATATTCCACTTAAATATACTACTTCTCATTCCTCTTAAACATCTTACTTCATATTCCTCTTAAACATTATACTTCATATTCCTCCTAAATATACTACTTCATATTCCTCTTAAATATACAAATTCATATTCCTCTTAAATATTCTACTTCATATTCCTCTTAAACATACTACTTCATATTCCTCTTAAACATACTACTTCATATTCTTCTTAAACATACTACTTCATATTCCTCTTAAACATACAACTTCATATTCCTCTTAAACATACTACTTCATATTTGTCTTAAACATTCTACGTCATATTCCTCTTAAACATTCTACTTCACATTCCTCTTAAACATACTACTTCATATCAGTCTTAAATATACTACTTCATATTCCTCCTAAGCATACTACTTCATATTCCTCTTAAACACACTACTTCTAATTCCTCTTAAACATACTACTTCATATTCCTCTTAAATATACTACTTCATATTCCTCTTAAATATACTACTTCATATTCCTCTTAAACATATTAGTTCATATTCCTCTTAAACATACTACTTCATATTCTTCTTAAACATACTACTTCATATTCTTCCTAAACATACTATTTCATATTAGTCTTAAATATACTACTTCATATTGCGCTTAAATATACTATTTCATATTCCTCTTAAACATACCTCTTCATATTCCTCTTACACATACTGCTTCATATTCCCCTTAAACATACTACTTCATATTCCTCTTAAACATACTACTTCATATTCCTCTTAAATATTCTACTTCATATTCCTCTTAAATATACTACTTCATATTCTTCTTAAATATACTACTTCATAGTCCTCTTAAATATACTACTTCATATTCTTCTTACATATACTACTTCATAGTCCTCTTAAATATACTACTTCATATTCCTCTTAAACATACTACTTCATATTCCTCTTAAATATACTACTTCATATTCCTCTTTAACATACTTCTTCATATTTCTCTTAAATATACTACTTCATATTCCTCTTAAACATACAACTTCAAATTCCTCTTAAATATACTACTTCATATTCCTCTTAAATATACTACTTCACATTCCTCTTAAACATCTTACTTCATATTCCTCATAAACATTATACTTCATATTCCTCTTAAATATACTACTTCATATTCCTCTTAAATATACAAATTCATATTCCTCTTAAATATTCTACTTCATATTCCTCTTAAACATACTACTTCATATTCCTCTTAAACATACTACTTCATATTCTTCTTAAACATACTACTTCATATTCCTCTTAAACATACAACTTCATATTCCTCTTAAACATACTACTTCATATTTGTCTTAAACATTCTACGTCATATTCCTCTTAAACATTCTACTTCATATTCCTCTTAAACATACTACTTCATATCAGTCTTAAATATACTACTTCATATTCCTCCTAAGCATACTACTTCATATTTCTCTTAAACATACTACTTCTAATTCCTCTTAAACATACTACTTCATATTCCTCTTAAATATACTACTTCATATTCCTCTTAAACATACCTCTTCATATTCCTCTTACACATACTGCTTCATATTCCCCTTAAACATACTACTTCATATTCCTCTTAAACATACTACTTCATATTCCTCTTAAATATTCTACTTCATATTCCTCTTAAGTATACTACTTCATATTCTTCTTAAATATACTACTTCATAGTCCTCTTAAATATACTACTTCATATTCTTCTTACATATACTACTTCATAGTCCTCTTAAATATACTACTTCATATTCCTCTTAAACATACTACTTCATATTCCTCTTAAATATACTACTTCATATTCCTCTTTAACATACTTCTTCATATTTCTCTTAAATATACTACTTCATATTCCTCTTAAACATACAACTTCAAATTCCTCTTAAATACTACTTCATATTCCTCTTAAATATACTACTTCACATTCCTCTTAAACATCTTACTTCATATTCCTCTTAAACATTATACTTCATATTCCTCTTAAATATACTACTTCATATTCCTCTTAAATATACAAATTCATATTCCTCTTAAATATTCTACTTCATATTCCTCTTAAACATACTACTTCATATTCCTCTTAAACATACTACTTCATATTCTTCTTAAACATACTACTTCATATTCCTCTTAAACATACAACTTCATATTCCTCTTAAACATACTACTTCATATTTGTCTTAAACATTCTACGTCATATTCCTCTTAAACATTCTACTTCATATTCCTCTTAAACATACTACTTCATATCAGTCTTAAATATACTACTTCATATTCCTCCTAAGCATACTACTTCATATTTCTCTTAAACATACTACTTCTAATTCCTCTTAAACATACTACTTCATATTCCTCTTAAATATACTACTTCATATTCCTCTTAAACATACCTCTTCATATTCCTCTTACACATACTGCTTCATATTCCCCTTAAACATACTACTTCATATTCCTCTTAAACATACTACTTCATATTCCTCTTAAATATTCTACTTCATATTCCTCTTAAATATACTACTTCATATTCTTCTTAAATATACTACTTCATAGTCCTCTTAAATATACTACTTCATATTCTTCTTACATATACTACTTCATAGTCCTCTTAAATATACTACTTCATATTCCTCTTAAACATACTACTTCATATTCCTCTTAAATATACTACTTCATATTCCTCTTTAACATACTTCTTCATATTTCTCTTAAATATACTACTTCATATTCCTCTTAAACATACAACTTCAAATTCCTCTTAAATATACTACTTCATATTCCTCTTAAATATACTACTTCACATTCCTCTTAAACATCTTACTTCATATTCCTCTTAAACATTATACTTCATATTCCTCTTAAATATACTACTTCATATTCCTCTTAAATATACAAATTCATATTCCTCTTAAATATTCTTGTTCATATTCCTCTTAAACATACTACTTCATATTCCTCTTAGACATACTACTTCATATTCTTCTTAAACATACTACTTCATATTCCTCTTAAACATACAACTTCATATTCCTCTTAAACATACTACTTCATATTTGTCTTAAACATTCTACGTCATATTCCTCTTAAACATTCTACTTCATATTCCTCTTAAACATACTACTTCATATCAGTCTTAAATATACTACTTCATATTCCTCCTAAGCATACTACTTCATATTTCTCTTAAACATACTACTTCTAATTCCTCTTAAACATACTACTTCATATTCCTCTTAAATATACTACTTCATATTCCTCTTAAATATACTACTTCATATTCCTCTTAAGCATATTAGTTCATATTCCTCTTAAACATACTACTTTATATTCCTCTTAAACATACTACTTTATATTCCTCTTAAATATACTACTTCATATTCCTCTTAAATATACTACTGCATATTCCTCTTAAACATACTACTTCATATTCCTCTTAAACATACTACTTCATATTCCTCTTAAACATACTACTTCATATTCCTCTTAAGCATACTACTTCATATTCCTCTTAAACATTCTACTTCATATTCCTCTTAAACATACTACTTCATATTCCTCTTAAATATACTACTTTATATCAGTCTTAAATATACTACTTTATATTCCTCTTAAATATACTACTTCATATTCCTCCTAAACATACTACTTCATATTCCTCTTAAACATACTACTTCATATTCCTCTTAAACATACTACTTCATATTCCTCTTAGTATATACTAATTCATAATGCTCTTAAATATACTACTTCATATTCCTCTTAAATCTACTACTTTATATTCGTCTTAAATGTACTACTTCATATGCCCCTTAAATATACTACTTCATATTCCTCTTAAATATACTACTTCATATTCCTCTTAAATATACTACTTCATATTCCTCCTAAACATACTACTTCATATTCCTCTTAAGCATACTACTTCATATTCCTCTTAAACATACTACTTCATATTCCTCTTAAATATACTACTTAATACTCCTCTTAAATATACTACTTCATATTCCTCTTAATTATACTACTGCATATTTTTCTTAAATATACTACTTCATATTCCTCTTAAACATACTAATTCATATTTCTCTTAAACATACTACTTCATATTCCTCTTAAACATACTACTTCATATTCCTCTTAAACATACTACATCATATCAGTCTTAAATATACTACTTCATATTCCTCTTAAATATACAACTTTATAATCCTACTAAACATTATACTTCATATTACCCTTAAGCATACTACTTTATATTCCTCTTGAACATACTACTTCATATTCCTCTTAAATATACTACTTCATGTTCCTCTTAAATATTCTACTTCATATTCCTCTTAAAAATACTACTTCATATGCCTCTTAATTATACTACTTCATATTAGTCTTAAATATACTACTTCATATTCCTCTTATATATACTACTTCATATTTCTCTTAAACATACTACTTCATATTCCTCTTAAACATACTACTTCATATTCCTCTCAAATATACTACTTCATATTCCTCTTAAATATACTACTTCATATTGTTCTTAAATATACTACTTCATAGTCCTCTTAAATATACTACTTCATATTCTTCTTACATATACTACTTCATAGTCCTCTTAAATATACTACTTCATATTCCTCTTAAACATACTACTTCATATTCCTCTTAAATATACTACTTCATATTCCTCTTAAACATACTTTTTCATATTCCTCTTAAATATACTACTTCATATTCCTCTTAAACATACAACTTCAAATTCCTCTTAAATATACTACTTCATATTCCTCTTAAATATACTACTTCACATTCCTCTTAAACATCTTACTTCATATTCCTCTTAAACATTATACTTCATATTCCTCTTAAATATACTACTTCATATTCCTCTTAAATATACAAATTCATATTCCTCTTAAATATTCTACTTCATATTCCTCTTAAACATACTACTTCATATTCCTCTTAAACATACTACTTCATATTCTTCTTAAACATACTACTTCATATTCCTCTTAAACATACAACTTCATATTCCTCTTAAACATACTACTTCATATTTGTCTTAAACATCCTACGTCATATTCCTCTTAAATATTCTACTTCATATTCCTCTTAAACATACTACTTCATATCAGTCTTAAATATACTACTTCATATTCCTCCTAAGCATACTACTTCATATTCCTCTTAAACATACTACTTCTAATTCCTCTTAAACATACTACTTCATATTCCTCTTAAATATACTACTTCATATTCCTCTTAAATATACTACTTCATATTCCTCTTAAACATATTAGTTCATATTCCTCTTAAACATACTACTTCATATTCCTCTTAAACATACTACTTTATATTCCTCTTAAACATACTACTTTATATTCCTCTTAAATATACTACTTCATATTCTTCTTAAATATACTACTGCATATTCCTCTTAAACATACTACTTCATATTCCTCTTAAACATACTACTTCATATTCCTCTTAAACATACTACTTCATATTCCTCTTAAACATACTACTTCATATTCCTCTTAAACATTCTACTTCATATTCCTCTTAAACATACTACTTCATATTCCTCTTAAACATACTACTTCATATCAGTCTTAAATATACTACTTTATATTCCTCTTAAATATACTACTTCATATTCCTCCTAAACATACTACTTCATATTCCTCTTAAACATACTACTTCATATTCCTCTTAAACATACTACTTCATATTCCTCTTAATATATACTAATTCATATTGCTCTTAAATATGCTACTTCATATTCCTCTTAAATCTACTACTTTATATTCTTCTTAAATGTACTACTTCATATGCCCCTTAAATATACTACTTCATATTCCTCTTAAATATACTACTTCATATTCCTCTTAAATATACTACTTCATATTCCTCCTAAGCATACTACTTCATATTCCTCTTAAGCATACTACTTCATATTCCTCTTAAACATACTACTTCATATTCCTCTTAAATATACTACTTAATATTCCTCTTAAATATACTACTTCATATTCCTCTTAAATATACTACTGCATATTCCTCTTAAATATACTACTTCATATTCCTCTTAAACATACTAATTCATATTTCTCTTAAACATACTACTTCATATTCCTCTTAAACATACTACTTCATATTCCTCTTGAACATACTCCTTCATATTCCTCTTAAATATACTACTTCATGTTCCTCTTAAATATTCTACTTCATATTCCTCTTATATATACTACTTCATATTCCTCTTAAACATACTACTTCATAATCCCCTTAAATATACTACTTCATATTCCTCTTAAACATACTACTTCATATTCCTCTTAAACATACTACTTCATATTCCTCTTAAACATACTACTTCTTTTTCCTCTTAAATATACTACTTCATATTTCTCTTAAATATACTACTTCATATTCCTCTTAAACATACTACTTCATATTCCTCTTAATTATACTACTTCATATTCCTCTTAAACATTCTACTTCATATTCCTCTTAAACATACTACTTCATATTCCTCTTAAACATACTACTTCATATCAGTCTTAAATATACTACTTCATATTCCTCTTAAATATACTACTTCATATTCCTCCTAAACATACTACTTCATATTCCTCTTAAACATACTACTTCATATTCCTCTTAAACATACTACTTCATATTCCTCTTAAACATACTACTTCATATTCCTCTTAAACATACTACTTTATATTCCTCTTAAACATACTACTTCATATTCCTCTTAAACATACTAATTCATATTTCTCTTAAACATACTACTTCATATTCCTCTTAAACATACTACTTCATATTCCTCTTAAACATACTACATCATATCAGTCTTAAATATACTACTTCATATTCCTCTTAAATCTACTACTTTATATTCGTCTTAAATGTACTACTTCATATGCCCCTTAAATATACTACTTCATATTCCTCTTAAATATACTACTTCATATTCCTCTTAAATATACTACTTCATATTCCTCCTAAACATACTACTTCATATTCCTCTTAAGCATACTACTTCATATTCCTCTTAAACATACTACTTCATATTCCTCTTAAATATACTACTTAATATTCCTCTTAAATATACTACTTCATATTCCTCTTAAATATACGACTGCATATTCCTCTTAAATATACTACTTCATATTCCTCTTAAACATACTAATTCATATTTCTCTTAAACATACTACTTCATATTCCTCTTAAACATACTACTTCATATTCCTCTTAAACATACTACATCATATCAGTCTTAAATATACTACTTCATATTCCTCTTAAATATACAACTTTATATTCCTCCTAAACATACTACTTCATATTACCCTTAAGCATACTACTTTATATTCCTCTTGAACATACTACTTCATATTCCTCTTAAATATACTACTTCATGTTCCTCTTAAATATTCTACTTCATATTCCTCTTAAAAATACTACTTCATAATCCCCTTAAATATACTACTTCATATTCCTCTTAAACATACTACTTCATATTCCTCTTAAACATACTACTTCATATTCCTCTTAAACATACTACTTCTTTTTCCTCTTAAATATACTACTTCATATTTCTCTTAAATATACTACTTCATATTCGTCTTAAACATACTACTTCATATTCCTCTTAATTATACTACTTCATATTCCTCTTAAACATTCTACTTCATATTCCTCTTAAACATACTACTTCATATTCCTCTTAAACATACTACTTCATATCAGTCTTAAATATACTACTTCATATTCCTCTTAAATATACTACTTCATATTCCTCCTAAACATACTACTTCATATTCCTCTTAAACATACTACTTCATATTCCTCTTAAACATACTACTTCATATTCCTCTTAAACATACTACTTCATATTCCTCTTAAACATACTACTTTATATTCCTCTTAAACATACAACTTCATATTCCTCTTAAATATACTACTTCATATTCCTCTTAAATATACTACTGCATATCAGTCTTAAATATACTACTTCATATTCCTCTAAAATATACGACTTCATATTCCTCCTAAACATACTACTTCATATTCCTCTTAAATATACTACTTCATATTCCTCTTAAATATGCTACTTCATATTCCTCCTAAACATACTACTTCATATTCCTCTTAAACATACTACTTCATATTCCTCTTAAACATACTACTTCATATTCCTCTTAAATATACTACTTAATATTCCTATTAAATATACTACTTCATATTCCTCTTAAATATACTACTTCATATTCCTCTTAAATGTACTACTTCATATTCCTCTTAAACATACTAATTCATATTTCTCTTAAACATTCTACTTCATATTCCTCTTAAACGTACTACTTCATATTCCTCTTAAACATCCTACTTCATATTCCTCTTAAACAGACTACTTCATATTCCTCTTAAGCATACTGCTTCATATTTCTCTTAAACATACTACTTCATATCAGTCTCAAATATACTACTTCATATTCCTCTTAAATATACTACTTCATTTTCCTCATAAACATACTACTTCATATTACTCTTAAACATACTACTTTATATTCCTCCTGAACATACTACTTCATATTCCTCTTAAATATACTACTTCATGTTTCTCTTAAATATACTACTTCATATTCCTCTTAAAGATACTACTTCTTATGCCTCTTAAATATACTACTTCATATTCCTCTTAAATATACTACTTCATATTAGTCGTAAATATACTACTTAATATTCCTTTTATAAATACTACTTCATATTCCTCTTAAACATACTACTTCATATTCCTCTTAAATATACTACTTCATAGTCCTCTTAAACATAATACTTCATATTCCTCTTAAACATACTACTTCATATTCCTCTTAAATATACTGCTTCATATTCCTCTTAAACATACTACTTCATATTCCTCTTAAATATACTACTTTATATTCCTCTTAAACATACTACTTCATATTGCTCATAAAAATACTACTTCATATTCCTCTTAAATATAATACTTCCTATTCCTCTTAAATATACTACTTCATATTCCTCTTAAACATACTACTTCATATTCCTCTTAAACATACTACTACATATTCCTCCTAAACATACTACTTCATATTAGTCTTAAATATACTACTTCATATTCCTCTTAAATATACTACTTCATATTCCTCTTAAACATACCTCTTCATATTCCTCTTATACATACTACTTCATATTCCCCTTAAACATACTACTTCATATTCCTCTTAAACATACTACTTCATATTCCTCTTAAACATACTACTTCATATTCCTCTTAAACATACTACTTCATATTCCTCTTAATATATACTAATTCATATTGCTCTTAAATATGCTACTTCATATTCCTCTTAAATCTACTACTTTATATTCTTCTTAAATGTACTACTTCATATGCCCCTTAAATATACTACTTCATATTCCTCTTAAATATACTACTTCATATTCCTCTTAAATATACTACTTCATATTCCTCCTAAGCATACTACTTCATATTCCTCTTAAGCATACTACTTCATATTCCTCTTAAACATACTACTTCATATTCCTCTTAAATATACTACTTAATATTCCTCTTAAATATACTACTTCATATTCCTCTTAAATATACTACTGCATATTCCTCTTAAATATACTACTTCATATTCCTCTTAAACATACTAATTCATATTTCTCTTAAACATACTACTTCATATTCCTCTTAAACATACTACTTCATATTCCTCTTGAACATACTCCTTCATATTCCTCTTAAATATACTACTTCATGTTCCTCTTAAATATTCTACTTCATATTCCTCTTATATATACTACTTCATATTCCTCTTAAACATACTACTTCATAATCCCCTTAAATATACTACTTCATATTCCTCTTAAACATACTACTTCATATTCCTCTTAAACATACTACTTCATATTCCTCTTAAACATACTACTTCTTTTTCCTCTTAAATATACTACTTCATATTTCTCTTAAATATACTACTTCATATTCCTCTTAAACATACTACTTCATATTCCTCTTAATTATACTACTTCATATTCCTCTTAAACATTCTACTTCATATTCCTCTTAAACATACTACTTCATATTCCTCTTAAACATACTACTTCATATCAGTCTTAAATATACTACTTCATATTCCTCTTAAATATACTGCTTCATATTCCTCCTAAACATACTACTTCATATTCCTCTTAAACATACTACTTCATATTCCTCTTAAACATACTACTTCATATTCCTCTTAAACATACTACTTCATATTCCTCTTAAACATACTACTTTATATTCCTCTTAAACATACTACTTCATATTCCTCTTAAACATACTAATTCATATTTCTCTTAAACATACTACTTCATATTCCTCTTAAACATACTACTTCATATTCCTCTTAAACATACTACATCATATCAGTCTTAAATATACTACTTCATATTCCTCTTAAATCTACTACTTTATATTCGTCTTAAATGTACTACTTCATATGCCCCTTAAATATACTACTTCATATTCCTCTTAAATATACTACTTCATATTCCTCTTAAATATACTACTTCATATTCCTCCTAAACATACTACTTCATATTCCTCTTAAGCATACTACTTCATATTCCTCTTAAACATACTACTTCATATTCCTCTTAAATATACTACTTAATATTCCTCTTAAATATACTACTTCATATTCCTCTTAAATATACGACTGCATATTCCTCTTAAATATACTACTTCATATTCCTCTTAAACATACTAATTCATATTTCTCTTAAACATACTACTTCATATTCCTCTTAAACATACTACTTCATATTCCTCTTAAACATACTACATCATATCAGTCTTAAATATACTACTTCATATTCCTCTTAAATATACAACTTTATATTCCTCCTAAACATACTACTTCATATTACCCTTAAGCATACTACTTTATATTCCTCTTGAACATACTACTTCATATTCCTCTTAAATATACTACTTCATGTTCCTCTTAAATATTCTACTTCATATTCCTCTTAAAAATACTACTTCATAATCCCCTTAAATATACTACTTCATATTCCTCTTAAACATACTACTTCATATTCCTCTTAAACATACTACTTCATATTCCTCTTAAACATACTACTTCTTTTTCCTCTTAAATATACTACTTCATATTTCTCTTAAATATACTACTTCATATTCGTCTTAAACATACTACTTCATATTCCTCTTAATTATACTACTTCATATTCCTCTTAAACATTCTACTTCATATTCCTCTTAAACATACTACTTCATATTCCTCTTAAACATACTACTTCATATCAGTCTTAAATATACTACTTCATATTCCTCTTAAATATACTACTTCATATTCCTCCTAAACATACTACTTCATATTCCTCTTAAACATACTACTTCATGTTCCTCTTAAACATACTACTTCATATTCCTCTTAAACATACTACTTCATATTCCTCTTAAACATACTACTTTATATTCCTCTTAAACATACTACTTCATATTCCTCTTAAATATACTACTTCATATTCCTCTTAAATATACTACTGCATATCAGTCTTAAATATACTACTTCATATTCCTCTAAAATATACGACTTCATATTCCTCCTAAACATACTACTTCATATTCCTCTTAAATATACTACTTCATATTCCTCTTAAATATGCTACTTCATATTCCTCCTAAACATACTACTTCATATTCCTCTTAAACATACTACTTCATATTCCTCTTAAACATACTACTTCATATTCCTCTTAAATATACTACTTAATATTCCTATTAAATATACTACTTCATATTCCTCTTAAATATACTACTTCATATTCCTCTTAAATGTACTACTTCATATTCCTCTTAAACATACTAATTCATATTTCTCTTAAACATTCTACTTCATATTCCTCTTAAACGTACTACTTCATATTCCTCTTAAACATCCTACTTCATATTCCTCTTAAACAGACTACTTCATATTCCTCTTAAGCATACTGCTTCATATTTCTCTTAAACATACTACTTCATATCAGTCTCAAATATACTACTTCATATTCCTCTTAAATATACTACTTCATTTTCCTCATAAACATACTACTTCATATTACTCTTAAACATACTACTTTATATTCCTCCTGAACATACTACTTCATATTCCTCTTAAATATACTACTTCATGTTTCTCTTAAATATACTACTTCATATTCCTCTTAAAGATACTACTTCTTATGCCTCTTAAATATACTACTTCATATTCCTCTTAAATATACTACTTCATATTAGTCGTAAATATACTACTTAATATTCCTTTTATAAATACTACTTCATATTCCTCTTAAACATACTACTTCATATTCCTCTTAAATATACTACTTCATAGTCCTCTTAAACATAATACTTCATATTCCTCTTAAACATACTACTTCATATTCCTCTTAAATATACTGCTTCATATTCCTCTTAAACATACTACTTCATATTCCTCTTAAATATACTACTTTATATTCCTCTTAAACATACTACTTCATATTGCTCATAAAAATACTACTTCATATTCCTCTTAAATATAATACTTCCTATTCCTCTTAAATATACTACTTCATATTCCTCTTAAACATACTACTTCATATTCCTCTTAAACATACTACTACATATTCCTCCTAAACATACTACTTCATATTAGTCTTAAATATACTACTTCATATTCCTCTTAAATATACTACTTCATATTCCTCTTAAACATACCTCTTCATATTCCTCTTATACATACTACTTCATATTCCCCTTAAACATACTACTTCATATTCCTCTTAAACATACTACTTCATATTCCTCTTAAATATACTACTTCATATTCCTCTTAAATATACAAGTTCATATTCTTCTTAAATATACTACTTCATAGTCCTCTTAAATATACTACTTCTTATTCCTCTTAAACATACTACTTCATATTCCACTTAAACATACTACTTCATATTCCTCTTAAACATACTACTTCATTTTCCTCTTAAATATACTACTTCATATTCCTCTTAAATATACTACTTCATATTCCTCTTAAACATACTACTTCATATTCCTCTTAAATATACTACTTTGTATTCCTCTTAAACATACTACTTCATATTGCTTATACATATACTACTTCATATTCCTCTTAAATATAATACTTCTTATTCCTCTTAAACATACTACTTCATATTCCTCTTAAGCATACTACTTCATATTCCTCTTAAACATACTACTTCATATTCCTCTTAAATATACTACTTAATATTCCTCTTAAATATACTACTTCATATTCCTCTTAAATATACGACTGCATATTCCTCTTAAATATACTACTTCATATTCCTCTTAAACATACTAATTCATATTTCTCTTAAACATACTACTTCATATTCCTCTTAAACATACTACTTCATATTCCTCTTAAACATACTACATCATATCAGTCTTAAATATACTACTTCATATTCCTCTTAAATATACAACTTTATATTCCTCCTAAACATACTACTTCATATTACCCTTAAGCATACTACTTTATATTCCTCTTGAACATACTACTTCATATTCCTCTTAAATATACTACGTCATGTTCCTCTTAAATATTCTACTTCATATTCCTCTTAAAAATACTACTTCATAATCCCCTTAAATATACTACTTCATATTCCTCTTAAACATACTACTTCATATTCCTCTTAAACATACTACTTCATATTCCTCTTAAACATACTACTTCTTTTTCCTCTTAAATATACTACTTCATATTTCTCTTAAATATACTACTTCATATTCGTCTTAAACATACTACTTCATATTCCTCTTAATTATACTACTTCATATTCCTCTTAAACATTCTACTTCATATTCCTCTTAAACATACTACTTCATATTCCTCTTAAACATACTACTTCATATCAGTCTTAAATATACTACTTCATATTCCTCTTAAATATACTACTTCATATTCCTCCTAAACATACTACTTCATATTCCTCTTAAACATACTACTTCATATTCCTCTTAAACATACTACTTCATATTCCTCTTAAACATACTACTTCATATTCCTCTTAAACATACTACTTTATATTCCTCTTAAACATACTACTTCATATTCCTCTTAAATATACTACTTCATATTCCTCTTAAATATACTACTGCATATCAGTCTTAAATATACTACTTCATATTCCTCTAAAATATACGACTTCATATTCCTCCTAAACATACTACTTCATATTCCTCTTAAATATACTACTTCATATTCCTCTTAAATATGCTACTTCATATTCCTCCTAAACATACTACTTCATATTCCTCTTAAACATACTACTTCATATTCCTCTTAAACATACTACTTCATATTCCTCTTAAATATACTACTTAATATTCCTATTAAATATACTACTTCATATTCCTCTTAAATATACTACTTCATATTCCTCTTAAATGTACTACTTCATATTCCTCTTAAACATACTAATTCATATTTCTCTTAAACATTCTACTTCATATTCCTCTTAAACGTACTACTTCATATTCCTCTTAAACATCCTACTTCATATTCCTCTTAAACAGACTACTTCATATTCCTCTTAAGCATACTGCTTCATATTTCTCTTAAACATACTACTTCATATCAGTCTCAAATATACTACTTCATATTCCTCTTAAATATACTACTTCATTTTCCTCATAAACATACTACTTCATATTACTCTTAAACATACTACTTTATATTCCTCCTGAACATACTACTTCATATTGCTCATAAAAATACTACTTCATATTCCTCTTAAATATAATACTTCATATTCCTCTTAAATATACTACTTCATATTAGTCGTAAATATACTACTTAATATTCCTTTTATAAATACTACTTCATATTCCTCTTAAACATACTACTTCATATTCCTCTTAAATATACTACTTCATAGTCCTCTTAAACATAATACTTCATATTCCTCTTAAACATACTACTTCATATTCCTCTTAAATATACTGCTTCATATTCCTCTTAAACATACTACTTCATATTCCTCTTAAATATACTACTTTATATTCCTCTTAAACATACTACTTCATATTGCTCATAAAAATACTACTTCATATTCCTCTTAAATATAATACTTCCTATTCCTCTTAAATATACTACTTCATATTCCTCTTAAACATACTACTTCATATTCCTCTTAAACATACTACTACATATTCCTCCTAAACATACTACTTCATATTAGTCTTAAATATACTACTTCATATTCCTCTTAAATATACTACTTCATATTCCTCTTAAACATACCTCTTCATATTCCTCTTATACATACTACTTCATATTCCCCTTAAACATACTACTTCATATTCCTCTTAAACATACTACTTCATATTCCTCTTAAATATACTACTTCATATTCCTCTTAAATATACTAGTTCATATTCTTCTTAAATATACTACTTCATAGTCCTCTTAAATATACTACTTCTTATTCCTCTTAAACATACTACTTCATATTCCACTTAAACATACTACTTCATATTCCTCTTAAACATACTACTTCATTTTCCTCTTAAATATACTACTTCATATTCCTCTTAAATATACTACTTCATATTCCTCTTAAACATACTACTTCATATTCCTCTTAAATATACTACTTTGTATTCCTCTTAAACATACTACTTCATATTGCTTATACATATACTACTTCATATTCCTCTTAAATATAATACTTCTTATTCCTCTTAAACATACTACTTCATATTCCTCTTAAACATACTACTTCATACTCTTCTTAAACATACTACTTCATATTCCTCCTAAACATACTATTTCATATTAGTCTTAAATATACTACTTCATATTCCTCTTAAATATACTACTTCATATTCCTCTTAAATATACTGCTTCATATTCTTCTTAAATATACTACTTCATAGTCCTCTTAAATATACTACTTCATATTCTTCTTACATATACTACTTCATAGTCCTCTTAAATATACTACTTCATATTCCTCTTAAACATACTACTTCATATTCCTCTTAAATATACTACTTGATATTCTTCTTAAATATAATACTTCACACTCATCTTAAATATCTTACTTCGTATTCCTCTTAAACATTATAATTTATATTCTTCTTAAATATACTACTTCATAGTCCTCTTAAATATACTACTTCATATTCTTCTTACATATACTACTTCATATTCCTCTTAAACATACTTCTTCATATTCCTCTTAAATATACTACTTCATATTCCTCTGAAACATACAACTTCATATTCCTCTTAAATATACTACTTCATATTCCTCTTAAATATACAAATTCATATTTTTCTTAAACATTCTACTTCATATTCCTCTTAAACATACTACTTCATATTCCTCTTAAACATACTACTTCATATTCCTCTTAAACATACTACTTCATATTTCTCTTAAACATTCTACGTCATATTCCTCTTAAACATTCTACTTCATATTCCTCTTAAACATACTACTTCATATCTGTCTTAAATATACTACTTCATATTCCTCCTAAACATACTACTTCATATTCCTCTTAAACATACTACTTCATATTCCTCTTAAATATACTACTTCATGTTCCTCTTAAATATACTACTTCATATTCCTCTTAATTATACTACTTCATATTCCTCTTAAACATTCTACTTCATATTCCTCTTAAACATACTACTTCATATTCCTCTTAAACATACTACTTCATATCAGTCTTAAATATACTACTTCATATTCCTCTTAAATATACTACTTCATATTCCTCCTAAACATACTACTTCATATTCCTCTTAAACATACTACTTCATATTCCTCTTAAACATACTACTTCATATTTCTCTTAAATATACTACTTCATATTCCTCTTAAATATACTACTGCATATCAGTCTTAATTATACTACTTCATATTCCTCTAAAATATACTACTTCATATTCCTCCTAAACATACTACTTCATATTCCTCTTAAATATACTACTTCATATTCCTCTTAAATATACTACTTCATATTCCTCCTAAACATACTACTTCATATTCCTCTTAAACATACTACTTCATATTCCTCTTAAACATACTACTTCATATTCCTCTTAAATATACTACTTAATATTCCTATTAAATATACTACTTCGTATTCCTCTTAAATATACTACTTCATATTCCTCTTAAATGTACTACTTCATATTTCTCTTAAACATACTAATTCATATTTCTCTTAAACATTCTACTTCATATTCCTCTTAAACGTACTACTTCATATTCCTCTTAAACATCCTACTTCATATTCCTCTTAAACAGACTACTTCATATTCCTCTTAAACATACTGCTTAATATTTCTCTTAAACATACTACTTCATATCAGTCTCAAATATACTACTTCATATTCCTCTTAAATATACTACTTCATATTCCTCATAAACATACTACTTCATATTACTCTTAAACATACTACTTTATATTCCTCCTGAACATACTACTTCATATTTCTCTTAAATATACTACTTCATGTTCCTCTCAAATATACTACTTCATATTCCTCTTAAAGATACTACTTCATATGCCTCTTAAATATACTACTTCATATTCCTCTTAAATATACTACTTCATATTAGTCTTAAATATACTACTTAATATTCCTTTTATAAATACTACTTCATATTCCTCTTAAACATACTACTTCATATTCCTCTTAAAAATACTACTTCATAGTCCTCTTAAACATAATACTTCATATTCCTCTTAAACATACTACTTCATATTCCTCTTAAATATACTGCTTCATATTCCTCTTAAACATACTACTTCATATTCCTCTTAAATATACTACTTTATATTCCTCTTAAACATACTACTTCATATTGTTCATAAAAATACTACTTCATATTCCTCTTAAATATAATACTTCCTATTCCTCTTAAATATACTACTTCATATTCCTCTTAAACATACTACTTCATATTCCTCTTAAACATACTACTACATATTCCTCCTAAACATACTACTTCATATTAGTCTTAAATATACTACTTCATATTCCTCTTAAATATACTACTTCATATTCCTCTTAAACATACCTCTTCATATTCCTCTTATACATACTACTTCATATTCCCCTTAAACATACTACTTCATATTCCTCTTAAACATACTACTTCATATTCCTCTTAAATATACTACTTCATATTCCTCTTAAATATACTAGTTCATATTCTTCTTAAATATACTACTTCATAGTCCTCTAAAATATACTACTTCTTATTCCTCTTAAACATACTACTTCATATTCCACTTAAACATACTACTTCATATTCCTCTTAAACATACTACTTCATTTTCCTCTTAAATACACTACTTCATATTCCTCTTAAATATACTACTTCATATTCCTCTTAAACATACTACTTCATATTCCTCTAAAATATACTACTTTATATTCCTCTTAAACATACTACTTTTAATTGCTCATACATATACTACTTCATATTCCTCTTAAATATAATACTTCTTATTCCTCTCAAACATACTACTTCATATTCCTCTTAAACATACTACTTCATACTCTTCTTAAACATACTACTTCATTTTCCTCCTAAACATACTATTTCATATTAGTCTTAAATATACTACTTAATATTCCTCTTAAATATACTACTTCATATTCCTCTTAAATATACTACTTCATATTCTTCTTAAATATACTACTTCATAGTCCTCTTAAATATACTACTTCATATTCTTCTTACATATACTACTTCATAGTCCTCTTAAATATACTACTTCATATTCCTCTTAAACATACTACTTCATATTCCTCTAAATATACTACTTGATATACCTCTTAAATATACTACTTCACACTCCTCTTAAATATCTTACTTCGTATTCCTCTTAAACATTATACTTCATATTCTTCTTAAATATACTACTTCATAGTCCTCTTAAATATACTACTTCATATTCTTCTTACATATACTACTTCATATTCCTCTTAAACATACTTCTTCATATTCCTCTTAAATATACTACTTCATATTCCTCTGAAACATACAACTTCATATTCCTCTTAAATATACTACTTCATATTCCTCTTAAATATACAAATTCATATTTTTCTTAAACATTCTACTTCATATTCCTCTTAAACATACTACTTCATATTCCTCTTAAACATACTACTTCATATTCCTCTTAAACATACTACTTCATATTTCTCTTAAACATTCTACGTCATATTCCTCTTAAACATTCTACTTCATATTCCTCTTAAACATACTACTTCATATCTGTCTTAAATATACTACTTCATATTCCTCCTAAACATACTACTTCGTATTCCTCTTAAACATACTACTTCATATTCCTCTTAAACATACTACTTCATATTCCTCTTAAATATACTACTTCATATTCCTCTTAAATATACTACTTCATATTCTTCTTAAACATACTAGTTCATATTCCTCTTAAACATACTACTTCATATTCCTCCTAAACATACTACTTTATATTCCTCTTAAACATAATACTTCATATTCCTCTTAAATATACTACTTCATATTCCTCTTAAATATACTACTGCTAATTCCTCTTAAACATACTACTTCATATTCCTCTTAAACATACTACTTCATATTCCTCTTAATCATACTACTTCATATTGCTCATAAATATACTACTTCATATTCCTCTTAAATATACTACTTCATATTCCTCTTAAACATAGTACTTCATATTCCTCTTAAATATACTACTTTATATTCCTCTTAAACATACTACTTCATATTGCTCATAAATATACTACTTCATATTCATCTTCAATATAATACTTCCTATTCCTCTTAAATATACTACTTCATATTTCTCTTAAACATACTACTTCATATTCCTCTTAAAAATATTACTTCATATTCCTCCTAAACATACTACTTCATATTAGTCTTAAATATGCTACTTCATATTCTTCTTAAATATACTACTTCATATTCCTCATAAACATACCTCTTCATATTCCTCTTATACATACTACTTCATATTCCCCTTAAACATACTACTTCATATTCCTCTTAAACATACTACTTCATATTCCTCTTAAATATACTACTGCATATTCCTCTTAAATATACTACTTCATATTCTTCTTAAATATACTACTTCATAGTCCTCTTAAATATGCTACTTCATATTCTTCTTAAATATACTACTTCATATTCCTCTTAAACATAGTACTTCATATTCCTCTTAAATATACTACTTTATATTCCTCTTAAACATACTACTTCATATTGCTCATAAATATACTACTTCATATTCCTCTTCAATATAATACTTCCTATTCCTCTTAAATATACTACTTCATATTTCTCTTAAACATACTACTTCATATTCCTCTTAAAAATATTACTTCATATTCCTCCTAAACATACTACTTCATATTAGTCTTAAATATGCTACTTCATATTCTTCTTAAATATACTACTTCATATTCCTCTTAAACATACCTCTTCATATTCCTCTTATACATACTACTTCATATTCCCCTTAAACATACTACTTCATATTCCTCTTAAACATACTACTTCATATTCCTCTTAAATATACTACTTCATATTCCTCTTAAACATACAACTTCATATTCCTCTTAAATATACAACTTCATATTCCTCTTAAATATACTACGTCACATTTCTCCTAAACATCTTACTTCATATTCCTCGTAAACATTATACTTCATATTCCTCCTAAATATACTACTTCATATTCCTCTCTAATATACTACTTCATATTCCTCTTAAACATTCTACTTCATATTTCTCTTAAACATACTACTTCATATTCCTCTTAAGCATACTACTTCATATTCCTCTTAATATATACTAATTCATATTCCTCTTAAATATAATACTCTATATCCCTCTTAAATATACTACTTCATATTCTTCTTAAATATACTACTTCATATGCCTCTTAAATATACTACTTCATATTCCTCTTAATTATACTACTTCATGTTCCTCTTAAATATACTACTTCATATTCCTCTTAAACATACTACTTCATATTCCTCTTAAACATACTACTTCATATTCCTCTTAAACATACTACTTCATATTCCTCTTAAATATACTGCTTAATATTCCTCTCAAATATACTACTTCATATTCTTCTTAAATATACTACTTCATATTCCTCTTAAATATACTACTTCATATTCCTCTTTAACATACTAATTCATATTTCTCTTAAACATACTACTTCATATTCCTCTTAAACATACTAGTTCATATTCCTCTTAAACATACCACTTCATATTCCTCCTAAACATTCTACTTTATATTCCTCTTAAACATAATACTTCATATTCCTCTTAATCATACTACTTCATATTGCTCATAAATATACTACTTCATATTCCTCTTAAATATACTACTTCATATTCCTCTTAAACATACAACTTCATATTCCTCTTAAATATACTACTTTATATTCCTCTTAAACATACTACTTCATATTGCTCATAAATATACTACTTCATATTCCTCTTCAATATAATACTTCCTATTCCTCTTAAATATACTACTTCATATTTCTCTTAAACATACTACTTCATATTCCTCTTAAAAATATTACTTCATATTCCTCCTAAACATACTACTTCATATTAGTCTTAAATATGCTACTTCATATTCTTCTTAAATATACTACTTCATATTCCTCTTAAACATACCTCTTCATATTCCTCTTATACATACTACTTCATATTCCCCTTAAACATACTACTTCATATTCCTCTTAAACATACTACTTCATATTCCTCTTAAATATACTACTTCATATTCCTCTTAAACATACAACTTCATATTCCTCTTAAATATACAACTTCATATTCCTCTTAAATATACTACGTCACATTTCTCCTAAACATCTTACTTCATATTCCTCGTAAACATTATACTTCATATTCCTCCTAAATATACTACTTCATATTCCTCTCTAATATACTACTTCATATTCCTCTTAAACATTCTACTTCATATTTCTCTTAAACATACTACTTCATATTCCTCTTAAGCATACTACTTCATATTCCTCTTAATATATACTAATTCATATTCCTCTTAAATATAATACTCTATATCCCTCTTAAATATACTACTTCATATTCTTCTTAAATATACTACTTCATATGCCTCTTAAATATACTACTTCATATTCCTCTTAATTATACTACTTCATGTTCCTCTTAAATATACTACTTCATATTCCTCTTAAACATACTACTTCATATTCCTCTTAAACATACTACTTCATATTCCTCTTAATCATACTACTTCATATTGCTCATAAATATACTACTTCATATTCCTCTTAAATATACTACTTCATATTCCTCTTAAACATAGTACTTCATATTCCTCTTAAATATACTACTTTATATTCCTCTTAAACATACTACTTCATATTGCTCATAAATATACTACTTCATATTCCTCTTCAATATAATACTTCCTATTCCTCTTAAATATACTACTTCATATTTCTCTTAAACATACTACTTCATATTCCTCTTAAAAATATTACTTCATATTCCTCCTAAACATACTACTTCATATTAGTCTTAAATATGCTACTTCATATTCTTCTTAAATATACTACTTCATATTCCTCTTAAACATACCTCTTCATATTCCTCTTATACATACTACTTCATATTCCCCTTAAACATACTACTTCATATTCCTCTTAAACATACTACTTCATATTCCTCTTAAATATACTACTGCATATTCCTCTTAAATATACTACTTCATATTCTTCTTAAATATACTACTTCATAGTCCTCTTAAATATGCTACTTCATATTCTTCTTAAATATACTACTTCATATTCCTCTTAAACATAGTACTTCATATTCCTCTTAAATATACTACTTTATATTCCTCTTAAACATACTACTTCATATTGCTCATAAATATACTACTTCATATTCCTCTTCAATATAATACTTCCTATTCCTCTTAAATATACTACTTCATATTTCTCTTAAACATACTACTTCATATTCCTCTTAAAAATATTACTTCATATTCCTCCTAAACATACTACTTCATATTAGTCTTAAATATGCTACTTCATATTCTTCTTAAATATACTACTTCATATTCCTCTTAAACATACCTCTTCATATTCCTCTTATACATACTACTTCATATTCCCCTTAAACATACTACTTCATATTCCTCTTAAACATACTACTTCATATTCCTCTTAAATATACTACTTCATATTCCTCTTAAACATACAACTTCATATTCCTCTTAAATATACAACTTCATATTCCTCTTAAATATACTACGTCACATTTCTCCTAAACATCTTACTTCATATTCCTCGTAAACATTATACTTCATATTCCTCCTAAATATACTACTTCATATTCCTCTCTAATATACTACTTCATATTCCTCTTAAACATTCTACTTCATATTTCTCTTAAACATACTACTTCATATTCCTCTTAAGCATACTACTTCATATTCCTCTTAATATATACTAATTCATATTCCTCTTAAATATAATACTCTATATCCCTCTTAAATATACTACTTCATATTCTTCTTAAATATACTACTTCATATGCCTCTTAAATATACTACTTCATATTCCTCTTAATTATACTACTTCATGTTCCTCTTAAATATACTACTTCATATTCCTCTTAAACATACTACTTCATATTCCTCTTAAACATACTACTTCATATTCCTCTTAAACATACTACTTCATATTCCTCTTAAATATACTGCTTAATATTCCTCTCAAATATACTACTTCATATTCTTCTTAAATATACTACTTCATATTCCTCTTAAATATACTACTTCATATTCCTCTTTGACATACTAATTCATATTTCTCTTAAACATACTACTTCATATTCCTCTTAAACATACTACTTCATATTCCTCCTAAACATACTACTTCATATTCCTCTTAAACAGACTACTTCATATTCCTCTTATACATACTGCTTCACATTTCTCTTAAACATACTACTTCATATCAGTCTTAAATATACTACTTCATATTCCTCTTAAATATACAACTTCATATTCCTCCTAAACATACTACTTCATATTACTCTTAAACATACTACTTTATATTCCTCTTGAACATACTACTTCATATTCTTCTTAAATATACTACTTCATGTTCCTCTTAAATATACTACTTCATATTCCTCTTAAAAATACTACTTCATATGCCTCTTAAATATACTACTTCATATTCCTCTTAAATATACTACTACATATTAGTCTTAAATATACTACTTCATATTCCTCTTATACATACTACTTCATATTCCTCTTAAACATACTACTTCATAATCCTCTTAAATATACTACTTCAAATTCCTCTTAAACATACTACTTCATATTCCTCTTAAATATACTACTTCATAGTCCTCTTAAATATACTACTTCCAATTCCTCTTAAACATACTACTTCATATTCCTCTTTAACATACTACTTCATATTCCTCTTAAACATACTACTTCATATTCCTCTTAAATATACTACTTCATATTCCTCTTAAATATACTAATTCATATTCCTCTTAAACATACTACTTCATATTCCTCTTTCACATACTATTTCATATTCCTCTTAAACATACTACTTCATATTCCTCTTAAACATACTACTTCATATTCCTCCTAAATATACTACTTCATATTACTCTTAAATATACTACTTTATATTCCTCTTAAACATACTACTTTATATTCCTCTTAAACATACTACTTCATATTCCTCTTAAACATACTACTTCATATTTCTCTTAAACATACTACTTTATATTCCTCTTAAACATACTACTTCATTTTCCTCTAAAATATACTACTTCATATTCCTCTTAAATATACTACTGCATATTCCGCTTAAACATACTACTTCATATTCCTCTTAAACATACTACTTCATATTCCTCTTAAACATACTACTTGATATTCCTCTTAAACATACTACTTCATATTCCTCTTAAACATACTACTTCATATTCCTCTTAAACATACTACTTCACATTCCTCTTAAACATACTGCTTCATATTTCTCTTAAACATACTAGTTCATATCAGTCTTAATTATACTACTTCATATTGCTCTTAAATATACTACTACATATTCCTCCTAAACATACTACTTCATATTACTTTTAAACATACTACTTTATATTCCTCTTAAACATACTCTTTCATATTCCTCTTAAATATACTACTTCATGTTCCTCTTAAATATACTGCTTCATATTCCTCTTAAAAATACTACTTCATATGCCTCTTAAATATACTATTTCACATTCCTCTCAAATATACTACTACATATTCTTCTTAAACATATTACTTCATATTCCTCTTAAACATACAACTTCATATTCCTCTTAAACATACTACTTCATATTCCTCTTAAACATGCTACTTCATATTCCTCTTAAACATACTACTTCATATTCCTCTTAAACATACTACTTCATATTCCTCTTAAACATACTACATCATATTCCTCTTAAATATACTACTTCTAATTCCTCTTAAATATACTACTTTATATTCCTCTTAAATATACTAATTCATATTCCTCTTAAATATACTACTTCATATTCTTCTGAAACATACTAGTTCATATTCCTCTTAAACATACTACTTCATATTCCTCCTAAACATACTACTTTATATTCCTCTTAAACATAATACTTCATATTCCTCTTAAATATACTACTTCATATTCCTCTTAAATATACTACTGCTAATTCCTCTTAAACATACTACTTCATATTCCTCTTAAACATACTACTTCATATTCCTCTTAATCATACTACTTCATATTGCTCATAAATATACTACTTCATATTCCTCTTAAATATACTACTTCATATTCCTCTTAAACATAGTACTTCATATTCCTCTTAAATATACTATTTTATATTCCTCTTAAACATACTACTTCATATTGCTCATAAATATACTACTTCATATTCCTCTTCAATATAATACTTCCTATTCCTCTTAAATATACTACTTCATATTTCTCTTAAACATACTACTTCATATTCCTCTTAAAAATATTACTTCATATTCCTCCTAAAC
This sequence comes from Atherix ibis, assembly GCA_958298945.1. Taxonomy (NCBI): domain Eukaryota; kingdom Metazoa; phylum Arthropoda; class Insecta; order Diptera; family Athericidae; genus Atherix; species Atherix ibis. The sequence continues at coordinate 1,952,547 of CATQJD010000111.1, forward strand.
ATACTACTTCATATTAGTCTTAAATATGCTACTTCATATTCTTCTTAAATATACTACTTCATATTCCTCTTAAACATACCTCTTCATATTCCTCTTATACATACTACTTCATATTCCCCTTAAACATACTACTTCATATTCCTCTTAAACATACTACTTCATATTCCTCTTAAATATACTACTGCATATTCCTCTTAAATATACTACTTCATATTCTTCTTAAATATACTACTTCATAGTCCTCTTAAATATGCTACTTCATATTCTTCTTAAATACACTACTTCATATTCCTCTTAAACATAGTACTTCATATTCCTCTTAAATATACTACTTTATATTCCTCTTAAACATACTACTTTATATTGCTCATAAATATACTACTTCATATTCCTCTTCAATATAATACTTCCTATTCCTCTTAAATATACTACTTCATATTTCTCTTAAACATACTACTTCATATTCCTCTTAAAAATATTACTTCATATTCCTCCTAAACATACTACTTCATATTAGTCTTAAATATGCTACTTCATATTCTTCTTAAATATACTACTTCATATTCCTCTTAAACATACCTCTTCATATTCCTCTTATACATACTACTTCATATTCCCCTTAAACATACTACTTCATATTCCTCTTAAACATACTACTTCATATTCCTCTTAAATATACTACTTCATATTCCTCTTAAACATACAACTTCATATTCCTCTTAAATATACAACTTCATATTCCTCTTAAATATACTACGTCACATTTCTCCTAAACATCTTACTTCATATTCCTCGTAAACATTATACTTCATATTCCTCCTAAATATACTACTTCATATTCCTCTCTAATATACTACTTCATATTCCTCTTAAACATTCTACTTCATATTTCTCTTAAACATACTACTTCATATTCCTCTTAAGCATACTACTTCATATTCCTCTTAATATATACTAATTCATATTCCTCTTAAATATAATACTCTATATCCCTCTTAAATATACTACTTCATATTCTTCTTAAATATACTACTTCATATGCCTCTTAAATATACTACTTCATATTCCTCTTAATTATACTACTTCATGTTCCTCTTAAATATACTACTTCATATTCCTCTTAAACATACTACTTCATATTCCTCTTAAACATACTACTTCATATTCCTCTTAAACATACTACTTCATATTCCTCTTAAATATACTGCTTAATATTCCTCTCAAATATACTACTTCATATTCTTCTTAAATATACTACTTCATATTCCTCTTAAATATACTACTTCATATTCCTCTTTAACATACTAATTCATATTTCTCTTAAACATACTACTTCATATTCCTCTTAAACATACTACTTCATATTCCTCCTAAACATACTACTTCATATTCCTCTTAAACAGACAACTTCATATTCCTCTTATACATACTGCTTCACATTTCTCTTAAACATACTACTTCATATCAGTCTTAAATATACTACTTCATATTCCTCTTAAATATACAACTTCATATTCCTCCTAAACATACTACTTCATATTACTCTTAAACATACTACTTTATATTCCTCTTGAACATACTACTTCATATTCTTCTTAAATATACTACTTCATGTTCCTCTTAAATATACTACTTCATATTCCTCTTAAAAATACTACTTCATATGCCTCTTAAATATACTACTTCATATTCCTCTTAAATATACTACTACATATTAGTCTTAAATATACTACTTCATATTCCTCTTATACATACTACTTCATATTCCTCTTAAACATACTACTTCATAATCCTCTTAAATATACTACTTCAAATTCCTCTTAAACATACTACTTCATATTCCTCTTAAATATACTACTTCATAGTCCTCTTAAATATACTACTTCCAATTCCTCTTAAACATACTACTTCATATTCCTCTTTAACATACTACTTCATATTCCTCTTAAACATACTACTTCATATTCCTCTTAAATATACTACTTCATATTCCTCTTAAATATACTAATTCATATTCCTCTTAAACATACTACTTCATATTCCTCTTTCACATACTATTTCATATTCCTCTTAAACATACTACTTCATATTCCTCTTAAACATACTACTTCATATTCCTCCTAAATATACTACTTCATATTACTCTTAAATATACTACTTTATATTCCTCTTAAACATACTACTTTATATTCCTCTTAAACATACTACTTCATATTCCTCTTAAACATACTACTTCATATTTCTCTTAAACATACTACTTTATATTCCTCTTAAACATACTACTTCATTTTCCTCTAAAATATACTACTTCATATTCCTCTTAAATATACTACTGCATATTCCGCTTAAACATACTACTTCATATTCCTCTTAAACATACTACTTCATATTCCTCTTAAACATACTACTTGATATTCCTCTTAAACATACTACTTCATATTCCTCTTAAACATACTACTTCATATTCCTCTTAAACATACTACTTCACATTCCTCTTAAACATACTGTTTCATATTTCTCTTAAACATACTACTTCATATCAGTCTTAATTATACTACTTCATATTGCTCTTAAATATACTACTACATATTCCTCCTAAACATACTACTTCATATTACTTTTAAACATACTACTTTATATTCCTCTTAAACATACTCTTTCATATTCCTCTTAAATATACTACTTCATGTTCCTCTTAAATATACTGCTTCATATTCCTCTTAAAAATACTACTTCATATGCCTCTTAAATATACTATTTCACATTCCTCTCAAATATACTACTACATATTCTTCTTAAACATATTACTTCATATTCCTCTTAAACATACAACTTCATATTCCTCTTAAACATACTACTTCATATTCCTCTTAAACATGCTACTTCATATTCCTCTTAAACATACTACTTCATATTCCTCTTAAACATACTACTTCATATTCCTCTTAAACATACTACTTCATATTCCTCTTAAATATACTACTTCTAATTCCTCTTAAATATACTACTTTATATTCCTCTTAAATATACTAATTCATATTCCTCTTAAACATACTAATTCATATTTCTCTTAAACATACTACTTCATATTCCTCTTAAACATACTACTTCATATGCCTCTTAAACATACTACTTCATATTCCTCTTAAACATACTATTTCATATTCATTTTAAACATACTCCTTCATATTGCTCTTAAACATACTACTTTATATCAGTCTTAAATATACTACTACATATTCCTCTTAAATATACTACTTCATATTCCTCCTAAACATACTACTTCATGTTACTCTTAAACATACTACTTTATATTCCTCTTAAACATACTACTTCATATTCCTCTTAAATATACTACTTCATGTTCCTCTTAAATATACTACTTCATATTCCTCTTAAACATACTACTTCATATGCCTATTAAATACACAATTCATATTCCTCTTAAATATACTACTTCATATTAGTCTTAAATATACTACTTCATATTCCTCTTATATATACTACTTCATATTCCTCTTAAACATACTACTTCATAACACTCTTAAATATACTATTTCATATTCCTCTTAAATATACTACTTCATATTCCTCTTAAATATACAACTTCATAGTTATTTTAAACATACAACTTCATGTTCCTCTTAAACATACTACTTCATATTCCTCTTAAATTTACTACTTCATATTTCTTTTAAACATACAACTTCACATTTCTCTTAAACATACTACTTCATATTCCTCTTAAATATACTACTTCATATTCCTCTTAAATATATTACTTCATATTCCTCTTAAATATACTACTTCATATTTCTCTTAAACATACTACTTCATATTCCTCTTCAACATACTACTTCATATTCCTCCTAAACATACAACTTCATATTAGTCTTAAATATACTACTTCATAGTCCTCTTAAATATACTACTTCATATTCCTCTTAAACTAACTTCTTCATATTCCTCTTAAACATACTACTTCATATTCCCCTTAAACATACTACTTCATATTCCTCCTAAACATACTACTTCATATTCCTCTTAAATATACTACTTCATATTCCTCTTAAATATCCTGATTCATATTCTTCTTAAATATACTACTTCATAGTCCTCTTAAATATACTACTTCATATTCCTCTTAAACATACTACTTCATATTCCTCTTAAACATACTACTTCATATTCCTCTTAAAAATACTACTTAATATTCCTCTAAAATATCCTAATTCATATTCCTCTTAAATATACTACTTCATATTCCTCTTAAACATAGTAGTTTATATTCATCTTAAACATACTACTTTATATTCCTTTTAAACATACTACTTCATATTCCTCTTAAACATACTACTTCATATATTTCTTAAACATACTACTTCATATTCCTCTTAAATATACTACTTCATATTCCTCTTAAATACACTACTTCATATTCCTCTTAAACATACTACTTCATATTCCTCTTAAACATACTATTTCATATTCCTCTTACACATACTACTTCATATTCCTCTTAAACATACTACTTCTAATTCCTCTTAAATATACTACTTCATATTTCACTTAAACATACCTCTTCATATTCCTCTTAAACATACTACTTCATATTCCCCTTAAACATACTACTTCATATTCCTCTTAAACATACTACTTCATATTCCTCTTAAATATACTAATTCATATTTCTCTTAAACATACTACTTCATATTCCTCTTAAACATACTACTTCATATTCCTCTTAAACATACTACTTCATATTCCTCTTAAACATACTATTTCATATTCATCTTAAACATACTCCTTCATATTGCTCTTAAACATACTACTTTATATCAGTCTTAAATATACTACTACATATTCCTCTTAAATATACTACTTCATATTCCTCCTAAACATACTACTTCATGTTACTCTTAAACATACTACTTTATATTCCTCTTAAACATACTACTTCATATTCCTCTTAAATATACTACTTCATGTTCCTCTTAAATATACTACTTCATATTCCTCTTAAACATACTACTTCATATGCCTATTAAATACACTTTTCATATTCCTCTTAAATATACTACTTCATATTAGTCTTAAATATACTACTTCATATTCCTCTTATATATACTACTTCATATTCCTCTTAAACATACTACTTCATAATCCTCTTAAATATACTATTTCATATTCCTGTTAAATATACTACTTCATATTCCTCTTAAATATACAACTTCATAGTTATTTTAAACATACAACTTCATGTTCCTCTTAAACATACTACTTCATATTCCTCTTAAATATACTACTTCATATTCCTTTTAAACATACTACTTCACATTCCTCTTAAACATACTACTTCATATTCCTCTTAAATATACTACTTCATATTCCTCTTAAATATACTACTTCATATTCCTCTTAAATATACTACTTCATATTTCTCTTAAACATACTACTTCATATTCCTCTTAAACATACTACTTCATATTCCTCTTAAACATACAACTTCATATTAGTCTTAAATATACTACTTCATAGTCCTCTTAAATATACTACTTCATATTCCTCTTAAACATACTTCTTCATATTCCTCTTAAACATACTACTTCATATTCCCCTTAAACATACTACTTCATATTCCTCTTAAACATACTACTTCATATTCCTCTTAAATATACTACTTCATATTCCTCTTAAATATACTACTTCATGTTCCTCTTAAATATACTACTTCATATTTCTCTTAAACATACTACTTCATATTCCTCTTCAACATACTACTTCATATTCCTCCTAAACATACAACTTCATATTAGTCTTAAATATACTACTTCATAGTCCTCTTAAATATACTACTTCATATTCCTCTTAAACTAACTTCTTCATATTCCTCTTAAACATACTACTTCATATTCCCCTTAAACATACTACTTCATATTCCTCCTAAACATACTACTTCATATTCCTCTTAAATATACTACTTCATATTCCTCTTAAATATCCTGATTCATATTCTTCTTAAATATACTACTTCATAGTCCTCTTAAATATACTACTTCATATTCCTCTTAAACATACTACTTCATATTCCTCTTAAACATACTACTTCATATTCCTCTTAAAAATACTACTTAATATTCCTCTAAAATATCCTAATTCATATTCCTCTTAAATATACTACTTCATATTCCTCTTAAACATAGTAGTTTATATTCATCTTAAACATACTACTTTATATTCCTTTTAAACATACTACTTCATATTCCTCTTAAACATACTACTTCATATATTTCTTAAACATACTACTTCATATTCCTCTTAAATATACTACTTCATATTCCTCTTAAATACACTACTTCATATTCCTCTTAAACATACTACTTCATATTCCTCTTAAACATACTATTTCATATTCCTCTTACACATACTACTTCATATTCCTCTTAAACATACTACTTCTAATTCCTCTTAAATATACTACTTCATATTTCACTTAAACATACCTCTTCATATTCCTCTTAAACATACTACTTCATATTCCCCTTAAACATACTACTTCATATTCCTCTTAAACATACTACTTCATATTCCTCTTAAATATACTAACTCATATTTCTCTTAAACATACTACTTCATATTCCTCTTAAACATACTACTTCATATTCCTCTTAAACATACTACTTCATATTCCTCTTAAACATACTATTTCATATTCATCTTAAACATACTCCTTCATATTGCTCTTAAACATACTACTTTATATCAGTCTTAAATATACTACTACATATTCCTCTTAAATATACTACTTCATATTCCTCCTAAACATACTACTTCATGTTACTCTTAAACATACTACTTTATATTCCTCTTAAACATACTACTTCATATTCCTCTTAAATATACTACTTCATGTTCCTCTTAAATATACTACTTCATATTCCTCTTAAACATACTACTTCATATGCCTATTAAATACACTTTTCATATTCCTCTTAAATATACTACTTCATATTAGTCTTAAATATACTACTTCATATTCCTCTTATATATACTACTTCATATTCCTCTTAAACATACTACTTCATAATCCTCTTAAATATACTATTTCATATTCCTGTTAAATATACTACTTCATATTCCTCTTAAATATACAACTTCATAGTTATTTTAAACATACAACTTCATGTTCCTCTTAAACATACTACTTCATATTCCCCTTAAATATACTACTTCATATTCCTTTTAAACATACTACTTCACATTCCTCTTAAACATACTACTTCATATTCCTCTTAAATATACTACTTCATATTCCTCTTAAATATACTACTTCATATTCCTCTTAAATATACTACTTCATATTTCTCTTAAACATACTACTTCATATTCCTCTTAAACATACTACTTCATATTCCTCTTAAACATACAACTTCATATTAGTCTTAAATATACTACTTCATAGTCCTCTTAAATATACTACTTCATATTCCTCTTAAACATACTTCTTCATATTCCTCTTAAACATACTACTTCATATTCCCCTTAAACATACTACTTCATATTCCTCTTAAACATACTACTTCATATTCCTCTTAAATATACTACTTCATATTCCTCTTAAATATACTAATTCATATTCTTCTTAAATATACTACTTCATAGCCCTCTTAAATATACTACTTCATATTCCTCTTAAACATACTACTTCATATTCCTCTTAAACATACTACTTCATATTCCTCTTAAACATACTACTTCATATTCCTCTTAAACATACTACTTCATATTCCTCTTAAACATACTACTTCATATTCCTCTTAAACATACTGCTTCATATTTCTCTTAAACATACTACTTCATATCAGTCTTAAATATACTAATTCATATTCCTCTTAAATATACTACTTCATATTCCTCCTGAACATACTACTTCATATACCTCTTAAACATACTACTTTATATTCCTCTTAAACATAGTACTTCATATTCCTCATAAATATACTACTTCATATTCCTCCTAAATATACTACTTCATATTCCTCTTAAATATACTTCTTCATATGCCTATTAAATACACTATTCATATTCCTCTTAAATATACTACTTCATATTAGTCTTAAATATACTACTTCATATTCCTCTTATATATACTACTTCATATTCGTCTTAAACATACTACTTCATAATCCTCTTAAATATACTACTTCATATTCCTCTTAAACATACTACTTCATATTCCTCTTCAATATACAACTTCATAGTCCTCTTAAACATACTACTTCATGTTCCTCTTCAACATACTACTTCATATTCCTCTTAAATATACTACTTCATATTCCTTTTAAACATACTACTTCATATTCCTCTTAAACATACTACTTCATATTCCTCTTAAATATACTACTTCATATTCCTCTTAAATATAGTACTTTATATTCCTCTTAAACATAATACTTCATATTCCTCATAAATATACTACTTCATATTCCTCTTAAATATACTACTTCATATTCCTCTTAAATATACTACTTCATATTCCTCTTAAACATACTACTTCATATTTTACTTCAACATACTACTTCATATTCCTCCTAAACGTACAACTTCATATTAGTCTTAAATATACTACTTCATATTCCTTTTAAATATACTACTTCATATTCCTCTTAAACATACCTCTTCATATTCCTCTTAAACATACTACTTCATATTCCCCTTAAACATACTACTTCATATTCCTCTTAAACATACTACTTCATATTCCTCTTAAATATACTACTTCATATTCCTCTTAAATATACTAATTCATATTCTTCTTAAATATACTACTTCATAGTCCTCTTAAATATACTACTTCATATTCCTCTTAAACATACTACTTCATATTCCTCTTAAACATACTACTTCATATTCCTTTTAAACATACTACTTCATATTCCTCTTAAATATCCTACTTCATATTCCTCTTAAATATACTACTTCATATTCCTCTTAAACATACTACTTCATATTCCTCTTAAACATACTACTTCATATTCCTCTTAAACATACTACTTCATATTCTTCTTAAACATTCTACTTCATATTCCTCTTAAATATACTACTTCATATTCCTCTTAATACACTACTTCTTTTTCCTCTTAAACATACTACTTCATATTCCTCTTAAACATACTATTTCATATTCCTCTTAAACATACTACTTCATATTCCTCTTAAACATACTACTTCATATTCCTCTTAAATATACGACTTCATATTCCTCTTAAATATACTAGTTCATATTTTTTTTAAACATACTACTTCATATTTCTCTTAAACATACTACTTCATATTCCGCTTAAACATACTACTTCATATTCCTCTTAAACTTACTACTTCAGATTCCTCTTAAACATACTACTTCATATTCCTCTTAAACATACTACTTCATATTCCTCTTAAACATACTACTTCATATTCCTCTTAAATATACTATTTCATATTCCTCTTAAACATACTTCTTCGTATTCCTCTTAAATATACTACTTCATATTCCTCTTAAACATACAACTTCATATGCTTCTTAAATATACTACTTAATATTCCTCTTAAATATACTACTTCACATTCCTCTTAAACATACTACTTCATATTCCTCTTAAACATAATACTTCATATTCCTCTTAAATATATAGTACTTCATATTCTTCTTAAATATACTACTTCATATTCGTCTTAAACATACTGCTCCATAATCCTCTTAAACATACTACATCATATGCCTCTTAAACATACTACTTCATATTCCTCTTAAATATACTACTTCATATTCCTCTTAAACATACAACTTCATATTCCTCTTAAACATACTACTTCATATTCCTCTTAAACATAATACTTCATATCATTCTTAAATATACTACTTTATATTCCTCTTAAATATACTACTTCATATTCCTCCTAAACATACTACTTCATATTCCTCTTAAACATAGTACTTTATATTCCTCTTAAAGATACTACTTCATATTCCTCTTAAATATACTAATTCATATTCCTCTTAAATATACTACTTCATATTCCTCTTAAATATACTACTTCATATTCCTCTTAAATATACTACTTCATATGCCTCTTAAATATACTACTTCATATTCCTCTTAAACATACTACTTCATATTTCTCTTAAATATACTTCTTCTTATTCCTCTCTAATATACTACTTCATATTCCTCTTAAATATACTACTTCATATTCCTCTTAAACATACTACTTCATATTCCTCTTAAACATACTACTTCATAATCCTCTTAAACATACTACTTCATATTCCTCTTAAATATACAACTTCATAGTCCTCTTAAACATACTACTTCATGTTCCTCTTAAACATACTACTTCATATTCCTCTTAAATATACTACTTCATATTCCTTTTAAACATACAACTTCATTTTCCTCTTAAACATACTACTTCATATTCCTCTTAAATATACTACTTCATATTCCTCTTAAATATAGTACTTCATATTCCTCTTAAACATAATACTTCATATTCCTCATAAATATACTACTTCATATTCCTCTTAAATATACTACTTCATATTGCTCTTAAACATACTACTTCATATTCCTCTTGAACATACTACTTCATATTCCTCCTAAACATACAACTTCATATAAGTCTTAAATATACTACTTCATATTCCTCTTAAATATACTACTTCATATTCCTCTTAATTATACCTCTTCATATTCCTGTTAAACATACCTCTTCATATTCCTTTTAAACATACTACTTTATATTCCCCTTAAACATATTACTTCATATTCCTCCTAAACATACTACTTCATATTCCTCTTAAATATATTACTTCATATTCCTCCTAAACAAAATACTTCAAATCACTTTTAAACATATACTTTATATTCCTCTTAAACATACTACTTCATATTCCTCTTAAATGTACTACTTCATGTTCCTCTTAAATATACTACTGCATATTCCTCTTAAAAATACTACTTCATATTCCTCTTAAATATACTACTTCATATTCCTCTTAAACATACTACTTCATATTCCTCTTAAACATACTACTTCATATTCCTCTTAAACATACTACTTCATATTCTTCTTAAACATTCTACTTCATATTCCTCTTAAATATACTACTTCATATTCCTCTTAATACACTACTTCTTTTTCCTCTTAAACATACTACTTCATATTCCTCTTAAACATACTATTTCATATTCCTCTTAAACATACTACTTCATATTCCTCTTAAACATACTACTTCATATTCCTCTTAAATATACGACTTCATATTCCTCTTAAATATACTAGTTCATATTTTTTTTAAACATACTACTTCATATTTCTCTTAAACATACTACTTCATATTCCGCTTAAACATACTACTTCATATTCCTCTTAAACTTACTACTTCAGATTCCTCTTAAACATACTACTTCATATTCCTCTTAAACATACTACTTCATATTCCTCTTAAACATACTACTTCATATTCCTCTTAAATATACTATTTCATATTCCTCTTAAACATACTTCTTCGTATTCCTCTTAAATATACTACTTCATATTCCTCTTAAACATACAACTTCATATGCTTCTTAAATATACTACTTAATATTCCTCTTAAATATACTACTTCACATTCCTCTTAAACATACTACTTCATATTCCTCTTAAACATAATACTTCATATTCCTCTTAAATATATAGTACTTCATATTCTTCTTAAATATACTACTTCATATTCGTCTTAAACATACTGCTCCATAATCCTCTTAAACATACTACATCATATGCCTCTTAAACATACTACTTCATATTCCTCTTAAATATACTACTTCATATTCCTCTTAAACATACTACTTCATATTCCTCTTAAACATACTACTTCATATTCCTCTTAAACATAATACTTCATATCATTCTTAAATATACTACTTTATATTCCTCTTAAATATACTACTTCATATTCCTCCTAAACATACTACTTCATATTCCTCTTAAACATAGTACTTTATATTCCTCTTAAAGATACTACTTCATATTCCTCTTAAATATACTAATTCATATTCCTCTTAAATATACTACTTCATATTCCTCTTAAATATACTACTTCATATTCCTCTTAAATATACTACTTCATATGCCTCTTAAATATACTACTTCATATTCCTCTTAAACATACTACTTCATATTTCTCTTAAATATACTTCTTCTTATTCCTCTCTAATATACTACTTCATATTCCTCTTAAATATACTACTTCATATTCCTCTTAAACATACTACTTCATATTCCTCTTAAACATACTACTTCATAATCCTCTTAAACATACTACTTCATATTCCTCTTAAATATACAACTTCATAGTCCTCTTAAACATACTACTTCATGTTCCTCTTAAACATACTACTTCATATTCCTCTTAAATATACTACTTCATATTCCTTTTAAACATACAACTTCATATTCCTCTTAAACATACTACTTCATATTCCTCTTAAATATACTACTTCATATTCCTCTTAAATATAGTACTTCATATTCCTCTTAAACATAATACTTCATATTCCTCATAAATATACTACTTCATATTCCTCTTAAATATACTACTTCATATTGCTCTTAAACATACTACTTCATATTCCTCTTGAACATACTACTTCATATTCCTCCTAAACATACAACTTCATATAAGTCTTAAATATACTACTTCATATTCCTCTTAAATATACTACTTCATATTCCTCTTAATTATACCTCTTCATATTCCTGTTAAACATACCTCTTCATATTCCTTTTAAACATACTACTTTATATTCCCCTTAAACATATTACTTCATATTCCTCCTAAACATACTACTTCATATTCCTCTTAAATATATTACTTCATATTCCTCCTAAACAAAATACTTCAAATCACTTTTAAACATATACTTTATATTCCTCTTAAACATACTACTTCATATTCCTCTTAAATATACTACTTCATGTTCCTCTTAAATATACTACTGCATATTCCTCTTAAAAATACTACTTCATATGCCTCTTAAATATGCTACTTCTTATTCTTCTTATATATACTACTTCATATTCCTCTTCAACATACTACTTCATAATCCTCTTAAATATACTACTCCATGTTCCTCTTAAATATACTAATTTATATTCCTCTTAAATATACTACTTCATATTCCTCTTAAATATACTACTTCATATTCCTCTTAAATATACTACTCCATGTTCCTCTTAAATATACTAATTTATATTCCTCTTAAATATACTACTTCATATTCCTCTTAAATATACTACTTCATATTCCTCTTAAATATACTACTTCATATTCCTCTTAAATATACTACTTCATATTCCTCTTAAATATACTACTTCATATTCCTCTTAAATATACTACTTCATATTCCTCCTAAACATACTACTTCATATTCCTCTTTAACATACTACTTCATATTCCTCTTAAACAAACTACTTCATATTCCTCTTAAATATACTACTTCATTTTCCTCTTAAATATACTTCTTCATATTCCTCTTAAATATACTACTTCATATTTCTCATAAATATGCTACTTCATATTCCTCTTAAACATACTAATTCATGTTTCTCTTAAACATACTACTTCATGTTCCTCTTTAACACACTACTTCATATTGCTCTTAAACATACTACTTCATATTCCTCTAAAACATACTACTTCATATTCCTCTTAAGCATACTGCTTCATTTTTCTCTTAAACATACTACTTCATATCAGTCTTAAATATACTACTTCATATGCCTCTTAAATATACTACTTCATATTTCTCCTAAACATACTACTTTATATTACTCTTAAACATACTACTTTATATTCCTCCTAAACATACTACTTCATATTCCTCTTAAATATACTACTTCATGTTCCTCTTAAATATAATACTTCATATTACTCTTAAAAATACTACTTCATATGTATCTTAAATATACTACTTCATATTCCTCTTAAACATACTGCTTCATATTCCTCATAAATATACTACTTCCTAGTCCTCTTAAATATACTACTTCATATTCCTCTTACATATACTACTTCATATTCCTCTTAAACATACTACTTCATATTCCTCTTAAACATACTACGTCATATTCCTCCTAAACATACAACTTCATATTAGTCTTAAATATACTACTTCATATTCCTCTTAAATATACTACTTCATATTCCTCTTAAACATACTGCTTCATATTCCTCATAAATATACTACTTCATAGTCCTCTTAAATATACTACTTCATATTCCTCTTAAACATACTACTTCATATTCCTCTTAAACATACTACTTCCTATTCCTCTTAAATATACTACTTCATATTCCTCTTAAATGTACTACTTCATATTCTTCTTAAATATACTACTTCATAGTCCTCTTAAATATACTAATTCATATTCCTCCTAAACATACTACTTCATATTCCTCTTAAACATATTACTTCATATTCCTCTTAAACATACTACTTCATATTCCTCTTAAATATACTACTTCATATTTCTCTTAAAAATACTACTTCATATTCCTCTTAAACATACTTCATCATATTCCTCTTAAACATACTACTTCATATTCCTCTTAAACATACTACTTCATATTCCTCTTAAACATACTACTTCATATTTCTCTTAAACATACTACTTCATATTCCTCTTAAACATACTACTTCATATTCCCCTTAAATATACTATTTCATATTCCTCTTAAACATACTCCTTCATATTCCTCTTAAATATACTACCTCATATTCCTCTTAAACATACAACTTCATATTCCCCTTAAATATACTACTTTATATTCCTCTTAAATATACTGCTTCACATTCCTCTTAAACATACTACTTCATATTCCTCTTAAATATACTTCTTCATATTCCTCTTAAACATACTACTTTATATTCCTCTTAAACATTCTACTTCATATTTTTCTTAAACATACTACTTCATATTCCTCTTAAACATACTACTTCATATCAGTCTTAAACATACTACTTCATATTCCTCTTAAACATTCTACTTCATATTTTTCTTAAACATACTACTTCATATTCCTCCTAAACATACTACTTCATATTCCTCCTCAACAAACTACTTCACATTCCTCCGAAACATACTACTTCATATTCCTCTTAAATATACTACTTCATAGTCCTCTTATATATACTACTTCACGTTCCTCTTAAATATACTACTTCATATTCCCCTTAAATATATTAATTCATATGCCTCTTAAATATACTACTTTCTATTCCTCTTAAATATACTACTTCATATTAGTCTTAAATATACTATTTCATATTCCTCTTTTATATACTACTTCATAATCCTCTTAAACATACTACATCGTAATCCTCTTAAATATACTACTTTATATTCCTCTTAAACAAACTACTTCATATTCCTCTTAAATATACTACTTCATAGTTCTCTAAAACATACTACTTCATATTCCTCTTAAACATACTACTTCATATTCCTCTTAAATATACTATTTCATATTCCTCTTAAACATACTCCTTCATATTCCTCTTAAATATACTACTTCATATGCCTCTTAAATATACTACTTCATATTTCTCCTAAACATACTACTTTATATTACTCTTAAACATACTACTTTATATTCCTCCTAAACATACTACTTCATATTCCTCTTAAATATACTACTTCATGTTCCTCTTAAATATAATACTTCATATTACTCTTAAAAATACTACTTCATATGAATCTTAAATATACTACTTCATATTCCTATTAAACATACTGCTTCATATTCCTCATAAATATACTACTTCATAGTCATCTTAAATATACTACTTCATATTCCTCTTACATATACTACTTCATATTCCTCTTAAACATACTACTTCATATTCCTCTTAAACATACTACGTCATATTCCTCCTAAACATACAACTTCATATTAGTCTTAAATATACTACTTCATATTCCTCTTAAATATACTACTTCATATTCCTCTTAAACATACTGCTTCATATTCCTCATAAATATACTACTTCATAGTCCTCTTAAATATACTACTTCATATTCCTCTTAAACATACTACTTCATATTCCTCTTAAACATACTACTTCCTATTCCTCTTAAATATACTACTTCATATTCCTCTTAAATGTACTACTTCATATTCTTCTTAAATATACTACTTCATAGTCCTCTTAAATATACTAATTCATATTCCTCCTAAACATACTACTTCATATTCCTCTTAAACATATTACTTCATATTCCTCTTAAACATACTACTTCATATTCCTCTTAAATATACTACTTCATATTTCTCTTAAAAATACTACTTCATATTCCTCTTAAACATACTTCATCATATTCCTCTTAAACATACTACTTCATATTCCTCTTAAACATAATACTTCATATTCCTCTTAAACATACTACTTCATATTTCTCTTAAACATACTACTTCATATTCCTCTTAAACATACTACTTCATATTCCCCTTAAATAAACTACTTCATATTCCTCTTAAACATACTGCTTCATATTCCTCATAAATATACTACTTCATAGTCCTCTTAAATATACTACTTCATATTCCTCTTAAACATACTACTTCATATTCCTCTTAAACATACTACTTCCTATTCCTCTTAAATATACTACTTCATATTCCTCTTAAATGTACTACTTCATATTCTTCTTAAATATACTACTTCATAGTCCTCTTAAATATACTAATTCATATTCCTCCTAAACATACTACTTCATATTCCTCTTAAACATATTACTTCATATTCCTCTTAAACATACTACTTCATATTCCTCTTAAATATACTACTTCATATTTCTCTTAAAAATACTACTTCATATTCCTCTTAAACATACTTCATCATATTCCTCTTAAACATACTACTTCATATTCCTCTTAAACATACTACTTCATATTCCTCTTAAACATACTACTTCATATTTCTCTTAAACATACTACTTCATATTCCTCTTAAACATACTACTTCATATTCCCCTTAAATATACTATTTCATATTCCTCTTAAACATACTTCTTCATATTCCTCTTAAATATACTACCTCATATTCCTCTTAAACATACAACTTCATATTCCCCTTAAATATACTACTTTATATTCCTCTTAAATATACTGCTTCACATTCCTCTTAAACATACTACTTCATATTCCTCTTAAATATACTTCTTCATATTCCTCTTAAACATACTACTTTATATTCCTCTTAAACATTCTACTTCATATTTTTCTTAAACATACTACTTCATATTCCTCTTAAACATACTACTTCATATCATTCTTAAACATACTACTTCATATTCCTCTTAAACATTCTACTTCATATTTTTCTTAAACATACTATTTCATATTCCTCCTAAACATACTACTTCATATTCCTCCTCAACAAACTACTTCACATTCCTCCTAAACATACTACTTCATATTCCTCTTAAATATACTACTTCATATTCCTCTTATATATACTACTTCACGTTCCTCTTAAATATACTACTTCATATTCCCCTTAAATATATTAATTCATATGCCTCTTAAATATACTACTTTCTATTCCTCTTAAATATACTACTTCATATTAGTCTTAAATATACTATTTCATATTCCTCTTTTATATACTACTTCATAATCCTCTTAAACATACTACATCGTAATCCTCTTAAATATACTACTTTATATTCCTCTTAAACAAACTACTTCATATTCCTCTTAAATATACTACTTCATAGTCCTCTAAAACATACTACTTCATATTCCTCTTAAATATACTACTTCATATTCCTCTTAAATATACTACTTCATATTCCTTTTAAACATATTACTTCATATTCCTCTAAAACATAGTACTTCATATTCCTCATAAATATACTACTTCATATTCCTCTTAAATATACTACTTCATATTCCTCTTAAACATACTGCTTCATATTCCTCATAAATATACTACTTCATAGTCCTCTTAAATATACTACTTCATATTCCTCTTAAATATACTACTTTATATTCCTCTTAAACATACTACTTCATATTCCTCTTAAACATACTACGTCATATTCCTCCTAAACATACAACTTCATATAAGTCTTAAATATACTACTTCATATTCCTCTTAAATATACTACTTCATATTCCTCTTAAATATACTACTTTATATTCCTCTTAAACATACTACTTCATATTCCTCTTAAACATACTACTTCATATTTCTCTTAAATATACTACTTCATATTCCTCTTAAATGTACTACTTCATATTCTTCTTAAATATACTACTTCATAGTCCTCATAAATATACCAATTCATATTCCTCTTAAATATACTACTTCATATTCCTCATAAATATGCTACTTCATATTCCTCTTAAACATACTAATTCATATTTCTCTTAAACATACTACTTCATATTCCTCTTTAACACACTACTTCATATTGCTCTTAAACATACTACTTCATATTCCTCTAAAACATACTACTTCATATTCCTCTTAAACATACTGCTTCATTTTTCTCTTAAACATACTACTTCATATCAGTCTTAAATATACTACTTCATATTCCTCTTAAATATACTACTTCATATTTCTCCTAAACATACTACTTTATATTACTCTTAAACATACTACTTTATATTCCTCCTAAACATACTACTTCATATTCCTCTTAAATATACTACTTCATGTTCCTCTTAAATATAATACTTCATATTACTCTTAAAAATACTACTTCATATGAATCTTAAATATACTACTTCATATTCCTCTTAAACATACTACTTCATATTCCTCTTAAATATACTACTTCATAGTCCTCTAAAACATACTACTTCATATTCCTCTTAAACATACTACTTCATATTCCTCTTAAATATACTACTTCATATTCCTTTTAAACATATTACTTCATATTCCTCTTAAACATAGTACTTCATATTCCTCATAAATATACTACTTCATATTCCTCTTAAATATACTACTTCATATTCCTCTTAAACATACTGCTTCATATTCCTCATAAATATACTACTTCATAGTCCTCTTAAATATACTACTTCATATTCCTCTTACATATACTACTTCATATTCCTCTTAAACATACTACTTCATATTCTTCTTAAACATACTACGTCATATTCCTCCTAAACATACAACTTCATATTAGTCTTAAATATACTACTTCATATTCCTCTTAAATATTCTTCTTCATATTCCTCTTAAACATACTGCTTCATATTCCTCATAAATATACTACTTCATAGTCCTCTTAAATATACTACTTCATATTCCTCTTAAACATACTACTTCATATTCCTCTTAAACATACTACTTCCTATTCCTCTTAAATATACTACTTCATATTCCTCTTACATATACTACTTCATATTCCTCTTAAACATACTACTTCATATTCCTCTTAAACATACTACGTCATATTCCTCCTAAACATACAACTTCATATTAGTCTTAAATATACTACTTCATATTCCTCTTAAATATTCTTCTTCATATTCCTCTTAAACATACTGCTTCATATTCCTCATAAATATACTACTTCATAGTCCTCTTAAATATACTAATTCATATTCCTCCTAAACATACTACTTCATATTCCTCTTAAACATATTACTTCATATTCCTCTTAAACATACTACTTCATAGTCCTCTTAAATATACTACTTCATATTCCTCTTACATATACTACTTCATATTCCTCTTAAACATACTACTTCATATTCCTCTTAAACATACTACGTCATATTCCTCCTAAACATACAACTTCATATTAGTCTTAAATATACTACTTCATATTCCTCTTAAATATTCTTCTTCATATTCCTCTTAAACATACTGCTTCATATTCCTCATAAATATACTACTTCATAGTCCTCTTAAATATACTAATTCATATTCCTCCTAAACATACTACTTCATATTCCTCTTAAACATATTACTTCATATTCCTCTTAAACATACTACTTCATATTCCTCTTAAATATACTACTTCATATTTCTCTTAAAAATACTACTTCATATTCCTCTTAAACATACTTCATCATATTCCTCTTAAACATACTACTTCATATTCCTCTTAAACATACTACTTCATATTCCTCTTAAACATACTACTTCATATTCCTCTTAAACATACCACTTCATATTCCTCTTAAACATACTACTTCATATTCCCCTTAAATATACTATTTCATATTCCTCTTATACATACTCCTTCCTATTCCGCTTAAATATACTACCTCATATTCCTCTTAAACATACAACTTCATATTCCCCTTAAATATACTACTTTATATTCCTCTTAAATATACTGCTTCACATTCCTCTTAAACATATTACTTCATATTCCTCTTAAACATACTTCTTCATATTCCTCTCAAACATACTACTTTATATTCCTCTTAAACATTCTACTTCATATTTTTCTTAAACATACTACTTCATATTCCTCTTAAACATACTACTTCATATCAGTCTTAAACATACTACTTCATATTCCCCTTAAACATTCTACTTCATATTTTTCTTAAACATACTACTTCATATTCCTCCTAAACATACTACTTCATATTCCTCCTTAACAAACTACTTCACATTCCTCCTAAACATACTACTTCATATTCCTCTTAAATATACTACTTCATATTCCTCTTATATATACTAGTTCACGTTCCTCTTAAATATACTACTTCATATTCCCATTAAATATATTAATTCATATGCCTCTTAAATATACTACTTCATATTCCTCTTAAATATACTACTTCATATTAGTCTTAAATATACTATTTCATATTCCTCTTTTATATACTACTTCATATTCCTCTTAAACATACTACATCGTAATCCTCTTAAATATACTACTTCATATTCCTCTTAAACAAACTACTTCATATTCCTCTTAAATATACTAATTCATAGTCATCTAAAACATACTACTTCATATTCCTCTTAAACATACTACTTCATATTCCTCTTAAATATACTACTTCATATTCCTTTTAAACATATTACTTCATATTCCTCTAAAACATAGTACTTCATATTCCTCATAAATATACTACTTCATATTCCTTTTAAATATACTACTTCATATTCCTCTTAAACATACTGCTTCATATTCCTCATAAATATACTACTTCATAGTCCTCTTAAATATACTACTTCATATTCCTCTTAAATATACTACTTCATATTCCTCTTAAACATACTACTTCATATTCCTCTTAAACATACTACGTCATATTCCTCTTAAACATACAACTTCATATTAGTCTTAAATATACTACTTCATATTCCTCTTAAATATACTACTTCATATTCCTCTTAAATATACTACTTTATATTCCTCTTAAACATACTACTTCATATTCCTCTTAAACATACTACTTCATATTTCTCTTAAATATACTACTTCATATTCCTCTTAAATGTACTACTTCATATTCTTCTTAAATATACTACTTCATAGTGCTCATAAATATACCAATTCCTATTCCTCCTAAACATACTACTTCATATTCCTCTTAAACATACTACTTCATATTCCTCTTAAACATACTACTTCATATTCCTCTTAAATATACTACTTCATATTCCTCTTAAAAATACTACTTCATATTCCTCTTAAACATACTTCATCATATTCCTCTTAAACATACTACTTCATATTCCTCTTAAACATACTACTTTATATTCCTCTTAAACATACTACTTCATATTCCTCTTAAATATACCACTTCATATTCCTCTTAAATATACTACTGCATATTCCTCTTAAACATACTTCTTCATAATCCTCTTAAACATACTACTTCATATTCCTCTTAAACATACTACTTCATATTCCTCTTAAACATACTACTTCATATTCCTCTTAAACATACTACTTCATATTCCACTTAAATATACTATTTCATACTCCTCTTAAACATACTCCTTCATATTCCTCTTAAATATACTACCTCATATTCCTCTTAAACATACAACTTCATATTCCCCTTAAATATACTACTTCATATTCCTCTTAAATATACTGCTTCACATTCCTCTTAAACATACTACTTCATATTCCTCTTAAACATACTTCTTCATATTCCTCTTAAATATACTACTTTATATTCCTCTTAAACATTCTACTTCATATTTTTCTTAAACATACTACTTCATATTCCTCTTAAACATAAGTCTTAAACATACTACTTCATATTCCTCTTAAACATTCTACTTCATATTTTTCTTAAACATATTACTTCATATTCCTCCTAAACATACTACTTCATATTCCTCCTCAACAAACTACTTCACATTCCTCCTAAACATACTACTTCATATTCCTCTTAAATATACTACTTCATATTCCTCTTAAATATACTACTTCATGTTCCTCTTAATTATACTACTTCATATTCCCCTTAAATATATTAATTCATATGCCTCTTAAATATACTACTTCATATTCCTCTTAAATATACTACTTCATATTAAACTTAAATATACTACTTCATATTCCTCTTTTATATACTACTTCATATTCCTCTTAAACATACTACTTCAAATTCCTCTTAAATAAACTACTTTATATTCCTCTTAAGCATACTACTTCATATTCCTCTTAAATATACTACTTCATATTTCTCTTAAATATACTACTTCATATTCCTCTTAAATATGCTACTTCATATTCCTCTTAAACATACTACTTCATATTCCTCTTAAATATTCTACTTCATATTATTCTTAAATATACTACTTCATATTCTTCTTAAATATACTACTTCATACTCCTCTTAAATATACATACTACTTTATATTCCTCTTAAATATATTACTTCATATTCCTCTTAAACATCCTACTTCATATTCTTCTTAAACATACTACTTCATATTCCTCTTAACCATACTACTTCATATTCCTCTTAAATATACTACTTCATATTTCGTTTAAAAATACTACTGCATATTCCTCTTAAACATATAACTTCATATTCCTCTTAAACATAATACTTCATATTCCTAACATACTACTTCATATTCCTCGTCAACAAACTACTTCACATTCCTCCTAAACATACTACTTCATATTCCTCTTAAACATACTACTTCATATTCCTCTTAAATATACTACTTCATATTTCGTTTAAATATACTACTACATATTCCTCTTAAACATATAACTTCATATTCCTCTTAAACATAATACTTCATATTCCTCTTAAATATACTACTTCATATTCCTCTTAAACATACTACTTCATATTCCTCTTAAATATACAACTTCATACTCCTCTTAAATATACTACTTTATATTCCTCTTAAATATATTACTTCATATTCCTCTTAAACATCCTCCTTCATATTCTTCTTAAACATACTACTTCATATTCCTCTTAACCATACTACTTCATATTCCTCTTAAATATACTAATTCATATTTCGTTTAAATATACTACTGCATATTCCTCTTAAACATACTACTTCATATTCCTCTTAAATATGCAACTTCATATTCTTCTCAAATATACTACTTCATATTCCTCTTAAACATACTACTTCATATTCCTCTTAAACATACTACATCATATTTCCCCTAAACATACTACTTCATATTCCTCTTAAATACACTACTTCATTGTCCTCTTAAATATACTACTTCATATTCCTCTTAAACATACTATTTCATATCAGTCTTAAACATACTACTTCATATTCCTCTTAAACATTCTACTTCATATTTTTCTTAAACATACTACTTCATATTCCTAACATACTACTTCATATTCTTCGTCAACAAACTACTTCACATTCCTCCTAAACAAACTACTTCATATTCCTCTTAAATATACTACTTTATATTCCTCTTAAATATACTACTTCATGTTCCTCTTAAATATATTACTTCATATTCCCCTTAAATATATTAATTCATATGCCTCTTAAATATACTACTTCATATTAGCCTTAAATATACTACTTTATATTCCTCTTTTATATACTACTTCATATTGCTCTTAAACATACTACTTCATATTCTTCTTAAATATACTACTTCATATTATTCTTAAATATACTACTTCATATTCCTCTTAAATATACTACTTCATATTCCTCTTAAATATACTACTTTATATTCCTCTTAAATATATTACTTCATATTCCTCTTCAACATACTACTTCATATTCCTCTTAAACATACTACTTCATATTCCTCTTAAACATACTACTTCATATTCCTCTTAAATATACTACTTCATATTTCGTTTAAATATACTACTACATATTCCTCTTAAACATATAACTTCATATTCCTCTTAAACATAATACTTCATATTCCTCTTAAATATACTACTTCATATTCCTCTTAAACATACTACTTCATATTCCTCTTAAATATACAACTTCATATTCTTCTCAAATATACTACTTCATATTCCTCTTAAACATACTACTTCATATTCCTCTTAAACATACTACATCATATTTCTCCTAAACATACTACTTCATATTCCTCTTAAATACACTACTTCATATTCCTCTTAAATATACTACTTCATATTCCTCTTAAACATAATACTTCATATTCCTCTTAAACATACTACTTCATATTCCTCTTAAACATACTACTTCATATTCCTCTTAAACATACTACTTCATATTCCTCTTAAATATACTACTTCATATTCCTCTTAAACATACTACTTCATATTCATCTTAAATATACTACTTCATATTCCTCTTAAACATACTAATTCATATTCCTCTTAAATATACTACTTCATATTCCTCTTAAATATACTACTTCATATTCCTCTTAAATATACTACTTCATATTTCTCTTAAATATACAACTTCATATTCCTCTTAAATATGCTACTTCAAATTCCTCTTAAACATACTACTTCATATTCCTCTTAAACATACTACTTCATATTCCTCTTAAATATACTACTTCATATTCCTCTTAAATATACTACTTCATATTCCTCTTAAACATACTACTTCATATTCATCTTAAATATACTACTTCATATTCCTCTTAAACATAATACTTCATATTCCTCTTAAACATACTACTTCATATTCCTCTTAAACATACTACTTCATATTCCTCTTAAACATACTACTTCATATTCCTCTTAAATATACTACTTCATATTCCTCTTAAACATACTACTTCATATTCATCTTAAATATACTACTTCATATTCCTCTTAAACATACTAATTCATATTCCTCTTAAATATACTACTTCATATTCTTCTTAAACTTACTACTTCATATTCCTCTTAACCATACTACTTCATATTCCTCTTAAATATACTACTTCATATTTCGTTTAAAAATACTACTGCATATTCCTCTTAAACATATAACTTCATATACCTCTTAAACATAATACTTCATATTCCTAACATACTACTTCATATTCCTCGTCAACAAACTACTTCACATTCCTCCTAAACATACTACTTCATATTCCTCTTAAACATACTACTTCATATTCCTCTTAAATATACTACTTCATATTTCGTTTAAATATACTACTACATATTCCTCTTAAACATATAACTTCATATTCCTCTTAAACATAATACTTCATATTCCTCTTAAATATACTACTTCATATTCTTCTTAAACATACTACTTCATATTCCTCTTAAATATACAACTTCATACTCCTCTTAAATATACTACTTTATATTCCTCTTAAATATATTACTTCATATTCCTCTTAAACATCCTCCTTCATATTCTTCTTAAACATACTACTTCATATTCCTCTTAACCATACTACTTCATATTCCTCTTAAATATACTACTTCATATTTCGTTTAAATATACTACTGCATATTCCTCTTAAACATACTACTTCATATTCCTCTTAAATATGCAACTTCATATTCTTCTCAAATATACTACTTCATATTCCTCTTAAACTTACTACTTCATATTCCTCTTAAACATACTACATCATATTTCCCCTAAACATACTACTTCATATTCCTCTTAAATACACTACTTCATTGTCCTCTTAAATATACTACTTCATATTCCTCTTAAACATACTATTTCATATCAGTCTTAAACATACTACTTCATATTCCTCTTAAACATTCTACTTCATATTTTTCTTAAACATACTACTTCATATTCCTAACATACTAATTCATATTCTTCGTCAACAAACTACTTCACATTCCTCCTAAACATACTACTTCATATTCCTCTTAAATATACTACTTTATATTCCTCTTAAATATACTACTTCATGTTCCTCTTAAATATAATACTTCATATTCCCCTTAAATATATTAATTCATATGCCTCTTAAATATACTACTTCATATTAGCCTTAAATATACTACTTTATATTCCTCTTTTATATACTACTTCATATTGCTCTTAAACATACTACTTCATATTCCTCTTAAACATACTACTTCATATTCCTCTTAAACATACTACTTCAAATTTCTCTTAAATAAACTACTTCATATTCCTCTTAAGCATACTACTTCATATTCCTCTTAAATATACTACTTCATATTCCTCTTAAATATACTACTTAATATTCCTCTTAAATACACTACTTCATATTTCTCTTAAATATACTACTTCATATTCCTCTTAAATATGCTACTTCATATTCCTCTTAAACATACTACTTCATATTCTTCTTAAATATACTACTTCATATTATTCTTAAATATACTACTTCATATTCCTCTTAAATATACTACTTCATATTCCTCTTAAATATACTACTTTATATTCCTCTTAAATATATTACTTCATATTCCTCTTCAACATACTACTTCATATTCCTCTTAAACATACTACTTCATATTCCTCTTAAACATACTACTTCATATTCCTCTTAAATATACTACTTCATATTTCGTTTAAATATACTACTACATATTCCTCTTAAACATATAACTTCATATTCCTCTTAAACATAATACTTCATATTCCTCTTAAATATACTACTTCATATTCCTCTTAAACATACTACTTCATATTCCTCTTAAATATACAACTTCATATTCTTCTCAAATATACTACTTCATATTCCTCTTAAACATACTACTTCATATTCCTCTTAAACATACTACATCATATTTCTCCTAAACATACTACTTCATATTCCTCTTAAATACACTACTTCATATTCCTCTTAAATATACTACTTCATATTCCTCTTAAACATAATACTTCATATTCCTCTTAAACATACTACTTCATATTCCTCTTAAACATACTACTTCATATTCCTCTTAAACATACTACTTCATATTCCTCTTAAATATACTACTTCATATTCCTCTTAAACATACTACTTCATATTCATCTTAAATATACTACTTCATATTCCTCTAAAACATACTAATTCATATTCCTCTTAAATATACTACTTCATTGTCCTCTTAAATATACTACTTCATATTCCTCTTAAACATACTATTTCATATCAGTCTTAAACATACTACTTCATATTCCTCTTAAACATTCTACTTCATATTTTTCTTAAACATACTACTTCATATTCCTAACATACTACTTCATATTCTTCGTCAACAAACTACTTCACATTCCTCCTAAACATACTACTTCATATTCCTCTTAAATATACTACTTTATATTCCTCTTAAATATACTACTTCATGTTCCTCTTAAATATAATACTTCATATTCCCCTTAAATATATTAATTCATATGCCTCTTAAATATACTACTTCATATTTCTCTTAAATATACTACTTCATATTCCTCTTAAATATGCTACTTCATATTCCTCTTAAACATACTACTTCATATTCTTCTTAAATATACTACTTCATATTATTCTTAAATATACTACTTCATATTCCTCTTAAATATACTACTTCATATTCCTCTTAAATATACTACTTTATATTCCTCTTAAATATATTACTTCATATTCCTCTTCAACATACTACTTCATATTCCTCTTAAACATACTACTTCATATTCCTCTTAAACATACTACTTCATATTCCTCTTAAATATACTACTTCATATTTCGTTTAAATATACTACTACATATTCCTCTTAAACATATAACTTCATATTCCTCTTAAACATAATACTTCATATTCCTCTTAAATATACTACTTCATATTCCTCTTAAACATACTACTTCATATTCCTCTTAAATATACAACTTCATATTCTTCTCAAATATACTACTTCATATTCCTCTTAAACATACTACTTCATATTCCTCTTAAACATACTACATCATATTTCTCCTAAACATACTACTTCATATTCCTCTTAAATACACTACTTCATATTCCTCTTAAATATACTACTTCATATTCCTCTTAAACATAATACTTCATATTCCTCTTAAACATACTACTTCATATTCCTCTTAAACATACTACTTCATATTCCTCTTAAACATACTACTTCATATTCCTCTTAAATATACTACTTCATATTCCTCTTAAACATACTACTTCATATTCATCTTAAATATACTACTTCATATTCCTCTAAAACATACTAATTCATATTCCTCTTAAATATACTACTTCATTGTCCTCTTAAATATACTACTTCATATTCCTCTTAAACATACTATTTCATATCAGTCTTAAACATACTACTTCATATTCCTCTTAAACATTCTACTTCATATTTTTCTTAAACATACTACTTCATATTCCTAACATACTACTTCATATTCTTCGTCAACAAACTACTTCACATTCCTCCTAAACATACTACTTCATATTCCTCTTAAATATACTACTTTATATTCCTCTTAAATATACTACTTCATGTTCCTCTTAAATATAATACTTCATATTCCCCTTAAATATATTAATTCATATGCCTCTTAAATATACTACTTCATATTAGCCTTAAATATACTACTTTATATTCCTCTTTTATATACTACTTCATATTGCTCTTAAACATACTACTTCATATTCCTCTTAAACATACTACTTCATATTCCTCTTAAACATACTACTTCAAATTCCTCTTAAATAAACTACTTCATATTCCTCTTAAGCATACTACTTCATATTCCTCTTAAATATACTACTTCATATTCCTCTTAAATATACTACTTAATATTCCTCTTAAATACACTACTTCATATATCTCTTAAATATACTACTTCATATTCCTCTTAAATATGCTACTTCATATTCCTCTTAAACATACTACTTCATATTCTTCTTAAATATACTACTTCATATTATTCTTAAATATACTACTTCATATTCCTCTTAAATATACTACTTCATATTCCTCTTAAATATACTACTTTATATTCCTCTTAAATATATTACTTCATATTCCTCTTCAACATACTACTTCATATTCCTCTTAAACATACTACTTCATATTCCTCTTAAACATACTACTTCATATTCCTCTTAAATATACTACTTCATATTTCGTTTAAATATACTACTACATATTCCTCTTAAACATAATACTTCATATTCCTCTTAAATATACTACTTCATATTCCTCTTAAACATACTACTTCATATTCCTCTTAAATATACAACTTCATATTCTTCTCAAATATACTACTTCATATTCCTCTTAAACATACTACTTCATATTCCTCTTAAACATACTACATCATATTTCTCCTAAACATACTACTTCATATTCCTCTTAAATACACTACTTCATATTCCTCTTAAATATACTACTTCATATTCCTCTTAAACATAATACTTCATATTCCTCTTAAACATACTACTTCATATTCCTCTTAAACATACTACTTCATATTCCTCTTAAACATACTACTTCATATTCCTCTTAAATATACTACTTCATATTCCTCTTAAACATACTACTTCATATTCATCTTAAATATACTACTTCATATTCCTCTAAAACATACTAATTCATATTCCTCTTAAATATACTACTTCATATTCCTCTTAAACATACTACTTCATATTCCTCTTAAATATACTACTTCATATTCCTCTTAAACATACTACTTCATATTCATCTTAAATATACTACTTCATATTCCTCTAAAACATACTACTTCATATTCCTCTTAAATATACTACTTCATATTTCGTTTAAATATACTACTACATATTCCTCTTAAACATATAACTTCATATTCCTCTTAAACATAATACTTCATATTCCTCTTAAATATACTACTTCATATTCTTCTTAAACATACTACTTCATATTCCTCTTAAATATATAACTTCATACTCCTCTTAAATATACTACTTTATATTCCTCTTAAATATATTACTTCATATTCCTCTTAAACATCCTCCTTCATATTCTTCTTAAACATACTACTTCATATTCCTCTTAACCATACTACTTCATATTCCTCTTAAATATACTACTTCATATTTCGTTTAAATATACTACTGCATATTCCTCTTAAACATACTACTTCATATTCCTCTTAAATATGCAACTTCATATTCTTCTCAAATATACTACTTCATATTCCTCTTAAACATACTACTTCATATTCCTCTTAAACATACTACATCATATTTCCCCTAAACATACTACTTCATATTCCTCTTAAATACACTACTTCATTGTCCTCTTAAATATACTACTTCATATTTCTCTTAAACATACTATTTCATATCAGTCTTAAACATACTACTTCATATTCCTCTTAAACATTCTACTTCATATTTTTCTTAAACATACTACTTCATATTCCTAACATACTACTTCATATTCTTCGTCAACAAACTACTTCACATTCCTCCTAAACATACTACTTCATATTCCTCTTAAATATACTACTTTATATTCCTCTTAAATATACTACTTCATGTTCCTCTTAAATATAATACTTCATATTCCCCTTAAATATATTAATTCATATGCCTCTTAAATATACTACTTCATATTAGCCTTAAATATACTACTTTATATTCCTCTTTTATATACTACTTCATATTGCTCTTAAACATACTACTTCATATTCCTCTTAAACATACTACTTCATATTCCTCTTAAACATACTACTTCAAATTCCTCTTAAATAAACTACTTCATATTCCTCTTAAGCATACTACTTCATATTCCTCTTAAATATACTACTTCATATTCCTCTTAAATATACTACTTAATATTCCTCTTAAATACACTACTTCATATTTCTCTTAAATATACTACTTCATATTCCTCTTAAATATGCTACTTCATATTCCTCTTAAACATACTACTTCATATTCTTCTTAAATATACTACTTCATATTATTCTTAAATATACTACTTCATATTCCTCTTAAATATACTACTTCATATTCCTCTTAAATATACTACTTTATATTCCTCTTAAATATATTACTTCATATTCCTCTTCAACATACTACTTCATATTCCTCTTAAACATACTACTTCATATTCCTCTTAAACATACTACTTCATATTCCTTTTAAATATACTACTTCATATTTCGTTTAAATATACTACTACATATTCCTCTTAAACATATAACTTCATATTCCTCTTAAACATAATACTTCATATTCCTCTTAAATATACTACTTCATATTCCTCTTAAACATACTACTTCATATTCCTCTTAAATATACAACTTCATATTCTTCTCAAATATACTACTTCATATTCCTCTTAAACATACTACTTCATATTCCTCTTAAACATACTACATCATATTTCTCCTAAACATACTACTTCATATTCCTCTTAAATACACTACTTCATATTCCTCTTAAATATACTACTTCATATTCCTCTTAAACATAATACTTCATATTCCTCTTAAACATACTACTTCATATTCCTCTTAAACATACTAATTCATATTCCTCTTAAACATACTACTTCATATTCCTCTTAAATATACTACTTCATATTCCTCTTAAACATACTACTTCATATTCATCTTAAATATACTACTTCATATTCCTCTAAAACATACTAATTCATATTCCTCTTATATATACTACTTCATATTCCTCTTAAATAAACTACTTCATATTCCTCTTAAATATACTACTTCATATTCCTCTTAAACATAATACTTCATATTCCTCTTAAACATACTACTTCATATTCCTCTTAAACATACTACTTCATATTCCTCTTAAACATACTACTTCATATTCCTCTTAAATATACTACTTCATATTCCTCTTAAACATACTACTTCATATTCATCTTAAATATACTACTTCATATTCCTCTAAAACATACTAATTCATATTCCTCTTAAATATACTACTTCATTGTCCTCTTAAATATACTACTTCATATTCCTCTTAAACATACTATTTCATATCAGTCTTAAACATACTACTTCATATTCCTCTTAAACATTCTACTTCATATTTTTCTTAAACATACTACTTCATATTCCTAACATACTACTTCATATTCTTCGTCAACAAACTACTTCACATTCCTCCTAAACATACTACTTCATATTCCTCTTAAATATACTACTTTATATTCCTCTTAAATATACTACTTCATGTTCCTCTTAAATATAATACTTCACATTCCCCTTAAATATATTAATTCATATGCCTCTTAAATATACTACTTCATATTTCTCTTAAATATACTACTTCATATTCCTCTTAAATATGCTACTTCATATTCCTCTTAAACATACTACTTCATATTCTTCTTAAATATACTACTTCATATTATTCTTAAATATACTACTTCATATTCCTCTTAAATATACTACTTCATATTCCTCTTAAATATACTACTTTATATTCCTCTTAAATATATTACTTCATATTCCTCTTCAACATACTACTTCATATTCCTCTTAAACATACTACTTCATATTCCTCTTAAACATACTACTTCATATTCCTCTTAAATATACTACTTCATATTTCGTTTAAATATACTACTACATATTCCTCTTAAACATATAACTTCATATTCCTCTTAAACATAATACTTCATATTCCTCTTAAATATACTACTTCATATTCCTCTTAAACATACTACTTCATATTCCTCTTAAATATACAACTTCATATTCTTCTCAAATATACTACTTCATATTCCTCTTAAACATACTACTTCATATTCCTCTTAAACATACTACATCATATTTCTCCTAAACATACTACTTCATATTCCTCTTAAATACACTACTTCATATTCCTCTTAAATATACTACTTCATATTCCTCTTAAACATAATACTTCATATTCCTCTTAAACATACTACTTCATATTCCTCTTAAACATACTACTTCATATTCCTGTTAAACATACTACTTCATATTCCTCTTAAATACACTACTTCATATTCCTCTTAAACATACTACTTCATATTCATCTTAAATATACTACTTCATATTCCTCTAAAACATACTAATTCATATTCCTCTTAAATATACTACTTCATTGTCCTCTTAAATATACTACTTCATATTCCTCTTAAACATACTATTTCATATCAGTCTTAAACATACTACTTCATATTCCTCTTAAACATTCTACTTCATATTTTTCTTAAACATACTACTTCATATTCCTAACATACTACTTCATATTCTTCGTCAACAAACTACTTCACATTCCTCCTAAACATACTACTTCATATTCCTCTTAAATATACTACTTTATATTCCTCTTAAATATACTACTTCATGTTCCTCTTAAATATAATACTTCATATTCCCCTTAAATATATTAATTCATATGCCTCTTAAATATACTACTTCATATTAGCCTTAAATATACTACTTTATATTCCTCTTTTATATACTACTTCATATTGCTCTTAAACATACTACTTCATATTCCTCTTAAACATACTACTTCATATTCCTCTTAAACATACTACTTCAAATTCCTCTTAAATAAACTACTTCATATTCCTCTTAAGCATACTACTTCATATTCCTCTTAAATATACTACTTCATATTCCTCTTAAATATACTACTTAATATTCCTCTTAAATACACTACTTCATATTTCTCTTAAATATACTACTTCATATTCCTCTTAAATATGCTACTTCATATTCCTCTTAAACATACTACTTCATATTCTTCTTAAATATACTACTTCATATTATTCTTAAATATACTACTTCATATTCCTCTTAAATATACTACTTCATATTCCTCTTAAATATACTACTTTATATTCCTCTTAAATATATTACTTCATATTCCTCTTCAACATACTACTTCATATTCCTCTTAAACATACTACTTCATATTCCTCTTAAACATACTACTTCATATTCCTCTTAAATATACTACTTCATATTTCGTTTAAATATACTACTACATATTCCTCTTAAACATATAACTTCATATTCCTCTTAAACATAATACTTCATATTCCTCTTAAATATACTACTTCATATTCCTCTTAAACATATTACTTCATATTCCTCTTAAATATACAACTTCATATTCTTCTCAAATATACTACTTCAAATTCCTCTTAAACATACTACTTCATATTCCTCTTAAACATACTACATCATATTTCTCCTAAACATACTACTTCATATTCCTCTTAAATACACTACTTCATATTCCTCTTATATATACTACTTCATATTCCTCTTAAACATAATACTTCATATTCCTCTTAAACATACTACTTCATATTCCTCTTAAACATACTACTTCATATTCCTCTTAAACATACTACTTCATATTCCTCTTAAATATACTACTTCATATTCCTCTTAAACATACTACTTCATATTCATCTTAAATATACTACTTCATATTCCTCTAAAACATACTAATTCATATTCCTCTTAAATATACTACTTCATATTCCTCTTAAACATACTACTTCATATTCCTCTTAAATATACTACTTCATATTCCTCTTAAACATACTACTTCATATTCATCTTAAATATACTACTTCATATTCCTCTAAAACATACTACTTCATATTCCTCTTAAATATACTACTTCATATTTCGTTTAAATATACTACTACATATTCCTCTTAAACATATAACTTCATATTCCTCTTAAACATAATACTTCATATTCCTCTTAAATATACTACTTCATATTTCGTTTAAATATACTACTGCATATTCCTCTTAAACATACTACTTCATATTCCTCTTAAATATGCAACTTCATATTCTTCTCAAATATACTACTTCATATTCCTCTTAAACATACTACTTCATATTCCTCTTAAACATACTACATCATATTTCCCCTAAACATACTACTTCATATTCCTCTTAAATACACTACTTCATTGTCCTCTTAAATATACTACTTCATATTCCTCTTAAACATACTATTTCATATCAGTCTTAAACATACTACTTCATATTCCTCTTAAACATTCTACTTCATATTTTTCTTAAACATACTACTTCATATTCCTAACATACTACTTCATATTCTTCGTCAACAAACTACTTCACATTCCTCCTAAACATACTACTTCATATTCCTCTTAAATATACTACTTTATATTCCTCTTAAATATACTACTTCATGTTCCTCTTAAATATAATACTTCATATTCCCCTTAAATATATTAATTCATATGCCTCTTAAATATACTACTTCA
This sequence comes from Atherix ibis, assembly GCA_958298945.1. Classification (NCBI taxonomy): domain Eukaryota; kingdom Metazoa; phylum Arthropoda; class Insecta; order Diptera; family Athericidae; genus Atherix; species Atherix ibis. The sequence goes on from CATQJD010000111.1 coordinate 1,988,207, forward strand.
TATTAGCCTTAAATATACTACTTTATATTCCTCTTTTATATACTACTTCATATTGCTCTTAAACATACTACTTCATATTCCTCTTAAACATACTACTTCATATTCCTCTTAAACATACTACTTCAAATTCCTCTTAAATAAACTACTTCATATTCCTCTTAAGCATACTACTTCATATTCCTCTTAAATATACTACTTCATATTCCTCTTAAATATACTACTTAATATTCCTCTTAAATACACTACTTCATATTTCTCTTAAATATACTACTTCATATTCCTCTTAAATATGCTACTTCATATTCCTCTTAAACATACTACTTCATATTCTTCTTAAATATACTACTTCATATTATTCTTAAATATACTACTTCATATTCCTCTTAAATATACTACTTCATATTCCTCTTAAATATACTACTTTATATTCCTCTTAAATATATTACTTCATATTCCTCTTCAACATACTACTTCATATTCCTCTTAAACATACTACTTCATATTCCTCTTAAACATACTACTTCATATTCCTCTTAAATATACTACTTCATATTTCGTTTAAATATACTACTACATATTCCTCTTAAACATATAACTTCATATTCCTCTTAAACATAATACTTCATATTCCTCTTAAATATACTACTTCATATTCCTCTTAAACATACTACTTCATATTCCTCTTAAATATACAACTTCATATTCTTCTCAAATATACTACTTCATATTCCTCTTAAACATACTACTTCATATTCCTCTTAAACATACTACATCATATTTCTCCTAAACATACTACTTCATATTCCTCTTAAATACACTACTTCATATTCCTCTTAAATATACTACTTCATATTCCTCTTAAACATAATACTTCATATTCCTCTTAAACATACTACTTCATATTCCTCTTAAACATACTACTTCATATTCCTCTTAAACATACTACTTCATATTCCTCTTAAATATACTACTTCATATTCCTCTTAAACATACTACTTCATATTCATCTTAAATATACTACTTCATATTCCTCTAAAACATACTAATTCATATTCCTCTTATATATACTACTTCATATTCCTCTTAAATAAACTACTTCATATTCCTCTTAAATATACTACTTCATATTTCTCTTAAATATACAACTTCATATTCCTCTTAAATATGCTACTTCAAATTCCTCTTAAACATACTACTTCATATTCCTCTTAAATATACTACTTCATATTATTCTTTAATATACTACTTCATATTCCTCTTAAATATACTACTTCATATTTCTCTTAAATATACTACTTATATTCCTCTTAAATATACTACTTCATATTCCTCTTAAACATACTACTTCATATTCCTCTTAAACATACTACTTCATATTCCTCTTAAACATACTACTTCATATTCCTCTTAAATATACTACTTCATATTTCTCTTAATTATACTACTGCATATTCCTCTTAAACATACTACTTCATATTCCTCTTAAACATACTACTTCATATTCCTCTTTAACATACTACTTCATATTCCTCTTAAACACACTACTTCATATTCCTCTTAAACATACTACTTCAAATTCCTCTTAAATATACTACTTCACATTCCTCTTAAGCATACTACTTCATATTTCTCTTAAATATACTACTTCATATTCTTCTTAAATTTGCTACTTCATATTCCTCTTAAACATACTACTTCATATTCCTCTTAAATATACTACTTCATATTATTCTTAAATATATTACTTCATATTCGTCTTAAATATACTACTTCATATTCCTCTCAAATATACTAATTAATATTCCTCTTCAATATAATTCTTCATATTCCTCTTAAACATAATACTTCATATTCCTCTTAAACATACTACTTCATATTCCCCTTAAACATACTACTTCATATTCCTCTTAAATATACTACTTCATATTTCTTTTAAATATACTACTGCATTTTCCTCTTAAACATACTACTTTATATTACTCTTAAGCATACTACTTCATATTCCTCTTAAACATACTACTTCATATTCCTCTTAAACATGCTACTTCATATTCCTCTTAAACACACTACTTCATATTCCTCTTAAACATACTACTTCATATTCCTCTTAAACATACTACTTCATATTCCTCTTAAATATACTACTTCATATTCCTCTTAAACATACTACTTCATATTGCTCTTAAATATACAGTTTCATATTCCTCTTAAATATACTACTTCAATTCCTCTTAAACATACTACTTCATATTCCTCTTAAACATACTACATTTAATTCCCCTTAAACATACTACTTCATATTCCTCTTAAATATACTACTTCATATTCCTCTTGAATATACTACTTCATATTCCCCTGAAACATAATACTTCATATTTCTCTTAAACATACTACTTCATATTCCTCTTAAACATACTACTTCATATTCTTCTTAAACATACTACTTCATATTCCTCTTAAATATACTACTTTATATTCCTCTTAAACATACTACTTCATATTCATCTTAAATATACTACTTCATATTCCTCTTAAACATACTACTTCATATTCCTCTTAAATATACTACTTCATATTCCTCTTAAATATACTACTTCATATTCCTCTTAAATATACTGCTTCATATTTCTCTAAAATTTACTACTTCATATTCCTCTTAAATATGCTATTTCATATTCCTCTTAAACATACTACTTCATATTCCTCTTAAATATACTACTTCATATTATTCTTAAATATACTACTTCATATTCCTCTTAAATATACTACTTCATATTCCTCTTAAATATACTACCTTATAATCCTCTTAAATATACTACTTCATATTCCTCTTAAACATACTAATTCATATTCCTCTTAAACATACTACTTTATATTCCTCTTAAACATACTTCGTCATATTCCTCTTAAATATACTACTTCATATTTCTCTTAAATATACTACTGCATATTCCTCTTAAACATACTACTTCATATTCCTCTTAAACATACTACTTCATATTCCTCTTAAACATACTTCTTCATTTTCCTCTTAAATATACTACTTCATATTCCTCTTAAACATACTACTTCATATTCCTCTTCAACAAACTACTTCATATTCCTCTTCAACATACCACTTCATATTCCTCTTAAACAAACTACTTCATATTCCTCTTAAACACACTATTTCATATTCCTCTTAAACATACTACTTCATATTCCTCTTAAACATACTACTTCATATTCCTTTTAAACATACTACTTCATATTCCTCTTAAACATACTACTTCATATTCCTCTTAAACATACTACTTCATATTCCCCTTAAACATACTACTTCATATCAGTCTTAAATATACTACTTCATATTCCTCTCAAATATACTACTTCATATTCCTCCTAAACATACGACTTCATAACCCTCTTAAACATACTACTTCATATTACTCTTAAATATATTACTTCATATTCCTCTTCAATATACTACTTCATATTCCTCTTAAATATACTACTTCATATTCCTCTTAAATATACTACTTCATATGCCGCTTTAACATACTACTTCATATTTCTCTTAAATATACTTCTTCATATTCCTCTTAAACATACTACTTCATATTCCTCTTAAACATACTACTTCATATTCCTTTTAAACATACTACTTCATATTCCTCTTAAACATACTACTTCATATTCCTCTTAAACATACTACTTCATATTCCTCTTAAACATACTACTTCATATCAGTCTTAAATATACTACTTCATATTCCCCTTAAATATAATACTTCATATTCCTCCTAAACTTACAGCTTCATATTCCTCTTAAACATACTACTTCATATTCCTATTAAATATACTACTTCATATTCCTCTTAAATATACTACTTAATGTTCCTCTTAAATATAATACTTCATATTCCTCTTAAATATACTACTTCATATTCCTCTTAAATATATTACTTCATATTCCTCCTAAATATACTACTTCATATTCCTCTTAAATATACTACTTCATATTCCTCTTAAACATACTACTTCACATTCCTCTTAAATATACCACTTCATATTCCTCTTAAACATACTACTTCATATTCCTCTTAAACATACTATTTCATATTCCTCTTAAATATACTACTTCATATTCCTCGTAAATATACTACTTCATATTCCTCTTAAATATACTACTTCATATTCCTCTTAAACATACTTCTTCATATTCCTCTTAAACATACTACTTCATATTCCTCTTTAACATACTACTTCATATTCCTCTTAAACATACTACTTCATATTCCTCTTAAACATACTACTTCATATTCCTCTTTAACATACTACTTCATATTCCTCTTAAACATACTACTTCATATTCCTTTAAACATACTACTTCATATTCCTCTTAAACAAACTACTTCATATTCATCTGAATCATACTACTTCATATTCCTCTTAAACATACTATTTCATATTCCTCTTAAACATACTACTTCATATTCCTCTTAAATATACTACTTCATATGCCTCTTAAACATACTACTTCATATTCCTCTTAAATATACTACTTCATATTCCTCTTATACATACTACTTCATATTCCTCTTAAACATACTACTTCATATTCCTCTTAAATATACTACTTCATATTCCTCTTAAATATACTACTTCATATGCCTCTTAAACACACTACTTCATATTCCTCTTAAACATACTATTTCATATCAGTCTTAGATATACTACTTCATATTCCTCTTAAATATACTACTTCATATTTCTCTTAAATATACTACTTCATATTCTTCTTAAATTTGCTACTTCATATTCCTCTTAAACATACTACTTCATACTCCTCTTAAATATACTACTTCGTATTATTCTTAAATATACTACTTCATATTCCTCTTAATATACTACTTCATATTCCTCTTAAATATACTACTTTATATTCCTCTGAAATATACTACTTCATATTTCTCTTAAATATACTACTTCATATTTATTTTAAATATACTACTGCATTTTCCTCTTAAACATACTACTTCATATTCCTCTTAAACATACTACTTCATATTCCTCCTAAATATACTACTTCATATTCCTCTTAAATATACTACTTCATATTCCTCTTAAACATACTACTTTATATCAGTCTTAGATATACTACTTCATATTCCTCTTAAATATACTTCTTCATATTTCCTTTAAATATACTACTTCATATTCTTCTTAAAAATGCTACTTTATATTCCTCTTAAACATACTACTTCATATTCCTCTTAAATATACTACTTCATATTCCTCTTAAACATACTACTTCATATTCCTCTTAAACATACTACTTCATATTCCTCTTAAATATACTACTTCATTTTTCTTTTAAATATACTACTGCATTTTCCTCTTAAACATACTACTTCATATTCCTCTTAAACATACTACTTCATATTCCTCTTAAACATACTACTTCATATTCCTCTTAAACATGCTACTTCATATTCCTCTTAAACATACTACTTCATATTCCTCTTAAACATACAACTTCATATTCCTCTTAAATATACTACTTCATATTCTTCTTAAATATACTACTTCATATTCCTCTTAAACATACTACTTCATATTCCTCTCCAATATACAACTTCATATTCCTCTTAAATATACTACTTCATATTCCTCTTAAACATACTACTTCATATTCCTCTTAAACATGCTACATTAAATTCCCCTTCAACATACTACTTCATATTCCTCTTAAATATACTACTTCATATTCCTCTCAAATATACTACTTCATATTCCTCTTAAACATAATACTTCATATTCCTCTTAAACATTCTACTTCATATTCCTCTTAAACATACCACTTCATATTTTTCTTAAACATACTTCTTCATATTCCTCTTAAATATACTACTTTATATTCCTCTTAAACATACTACTTCATATTCATCTTAAATATACTACTTCATATTCCTCTCAAACATACTACTTCATATTCCTCTTAAATATACTACTTCATATTCCTCTTAAATATACTATTTCATATTCCTCTTAAATATACTACTTCATATTTCTCTTAAATATACTACTTTATATTCCTCTTAAATATGCTACTTCATATTCCTCTTATACATACTACTTCATATTCCTCTTAAATATACTACTTCATATTATTCTTAAATATACTACTTCATATTCCTCTTAAATATACTACTTCATATTTCTCTTAAATATACTACTTCATATTCCTCTTAAATATACTACTTCATATTCCTCTTAAACATACTACTTCATATTCCTCTTAAACATACTACTTCATATTTCTCTTAAATATACTACTTCATATTCCTTTTAAATATACTACTGCATTTTCCTCTTAAACATACTACTTCATATTCCTCTTAAACATACAACTATATATTCCTCTTAAACATACTACTTCATATTCCTCTTAAACATGCTACTTCATATTCCTCTTAAATATACTACTTCATATTCCTCTTAAACATACTACTTCATATTCCTCTTAAACATACTACTTCATATTCCTCTTAAATATACTACTTCATATTCCTCTTAAACATACTACTTCATATTCCTCTTAAATATACAACTTCATATTCCTCTTAAATATACTACTTCATATTCCTCTTAAATATACTACTTCATATTCCTCTTAAACATACTACATTAAATTCCCCTTCAACATACTACTTCATATGCCTCTTAAATATACTACTTCATATTCCTCTCAAATATACTACTTCATATTCCTCTTAAACATAATACTTCATATTCCTCTTAAACATACTACTTCATATTTTTCTTAAACATACTACTTCATATTCCTCTTAAATATACTACTTTATATTCCTCTTAAACATACTACTTCATATTCATCTTAAATATACTACTTCATATTCCTCTTAAACATACTACTTCATATTCCTCTAAAATATACTACTTCATATTCCTCTTAAATATACTACTTCATATTCCTCTTAAATATACTACTTCATATTTCTCTTAAATATACTACTTCATATTCCTCTTAAATATGCTACTTCATATTCCTCTTAAACATAATACTTCATATTCCTCTTAAATATACTACTTCATATTATTCTTAAATATACTACTTCATATTCCTCTTAAATATACTACTTCATATTCCTCTTAAATATACCACCTTATATTCCTCTTAAATATACTACTTCATATTCCTCTTAAACATACTACTTCATATTCCTCTTAAACATACTACTTCATATTTCTCTTAAACATACTTCTTCATATTCCTCTTAAATATACTACTTCATATTTCTCTTAAATATGCTACTGCATATTCCTCTTAAACATACTACTTCATATTCCTCTTAAACATACTACTTCATATTCCTCTTAAACATACTACTTCATTTTCCTCTTAAGTATACTACTTCATATTCCTCGTAAATATACTACTTCATATTCCTCTTAAATATACTACTTCATATTCCTCTTAAACATACTACTTCATATTCCTCTAAAACATACTACTTCATATTCCTCTTCAACATATTATTTCATATTCCTCTTAAACAAACTACTTCATATTCCTCTTAAACATACTATTTCATATTCCTCTTAAACATACTACTTCATATTCCTCTTAAACATACTACTTCATATTCCTTTTAAACATACTACTTCATATTCCTCTTAAACATACTACTTCATATTCCTCTTAAACATACTACTTCATATTCCTCTTAAACATACTACTTCATATTTCTCTTAAACATACTTCTTCATATTCCTCTTAAATATACTACTTCATATTTCTCTTAAATATGCTACTGCATATTCATCTTAAATATACCACCTTATATTCCTCTTAAATATACTACTTCATATTCCTCTTAAACATACTACTTCATATTCCTCTTAAACATACTACTTCATATTTCTCTTAAACATACTTCTTCATATTCCTCTTAAATATACTACTTCATATTTCTCTTAAATATGCTACTGCATATTCCTCTTAAACATACTACTTCATATTCCTCTTAAACATACTACTTCATATTCCTCTTAAACATACTACTTCATTTTCCTCTTAAGTATACTACTTCATATTCCTCGTAAATATACTACTTCATATTCCTCTTAAATATACTACTTCATATTCCTCTTAAACATACTACTTCATATTCCTCTAAAACATACTACTTCATATTCCTCTTCAACATATTATTTCATATTCCTCTTAAACAAACTACTTCATATTCCTCTTAAACATACTATTTCATATTCCTCTTAAACATACTACTTCATATTCCTCTTAAACATACTACTTCATATTCCTTTTAAACATACTACTTCATATTCCTTTTAAACATACTACTTCATATTCCTCTTAAACATACTACTTCATATTCCTCTTAAACATACTACTTCATATTTCTCTTAAACATACTTCTTCATATTCCTCTTAAATATACTACTTCATATTTCTCTTAAATATGCTACTGCATATTCATCTTAAATATACTACTTCATATTCCTCTCAAACATACTACTTCATATTCCTCTTAAATATACTACTTCATATTCCTCTTAAATATACTATTTCATATTCCTCTTAAATATACTACTTCATATTTCTCTTAAATATACTACTTTATATTCCTCTTAAATATGCTACTTCATATTCCTCTTATACATACTACTTCATATTCCTCTTAAATATACTACTTCATATTATTCTTAAATATACTACTTCATATTCCTCTTATATATACTACTTCATATTTCTCTTAAATATACTACTTCATATTCCTCTTAAATATACTACTTCATATTCCTCTTAAACATACTACTTCATATTCCTCTTAAACATACTACTTCATATTTCTCTTAAATATACTTCTTCATATTCCTTTTAAATATACTACTGCATTTTCCTCTTAAACATACTACTTCATATTCCTCTTAAACATACAACTATATATTCCTCTTAAACATACTACTTCATATTCCTCTTAAACATGCTACTTCATATTCCTCTTAAATATACTACTTCATATTCCTCTTAAACATACTACTTCATATTCCTCTTAAACATACTACTTCATATTCCTCTTAAATATACTACTTCATATTCCTCTTAAACATACTACTTCATATTCCTCTTAAATATACAACTTCATATTCCTCTTAAATATACTACTTCATATTCCTCTTAAACATACTACTTCATATTCCTCTTAAACATACTACATTAAATTCCCCTTCAACATACTACTTCATATGCCTCTTAAATATACTACTTCATATTTCTCTCAAATATACTACTTCATATTCCTCTTAAACATAATACTTCATATTCCTCTTAAACATACTACTTCATATTTTTCTTAAACATACTACTTCATATTCCTCTTAAATATACTACTTTATATTCCTCTTAAACATACTACTTCATATTCATCTTAAATATACTACTTCATATTCCTCTTAAACATACTACTTCATATTCCTCTAAAATATACTACTTCATATTCCTCTTAAATATACTACTTCATATTCCTCTTAAATATACTACTTCATATTTCTCTTAAATATACTACTTCATATTCCTCTTAAATATGGTACTTCATATTCCTCTTAAACATAATACTTCATATTCCTCTTAAATATACTACTTCATATTATTCTTAAATATACTACTTCATATTCCTCTTAAATATACTACTTCATATTCCTCTTAAATATACCACCTTATATTCCTCTTAAATATACTACTTCATATTCCTCTTAAACATACTACTTCATATTCCTCTTAAACATACTTCTTCATTTTCCTCTTAAATATACTACTTCATATTCCTCTTAAATATACTACTTCATATTCCTCTTCAACAAACTACTTCATATTCCTCTTCAACATACCACTTCATATTCCTCTTAAACAAACTACTTCATATTCCTCTTAAACACACTATTTCATATTCCTCTTAAACATACTACTTCATATTCCTCTTAAACATACTACTTCATATTCCTTTTAAACATACTACTTCATATTCCTCTTAAACATACTACTTCATATTCCTCTTAAACATACTACTTCATATTCCTCTTAAACATACTACTTCATATCAGTCTTAAATATACTACTTCATATTCCTCTCAAATATACTACTTCATATTCCTCCTAAACATACGACTTCATAACCCTCTTAAACATACTACTTCATATTACTCTTAAATATATTACTTCATATTCCTCTTCAATATACTACTTCATATTCCTCTTAAATATACTACTTCATATTCCTCTTAAATATACTACTTCATATGCCGCTTTAACATACTACTTCATATTTCTCTTAAATATACTTCTTCATATTCCTCTTAAACATACTACTTCATATTCCTCTTAAACATACTACTTCATATTCCTTTTAAACATACTACTTCATATTCCTCTTAAACATACTACTTCATATTCCTCTTAAACATACTACTTCATATTCCTCTTAAACATACTACTTCATATCAGTCTTAAATATACTACTTCATATTCCCCTTAAATATAATACTTCATATTCCTCCTAAACTTACAGCTTCATATTCCTCTTAAACATACTACTTCATATTCCTATTAAATATACTACTTCATATTCCTCTTAAATATACTACTTAATGTTCCTCTTAAATATAATACTTCATATTCCTCTTAAATATACTACTTCATATTCCTCTTAAATATATTACTTCATATTCCTCTTAAATATACTACTTCATATTCCTCTTAAATATACTACTTCATATTCCTCTTAAACATACTACTTCATATTCCTCTTAAACATACTACTTCATATTTCTCTTAAATATACTACTTCATATTCCTTTTAAATATACTACTGCATTTTCCTCTTAAACATACTACTTCATATTCCTCTTAAACATACAACTATATATTCCTCTTAAACATACTACTTCATATTCCTCTTAAACATGCTACTTCATATTCCTCTTAAATATACTACTTCATATTCCTCTTAAACATACTACTTCATATTCCTCTTAAACATACTACTTCATATTCCTCTTAAATATACTACTTCATATTCCTCTTAAACATACTACTTCATATTCCTCTTAAATATACAACTTCATATTCCTCTTAAATATACTACTTCATATTCCTCTTAAACATACTACTTCATATTCCTCTTAAACATACTACATTAAATTCCCCTTCAACATACTACTTCATATGCCTCTTAAATATACTACTTCATATTCCTCTCAAATATACTACTTCATATTCCTCTTAAACATAATACTTCATATTCCTCTTAAACATACTACTTCATATTTTTCATAAACATACTACTTCATATTCCTCTTAAATATACTACTTTATATTCCTCTTAAACATACTACTTCATATTCATCTTAAATATACTACTTCATATTCCTCTTAAACATACTACTTCATATTCCTCTAAAATATACTACTTCATATTCCTCTTAAATATACTACTTCATATTCCTCTTAAATATACTACTTCATATTTCTCTTAAATATACTACTTCATATTCCTCTTAAATATGCTACTTCATATTCCTCTTAAACATAATACTTCATATTCCTCTTAAATATACTACTTCATATTATTCTTAAATATACTACTTCATATTCCTCTTAAATATACTACTTCATATTCCTCTTAAATATACCACCTTATATTCCTCTTAAATATACTACTTCATATTCCTCTTAAACATACTACTTCATATTCCTCTTAAACATACTACTTCATATTTCTCCTAAACATACTTCTTCATATTCCTCTTAAATATACTACTTCATATTTCTCTTAAATATGCTACTGCATATTCCTCTTAAACATACTACTTCATATTCCTCTTAAACATACTACTTCATATTCCTCTTAAACATACTACTTCATTTTCCTCTTAAGTATACTACTTCATATTCCTCGTAAATATACTACTTCATATTCCTCTTAAATATACTACTTCATATTCCTCTTAAACATACTACTTCATATTCCTCTAAAACATACTACTTCATATTCCTCTTCAACATATTATTTCATATTCCTCTTAAACAAACTACTTCATATTCCTCTTAAACATACTATTTCATATTCCTCTTAAACATACTACTTCATATTCCTCTTAAACATACTACTTCATATTCCTTTTAAACATACTACTTCATATTCCTCTTAAACATACTACTTCATATTCCTCTTAAACATACTACTTCATATTCCTCTTAAACATACTACTTCATATTTCTCTTAAACATACTTCTTCATATTCCTCTTAAATATACTACTTCATATTTCTCTTAAATATGCTACTGCATATTCATCTTAAATATACCACCTTATATTCCTCTTAAATATACTACTTCATATTCCTCTTAAACATACTACTTCATATTCCTCTTAAACATACTACTTCATATTTCTCTTAAACATACTTCTTCATATTCCTCTTAAATATACTACTTCATATTTCTCTTAAATATGCTACTGCATATTCCTCTTAAACATACTACTTCATATTCCTCTTAAACATACTACTTTATATTCCTCTTAAACATACTACTTCATTTTCCTCTTAAGTATACTACTTCATATTCCTCGTAAATATACTACTTCATATTCCTCTTAAATATACTACTTCATATTCCTCTTAAACATACTACTTCATATTCCTCTAAAACATACTACTTCATATTCCTCTTCAACATATTATTTCATATTCCTCTTAAACAAACTACTTCATATTCCTCTTAAACATACTATTTCATATTCCTCTTAAACATACTACTTCATATTCCTCTTAAACATACTACTTCATATTCCTTTTAAACATACTACTTCATAATCCTCTTAAACATACTACTTCATATTCCTCTTAAACATACTACTTCATATTCCTCTTAAACATACTACTTCATATTTCTCTTAAACATACTTCTTCATATTCCTCTTAAATATACTACTTCATATTTCTCTTAAATATGCTACTGCATATTCATCTTAAATATACTACTTCATATTCCTCTCAAACATACTACTTCATATTCCTCCTAAATATACTACTTCATATTCCTCTTAAATATACTATTTCATATTCCTCTTAAATATACTACTTCATATTTCTCTTAAATATACTACTTTATATTCCTCTTAAATATGCTACTTCATATTTCTCTTATACATACTACTTCATATTCCTCTTAAATATACTACTTCATATTATTCTTAAATATACTACTTCATATTCCTCTTAAATATACTACTTCATATTTCTCTTAAATATACTACTTCATATTCCTCTTAAATATACTACTTCATATTCCTCTTAAACATACTACTTCATATTCCTCTTAAACATACTACTTCATATTTCTCTTAAATATACTACTTCATATTCCTTTTAAATATACTACTGCATTTTCCTCTTAAACATACTACTTCATATTCCTCTTAAACATACAACTATATATTCCTCTTAAACATACTACTTCATATTCCTCTTAAACATGCTACTTCATATTCCTCTTAAATATACTACTTCATATTCCTCTTAAACATACTACTTCATATTCCTCTTAAACATACTACTTCATATTCCTCTTAAATATACTACTTCATATTCCTCTTAAACATACTACTTCATATTCCTCTTAAATATACAACTTCATATTCCTCTTAAATATACTACTTCATATTCCTCTTAAACATACTACTTCATATTCCTCTTAAACATACTACATTAAATTCCCCTTCAACATACTACTTCATATGCCTCTTAAATATACTACTTCATATTCCTCTCAAATATACTACTTCATATTCCTCTTAAACATAATACTTCATATTCCTCTTAAACATACTACTTCATATTTTTCTTAAACATACTACTTCATATTCCTCTTAAATATACTACTTTATATTCCTCTTAAACATACTACTTCATATTCATCTTAAATATACTACTTCATATTCCTCTTAAACATACTACTTCATATTCCTCTAAAATATACTACTTCATATTCCTCTTAAATATACTACTTCATATTCCTCTTAAATATACTACTTCATATTTCTCTTAAATATACTACTTCATATTCCTCTTAAATATGCTACTTCATATTCCTCTTAAACATAATACTTCATATTCCTCTTAAATATACTACTTCATATTATTCTTAAATATACTACTTCATATTCCTCTTAAATATACTACTTCATATTCCTCTTAAATATACCACCTTATATTCCTCTTAAATATACTACTTCATATTCCTCTTAAACATACTACTTCATATTCCTCTTAAACATACTACTTCATATTTCTCTTAAACATACTTCTTCATATTCCTCTTAAATATACTACTTCATATTTCTCTTAAATATGCTACTGCATATTCCTCTTAAACATACTACTTCATATTCCTCTTAAACATACTACTTCATATTCCTCTTAAACATACTACTTCATTTTCCTCTTAAGTATACTACTTCATATTCCTCGTAAATATACTACTTCATATTCCTCTTAAATATACTACTTCATATTCCTCTTAAACATACTACTTCATATTCCTCTAAAACATACTACTTCATATTCCTCTTCAACATATTATTTCATATTCCTCTTAAACAAACTACTTCATATTCCTCTTAAACATACTATTTCATATTCCTCTTAAACATACTACTTCATATTCCTCTAAAACATACTACTTCATATTCCTTTTAAACATACTACTTCATATTCCTCTTAAACATACTACTTCATATTCCTCTTAAACATACTACTTCATATTCCTCTTAAACATACTACTTCATATCAGTCTTAAATATACTACTTCATATTCCTCTCAAATATACTACTTCATATTCCTCCTAAACATACGACTTCATAATCCTCTTAAACATACTACTTCATATTACTCTTAAATATACTACTTCATATTCCTCTTAAATATACTACTTCATATTCCTCTTAAATATGCTACTTCATATTCCTCTTAAATATACTACTTCATATGCCTCTTAAACATACTACTTCATATTCCTCTTAAATTACTTCTTCATATTCCTCTTAAACATACTACTTCATATTCCTCTTAAACATACTACTTCATATTCCTTTTAAACATACTACTTCATATTCCTCTTAAACATACTACTTCATATTCCTCTTAAACATACTACTTCATATTCCTCTTAAACATACTACTTCATATCAGTCTTAAATATACTACTTCATATTCCTCTTAAATATACTACTTCATATTCCTCCTAAACATACGAGTTCATATTCCTCTTAAACATGCTATTTTATATTCCTACTAAATATACTACTTCATATTCCTCTGAAATAGACTACTTCATATTCCTCTTAAATATACTACTTCATATTCCTCTTAAATATACTACTTCATAATCCTCTTAAATATACTACTTCATAGTCCTCTTAAACATAATACTTCATATTCCTCTTAAACATATTACTTCATATCAGTCTTAGATATACTACTTCATATTCCGCTTAAACATACTACTTCATATTCCTCTTTAATATACTACTTCATGTTCCTCTTGAATATAATACTTCATATTCCTCTTAAATATACTACTTCATATTCCTCTTAAATATATTACTTCATATTCCTCTTAAATATACTACTTCATATTCCTCCTAAATATACTACTTCATATTCCTCTTAAACATACTACTTCATATTAATCTTAAATATACTACTTCATATTCCTCTTAAACATACTACTTCATATTCCTCCTAAACATACTACTTCATATTCCTCTTAAATATACTACTTCATATTCCTCGTAAATATACTACTTCATATTCCTCTTAAATTTACTACTTCATATTCCTCTTAAACATACTTCTTCATATTCCTCTTAAACATACTACTTCATATTCCTCTTCAACACACTACTATTTAATATTCCTTTTAAACATACTACTTCATATTACTCTTAAACATACTACTTCATATTCCTCTTAAACATACTACATCACATTCCTCTTAAACATACTTCTTTATATTCCTCTTAAACGTACTACTTCATATTCCTCTTAAACATACTACTTCATATTCCTCTTAAACATACTACTTCATATTCCTCTTAAACATACTACTTCATATGAGTCTTAAATATACTACTTCATATTCCTCTTAAATATACTACTTCATATTCCTCTTAAATATAATACTTCATATTCCTCTTTAATATTTTACTTCATATGCCTCTTAAACATACTACTTCATATTCCTCTTAAATATACTACTTCATATTCCTCTTAAACATACTACTTCATATTCCTCTTAAACATACTACTTCATATTCCTTTTAAACATACTACTTCATATTCCTCTTAAACATATTACTTTATATTCCTCTTAAATATACTACTTCATATTCCTCTTAAACATACTACTTCATATCAGTCTTAGATATACTACGTCATATTCCTCTTAAATATACTACTTCATATTCCTCGTAAATATAATACTTCATATTCCTCTTAAATATACTACTTCATATTCCTCTTAAACATACTTCTGCATATTCCTCTTAAACATACTACTTCATATTCCTCTTCAACATACTACTTCATATTCCTCTTAAACATACTACTTCATATTCCTCTTAAACATACTACTTCATATTCCTCTTAAACATACTACTTCATATTCCTCTTAAACATACTACTTCATATTCCTCTTAAACATACTACTTTATATTCCTCTTAAACATAATACTTCAAATTCCTCTTAAACATACTACTTCATATTCCTCTTAAACATACTACTTCATATCAGTCTTAAATTTACTACTTCATATTCCTCTTAAATATACTACTTCATATTCCTCCTAAACATACGACTTCATTATCCTCTTAAACATACTACTTCATATTACTCTTAAATATACTACTTCATATTCCTCTTAAATATACTACTTCATATTCCTCTTAAATTTACTACTTCATATTCCTCTTAAATATACTACTTCATATTCCTCTTAAACATACTACTTCATATTCCTCTTAAGTATACTACTTCA
Source organism: Atherix ibis (assembly GCA_958298945.1). NCBI lineage: Eukaryota > Metazoa > Arthropoda > Insecta > Diptera > Athericidae > Atherix > Atherix ibis. The sequence goes on from CATQJD010000111.1 coordinate 2,005,330, forward strand.
TGTTCCTCTTAAACATACTACTTCATATTCCTCTTAAACATACTACTTCATATTACTTTTAAACATACAACTTCATATTCCTCTTAAACATACTACTTCATATTCCTCTGAAACATACTACTTCATATTCCTCTTAAACATATTACTTCATATCAGTCTTAGATATACTACTTCATATTCCTCTTAAATATACTACTTCATATTCCTCCTAAACATACGACTTCATATTCCTCTTAAACATACTACTTCATATTCCTGTTAAATATACTATTTCATATTCCTCTTAAATATCCTACTTCATATTCCTCTTAAATATACTACTTCATATTCCTCTTAAATATACTACTTCATAGTCCTCTTAAACATAGTACTTCATATTCCTCTTAAACATATTACTTCATATTACTCTTAAATATACTACTTCATATTCCGCTTAAACATACTACTTCATATTCCTCTTAAATATACTACTTCATATTCCTCTTAAACATACTACTTCATATTAATCTTAAATATACTACTTCATATTCCTCTTAAACATACTACTTCATATTCCTCTTAAACATACTACTTCATATTCCTCTTAAATATACTACTTCATATTCCTCGTAAATATACTACTTCATATTCCTCTTAAATTTACTACTTCATATTCCTCTTAAACATACTTCTTCATATTCCTCTTAAACATACTACTTCATATTCCTCTTCAACACACTACTTCATATTCCTTTTAAACATACTACTTCATATTACTCTTAAACATACTACTTCATATTCCTGTTAAACATACTACATCACATTCCTCTTAAACATACTTCTTTATATTCCTATTAAACGTACTACTTCATATTCCTCTTAAACATACTACTTCATATTCCTCTTAAACATACTACTTCATATTCCTCTTAAACATACTACTTCATATGAGTCTTAAATATACTACTTCATATTCCTCTTAAATATACTACTTCATATTCCTCTTAAATATAATACTTCATATTCCTCTTTAATATACTACTTCATATGCCTCTTAAACATACTACTTCATATTACTCTTAAATATACTACTTCATATTCCTCTTAAACATACTACTTCATATTCCTCTTAAACATACTACTTCATATTCCTTTTAAACATACTACTTCATATTCCTCTTAAACATATTACTTTATAATCCTCTTAAATATACTACTTCATATTCCTCTTAAACATACTACTTCATATCAGTCTTAGATATACTACGTCATATTCCTCTTAAATATACTACTTCATATTCCTCGTAAATATAATACTTCATATTCCTCTTAAATATACTACTTCATATTCCTCTTAAACATACTTCTGCATATTCCTTTTAAACATACTACTTCATATTCCCCTTCAACATACTACTTCATATTCCTCTTAAACATACTACTTCATATTCCTCTTAAACATATTACTTCATATTCCTCTTAAACATACTACTTCATATTCCTCTTAAACATACTACTTCATATTCCTTTTAAACATACTACTTTATATTCCTCTTAAACATACTACTTCAAATTCCTCTTAAACATACTACTTCATATTCCTCTTAAACATACTACTTCATATCAGTCTTAAATATACTACTTCATATTCCTCTTAAATATACTACTTCATATTCCTCCTAAACATACGACTTCATTATCCTCTTAAACATACTACTTCATATTACTCTTAAATATACTACTTCATATTCCTCTTAAATATACTACTTCATATTCCTCTTAAATATACTACTTCATATTCCTCTTAAATATACTACTTCATATGCCTCTTAAACATACTACTTCATATTCCTCTTAAATATACTACTTCATGTTCCTCTTAAACATACTACTTCATATTCCTCTTAAACATACTACTTCATATTCCTTTTAAACATACAACTTCATATTCCTCTTAAACATACTACTTCATATTCCTCTGAAACATACTACTTCATATTCCTCTTAAACATATTACTTCATATCAGTCTTAGATATACTACTTCATATTCCTCTTAAATATACTACTTCATATTCCTCCTAAACATACGACTTCATATTCCTCTTAAACATACTACTTCATATTCCTGTTAAATATACTATTTCATATTCCTCTTAAATATCCTACTTCATATTCCTCTTAAATATACTACTTCATATTCCTCTTAAATATACTACTTCATAGTCCTCTTAAACATAGTACTTCATATTCCTCTTAAACATATTACTTCATATTACTCTTAAATATACTACTTCATATTCCGCTTAAACATACTACTTCATATTCTTCTTTAATATACTATTTCATGTTCCTCTTAAATATAATACTTCATATTCCTCTTAAATATACTATTTCATATTCCTCTTAAATATATTACTTCATATTCCTCTTAAATATACTACTTCATATTCCTCTTAAATATACTACTTCATATTCCCCTTAAACATACTACTTCATATTCCTCTTAAATATACTACTTCATATTATTCTTAAATATACTACTTCATATTCCTCTTAAATATACTACCTTATATTCCTCTTAAATATACCACCTTATATTCCTCTTAAATATACTACTTCATATTCCTCTTAAACATACTACTTCATATTCCTCTTAAACATACTACTTCATATTTCTCTTAAACATACTTCTTCATATTCCTCTTAAATATACTACTTCATATTTCTCTTAAATTTACTACTTCATATTCCTCTTAAATATACTACTTCATATTCCTCTTAAACATACTACTTCATATTCCTCTTAAATATACTACTTCATGTTCCTCTTAAACATACTACTTCATATTCCTCTTAAACATACTACTTCATATTACTTTTAAACATACAACTTCATATTCCTCTTAAACATACTACTTCATATTCCTCTGAAACATACTACTTCATATTCCTCTTAAACATATTACTTCATATCAGTCTTAGATATACTACTTCATATTCCTCTTAAATATACTACTTCATATTCCTCCTAAACATACGACTTCATATTCCTCTTAAACATACTACTTCATATTCCTGTTAAATATACTATTTCATATTCCTCTTAAATATCCTACTTCATATTCCTCTTAAATATACTACTTCATATTCCTCTTAAATATACTACTTCATAGTCCTCTTAAACATAGTACTTCATATTCCTCTTAAACATATTACTTCATATTACTCTTAAATATACTACTTCATATTCCGCTTAAACATACTACTTCATATTCCTCTTAAATATACTACTTCATATTCCTCTTAAACATACTACTTCATATTAATCTTAAATATACTACTTCATATTCCTCTTAAACATACTACTTCATATTCCTCTTAAACATACTACTTCATATTCCTCTTAAATATACTACTTCATATTCCTCGTAAATATACTACTTCATATTCCTCTTAAATTTACTACTTCATATTCCTCTTAAACATACTTCTTCATATTCCTCTTAAACATACTACTTCATATTCCTCTTCAACACACTACTTCATATTCCGCTTAAACATACTACTTCATATTCTTCTTTAATATACTATTTCATGTTCCTCTTAAATATAATACTTCATATTCCTCTTAAATATACTATTTCATATTCCTCTTAAATATATTACTTCATATTCCTCTTAAATATACTACTTCATATTCCTCTTAAATATACTACTTCATATTCCCCTTAAACATACTACTTCATATTCCTCTTAAATATACTACTTCATATTATTCTTAAATATACTACTTCATATTCCTCTTAAATATACTACCTTATATTCCTCTTAAATATACCACCTTATATTCCTCTTAAATATACTACTTCATATTCCTCTTAAACATACTACTTCATATTCCTCTTAAACATACTACTTCATATTTCTCTTAAACATACTTCTTCATATTCCTCTTAAATATACTACTTCATATTTCTCTTAAATTTACTACTTCATATTCCTCTTAAATATACTATTTCATATTCCTCTTAAACATACTACTTCATATTCCTCTTAAATATACTACTTCATGTTCCTCTTAAACATACTACTTCATATTCCTCTTAAACATACTACTTCATATTACTTTTAAACATACAACTTCATATTCCTCTTAAACATACTACTTCATATTCCTCTGAAACATACTACTTCATATTCCTCTTAAACATATTACTTCATATCAGTCTTAGATATACTACTTCATATTCCTCTTAAATATACTACTTCATATTCCTCCTAAACATACGACTTCATATTCCTCTTAAACATACTACTTCATATTCCTGTTAAATATACTATTTCATATTCCTCTTAAATATCCTACTTCATATTCCTCTTAAATATACTACTTCATATTCCTCTTAAATATACTACTTCATAGTCCTCTTAAACATAGTACTTCATATTCCTCTTAAACATATTACTTCATATTACTCTTAAATATACTACTTCATATTCCGCTTAAACATACTACTTCATATTCCTCTTAAATATACTACTTCATATTCCTCTTAAACATACTACTTCATATTAATCTTAAATATACTACTTCATATTCCTCTTAAACATACTACTTCATATTCCTCTTAAACATACTACTTCATGTTCCTCTTAAATATACTACTTCATATTCCTCGTAAATATACTACTTCATATTCCTCTTAAATTTACTACTTCATATTCCTCTTAAACATACTTCTTCATATTCCTCTTAAACATACTACTTCATATTCCTCTTCAACACACTACTTCATATTCCTTTTAAACATACTACTTCATATTACTCTTAAACATACTACTTCATATTCCTCTTAAACATACTACATCACATTCCTCTTAAACATACTTCTTTATATTCCTATTAAACGTACTACTTCATATTCCTCTTAAACATACTACTTCATATTCCTCTTAAACATACTACTTCATATTCCTCTTAAACATACTACTTCATATGAGTCTTAAATATACTACTTCATATTCCTCTTAAATATACTACTTCATATTCCTCTTAAATATAATACTTCATATTCCTCTTTAATATACTACTTCATATGCCTCTTAAACATACTACTTCATATTCCTCTTAAATATACTACTTCATATTCCTCTTAAACATACTACTTCATATTCCTCTTAAACATACTACTTCATATTCCTTTTAAACATACTACTTCATATTCCTCTTAAACATATTACTTTATATTCCTCTTAAATGTACTACTTCATATTCCTCTTAAACATACTACTTCATATCAGTCTTAGATATACTACGTCATATTCCTCTTAAATATACTACTTCATATTCCTCGTAAATATAATACTTCATATTCCTCTTAAATATACTACTTCATATTCCTCTTAAACATACTTCTGCATATTCCTCTTAAACATACTACTTCATATTCCCCTTCAACATACTACTTCATATTCCTCTTAAACATACTACTTCATATTCCTCTTAAACATATTACTTCATATTCCTCTTAAACATACTACTTCATATTCCTCTTAAACATACTACTTCATATTCCTTTTAAACATAATACTTTATATTCCTCTTAAACATACTACTTCAAATTCCTCTTAAACATACTACTTCATATTCCTCTTAAACATACTACTTCATATCAGTCTTAAATATACTACTTCATATTCCTCTTAAATATACTACTTCATATTCCTCCTAAACATACGACTTCATTATCCTCTTAAACATACTACTTCATATTACTCTTAAATATACTACTTCATATTCCTCTTAAATATACTACTTCATATTCCTCTTAAATATACTACTTCATATTCCTCTTAAATATACTACTTCATATGCCTCTTAAACATACTACTTCATATTCCTCTTAAATATACTACTTCATGTTCCTCTTAAACATACTACTTCATATTCCTCTTAAACATACTACTTCATATTCCTTTTAAACATACAACTTCATATTCCTCTTAAACATACTACTTCATATTCCTCTGAAACATACTACTTCATATTCCTCTTAAACATATTACTTCATATCAGTCTTAGATATACTACTTCATATTCCTCTTAAATATACTACTTCATATTCCTCCTAAACATACGACTTCATATTCCTCTTAAACATACTACTTCATATTCCTGTTAAATATACTATTTCATATTCCTCTTAAATATCCTACTTCATATTCCTCTTAAATATACTACTTCATATTCCTCTTAAATATACTACTTCATAGTCCTCTTAAACATAGTACTTCATATTCCTCTTAAACATATTACTTCATATTACTCTTAAATATACTACTTCATATTCCGCTTAAACATACTACTTCATATTCTTCTTTAATATACTATTTCATGTTCCTCTTAAATATAATACTTCATATTCCTCTTAAATATACTATTTCATATTCCTCTTAAATATATTACTTCATATTCCTCTTAAATATACTACTTCATATTCCTCTTAAATATACTACTTCATATTCCCCTTAAACATACTACTTCATATTCCTCTTAAATATACTACTTCATATTATTCTTAAATATACTACTTCATATTCCTCTTAAATATACTACCTTATATTCCTCTTAAATATACCACCTTATATTCCTCTTAAATATACTACTTCATATTCCTCTTAAACATACTACTTCATATTCCTCTTAAACATACTACTTCATATTTCTCTTAAACATACTTCTTCATATTCCTCTTAAATATACTACTTCATATTTCTCTTAAATATGCTACTGCATATTCCTCTTAAACATACTGCTTCATATTCCTCTTAAACATACTACTTCATATTCCTCTTAAACATATTACTTCATTTTCCTCTTAAATATACTACTTCATATTCCTCGTAAATATACTACTTCATATTCCTCTTAAATATACCACTTCATATTCCTCTTAAACATACTACTTCATATTCCTCTAAAACATACTACTTCATATTCCTCTTCAACATACTACTTCATATTGCTCTTAAACAAACTACTTCATATTCCTCTTAAACATACTATTTCATATTCCTCTTAAACATACTACTTCATACTGCTCTTGAACATACTACTTCATATTCCTTTTAAACATACAACTTTATATTCCTCTTAAACATACTACTTCATATTCCTCTTAAACATACTACTTCATATTCCTCTTAAACATACTACTTAATATCAGTCTTAAATATACTACTTCATATTCCTCTCAAATATACTACTTCATATTCCTCCTAAACATACGACTTCATAATCCTCTTAAACATACTACTTTATATAACTCTTAAATATACTACTTCATATTCCTCTTAAATATACTACTTCATATTCCTCTTAAATATACTACTTCATATTCCTCTTAAATATACTACTTCATATGCCTCTTAAACATACTACTTCATATTCCTCTTAAATTACTTCTTCATATTCCTCTTAAACATAGTACTTCATATTCCTCTTAAACATACTACTTCATATTCCTTTTAAACATACTACTTCATATTCCTCTTAAACATACTACTTCATATTCCTCTTAAACATTCTACTTCATATTCCTCTTAAACATACTACTTCATATCAGTCTTAAATATACTACTTCATATTCCTCTTAAATATACTACTTCATATTCCTCCTAAACATACGAGTTCATATTCCTCTTAAACATGCTATTTCATATTCCTACTAAATATACTACTTCATATTCCTCTGAAATAGACTACTTCATATTCCTCTTAAATATACTACTTCATAATCCTCTTAAATATACTACTTCATATTTCTCTTAAATATACTACTTCATAGTCCTCTTAAACATAATACTTCATATTCCTCTTAAACATATTACTTCATATTCCTCTTAAATATACTACTTCATATTCCTCTTTAATATACTACTTCATGTTCCTCTTGAATATAATACTTCATATTCCTCTTAAATATACTACTTCATATTCCTCTTAAATATATTACTTCATATTCCTCTTAAATATACTACTTCATATTCCTCTTAAATATACTACTTCATATTCCTCTTAAACATACTACTTCGTATTAATCTTAAATATACTACTTCATATTCCTCTTAAACATACTACTTCATATTCCTCTTAAACATACTACTTCATATTCCTCTTAAATATACTACTTCATATTCCTCGTAAATATACTACTTCATATTCCTCTTAAATATACTACTTCATATTCCTCTTAAACATACTTCTTCATATTCCTCTTAAACATACTACTTCATATTCCTCTTCAACATACTACTTCATATTCCTTTTAAACATACTACTTCATATTACTCTTAAACATACTACTTCATATTCCTCTTAAACATACTACTTCACATTCCTCTTAAACATACTACTTTATATTCCTCTTAAACGTACTACTTAATATTCCTCTTAAACATACTACTTCATATTCCTCTTTAATATACTACTTCATATGTCTCTTAAACATACTACTTCATATTCCTCTTAAATATACTACTTCATATTCCTCTTAAACATACTACTTCATATTCCTCTTAAACATACTACTTCATATTCCTTTTAAACATACTACTTCATATTCCTCTTAAACATACTACTTCATATTCCTCTTAAATATACTACTTCATATTCCTCTTAAACATACTACTTCATGTCAGTCTTAGATATACTACGTCATATTCCTCTTAAATATACTACTTCATATTCCTCGTAAATATAATACTTCATATTCCTCTTAAATATACTACTTCATATTCCTCTTAAACATACTACTTCATATTCCTCTAAAACATACTACTTCATATTCCTCTTCAACATACTACTTCATATTGCTCTTAAACAAACTACTTCATATTCCTCTTAAACATACTATTTCATATTCCTCTTAAACATACTACTTCATACTCCTCTTGAACATACTACTTCATATTCCTTTTAAACATACTACTTTATATTCCTCTTAAACATACTACTTCATATTCCTCTTAAACATTCTACTTCATATTCCTCTTAAACATACTACTTCATATCAGTCTTAAATATACTACTTCATATTCCTCTCAAATATACTACTTCATATTCCTCCTAAACATACGACTTCATAATCCTCTTAAACATACTACTTCATATAACTCTTAAATATACTACTTCATATTCCTCTTAAATATACTACTTCATATTCCTCTTAAATATACTACTTCATATTCCTCTTAAACATACTTCTTCATATTCCTCTTAAACATACTACTTCATATTCCTCTTCAACATACTACTTCATATTCCTTTTAAACATACTACTTCATATTACTCTTAAACATACTACTTCATATTCCTCTTAAACATACTACTTCACATTCCTCTTAAACATACTACTTTATATTCCTCTTAAACGTACTACTTAATATTCCTCTTAAACATACTACTTCATATTCCTCTTTAATATACTACTTCATATGTCTCTTAAACATACTACTTCATATTCCTCTTAAATATACTACTTCATATTCCTCTTAAACATACTACTTCATATTCCTCTTAAACATACTACTTCATATTCCTTTTAAACATACAACTTCATATTCCTCTTAAACATACTACTTCATATTCCTCTTAAATATACTACTTCATATTCCTCTTAAACATACTACTTCATGTCAGTCTTAGATATACTACGTCATATTCCTCTTAAATATACTACTTCATATTCCTCGTAAATATAATACTTCATATTCCTCTTAAATATACTACTTCATATTCCTCTTAAACATACTACTTCATATTCCTCTAAAACATACTACTTCATATTCCTCTTCAACATACTACTTCATATTGCTCTTAAACAAACTACTTCATATTCCTCTTAAACATACTATTTCATATTCCTCTTAAACATACTACTTCATACTCCTCTTGAACATACTACTTCATATTCCTTTTAAACATACTACTTTATATTCCTCTTAAACATACTACTTCATATTCCTCTTAAACATTCTACTTCATATTCCTCTTAAACATACTACTTCATATCAGTCTTAAATATACTACTTCATATTCCTCTCAAATATACTACTTCATATTCCTCCTAAACATACGACTTCATAATCCTCTTAAACATACTACTTCATATAACTCTTAAATATACTACTTCATATTCCTCTTAAATATACTACTTCATATTCCTCTTAAATATACTACTTCATATTCCTCTTAAATATACTACTTCATATGCCTCTTAAATATACTACTTCATATTCCTCTTAAATTACTTCTTCATATTCCTCTTAAACATAGTACTTCATATTCCTCTTAAACATACTACTTCATATTCCTTTTAAACATACTACTTCATATTCCTCTTAAACATACTACTTCATATTCCTCTTAAACATTCTACTTCATATTCCTCTTAAACATACTACTTCATATCAGTCTTAAATATACTACTTCATATTCCTCTTAAATATACTACTTCATATTCCTCCTAAACATACGAGTTCATATTCCTCTTAAACATGCTATTTCATATTCCTACTAAATATACTACTTCATATTCCTCTGAAATAGACTACTTCATATTCCTCTTAAATATACTACTTCATAATCCTCTTAAATATACTACTTCATATTCCTCTTAAATATACTACTTAATAGTCCTCTTAAACATAATACTTCATATTCCTCTTAAACATATTACTTCATATTCCTCTTAAATATACTACTTCATATTCCGCTTAAACATACTACTTCATATTCCTCTTTAATATACTACTTCATGTTCCTCTTGAATATAATACTTCATATTCCTCTTAAATATACTACTTCATATTCCTCTTAAATATATTACTTCATATTCCTCTTAAATATACTACTTCATATTCCTCTTAAATATACTACTTCATATTCCTCTTAAACATACTACTTCATATTAATCTTAAATATACTACTTCATATTCCTCTTAAACATACTACTTCATATTCCTCTTAAACATACTACTTCATATTCCTCTTAAATATACTACTTCATATTCCTCGTAAATATACTACTTCATATTCCTCTTAAATATACTACTTCATATTCCTCTTAAACATACTTCTTCATATTCCTCTTAAACATACTACTTCATATTCCTCTTCAACATACTACTTCATATTCCTTTTAAACATACTACTTCATATTACTCTTAAACATACTACTTCATATTCCTCTTAAACATACTACTTCACATTCCTCTTAAACATACTACTTTATATTCCTCTTAAACGTACTACTTAATATTCCTCTTAAACATACTACTTCATATTCCTCTTAAACATACTACTTCATATTCCTCTAAAACATACTACTTCATATGAGTCTTAAATATACGACTTCATATTCCTCTTAAATATACTACTTCATATTCCTCTTAAATATAATACTTCATATTCCTCTTTAATATACTACTTCATATGCCTCTTAAACATACTACTTCATATTCCTCTTAAATATACTACTTCATATTCCTCTTAAACATACTACTTCATATTCCTCTTAAACATACTACTTCATATTCCTTTTAAACATACTACTTTATATTCCTCTTAAACATACTACTTCATATTCCTCTTAAATATACTACTTCATATTCCTCTTAAACATACTACTTCATGTCAGTCTTAGATATACTACGTCATATTCCTCTTAAATATACTACTTCATATTCCTCGTAAATATAATACTTCATATTTCTCTTAAATATACTACTTCATATTCCTCTTAAACATACTTCTGCATATTCCTCTTAAACATACTACTTCATATTCCTCTTCAACATACTACTTCATATTCCTCTTAAACATACTACTTCATATTCCTCTTAAACATACTACTTCATATTCCTCTTAAACATACTACTTCATATTCCTCTTAAACATACTACTTCATATTCCTTTTAAACATACTACTTTATATTCCTCTTAAACATACTACTTCAAATTCCTCTTAAACATACTACTTCATATTCCTCTTAAACATACTACTTCATATCAGTCTTAAATATACTACTTCATTATCCTCTTAAACATACTACTTCATATTACTCTTAAATACACTACTTCATATTCCTCTTAAATATACTACTTCATATTCCTCTTAAATATACTACTTCATATTCCTCTTAAATATACTACTTCATATGCCTCTTAAACATACTACTTCATATTCCTCTTAAATATACTACTTCATATTCCTCTTAAACATACTTCTTCATATTCCTCTTAATCATACTACTTCATATTCCTCTTCAACATAATACTTCATATTCCTTTTAAACATACTACTTCATATTACTCTTAAACATACTACTTCATATTCCTCTTAAACATACTACTTCACATTCCTCTTAAACATACTACTTTTTATTCCTCTTAAACGTACTACTTCATATTCCTCTTAAACATACTACTTCATATTCCTCTTAAACATACTACTTCATATTCCTCTTAAACATACTACTTCATATGAGTCTTAAATATACTACTTCATATTCCTCTTAAATATACTACTTCATATTCCTCTTAAATATAATACTTCATATTCCTCTTTAATATACTACTTCATATGCCTCTTAAACATACTACTTCATATTCCTCTTAAATATACTACTTCATATTCCTCTTAAACATACTTCTTCATATTCCTCTTAAACATACTACTTCATATTCCTTTTAAACATACTACTTCATGTTCCTCTTAAACATACTACTTCATATTCCTCTTAAATATACTACTTCATATTCCTCTTAAACATACTACTTCATAGCAGTCTTAGATATACTACGTAATATTCCTCTTAAATATACTACTTCATATTCCTCGTAAATATAATACTTCATATTCCTCTTAAATATACTACTTCATATTCCTCTTAAATATACTACTTCATATTCCTCTTAAATATACTACTTCATATTCCTCCTAAACATACGACTTCATTATCCTCTTAAACATACTACTTCATATTACTCTTAAATACACTACTTCATATTCCTCTTAAATATACTCCTTCATATTCCTCTTAAATATACTACTTCATATTCCTCTTAAACATACTACTTCATATTCCTCTTCAACATACTACTTCATATTCCTCTTAAACATATTACTTCATATTCCTCTTAAACATACTACTGCATATTCCTCTTAAACATACTACTTCATATTCCTCTTAAACATACTACTTCATATTCCTTTTAAACATACTACTTTATATTCCTCTTAAACATACTACTTCAAATTCCTCTTAAACATACTACTTCATATTCCTCTTAAACATACTACTTCATATCAGTCTTAAATATACTACTTCATATTCCTCTTAAATATACTACTTCATATTCCTCTTAAATATAATACTTCATATTCCTCTTTAATATACTACTTCATATGCCTCTTAAACATACTACTACATATTCCTCTTAAATATACTACTTCATATTCCTCTTAAATATACTACTTCATATTCCTCTTAAACATACTACTTCATATTCCTTTTAAACATACTACTTTATATTCCTCTTAAACATACTACTTCAAATTCCTCTTAAACATACTACTTCATATTCCTCTTAAACATACTACTTCATATTCCTCTTAAATATACTACTTCATGTTCCTCTTAAACATACTACTTCATATTCCTCTTAAACATACTACTTCATATTCCTCTTAAATATACTACTTCATGTTCCTCTTAAACATACTACTTCATATTCCTCTTAAACATACTACTGCATATTCCTCTTAAACATACTACTTCATATTCCTCTTAAACATACTACTTCATATTCCTTTTAAACATACTACTTTATATTCCTCTTAAACATACTACTTCAAATTCCTCTTAAACATACTACTTCATATTCCTCTTAAACATACTATTTCATATCAGTCTTAAATATACTACTTCATATTCCTCTTAAATATACTACTTCATATTCCTCTTATTATCCATTCACCAATTTATACTACTATATTTTAATAAACCACCGAGAAAACTAGCCGCTGTCCCTGCCGATATAAGAGTTTCAACCTGACTGATTAGTATCACACTTTTACCACAGCGGCTAGCCTCTCTCTCTCTTGACTCAAAAGTCTGAGAGGGTATTTTGAGTGATAATCAAATTATCAAGAATGAGTTACAACTTGGATAAAGGGTATTATTTATATCCAGTGCAATAGTTGCGTTACATTCGTCCATCCGACAGTACGTCGACTCGACGGATGAGTGCAAGTTAGTGTTTTAAATATTATTACCTTCTCAATTAAAATACTACTAATATAAATTATTCATGCAATAAGTCTATGTGTACACTTTTTACTACATATTCTACTTTTTACTACATGTTTAAGTACTACCAATTCATTACTACACCTCATCCACTATAGCAAACAATTTCTGGTTAGTTGTGTTAAATTTTTCTATTGTGATTCTACCCTGACAACCAACAAGCCATACACTTAATGGTTGCCATATAATCAAATTACTACTTTGGCATCACACCAATTTTTTTTTTTTTTAGGCATCACACCAATATTTAGGCATCACACCATTTTTTTAGGCATCACACCAATATTTAGGCATCACACCAATTTTTAGGCATCACACCAATTTTAAGGCATCACACCATTTTTTTTTTTTTTTTTTTAGGCATCACACCAATGTTTAGGCATCACACCAATTTTTAATTGTCACGCCACAATTCAGGCTTCACGCCACGAATCAGGCTTCACACCACAAATCAGGCGTCACGCCACAAATCAGGCTTCACGCCACATATCTACCTTCAAACATTCCACATATTTTCTCAACCAAAGTCAAAATATCACCAGTGACTCCAACATCCAATCCAGTATTCGAATAATTTAGCAACATCGAATCAACATTCAACGCACCGAGTTCACTTTACCTTGTGTAACAGTTCACATGTTATCATCTTATCCAAAATCCGAAAGTCTGTTAAAATAAACTCAACAAAATTGTGAATTAATCAAAGTAATAAAAACAAAAATAATTTATTCATTTCATTAATAATAAAAACTCAAAAAGTATACATGTTTTTTTTTTTTTTTTTTTTTTTTTTTTTTTTTTTTTTTTTTTTTTTTTTACTTAGCTGAATCACATTCTTCATCTTCATCCGAACTTAATTCATTAAAACTAATGTCCTCCATTTGACACCATCGTTTCATTTTATCTGCCGCAAATACTGATGTAAACGTAACCTGAGTTGTGTCAGTATCTACTATCTTATAACGATCGTTCTTCAAAACTCAAAACTTCTTCAACCACATACGGTCCTTTATAACGCGGTCATAATTTCCTGGATTGACCCGTAGCAGCATGTTCAGCTCGTATCAACACCAACTCACCTTTTCCATATTTACTTGGTGGCTTATGATTTTTATTAAATTTTTCTGCTTGATTCGATTGTTTGGTTTTAATTCGATTCATCAAAGCAAGCCTGAACTTTTCAAGATCTTGCTCCCCGTCAGCTTCTTCAGAATATCCTCCGTGTAAAGCGAGGCTCAATTTGTTATGAAGCATATTTGCTGGTTCATATGTGAACAATAATTTTTGAGCAGTGTGTCCTGTGATGTTATGTTTTAAATTATTTAAGCCCCATTGGATAGCACTTAAATGTTCATCCCAATCTTTACCAGATTTATCAACAGTCATGCTAGGAATTGATTTATTTAAAGTACGAAACACCCTTTCTATTTGTCCATTTCCGCGTGGAGTCCTCACTGCATTTAATACATGCATAATATTATTTTCATGACAATAATTTGTAAAATTCTTCGAAGTAAACGCCGTTCCACGATCAGTTATTATTCTTACAGGCATACCAAAAGATTGTGATATATCATCTAATGTTTTGATTACAGAAGTTGTATTTGTTGTGCGCACAGCTCTCAAAATTACAAATTTTGTGAACGCATCTATTATTCCGAGTAAATACATGTTTTGTTTTTTACTTTTTGGAAAAGGTCCAACATGATCAAGGTGGATAGTTTGAAAAGGAACTGCAATCTTTTCAATCGGATGCAACTGATAACGTGTTTCATCCACACCTCTTTTATTATATAAACAACCCATGCAACTATTTATATATTTCTTTACTATTGACTTCATATTCGCAAACCAATAAATTTTCTTTATTAAATCCACAGTATTGTCCACCGCAAAATGTCCTATGTCATCATGATACGACTGAATAATTTTCCACCGCAATCCCCGAGGTACAACAAATTTCAACCCAGATTTTGTTTTTTTATAAACTCTATTTCCTTTAAGTTCATACTCGTTCCGAATATTTTTATTATTATTTGATGTTGTTGTAGTAACAGATTTCTCCAAAACATATGCAATTTCTTTTATGTCTAGGTCCTGTCGTTGTAATGTGGAAATCCAATCAGATTCTTTCATTTCAATTGCCATTTGAGTAGTTGCCACATCCGTTGTTTCTACGGCTTCTTCATTCGGACACCGACTTAATGCATCCGCGTGTGACATTAATTTCGCTGACCGATGAACCATTTTAAAATCAAACTCTTGTATTTTTAACCACCATCTCCCTATGCGGCTTATCAAGTTTTTCTTATTATGCGTCATTTTTAACGAATTGCAATCTGTTGCAACAACAAACTTTTTGTGAAGCAAATAGAACTTAAATCTTTCTAAGCTTGCCACAACGGCCAAAGCTTCCAGCTCATAGCTGTGGTATTTCGATTCTGCAGAAGTGGTGGCTCGACTAAAGTATGCGACAACTTTCTTTTTTCCATCAAACTCTACCTGTAAAAGTATTCCCGCCAATCCAATTGAACTGGCATCGGTGTGCAACTCGTGATCTAATGCCGGATTATATAAGACAAGTATAGGTTCGTTGCATAAACAATTTTTCAAAGTCTCAAAAGCGTTATTTTCTAATTCTGTCCATTGAAATTGTGCATCTTTCTTTAACATCATATGCAACGGTCTTGCAATAATTGAATAGTTAAGAATAAATTTCCGGAAAAATCCAGTTAGTCCCAAAAATCTTCTAATTTCAGTTATTGATGTTGGTTGAACAAATTCTTTTACTGCATCAATATTCTTACAACCTGGTTTTACTCCAAATTCGCTAATTTCGTGTCCCAAGTAAGTTGTTTTATTAGTGAAAAATGTACTTTTTGTCAAATTTATGGTGAGTCCTTCAGCTGCCAATAATCTTAAAAACTTTTCAACACTTTTAATACAGTCTGATGAATTTCCCGCTGGTATTAATGCATCATCCACGTATATTGTGCATTTTTCTGGATCCATTTGTGTTTTTAGTTTTGCCATCATTCGCATAAATATGGCCGGCGCATTTGTTAAGCCGAATGGCATACGTCTAAACTGATAAAGTCCTGTCGGTGTAACGAATGCAGTATACTGTCTTGATTTTTCTTCAACAGGTATTTGGTAATAACCACTCATTAAATCAATGCTGTTAAAAAATTTTGTGCCGGAGAATGAATTAATCTGCTCATCGATGTTTGGTGTGGGAAAATTCTCCCGCTTTGTTATTTTATTTATAGCTCTGTAATCTACACACATGCGGAAAGTGCCATTTGGTTTTTTAACCAAAATAATTGGACTAGCATATTCCGAAGTAGATTCTTCAATTATTTTGTTTTCCAACAACTCTGCGATGATGTTGTCTAAGATTTTCTTTTGCCCATAAGGTATTCTGTATGGTTTATAGCGTATAATTTCTTCGGACTTCAAATTAATTTTTATTTGGAAGTTTGTGGTTACGCCAAGCTCCTTCAAATTAAGTGCAACAGCATTTCTATATTTATTTAATAACTCCACCACCATTTCTTTTTCTTGTTGAATTGCACTTTCACCAAAATTAACGTCGTCTTCTACAATCATACGTTTAACACGCATCTGCTTATCCAATTCTTTCGCCTGTGTTACATGATTTTCTGTTCCACAAGCAGTATTGTCCTTACTAATTTTCAGTGTACCCCATCGCTTTATTATAACCACTTGAGGGTGATTTAAAAAGTTGCGCCCCACCAATATTGGAATATCCTGCACAGAATCATCAACAACTAATATTTCTATTAAAAGTTCAACTTCATTTACTTTTAGTAGATGGTGCATTTTCCCTAACGTCTTACAAATTCCTCCTGCAAATCCTTTTAAATTTATTACGTAGTCTTCATAAATCCATCCGTACTTTTGTGCGTCGGACAGTCTTAATGTAGTGCAATCACTTCCGAGATCTAAAAATGCTTGCATTTCGACATTATCCACCAACACTGTCATATAACACTCGTTCTCTTTATTTGCATTACTCGCGATTGATCGTATATTTCGTCCATTTTCTTCATTTGTTCTTGGACGCTTTATACAATTATAAGCAAAATGTCCAAGTTTTCCGCAACGATAACAAGCTTTATTAGAGTGATTATTTTGTCTGAAGTTCTTTATATTTGACTGTTCGAAATTCCTATTTTTATTTTGATTTCTGTAGTTTGAATTTTGGTTCCTGTTTACGTTATTACTACTGTTGTTGTAGCTATTGGAATTTCTGTTAAAAGTTTGATGATTTTGATGTTGGCTGTATCGGTTATTTGATGAATTATTTATACCATAATTGTGACTGTAATTTGAATTTTGAGAAAACGGATTTTTGGTTGTACTTGTACTTTGAAAGTGTTTTCTTAATTGGCAATGCTGGTCCATGGATTCAAGTTCTTTTATTGCTTTTAATGTGTCCGGTAATGTTTGTGGTTTAAACGCCTCTAATCGGTTAATTAAATTTTGTTCTCCTAATCCTGATATTACGTAGGCTACTATATATATTTCTGGCCTAGGCAACACTAAGTGTTGCCAGGTGCGATCTGACATTTCCATTGGAAAGTTTGACATTTTTTAGCATAAACGTACTCAGAACGTTTTGACGTACGACTATCATTTGTGTTGTTTACAGTGACTTGAAAAAATCAATTTGGCAAAAAAATGGAATTAACTCGTGAACATTTTCGTGCGATCATTTTTCACAACTTTCGACGTGGATTATCACGACAAGAGTGCATCGATGAACTTAAATCTTTGTATGGCTATGAAGCACCATCCTATAGCACTGTGAAAAACTGGTACAACGAATTCAATCGTGGCCGACGCTCGCTCAAAGACGAATTCCGTGAAGGTCGTCCAAAAACAGCCGTTGTTCCAGAAAACATCGATGCCGTACGTGAACTGATAATGCAAGACCGTCATGTGACATACCGTGAGATAGAGGCATGCCTAGGCATTTCTCCCACCAGCATACATTCGATATTGCATGAACACCTGGCCGTAAAAAAGGTTTGTTCTCGTTGGATCCCGCACAATTTGACAATCGCTCAAAAAAAGGCTCGTGTGGATTGGTGTAAAGAAATGCTGAAAAAATACGATCGCGGTGCTTCAAAAGACGTTTATAAGATCGTCACAGGTGACGAATCATGGATCTATGCGTATGAGCCCGAAACAAAACAGCAATCGACCGTGTGGGTCTTCCAAGACGAGTCAAATCCAACGAAAGTTGTTCGTGGAAGAAGCACTTCGAAGCAAATGGTCGCTTGTTTCTTTGGCAAAACTGGTCATGTGGCGACTGTTCCGCTTGTGCAACGTAGGACGGTCAATTCTGAGTGGTACACCACCATTTGTTTGCCTGAAGTCTTCGGAGAAATTCGAAAAACGAACAAGAGAAGTCGAATCATTGTGCACCATGACAATGCGAGCTCTCACACATCGGCTCAAACCAGCGCCTTTTTGACCGGACAAAACGTCGAATTGATGGGTCATCCTCCGTACAGCCCTGACTTGGCACCCAATGACTTCTTTTTATTCCCACACATCAAGAAAAAAATGCGTGGTCAACGATTTTCGTCGCCAGAAGATGCTGTTGAAGCATTCAAAAACCATGTTTTGGAGGTGTCTCAATCGGAGTGGAAAAAGTGCTTCGAAAATTGGTTTGAGCGCATGCAAAAGTGTATAAATCTTGATGGAGAATATTTTGAAAAACAATAAAACCTTTTTCGTTGATAAATATTCGCATTTTCATTATTAGGCCAGAAATATATATAGTAGCCCACGTATATATCTAATAATTTCTAAATCCACCAAATATAATTTCTTTCCTAGTGAAACTACATTATAAAAATACGTTTCTACCTCTTCTCCTTTTTGTCGTCGTCTTTTCATCAACAGCGACAAAATTTCTGATTTGTTTTCAACTGACGGGAATCCAATTAGAAATGCAACTTTAAAATCGTCCCATGTTCTCAAATTCGCTCGATTTATTTCGTACCACTCACATGCAGAACTACACAGCTGACTCCCAGCGTATAACATTGTAGTTAAACTATCCCATACATATACACTTCGCAGATTCTCTACTGTCGCGACCCATTGTTCAGCGGTCAATAACGATTTGCCTGGATTGTATGGTGGTATTAGAGACTTTGCCTCTGCAAGCGAAATGCGCAGCCGACTCTCTTCACGTACGTTTGATTGTATTGGTGTTGTTTGACTCATCACACTGTCATTGACACTCGTACTTGAGCTCAAAGGAGCAAGAGTCTGTTCTCTTAATACGGCGATCTCTCTCTGCAGCGTATTAATTTGTATTTGTAATGCCGTGTTTGTGGTATCAGAATTAACTTCCACATTTGCTGTACGTATTTCGTCAACAACTAGCGCAGCGCGTCTCCCTCTCTTTCTTGTGGTCATTTTACTCATTATCGATGTTGCCGTATATAAAATTTAGAATAATGAAAAAAAAAATGACTTCCTAAAATATAGGAACTATTATTAAATACTTTATTATCTCTGTATGTATATATATGCGTTGCGTATTATGTATAACAACTATAATACTCCTTAAATTTTCAAAAATGTTATTCCAATTCCTTGAACACAAAACAACGCTCACAAACGCACTACACTAATACCAATACACTTTCAATGTTTCTTCTTCTTTATCGTCACTTGTCACAACACGTCTCTGTTCTTCTTCATATATAATTGTATTTGTTGTTGTTTTTTTTTTCACATTATCCTCTTCTTGTTCACTCGCACATCAAAAATATCAAAATCGGCACTTACACTAACACTAACACATTTTTATATGGAAAAATTGAAACGGATTCTAGGAATTTTATTCTTTTACACAAAAACTAATATTTGGTAGGACTATTGCAAATAAACTACTGAACGAATATGAATTTAAATAACTATGGCCATTGAATAATTAAATATACTAAGTTGAAATTTTGTTTTTAATTGCCGCGAATTCTATCCCACTTCTGAAAATATTATCCATTCACCAATTTATACTACTATATTTTAATAAACCACCGAGAAAACTAGCCGCTGTCCCTGCCGATATAAGAGTTTCAACCTGACTGATTAGTATCACACTTTTACCACAGCGGCTAGCCTCTCTCTCTCTTGACTCAAAAGTCTGAGAGGGTATTTTGAGTGATAATCAAATTATCAAGAATGAGTTACAACTTGGATAAAGGGTATTATTTATATCCAGTGCAATAGTTGCGTTACACTCTTAAATATAATACTTCATATTCCTCTTTAATATACTACTTCATATGCCTCTTAAACATACTACTTCATATTCCTCTTAAATATACTACTTCATATTCCTCTTAAACATACTACTTCATATTCCTCTTAAACATACTACTTCATATTCCTTTTAAACATACTACATCATATTCCTCTTATACATACTACTTCATATTCCTCTTAAATATACTACTTCATATTCCTCTTAAACATACTACTTCATATCAATCTTAGATATACTACGTCATATTCCTCTTAAATATACTACTTCATATTCCTCGTAAATATAATACTTCATATTCCTCTTAAATATACTACTTCATATTCCTCTTAAACATACTTCTGCATATTCCTCTTAAACATACTACTTCATATTCCTCTTCAACATACTACTTCATATTACTCTTAAACATTCTACTTCATATTCCTCTTAAACATACTACTTCATATTCCTCTTAAACATACTACTTCATATTCCTCTTAAACATACTACTTCATATTCCTTTTAAACATACTACTTTATATTCCTCTTAAACATACTACTTCAAATTCCTCTTAAACATACTACTTCATATTCCTCTTAAACATACTACTTTATATCAGTCTTAAATATACTACTTCATATTCCTCTTAAATATGCTACTTCATATTGCTCCTAAACATACGACTTCATTATCCTCTTAAACATACTACTTCATATTACTCTTAAATACACTACTTCATATTCCTCTTAAATATACTACTTCATATTCCTCTTAAATATACTACTTCATATTCCTCTTAAATATACTACTTCATATGCCTCTTAAACATACTACTTCATATTCCTCTTAAATATACTACTTCATGTTCCTCTTAAACATACTACTTCATATTCCTCTCAAACATACTACTTCATATTCCTTTTAAACATACAACTTCATATTCCTCTTAAACATACTACTTCATATTCCTCTGAAACATACTACTTCATATTCCTCTTAAACATATTACTTCATATCAGTCTTAGATATACTACTTCATATTCCTCTTAAATATACTACTTCATATTCCTCCTAAACATACGACTTCATATTCCTCTTAAACATACTACTTCATATTCCTGTTAAATATACTACTTCAAATTCCTCTTAAATATACTACTTCATATTCCTCTTAAATATACTACTTCATATTCCTCTTAAATATACTACTTCATAGTCCTCTTAAACATAGTACTTCATATTCCTCTTAAACATATTACTTCATATTACTCTTAAATATACTACTTCATATTCCGCTTAAACATACTACTTCATATTCCTCTTTAATATACTATTTCATGTTCCTCTTATATATAATACTTCATATTCCTCTTAAATATACTACTTCATATTCCTCTTAAATATATTACTTCATATTCCTCTTAAATATACTACTTCATATTCCTCTTAAATATACTACTTCATATTCCCCTTAAACATACTACTTCATATTCCTCTTAAATATACTACTTCATATTAGTCTTAAATATACTACTTCATATTCCTCTTAAATATACTACTTCATATTCCTCTTAAATATACTACTTCATAGTCCTCTTAAACATAGTACTTCATATTCCTCTTAAACATATTACTTCATATTACTCTTAAATATACTACTTCATATTCCGCTTAAACATACTACTTCATATTCCTCTTTAATATACTACTTCAAATTCCTCTTAAATATACTACTTCATATTCCTCTTAAATATACTACTTCATATACCTCTTCAACATACTACTTCATATTCCTCTTAAACATACTACTTCATATTCCTCTTAAACATACTACTTCATATTCCTCTTAAACATACTACTTCATATTCCTCTTAAACATTCTACTTCATATTCCTCTTAAACATACTACTTCATATTCCTTTTAAACATACTACTTCATATTCCTCTTAAACAAACTACTTCATATTCCTCTTAAACATACTACTCCATATTCCTCTTAAACATACTACTTCATATCAGTCTTAAATATACTACTTCATATTCCTCTTAAATATACTACTTCATATTCCTCCTAAACATACGACTTCATATTCCTCTTGAACATACTACTTCATATTCCTTTTAAATTTACTACTTCATATTCCTCTTAAATATACTACTTCATATTCCTTTTAAATATACTACTTCATATGCCTCTTAAACATACTATTTCATATTCCTCTTAAACATACTACTTCATATTCCTCTTAAACATAATACTTCATATTCCTCTTAAACATACAACTTCATATTCCTTTTAAACATACTACTTCATATTCCTCTTAAACATACTACCTCATATTCCTCTTAAAAATTCTACTTCATATTCCTCTTACACATACTACTTCATATCAGTCTTAAATATACTACTTCATATTCCTCTTAAATATACTACTTCATATTCCTCCTAAACATACGACTTCATATTCCTCTTAAACATACTACTTCATATTCCTCTTAAATATACTACTTCATATTCCTCTTAAATATACTACTCCATATTATTCTTAAATATACTATTTTATATTAGTCTTAAATATACTATTTCATATTCCTCTTAAATATACTAGTTCATATTCCTCTTAAACATACTACTTCATATTCCTCTTAAGCATACTACTTCATTTTCCTCTTAAATATACGACTACATATTCCTCTTAAACATACTACTTCATATTCCTCTTTAATATACTACTTCATATTCCTCTTAAATATACTACTTCATATTCCTCTTAAATATACTACTTCATATTCCTCTTAAATATACTACTTCATATTCCTCCTAAACATACTACTTCATATTCCTCTTAAATATACTCCTTCATATTAGTCTTAAATATACATCTTCATATTCGTCTTAAATATTCAACTTCATATTCCTCTTAAATATACTACTTTATAATCCTCTTAAACATACTACTTCATATTCCTCTTAAATATACTATTTCATATTCCTCTTAAATATACTACTTCATATTCCTCTTAAACATACTACTACATATTCCTCTTAAATATACTACTTCATATTCCTCTTAAATATACGACTACATATTCCCCTAAAGCATACTACTTCATATTCCTCTTAAACAAACAACTTCATATTCCTCTTAAACATACTACTTCATATTCCTCTTAAACATACTACTACATCTTCCTCTTAAATATACTACTTCATATTCTTCTTAAACATACTACTTCATATTCCTCTTAAATATACTACTTCATATTCCTCTTAAACATACTACTTCATATTCCTCTTAAATATACTACTTCATATTCCTCTTAAATTTACTACTTCATATTCCTCTTAAACATACTACTTCATATTCCTCTTAAACATATTACTTCATATTCCTCTTAAACATACTTCTCCATATTCCTCTTAAACATACTACTTCATATTCCTCTTAAATATACTACTTCATATACCTCTTAAATATATTGCTTCATATTCCTCTTAAATTTACTACTTCATATTCCTCTTAAATTTACTACTTCATATTCCTCTTAAACTTACTACTTCATATTCCTCTTACATATACTACTTCATATGAGTCTTAAATATACTACTTCATATTCCTCTTAAATATACTACTTCATATTCCTCTTAAATATAATACTTTATATTCCTCTTTAATATACTACTTCATATGCCTCTTAAACATACTACTTCATATTCCTCTTAAATATACTACTTCATATTCCTCTTAAACATACTACTTCATATTCCTCTTAAACATACTACTTCATATTCCTTTTAAACATACTACTTCATATTCCTCTTAAACATACTACTTCATATTCCTCTTAAATATACTACTTCATATTCCTCTTAAACATACTACTTCATATCAGTCTTAGATATAATACGTCATATTCCTCTTAAATATACTACTTCATATTCCTCGTAAATATAATACTTCATATTCCTCTTAAATATACTACTTCATATTCCTCTTAAACATACTTCTGCATATTCCTCTTAAACATACTACTTCATATACCTCTTCAACATACTACTTCATATTCCTCTTAAACATACTACTTCATATTCCTCTTAAACATATTACTTCATATTCCTCTTAAACATACTACTTCATATTCCTCTTAAACATACTACTTCATATTCCTTTTAAACATACTACTTTATATTCCTCTTAAACATACTACTTCAAATTCCTCTTAAACATACTACTTCATATTCCTCTTAAACATACTACTTCATATCAGTCTTAAATATACTACTTCATATTCCTCTTAAATATACTACTTCATATTCCTTCTAAACATACGACTTCATTATCCTCTTAAACATACTACTTCATATTACTCTTAAATACAATACTTCATATTCCTCTTAAATATACTTCTTCATATTCCTCTTAAATATACTACTTCATATTCCTCTAAAATATACTACTTCATATGCCTCTTAAACATACTACTTCATATTCCTCTTAAATATACTACTTCATGTTCCTCTTAAACATACTACTTCATATTCCTCTTAAACATACTACTTCATATTCCTCTTCAACATACTACTTCATATTCCTCTTAAACATACTTTTTCATATTCCTCTTAAACATACTACTGCATATTCCTCTTAAACATACTACTTCATATTCCTCTTAAACATACTACTTCATATTCCTTTTAAACATACTACTTTATATTCCTCTTAAACATACTCCTTCAAATTCCTCTTAAACATACTACTTCATATTCCTCTTAAACATACTACTTCATATCAGTCTTAAATATACTACTTCATATTCCTCTTAAATATACTACTTCATATTCCTCCTAAATATAATACTTCATATTCCTCTTTAATATACTACTTCATATGCCTCTTAAACATACTACTTCATATTCCTCTTAAATATACTACTTCATATTCCTCTTAAACATACTACTTCATATTCCTCTTAAACACACTACTTCATATTCCTTTTAAACATACTACTTCATATTCCTCTTAAACATACTACTTCATATTCCTCTTAAATATACTACTTCATATTCCTCTTAAACATTCTACTTCATATCAGTCTTAGATATACTACGTCATATTCCTCTTAAATATACTACTTCATATTCCTCGTAAATATAATACTTCATATTCCTCTTAAATATACTACTTCATATTCCTCTTAAACATACTTCTGCATATTCCTCTTAAACACACTACTTTATATTCCTCTTCAACATACTACTTCATATTCCTCTTAAACATACTACTTCATATTCCTCTTAAACATACTACTTCATATTCCTCTTAAACATACTACTTCATATTCCTCTTTAACATACTACTTCATATTCCTTTTAAACATACTACTTTATATTCCTCTTAAACATACTACTTCAAATTCCTCTTAAACATACTACTTCATATTCCTCTTAAACATACTACTTCATATCAGTCTTAAATATACTACTTCATATTCCTCTTAAATATACTACTTCATATTCCTCCTAAACATACGACTTCATTATCCTCTTAAACATACTACTTCATATTACTCTTAAATACACTACTTCATATTCCTCTTAAATATACTACTTCATATTCCTCTTAAATATACTACCTCATATTCCTCTTAAATATACTACTTCATATGCCTCTTAAACATACTACTTCATATTCCTCTTAAATATACTACTTCATGTTCCTCTTAAACATACTACTTCATATTCCTCTTAAACATACTACTTCATATTCCTTTTAAACATACAACTTCATATTCCTCTTAAACATACTACTTCATATTCCTCTGAAACATACTACTTCATATTCCTCTTAAACATATTACTTCATATCAGTCTTAGACATACTACTTCATATTCCTCTTAAATATACTACTTCATATTCCTCCTAAGCATACGACTTCATATTCCTCTTAAACATACTACTTCATATTCCTGTTAAATATACTACTTCATATTCCTCTTAAATATACTACTTCATATTCCTCTTAAATATACTACTTCATATTCCTCTTAAATATACTACTTCATAGTCCTCTTAAACATAGTACTTCATATTCTTCTTAAACATATTACTTCATATTACTCTTAAATATACTACTTCATATTCCGCTTAAACATACTACTTCATATTCCTCTTTAATATACTATTTCATGTTCCTCTTAAATATAATACTTCATATTCCTCTTAAATTTACTACTTTATATTCCTCTTAAATATATTACTTCATATTCCTCTTAAATATACTACTTCATATTCCTCTTTAATATACTATTTCATGTTCCTCTTAAATATACTACTTCATATTCCTCTTAAATATACTACTTCATATTCCTCTTAAATATACTACTTCATAGTCCTCTTAAACATAGTACTTCATATTCCTCTTAAACATATTACTTCATATTACTCTTAAATATACTACTTCATATTCCGCTTTAACATACTACTTCATATTCCTCTTTAATATACTACTTCAAATTCCTCTTAAATATACTACTTCATATTCCTCTTAAATATACTACTTCATATACCTCTTCAACATACTACTTCATATTCCTCTTAAACATACTACTTCATATTCCTCTTAAACATACTACTTCATATTCCTCTTAAATATTCTACTTCATATTCCTCTTAAATATACTAATTCATATTCCTCTTAAATCTACTACTTCATATTCCTCTTAAACATACTGCTTCATAGTCCTCTTAAACATACTACTTCATATTCCTCTTAAACATACTACTACATATTCCTCTTAAATATACTACTGCATATTCCTCTTAAATATACTAGTGCATATTCTTCTTAAAAATACTACTTCATATTCCTCTTATACATACTACTACATATTCCTCTTAAATATACTGCTTCATATTCCTCTTAAAC
This sequence comes from Atherix ibis, assembly GCA_958298945.1. Taxonomy (NCBI): domain Eukaryota; kingdom Metazoa; phylum Arthropoda; class Insecta; order Diptera; family Athericidae; genus Atherix; species Atherix ibis. Next base: position 2,033,905 of record CATQJD010000111.1, read on the forward strand.
ATACTACTTCATATTCCTCTTAAATATACTACTGCATATTCCTTTTAAACATACTACTTCATATTCCTCTTAAGCATACTACTTCATATTCCTCTTGAACATACTACTTCATATTCCTCTTACACATACTACTTCATATTCCTCTTCAACATACTACTTCATATTCCTCTTAAACATACTACTTCATATTCCTCTTAAACATACTATTTCATATTCCTCTTAAACATTCTACTTCATATTCCTCTTAAACATACTACTTCATATTCCTTTTAAACATACTACTTCATATTCCTCTTAAACATACTACTTCATATTCCTCTTAAACATACTACTTCATATTCCTCTTAAACATACTACTTCATATCAGTCTTAAATATACTACTTCATATTCCTCTTAAATATACTACTTCATATTCCTCCTAAACATACGACTTCATATTCCTCTTGAACATACTACTTCATATTCCTTTTAAATTTACTACTTCATATTCCTCTCAAATATACTACTTCATATTCCTTTTAAATATACTACTTCATATGCCTCTTAAACATACTACTTCATATTCCTCTTAAACATACTACTTCATATTCCTCTTAAACATAATACTTCATATTCCTCTTAAACATACAACTTCATATTCCTTTTAAACATACTACTTCATATTCCTCTTACACATACTACCTCATATTCCTCTTAAACATACTACTTCATATTCCTCTTACACATACTACTTCATATCAGTCTTAAATATACTACTTCATATTCCTCTTAAATATACTACTTCATATTCCTCCTAAACATACGACTTCATATTCCTCTTGAACATACTACTTCATATTCTTCTTAAATATACTACTTCATATTCCTCTTAAATATACTACTTCATATTATTCTTAAATATACTACTTTATATTCTTCTTAAATATACTATTTCATATTCCTCTTAAATATACTAGTTCATATTCCTCTTAAACATACTACTTCATATTCCTCTTAAGCATACTACTTCATATTCCTCTTAAATATACGACTTCATATTCCTCTTAAACATACTACTTCATATTCCTCTTTAATATACTACTTCATATTCCTCTTAAATATACTACTTCATATTCCTCTTAAATATACTACTTCATATTCCTCTTAAATATACTACTTCATATTCCTCTTAAACATACTACTTCATATTCCTCTTAAATATACTCCTTCATATTAGTCTTAAATATACATCTTCATATTCGCCTTAAATATTCAACTTCATATTCCTCTTAAATATACTACTTTATAATCCTCTTAAAAATACTACTTCATATTCCTCTTAAATATACTATTTCATATTCCTCTTAGATATACTACTTCATATTCCTCTTAAACATACTACTACATATTCCTCTTAAATATACTACTTCATATTCCTCTTAATTATACTACTGCATATTCCCCTAAAGCATACTACTTCATATTCCTCTTAAACAAACAACTTCATATTCCTCTTAAACATACTACTTCATATTCCTCTTAAACATACTACTACATATTCCTCTAAAATATACTACTTCATATTCTTCTTAAACATACTACTTCATATTCCTCTTAAACATACTACTTCATATTCCTCTTAAACATATTACTTCATATTCCTCTTAAACATACTTCTCCATATTCCTCTTAAACATACTACTTCATATTCCTCTTAAATATACTACTTCATATACCTCTTAAATATATTGCTTCATATTCCTCTTAAATTTACTACTTCATATTCCTCTTAAATATACTACTTCATATTCCTCTTAAACTTACTACTTCATATTCCTCTTAAATATACTACTACATATTCCTCTTAAATATACAACTTCATATTCCTCTTAAACTTACTACATCATATTCCTCTTAAACATACTACTTCATATTCCTCTTAAATATACTACCTTATATTCCTCTTAAATATACTACTTCATATTCCTCTTAAACATACTACTTCATTTTCCTTTTAAACATACTACTTCATATTCCTCTTAAACATAGTACTTCATATTCCTCTGAAACATACTACTTCATATTCCACTGAAACATACTACTTCATATCAGTCTTAAATATACTACTTCATATTCCTCTTAAATATACTACTTCATATTCCTCCTAAACATACGACTTCATATTCCTCTTAAACATACTACTTCATATTCCTCTTAAACATACTACTTCATATTCCTCTTAAATATACTACTTCATATTCCTCTTAAATTTACTACTTCATATTCCTCTTAAACATACTACTTCATATTCCTCTTAAACATATTACTTCATATTCCTCTTAAACATACTTCTCCATATTCCTCTTAAACATACTACTTCATATTCCTCTTAAATATACTACTTCATATACCTCTTAAATATATTGCTTCATATTCCTCTTAAATTTACTACTTCATTTTCCTCTTAAATATACTACTTCTAATTCCTCTGAAACTTACTACTTCATATTCCTCTTAAATATACTACTTCATATTCCTCTTAAATATACTACTTCATATACCTCTTCAACATACTACTTCATATTCCTCTTAAACATACTACTTCATATTCCTCTTAAACATACTACATCATATTCCTCTTAAATATTATACTTCATATTCCTCTTAAATATACTAATTCATATTCCTCTTAAATCTACTACTTCATATTCCTCTTAAACTTACTGCTTCATAGTCCTCTTAAACATACTACTTCATATTCCTCTTAAACATACCACTACATATTCCTCTTAAATATACTACTGCATATTCCTCTTAAATATACTAGTGCATATTCTTCTTAAACATACTACTTCATATTCCTCTTATACATACTACTACATATTCCTCTTAAATATACTGCTTCATATTCCTCTTAAACATACTACTTCATATTCCTCTTAAATATACTACTGCATATTCCTTTTAAACATACTACTTCATATTCCTCTTAAGCATACTACTTCATATTCCTCTTGAACATACTACTTCATATTCCTCTTACACATACTACTTCATATTCCTCTTCAACATACTACTTCATATTCCTCTTAAACATACTACTTCATATTCCTCTTAAACATACTATTTCATATTCCTCTTAAACATTCTACTTCATATTCCTCTTAAACATACTACTTCATATTCCTTTTAAACATACTACTTCATATTCCTCTTAAACATACTACTTTATATTCCTCTTAAACATACTACTTCATATTCCTCTTAAACATACTACTTCATATCAGTCTTAAATATACTACTTCATATTCCTCTTAAATATACTACTTCATATTCCTCCTAAACATACGACTTCATATTCCTCTTGAACATACTACTTCATATTCCTTTTAAATTTACTACTTCATATTCCTCTCAAATATACTACTTCATATTCCTTTTAAATATACTACTTCATATGCCTCTTAAACATACTACTTCATATTCCTCTTAAACATACTACTTCATATTCCTCTTAAACATAATACTTCATATTCCTCTTAAACATACAACTTCATATTCCTTTTAAACATACTACTTCATATTCCTCTTACACATACTACCTCATATTCCTCTTAAACATACTACTTCATATTCCTCTTACACATACTACTTCATATCAGTCTTAAATATACTACTTCATATTCCTCTTAAATATACTACTTCATATTCCTCCTAAACATACGACTTCATATTCCTCTTAAACATACTACTTCATATTCCTCTTAAATATACTACTTCATATTCCTCTTAAATATACTACTTCATATTATTCTTAAATATACTACTTTATATTCTTCTTAAATATACTATTTCATATTCCTCTGAAATATACTAGTTCATATTCCTCTTAAACATACTACTTCATATTCCTCTTAAGCATACTACTTCATATTCCTCTTAAATATACGACTTCATATTCCTCTTAAACATACTACTTCATATTCCTCTTTAATATACTACTTCATATTCCTCTTAAATATACTACTTCATATTCCTCTTAAATATACTACTTCATATTCCTCTTAAATATACTACTTCATATTCCTCTTAAACATACTACTTCATATTCCTCTTAAATATACTCCTTCATATTAGTCTTAAATATACATCTTCATATTCGCCTTAAATATTCAACTTCATATTCCTCTTAAATATACTACTTTATAATCCTCTTAAAAATACTACTTCATATTCCTCTTAAATATACTATTTCATATTCCTCTTAGATATACTACTTCATATTCCTCTTAAACATACTACTACATATTCCTCTTAAATATACTACTTCATATTCCTCTTAAATATACTACTGCATATTCCCCTAAAGCATACTACTTCATATTCCTCTTAAACAAACAACTTCATATTCCTCTTAAACATACTACTTCATATTCCTCTTAAACATACTACTACATATTCCTCTTAAATATACTACTTCATATTCTTCTTAAACATACTACTTCATATTCCTCTTAAACATACTACTTCATATTCCTCTTAAACATATTACTTCATATTCCTCTTAAACATACTTCTCCATATTCCTCTTAAACATACTACTTCATATTCCTCTTAAATATACTACTTCATATACCTCTTAAATATATTGCTTCATATTCCTCTTAAATTTACTACTTCATATTCCTCTTAAATATACTACTTAATATTCCTCTTAAACTTACTACTTCATATTCCTCTTAAATATACTACTTCATATTCCTCTTAAATATACAACTTCATATTCCTCTTAAACTTACTACATCATATTCCTCTTAAACATACTACTTCATATTCCTCTTAAATATACTACTTCATATTCCTCTTAAATATACTACTTCATATTCCTCTTAAACATACTACTTCATTTTCCTTTTAAACATACTACTTCATAGTCCTCTTAAACATTTAAACATAGTACTTCATATTCCTCTTAAACATACTACTTCATATTCCACTGAAACATACTACTTCATATCAGTCTTAAATATACTACTTCATATTCCTCTTCAATATACTACTTCATATTCCTCCTAAACATACGACTTCATATTCCTCTTAAACATACTACTTCATATTCCTCTTAAACATACTACTTCATATTCCTCTTAAATATACTACTTCATATTCCTCTTAAATTTACTACTTCATATTCCTCTTAAACATACTACTTCATATTCCTCTTAAACATATTACTTCATATTCCTCTTAAACATACTTCTCCATATTCCTCTTAAACATACTACTTCATATTCCTCTTAAATATACTACTTCATATACCTCTTAAATATATTGCTTCATATACCTCGTAAATATATTGCTTCATATTCCTCTTAAATTTACTACTTCATATTCCTCTTAAATATACTACTTAATATTCCTCTTAAACTTACTACTTCATGTTCCTCTTAAATATACTACTTCATATTCCTCTTAAATATACAACTTCATATTCCTCTTAAACTTACTACATCATATTCCTCTTAAACATACTACTTCATATTCCTCTTAAATATACTACTTCATATTCCTCTTAAATATACTACTTCATATTCCTCTTAAACATACTACTTCATTTTCCTTTTAAACATACTACTTCATAGTCCTCTTAAACATAGTACTTCATATTCCTCTTAAACATACTACTTCATATTCCACTGAAACATACTACTTCATATCAGTCTTAAATATACTACTTCATATTCCTCTTAAATATACTACTTCATATTCCTCCTAAACATACGACTTCATATTCCTCTTAAACATACTACTTCATATTCCTCTTAAACATACTACTTCATATTCCTCTTAAATATACTACTTCATATTCCTCTTAAATTTACTACTTCATATTCCTCTTAAACATACTACTTCATATTCCTCTTAAACATATTACTTCATATTCCTCTTAAACATACTTCTCCATATTCCTCTTAAACATACTACTTCATATTCCTCTTAAATATACTACTTCATATACCTCTTAAATATATTGCTTCATATTCCTCTTAAATTTACTACTTCATATTCCTCTTAAATATACTACTTCATATTCCTCTTAAACTTACTACTTCATATTCCTCTTAAATATATTACTTCATATTCCTCTTAAATATACAACTTCATATTCCTCTTAAACTTACTACATCATATTCCTCTTAAACATACTACTTCATATTCCTCTTAAATATACTACTTCATATTCCTCTTAAATATACTACTTCATATTCCTCTTAAACATACTACTTCATTTTCCTTTTAAACATACTACTTCATATTCCTCTTAAACATAGTACTTCATATTCCTCTTAAACATACTACTTCATATTCCACTGAAACATACTACTTCATATCAGTCTTAAATATACTACTTCATACTCCTCTTAAATATACTACTTCATATTCCTCCTAAACATACGACTTCATATTCCTCTTAAACATACTACTTCATATTCCTTTTAAACTTACTACTTCATATTCCTCTTAAACATACTACTTCATATTCCTCTTAATCATAATACTTCATATTCCTCTTAAACATACTACTTCATATTCATCTTACACATACTATTTCATATTCCTCTTCAACATACTACTTCATATTCCTCTTAAACTTACTACTTCATATTCCTCTTAAGCATACTACTTCATATTCCTCTTAAACATACTACTTCATATTCCTCTTAAACATACTACTTCATATTCCTTTTAAACATACTACTTCATATTCCTCTTAAACATACTACTTCATTTTCCTCTTAAATATACTACTTCATATTCCTCTTAAACATACTACTTCAAATAAGTCTTAAATATACTACTTCATATTCCTCTTAAATATACTACTTCATATTCCTCCTAAACATACGACCTCATATTCCTCTTGAACATACTACTTCATATTCCTCTTAAATATACTACTTCATATTCCTCTTAAATATACTACTTCCTATTCCTCTTAAATATAATACTTCATATTCCTCTTAAATATACTACTTCATATGCCTCTTAAACATACTACTTCATATTCCTCTTAAACATACTACTTCATATTCCTCTTAAATATAATACTTCATATTCCTCTTAAACATACTACTTCATATTCCTTTTAAACATAGTACTTCATATTCTTCTTAAGCATACTACTTCATATTGCTCTTAAAATACTACTTCATATTCCTCTTACACATACTACTTCATATCAGTCTTAAATATACTACTCCATATTCCTCTTAAATATACTACTTCATATTGCTCCTAAACATACTACTTCATTTTCCTCTTAAATATAATACTTCATATTCCTCTTAAACATACTACTTCATATTCCTTTTAAACATACTACTTCACATTCCTCTTAAACATACTACTTCATATTCCTCTTAAAATACTACTTCATATTCCTCTTACACATACTACTTCATATCAGTCTTAAATATACTACTTCATATTCCTCTTAAATATACTACTTCATATTCCTCCTATACATACGACTTCATATTCCTCTTAAACATACTACTTCATATTCGGCTTAAACATACTACTTCATATTCCTCTTAAAATACTACTTCATATTCCTCTTACACATACTACTTCATATCTGTCTTAAATATACTACTTCATATTCCTCTTAAACATAATACTTCATATTCCTCTTAAACATACGAATTCATAATCCTCTTAAACATACTACTTCATATTCCTCTTAAATATACTACTTCATATTCCTCTTAAATATAATACTTCATATTCCTCTTAAACATACTACTTCATATTCCTTTTAAACATAGTACTTCATATTCTTCTTAAGCATACTACTTCATATTCATCTTAAAATACTACTTCATATTCCTCTTACACATACTACTTCATATCAGTCTTAAATATACTACTTCATATTCCTCTTAAATATACTACTTCATATTCCTCCTAAACATACTACTTCATATTCCTCTTAAACATAATACTTCATATTCCTCTTAAACATACTACTTCATATTCCTTTTAAACATACTACTTCACATTCCTCTTAAACATACTACTTCATATTCCTCTTAAAATACTACTTCATATTCCTCTTACACATACTACTTCATATCAGTCTTAAATATACTACTTCATATTCCTCTTAAATATACTACTTCATATTCCTCCTATACATACGACTTCATATTCCTCTTAAACATACTACTTCATATTCGTCTTAAACATACTACTTCATATTCCTCTTAAAATACTACTTTATATTCCTCTTACACATACTACTTCATATCAGTCTTAAATATACTACTTCATATTCCTCTTAAATATTCTACTTCATATTCCTCCTAAACATACGAATTCATATTCCTCTTAAACATACTACTTCATATTCCTCTTAAATATACTACTTCATATTCCTCTTAAACATAATACTTCATATTCCTCTTAAACATACTACTTCATATTCCTCTTAAATTTACTACTTCATATTCCTCTTAAACATACTACTTCATATTCCTCTTAAACATACTACTTCATATTCCTCTTAAACATACTACTTCATATTCCTCTTAAAATACTACTTCATATTCCTCTTAAATATACTATTTCATATTCCTCTTAAATATACTATTTCATATTCCTCTTAAATATACTACTTCATATTCCTCTTAAATATACTACTTTATAATCCTCTTAAGCATACTACTTCATATTCCTCTTAAACATACTACTTCATATTTCTCTTAAACATACTACTTCATATTATTCTTAAATATACTACTTTATTATCATCTTAAATATACTACTTCATATTCGTCTTAAATATACTACTTCATATTCCTCTTAAACATACTACTTCATATTCCCCTTAAGCATATTACTTCATATTCCTCTTAAATATACTACTTCATATACATCTTAAATTTACTACTTCATATTCCTCTTAAACATACTACTTCATATTCCTCTTAAACATACTACGTCATATTCCTCTTAAACATACTACTACATATTCCTCTTAAATATACTACTTCATATTCCTCTTAAATATACTACTGCATATTCCCCTAAAACATACTACTTCATATTCCTCTTAAACAAACAACTTCATATTCCTCTTAAACATACTACTTCATATTCCTCTTAAACATACTACTTCATATTAGTCTTAAATATACATCTTCATATTCGTCTTCAATATTCTACTTCATATTTCTCTTAAATATACTACTTTATAATCCTCTTAAACATACTACTTCATATTCCTCTTAAACATACTACTTCATATTTCTCTTAAACATACTACTTCATATTCCTCTTAAACTTACTACATCATATTCCTCTTAAACATACTACTTCATATTCCTCTTAAATATACTACTTCATATTCCTCTTAAATATTCTACTTCATATTCCTCTTAAACATACTACTTCATTTTCCTTTTAAACATACTACTTCATATTCCTCTTAAACATTGTACTTCATATTCCTCTTAAACATACTACTTCATATTCCACTGAAACATACTACTTCATATCAGTCTTAAATATACTACTTCATATTCCTCTTAAATATACTACTTCATATTCCTCCTAAACATACGACTTCATATTCCTCTTAAACATACTACTTCATATTCCTTTTAAACTTACTACTTCATATTCCTCTTAAACATACTAATTCATATTCCTCTTAATAATAATACTTCATATTCCTCTTAAACATACTACTTCATATTCCTCTTACACATACTACTTCATATTCCTCTTCAACATACTACTTCATATTCCTCTTAAACTTACTACTTCATATTCCTCTTAAACATACTACTTCATATTCCTCTCAAACATACTACTTCATATTCCTCTTAAACATACTACTTCATATTCCTTTTAAACATACTACTTCATATTCCTCTTAAACATACTACTTCATATTCCTCTTAAATATACTACTTCATATTCCTCTTAAACATACTACTTCAAATTAGTCTTAAATATACTACTTCATATTCCTCTTAAATATACTACTTCATATTCCTCCTAAACATACGACTTCATATTCCTCTTGAACATACTACTTCATATTCCTCTTAAATATACTACTTCATATTCCTCTTAAATATACTACTTCATATTCCTCTTAAATATAATACTTCATATTCCTCTTAAATATACTACTTCATATGCCTCTTAAACATACTACTTCATATTCCTCTTAAACATACTACTTCATATCCCTCTTAAATATAATACTTCATATTCCTCTTAAACATACTACTTCATATTCCTTTTAAACATAGTACTTCATATTCTTCTTAAGCATACTACTTCATTTTCCTCTTAAAATACTACTTCATATTCCTCTTACACATACTACTTCATATCAGTCTTAAACATACTACTTCATATTCCTCTTAAATATACTACTTCATATTCCTCCTAAACATACTACTTCATATTCCTCTTAAACATAATACTTCATATTCCTCCTAAACATACTACTTCATATTCCTTTTAAACATACTACTTCATATTCCTCTTAAACATACTACTTCATATTCCTCTTAAAATACTACTTCATATTCCTCTTACACATACTACTTCATATCAGTCTTAAATATACTACTTCATATTCCTCTTATATATACTACTTCATATTCCTCCTAAACATAGGACTTCATATTCCTCTTAAACATACTACTTCATATTCCTCTTAAATATACTACTTCATATTCCTCTTAAACATACTACTTCATATTCCTCTTAAACATACTACTTCATATTCCTCTTAAATTTACTACTTCATATTCCTCTTAAACATACTACTTCATATTCCTCTTAAACATACTACTTCATATTCCTCTTAAACATACTACTTCATATTCCTCTTAAAATACTACTTCATATTCCTCTTAAATATACTACTTCATATTCCTCTTAAATTTACTACTTCATATTCCTCTTAAACATACTACTTCATATTCCTCTTAAACATATTACTTCATATTCCTCTTAAACATACTTCTCCATATTCCTCTTAAACATACTACTTCATATTCCTCTTAAATATACTACTTCATATACCTCTTAAATATATTGCTTCATATTCCTCTTAAATTTACTACTTCATATTCCTCTTAAATATACTACTTCATATTCCTCTTAAACTTACTACTTCATATTCCTCTTAAATATACTACTTCATATTCCTCTTAAATATACAACTTCATATTCCTCTTAAACTTACTACATCATATTCCTCTTAAACATACTACTTCATATTCCTCTTAAATATACTACTTCATATTCCTCTTAAATATACTACTTCATATTCCTCTTAAACATACTACTTCAGTTTCCTTTTAAACATACTACTTCATATTCCTCTTAAACATAGTACTTCATATTCCTCTTAAACATACTACTTCATATTCCACTGAAACATACTACTTCATATCAGTCTTAAATATACTACTTCATATTCCTCTTAAATATACTACTTCATATTCCTCCTAAACATACGACTTCATATTCCTCTTAAACATACTACTTCATATTCCTTTTAAACTTACTACTTCATATTCCTCTTAAACATACTACTTCATATTCCTCTTAATCATAATACTTCATATTCCTCTTAAACATACTACTTCATATTCATCTTACACATACTATTTCATATTCCTCTTCAACATACTACTTCATATTCCTCTTAAACTTACTACTTCATATTCCTCTTAAACATACTACTTCATATTCCTCTTAAACATACTACTTCATATTCCTCTTAAACATACTACTTCATATTCCTTTTAAACATACTACTTCATATTCCTCTTAAACATACTACTTCATATTCCTCTTAAATATACTACTTCATATTCCTCTTAAACATACTACTTCAAATAAGTCTTAAATATACTACTTCATATTCCTCTTAAATATACTACTTCATATTCCTCCTAAACATAGGACCTCATATTCCTCTTGAACATACTACTTCATATTCCTCTTAAATATACTACTTCATATTCCTCTTAAATATACTACTTCCTATTCCTCTTAAATATAATACTTCATATTCCTCTTAAATATACTACTTCATATGCCTCTTAAACATACTACTTCATATTCCTCTTAAACATACTACTTCATATTCCTCTTAAATATAATACTTCATATTCCTCTTAAACATACTACTTCATATTCCTTTTAAACATAGTACTTCATATTCTTCTTAAGCATACTACTTCATATTGCTCTTAAAATACTACTTCATATTCCTCTTACACATACTACTTCATATCAGTCTTAAATATACTACTCCATATTCCTCTTAAATATACTACTTCATATTCCTCCTAAACATACTACTTCATATTCCTCTTAAACATAATACTTCATATTCCTCTTAAACATACTACTTCATATTCCTTTTAAACATACTACTTCACATTCCTCTTAAACATACTACTTCATATTCCTCTTAAAATACTACTTCATATTCCTCTTACACATACTACTTCATATCAGTCTTAAATATACTACTTCATATTCCTCTTAAATATACTACTTCATATTCCTCCTATACATACGACTTCATATTCCTCTTAAACATACTACTTCATATTCGTCTTAAACATACTACTTCATATTCCTCTTAAAATACTACTTCATATTCCTCTTACACATACTACTTCATATCAGTCTTAAATATACTACTTCATATTCCTCTTAAATATACTACTTCATATTCCTCCTAAACATACGAATTCATATTCCTCTTAAACATACTACTTCATATTCCTCTTAAATATACTACTTCATATTCCTCTTAAACATAATACTTCATATTCCTCTTAAACATACTACTTCATATGCCTCTTAAACACACTACTTCATATTCCTCTTAAACATACTACTTCATATTCCTCTTAAATATAATACTTCATATTCCTCTTAAACATACTACTTCATATTCCTTTTAAACATAGTACTTCATATTCTTCTTAAGCATACTACTTCATATTCCTCTTAAAATACTACTTCATATTCCTCTTACACATACTACTTCATATCAGTCTTAAATATACTACTTCATATTCCTCTTAAATATACTACTTCATATTCCTCCTAAACATACTACTTCATATTCCTCTTAAACATAATACTTCATATTCCTCTTAAACATACTACTTCATATTCCTTTTAAACATACTACTTCACATTCCTCTTAAACATACTACTTCATATTCCTCTTAAAATACTACTTCATATTCCTCTTACACATACTACTTCATATCAGTCTTAAATATACTACTTCATATTCCTCTTATATATACTACTTCATATTCCTCCTATACATACGACTTCATATTCCTCTTAAACATACTACTTCATATTCGTCTTAAACATACTACTTCATATTCCTCTTAAAATACTACTTCATATTCCTCTTACACATACTACTTCATATCAGTCTTAAATATACTACTTCATATTCCTCTTAAATATTCTACTTCATATTCCTCCTAAACATACGAATTCATATTCCTCTTAAACATACTACTTCATATTCCTCTTAAATATACTACTTCATATTCCTCTTAAACATAATACTTCATATTCCTCTTAAACATACTACTTCATATTCCTCTTAAATTTACTACTTCATATTCCTCTTAAACATACTACTTCATATTCCTCTTAAACATACTACTTCATATTCCTCTTAAACATACTACTTCATATTCCTCTTAAAATACTACTTCATATTCCTCTTAAATATACTATTTCATATTCCTCTTAAATATACTATTTCATATTCCTCTTAAATATACTACTTCATATTCCTCTTAAATATACTACTTTATAATCCTCTTAAGCATACTACTTCATATTCCTCTTAAACATACTACTTCATATTTATCTTAAACATACTACTTCATATTATTCTTAAATATACTACTTTATTATCATCTTAAATATACTACTTCATATTCCTCTTAAATATACTACTTCATATTCCTCTTAAACATACTACTTCATATTCCCCTTAAGCATATTACTTCATATTCCTCTTAAATATACTACTTCATATACATCTTAAATTTACTACTTCATATTCCTCTTAAACATACTACTTCATATTCCTCTTAAACATACTACGTCATATTCCTCTTAAACATACTACTACATATTCCTCTTAAATATACTACTTCATATTCCTCTTAAATATACTACTGCATATTCCCCTAAAACATACTACTTCATATTCCTCTTAAACAAACAACTTCATATTCCTCTTAAACATACTACTTCATATTCCTCTTAAACATACTACTTCATATTAGTCTTAAATATACATCTTCATATTCGTCTTCAATATTCTACTTCATATTTCTCTTAAATATACTACTTTATAATCCTCTTAAACATACTACTTCATATTCCTCTTAAACATACTACTTCATATTTCTCTTAAACATACTACTTCATATTCCTCTTAAACTTACTACATCATATTCCTCTTAAACATACTACTTCATATTCCTCTTAAATATACTACTTCATATTCCTCTTAAATATTCTACTTCATATTCCTCTTAAACATACTACTTCATTTTCCTTTTAAACATACTACTTCATATTCCTCTTAAACATAGTACTTCATATTCCTCTTAAACATACTACTTCATATTCCACTGAAACATACTACTTCATATCAGTCTTAAATATACTACTTCATATTCCTCTTAAATATACTACTTCATATTCCTCCTAAACATACGACTTCATATTCCTCTTAAACATACTACTTCATATTCCTTTTAAACTTACTACTTCATATTCCTCTTAAACATACTACTTCATATTCCTCTTAATAATAATACTTCATATTCCTCTTAAACATACTACTTCATATTCCTCTTACACATACTACTTCATATTCCTCTTCAACATACTACTTCATATTCCTCTTAAACTTACTACTTCATATTCCTCTTAAACATACTACTTCATATTCCTCTTAAACATACTACTTCATATTCCTCTTAAACATACTACTTCATATTCCTTTTAAACATACTACTTCATATTCCTCTTAAACATACTACTTCATATTCCTCTTAAATATACTACTTCATATTCCTCTTAAACATACTACTTCAAATTAGTCTTAAATATACTACTTCATATTCCTCTTAAATATACTACTTCATATTCCTCCTAAACATACGACTTCATATTCCTCTTGAACATACTACTTCATATTCCTCTTAAATATACTACTTCATATTCCTCTTAAATATACTACTTCATATTCCTCTTAAATATAATACTTCATATTCCTCTTAAATATACTACTTCATATGCCTCTTAAACATACTACTTCATATTCCTCTTAAACATACTACTTCATATCCCTCTTAAATATAATACTTCATATTCCTCTTAAACATACTACTTCATATTCCTTTTAAACATAGTACTTCATATTCTTCTTAAGCATACTACTTCATTTTCCTCTTAAAATACTACTTCATATTCCTCTTACACATACTACTTCATATCAGTCTTAAACATACTACTTCATATTCCTCTTAAATATACTACTTCATATTCCTCCTAAACATACTACTTCATATTCCTCTTAAACATAATACTTCATATTCCTCTTAAACATACTACTTCATATTCCTTTTAAAAATACTACTTCATATTCCTCTTAAACATACTACTTCATATTCCTCTTAAAATACTACTTCATATTCCTCTTACACATACTACTTCATATCAGTCTTAAATATACTACTTCATATTCCTCTTATATATACTACTTCATATTCCTCCTAAACATACGACTTCATATTCCTCTTAAACATACTACTTCATATTCCTCTTAAATATACTACTTCATATTCCTCTTAAACATACTACTTCATATTCCTCTTAAACATACTACTTCATATTCCTCTTAAATTTACTACTTCATATTCCTCTTAAACATACTACTTCATATTCCTCCTAAACATACGACTTCATATTCCTCTTAAACATACTACTTCATATTCCTCTTAAATATACTACTTCATATTCCTCTTAAACATACTACTTCATATTCCTCTTAAACATACTACTTCATATTCCTCTTAAATTTACTACTTCATATTCCTCTTAAACATACTACTTCATATTCCTCTTAAACATACTACTTCATATTCCTCTTAAACATACTACTTCATATTCCTCTTAAACATACTACTTCATATTCCTCTTAAACATACTACTTCATATTCCTCTTAAACATACTATTTCATATTCCTTTTAAACATACTACTTCATATTCCTCTTAAACATACTACTTCATATTCCTCTTAAATATACTATTTTATATTCCTCTTAAATATACTATTCCATATTCCTCTTAAATATACTACTTCATATTCCTCTTAAATATACTACTTTATAATCCTCTTAAGCATACTACTTCATATTCCTCTTAAACATACTACTTCATATTTCTCTTAAACATACTACTTCATATTATTCTTAAATATACTACTTCATATTCCTCTTAAATATACTACTTCATATTCCTCCTAAACATACGACTTCATATTCCTCTTAAACATACTACTTCATATTCCTTTTAAACTTACTACTTCATATTCCTCTTAAACATACTACTTCATATTCCTCTTAATCATAATACTTCATATTCCTCTTAAACATACTACTTCATATTCCTCTTACACATACTACTTCATATTCCTCTTCAACATACTACTTCATATTCTCTTAAACTTACTACTTTATATTCCTCTTAAACATACTACTTCATATTCCTCTTAAACATACTACTTCATATTCCTCTTAAACATACTATTTCATATTCCTTTTAAACATACTACTTCATATTCCTCTTAAACATACTACTTTATATTCCTCTTAAATATACTACTTCATATTCCTCTTAAACATACTACTTCAAATTAGTCTTAAATATACTACTTCATATTCCTCTTAAATATACTACTTTATGTTCCTCCTAAACATACGACTTCATATTCCTCTTGAACATACTACTTCATATTCCTCTTAAATATACTACTTCATATTCCTCTTAAATATACTACTTCATATTCCTCTTAAATATAATACTTCATATTCCTCTTAAATATACTACTTCATATGCCTCTTAAACATACTACTTCATATTCCTCTTAAACATACTACTTCATATTCCTCTTAAATATAATACTTCATATTCCTCTTAAACAAACTACTTCATATTCCTTTTAAACATAGTACTTCATATTCTTCTTAAGCATACTACTTCATATTCCTCTTAAAATACTACTTCATATTCCTCTTACACATACTACTTCATATCAGTCTTAAATATACTACTTCATATTCCTCTTAAATATACTACTTCATATTCCTCCTAAACATACGACTTCATATTCCTCTTGAACATACTACTTCATATTCCTCTTAAATATACTACTTCATATTCCTCTTAAATATACTACTTCATATTCCTCTTAAATATAATACTTCATATTCCTCTTAAATATACTACTTCATATGCCTCTTAAACATACTACTTCATATTCCTCTTAAACATACTACTTCATATCCCTCTTAAATATAATACTTCATATTCCTCTTAAACATACTACTTCATATTCCTTTTAAACATAGTACTTCATATTCTTCTTAAGCATACTACTTCATTTTCCTCTTAAAATACTACTTCATATTCCTCTTACACATACTACTTCATATCAGTCTTAAACATACTACTTCATATTCCTCTTAAATATACTACTTCATATTCCTCCTAAACATACTACTTCATATTCCTCTTAAACATAATACTTCATATTCCTCTTAAACATACTACTTCATATTCCTTTTAAAAATACTACTTCATATTCCTCTTAAACATACTACTTCATATTCCTCTTAAAATACTACTTCATATTCCTCTTACACATACTACTTCATATCAGTCTTAAATATACTACTTCATATTCCTCTTATATATACTACTTCATATTCCTCCTAAACATACGACTTCATATTCCTCTTAAACATACTACTTCATATTCCTCTTAAATATACTACTTCATATTCCTCTTAAACATACTACTTCATATTCCTCTTAAACATACTACTTCATATTCCTCTTAAATTTACTACTTCATATTCCTCTTAAACATACTACTTCATATTCCTCTTAAACATACTACTTCATATTCCTCTTAAACATACTACTTCATATTCCTCTTAAAATACTACTTCATATTCCTCTTAAATATACTATTTCATATTCCTCTTAAATATACTATTCCATATTCCTCTTAAATATACTACTTCATATTCCTCTTAAATATACTACTTTATAATCCTCTTAAGCATACTACTTCATATTCCTCTTAAACATACTACTTCATATTTCTCTTAAACATACTACTTCATATTATTCTTAAATATACTCATATTCCTCTTAAATATACTACTTCATATTCCTCCTAAACATACGACTTCATATTCCTCTTAAACATACTACTTTATATTCCTTTTAAACTTACTACTTCATATTCCTCTTAAACATACTACTTCATATTCCTCTTAATCATAATACTTCATATTCCTCTTAAACATACTACTTCATATTCCTCTTACACATACTACTTCATATTCCTCTTCAACATACTACTTCATATTCCTCTTAAACTTACTACTTTATATTCCTCTTAAACATACTACTTCATATTCCTCTTAAACATACTATTTCATATTCCTCTTAAACATACTATTTCATATTCCTTTTAAACATACTACTTCATATTCCTCTTAAACATACTACTTCATATTCCTCTTAAATATACTACTTCATATTCCTCTTAAACATACTACTTCAAATTAGTCTTAAATATACTACTTCATATTCCTCTTAAATATACTACTTCATATTCCTCTTAAATATAATACTTCATATTCCTCTTAAATATACTACTTCATATGCCTCTTAAACATACTACTTCATATTCCTCTTAAACATACTACTTCATATTCCTCTTAAATATAATACTTCATATTCCTCTTAAACAAACTACTTCATATTCCTTTTAAACATAGTACTTCATATTCTTCTTAAGCATACTACTTCATATTCCTCTTAAAATACTACTTCATATTCCTCTTACACATACTACTTCATATCAGTCTTAAATATACTACTTCATATTCCTCTTAAATATACTACTTCATATTCCTCCTAAACATACTACTTCATATTCCTCTTAAACATAATACTTCATATTCCTCTTAAACATACTACTTCATATTCCTTTTAAACATACTACTTCACATTCCTCTTAAACATACTACTTCATATTCCTCTTAAAATACTACTTCATATTCCTCTTACACATACTACTTCATATCAGTCTTAAACATACTACTTCATATTCCTCTTAAATATACTACTTCATATTCCTCCTAAACATACTACTTCATATTCCTCTTAAACATAATACTTCATATTCCTCTTAAACATACTACTTCATATTCCTTTTAAACATACTACTTCATATTCCTCTTAAACATACTACTTCATATTCCTCTTAAAATACTACTTCATATTCCTCTTACACATACTACTTCATATCAGTCTTAAATATACTACTTCATATTCCTCTTATATATACTACTTCATATTCCTCCTAAACATACGACTTCATATTCCTCTTACACATACTACTTCATATCAGTCTTAAATATACTACTTCATATTCCTCTTAAATATAATACTTCATATTCCTCTTAAATATACTACTTCATATGCCTCTTAAACATACTACTTCATATTCCTCTTAAACATACTACTTCATATTCCTCTTAAATATAATACTTCATATTCCTCTTAAACAAACTACTTCATATTCCTTTTAAACATAGTACTTCATATTCTTCTTAAGCATACTACTTCATATTCCTCTTAAAATACTACTTCATATTCCTCTTACACATACTACTTCATATCAGTCTTAAATATACTACTTCATATTCCTCTTAAATATACTACTTCATATTCCTCTTAAATATACTACTTCATATTCCTCTTAAATATAATACTTCATATTCCTCTTAAATATACTACTTCATATGCCTCTTAAACATACTACTTCATATTCCTCTTAAACATACTACTTCATATCCCTCTTAAATATAATACTTCATATTCCTCTTAAACATACTACTTCATATTCCTTTTAAACATAGTACTTCATATTCTTCTAAAGCATACTACTTCATTTTCCTCTTAAAATACTACTTCATATTCCTCTTACACATACTACTTCATATCAGTGTTAAACATACTACTTCATATTCCTCTTAAATATACTACTTCATATTCCTCCTAAACATACTACTTCATATTCCTCTTAAACATAATACTTCATATTCCTCTTAAACATACTACTTCATATTCCTTTTAAACATACTACTTCATATTCCTCTTAAACATACTACTTCATATTCCTCTTAAAATACTACTTCATATTCCTCTTACACATACTACTTCATATCAGTCTTAAATATACTACTTCATATTCCTCTTATATATACTACTTCATATTCCTCCTAAACATACGACTTCATATTCCTCTTAAACATACTACTTCATATTCCTCTTAAATATACTACTTCATATTCCTCTTAAACATACTACTTCATATTCTTCTTAAACATACTACTTCATATTCCTCTTAAATTTACTACTTCATATTCCTCTTAAACATACTACTTCATATTCCTCTTAAACATACTACTTCATATTCCTCTTAAACATACTACTTCATATTCCTCTTAAAATACTACTTCATATTCCTCTTAAATATACTATTTCATATTCCTCTTAAATATACTATTCCATATTCCTCTTAAATATACTACTTCATATTCCTCTTAAATATACTACTTTATAATCCTCTTAAGCATACTACTTCATATTCCTCTTAAACATACTACTTCATATTTCTCTTAAACATACTACTTCATATTATTCTTAAATATACTACTTCATATTCCTCTTAAATATACTACTTCATATTACTCCTAAACATACGACTTCATATTCCTCTTAAACATACTACTTCATATTCCTTTTAAACTTACTACTTCATATTCCTCTTAAACATACTACTTCATATTCCTCTTAATCATAATACTTCATATTCCTCTTAAACATACTACTTCATATTCCTCTTACACATACTACTTCATATTCCTCTTCAACATACTACTTCATATTCCTCTTAAACTTACTACTTTATATTCCTCTTAAACATACTACTTCATATTCCTCTTAAACATACTACTTCATATTCCTCTTAAACATACTACTTCATATTCCTTTTAAACATACTACTTCATATTCCTCTTAAACATACTACTTCATATTCCTCTTAAATATACTACTTCATATTCCTCTTAAACATACTACTTCAAATTAGTCTTAAATATACTACTTCATATTCCTCTTAAATATACTACTTCATATTCCTCCTAAACATACGACTTCATATTCCTCTTGAACATACTACTTCATATTCCTCTTAAATATACTACTTCATATTCCTCTTAAATATACTACTTCATATTCCTCTTAAATATAATACTTCATATTCCTCCTAAACATACGACTTCATATTCCTCTTAAACATACTACTTCATATTCCTCTTAAATATACTACTTCATATTCCTCTTAAACATACTACTTCATATTCCTCTTAAACATACTACTTCATATTCCTCTTAAATTTACTACTTCATATTCCTCTTAAACATACTACTTCATATTCCTCTTAAACATACTACTTCATATTCCTCTTAAACATACTACTTCATATTCCTCTTAAAATACTACTTCATATTCCTCTTAAATATACTATTTCATATTCCTCTTAAATATACTATTCCATATTCCTCTTAAATATACTACTTCATATTTCTCTTAAATATACTACTTTATAATCCTCTTAAGCATACTACTTCATATTCCTCTTAAACATACTACTTCATATTTCTCTTAAACATACTACTTCATATTATTCTTAAATATACTACTTCATATTCCTCTTAAATATACTACTTCATATTCCTCCTAAACATACGACTTCATATTCCTCTTAAACATACTACTTCATATTCCTTTTAAACTTACTACTTCATATTCCTCTTAAACATACTACTTCATATTCCTCTTAATCATAATACTTCATATTCCTCTTAAACATACTACTTCATATTCCTCTTACACATACTACTTCATATTCCTCTTCAACATACTACTTCATATTCCTCTTAAACTTACTACTTTATATTCCTCTTAAACATACTACTTCATATTCCTCTTAAACATACTACTTCATATTCCTCTTAAACATACTATTTCATATTCCTTTTAAACATACTACTTCATATTCCTCTTAAACATACTACTTCATATTCCTCTTAAATATACTACTTCATATTCCTCTTAAACATACTACTTCAAATTAGTCTTAAATATACTACTTCATATTCCTCTTAAATATACTACTTCATATTCCTCCTAAACATACGACTTCATATTCCTCTTGAACATACTACTTCATATTCCTCTTAAATATACTACTTCATATTCCTCTTAAATATACTACTTCATATTCCTCTTAAATATAATACTTCATATTCCTCTCAAATATACTACTTCATATGCCTCTTAAACATACTACTTCATATTCCTCTTAAACATACTACTTCATATTCCTCTTAAATATAATACTTCATATTCCTCTTAAACAAACTACTTCATATTCCTTTTAAACATAGTACTTCATATTCTTCTTAAGCATACTACTTCATATTCCTCTTAAAATACTACTTCATATTCCTCTTACACATACTACTTCATATCAGTCTTAAATATACTACTTCATATTCCTCTTAAATATACTACTTCATATTCCTCCTAAACATACTACTTCATATTCCTCTTAAACATAATACTTCATATTCCTCTTAAACATACTACTTCATATTCCTTTTAAACATACTACTTCACATTCCTCTTAAACATACTACTTCATATTCCTCTTAAAATACTACTTCATATTCCTCTTACACATACTACTTCATATCAGTCTTAAACATACTACTTCATATTCCTCTTAAATATACTACTTCATATTCCTCCTAAACATACTACTTCATATTCCTCTTAAACATAATACTTCATATTCCTCTTAAACATACTACTTCATATTCCTTTTAAACATACTACTTCATATTCCTCTTAAACATACTACTTCATATTCCTCTTAAAATACTACTTCATATTCCTCTTACACATACTACTTCATATCAGTCTTAAATATACTACTTCATATTCCTCTTATATATACTACTTCATATTCCTCCTAAACATACGACTTCATATTCCTCTTACACATACTACTTCATATCAGTCTTAAATATACTACTTCATATTCCTCTTGAACATACTACTTCATATTCCTCTTAAATATACTACTTCATATTCCTCTTAAATATACTACTTCATATTCCTCTTAAATATAATACTTCATATTCCTCTTAAATATACTACTTCATATGCCTCTTAAACATACTACTTCATATTCCTCTTAAACATACTACTTCATATCCCTCTTAAATATAATACTTCATATTCCTCTTAAACATACTACTTCATATTCCTTTTAAACATGGTACTTCATATTCTTCTTAAGCATACTACTTCATTTTCCTCTTAAAATACTACTTCATATTCCTCTTACACATACTACTTCATATCAGTCTTAAACATACTACTTCATATTCCTCTTAAATATACTACTTCATATTCCTCCTAAACATACTACTTCATATTCCTCTTAAACATAATACTTCATATTCCTCTTAAACATACTACTTCATATTCCTTTTAAACATACTACTTCATATTCCTCTTAAACATACTACTTCATATTCCTCTTAAAATACTACTTCATATTCCTCTTACACATACTACTTCATATCAGTCTTAAATATACTACTTCATATTCCTCTTATATATACTACTTCATATTCCTCCTAAACATACGACTTCATATTCCTCTTAAACATACTACTTCATATTCCTCTTAAATATACTACTTCATATTCCTCTTAAACATACTACTTCATATTCCTCTTAAACATACTACTTCATATTCCTCTTAAATTTACTACTTCATATTCCTCTTAAACATACTACTTCATATTCCTCTTAAACATACTACTTCATATTCCTCTTAAACATACTACTTCATATTCCTCTTAAAATACTACTTCATATTCATCTTAAATATACTATTTCATATTCCTCTTAAATATACTATTCCATATTCCTCTTAAATATACTACTTCATATTCCTCTTAAATATACTACTTTATAATCCTCTTAAGCATACTACTTCATATTCCTCTTAAACATACTACTTCATATTTCTCTTAAACATACTACTTCATATTATTCTTAAATATACTACTTCATATTCCTCTTAAATATACTACTTCATATTCCTCCTAAACATACGACTTCATATTCCTCTTAAACATACTACTTCATATTCCTTTTAAACTTACTACTTCATATTCCTCTTAAACATACTACTTCATATTCCTCTTAATCATAATACTTCATATTCCTCTTAAACATACTACTTCATATTCCTCTTACACATACTACTTCATATTCCTCTTCAACATACTACTTCATATTCCTCTTAAACTTACTACTTTATATTCCTCTTAAACATACTACTTCATATTCCTCTTAAACATACTACTTCATATTCCTCTTAAACATACTACTTCATATTCCTTTTAAACATACTACTTCATATTCCTCTTAAACATACTACTTCATATTCCTCTTAAATATACTACTTCATATTCCTCTTAAACATACTACTTCAAATTAGTCTTAAATATACTACTTCATATTCCTCTTAAATATACTACTTCATATTCCTCCTAAACATACGACTTCATATTCCTCTTGAACATACTACTTCATGTTCCTCTTAAATATACTACTTCATATTCCTCTTAAATATACTACTTCATATTCCTCTTAAATATAATACTTCATATTCCTCTTAAATATACTACTTCATATGCCTCTTAAACATACTACTTCATATTCCTCTTAAACATACTACTTCATATTCCTCTTAAATATAATACTTCATATTCCTCTTAAACAAACTACTTCATATTCCTTTTAAACATAGTACTTCATATTCTTCTTAAGCATACTACTTCATATTCCTCTTAAAATACTACTTCATATTCCTCTTACACATACTACTTCATATCAGTCTTAAATATACTACTTCATATTCCTCTTAAATATACTACTTCATATTCCTCCTAAACATACTACTTCATATTCCTCTTAAACATAATACTTCATATTCCTCTTAAACATACTACTTCATATTCCTTTTAAACATACTACTTCACATTCCTCTTAAACATACTACTTCATATTCCTCTTAAAATACTACTTCATATTCCTCTTACACATACTACTTCATATCAGTCTTAAATATACTACTTCATATTCCTCTTAAATATACTACTTCATATTCCTCCTATACATACGACTTCATATTCCTCTTAAACATACTACTTCATATTCGTCTTAAACATACTACTTCATATTCCTCTTAAAATACTACTTCATATTCCTCTTACACATACTACTTCATATCAGTCTTAAATATACTACTTCATATTGCTCTTAAATATACTACTTCATATTCCTCCTAAACATACGAATTCATATTCCTCTTAAACATACTACTTCATATTCCTCTTAAATATACTACTTCATATTCCTCTTAAACATAATACTTCATATTCCTCTTAAACATACTACTTCATATTCCTCTTAAATTTACTACTTCATATTCCTCTTAAACATACTACTACATATTCCTCTTAAACATACTGCTTCATATTCCTCTTAAACATACTACTTCATATTCCTCTTAAAATACTACTTCATATTCCTCTTAAATATACTATTTCATATTCCTCTTAAATATACTATTTCATATTCCTCTTAAATATACTACTTCATATTCCTCTTAAATATACTACTTTATAATCCTCTTAAGCATACTACTTCATATTCCTCTTAAACATACTACTTCATATTTCTCTTAAACATACTACTTCATATTATTCTTAAATATACTACTTTATTATCATCTTAAATATACTACTTCATATTCCTCTTAAATATACTACTTCTTATTCCTCTTAAACATACTACTTCATATTCCCCTTAAGCATATTACTTCATATTCCTCTTAAATATACTACTTCATATACATCTTAAATTTACTACTTCATATTCCTCTTAAACATACTACTTCATATTCCTCTTAAACATACTACGTCATATTCCTCTTAAACATACTACTACATATTCCTCTTAAATATACTACTTCATATTCCTCTTAAATATACTACTGCATATTCCCCTAAAACATACTACTTCATATTCCTCTTAAACATACTACTTCATATTCCTCTTAAACTTACTACTTTATATTCCTCTTAAACATACTACTTCATATTCCTCTTAAACATACTACTTCATATTCCTCTTAAACATACTACTTCATATTCCTTTTAAACATAGTACTTCATATTCCTCTTAAACATACTACTTCATATTCCTCTTAAATATACTACTTCATATTCCTCTTAAATATAATACTTCATATTCCTCTTAAATATACTACTTCATATGCCTCTTAAACATACTACTTCATATTCCTCTTAAACATACTACTTCATATTCCTCTTAAATATAATACTTCATATTCCTCTTAAACAAACTACTTCATATTCCTTTTAAACATAGTACTTCATATTCTTCTTAAGCATACTACTTCATATTCCTCTTAAAATACTACTTCATATTCCTCTTACACATACTACTTCATATCAGTCTTAAATATACTACTTCATATTCCTCTTAAATATACTACTTCATATTCCTCCTAAACATACTACTTCATATTCCTCTTAAACATACTACGTCATATTCCTCTTAAACATACTACTACATATTCCTCTTAAATATACTACTTCATATTCCTCTTAAATATACTACTGCATATTCCCCTAAAACATACTACTTCATATTCCTCTTAAACATACTACTTCATATTCCTCTTAAACTTACTACTTTATATTCCTCTTAAACATACTACTTCATATTCCTCTTAAACATACTACTTCATATTCCTCTTAAACATACTACTTCATATTCCTTTTAAACATAGTACTTCATATTCCTCTTAAACATACTACTTCATATTCCTCTTAAATATACTACTTCATATTCCACTTAAATATAATACTTCATATTCCTCTTAAATATACTACTTCATATACCTCTTAAACATACTACTTCATATTCCTCTTAAACATACTACTTCATATTCCTCTTAAATATAATACTTCATATTCCTCTTAAACAAACTACTTCATATTCCTTTTAAACATAGTACTTCATATTCTTCTTAAGCATACTACTTCATATTCCTCTTAAAATACTACTTCATATTCCTCTTACACATACTACTTCATATCAGTCTTAAATATACTACTTCATATTCCTCTTAAATATACTACTTCATATTCCTCCTAAACATACTACTTCATATTCCTCTTAAACATAATACTTCATATTCCTCTTAAACATACTACTTCATATTCCTTTTAAACATACTACTTCACATTCCTCTTAAACATACTACTTCATATTCCTCTTAAAATACTACTTCATATTCCTCTTACACATACTACTTCATATCAGTCTTAAATATACTACTTCATATTCCTCTTAAATATACTACTTCATATTCCTCCTATACATACGACTTCATATTCCTCTTAAACATACTACTTCATATTCGTCTTAAACATACTACTTCATATTCCTCTTAAAATACTACTTCATATTCCTCTTACACATACTACTTCATATCAGTCTTAAATATACTACTTCATATTGCTCTTAAATATACTACTTCATATTCCTCCTAAACATACGAATTCATATTCCTCTTAAACATACTACTTCATATTCCTCTTAAATATACTACTTCATATTCCTCTTAAACATAATACTTCATATTCCTCTTAAACATACTACTTCATATTCCTCTTAAATTTACTACTTCATATTCCTCTTAAACATACTACTTCATATTCCTCTTAAACATACTACTTCATATTCCTCTTAAAATACTACTTCATATTCCTCTTAAATATACTATTTCATATTCCTCTTAAATATACTATTTCATATTCCTCTTAAATATACTACTTCATATTCCTCTTAAATATACTACTTTATAATCCTCTTAAGCATACTACTTCATATTCCTCTTAAACATACTACTTCATATTTCTCTTAAACATACTACTTCATATTATTCTTAAATATACTACTTTATTATCATCTTAAATATACTACTTCATATTCCTCTTAAATATACTACTTCTTATTCCTCTTAAACATACTACTTCATATTCCCCTTAAGCATATTACTTCATATTCCTCTTAAATATACTACTTCATATACATCTTAAATTTACTACTTCATATTCCTCTTAAACATACTACTTCATATTCCTCTTAAACATACTACGTCATATTCCTCTTAAACATACTACTACATATTCCTCTTAAATATACTACTTCATATTCCTCTTAAATATACTACTGCATATTCCCCTAAAACATACTACTTCATATTCCTCTTAAACAAACAACTTCATATTCCTCTTAAACATACTACTTCATATTCCTCTTAAACATACTACTTCATATTAGTCTTAAATATACATCTTTATATTCGTCTTAAATATTCTACTTCATATTTCTCTTAAATATACTACTTTATAATCCTCTTAAACATACTACTTCATATTCCTCTTAAACATACTACTTCATATTTCTCTTAAACATACTACTTCATATTCCTCTTGAACATACTACTACATATTCCTCTTAAATATACTACTTCATATTCCTCTTAAATATACTACTTCATATAAGTCTTAAATATACAACTTCATATTCCTCTTAAACTTACTACATCATATTTCTCTTAAACATACTACTTCATATTCCTCTTAAATATACTACTTCATATTCCTCTTAAATATACTACTTCATATTCCTCTTAAACATACTACTTCATTTTCCTTTTAAACATACTACTTCATATTCCTCTTAAACATAGTACTTCATATTCCTCTTAAACATACTACTTCATATTCCACTGAAACATACTACTTCATATCAGTCTTAAATATACTACTTCATATTCCTCTTAAATATACTACTTCATTTTCCTCCTAAACATACGACTTCATATTCCTCTTAAACATACTACTTCATATTCCTTTTAAACTTACTACTTCATATTCCTCTTAAACATACTACTTCATATTCCTCTTAATAATAATACTTCATATTTCTCTTAAACATACTACTTCATATTCCTCTTACACATACTACTTCATATTCCTCTTCAACATACTACTTCATATTCCTCTTAAACTTACTACTTCATATTCCTCTTAAACATACTACTTCATATTCCTCTTTAACATACTACTTCATATTCCTCTTAAACATACTACTTCATATTCCTTTTAAACATACTACTTCATATTCCTCTTAAACATACTACTTCATATTCCTCTTAAAATACTACTTCATATTCCTCTTACACATACTACTTCATATCAGTCTTAAATGTACTACTTCATATTCCTCTTACACATACTACTTCATATTCCTCTTCAACATACTACTTCATATTCCTCTTCAACATACTACTTCATATTCCTCTTAAACTTACTACTTCATATTCCTCTTAAACATACTACTTCATATTCCTCTTAAACATACTACTTCATATTCCTCTTAAACATACTACTTCATATTCCTTTTAAACATACTACTTCATATTCCTCTTAAACATACTACTTCATATTCCTCTTAAAATACTACTTCATATTCCTCTTACACATACTACTTCATATCAGTCTTAAATATACTACTTCATATTCCTCTTAAATATACTACTTCATATTCCTCCTAAACATACGACTTCATATTCCTCTTAAACATACTACTTCATATTCCTCTTAAATATACTACTTCATATTCCTCTTAAACATACTACTTCATATTCCTCTTAAACATACTACTTCATATTCCTCTTAAACATACTACTTCATATTCCTTTTAAACATACTACTTCATATTCCTCTTAAACATACTACTTCATATTCCTCTTAATAATAATACTTCATATTCCTCTTAAACATACTACTTCATATTCCTCTTACACATACTACTTCATATTCCTCTTCAACATACTACTTCATATTCCTCTTAAACTTACTACTTCATATTCCTCTTAAACATACTACTTCATATTCCTCTTAAACATACTACTTCATATTCCTCTTAAACATACTACTTCATATTCCTTTTAAACATACTACTTCATATTCCTCTTAAACATACTACTTCATATTCCTCTTAAAATACTACTTCATATTCCTCTTACACATACTACTTCATATCAGTCTTAAATGTACTACTTCATATTCCTCTTACACATACTACTTCATATTCCTCTGCAACATACTACTTCATATTCCTCTTAAACTTACTACTTCATATTCCTCTTAAACATACTACTTCATATTCCTCTTAAACATACTACTTCATATTCCTCTTAAACATACTACTTCATATTCCTCTTAAACATACTACTTCATATTCCTCTTAAACATACTACTTCATATTCCTTTTAAACATACTACTTCATATCAGTCTTAAACATACTACTTCATATTCCTCTTAAATATACTACTTCATATTCCTCCTAAACATACTACTTCATATTCCTCTTAAACATAATACTTCATATTCCTCTTAAACATACTACTTCATATTCCTTTTAAACATACTACTTCATATTCCTCTTAAACATACTACTTCATATTCCTCTTAAAATACTACTTCATATTCCTCTTACACATACTACTTCATATCAGTCTTAAATGTACTACTTCATATTCCTCTTATATATACTACTTCATATTCCTCCTAAACATACGACTTCATATTCCTCTTAAACATACTACTTCATATTCCTCTTAAATATACTACTTCATATTCCTCTTAAACATACTACTTCATATTCCTCTTAAACATACTACTTCATATTCCTCTTAAATTTACTACTTCATATTCCTCTTAAACATACTACTTCATATTCCTCTTAAACATACTACTTCATATTCCTCTTAAACATACTACTTCATATTCCTCTTAATATACTACTTCATATTCCTCTTAAATATACTATTTCATATTCCTCTTAAATATACTATTCCATATTCCTCTTATATATACTACTTCATATTCCTCCTAAACATACGACTTCATATTCCTCTTAAACATACTACTTCATATTCCTCTTAAATATACTACTTCATATTCCTCTTAAATATACTACTTCATATTCCTCTTAAACATACTACTTCATATTCCCCTTAAGCATATTACTTCATATTCCTCTTAAATATACTACTTCATATACATCTTAAATTTACTACTTCATATTCCTCTTAAAAATACTACTTCATATTCCTCTTAAACATACTACGTCATATTCCTCTTAAACATACTACTACATATTCCTCTTAAATATACTACTGCATATTCCCCTAAAACATACTACTTCATATTCCTCTTAAACAAACAACTTCATATTCCTCTTAAACATACTACTTTATATTCCTCTTAAACATACTACTTCATATTAGTTTTAAATATACATCTTCATATTCGTCTTAAATATTCTACTTCATATTCCTCTCATATATACTACTTTATAATCCTCTTAAACATACTACTTCATATTCCTCTTAAACATACTACTTCATATTTCTCTTAAACATACTACTTCATATTCCTCTTGAACATACTACTACATATTCCTCTTAAATATACTACTTCATATTCCTCTTAAATATACTACTGCATATTCCCCTAAAACATACTACTTCATATTCCTCTTAAACAAACAACTTCATATTCCTCTTAAACATACTACTTCATATTCCTCTTAAAATACTACTTCATATTCCTCTTACACATACTACTTTATATCAGTCTTAAATATACTACTTCATATTCCTCTTAAATATACTACTTCATATTCCTCCTAAACATACGACTTCATATTCCTCTTAAACATACTACTTCATATTCCTCTTAAATATACTACTTCATATTCCTCTTAAACATACTACTTCATATTCCTCTTAAACATACTACTTCATATTCCTCTTAAATTTACTACTTCATATTCCTCTTAAACATACTACTTCATATTCCTCTAAACATACTACTTCATATTCCTCTCAAACATACTACTTCATATTCCTCTTAAAATACTACTTCATATTCCTCTTAAATATACTATTTCATATTCCTCTTAAATATACTATTTCATATTATTCTTAAATATACTACTTCATTATCATCTTAAATATACTACTTCATATTCCTCTTAAATATACTACTTCATATACATCTTAAATTTACTACTTCATATTCCTCTTAAACATACTACTTCATATTCCTCTTAAACATACTACGTCATATTCTTCTTAAACATACTACTACATATTCCTCTTAAATATACTACTTCATATTCCTCTTAAATATACTACTGCATATTCACCTAAAACATACTACTTCATATTCCTCTTAAACAAACAACTTCATATTCCTCTTAAACATACTACTTCATATTCCTCTTAAACATACTACTTCATATTAGTCTAAATATACATCTTCATATTCGTCTTAAATATTCTACTTCATATTCCTCTCATATATACTACTTTATAATCCTCTTAAACATACTACTTCATATTCCTCTTAAACATACTACTTCATATTTCTCTTAAACATACTACTTCATATTCCTCTTGAACATACTACTACATATTCCTCTTAAATATACTACTTCATATTCCTCTTAAATATACTACTGCATATTCCCCTAAAACATACAACTTCATATTCCTCTTAAACAAACAACTTCATATTCCTCTTAAACATACTACTTCATATTCCTCTTAAAATACTACTTCATATTCCTCTTACACATACTACTTCATATCAGTCTTAAATATACTACTTCATATTCCTCTTAAATATACTACTTCATATTCCTCCTAAACATACGACTTCATATTCCTCTTAAACATACTACTTCATATTCCTCTTAAATATACTACTTCATATTCCTCTTAAACATACTACTTCATATTCCTCTAAACATACTACTTCATATTCCTCTTAAACATACTACTTCATATTCCTCTTAAAATACTACTTCATATTCCTCTTAAATATACTACTTCATATTCCTCTTAAATATACTACTTTATAATCCTCTTAAGCATACTACTTCATATTCCTCTTAAACATACTACTTCATATTTCTCTTAAACATACTACTTCATATTATTCTTAAATATACTACTTCATTATCATCTTAAATATACTACTTCATATTCCTCTTAAATATACTACTTCATATTCCTCTTAAACATACTACTTCATATTCCTCTTAAATATACTACTTCATATACATCTTAAATTTACTACTTCATATTCCTCTTAAACATACTACTTCATATTCCTCTTAAACATACTACGTCATATTCCTCTTAAACATACTACTACATATTCCTCTTAAATATACTACTTCATATTCCTCTTAAATATACTACTGCATATTCCCCTAAAACATACTACTTCATATTCCTCTTAAACAAACAACTTCATATTCCTCTTAAACATACTACTTCATATTCCTCTTAAACATACTACTTCATATTAGTCTAAATATACATCTTCATATTCGTCTTAAATATTCTACTTCATATTCCTCTTAAATATACTACTTTATAATCCTCTTAAACATACTACTTTATATTCCTTTTAAACATACTATTACAAACTCCAATTTAATTTTATTTTTGTTCTAAGAACAACCTTACTTTCCTCGCAATTTCTAGTGGACTGTGTAAATGTCAAATTTTGTGTTCTCTTTCTAATTGTTTTTTTTTTTTTTTTTTTTTTTTTTTTTTTTTTTTTTAATCATACTACTTCATATTCCTCTTAAAATACTACTTCATATTCCTCTTAAATATACTATTTCATATTCCTCTTAAATATACTATTTCATATTCCTCTTAAATATACTACTTCATATTCCTCTTAAATATACTAATTTATAATCCTCTTAAGCATACTAATTCATATTCCTCTTAAACATACTACTTCATATTTCTCTTAAACATACTACTTAATATTATTCTTAAATATACTACTTCATTATCATCTTAAATATACTACTTCATATTGCTCTTAAATATACTACTTCATATTCCTCTTAAACATACTACTTCATATTTACCTTAAGCATATTACTTCATATTCCTCTTAAATATTCTACTTCATATACATCTTAAATTTACTACTTCATATTCCTCTTAAACATACTACTTCATATTCCTCTTAAACATACTACGTCATATTCCTCTTAAACATACTACTACATATTCCTCTTAAATATACTACTTCATATTCCTCTTAAATATACTACTGCATATTCCCCTAAAACATACTACTTCATATTCCTCTTAAGCAAACAACTTCATATTCCTCTTAAACATACTACTTCATATTCTTCTTAAACATACTACTTCATATTAGTCTTAAATATACATCTTCATATTCGTCTTAAATATTCTACTTCATATTCCTCTTAAATATACTACTTTATAATCCTCTTAAACATACTACATCATATTCCTCTTAAACGTACTACTTCATATTTCTCTTAAACATACTACTTCATATTCCTCTTGAACATACTACTACATATTCCTCTTAAATATTCTACTTCATATTCCTCTTAAATATACTACTGCATATTCCCCTAAAACATACTACTTCATATTCCTCTTAAACAAACAACTTCATATTCCTCTTAAACATACTACTTCATATTCCTCTTACACATACTACTTCATATCAGTCTTAAATATACTACTTCATATTCCTCTTAAATATACTACTTCATATTCCTCCTAAACATACGACTTCATATTCCTCTTAAACATACTACTTCATATTCCTCTTAAACATACTACTTCATATTTCTCTTAAACATACTACTTCATATTATTCTTAAATATACTACTTCATTATCATCTTAAATATACTACTTCATATTCCTCTTAAATATACTACTTCATATTCCTCTTAAACATACTACTTCATATTCCTCTTAAATATACTACTTCATATACATCTTAAATTTACTACTTCATATTCCTCTTAAACATACTACTTCATATTCCTCTTAAACATACTACGTCATATTCCTCTTAAACATACTACTACATATTCCTCTTAAATATACTACTTCATATTCCTCTTAAATATACTACTGCATATTCCCCTAAAACATACTACTTCATATTCCTCTTAAACAAACAACTTCATATTCCTCTTAAACATACTACTTCATATTCCTCTTAAACATACTACTTCATATTAGTCTAAATATACATCTTCATATTCGTCTTAAATATTCTACTTCATATTCCTCTTAAATATACTACTTTATAATCCTCTTAAACATACTACTTTATATTCCTTTTAAACATACTATTACAAACTCCAATTTAATTTTATTTTTGTTCTAAGAACAACCTTACTTTCCTCGCAATTTCTAGTGGACTGTGTAAATGTCAAATTTTGTGTTCTCTTTCTAATTGTTTTTTTTTTTTTTTTTTTTTTTTTTTTTTTTAATCATACTACTTCATATTCCTCTTAAAATACTACTTCATATTCCTCTTAAATATACTATTTCATATTCCTCTTAAATATACTATTTCATATTCCTCTTAAATATACTACTTCATATTCCTCTTAAATATACTAATTTATAATCCTCTTAAGCATACTAATTCATATTCCTCTTAAACATACTACTTCATATTTCTCTTAAACATACTACTTAATATTATTCTTAAATATACTACTTCATTATCATCTTAAATATACTACTTCATATTGCTCTTAAATATACTACTTCATATTCCTCTTAAACATACTACTTCATATTTACCTTAAGCATATTACTTCATATTCCTCTTAAATATTCTACTTCATATACATCTTAAATTTACTACTTCATATTCCTCTTAAACATACTACTTCATATTCCTCTTAAACATACTACGTCATATTCCTCTTAAACATACTACTACATATTTCTCTTAAATATACTACTTCATATTCCTCTTAAATATACTACTGCATATTCCCCTAAAACATACTACTTCATATTCCTCTTAAGCAAACAACTTCATATTCCTCTTAAACATACTACTTCATATTCTTCTTAAACATACTACTTCATATTAGTCTTAAATATACATCTTCATATTCGTCTTAAATATTCTACTTCATATTCCTCTTAAATATACTACTTTATAATCCTCTTAAACATACTACATCATATTCCTCTTAAACGTACTACTTCATATTTCTCTTAAACATACTACTTCATATTCCTCTTGAACATACTACTACATATTCCTCTTAAATATTCTACTTCATATTCCTCTTAAATATACTACTGCATATTCCCCTAAAACATACTACTTCATATTCCTCTTAAACAAACAACTTCATATTCCTCTTAAACATACTACTTCATATTCCTCTTAAACATACTACTACATATTCCTCTTAAATATACTACTTCATATTCTTCTTAAACATACTACTTCATATTCCTCTTAAATATACAACTTCATATTCCTCTTAAACATACTACTTCATATTCCTCTTTGTGCCGTATAGAAAATAAAACTCTAATTTTTACAAACTCCAATTTAATTTTATTTTTGTTCTAAGAACAACCTTACCCTCGCAATTTCTAGTGGACTGTGTAAATTTCAAATTTTGTGTTCTCTTTCTAATTGTTTTTTTTTTTTTTTTTTTTTTTTTTTTTTTTTTTTTTTTGAAATGTGGAATGTGGAATTTACTTTGTTTGACATATATGATTTAACTAATTTGGAATCCATTCGATTTGGAATACATTTAGTTGAATTCCCACCACTCTTAAATATACTACATCATATTCCTCTTAAATTTACTACTTCATATTCCTCTTAAACATACTACTTTATATTCCTCTTAAACATATTACTTCATATTCCTCTTAAACATACTTCTCCATATTCCTCTTCAACATACTACTTCATATTCCTCTTAAATATACTACTTCATATACCTCTTAAATATACTGCTTCATATTCCTCTTAAATTTACTACTTCATATTCCTCTTAAATATACAACTTCATATTCCTCTTAAACTTACTACATCATATTCCTCTTAAACATACTACTTCATATTCCTCTTAAATATACTACTTCATATTCCTCTTAAATATACTACTTCATATTCCTCTTAAACATACTACTTCATTTTCCTTTTAAACATAATACTTCATATTCCTCTTAAACATACTACTTCATATTCCTCTTAAACATACTACTTTATATTCCTCTTAAACATACTACTTCATATCAGTCTTAAATATACTACTTCATATTCCTGTTAAATATACTACTGCATATTCCTCCTAAACATTCGACTTCATAATCCTCTTAAACATACTACTTCATATTCCCTTTAAACATACTACTTCATATTCCTCTTTAACATACTACTTCATATTCCTCTTAATCATACTACATCCTATTCCTCTTAAACATACTACTTCATATTCCTCTTACACATACTACTTCATATTCCTCTTTAACATACTACTTCATATTCCTCTTAAACATACTACTTCATATTCCTCTTAAATATACTACTTCATATTCCTCTTGAACATACTACTACATATTCCTCTTAAATATACTACTTCATATTCCTCTTAAATATACTACTGCATATTCCCCTAAAACATACTACTTCATATTCCTCTTAAACAAACAACTTTATATTCCTCTTAAACATACTACTTCATATTCCTCTTAAACATACTACTACATATTCCTCTTAAATATACTACTTCATATTCTTCTTAAACATACTACTTCATATTCCTCTTAAATATACAACTTCATATTCCTCTTAAACATACTACTTCATATTCCTCTTTGTTCCGTATAGAAAATAAAACTCCAATTTTTACAAACTCCAATTTAATTTTATTTTTGTTCTAAGACCAACCTTACTTTCCTCGCAATTTCTAGTGGACTGTGTAAATGTCAAATTTTGTGTTCTCTTTCTAATTGTTTTTCTTTTTTTTTTTTTTTTGAAATGTGGAATGTGGAATTTACTTTGTTTGACATATATGATTTAACTAATTTGGAATCCATTCGATTTGGAATACATTTAGTTGAATTCCCACCACTCTTAAATATACTACATCATATTCCTCTTAAATTTACTACTTCATATTCCTCTTAAACATACTACTTTATATTCCTCTTAAACATATTACTTCATATTCCTCTTAAACATACTTCTCCATATTCCTCTTCAACATACTACTTCATATTCCTCTTAAATATACTACTTCATATACCTCTTAAATATACTGCTTCATATTCCTCTTAAATTTACTACTTCATATTCCTCTTAAATATACAACTTCATATTCCTCTTAAACTTACTACATCATATTCCTCTTAAACATACTACTTCATATTCCTCTTAAATATACTACTTCATATTCCTCTTAAATATACTACTTCATATTCCTCTTAAACATACTACTTCATTTTCCTTTTAAACATAATACTTCATATTCCTCTTAAACATACTACTTCATATTCCTCTTAAACATACTACTTTATATTCCTCTTAAACATACTACTTCATATCAGTCTTAAATATACTACTTCATATTCCTGTTAAATATACTACTGCATATTCCTCCTAAACATTCGACTTCATAATCCTCTTAAACATACTACTTCATATTCCTTTTAAACATACTACTTCATATTCCTCTTTAACATACTACTTCATATTCCTCTTAATCATACTACATCCTATTCCTCTTAAACATACTACTTCATATTCCTCTTACACATACTACTTCATATTCCTCTTTAACATACTACTTCATATTCCTCTTAAACATACTACTTCATATTCCTCTTAAATATACTACTTCATATTCCTCTTGAACATACTACTACATATTCCTCTTAAATATACTACTT
Organism: Atherix ibis; assembly: GCA_958298945.1. Lineage (NCBI taxonomy): Eukaryota > Metazoa > Arthropoda > Insecta > Diptera > Athericidae > Atherix > Atherix ibis. Next base: position 2,073,419 of record CATQJD010000111.1, read on the forward strand.
CATATTCCTCTTAAATATACTACTGCATATTCCCCTAAAACATACTACTTCATATTCCTCTTAAACAAACAACTTTATATTCCTCTTAAACATACTACTTCATATTCCTCTTAAACATACTACTACATATTCCTCTTAAATATACTACTTCATATTCTTCTTAAACATACTACTTCATATTCCTCTTAAATATACAACTTCATATTCCTCTTAAACATACTACTTCATATTCCTCTTTGTTCCGTATAGAAAATAAAACTCCAATTTTTACAAACTCCAATTTAATTTTATTTTTGTTCTAAGACCAACCTTACTTTCCTCGCAATTTCTAGTGGACTGTGTAAATGTCAAATTTTGTGTTCTCTTTCTAATTGTTTTTCTTTTTTTTTTTTTTTTGAAATGTGGAATGTGGAATTTACTTTGTTTGACATATATGATTTAACTAATTTGGAATCCATTCGATTTGGAATACATTTAGTTGAATTCCCACCACTCTTAAATATACTACTTCATATTCCTCTTAAATTTACTACTTCATATTCCTCTTAAACATACTACTTTATATTCCTCTTAAACATATTACTTCATATTCCTCTTAAACATACTTCTCCATATTCCTCTTAAACATACTACTTCATATTCCTCTTAAATATACTACTTCATATACCTCTTAAATATACTGCTTCATATTCCTCTTAAATTTACTACTTCATATTCCTCTTAAATATACTACTTCATATTCCTATTAAAAATACTACTTCATATTCCTCTTAAACAAACAACTTCATATTCCTCTTAAACATACTACTTCATCTTCCTCTTAAACATACTACTACATATTCCTCTTAAATATACTACTTCATATTCCTCTTAAATATACTACTTCATAATGCTCTTAAATAGACTACTTCATATTCCTCTTAAACATACTACTTCATTTTCCTTTTAAACATACTACTTCATATTCCTCTTAAACATAGTACTTCATATTCCTCTTAAACATACTACTTCATATTCCACTGAAACATACTACTTCATATCAGTCTTAAATATACTACTTCATATTCCTCTTAAATATACTACTTCATATTCCTCCTAAACATACGACTTCATATTCCTCTTAAACATACTACTTCATATTCCTTTTAAACTTACTACTTCATATTCCTCTTAAACATACTACTTCATATTCCTCTTAATAATAATACTTCATATTCCTCTTAAACATACTACTTCATATTCCTCTTACACATACTACTTCATATTCCTCTTCAACATACTACTTCATATTCCTCTTAAACTTACTACTTCATATTCCTCTTAAACATACTACTTCATATTCCTCTTAAACATCCTACTTCATATTCCTCTTAAACATACTACTTCATATTCCTCTTACATATACTACTTCATATTCCTCTTCAACATACTACTTCATATTCCTCTTAAACTTACTACTTCATATTCCTCTTCAACATACTACTTCATATTCCTCTTCAACTTACTACTTCATATTCCTCTTAAACATACTACTTCATATTCCTCTTAAACATCCTACTTCATATTCCTCTTAAACATACTACTTCATATTCCTTTTAAACATACTACTTCATATTCCTCTTAAACATACTACTTCATATTCCTCTTAAATATACTACTTCATATTCCTCTTAAACATACTACTTCAAATTAGTCTTAAATATACTACTTCATATTCCTCTTAAATATACTACTTCATATTCCTCCTAAACATACGACTTCATATTCCTCTTGAACATACTACTTCATATTCCTCTTAAACTACTTCATATTCCTCTTAAATATACTACTTCATATTCCTCTTAAATATAATACTTCATATTCCTCTTAAATATACTACTTCATATGCCTCTTAAACATACTACTTCATATTCCTCTTAAACATACTACTTCATATCCCTCTTAAATATAATACTTCATATTCCTCTTAAACATACTACTTCATATTCCTTTTAAACATAGTACTTCATATTCTTCTTAAGCATACTACTTCATATTCCTCTTAAAATACTACTTCATATTCCTCTTACACATACTACTTCATATCAGTCTTAAACATACTACTTCATATTCCTCTTAAATATACTACTTCATATTCCTCCTAAACATACTACTTCATATTCCTCTTAAACATAATACTTCATATTCCTCTTAAACATACTACTTCATATTCCTTTTAAACATACTACTTCATATTCCTCTTAAACATACTACTTCATATTCCTCTTAAAATCCTACTTCATATTCCTCTTACACATACTACTTCATATCAGTCTTAAATATACTACTTCATATTCCTCTTATATATACTACTTCATATTCCTCCTAAACATACGACTTCATATTCCTCTTAAACATACTACTTCATATTCCTCTTAAATATACTACTTCATATTCCTCTTAAACATACTACTTCATATTCCTCTTAAACATACTACTTCATATTCCTCTTAAATTTACTACTTCATATTCCTCTTAAACATACTACTTCATATTCCTCTTAAACATACTACTTCATATTCCTCTTAAACATACTACTTCATATTCCTCTTAAAATACTACTTCATATTCCTCTTAAATATACTATTTCATATTCCTCTTAAATATACTATTCCATATTCCTCTTAAATATACTACTTCATATTCCTCTTAAATATACTACTTTATAATCCTCTTAAGCATACTACTTCATATTCCTCTTAAACATACTACTTCATATTTCTCTTAAACATACTACTTCATATTATTCTTAAATATACTACTTCATTATCATCTTAAATATACTACTTCATATTCCTCTTAAATATACTGCTTCATATTCCTCTTAAACATACTACTTCATATTCCCCTTACGCATATTACTTCATATTCCTCTTAAATATACTACTTCATATACATCTTAAATTTACTACTTCATATTCCTTTTAAACATACTACTTCATATTCCTCTTAAACATACTACGTCATATTCCTCTTAAACATACTACTACATATTCCTCTTAAATATACTACTGCATATTCCACTAAAACATACTACTTCATATTCCTCTTAAACAAACAATTTCATATTCCTCTTAAACATACTACTTCATATTCCTCTAAAACATACTACTTCATATTAGTCTTAAATATACATCTTCATATTCGTCTTAAATATTCTACTTCATATTCCTCTTATATATACTACTTTATAATCCTCTTAAACATACTACTTCATATTCCTCTTAAACATACTTCTTCATATTTCTCTTAAACATACTACTTCATATTCCTCTTGAACATACTACTACATATTCCTCTTAAATATACTACTTCATATTCCTCTTAAATATACTACTGCATATTCCCCTAAAACATACTACTTCATATTCCTCTTAAACAAACAACTTCATATTCCTCTTAAACATACTACTTCATATTCCTCTTAAAATACTACTTCATATTCCTCTTACACATACTACTTCATATCAGTCTTAAATATACTACTTCATATTCCTCTTAAATATACTACTTCATATTCCTCCTAAACATACGACTTCATATTCCTCTTAAACATACTACTTCATATTCCTCTTAAATATACTACTTCATATTCCTCTTAAACATACTACTTCATATTCCTCTTAAACATACTACTTCATATTCCTCTTATATTTACCACTTTATATTCCTCTTAAACATACTATATCATATTCCTCTAAACATACTACTTCATATTCCTCTTAAACATACTACTTCATATTCCTCTTAAAATACTACTTCATATTCCTCTTAAATATACTATTTCATATTCCTCTTAAATATACTATTTCATATTCCTCTTAAATATACTACTTCATATTCCTCTTAAACATACTACTTTATATTCCTCTTAAACATATTACTTCATATTCCTCTTAAACATACTTCTCCATATTCCTCTTAAACATACTACTTCATATTCCTCTTAAATATACTACTTCATATACCTCTTAAATATACTGCTTCATATTCCTCTTAAATTTACTACTTCATATTCCTCTTAAATATACAACTTCATATTCCTCTTAAACTTACTACATCATATTCCTCTTAAACATACTACTTCATATTCCTCTTAAATATACTACTTCATATTCCTCTTAAATATACTACTTCATATTCCTCTTAAACATACTACTTCATTTTCCTTTTAAACATACTACTTCATATTCCTCTTAAACATACTACTTCATATTCCTCTTAAACATACTACTTTATATTCCTCTTAAATATACTACTTCATATACATCATAAATTTACTACTTCATATTCCTCTTAAACATACTACTTCATATTCCTCTTAAAATACTACTTCATATTCCTCTTAAATATACTATTTCATATTCCTCTTAAATATACTATTTCATATTCCTCTTAAATATACTACTTCATATTCCTCTTAAATATACTACTTTATAATCCTCTTAAGCATACTAATTCATATTCCTCTTAAACATACTACTTCATATTTCTCTTAAACATACTACTTCATATTATTCTTAAATATACTACTTCATTATCATCTTAAATATACTACTTCATATTCCTCTTAAATATACTACTTCATATTCCTCCTAAACATACGACTTCATATTCCTCTTAAACATACTACTTCATATTCCTCTTAAATATACTACTTCATATTCCTCTTAAACATACTACTTCATATTCCTCTTAAACATACTACTTCATATTCCTCTTATATTTACCACTTTATATTCCTCTTAAACATACTATATCATATTCCTCTAAACATACTACTTCATATTCCTCTTAAACATACTACTTCATATTCCTCTTAAAATACTACTTCATATTCCTCTTAAATATACTATTTCATATTTCTCTTAAATATACTATTTCATATTCCTCTTAAATATACTACTTCATATTCCTCTTAAATATACTACTTTATAATCCTCTTAAGCATACTACTTCATATTCCTCTTAAACATACTACTTCATATTTCTCTTAAACATACTACTTCATATTATTCTTAAATATACTACTTCATTATCATCTTAAATATACTACTTCATATTCCTCTTAAATATACTACTTCATATTCCTCTTAAACATACTTCTTCATATTCCCCTTAAGCATATTACTTCATATTCCTCTTAAATATACTACTTTATAATCCTCTTAAACATACTACTTCATATTCCTTTTAAACATACTACTTCATATTTCTCTTAAACATACTACTTCATATTCCTCTTGAACATACTACTACATATTCCTCTTAAATATACTACTTCATATTCCTCTTAAATATACTACTGCATATTCCCCTAAAACATACTACTTCATATTCCTCTTAAACAAACAACTTCATATTCCTCTTAAACATACTACTTCATATTCCTCTTAAACATACTACTACATATTCCTCTTAAATATACTACTTCATATTCTTCTTAAACAGACTACTTCATATTCGTCTTAAATATACAACTTCATATTCCTCTTAAACATACTACTTCATATTCCTCTTTGTTTCGTATAGAAAATAAAACTCCAATTTTTACAAACTCCAATTTAATTTTATTTTTGTTCTAAGAACAACCTTACTTTCCTCGCAATTTCTAGTGGACTGTGTAAATGTCAAATTTTGTGTTCTCTTTCTAATTGTTTTTTTTTTTTTTTTTTTTTTTTTTTTTTTGAAATGTGGAATATGGAATTTACTTTGTTTGACATATATGATTTAACTAATTTGGAATCCATTCGATTTGGAATACATTTAGTTGAATTCCCACCACTCTTAAATATACTACTTCATATTCCTCTTAAATTTACTACTTCATATTCCTCTTAAACATACTACTTTATATTCCTCTTAAACATATTACTTCATATTCCTCTTAAACATACTTCTCCATATTCCTCTTAAACATACTACTTCATATTCCTCTTAAATATACTACTTCATATACCTCTTAAATATACTGCTTCATATTCCTCTTAAATTTACTACTTCATATTCCTCTTAAATATACAACTTCATATTCCTCTTAAACTTACTACATCATATTCCTCTTAAACATACTACTTCATATTCCTCTTAAATATACTACTTCATATTCCTCTTAAATATACTACTTCATATTCCTCTTAAACATACTACTTCATTTTCCTTTTAAACATACTACTTCATATTCCTCTTAAACATACTACTTCATATTCCTCTTAAACATACTACTTTATATTCCTCTTAAATATACTACTTCATATACATCTTAAATTTACTACTTCATATTCCTCTTAAATATACAACTTCATATTCCTCTTAAACTTACTACATCATATTCCTCTTAAACATACTACTTCATATTCCTCTTAAATATACTACTTCATATTCCTCTTAAATATACTACTTCATATTCCTCTTAAACATACTACTTCATTTTCCTTTTAAACATACTACTTCATATTCCTCTTAAATATACTATTTCATATTCCTCTTAAATATACTACTTCATATTCCTCTTAAATATACTACTTTATAATCCTCTTAAGCATACTAATTCATATTCCTCTTAAACATACTACTTCATATTTCTCTTAAACATACTACTTCATATTATTCTTAAATATACTACTTCATTATCATCTTAAATATACTACTTCATATTCCTCTTAAATATACTACTTCATATTCCTCTTAAACATACTACTTCATATTCACCATAAGCATATTACTTCATATTCCTCTTAAATATACTACTTCATATACATCTTAAATTTACTACTTCAGATTCCTCTTAAACATACTACTTCATATTCCTCTTAAACATACTACGTCATATTCCTCTTAAACATACTACTACATATTCCTCTTAAATATACTACTTCATATTCCTCTTAAATATACTACTGCATATTCCCCTAAAACATACTACTTCATATTCCTCTTAAACAAACAACTTCATATTCCTCTTAAACATACTACTTCATATTCCTCTTAAACATACTAATTCATATTAGTCTTAAATATACATCTTCATATTCGTCTTAAATATTCTACTTCATATTCCTCTTAAATATACTACTTTATAATCCTCTTAAACATACTACTGTGGGTTTTAATAAAATAACTTTTATTGTATTTATTAATTTTTAATTGATATTTAATTTTTACAAACTAATATTTAATTTTTACGGACTAATATTTAATCTTTGTTGATATTTAACTTTCAATGACTGATCGACTTTATGACTGACTGATTGACTTTATGACTGACTGATTGACTTTATGACTGACTGATTGACTTTATGACTTACTGCCTCGACGGTTGCTTGAAGAGAGAGAGTTTTAGGAGTGAGAATGGAACTCAACACACCAATTGATGAACTCAACATAGTTATTGGATCCCACAACTCGGCTGTCCTGACTCTTATTCGTCCCGAATAAGTTTTTCGGTCCATGTTTTCATATAATCTGCGGCTGTTGTAGTTTTATTTGGTCCTTCATGATCTCCAATTTTTTGAACACCGTACCTGTTATTTTTACTTCTATAGATTACTTTGTATGGTCCTAAAAAAGTTGTTTTAATTTTTCCCTGTATATGTTGGGTCCTGCGGATAGCTAGTACATCGTCCTTTTTATAAATGGTTGGTTCCTTTCTTTTGCCATTATAGTTTTTGCGATTTTCATCCTGCACTTTCTTCAAACTTTCTATTGCTGTCAATCTCAAATCATTTCTATTTTGCTCTAATGTTTCTATATTTTCTTTTTCCATTATTTCTCCTAGTTCAGTTAATATCGTCTGATTTTTGGTTTTCATATCAATTCCTGTCAAAATTTTAAATGGCGAGTGTCCTGTGCTTCTTGACATGGTGGAATTTATGTATTGTTGAACGCTATCAACATGTTTGTACCATTCAGATGGTTTTTTAATTGACATTTTGCACAGCATGGGTATTATGATTCGGTTGATCCTTTCAATCTGTCCATTTGATCTCGGTACACCTGTTGTAATTAGTATATGCTGTATTCCTGCATCATTATAGTATTGTTCAAAATTTTTTGCAGTGAACGCTGCACCACGATCAGAAATGATTCTTTTCGGGTATCCAAATATAAATGATTGTTTTTCCAATTTAGTGATAACTTCTTCGCATGATGTTGATTTTGTAGGGTATAACCACACAAACTTCGTAAATGCGTCGATAACTGCGAAAATGTATTTGTATTTTTTTTGAGAAGCTTCCATTATTCCTAAGTGGTCAACATGATAGGTCTGTAGTGGTTTATCTTCTTTTTCTATTAGATTTAAATAACCTTCTTGTTTTCCCGACTTTCTTTCTGCTAAAATGCATTGTACACAATTTTTCAATATTTTTTCAATTTTCTTTTTTGAATCTTTGATATAGTATTCTTTTTTTATTAAATCATCCGTTTTTCTTGAGGCAAAGTGGCCCTATTCGTGCATATCCCGAATGATTTGATTTTCCATTGACTCTGGTATCACTAGTAATTCATTTCCATTTACTATTTTAAAGATTATTTCATTTTTCAAAATATAATCATTATAGGGTCGGTCTTTTAAAATGATTTTAATAGTGATTAAAAAGTCATCTTCTTCTTGAGCTGTTTTAATACGATGTAATATTTCAGTATTAATTATTAAAACATTTCTACTTAAGCTGTCCACGTGTCGCATTTTAGTACCTGCACGATGTTCGATCACGTAATCAAAGTCCTGCAAATACATCGTCCATCTTGGAACTCTTACTGGTATATCATCTTTTTTCATTGTTAATGCAAAAGCGTTGCAATCAGTTATGACTTTTACACGCTGTCCCAATAAGTATGAGCGCCATTTTTTAAACGCGTTAACAACAGCCATTGCTTCCAATTCGTAAGAATGATATTTTTGCTCTGCTGCGGTCGTTTTTCTGCTCATGTAACAAACTGGATGCATTTTCCCATCTTCATCGTCTTTCTGCAACATTACTGCACCATAGCCATCTTTCGATGCATCTGTATGCAATTCTGTTTCTGCTCTGAATTCAAATAATTTAAGAACAGGACTTTTTGTTAGTTCTGCCTTTAGAACTTCAAATGCCCTAATTTGCATTTCATCAAATTTGAATTTAGCATATTTTTTCAGAAGGTCCGAAAGTGGTTTTGCTTTTATTGCGAAGGCTGGGATAAATTTTCTAAAATAGGATGCCAATCCTAGGAAACTTTGCACCTTTTTCTCGTTATTTGGCTGCGGAAAATTCGTAATGGCTTTGATTTTTTCTTTTCCCGGCTGTATAGTACCGTTTTCAATCATATGTCCCAAAAACAGTATTCTTTTCTTTAAAAATTCACATTTACTCCATTTAATATGCAACCCATATTTTTTTGCAACTGCGAAAACGTTATATAATTTTTTTAAACCATCACTTTCAGTTTTCGATGGTATAATGAGGTCATCCATGTTAATAATCATCTCGCCGTTGCAAATCAACTTCTTAAAAATTGCATGTATAAATCTTGAAAACGCTGCTGGGCTATTGCATAAGCCGAATGGACAATATTTGAATTGGTACTGTCCATTATGAACGATGAAACTTGTATATTTTCTGGAATTTTTTTTTACAGGTACATGAAAAAAAGCTGCTTCTAAATCCAGCGTTGTATAATATATTGCATCTTGTAATTTATCTAGCTGCTCCTCAATATTTGGTAATGGGTATTGATCTTTAATAATCTGTTCATTTATACGTCTATAATCAACGCACAATCTTTTCGATCCATCCCTTTTGTTTACCAATACTACAGGACTAGTAAAATCAGAGTAACTTTTTTCAATTATGCCCTCTTTTAACCATGTATTTATTTGTGCATCTATTATTATTTTATGATCATATGGTACTCTTCTTGCTGCATTGTAAATCGGCTTTTCATCTGCCAATATAATAGTTAATTCTATTGGTGATTTATCGACTTTATTTGGCGTGTAATCTTTAATTGTCCTTTCATTAGATTTTTTAATTTCGTCGTCAGCAATGTGACTAATGTCAATTCCGTGGAGATCTTCTACATTTTCTTCATTTATCATGTAACTGGTTAAAAAATTTTCGTCGTTATTATTATAACGTTCATCATCAAATTTTTGTAACGGATTTATCATGACTTCTGCTGTTCCATTAAATATAATATGAGCTTTTACAAACAAGTTGTTTCCAAGTAAAACTGGAACTTTGATGAGTTCGTTTTCTACCAGATAGAACTTCAACTTGTAAGTGTGGTTGTCAATGACTACATTCTGTTCCCTTTCATATCCTCCAATACCGGTGATTTCAATCTGTTCCCTTTCATATCCTATAGTTTTTAATTTATCGAAAGTTTCGATTTTTAATAAAGAAATGTCTGAACCTGAATCAATCAGTGCATTTGTATTCAATACTTCCAATTTAACATGTTTTACATATTTATTTACATTTATCAGGTTGATTTCTGGTTTTTTCCTTTCTTCATTTTTCTTATTACAGTTTAAAGCTTTATGGCCATACTCGTTACAGTGGAAACATTTGAATCCCTTGCTCTTGTTTGGACAATTTTAAGTTGTGTGTTCTTTATTTCCGCATACATAACACCTTTTAATTTTTACTTCTAATCTGTTGTTCTGAAATTTTTTAGATTTTATTTCATAATTTTTAGGTGTATCTGATGATTTCATTTCTTCGTAGATAATTATGTTTTCTTTTAATTCACGAATCGTTTTTGATTTATATAAAATAGATCTATCAGGTCCTTTTTCATTATTGCCTTCCAAAACGTATGACAGTATTGCCTCCTCTTCTATTTTGCCTGCGTTTCCAATAGCGAGCATCCTATATATATATTCCATGAATGATTCTTCATTTTTCTTTTTTGTCGCTGCCAATGTTCTGTGGATGTCAGCACTACATTTCTTTTTATTAAATTCCTCGAGCAATTTTTCCTTCATTTCATTCCATTCAGTTAACTTTCTAACACTATTTATGAAGAGTCTAGCTGGACCTTTCATCAGTCGTTTCGCATAAATAAATCTTTGGACTGCATTCCATCCGACAGTTTCGCAAGTTTCTTCAAAATTTTCAATCCATTCGCAAATGTTTGAATTTCTTTCGCCAGTGAATTCAGCTATCGAATCTTCGACGTCCCCAAAAGTAAAACGCGATCCATATTCTTTGTTCGCAAGTGAATCTTTGTTTGCCGTTGATTTTGCGTCGTCGAATGATTCGTCTTTAACTGCTGTGTCATTTCTAAAATAATTTATCAGCAAGGCTTGTAACGTAGCTTTATTACCATCGGTGGACAGCTTCAGTTCAGTAAGTTTCAGTTTCAAATCTTCTACAGTTAAGGATAATAATTCTTCTAATTCCATTTTATAAATATATATAACTAAAGAAAATTTTATGATTAGTCAGTTTACAAATTATTGTTGTACTTATCTTATTATAATAGAACGTAATTTAAAGCAATATTACTTATTTTATAGTGAAAATTGTATATAAACTTTAATTTTAAGTTTTACCAAATCTTTGTTTACGTTTGATTTTTTTTCTTACGATCAAAAGTCAGAATAAAATTATGACAAATTGTCATTAACTTATCAGAGTTGCCAATGGCGGTGCTGTGGAACGTAAGTTGTTGTGCGCCGAATTACCTCTGCGCCGGTGTCGTGTTGAGTTTCTTCGCGTGTTTCTGCTTCTGCGTATGCGTTTGGTGAATATGGCTTCTGCGTATGCGTTTGCGTCGGCTTTTTTCGTATTTGTGTCGTGTGCGTGGATATTATATATAACTCTGCGCCGTTTGATTACGGATCTGCGCCGATGTCGTGTTGAGTTTCTTCTCGTGTTTCTGCTTCTGCGTATGCGTTTGGTGAATATGGCTTCTGCGTATGCGTTTGCGTCGGCTTTTTTCGTATTTGTGTCGTGTGCGTGGATATTATATATATCTATTATATATTGGTTTTTGGTTGAGCCCCCATTTGTTGGTTTAAATAAAATAACTTTTATTGTATTTATTAATTTTTAATTGATATTTAATTTTTACAGACTAATATTTAATTTTTACGGACTAATATTTAATCTTTGTTGATATTTAACTTTCAATGACTGATCGACTTTATGACTGACTGATTGACTTTATGACTGACTGATTGACTTTATGACTGACTGATTGACTTTATGACTTACTGCCTCGACGGTTGCTTGAAGAGAGAGAGTTTTATGAGTGAGAATGGAACTCAACACACCAATTGATGAACTCAACATAGTTATTGGATCCCACACTACTTCATATTCCTCTTAAACATACTACTTCATATTTCTCTTAAACATACTACTTCATATTCCTCTTGAACATACTACTACATATTCCTCTTAAATATACTACTTCATATTCCTCTTAAATATACTACTGCATATTCCCCTAAAACATACTACTTCAGATTCCTCTTAAACAAACAACTTCATATTCCTCTTAAACATACTACTTCATATTCCTCTTAAACATACTACTACATATTCCTCTTAAATATACTACTTCATATTCTTCTTAAACATACTACTTCATATTCCTCTTAAATATACAACTTCATATTCCTCTTAAACATACTACTTCATATTCCTCTTTGTGCCGTATAGAAAATAAAACTCCAATTTTTACAAACTCCAATTTAATTTTATTTTTGTTCTAAGAACAACCTTACTTTCCTCGCAATTTCTAGTGGACTGTGTAAATGTCAAATTTTGTGTTCTCTTTCTAATTGTTTTTTTTTTTTTTTTTTTTTTTTTTTTTTTGAAATGTGGAATGTGGAATTTACTTTATTTGACATATATGATTTAACTAATTTGGAATCCATTCGATTTGGAATACATTTAGTTGAATTCCCACCACTCTTAAATATACTACTTCATATTCCTCTTAAATATACTACTGCATATTCCCCTAAAACATACTACTTCAGATTCCTCTTAAACATACTACTACATATTCCTCTTAAATATACTACTTCATATTCTTCTTAAACATACTACTTCATATTCCTCTTAAATATACAACTTCATATTCCTCTTAAACATACTACTTCATATTCCTCTTTGTGCCGTATAGAAAATAAAACTCCAATTTTTACAAACTCCAATTTAATTTTATTTTTGTTCTAAGAACAACCTAACTTTCCTCGCAATTTCTAGTGGACTGTGTAAATTTCAAATTTTGTGTTCTCTTTCTAATTGTTTTTTTTTTTTTTTTTTTTTTTTTTTTTTTTTTTTTTTTTTTTTTGAAATGTGGAATGTGGAATTTATTTTGTTTGACATATATGATTTAACTAATTTAGAATCCATTCGATTTGGAATACATTTAGTTGAATTCCCACCACTCTTAAATATACTACATCATATTCCTCTTAAATTTACTACTTCATATTCCTCTTAAACATACTACTTTATATTCCTCTTAAACATATTACTTCATATTCCTCTTAAACATACTTCTCCATATTCCTCTTCAACATACTACTTCATATTCCTCTTAAATATACTACTTCATATACCTCTTAAATATACTGCTTCATATTCCTCTTAAATTTACTACTTCATATTCCTCTTAAATATACAACTTCATATTCCTCTTAAACTTGCTACATCATATTCCTCTTAAACATACTACTTCATATTCCTCTTAAATATACTACTTCATATTCCTCTTAAATATACTACTTCATATTCCTCTTAAACATACTACTTCATTTTCCTTTTAAACATACTACTTCATATTCCTCTTAAACATACTACTTCATATTCCTCTTAAACATACTACTTTATATTCCTCTTAAACATACTACTTCATATCAGTCTTAAATATACTACTTTATATTCCTGTTAAATATACTACTGCATATTCCTCCTAAACATTCGACTTTATATTCCTCTTAAACATACTACTTCATATTCCTTTTAAACATACTACTTCATATTCCTCTTTAACATACTACTTCATATTCCTCTTAATCATACAACATCCTATTCCTCTTAAACATACTACTTCATATTCCTCTTACACATACTACGTCATATTCCTCTTTAACATACTACTTCATATTCCTCTTAAACATACTACTTCATATTCCTCTTAAACATACTACTTCATATTCCTCTTGAACATACTACTACATATTCCTCTTAAATATACTACTTCATATTCCTCTTAAACAAACAACTTCATATTCCTCTTAAACATACTACTTCATATTCCTCTTAAACATACTACTACATATTCCTCTTAAATATACTACTTCATATTCTTCTTAAACATACTACTTCATATTCCTCTTAAATATACAACTTCATATTCCTCTTAAACATACTACTTTATATTCCTCTTTGTGCCGTATAGAAAATAAAACTCCAATTTTTACAAACTCCAATTTAATTTTATTTTTGTTCTAAGAACAACCTTACTTTCCTTGCAATTTCTAGTGGACTGTGTAAATGTCAAATTTTGTGTTCTCTTTCTAATTGTTTTTTTTTTTTTTTTTTTTTTTTTTTTTTTTTTTTTTTTTTTTTTTTTTGAAATGTGGAATGTGGAATTTACTTTGTTTGACATATATGATTTAACTAATTTGGAATCCATTCGATTTGGAATACATTTAGTTGAATTCCCACCACTCTTAAATATACTACTTCATATTCCTCTTAAATATACTACTGCATATTCCCCTAAAACATACTACTTCAGATTCCTCTTAAACAAACAACTTCATATTCCTCTTAAACATACTTCTCCATATTCCTCTTAAACATACTACTTCATATTCCTCTTAAATATACTACTTCATATACCTCTTAAATATACTGCTTCATATTCCTCTTAAATTTACTACTTCATATTCCTCTTAAATATACAACTTCATATTCCTCTTAAACTTACTACATCATATTCCTCTTAAACATACTACTTCATATTCCTCTTAAATATACTACTTCATATTCCTCTTAAATATACTACTTCATATTCCTCTTAAACATACTACTTCATTTTCCTTTTAAACATACTACTTCATATTCCTCTTAAACATACTACTTCATATTCCTCTTAAACATACTACTTTATATTCCTCTTAAATATACTACTTCATATACATCTTAAATTTACTACTTCATATTCCTCTTAAACATACTACTTCATATTCCTCTTAAAATACTACTTCATATTCCTCTTAAATATACTATTTCATATTCCTCTTAAATATACTATTTCATATTCCTCTTAAATATACTACTTCATATTCCTCTTAAATATACTACTTTATAATCCTCTTAAGCATACTAACTCATATTCCTCTTAAACATACTACTTCATATTTCTCTTAAACATACTACTTCATATTATTCTTAAATATACTACTTCATTATCATCTTAAATATACTACTTCATATTCCTCTTAAATATACTACTTCATATTCCTCTTAAACATACTACTTCATATTCACCATAAGCATATTACTTCATATTCCTCTTAAATATACTACTTCGTATACATCTTAAATTTACTACTTCATATTCCTCTTAAACATACTACTTCATATTCCTCTTAAACATACTACGTCATATTCCTCTTAAACATACTACTACATATTCCTCTTAAATATACTACTTCATATTCCTCTTAAATATACTACTGCATATTCCCCTAAAACATACTACTTCATATTCCTCTTAAACAAACAACTTCATATTCCTCTTAAACATACTACTTCATATTCCTCTTAAACATACTACTTCATATTAGTCTTAAATATACATCTTCATATTCGTCTTAAATATTCTACTTCATATTCCTCTTAAATATACTACTTTATAATCCTCTTAAACATACTACTGTGGGTTTTAATAAAATAACTTTTATTGTATTTATTAATTTTTAATTGATATTTAATTTTTACAGACTAATATTTAATTTTTACGGACTAATATTTAATCTTTGTTGATATTTAACTTTCAATGACTGATCGACTTTATGACTGACTGATTGACTTTATGACTGACTGATTGACTTTATGACTGACTGATTGACTTTATGACTTACTGCCTCGACGGTGGCTTGAAGAGAGAGAGTTTTATGAGTGAGAATGGAACTCAACACACCAATTGATGAACTCAACATAGTTATTGGATCCCACAACTCGGCTGTCCTGACTCTTATTCGTCCCGAATAAGTTTTTCGGTCCATGTTTTCATATAATCTGCGGATGTTGTAGTTTTATTTGGTCCTTCATGATCTCCAATTTTTTGAACACCGTACCTGTTATTTTTACTTCTATAGATTACTTTGTATGGTCCTAAAAAAGTTGTTTTAATTTTTTCCTGTATATGTTGGGTCCTGCGGATAGCTACTACATCGTCCTTTTTATAAATGGTTGGTTCCTTTCTTTTGCCATTATAGTTTTTGCGATTTTCATCCTGCACTTTCTTCAAACTTTCTATTGCTGTCAATCTCAAATCATTTCTATTTTGCTCTAATGTTTCTATATTTTCTTTTTCCATTATTTCTCCTAGTTCAGTTAATATCGTCTGATTTTTGGTTTTCATATCAATTCCTGTCAAAATTTTAAATGGCAAGTGTCCTGTGCTTCTTGACATGGTGGAATTTATGTATTGTTGAACGCTATCAACATGTTTGTACCATTCAGATGGTTTTTTAATTGACATTTTGCACAGCATGGGTATTATGATTCGGTTGATCCTTTCAATCTGTCCATTTGATCTCGGTACACCTGTTTTAATTAGTATATGCTGTATTCCTGCATCATTATAGTATTGTTCAAAATTTTTTGCAGTGAACGCTGCACCACGATCAGAAATGATTCTTTTCGGGTATCCAAATATAAATGATTGTTTTTCCAATTTAGTGATAACTTCTTCGCATGATGTTGATTTTGTAGGGTATAACCACACAAACTTCGTAAATGCGTCGATAACTGCGAAAATGTATTTGTATTTTTTTTGAGAAGCTTCCATTATTCCTAAGTGGTCAACATGATAGGTCTGTAGTGGTTTATCTTCTTTTTCTATTGGATTTAAATAACCTTCTTGTTTTCCCGACTTTCTTTCTGCTAAAATGCATTGTACACAATTTTTCAATATTTTTTCAATTTTCTTTTTTGAATCTTTGATATAGTATTCTTTTTTTATTAAATCATCCGTTTTTCTTGAGGCAAAGTGGCCCTGTTCGTGCATATCCCGAATGATTTGATTTTCCATTGACTCTGGTATCACTAGTAATTCATTTCCATTTACTATTTTAAAGATTATTTCATTTTTCAAAATATAATCATTATAGGGTCGGTCTTTTAAAATGATTTTAATAGTGATTAAAAAGTCATCTTCTTCTTGAGCTGTTTTAATACGATGTAATATTTCAGTATTAATTATTAAAACATTTCTACTTAAGCTGTCCACGTGTCGCATTTTAGTACCTGCACGATGTTCGATCACGTAATCAAAGTCCTGCAAATACATCGCCCATCTTGCAACTCTTACTGGTATATCATCTTTTTTCATTGTTAATGCAAAAGCGTTGCAATCAGTTATGACTTTTACACGCTGTCCCAATAAGTATGAGCGCCATTTTTTAAACGCGTTAACAACAGCCATTGCTTCCAATTCGTAAGAATGATATTTTTGCTCTGCTGCGGTCGTTTTTCTGCTCATGTAACAAACTGGATGCATTTTCCCATCTTCATCGTCTTTCTGCAACATTACTGCACCATAGCCATCTTTCGATGCATCTGTATGCAATTCTGTTTCTGCTCTGAATTCAAATAATTTAAGAATAGGACTTTTTGTTAGTTCTGCCTTTAGAACTTCAAATGCCCTAATTTGCATTTCATCAAATTTGAATTTAGCATATTTTTTCAGAAGGTCCGAAAGTGGTTTTGCTTTTATTGCGAAGGCTGGGATAAATTTTCTAAAATAGGATGCCAATCCTAGGAAACTTTGCACCTTTTTCTCGTTATTTGGCTGCGGAAAATTCGTAATGGCTTTGATTTTTTCTTTTCCCGGCTGTATAGTACCGTTTTCAATCATATGTCCCAAAAACAGTATTCTTTTCTTTAAAAATTCACATTTACTCCATTTAATATGCAACCCATATTTTTTTGCAACTGCGAAAACGTTATATAATTTTTTTAAACCATCACTTTCAGTTTTCGATGGTATAATGGGGTCATCCATGTAAATAATCACCTCGCCGTTGCAAATCAACTTCTTAAAAATTGCATGTATAAATCTTGAAAACGCTGCTGGGCTATTGCATAAGCCGAATGGACAATATTTGAATTGGTACTGTCCATTATGAACGATGAAACTTGTATATTTTCTGGAATTTTTTTCTACAGGTACATGAAAAAAAGCTGCTTCTAAATCCAGCGTTGTATAATATATTGCATCTTGTAATTTATCTAGCTGCTCCTCAATATTTGGTAATGGGTATCGATCTTTAATAATCTGTTCATTTATACGTCTATAATCAACGCACAATCTTTTCGATCCATCCCTTTTGTTTACCAATACTACAGGACTAGTAAAATCAGAGTAACTTTCTTCAATTATGCCCTCTTTTAACCATGTATTTATTTGTGCATCTATTATTATTTTATGATCATATGGTACTCTTCTTGCTGCATTGTAAATCGGCTTTTCATCTGCCAATATAATAGTTAATTCTATTGGTGATTTATCGACTTTATTTGGCGTGTAATCTTTAATTGTCCTTTCATTAGATTTTTTAATTTCGTCGTCAGCAATGTGACTAATGTCAATTCCGTGGAGATCTTCTACATTTTCTTCATTTATCATGTAACTGGTTAAAAAATTTTCGTCGTTATTATTATAACGTTCATCATCAAATTTTTGTAACGGATTTATCATGACTTCTGCTGTTCCATTAAATATAATATGAGCTTTTACAAACAAGTTGTTTCCAAGTAAAACTGGAACTTTGATGAGTTCGTTTTCTACCAGATAGAACTTCAACTTGTAAGTGTGGTTGTCAATGACTACATTCAGCAGAACAGAACCTTTTGTTTTTGAATCCCCTCCAATACCGGTGATTTCAATCTGTTCCCTTTCATATCCTATAGTTTTTAATTTATCGAAAGTTTCGATTTTTAATAAAGAAATGTCTGAACCTGAATCAATCAGTGCATTTGTATTCAATCCTTCCAATTTAACATGTTTTACATATTTATTTACATTTATCAGGTTGATTTCTGGTTTTTTCCTTTCTTCATTTTTCTTATTACAGTTTAAAGCTTTATGGCCATACTCGTTACAGTGGAAACATTTGAATCCCTTGCTCTTGTTTGGACAATTTTAAGTTGTGTGTTCTTTATTTCCGCATACATAACACCTTTTAATTTTTACTTCTAATCTGTTGTTCTGAAATTTTTTAGATTTTATTTCATAATTTTTAGGTGTATCTGATGATTTCATTTCTTCGTAGATAATTATGTTTTCTTTTAATTCACGAATCGTTTTTGATTTATATAAAATAGATCTATCAGGTCCTTTTTCATTAATGCCTTCCAAAACGTATGACAGTATTGCCTCCTCTTCTATTTTGCCTGCGTTTCCAATAGCGAGCATCCTATATATATATTCCATGAATGATTCTTCATTTTTCTTTTTTGTCGCTGCCAATGTTCTGTGGATGTCAGCACTACATTTCTTTTTATTAAATTCCTCGAGCAATTTTTCCTTCATTTCATTCCATTCAGTTAACTTTCTAACACTATTTATGAAGAGTCTAGCTGGACCTTTCATCAGTCGTTTCGCATAAATAAATCTTTGGACTGCATTCCATCCGACAGTTTCGCAAGTTTCTTCGAAATTTTCAATCCATTCGCAAATGTTTGAATTTCTTTCGCCAGTGAATTCAGCTATCGAATCTTCGACGTCCCCAAAAGTAAAACGCGATCCATATTCTTTGTTCGCAAGTGAATCTTTGTTTGCCGTTGATTTTGCGTCGTCGAATGATTCGTCTTTAACTGCTGTGTCATTTCTAAAATAATTTATCAGCAAGGCTTGTAACGTAGCTTTATTACCATCGGTGGACAGCTTCAGTTCAGTAAGTTTCAGTTTCAAATCTTCTACAGTTAAGGATAATAATTCTTCTAATTCCATTTTATAAATATATATAACTAAAAAAAATTTTATGATTAGTCAGTTTACAAATTATTGTTGTACTTATCTTATTATAATAGAACGTAATTTAAAGCAATATTACTTATTTTATAGTGAAAATTGTATATAAACTTTAATTTTAAGTTTTACCAAATCTTTGTTTACGTTTGATTTTTTTTCTTACGATCAAAAGTCAGAATAAAATTATGACAAATTGTCATTAACTTATCAGAGTTGCCAATGGCGGTGCTGTGGAACGTAAGTTGTTGTGCGCCGAATTACCTCTGCGCCGTTTGATTACGGATCTGCGCCGATGTCGTGTTGAGTTCCTTCTCGTGTTTCTGCTTCTGCGTATGCGTTTGGTGAATATGGCTTCTGCGTATGCGTTTGCGTCGGCTTTTTTCGTATTTGTGTCGTGTGCGTGGATATTATATATATCTATTATATATTGGTTTTTGGTTGAGCCCCCATTTGTTGGTTTAAATAAAATAACTTTTATTGTATTTATTAATTTTTAATTGTTATTTAATTTTTACAGACTAATATTTAATTTTTACGGACTAATATTTAATCTTTGTTGATATTTAACTTTCAATGACTGATCGACTTTATGACTGACTGATTGACTTTATGACTGACTGATTGACTTTATGACTGACTGATTGACTTTATGACTTACTGCCTCGACGGTTGCTTGAAGAGAGAGAGTTTTATGAGTGAGAATGGAACTCAACACAGCAATTGATGAACTCAACATAGTTATTGGATCCCACACTACTTCATATTCCTCTTAAACATACTACTTCATATTTCTCTTAAACATACTACTTCATATTCCTCTTGAACATACTACTACATATTCCTCTTAAATATACTACTTCATATTCCTCTTAAATATACTACTGCATATTCCCCTAAAACATACTACTTCAGATTCCTCTTAAACAAACAACTTCATATTCCTCTTAAACATACTACTTCATATTCCTCTTAAACATACTACTACATATTCCTCTTAAATATACTACTTCATATTCTTCTTAAACATACTACTTCATATTCCTCTTAAATATACAACTTCATATTCCTCTTAAACATACTACTTCATATTCCTCTTTGTGCCGTATAGAAAATAAAACTCCAATTTTTACAAACTCCAATTTAATTTTATTTTTGTTCTAAGAACAACCTTACTTTCCTCGCAATTTCTAGTGGACTGTGTAAATTTCAAATTTTGTGTTCTCTTTCTAATTGTTTTTTTTTTTTTTTTTTTTTTTTTTTTTTTTTTTTTTTTTTTTTTTTTTTGAAATGTGGAATGTGGAATTTACTTTGTTTGACATATATGATTTAACTAATTTGGAATCCATTCGATTTGGAATACATTTAGTTGAATTCCCACCACTCTTAAATATACTACATCATATTCCTCTTAAATTTACTACTTCATATTCCTCTTAAACATACTACTTTATATTCCTCTTAAACATATTACTTCATATTCCTCTTAAACATACTTCTCCATATTCCTCTTCAACATACTACTTCATATTCCTCTTAAATATACTACTTCATATACCTCTTAAATATACTGCTTCATATTCCTCTTAAATTTACTACTTCATATTCCTCTTAAATATACAACTTCATATTCCTCTTAAACTTACTACATCATATTCCTCTTAAACATACTACTTCATATTCCTCTTAAATATACTACTTCATATTCCTCTTAAATATACTACTTCATATTCCTCTTAAACATACTACTTCATTTTCCTTTTAAACATACTACTTCATATTCCTCTTAAACATACTACTTCATATTCCTCTTAAACATACTACTTTATATTCCTCTTAAACATACTACTTCATATCGGTCTTAAATATACTACTTTATATTCCTGTTAAATATACTACTGCATATTCCTCCTAAACATTCGACTTCATATTCCTCTTAAACATACTACTTCATATTCCTTTTAAACATACTACTTCATATTCCTCTTTAACATACTACTTCATATTCCTCTTAATCATACAACATCCTATTCCTCTTAAACATACTACTTCATATTCCTCTTACACATACTACGTCATATTCCTCTTTAACATACTACTTCATATTCCTCTTAAACATACTACTTCATATTCCTCTTAAACATACTACTTCATATTCCTCTTGAACATACTACTACATATTCCTCTTAAATATACTACTTCATATTCCTCTTAAACAAACAACTTCATATTCCTCTTAAACATACTACTTCATATTCCTCTTAAACATACTACTACATATTCCTCTTAAATATACTACTTCATATTCTTCTTAAACATACTACTTCATATTCCTCTTAAATATACAACTTCATATTCCTCTTAAACATACTACTTCATATTCCTCTTTGTGCCGTATAGAAAATAAAACTCCAATTTTTACAAACTCCAATTTAATTTTATTTTTGTTCTAAGAACAACCTTACTTTCCTCGCAATTTCTAGTGGACTGTGTAAATGTCAAATTTTGTGTTCTCTTTCTAATTGTTTTTTTTTTTTTTTTTTTTTTTTTTTTTTGAAATGTGGAATGTGGAATTTACTTTGTTTGACATATATGATTTAACTAATTTGGAATCCATTCGATTTGGAATACATTTAGTTGAATTCCCACCACTCTTAAATATACTACTTCATATTCCTCTTAAATATACTACTGCATATTCCCCTAAAACATACTACTTCAGATTCCTCTTAAACAAACAACTTCATATTCCTCTTAAACATACTACTTCATATTCCTCTTAAACATACTACTACATATTCCTCTTAAATATACTACTTCATATTCTTCTTAAACATACTACTTCATATTCCTCTTAAATATACAACTTCATATTCCTCTTAAACATACTACTTCATATTCCTCTTTGTGCCGTATAGAAAATAAAACTCCAATTTTTACAAACTCCAATTTAATTTTATTTTTGTTCTAAGAACAACCTTACTTTCCTCGCAATTTCTAGTGGACTGTGTAAATTTCAAATTTTGTGTTCTCTTTCTAATTGTTTTTTTTTATTTTTTTTTTTTATTTTTTTTTTTTTTTTTTTTTGAAATGTGGAATGTGGAATTTACTTTGTTTGACATATATGATTTAACTAATTTGGAATCCATTCGATTTGGAATACATTTAGTTGAATTCCCACCACTCTTAAATATACTACATCATATTCCTCTTAAATTTACTACTTCATATTCCTCTTAAACATACTACTTTATATTCCTCTTAAACATATTACTTCATATTCCTCTTAAACATACTTCTCCATATTCCTCTTCAACATACTACTTCATATTCCTCTTAAATATACTACTTCATATACCTCTTAAATATACTGCTTCATATTCCTCTTAAATTTACTACTTCATATTCCTCTTAAATATACAACTTCATATTCCTCTTAAACTTACTACATCATATTCCTCTTAAACATACTACTTCATATTCCTCTTAAATATACTACTTCATATTCCTCTTAAATATACTATTTCATGTTCCTCTTAAATATACTACTGTATATTCCTCTTAAACATACTCCTTCATATTCCTCTTAAACAAACAACTTCATATTCCTCTTAAACATACTACTTCATATTCCTCTTAAATATACTACTTCATATTCCTCTTAAAAATACTACTTCATATTCCTCTTAAACATACTACTACATATTCCGCTTAAATATTCCCCTTCTTATTCCTCTTAAACATACTACTTCATATTCCTCTTAAATATACTACTTCATATTCCTCTTAAACATACTACTTCATATTCCTTTTAAATATACTACTTCATATTCCTCTTAAATTTACTACTTCATATTCCTCTTAAACATACTACTTCATATTCTTCTTAAACATACTACTTCATATACCTCTTAAATATACTACATCATATTCCTCTTAAATATACTACTTCATATTTCTCCTAAACATACTACTTCATATTCCTTTTAAACATACTACTTCATATTCCTCTTAAACATACTACTTCATATTCCTCTTAAACATACTACTTCATATCCTTCTTAAACATATTACTTCATATTCCTCTTAAACATACTACTACATATTCCTCTTAAATATTCTACTTCATATTCCTCTTAAACATACTACTTCATATTTCTCTTAAATATACTACTTCATATACCTCTTAAATATACTGCTTCATATTCCTCTTAAATATACTAATGCATATTCCTCTTAAATATACTACTTCATATTCCTCTTAAACTTACTACTTCATATTCCTCTTAAATATACTACTTCATATAAGTCTTAAATATACAACTTCATGATCCTCTTAAACTTACTACTTCATATTTTTCTTAAACATACTACTTCATATTCCTCTTAAATATACTACATCATATTCCTCTTAAATATACTACTTCATATTCCTCTTAAACATACTACTTCATATTCCTTTTAAACATACTACTTCATATTCCTCTTAAACATACTACTTCATATTCCTCTTAAACATACTACTTCATATCCTTCTTAAACATAGTACTTCATATTCCTCTTAAACATAATACTTCATATTCCTCTTAAATATACTACTTCATATACCTCTTAAATTTACTACTTCATATTCCTCTTAAACATACTACTTCATATTCCTCTTAAACATACTACGTCATTTTCCTCTTAAACATACTACTTCAATTCCTCTTAAAATACTACTTCATATTCCTCTTAAATATACTATTTCATATTCCTCTTAAATATACTATTTCATATTCCTCTTAAGTATACTACTTCATATTCCTCTTATATATACTACTTTATAATCCTCTTAATCATACTACTTCATATTCCTCTTAAACGTACTACTTCATATTTCTCTTAAACATACTACTTCATATTCCTCTTAAACATACTACTACATATTTCTCTTAAATATACTACTTCATATTCCTCTTAAATATACTACTGCATATTCCTCTTAAACATACCCCTTCATATTCCTCTTAAACAAACAACTTCATATTCCTCTTAAACATACTACTTCATATTCCTTTTAAACATACTACTTCATATTCTTCTTAAACATACTACTTCATATTCCTCTTAAACATACTACTACATATTCCTCTTAAATATTCTACTTCATATTCCTCTTAAACATACTACTTCATATTCCTCTTAAATATACTACTTCATATTCCTCTTAAACATACTACTTCATATTCCTTTTAAATATACTACTTCATATTCCTCTTAAATTTACTACTTCATATTCCTCTTAAACATACTACTTCATATTCTTCTTAAACATACTACTTCATATTCCTCTTAAACATACTTCTCCATATTCCTCTTAAACATACTACTTCATATTCCTCTTAAATATACTACTTCATATACCTCTTAAATATACTGCTTCATATTCCTCTTAAATATACTACTGCATATTCCTCTTAAATATACTACTTCATATTCCTCTTAAACTTACTACTTCATATTCCTCTTAAATATACTACTTCATATAAGTCTTAAATATACAACTTCACATTCCTCTTAAACTTACTACTTCATATTTTTCTTAAACATACTACTTCATATTCCTCTTAAATATACTACTTCATATTCCTCTTAAATATACTACTTCATATTCCTCTTAAACATACTACTTCATATTCCTTTTAAACATACTACTTCATATTCCTCTTAAACATACTACTTCATATTCCTCTTAAACATACTACTTCATATCCATCTTAAACATACTACTTCATATTTCTCTTAAACATACTTCTCCATATTCCTCTTAAACATACTACTTCATATTCCTCTTAAATATACTACTTCATATACCTCTTAAATATACTGCTTCATATTCCTCTTAAATATACTACTGCATATTCCTCTTAAATAAACTACTTCATATTCTCTTAAACTTACTACTTCATATTCCTCTTAAATATACTACTTCATATAAGTCTTAAATATACAACTTCATATTCCTCTTAAACTTACTACTTCATATTTTTCTTAAACATACTACTTCATATTCCTCTTAAATATACTACTTCATATTCCTCTTAAATATACTACTTCATATTCCTCTTAAACATACTACTTCATATTCTTCTTAAACATACTACTTCATATTACTCTTAAACATACTACTTGATATTCCTCTTAAATATTCTACTTCATATTCCTCTTAAACATACTACTTCATATTCCTTTTAAACATAATACTTCATATTCCTCTTAAACATACTACTTCATATTCCTCTTAATCATACTACTTCCTATTCCTCTTAAACATACTACTTCTTATTCCTCTTACACATACTACGTCATATTTCTCTTTAACATACTACTTCATATTCCCCTTAAACATACTACTTCATATTCCTCTTAAACATACTACTTCATATTCCTCTTAAACATACTACTTCATATTCCTCTTAAACATACTACTTCATATTCCTTTTAAACATAATACTTCATATTCCTCTTAAATATACTACTTCATATTCCTCTTAAACATACTACTTCATATTCCTTTTAAATATACTACTTCATATTCCTCCTAAACATGCTATTTCATATTCCTCTTAAACATACTTCTCCATATTCCTCTTAAACATACTACTTCATATTCCTCTTAAATATACTACTTCATATTCCTATTAAATAAACTGCTTCATATTCCTCTTAAATATACTACTGCATATTCCTCTTAAATATACTACTTCATATTCCTCTTAAACTTACTACTTCATATTCCTCTTAAATCAACTACTTCATATAAGTCTTAAATATACAACTTCATATTCCTCTTAAACTTACTACTTCATATTCCTCTTAAATATACTACTTCATATTCCTCTTAAATATACTACTTCATATTCCTCTTAAACATACTACTTCATTTTCCTTTTAAACATACTACTTCATATTCCTCTTAAACATACTACTTCATATTCCTCTTAAACATACTACTTTATATTCCTCTTAAATATACTACTTCATATATATCTTAAATTTACTACTTCATATTCCTCTTAAACATACTACTTCATATTCCTCTTAAAATACTACTTCATATTCCTCTTAAATATACTATTTCATGTTCCTCTTAAATATACTACTGCATATTCCTCTTAAACATACTCCTTCATATTCCTCTTCAACAAACAACTTCATATTCCTCTTAAACATACTACTTCATATTCCTCTTAAATATACTACTTCATATTCTTCTTAAACATACTACTTCATATTCCTCTTAAACATACTACTACATATTCCGCTTAAATATTCCCCTTCTTATTCCTCTTAAACATACTACTTCATATTCCTCTTAAATATACTACTTCATATTCCTCTTAAACATACTACTTCATA
The DNA here is from genome assembly GCA_958298945.1 of Atherix ibis. NCBI lineage: Eukaryota > Metazoa > Arthropoda > Insecta > Diptera > Athericidae > Atherix > Atherix ibis. Next base: position 2,101,073 of record CATQJD010000111.1, read on the forward strand.
TTCCTTTTAAATATACTACTTCATATTCCTCTTAAATTTACTACTTCATATTCCTCTTAAACATACTACTTCATATTCTTCTTAAACATACTACTTCATATTCCTCTTAAATATACTACATCATATTCCTCTTAAATATACTACTTCATATTTCTCCTAAACATACTACTTCATATTCCTTTTAAACATACTACTTCATATTCCTCTTAAACATACTACTTCATATTCCTCTTAAACATACTACTTCATATCTTTCTTAAACATACTACTTCATATTCCTCTTAAACATACTACTACATATTCCTCTTAAATATTCTACTTCATATTCCTCTTAAACATACTACTTCATATTTCTCTTAAATATACTACTTCATATACCTCTTAAATATACTGCTTCATATTCCTCTTAAATATACTACTGCATATTCCTCTTAAATATACTACTTCATATTCCTCTTAAACTTACTACTTCATATTCCTCTTAAATATACTACTTCATATAAGTCTTAAATATACAACTTCATGTTCCTCTTAAACTTACTACTTCATATTTTTCTTAAACATACTACTTCATATTCCTCTTAAATATACTACATCATATTCCTCTTAAATATACTACTTCATATTCCTCTTAAACATACTACTTCATATTCCTTTCAAACATACTACTTCATATTCCTCTTAAACATACTACTTCATATTCCTCTTAAACATACTACTTCATATCCTTCTTAAACATACTACTTCATATTCCTCTTAAACATAATACTTCATATTCCTCTTAAATATACTACTTCATATACCTCTTAAATTTACTACTTCATATTCCTCTTAAACATACTACTTCATATTCCTCTTAAACATACTACGTCATTTTCCTCTTAAACATACTACTTCAATTCCTCTTAAAATACTACTTCATATTCCTCTTAAATATACTCTTTCATATTCCTCTTAAATATACTATTTCATATTCCTCTTAAGTATACTACTTCATATTCCTCTTATATATACTACTTTATAATCCTCTTAATCATACTACTTCATATTCCTCTTAAACGTACTACTTCATATTTCTCTTAAACATACTACTTCATATTCCTCTTAAACATACTACTACATATTTCTCTTAAATATACTACTTCATATTCCTCTTAAATATACTACTGCATATTCCTCTTAAACATACTCCTTCATATTCCTCTTAAACAAACAACTTCATATTCCTCTTAAACATACTACTTCATATTCCTTTTAAACATACTACTTCATATTCTTCTTAAACATACTACTTCATATTCCTCTTAAACATACTACTACATATTCCTCTTAAATATTCTACTTCATATTCCTCTTAAACATACTACTTCATATTCCTCTTAAATATACTACTTCATATTCCTCTTAAACATACTACTTCATATTCCTTTTAAATATACTACTTCATATTCCTCTTATATTTACTACTTCATATTTCTCTTAAACATACTACTTCATATTCTTCTTAAACATACTACTTCATATTCCTCTTAAACATACTTCTCCATATTCCTCTTAAACATACTACTTCATATTCCTCTTAAATATACTACTTCATATACCTCTTAAATATACTGCTTCATATTCCTCTTAAATATACTACTGCATATTCCTCTTAAATATACTACTTCATATTCCTCTTAAACTTACTACTTCATATTCCTCTTAAATATACTACTTCATATAAGTCTTAAATATACAACTTCATATTCCTCTTAAACTTACTACTTCATATTTTTCTTAAACATACTACTTCATATTCCTCTTAAATATACTACTTCATATTCCTCTTAAATATACTACTTCATATTCCTCTTAAACATACTACTTCATATTCCTTTTAAACATACTACTTCATATTCCTCTTAAACATACTACTTCATATTCCTCTTAAACATACTACTTCATATCCATCTTAAACATACTACTTCATATTTCTCTTAAACATACTTCTCCATATTCCTCTTAAACATACTACTTCATATTCCTCTTAAATATACTACTTCATATACCTCTTAAATATACTGCTTCATATTCCTCTTAAATATACTACTGCATATTCCTCTTAAATAAACTATTTCATATTCTCTTAAACTTACTACTTCAAATTCCTCTTAAATATACTACTTCATATAAGTCTTAAATATACAACTTCATATTCCTCTTAAACTTACTACTTCATATTTTTCTTAAACATACTACTTCATATTCCTCTTAAATATACAACTTCATATTCCTCTTAAATATACTACTTCATATTCCTCTTAAACATACTACTTCATATTCTTCTTAAACATACTACTTCATATTACTCTTAAACATACTACTACATATTCCTCTTAAATATTCTACTTCATATTCCTCTTAAACATACTACTTCATATTCCTTTTAAACATAATACTTCATATTCCTCTTAAACATACTACTTCATATTCCTCTTAATCATACTACTTCCTATTCCTCTTAAACATACTATACGTACTTCTTATTCCTCTTACACATACTACGTCATATTTCTCTTTAACATACTACTTCATATTCCCCTTAAACATACTACTTCATATTCCTCTTAAACATACTACTTCATATTCCTCTTAAACTGACTACTTCATATTCCTCTTAAACATACTACTTCATATTCCTTTTAAACATAATACTTCATATTCCTCTTAAATATACTACTTCATATTCCTCTTAAACATACTACTTCATATTCCTTTTAAATATACTACTTCATATTCCTCCTAAACATACTATTTCATATTCCTCTTAAACATACTTCTCCATATTCCTCTTAAACATACTACTTCATATTCCTCTTAAATATACTACTTCATATTCCTATTAAATATACTGCTTCATATTCCTCTTAAATCAACTACTTCATATAAGTCTTAAATATACAACTTCATATTCCTCTTAAACTTACTACTTCATATTTTTCTTAAACATACTACTTCATATTCCTCTTAAATATACTACTTCATATTCCTCTTAAATATATTACTTCATATTCCTCTAAAGCATACTACTTTATATTCCTTTTAAACATACTACTTCATATTCCTCTTAAACATACTACTTCATATTCCTCTTAAACATACTACTTAATATTCCTCTTAAACATACTACTTCATATCAGTTTTATATATACTACTTCATATTCCTCTTAAATATACTACTGCATATTCCTCCTAAACATTTGACTTCATATTCCTCTTAAACATACTACTTCATATTCCTTTTAAACATACTACTTCATATTCCTCTTAAACATACTACTTCATATTCCTCTTAATCATACTACTTCATATTCCTCTTAAACATACTTCTCCATATTCCTCTTAAACATACTACTTCATATTCCTCTTAAATATACTACTTCATATTCCTCTTAAATATACTGCTTCATATTCCTCTTAAATATACTACTGCATATTCCTCTTAAATATACTACTTCATATTCCTCTTAAACTTACTACTTCATATTCCTCTTAAATATACTACTTCATATAAGTCTTAAATATACAACTTCATATTCCTCTATAACATACTACTTCATATTCCTCTTAAACATACTACTTCATATTCTTCTTAAACATACTACTTCATATTACTCTTAAACATACTACTTCATATTCCTCTTAAACATACTACTTCATATTCCTTTTAAACATACTATTTCATGTTCCTCTTAAACATACTACTTCATATTCCTCTTAAACATATTACTTCATATTCCTCTTAAACATACTACTTCATATTAGTCTTAAATATACTACTTCATATTCCTCTGAAATATACTACTTCATATTCCTCCTAAACATACTAATTCAACTACTTCATATTCCTCTTAAAAATACTACTTCATATTCCTCTTAAATATACTACTTCATATTCCTCTTAAATAAACTACTTCATATTCCTCTTAAATATACTACTTCATATGCCTCTTAAACATACTACTTCATATTCCTCTTACACATACTACTTCATATTCCTCTTAAACATAATACTTCATATTCCTCTTAAACATACTACTTCATATCCCTTTTAAACATACTACTTCATATTCCTCTTAAACTTTCTTCTTCATATTCCTCTTAAATATACTACTTCATATTCCTCTTAAATATACTATTTCATATTCCTCTTAAACATATTTCTTCATATTCCTTTTGAACATACTACTTCATATTCCTCTTAAACATACTACTTCATATTCGTCTTAAACATACTACTTCATATTCCCCTTAAGCATACTTCTTCATATTCTTCTTAAATATACTACTTCATATACTTCTTAAATTTACTACTTCATATTCCTCTTAAACATACTACTTCATATTCCTCTTAAACATACTACTTCATATTCCTCTTAAATATACTATTTCATATTCCTCTTAAATATAGTATTTCATATTTCTCTTAAGTATGCTACTTCATATTCCTCTTAAATATACTACTTTATAATCCTCTTAAGCATACTACTTCATATTCCTCTTAAACATACTACTTCATATTTCTCTTAAACATACTACTTCATATTCCTCTTAAACATACTACTACATATTCCTCTTAAATATACTACGTCATATTCCTCTTAAATATACTACTGCATATTCCTCTTAAACATACTCCTTCATATTTCTCTTAAACATACTACTTCATATTCCTCTTAAACATACTACTTCATATTCCTCTTAAATATACTACTTCATATTCCTCTTAAACATACTACTTCATATTCCTTTTAAATATACTACTTCATATTCCTCTGAAATTTACTACTTCATATTCCTCTTAAACATACTACTTCATATTCCTCTTAAACATACTACTTCATATTCCTCTTAAACATACTTCTCCATATTCCTCTTAAACATACTACTTCATATTCCTCTTAAATATACTACTTCATATTCCTCTTAAATTTACTGCTTCATATTCCTCTTAAACATACTACTTCATATTCCTCTTAAACATACTACTTCATATCAGTTTTAAATATACTACTTCATATTCCTCTTAAATATACTACTGGATATTCCTCCTAATCATTCGACTTCATATTCCTCTTAAACATACTACTTCATATTCCTTTTAAACATACTACTTCATATTCCTCTTAAACATACTACTTCATATTCCTCTTAATCATACTACTTCCTATTCCTCTAAAACATACTACTTCATATTCCTCTTACACATACTACGTTATATTCCTCTTTAACATACTACTTCATATTCCTCTTAAACATACTACTTCATATTCCTCTTAAGCATACTACTTCATATTCCTCTTAAACATACTACTTCATATTCCTCTTAAACATACTACTTCATATTCCTTTTAAACATACTATTTCATATTCCTCTTAAACATACTACCTCATATTCCTCTTAAACATACTACTTCATATTCCTCTTAAACATACTACTTCATATCAGTCTTAAATATACTACTTCATATTCCTCTTAAATATACTACTTCATATTCCTACTAAACATACGACTTCATATTCCTCTTGAACATACTACTTCATATTCCTCTTAAATATACTACTTCATATTCCTCTTAAATATACTACTTCATATTCCTCTTAAAGATACTACTTCATATTCCTCTTAATTATACTACTTCATATGCCTCTTAAACGTACTACTTCATATTCCTCTTAAACATACTACTTCATATTCCTCTTAAACATAATACTTCATATTCCTCTTAAACATACTACTTCATATTCCTCTTAAACTTTCTTCTTCATATTCCTCTTAAATATACTACTTCATATTCCTCTTAAATATACTATTTCTTATTCCTCTTAAACATATTTCTTCATATTCCTTTTGAACATACTACTTCATATTCCTCTTAAACATACTACTTCATATTCGTCTTAAACATACTACTTCATATTCCCCTTAAGCATACTTCTTCATATTCTTCTTAAATATACTACTTCATATACTTCTTAAATTTACTACTTCATATTCCTCTTAAACATACTACTTCATATTCCTCTTAAACATACTACTTCATATTCCTCTTAAATATACTATTTCATATTCCTCTTAAATATAGTATTTCATATTTCTCTTAAGTATGCTACTTCATATTCCTCTTAAATATACTACTTTATAATCCTCTTAAGCATACTACTTCATATTCCTCTTAAACATACTACTTCATATTTTTCTTAAACATACTACTTCATACGTGTATTCCTCTTAAACATACTACTACATATTCCTCTTAAATATACTACGTCATATTCCTCTTAAATATACTACTGCATATTCCTCTTAAACATACTCCTTCATATTTCTCTTAAACATACTACTTCATATTCCTCTTAAACATACTACTTCATATTCCTCTTAAATATACTACTTCATATTCCTCTTAAACATACTACTTCATATTCCTTTTAAATATACTACTTCATATTCCTCTGAAATTTACTACTTCATATTCCTCTTAAACATACTACTTCATATTCCTCTTAAACATACTACTTCATATTCCTCTTAAACATACTTCTCCATATTCCTCTTAAACATACTACTTCATATTCCTCTTAAATATACTACTTCATATTCCTCTTAAATTTACTGCTTCATATTCCTCTTAAACATACTACTTCATATTCCTCTTAAACATACTACTTCATATCAGTTTTAAATATACTACTTCATATTCCTCTTAAATATACTACTGGATATTCCTCCTAAACATTCGACTTCATATTCCTCTTAAACATACTACTTCATATTCCTTTTAAACATACTACTTCATATTCCTCTTAAACATACTACTTCATATTCCTCTTAATCATACTACTTCCTATTCCTCTAAAACATACTACTTCATATTCCTCTTACACATACTACGTTATATTCCTCTTTAACATACTACTTCATATTCCTCTTAAACATACTACTTCATATTCCTCTTAAGCATACTACTTCATATTCCTCTTAAACATACTACTTCATATTCCTCTTAAACATACTACTTCATATTCCTTTTAAACATACTATTTCATATTCCTCTTAAACATACTACCTCATATTCCTCTTAAACATACTACTTCATATTCCTCTTAAACATACTACTTCATATCAGTCTTAAATATACTACTTCATATTCCTCTTAAATATACTACTTCATATTCCTACTAAACATACGACTTCATATTCCTCTTGAACATACTACTTCATATTCCTCTTAAATATACTACTTCATATTCCTCTTAAATATACTACTTCATATTCCTCTTAAAGATACTACTTCATATTCCTCTTAATTATACTACTTCATATGCCTCTTAAACGTACTACTTCATATTCCTCTTAAACATACTACTTCATATTCCTCTTAAACATAATACTTCATATTCCTCTTAAACATACTACTTCATATTCCTCTTAAACATACTACTTCATATTCCTCTTAAACATTCTTCTTCATATTCCTCTTAAATATACTACTTCATATTCCTCTTAAATATACTACATCATATTTCTCTTAAACATACTTCTTCATATTCCTTTTAAACATACTACTTCATATTCCTCTTAAGCATACTACTTCATATTCCTCTTAAACATACTACTTCATATTCCTCTTAAACATACTACTTCATATCAGTCTTAAATATACTACTTCATATTCCTCTTAAATATGCTACTTCATATTCCTCCTAAGCATACGACTTCATATTCCTCTTAAACATACTACTTCATATTACTTTTAAACATACTACTTCACATTCCTCTTAAACATACTACTTCATATTCCTCTTAATCATACTACTTCATATGCCTCTTAAACGTACTACTTCATATTCCTCTTAAACATACTACTTCATATTCCTCTTACACATACTACTTCATATTCCTCTTCAACATACTACTTCGTATTCCTCTTAAACATACTACTTAATATTCCTCTTAAACATACTACTTCATATTCCTTTTAAACATACTACTTCATATCAGTCTTAAATATACTACTTCATATTCCTCTTAAATATGCTACTTCATATTCCTCCTAAGCATACGACTTCATATTCCTCTTAAACATACTACTTCATATTCCTCTTAAATATACTACTTCATATTCCTCTTAAATTTACTGCTTCATATTCCTCTTAAACATACTACTTCATATTCCTCTTAAACATACTACTTCATATTCCTCTTAAACATACTACTTCATATCAGTCTTAAATATACTACTTCATATTCCTCTTAAATATACTTCTTCATATTCCTCCTAAGCATACGACTTCATATTCCTCTTGAACATACTCCTTCATATTCCTCCTAAATATACTACTTCATATTCTTCTTAAATATACTACTCCATATTCCCCTTAAACATACTACTTCATATTCCTCTTAACATACAACTTCATATTCCTCTTAAATATACTACTTCATATACCTCTTAAATTTACTACTTCATATTCCTCATAAACATACTACTTCATATTCCTCATAAACATACTACTTCATATTCCTCTTAAACATACTACTTCATATTCCTCTTAAATATACTATTTCATATTCCTCTTAAATATACTAATTCATATCCTCTTAAATATACTACTTCATATTCCTCTTAAATATACTACTTCATATTCCTCTTAAACTTACTACTTCATATTCCTCTTAAATATACTACTTCATATTAGTCTTAAATATACAACTTCATATTCCTCTTAAATATACTACTTCATATTCCTCTTAAACATACTACTTCATATTCCTCTTAAATACAGTACTTCATATTCTTCTTAAACATACTACTTCATATTCCTCTTAAATATACTACTTCATATTCCTCTTAAACATACTACTTCATATTCCTCTTAAACATACTACTTCATATTCCTCTTAAACATACTACTTCATATTCCTCGTAAATATACTATTTCATATTCCTCTTAAATATACTAATTCATATTCCTCTTAAATATACTACTTCATATTCCTCTTAAATATACTACTTCATATTCCTCTTAAACATACTACAACATATTCCTCTTAAACATACTACTTAATATTGTTCTGAAATATACTAGTTTATATTATTGTTAAATATAATAATTCATATTCCTCTTAAACATACTACTTCATATTCCTCTTAAACATACTACTCATATTCCTCTTAAGTATACTACTTCATATTCCTCTTAAGCATACTACTTCATATTCATCTCAAATATACTACTTCATATTAGTCTTAAATATACAACTTCATATTCCTCTTAAATATACTACTGCATATTCCTCTTAAACATACTACTTCACATTCCTTTTAAACATACTACTTCATATTCCTATTAAACATACTACTTCATATTCCTCTTCAACATACTACTCCATATTTTTCTTAAACATACTACTTCATATTGCTCTTAAACATACTACAACATATTCCTCTTAAATATACTACTTCATATTCCTCTTAAACATACTACTTCATATTCCTCTTAAATATACTATTTCATATTCCTCTTAAATTTACTACTTCATATTCCTCTTTAACATACTACTTCATATTCCTCTTAAACATACTACTACATATTCCTCTTAAACATACTACTTCATATTCGTCTTAAACATACTACTTCATATTCCTCTTAAAAATACTATTTCATATTCCTCTTAAATATACTAATTCATATTCCTTTTAAATATACTACTTCATATTCCTCTTAAATATACTACTTCATATTCCTATTAAACTTACTACTTCATATTCCTCTTAAATATACTTTTTCATATTAGTCTTAAATATACAACTTCATATTTCTCTTAAATATACTACTTCATATTCCTCTTAAACATACTACTTCATATTCCTCTTACATACACTACTTCATTTTCCTCTTAAACATACTATTTCATATTCCTCTTAAATTTACTACTTCATATTCCTCTTTAACATACTACTTCATATTCCTCTTAAACATACTACTACATATTCCTCTTAAACATACTACTTCATATTCGTCTTAAACATACTACTTCATATTCCTCTTAAAAATACTATTTCATATTCCTCTTAAATATACTAATTCATATTCCTTTTAAATATACTACTTCATATTCCTCTTAAATATACTACTTCATATTCCTATTAAACTTACTACTTCATATTCCTCTTAAATATACTTTTTCATATTAGTCTTAAATATACAACTTCATATTCCTCTTAAACATACTACTTCATATTCCTCTTAAACATACTACTTCATATCAGTCTTAAATATACTGCTTCATATTCCTCTTAAATATGCTACTTCATATTCCTCCTAAGCATACGACTTCATATTCCTCTTAAACATACTACTTCATATTACTTTTAAACATACTACTTCACATTCCTCTTAAACATACTACTTCATATTCCTCTTAATCATACTACTTCATATGCCTCTTAAACGTACTACTTCATATTCCTCTTAAACATACTACTTCATATTCCTCTTACACATACTACTTCATATTCCTCTTCAACATACTACTTCATATTCCTCGTAAATATACTATTTCATATTCCTCTTAAATATACTAATTCATATTCCTCTTAAATATACTACTTCATATTCCTCTTAAATATACTACTTCATATTCCTCTTAAACATACTACAACATATTCCTCTTAAACATACTACTTAATATTGTTCTGAAATATACTAGTTTATATTATTGTTAAATATAATAATTCATATTCCTCTTAAACATACTACTTCATATTCCTCTTAAACATACTACTCATATTCCTCTTAAGTATACTACTTCATATTCCTCTTAAGCATACTACTTCATATTCATCTCAAATATACTACTTCATATTAGTCTTAAATATACAACTTCATATTCCTCTTAAATATACTACTGCATATTCCTCTTAAACATACTACTTCACATTCCTTTTAAACATACTACTTCATATTCCTATTAAACATACTACTTCATATTCCTCTTCAACATACTACTCCATATTTTTCTTAAACATACTACTTCATATTGCTCTTAAACATACTACAACATATTCCTCTTAAATATACTACTTCATATTCCTCTTAAACATACTACTTCATATTCCTCTTAAATATACTATTTCATATTCCTCTTAAATTTACTACTTCATATTCCTCTTTAACATACTACTTCATATTCCTCTTAAACATACTACTACATATTCCTCTTAAACATACTACTTCATATTCGTCTTAAACATACTACTTCATATTCCTCTTAAAAATACTATTTCATATTCCTCTTAAATATACTAATTCATATTCCTTTTAAATATACTACTTCATATTCCTCTTAAATATACTACTTCATATTCCTATTAAACTTACTACTTCATATTCCTCTTAAATATACTTTTTCATATTAGTCTTAAATATACAACTTCATATTTCTCTTAAATATACTACTTCATATTCCTCTTAAACATACTACTTCATATTCCTCTTACATACACTACTTCATTTTCCTCTTAAACATACTATTTCATATTCCTCTTAAATTTACTACTTCATATTCCTCTTTAACATACTACTTCATATTCCTCTTAAACATACTACTACATATTCCTCTTAAACATACTACTTCATATTCGTCTTAAACATACTACTTCATATTCCTCTTAAAAATACTATTTCATATTCCTCTTAAATATACTAATTCATATTCCTTTTAAATATACTACTTCATATTCCTCTTAAATATACTACTTCATATTCCTATTAAACTTACTACTTCATATTCCTCTTAAATATACTTTTTCATATTAGTCTTAAATATACAACTTCATATTCCTCTTAAACATACTACTTCATATTCCTCTTAAACATACTACTTCATATCAGTCTTAAATATACTGCTTCATATTCCTCTTAAATATGCTACTTCATATTCCTCCTAAGCATACGACTTCATATTCCTCTTAAACATACTACTTCATATTACTTTTAAACATACTACTTCACATTCCTCTTAAACATACTACTTCATATTCCTCTTAATCATACTACTTCATATGCCTCTTAAACGTACTACTTCATATTCCTCTTAAACATACTATTTCATATTCCTCTTACACATACTACTTCATATTCCTCTTCAACATACTACTTCGTATTCCTCTTAAACATACTACTTAATATTCCTCTTAAACGTACTACTTCATATTCCTTTTAAACATACTACTTCATATTCCTCTTAAACATACTACTTCATATTCCTCTTAAACATACTACTTCATATTCCTCTTAAACATACTACTTCATATCAGTCTTAAATATACTACTTCAGATTCCTCTTAAATATACTTCTTCATATTCCTCCTAAGCATACGACTTCATATTCCTCTTGAACATACTCCTTCATATTCCTCCTAAATATACTACTTCATATTCTTCTTAAATATACTACTCCATATTCCCCTTAAACATACTACTTCATATTCCTCTTAACATACAACTTCATATTCCTCTTAAATATACTACTTCATATACCTCTTAAATTTACTACTTCATATTCCTCATAAACATACTACTTCATATTCCTCTTAAACATACTACTTCATATTCCTCTTAAACATACAACTTCATATTCCTCTTAAATATACTATTTCATATTCCTCTTAAATATACTAATTCATATTCCTCTTAAATATACTACTTCATATTCCTCTTAAATATACTACTTCATATTCCTCTTAAACTTACTACTTCATATTCCTCTTAAATATACTACTTCATATTAGTCTTAAATATACAACTTCATATTCCTCTTAAATATACTACTTCATATTCCTCTTAAACATACTACTTCATATTCCTCTTAAATACAGTACTTCCTATTCCTCTTAAACATACTACTTCATATTCCTCTTAAATATACTACTTCATATTCCTCTTAAACATACTACTTCATATTCCTCTTAAACATACTACTTCATATTCCTCTTAAACATACTACTTCATATTCCTCGTAAATATACTTTTTCATATTCCTCTTAAATATACTAATTCATATTCCTCTTAAATATACTACTTCATATTCCTCTTAAATATACTACTTCATATTCCTCTTAAACATACTACAACATATTCCTCTTAAACATACTACTTAATATTGTTCTGAAATATACTAGTTTATATTATTGTTAAATATAATAATTCATATTCCTCTTAAACATACTACTTCATATTCCTCTTAAACATACTACTCATATTCCTCTTAAGTATACTACTTCATATTCCTCTTAAGCATACTACTTCATATTCATCTCAAATATACTACTTCATATTAGTCTTAAATATACAACTTCATATTCCTCTTAAATATACTACTGCATATTCCTCTTAAACATACTACTTCACATTCCTTTTAAACATACTACTTCATATTCCTATTAAACATACTACTTCATATTCCTCTTCAACATACTACTCCATATTTTTCTTAAACATACTACTTCATATTGCTCTTAAACATACTACAACATATTCCTCTTAAATATACTACTTCATATTCCTCTTAAACATACTACTTCATATTCCTCTTAAATATACTATTTCATATTCCTCTTAAATTTACTACTTCATATTCCTCTTTAACATACTACTTCATATTCCTCTTAAACATACTACTACATATTCCTCTTAAACATACTACTTCATATTCGTCTTAAACATACTACTTCATATTCCTCTTAAAAATACTATTTCATATTCCTCTTAAATATACTAATTCATATTCCTTTTAAATATACTACTTCATATTCCTCTTAAATATACTACTTCATATTCCTATTAAACTTACTACTTCATATTCCTCTTAAATATACTTTTTCATATTAGTCTTAAATATACAACTTCATATTTCTCTTAAATATACTACTTCATATTCCTCTTAAACATACTACTTCATATTCCTCTTAAATACACTACTTCATTTTCCTCTTAAACAGACTACTTCATATTCCTCTTAAACATACTACTTCATGTTCCTCTTAAATATACTATTTCATATTCCTCTTAAATATACTAATTCATATTCCTCTTAAATATACTACTTCATATTCCTCTTGTATATACGACTTCATATTCCTCTTATACTTACTACTTCATAATCCTCTTAAATATACTACTTCATATTAGTCTTAAATATACAACTTCATATTCCTCTTAAATATACTTCTTCATATTCCTCTTAAACATACTACTTCATATTCCTTTTAAATACACTATTTCATATTCCTCTTAAGCATACTACTTCATATTGTTCTTAAATATACTACTTCATATTCCTCTTAAACATACTACTTCATATTCCTCTTAAACATACTACTTCATATTCCTCTTAAACATACTACTTCATATTCCTCTTAAATATACTATTTCATATTCTTCTTAAATATACTAATTCAAATTCCTCTTAAATATACTACTTCATATTCCTCTTAAATATACTACTTCATATTCCTCTTAAACTTACTACTTCATATTCCTCTTAAATATACTACTTCATATATATCTTAAATACACAACTTCATATTCCTCATAAATACTACTTCATATTCCTCTTAAACATACTACTTCATATTCCTCTTAAATACACTACTTCATATTCCTCTTAAACATACTACTTCATATTCCTCTTAAACATACTACAATATATTTCTCTTAAATATACTGCTTCATATTCCTCTTAAACATACTACTTCATATTCCTCTTAAATATACTACTACATATACCTCTTAAATTTACTACTTTATATTCCGCTTAAACATACTACTTCATATTTCTCTTAAACATACTACTTCATATTCCTCTTAAACATACTACTTCATATTCCTCTTAAGCATACTACTTCATATTCCTCTTAAATATACTACTTCATATAAGTCTTAAATAAACAACTTCATATTCCTCTAAAATATACTACTTCATATTCCTCTTAAACATACTACTTCATATTCCTCTTAAATACACTACTTCATATTCCTCTTAAACATACTACTTCATATTCCTTTTAAACATACTACTCATATTCCTCTTAAATATACTACTTCATATAAGTCTTAAATATACAACTTCATATTCCTCTTAAATATACTACTTCATATTTTTCTTAAACTTACTACATCATATTCCTCTTAAGTATACTACTTTATATTCATTTTAAACATACTACTTTATATTCGTCTTAAATATACTACTTAATATTCCTCTTAAACATACTACTTCATATTCCTCTTAAACATGCTACTTAATATGCCTCTTAAACATACTACTTCATATTCCTCTTAAATATACTAACATACTTCATATTCCTCTTATATATACTACTTCATATTCCTCTTAAATATACTACTTCATATTCCTCTTAAATATACTACTTCATATTCCTCTTAAACATACTAATATACTTCATATTCCTCTTAAATTTACTACTTCATATTCCTCTTAAATATACTACTTCATATTCCTCTTAAACATACTACTTCATATTCCTCTTAAATATACTACTTCATATTCCTCTTAAATATACTTCTTCATATTAGTCTCAAATATACTGCTTCATATTCCTCTTATATATACTACTTCATATTCCTCTTAAACATACTACTTCGTATTCCTCTTAAATATACTACTTCATTTTCCTCTTAAAACATACTACTTCATATTCCTCTTAAATATACTAACATACTTCATATTCCTCTTAAATATACTACTTCATATTCCTCTTAAATATACTATTTCATATTCCTCTTAAATATACTACTTCATATTCCTCTTAAATATACTACTTCATATTCTTCTTAAATATACTACTTCATATTCCTCTTAAAACATACTACTTCATATTCCTCTTAAATATACTACTTCATATTCCTCATAAATACTACTTCATATACCTCTTAAATATACTACTTCATATTCCTCTTAAATATACTACTTCATATTAGTCTTGAATATACTACTTCATATTCCTCTTAAATTTACTACTTCATTTTCCTCTTAAACACACTACTTCATATTCCTCTTAAACATACTACTTCATATTGCTCTTAAACATACTACTTCATATTCCTCTTAAACATACCACTTCATATTCCTCTTAAATATACTACTTCATATTCATCTTAAATATACTACTTCATATTCCTCGTAAAACATACTACTTCATATTCCTATTAAATATACTGCTTCATATTCCTCTTAAATATACTACTTCATATTCCTCTTAAATATACTACTTCAGATTAGTCTTAAATATACTACTTCATATTCTTTTTTAATATACTACTTCATATTCCTCTTAAATATACTAATTCATATTCCTCTTAAACATACTACTTCATATACCTCGTAAAACATACTAGTTCATATTCCTCTTAATTATACTACAGCATATTCCTCTTAAATATACTACTTCATATTCCTCTTAAATATACTCCTTCATATTCCTCTTAAATATACTACTTCATATTCCTCTTAAGAATACTACTTCAAATTCCTCTTTAATATACTACTTCATATTAGTCTTAAATATACTATTTCATATTCCTCTTAAATATACTAACATACTTCATATTCCTCTAAAATATATTACTTCATATTCCTCTTAAATATACTATTTCATATTCCTCTTAAATATACTACTTCATATTCCTCTTAAATATACTACTTCATATTCTTCTTAAATATACTACTTCATATTCCTCTTAAATATACTACTTCATATTCCTCTTAAAATATACTACTTCATATTCCTCTTAAATATACTACTTCATATTCCTCTTAAATACTACTTCATATACCTCTTAAATATACTACTTCATATTCCTCTTAAATATACTACTTCATATTAGTCTTAAATATACTACTTCATATTCCTCTTAAATTTACTACTTCATATTTCTCTTAAATATACTATTTCATATTCCTCTTAAATATACTACTTCATATTCCTCTTAAATATACTACTTCATATTTTTCTTAAATATACTACTTCATATTCCTCTTAAATATACTACTTCATATTCCTCTTAAAACATACTACTTCATATTCCTCTTAAATATACTACTTCATATTCCTCTTAAATACTACTTCATATACCTCTTAAATATACTACTTCATATTCCTCTTAAATATACTACTTCATATTAGTCTTGAATATACTACTTCTTATTCCTCTTAAATTTACTACTTCATTTTCCTCTTAAACACACTACTTCATATTCCTCCTAAACATACTACTTCATATTCCTCTTAAACATACTACTTCATATTCCTCTTAAACATACCACTTCATATTCCTCTTAAATATACTACTTCATATTCCTCTTATATATATTACTTCATATTCCTCGTAAAACATACTACTTCATATTCCTCTTAAATATACTACTTCATATTCCTCTTAAATATACTACTTCATATTCCTCTTAAATATACTGCTTCATATTCCTCTTAAATATACTACTTCATATTCCTCCTAAATATACTACTTCAGATTAGTCTTAAATATACTACTTCATATTCTTCTTTAATATACTACTTCATATTCGTCTTAAATATACTAATTCATATTCCTCTTAAACATACTACTTCATATACCTCGTAAAACATACTAGTTCATATTCCTCTTAATTATACTACAGCATATTCCTCTTAAATATACTACTTCATATTCCTCTTAAATATACTCCTTCATATTCCTCTTAAATATACTACTTCATATTCCTCTTAAGAATACTACTTCAAATTCCTCTTTAATATACTACTTCATATTAGTCTTAAATATACTATTTCATATTCCTCTTAAATATACTAACATACTTCATATTCCTCTTAAATATACTACTTCATATTCCTCTTAAATATACTACTTCATATTCTTCTTAAATATACCACTTCATATTCCTCTTAAATATACTACTTCATATTCCTCTTAAAATATACTACTTCATATTCCTCTTAAATATACTACTTCATATTCCTCTTAAATACTACTTCATATACCTCTTAAATATACTACTTCATATTCCTCTTAAATATACTACTTCATATTAGTCTTAAATATACTAATTCATATTCCTCTTAAACATACTACTTCATATACCTCGTAAAACATACTAGTTCATATTCCTCCTAATTATACTGCAGCATATTCCTCTTAAACATACTTCTTCATATTCCTCTTAAACATACTACTTCATATTCCTCTTAAACATACCACTTCATATTCCCCTTAAATATACTACTTCATATTACTCTTAAATATACTACTTCATATTCCTCTTAAACATACTACTTCATATTCCTCTTAAATATACTACTTTATTTTCCTCTTAAATGTACTACTGCATGTTCCTATTAAACATACTACCTCATATTCCTCTTAAACAAACTACTTCATATTCCTCTTAAGCATACTACTTCATATTCTTCTTAAACATACTACTTCATATACCTCTTAAACATACAACAACATATTCCTCTTAAATATACTACTTCATATTCCTCTTAAACATACTACTTCATATTCATCTTAAATATACTACTTCATATTCCTCTTAAACATACTACTTCATATTCCTCTTAAATATACTACTTCATATTCCTCTTAAATTTACTACTTCATATTCCTCTTAAACATACTACTTCATATTCCTCTTAAACATACTACTTCATATTCCACTTAAACATACTATTTCATATTCCTCTTAAACATACTACTTCATATTCCTCTTAAATATACTATTTCATATTCCTCTTCAATATACTACTTCATATTCCTCTTAAATATACTACTTCATATTCCTCTTAAATATACAACTTCATATTCCTCTTAAACTTACTACTTCATATTCCTCTTAAATGTACTACTTCATATTAGTCTTAAATATACAACTTCATATTCCTCTTAAATATACTACTTCATAATCCTCTTAAACATACTACTTCATATTCCTCCTAAATACTACTTCATATTCCTCTTAAATATACTACTTCATATTCCTCTGTAATATAGTACTTCATTTTAGTCTTAAATATACTACTTCATATTCCTCTTAAATTTACTACTTCATTTTCCTCTTAAACACACTACTTCATATTCCTCTTAAACAGGCTACTTCATATTCCTCTTAAACATACTACTTCATATTCCTCTTAAACATACTACTTCATATTCCTCTTAAATATACTACTTCATATTCCTCTTAAATATACTACTTCATATACCTCGTAAAACATACTAGTTCATATTCCTCTTAATTATACTACAGCATATTCCTCTTAAATATACTACTTCATATTCCTCTTAAATATACTCCTTCATATTCCTCTTAAATATACTACTTCATATTCCTCTTAAGAATACTACTTCAAATTCCTCTTTAATATACTACTTCATATTAGTCTTAAATATACTATTTCATATTCCTCTTAAATATACTACTTCATATTCCTCTTAAATATACTACTTCATATTCCTCTTAAATATACTTCTTCATATTCCGCTTAAACATACTACTTCATATTCCTCTTAAACATACTACTTCATATTTCTCTTAAACATACTACAGCATATTCCTCTTAAACATACTACTTCATATTCCTCTTAAACATACTACTTCATATTCCTCTTAAACATACCACTTCATATTCCCCTTAAATATACTACTTCATATTACTCTTAAATATACTACTTCATATTCCTCTTAAACATACTACTTCATATTCCTCTTAAATATACAACTTCATATTCCTCTTAAACTTACTACTTCATATTCCTCTTAAATGTACTACTTCATATTAGTCTTAATTATACAACTTCATATTCCTCTTAAATATACTACTTCATAATCCTCTTAAACATACTACTTCATATTCCTCCTAAATACTACTTCATATTCCTCTTAAATATACTACTTCATATATATCTTAAATACACAACTTCATATTCCTCTTAAATATACTACTTCATATTCCTCTTAAACTTACTACTTCATATTCCTCTTAAATACACTACTTCATATTCCTCTTAAACATACTACTTCATATTCCTCTTAAACATACTACAATATATTTCTCTTAAATATACTGCTTCATATTCCTCTTAAACATACTACTTCATATTCCTCTTAAATATACTACTTCATATACCTCTTAAATTTACTACTTTATATTCCGCTTAAACATACTACTTCATATTTCTCTTAAACATACTACTTCATATTCCTCTTAAACATACTACTTCATATTCCTCTTAAGCATACTACTTCATATTCCTCTTAAATATACTACTTCATATAAGTCTTAAATAAACAACTTCATATTCCTCTAAAATATACTACTTCATATTCCTCTTAAACATACTACTTCATATTCCTCTTAAATACACTACTTCATATTCCTCTTAAACATACTACTTCATATTCCTTTTAAACATACTACTCATATTCCTCTTAAATATACTACTTCATATAAGTCTTAAATATACAACTTCATATTCCTCTTAAATATACTACTTCATATTTTTCTTAAACTTACTACATCATATTCCTCTTAAGTATACTACTTTATATTCATTTTAAACATACTACTTTATATTCGTCTTAAATATACTACTTAATATTCCTCTTAAACATACTACTTCATATTCCTCTTAAACATACTACTTCATATGCCTCTTAAACATACTACTTCATATTCCTCTTAAATATACTAACATACTTCATATTCCTCTTATATATACTACTTCATATTCCTCTTAAATATACTACTTCATATTCCTCTTAAATATACTACTTCATATTCCTCTTAAACATACTAATATACTTCATATTCCTCTTAAATTTACTACTTCATATTCCTCTTAAATATACTACTTCATATTCCTCTTAAACATACTACTTCATATTCCTCTTAAATATACTACTTCATATTCCTCTTAATAATACTTCTTCATATTAGTCTCAAATATACTGCTTCATATTCCTCTTATATATACTACTTCATATTCCTCTTAAACATACTAATTCGTATTCCTCTTAAATATACTACTTCATTTTCCTCTTAAAACATACTACTTCATATTCCTCTTAAATATACTAACATACTTCATATTCCTCTTAAATATACTACTTCATATTCCTCTTAAATATACTATTTCATATTCCTCTTAAATATACTACTTCATATTCCTCTTAAATATACTACTTCATATTCTTCTTAAATATATTACTTCATATTCCTCTTAAAACATACTACTTCATATTCCTCTTAAATATACTACTTCATATTCCTCATAAATACTACTTCATATACCTCTTAAATATACTACTTCATATTCCTCTTAAATATACTACTTCATTATAGTCTTGAATATACTACTTCATATTCCTCTTAAATTTACTACTTCATTTTCCTCTTAAACACACTACTTCATATTCCTCTTAAACATACTACTTCATATTCCTCTTAAACATACTACTTCATATTCCTCTTAAACATACCACTTCATATTCCTCTTAAATATACTACTTCATATTCATCTTAAATATACTACTTCATATTCCTCGTAAAACATACTACTTCATATTCCTATTAAATATACTGCTTCATATTCCTCTTAAATATACTACTTCATATTCCTCTTAAATATACTACTTCAGATTAGTCTTAAATATACTACTTCATATTCTTCTTTAATATACTACTTCATATTCCTCTTAAATATACTAATTCATATTCCTCTTAAACATACTACTTCATATACCTCGTAAAACATACTAGTTCATATTCCTCTTAATTATACTACAGCATATTCCTCTTAAATATACTACTTCATATTCCTCTTAAATATACTCCTTCATATTCCTCTTAAATATACTACTTCATATTCCTCTTAAGAATACTACTTCAAATTCCTCTTTAATATACTACTTCATATTAGTCTTAAATATACTATTTCATATTCCTCTTAAATATACTAACGTACTTCATATTCCTCTGAAATATATTACTTCATATTCCTCTTAAATATACTATTTCATATTCCTCTTAAATATACTACTTCATATTCCTCTTAAATATACTACTTCATATTCTTCTTAAATATACTACTTCATATTCCTCTTAAATATACTACTTCATATTCCTCTTAAAATATACTACTTCATATTCCTCTTAAATATACTACTTCATATTCCTCTTAAATACTACTTCATATACCTCTTAAATATACTACTTCATATTCCTCTTAAATATACTACTTCATATTAGTCTTAAATATACTACTTCATATTCCTCTTAAATTTACTACTTCATATTTCTCTTAAATATACTATTTCATATTCCTCTTAAATATACTACTTCATATTCCTCTTAAATATACTACTTCATATTCTTCTTAAATATACTACTTCATATTCCTCTTAAATATACTACTTCATATTCCTCTTAAAACATACTACTTCATATTCCTCTTAAATATACTACTTCATATTCCTCTTAAATACTACTTCATATACCTCTTAAATATACTACTTCATATTCTTCTTAAATATACTACTTCATATTCCTCTTAAATATACTACTTCATATTCCTCTTAAAATATACTACTTCATATTCCTCTTAAATATACTACTTCATATTCCTCTTAAATACTACTTCATATACCTCTTAAATATACTACTTCATATTCCTCTTAAATATACTACTTCATATTAGTCTTAAATATACTACTTCATATTCCTCTTAAATTTACTACTTCATATTTCTCTTAAATATACTATTTCATATTCCTCTTAAATATACTACTTCATATTCCTCTTAATTATACTACAGCATATTCCTCTTAAATATACTACTTCATATTCCTCTTAAATATACTCCTTCATATTCCTCTTAAATATACTACTTCATATTCCTCTTAAGAATACTACTTCAAATTCCTCTTTAATATACTACTTCATATTAGTCTTAAATATACTATTTCATATTCCTCTTAAATATACTACTTCATATTCCTCTTAAATATACTACTTCATATTCCTCTTAAATATACTTCTTCATATTCCGCTTAAACATACTACTTCATATTCCTCTTAAACATACTACTTCATATTTCTCTTAAACATACTACAGCATATTCCTCTTAAACATACTACTTCATATTCCTCTTAAACATACTACTTCATATTCCTCTTAAACATACCACTTCATATTCCCCTTAAATATACTACTTCATATTACTCTTAAATATACTACTTCATATTCCTCTTAAACATACTACTTCATATTCCTCTTAAATATACAACTTCATATTCCTCTTAAACTTACTACTTCATATTCCTCCTTAATGTACTACTTCATATTAGTCTTAAATATACAACTTCATATTCCTCTTAAATATACTACTTCATAATCCTCTTAAACATACTACTTCATATTCCTCCTAAATACTACTTCATATTCCTCTTAAATATACTACTTCATATATATCTTAAATACACAACTTCATATTCCTCTTAAATATACTACTTCATATTCCTCTTAAACATACTACTTCATATTCCTCTTAAATACACTACTTCATATTCCTCTTAAACATACTACTTCATATTCCTCTTAAACATACTACAATATATTTCTCTTAAATATACTGCTTCATATTCCTCTTAAACATACTACTTCATATTCCTCTTAAATATACTACTTCATATACCTCTTAAATTTACTACTTTATATTCCGCTTAAACATACTACTTCATATTTCTCTTAAACATACTACTTCATATTCCTCTTAAACATACTACTTCATATTCCTCTTAAGCATACTACTTCATATTCCTCTTAAATATACTACTTCATATAAGTCTTAAATAAACAACTTCATATTCCTCTAAAATATACTACTTCATATTCCTCTTAAACATACTACTTCATATTCCTCTTAAATACACTACTTCATATTCCTCTTAAACATACTACTTCATATTCCTTTTAAACATACTACTCATATTCCTCTTAAATATACTACTTCATATAAGTCTTAAATATACAACTTCATATTCCTCTTAAATATACTACTTCATATTTTTCTTAAACTTACTACATCATATTCCTCTTAAGTATACTACTTTATATTCATTTTAAACATACTACTTTATATTCGTCTTAAATATACTACTTAATATTCCTCTTAAACATACTACTTCATATTCCTCTTAAACATACTACTTCATATTCCTCTTAAATATACTTCTTCATATTAGTCTCAAATATACTGCTTCATATTCCTCTTATATATACTACTTCATATTCCTCTTAAACATACTACTTCGTATTCCTCTTAAATATACTACTTCATTTTCCTCTTAAAACATACTACTTCATATTCCTCTTAAATATACTAACATACTTCATATTCCTCTTAAATATACTACTTCATATTCCTCTTAAATATACTATTTCATATTCCTCTTAAATATACTACTTCATATTCCTCTTAAATATACTACTTCATATTCTTCTTAAATATACTACTTCATATTCCTCTTAAAACATACTACTTCATATTCCTCTTAAATATACTACTTCATATTCCTCATAAATACTACTTCATATACCTCTTAAATATACTACTTCATATTCCTCTTAAATATACTACTTCATATTAGTCTTGAATATACTACTTCATATTCCTCTTAAATTTACTACTTCATTTTCCTCTTAAACACACTACTTCATATTCCTCTTAAACATACTACTTCATATTCCTCTTAAACATACTACTTCATATTCCTCTTAAACATACCACTTCATATTCCTCTTAAATATACTACTTCATATTCATCTTAAATATACTACTTCATATTCCTCGTAAAACATACTACTTCATATTCCTATTAAATATACTGCTTCATATTCCTCTTAAATATACTACTTCATATTCCTCTTAAATATACTACTTCAGATTAGTCTTAAATATACTACTTCATATTCTTCTTTAATATACTACTTCATATTCCTCTTAAATATACTAATTCATATTCCTCTTAAACATACTACTTCATATACCTCGTAAAACATACTAGTTCATATTCCTCTTAATTATACTACAGCATATTCCTCTTAAATATACTACTTCATATTCCTCTTAAATATACTCCTTCATATTCCTCTTAAATATACTACTTCATATTCCTCTTAAGAATACTACTTCAAATTCCTCTTTAATATACTACTTCATATTAGTCTTAAATATACTATTTCATATTCCTCTTAAATATACTAACATACTTCATATTCCTCTAAAATATATTACTTCATATTCCTCTTAAATATACTATTTCATATTCCTCTTAAATATACTACTTCATATTCCTCTTAAATATACTACTTCATATTCTTCTTAAATATACTACTTCATATTCCTCTTAAATATACTACTTCATATTCCTCTTAAAATATACTACTTCATATTCCTCTTAAATATACTACTTCATATTCCTCTTAAATACTACTTCATATACCTCTTAAATATACTACTTCATATTCCTCTTAAATATACTACTTCATATTAGTCTTAAATATACTACTTCATATTCCTCTTAAATTTACTACTTCATATTTCTCTTAAATATACTATTTCATATTCCTCTTAAATATACTACTTCATATTCCTCTTAAATATACTACTTCATATTCTTCTTAAATATACTACTTCATATTCCTCTTAAATATACTACTTCATATTCCTCTTAAAACATACTACTTCATATTCCTCTTAAATATACTACTTCATATTCATCTTAAATACTACTTCATATACCTCTTAAATATACTACTTCATATTCCTCTTAAATATACTACTTCATATTATTCTTGAATATACTACTTCTTATTCCTCTTAAATTTACTACTTCATTTTCCTCTTAAACACACTACTTCATATTCCTCCTAAACATACTACTTCATATTCCTCTTAAACATACTACTTCATATTCCTCTTAAACATACCACTTCATATTCCTCTTAAATATACTACTTCATATTCCTCTTATATATATTACTTCATATTCCTCGTAAAACATACTACTTCATATTCCTCTTAAATATACTACTTCATATTCCTCTTAAATATACTACTTCATATTCCTCTTAAATATACTGCTTCATATTCCTCTTAAATATACTACTTCATATTCCTCCTAAATATACTACTTAAGATTAGTCTTAAATATACTACTTCATATTCTTCTTTAATATACTACTTCATATTCCTCTTAAATATACTAATTCATATTCCTCTTAAACATACTACTTCATATACCTCGTAAAACATACTAGTTCATATTCCTCTTAATTATACTACAGCATATTCCTCTTAAATATACTACTTCATATTCCTCTTAAATATACTCCTTCATATTCCTCTTAAATATACTACTTCATATTCCTCTTAAGAATACTACTTCAAATTCCTCTTTAATATACTACTTCATATTAGTCTTAAATATACTATTTCATATTCCTCTTAAATATACTACTTCATATTCCTCTTAAATATACTACTTCATATTCCTCTTAAATATACTTCTTCATATTCCGCTTAAACATACTACTTCATATTCCTCTTAAACATACTACTTCATATTTCTCTTAAACATACTACAGCATATTCCTCTTAAACATACTACTTCATATTCCTCTTAAACATACTACTTCATATTCCTCTTAAACATACCACTTCATATTCCCCTTAAATATACTACTTCATATTACTCTTAAATATACTACTTCATATTCCTCTTAAACATACTACTTCATATTCCTCTTAAATATACTACTTTATTTTCCTCTTAAATGTACTACTGCATGTTCCTATTAAACATACTATCTCATATTCCTCTTAAACAAACTACTTCATATTCCTCTTAAGCATACTACTTCATATTCTTCTTAAACATACTACTTCATATTCCTCTTAAACATACAACAACATATTCCTCTTAAATATACTACTTCATATTCCTCTTAAACATACTACTTCATATTCATCTTAAATATACTACTTCATATTCCTCTTAAACATACTACTTCATATTCCTCTTAAATATACTACTTCATATTCCTCTTAAATTTACTACTTCATATTCCTCTTAAACATACTACTTCATATTCCTCTTAAACATACTACTTCATATTCCACTTAAACATACTATTTCATATTCCTCTTAAACATACTACTTCATATTCCTCTTAAATATACTATTTCATATTCCTCTTCAATATACTACTTCATATTCCTCTTAAATATACTACTTCATATTCCTCTTAAATATACAACTTCATATTCCTCTTAAACTTACTACTTCATATTCCTCTTAAATATACTACTTCATATTAGTCTTAAATATACAACTTCATATTCCTCTTAAATATACTACTTCATAATCCTCTTAAACATACTACTTCATATTCCTCCTAAATACTACTTCATATTCCTCTTAAATATACTACTTCATATTCCTCTTTAATATAGTACTTCATTTTAGTCTTAAATATACTACTTCATATTCCTCTTAAATTTACTACTTCATTTTCCTCTTAAACACACTACTTCATATTCCTCTTAAACAGGCTACTTCATATTCCTCTTAAACATACTACTTCATATTCCTCTTAAACATACTACTTCATATTCCTTTTAAATATACTACTTCATATTCCTCTTAAATATACTACTTCATATACCTCGTAAAACATACTAGTTCATATTCCTCTTAATTATACTACAGCATATTCCTCTTAAATATACTACTTCATATTCCTCTTAAATAAACTCCTTCATATTCCTCTTAAATATACTACTTCATATTCCTCTTAAGAATACTACTTCAAATTCCTCTTTAATATACTACTTCATATTAGTCTTAAATATACTATTTCATATTCCTCTTAAATATACTACTTCATATTCCTCTTAAATATACTACTTCATATTCCTCTTAAATATACTTCTTCATATTCCGCTTAAACATACTACTTCATATTCCTCTTAAACATACTACTTCATATTTCTCTTAAACATACTACTTCATATTCCTCTTAAATATACTACTTCATATTCCTCTTTAATGTACTACTGCATGTTCCTATTAAACATACTACTTCATATTCCTCTTAAACATACTACTTCATATTCTTCTTAAACATACTACTTCAAATTCTTCTTAAACATACTACTTCATATTCCTCTTAAAAATACTACAACATATTCCTCTTAAATATATTACTTCATATTCCTCATAAACATACTACTTTATATTCCTCTTAAAAATACTACTTCATATACCTCTTAAATATACTACTTCATATTCCTCTTCAACTTACTACTTCATATTCCTCTTAAATATACTACTTCATATTAGTCTTAAATATACAACTTCATATTCCTCTTAAATATACTACTTCATATTCCTCTTAAACATACTACTTCATATTCCTCTTAAATATACTACTTCATATTCCTCTTAAACATACTACTTCATATTCCTCTTAAGCATACTACTTCATATTCCTCTTAAATATACTACTTCATATTAGTCTTATATATACTACTTCATATTCCTCATAAATACTCGTATACTGCTTCATATACCTCATAAACATACTACTTCATATTCCTCTTAAATATACTACTTCATATTAGTCTTAAATATACTACTTCATATTCCTCTTAAATATACTACTTCATATTAGTCTTAAATATACAACTTCATATTCCTCTTAAATATACTACTTCATATTCCTCTTAAACATACTACTTCATATTCCTCTTAAATACTACTTCATATTCCTCTTAAATTTACTACTTCATATTCCTCTTAAACATACTACTTCATATTCCTCTTAAACATACTACTTCATATTCCACTTAAACATACTATTTCATATTCCTCTTAAACATACTACTTCATATTCCTCTTAAATATACTATTTCATATTCCTCTTCAATATACTACTTCATATTCCTCTTAAATATACTACTTCATATTCCTCTTAAATATACAACTTCATATTCCTCTTAAACTTACTACTTCATATTCCTCTTAAATGTACTACTTCATATTAGTCTTAAATATACAACTTCATATTCCTCTTAAATATACTACTTCATAATCCTCTTAAACATACTACTTCATATTCCTCCTAAATACTACTTCATATTCCTCTTAAATATACTACTTCATATTCCTCTTTAATATAGTACTTCATTTTAGTCTTAAATATACTACTTCATATTCCTCTTAAATTTACTACTTCATTTTCCTCTTAAACACACTACTTCATATTCCTCTTAAACAGTCTACTTCATATTCCTCTTAAACATACTACTTCATATTCCTCTTAAACATACTACTTCATATTCCTCTTAAATATACTACTTCATATTCCTCTTAAATATACTACTTCATATACCTCGTAAAACATACTAGTTCATATTCCTCTTAATTATACTACAGCATATTCCTCTTAAATATACTACTTCATATTCCTCTTAAATATACTCCTTCATATTCCTCTTAAATATACTACTTCATATTCCTCTTAAGAATACTACTTCAAATTCCTCTTTAATATACTACTTCATATTAGTCTTAAATATACTATTTCATATTCCTCTTAAATATACTACTTCATATTCCTCTTAAATATACTACTTCATATTCCTCTTAAATATACTTCTTCATATTCCGCTTAAACATACTACTTCATATTCCTCTTAAACATACTACTTCATATTTCTCTTAAACATACTACAGCATATTCCTCTTAAACATACTACTTCATATTCCTCTTAAACATACTACTTCATATTCCTCTTAAACATACCACTTCATATTCCCCTTAAATATACTACTTCATATTATTCTTAAATATACTACTTCATATTCCTCTTAAACATACTACTTCATATTCCTCTTAAATATACTACTTTATTTTCCTCTTAAATGTACTACTGCATGTTCCTATTAAACATACTATCTCATATTCCTCTTAAACAAACTACTTCATATTCCTCTTAAGCATACTACTTCATATTCTTCTTAAACATACTACTTCATATTCCTCTTAAACATACAACAACATATTCCTCTTAAATATACTACTTCATATTCCTCTTAAACATACTACTTCATATTCATCTTAAATATACTACTTCATATTCCTCTTAAACATACTACTTCATATTCCTCTTAAATATACTACTTCATATTCCTCTTAAATTTACTACTTCATATTCCTCTTAAACATACTACTTCATATTCCTCTTAAACATACTACTTCATATTCCACTTAAACATACTATTTCATATTCCTCTTAAACATACTACTTCATATTCCTCTTAAATATACTATTTCATATTCCTCTTCAATATACTACTTCATATTCCTCTTAAATATACTACTTCATATTCCTCTTAAATATACAACTTCATATTCCTCTTAAACTTACTACTTCATATTCATCTTAAATATACTACTTCATATTAGTCTTAAATATACAACTTCATATTCCTCTTAAATATACTACTTCATAATCCTCTTAAACATACTACTTCATATTCCTCCTAAATACTACTTCATATTCCTCTTAAATATACTACTTCATATTCCTCTTTAATATAGTACTTCATTTTAGTCTTAAATATACTACTTCATATTCCTCTTAAATTTACTACTTCATTTTCCTCTTAAACACACTACTTCATATTCCTCTTAAACAGGCTACTTCATATTCCTCTTAAACATACTACTTCATATTCCTCTTA
This sequence comes from Atherix ibis, assembly GCA_958298945.1. Lineage (NCBI taxonomy): Eukaryota > Metazoa > Arthropoda > Insecta > Diptera > Athericidae > Atherix > Atherix ibis. The sequence continues at coordinate 2,132,017 of CATQJD010000111.1, forward strand.
AACATACTACTTCATATTCCTTTTAAATATACTACTTCATATTCCTCTTAAATATACTACTTCATATACCTCGTAAAACATACTAGTTCATATTCCTCTTAATTATACTACAGCATATTCCTCTTAAATATACTACTTCATATTCCTCTTAAATATACTCCTTCATATTCCTCTTAAATATACTACTTCATATTCCTCTTAAGAATACTACTTCAAATTCCTCTTTAATATACTACTTCATATTAGTCTTAAATATACTATTTCATATTCCTCTTAAATATACTACTTCATATTCCTCTTAAATATACTACGTCATATTCCTCTTAAATATACTTCTTCATATTCCGCTTAAACATACTACTTCATATTCCTCTTAAACATACTACTTCATATTTCTCTTAAACATACTACTTCATATTCCTCTTAAATATACTACTTCATATTCCTCTTTAATGTACTACTGCATGTTCCTATTAAACATACTACTTCATATTCCTCTTAAACATACTACTTCATATTCTTCTTAAACATACTACTTCAAATTCTTCTTAAACATACTACTTCATATTCCTCTTAAAAATACTACAACATATTCCTCTTAAATATATTACTTCATATTCCTCATAAACATACTACTTTATATTCCTCTTAAAAATACTACTTCATATACCTCTTAAATATACTACTTCATATTCCTCTTCAACTTACTACTTCATATTCCTCTTAAATATACTACTTCATATTAGTCTTAAATATACAACTTCATATTCCTCTTAAATATACTACTTCATATTCCTCTTAAACATACTACTTCATATTCCTCTTAAATATACTACTTCATATTCCTCTTCAACATACTACTTCATATTCCTCTTAAGCATACTACTTCATATTCCTCTTAAATATACTACTTCATATTAGTCTTATATATACTACTTCATATTCCTCATAAATACTCGTATACTGCTTCATATACCTCATAAACATACTACTTCATATTCCTCTTAAATATACTACTTCATATTAGTCTTAAATATACTACTTCATATTCCTCTTAAATATACTACTTCATATTAGTCTTAAATATACAACTTCATATTCCTCTTAAATATACTACTTCATATTCCTCTTAAACATACTACTTCATATTCCTCTTAAATACTACTTCATATTCCTCTTAAATATACTACTTCATATTCCTCTTAAATATACTACTTCATATTAGTCTTAAATATACTACTTCATATTCCTCTTAAATTTACTACTTCATATTCCTCTTAAACATACTACTTCATATTCCTCTTAAATATACTACTTCAAATTCCTCTTAAATATACTACTTCATATTCCTCTTAAATATACTACTTCATATTCCTCTTAAATATACTACTTCATATTCTTCTTAAACATACTACTTCATATTCCTCTTAAACATACTACAACATATTCCTCTTAAATATACTACTTCATATTCCTCTTAAACATACTACTTCATATTCCTCTTAAATATACTACTTCATATTACTCTTAAAAATACTACTTCATATTAGTCTTAAATATACAACTTCATAATTCTCTTAAACATACTACTTCATATTCCTCTTAAATATACTACTTCATATTCCTCTTAAACATACTACTTCATATTCCCCTTAAATATACTACTTTATTTTCCTCTTAAATGTACTACTGCATGTTCCTATTAAACATACTACCTCATATTCCTCTTAAACAAACTACTTCATATTCCTGTTAAGCATACTACTTCATATTCTTCTTAAACATACTACTTCATATTCCTCTTAAACATACTACAACATATTCCTCTTAAATATACTACTTCATATTCCTCTAAAACATACTACTTCATATTCCTCTTAAATATACTACTTCATATTCTTCTTAAACATACTACTTCATATTCCTCTTAAATATACTACTTCATATTCCTCTTAAATATACTTCTTCATATTAGTCTCAAATATACTGCTTCATATTCCTCTTATATATACTACTTCATATTCCTCTTAAACATACTACTTCGTATTCCTCTTAAATATACTACTTCATTTTCCTCTTAAAACATACTACTTCATATTCCTCTTAAATATACTAACATACTTCATATTCCTCTTAAATATACTACTTCATATTCCTCTTAAATATACTACTTCATATTCCTCTTAAAACATACTAATTCATATTCCTCTTAAATATACTACTTCATATTAGTCTTGAATATACTACTTCATATTCCTCTTAAATTTACTACTTCATTTTCATCTTAAACACACTACTTCATATTCCTCTTAAACATACTACTTCATATTCCTCTTAAACATACTACTTCATATTCCTCTTAAACATACCACTTCATATTCCTCTTAAATATACTACTTCATATTCCTCTTAAATATACTACTTTATATTCCTCGTAAAACGTACTACTTCATATTCCTCTTAAATATACTACTTCATATTCCTCTTAAATATACTACTTCATATTCCTCTTAAATATAATGCTTCATATTCCTCTTAAATATACTACTTCATATTCCTCTTAAATATACTACTTCAGATTAGTCTTAAATATACTACTTCATATTCTTCTTTAATATACTACTTCATATTCCTCTTAAATATACTAATTCATATTCCTCTTAAACATACTACTTCATATACCTCGTAAAACATACTAGTTCATATTCCTCTTAATTATACTACAGCATATTCCTCTTAAATATACTACTTCATATTCCTCTTAAATATACTCCTTCATATTCCTCTTAAATATACTACTTCATATTCCTCTTAAGAATACTACTTCAAATTCCTCTTTAATATACTACTTCATATTAGTCTTAAATATACTATTTCATATTCCTCTTAAATATACTAACATACTTTATATTCCTCTTAAATATACTACTTCATATTCCTCTTAAATATACTATTTCATATTCCTCTTAAATATACTACTTCATATTCCTCTTAAATATACTACTTCATATTCTTCTTAAATATACTACTTCAAATTCCTCTTAAATATACTATTTCATATTCCTCTTAAATATACTACTTCATATTCCTCTTAAATATACTACTTCATATTCCTCTTAAATACTACTTCATATACCTCTTAAATATACTACTTCATATTCCTCTTAAATATACTACTTCATATTAGTCTTAAATATACTACTTCATATTCCTCTTAAATTTACTACTTCATTTTCCTCTTAAACACACTACTTCATATTCCTCTTAAACATACTACTTCATATTCCTCTTAAACATACTACTTCATATTCCTCTTAAACATACCACTTCATATTCCTCTTAAATATACTACTTCATATTCCTTTCAAATATACTACTTCATATTCCTCGTAAAACATACTACTTCTTATTCCTCTTAAATCTACTACTTTATTTTCTTCTTAAATGTACTACTGCATGTTCCTATTAAACATACTACCTCATATTCCTCTTAAACAAACTACTTCATATTCCTGTTAAGCATACTACTTCATATTCTTCTTAAACATACTACTTCATATTCCTCTTAAACATACAACAACATATTCCTCTTAAATATACTACTTCATATTCCTCTTAAACATACTACTTCATATTCCTCTTCAATATACTACTTCATATTCCTCTTAAACATACTACTTCATATTCCTCTTAAATATACTACTTCATATTCCTCTTAAATTTACTACTTCATATTCCTCTTAAACATACTACTTCATATTCCTCTTAAACATACTACTTCATATTCCTCTTAAACATACTATTTCATATTCCTCTTAAACATATCACTTCATATTCCTCTTAAATATACTATTTCATATTCCTCTTCAATATACTACTTCATATTCCTCTTAAATATACTACTTCATATTCCTCTTAAATATACAACTTCATATTCCTCTTAAACTAACTACTTCATATTCCTCTTAAATAAACTACTTCATATTAGTCTTAAATATACAACTTCATATTCCTCTTATATATACTACTACATAATCCTCTTCAACATACTACTTCATATTCCTCCTAAATACTACTTCATATTCCTCTTAAATATACTACTTCATATTCCTCTTTAATATAGTACTTCATTTTAGTCTTAAATATACTACTTCATATTCCTCTTAAATTTACTACTTCATTTTCCTCTTAAACACACTACTTCATATTCCTCTTAAATATACTACTTCATATTCCTCTTAAATATACTACTTCATATACCTCGTAAAACATACTAGTTTATATTCCTCTTAATTATACTACAGCATATTCCTCTTAAATATACTACTTCATATTCCTCTTAAATATACTCCTTCATATTCCTCTTAAATATACTACTTCATATTCCTCTTAAGAATACTACTTCAAATTCATCTTTAATATACTACTTCATATTAGTCTTAAATATACTATTTCATATTCCTCTTAAATATACTACTTCATATTCCTCTTAAATATACTACTTCATATTCCTCTTAAATATACTACATCATATTCCGCTTAAACATACTACTTCATATTCCTCTTAAACATACTACTTTATATTTCTCTTAAACATACTACTTCATATTCCTCTTTAATATACTACTTCATATTCCTCTTTAATGTACTACTGCATGTTCCTATTAAACATACTACTTCATATTCCTCTTAAACATACTACTTCATATTCTTCTTAAACATACTACTTCATATTCTTCTTAAACTTACTACTTCATATTCCTCTTAAACATACTACAACATATTCCTCTTAAATATATTACTTCATATTCCTCTTAAACATACTACTTCATATTCCTCTTAAATATACTATTTCATATTCCTCTTCAATATACTACTTCATATTCCTCTTAAATATACTACTTTATATTCCTATTAAATATACAACTTCATATTCCTATTAAACTTACTACTTCATATTCCTCTTAAATATACTACTTCATATTAGTCTTAAATATACAACTTCATATTCCTCTTAAATATACTACTACATAATCCTCTTAAACATACTACTTCATATTCCTCCTAAATACTACTTCATATTCCTCTTAAATATACTACTTCATATTCCTCTTTAATATAGTAATTCATTTTAGTCTTAAATATACTACTTCATATTCCTCTTAAATTTACTACTTCATTTTCCTCTTAAACACACTACTTCATATTCCTCTTAAACAGGCTACTTCATATTTCTCTTAAACATACTACTTCATATTCCTCTTAAACATACTACTTCATATTCCTCTTAAATATACTACTTTATATTCCTCTTAAATATACTACTTCATATACCTCGTAAAACATACTAGTTCATATTCCTCTTAATTATACTACAGCATATTCCTCTTAAATATACTACTTCATATTCCTCTTAAATATACTCCTTCATATTCCTCTTAAATATACTACTTCATATTCCTCTTAAGAATACTACTTCAAATTCCTCTTTAATATACTACTTCATATTAGTCTTAAATATACTATTTCATATTCCTCTTAAATATACTTCTTCATATTCCTCTTAAATATACTACTTCATATTCCTCTTAAATATACTACTTCATATTCCGCTTAAACATACTACTTCATAATCCTCTTAAACATACTACTTCATATTCCTCTTAAACATACTACTTCATATTCCTCTTTAATATACTACTTCATATTCCTCTTTAATGTACTACTGCATGTTCCTATTAAACATACTACTTCATATTCCTCTTAAACATACTACTTCATATTCTTCTTAAACATACTACTTCATATTCTTCTTAAACATACTACTTCATATTCCTCTTAAACATACTACAACATATTCCTCTTAAATATATTACTTCATATTCCTCTTAAACATACTACTTCATATTCCTCTTAAATATACTACTTCATATACCTCTTTAATATACTACTTCATATTCCTCTTCAACTTACTACTTCATATTCCTGTAAAATATAGTACTTCATATTAGTCTTAAATATACAACTTCATATTCCTCTTAAATATACCATTTCATATTCCTCTTAAATATACTACTTCATATTCCTCTTAAATATACTACTTCATATTCCTCTTAAATATACTACTTCATATTCCCCTTAAACATACTACTTCATATTCCTCTTAAACATACTACTTCATATTCCTCTTAAACATACTACTTCATATTCCTCTTTAATATACTACTTCATATTCCTCTTTAATGTACTACTGCATGTTCCTATTAAACATACTACTTCATATTCCTCTTAAACATACTACTTCATATTCTTCTTAAACATACTACTTCATATTCTTCTTAAACTTACTACTTCATTTTCCTCTTAAACATACTACAACATATTCCTCTTAAATATATTACTTCATATTCCTCTTAAACATACTACTTCGTATTCCTCTTAAATATACTATTTCATATTCCTCTTCAATATACTACTTCATATTCCTCTTAAATATACTGCTTTATATTCCTCTTAAATATACAACTTCATATTCCTCTTAAACTTACTACTTCATATTCCTCTTAAATATACTACTTCATATTAGTCTTAAATATACAACTTCATATTCCTCTTAAATATACTACTACATAATCCTCTTAAACATACTACTTCATATTCCTCCTAAATACTACTTCATATTCCTCTTAAATATACTACTTCATATTCCTCTTTAATATAGTACTTCATTTTAGTCTTAAATATACTACTTCATATTCCTCTTAAATTTACTACTTCATTTTCCTCTTAAACACACTACTTCATATTCCTCTTAAACAGGCTACTTCATATTCCTCTTAAACATACTACTTCATATTCCTCTTAAACATACTACTTCATATTCCTCTTAAATATACTACTTTATATTCCTCTTAAATATACTACTTCATATACCTCGTAAAACACACTAGTTCATATTCCTCTTAATTATACTACAGCATATTCCTCTTAAATATACTACTTCATATTCCTCTTAAATATACTCCTTCATATTCCTCTTAAATATACTACTTCATATTCCTCTTAAGAATACTACTTCAAATTCCTCTTTAATATACTACTTCATATTAGTCTTAAATATACTATTTCATATTCCTCTTAAATATACTACTTCATATTCCTCTTAAATATACTACTTCATATTCCTCTTAAATATACTACTTCATATTCCGCTTAAACATACTACTTCATATTCCTCTTAAACATACTACTTCATATTCCTATTAAACATACTACTTCATATTCCTCTTTAATATACTACTTCATATTCCTCTTTAATGTACTACTGCATGTTCCTATTAAACATACTACTTCATATTCCTCTTAAACATACTACTTCATATTCTTCTTAAACATACTACTTCATATTCTTCTTAAACATACTACTTCATATTCCTCTTAAACATACTACAACATATTCCTCTTAAATATATTACTTCATATTCCTCTTAAACATACTACTTCATATTCCTCTTAAATATACTACTTCATATACCTCTTTAATATACTACTTCATATTCCTCTTCAACTTACTACTTCATATTCCTGTAAAATATACTACTTCATATTAGTCTTAAATATACAACTTCATATTCCTCTTAAATATACTACTTCATATTCCTCTTAAACATACTACTTCATATTCCTCTTAAATATACTACTTCATATTCCTCTTAAACATACTACTTCATATTCCTCATAAACATACTACTTCATATTCCTCTTAAATATACTACTTCATATTAGTCTTAAATATACTACTTCATATTCCTCTTAAATATACTACTTCATATTAGTCTTAAATATACAACCTCATATTCCTCTTAAATATACTACTTCATATTCCTCTTAAACATACTACTTCATATTCCTCTTAAATACTACTTCATATTCATCTTAAATATACTACTTCCATATTCCTCTTAAATATACTACTTCATATTAGTCTTAAATATACTACTTCATATTCCTCTTAAATTTACTACTTCATTTTCCTCTTAAACACACTACTTCATATTCCTCTTTAATATGCTACTTCATATTCCTCTTAAACATACTACCTCATATTCCTCTTAAACATACTACTTCATATTCCTCTTAAATATACTACTTCAAATTCCTCTTAAATATACTACTTCATATTCCTCTTAAATATGCTACTTCATATTCCTCTTAAATATACTACTTCATATTCTTCTTAAACATACTACTTCATATTCCTCTTAAACATACTACAACATATTCCTCTTAAATATACTACTTCATATTCCTCTTAAACATACTACTTCATATTCCTCTTAAATATACTACTTCATATTCCTCTTAAACATACTACTTCATATTCCTCTTAAATATACTACTTCATATTAGTCTTAAATATACTACTTCATATTCCTCTTAAATTTACTACTTCATTTTCCTCTTAAACACACTACTTCATATTCCTCTTTAATATGCCACTTCATATTCCTCTTAAACATACTACTTCATATTCCTCTTAAACATACTACTTCATATTCCTCTTAAATATACTACTTCATATTCTTCTTAAACATACTACTTCATATTCCTCTTAAACATACTACACATATTCCTCTTAAACATACTACTTCAAATTCCTCTTAAATATACTACTTCATATTCCTCTTAAATATACTACTTCATATTCCTCTTAAATATACTACTTCATATTCTTCTTAAACATACTACTTCATATTCCTCTTAAACATACTACACATATTCCTCTTAAATATACAACTTCATATTCCTCTTAAATATACTCCTTCATATTCCTCTTAAATATACTACTTCATATTCCTCTTAAGAATACTACTTCATATTACTCTTAAATATACTACTTCATATTAGTCTTAAATATACTATTTCATATTCCTCTTAAATATACTACTTCATATTCCTCTTAAATATACTACTTCATATTCCTCTTAAATATACTACTTCATATTCCGCTTAAACATACTACTTCATATTCCTCTTAAACATACTACTTCATATTCCTCTTAAACATACTACTTCATATTCCTCTTTAATATACTACTTCATATTCCACTTTAATGTACTACTGCTTGTTCCTATTAAACATACTACTTCATATTCCTCTTAAACATACTACTTCATATTCTTCTTAAACATACTACTTCATATTCTTCTTAAACATACTACTTCATATTCCTCTTAAACATACTTCAACATATTCCTCTTAAATATATTATTTCATATTCCTCTTAAACATACTACTTCATATTCCTCTTCAACTTACTACTTCATATTCCTGTAAAATATACTACTTCATATTAGTCTTAAATAAACAACTTCATATTCCTCTTAAATATACTACTTCATATTCCTCTTAAACATACTACTTCATATTCCTCTTAAATATACTACTTCATATTCCTCTTAAACATACTACTTCATATTCCTCATAAACATACTACTTCATATTCCTCTTAAATATACTACTTCATATACTACTTAAATATACTACTTCATATTCCTCTTCAACTTACTACTTCATATTCCTGTAAAATATACTACTTCATATTAGTCTTAAATAAACAACTTCATATTCCTCTTAAATATACTACTTCATATTCCTCTTAAACATACTACTTCATATTCCTCTTAAATATACTACTTCATATTCCTCTTAAACATACTACTTCATATTCCTCATAAACATACTACTTCATATTCCTCTTAAATATACTACTTCATATTAGTCTTAAATATACTACTTCATATTCCTCTTAAATTTACTACTTCATTTTCCTCTTAAACACACTACTTCATATTCCTCTTTAATATGCTACTTCAAATTCCTCTTAAACATACTACCTCATATTCCTCTTAAACATCCTACTTCATATTCCTCTTAAATATACTACTTCAAATTTTTCTTAAATATACTACTTCATATTCCTCTTAAATATACTACTTCATATTCCTCTTAAATATACTACTTCATATTCTTCTTAAACATACTACTTCATATTCCTCTTAAACATACTACAACATATTCCTCTTAAATATACTACTTCATATTCCTCTTAAACATACTACTTCATATTCCTCTTAAATATACTACTTCATATTCCTCTTAAACATACTACTTCATATTCCTCTTAAATATACTACTTCATATTAGTCTTAAATATACTACTTCATATTCCTCTTAAATTTACTACTTCATTTTCCTCTTAAACACACTACTTCATATTCCTATTTAATATGCTACTTCATATTCCTCTTAAACATACTAGTTCATATTCCTCTTAAACATACTACTTCATATTCCTCTTAAACATACTACTTCAAATTCCTCTTAAATATACTACTTCATATTCCTCTTAAATATACTACTTCATATTCCTCTTAAATATACTACTTCATATTCTTCTTAAACACACTACTTTATATTCCTCTTAAACATACTACAACATATTCCTCTTAAATATACTACTTCAAATTCCTCTTAAACATACTATTTCATATTCCTCTTAAATATACTACTTCATATTCCTCTTAAACATACTACTTCATATTACTCTTAAATATACTACTTCATATTCCTCTTAAATTTACTACTTCATATTCCTCGTAAACATACTACTTCATATTCCTCTTAAACATACTACTTCATATTCCTCTTAAACATACTATTTCATATTCCTCTTAAACATACTACTTCATATTCCTCTTAAACATACTACTTCATATTCCTCTTAAACATACTACTTCATGTTCCTCTTTAATATACTACTTCATATTCCTCTTTAATGTACTACTGCATGTTCCTATTAAACATACTACTTCATATTCCTCTTAAACATACTACTTCATATTCTTCTTAAACATACTACTTCATATTCTTCTTAAACATACTACTTCATATTCCTCTTAAACATACTACAACATATTCCTCTTAAATATATTACTTCATATTCCTCTTAAACATACTACTTCATATTCCTCTTAAATATACTACTTCATATACTTCTTAAATATACTACTTCATATTCCTCTTCAACTTACTACTTCATATTCCTGTAAAATATACTACTTCATATTAGTCTTAAATAAACAACTTCATATTCCTCTTAAATATACTACTTCATATTCCTCTTAAACATACTACTTCATATTCCTCTTAAATATACTACTTCATATTCCTCTTAAACATACTACTTCATATTCCTCATAAATATACTACTTCATATTCCTCTTAAATATACTACTTCATATTAGTCTTAAATATACTACTTCAAATTCCTCTTAAATATACTACTTCATATTAGTCTTAAATATACAACCTCATATTCCTCTTAAATATACTACTTCATATTCCTCTTAAACATACTACTTCATATTCCTCTTAAATACTACTTCATATTCTTCTTAAATATACTACTTCATATTCCTCTTAAATATACTACTTCATATTAGTCTTAAATATACTACTTCATATTCCTCTTAAATTTACTACTTCATTTTCCTCTTAAACACACTACTTCATATTCCTCTTTAATATACTACTTCATATTCCTCTTAAACATACTACCTCATATTCCTCTTAAACATACTACTTCATATTCCTCTTAAATATACTACTTCAAATTCTTCTTAAATATACTACTTCATATTCCTCTTAAATATACTACTTCATATTCCTCTTAAATATACTACTTCATATTCTTCTTAAACATACTACTTCATATTCCTCTTAAACATACTACAACATATTCCTCTTAAATATACTACTTCATATTCCTCTTAAACATACTACTTCATATTCCTCTTAAATATACTACTTCATATTCCTCTTAAACATACTACTTCATATTCCTCTTAAATATACTACTTCATATTAGTCTTAAATATACTACTTCATATTCCTCTTAAATTTACTACTTCATTTTCCTCTTAAACACACTACTTCATATTCCTCTTTAATATGCTACTTCATATTCCTCTTAAACATACTACTTCATATTCCTCTTAAACATACTACTTCATATTCCTCTTAAACATACTACTTCAAATTCCTCTTAAATATACTACTTCATATTCCTCTTAAATATACTACTTCATATTCCTCTTAAATATACTACTTCATATTCTTCTTAAACATACTACTTCATATTCCTCTTAAACATACTACAACATATTCCTCTTAAATATACTACTTCATATTCCTCTTAAACATACTACTTCATATTCCTCTTAAATATACAACTTCATATTCCTCTTAAACATACTACTTCATATTACTCTTAAATATACTACTTCATATTCCTCTTAAATTTACTACTTCATATTCCTCGTAAACATACTACTTCATATTCCTCTTAAACATACTACTTCATATTCCTCTTAAACATACTATTTCATATTCCTCTTAAACATACTACTTCATATTCCTCTTAAATATACTATTTCATATTCCTCTTAAATATACTTCTTCATATTCCTCTTAAATATACTACTTCATATTCCTCTTAAATATACTACTTTATATTCCTCTTAAATTTACTACTTCATATTCCTCTTAAATATACTACTTCATATTAGTCTTAAATATACAACTTCATTTTCCTCTTAAATATACTACTTCATATTCCTCTTAAACATACTACTTTATATTCCTCTTAAATATACTACTTCATATTCCTCTTAAACATACTACTTCATATTCCTCTTAAATATACTACTTCATATTATTCTTAAATATACTACTTCATATTCCTCATAAATATACTGCTTCATATTCCTCATAAACATACTACTTCATATTCCTCTTAAATATACTACTTCATATTCCTCTTAAATAAACTACTTTATACTCCTCTTAAATATACTACTTCATATTCCTCTTAAACATACTACTTCATATTCCTCTTAAACATACTACTTCATATTCCTCTTAAATATACTACTTCATATTAGTCTTATATATTCAACTTCATATTCCTCTTAAATATACTACTTCATATTCCTCTTAAACATACTACTTCATATTCCTCTTAAATATACTACTTCATATTCCTTTTAAACATACTACTTAATATTCCTCTTAAATATACTACTTCATATTCCTCTTAAACATACTACTTCATATTCCACTTAAACATACTACTTCATATTCCTCTTAAACATACTACTTCATATTCCTCTTAAATATACTAACATACTACATATTCCTCTTAAATATACTACTTCATATTCCTCTTAAATATACTACTTCATATTCCTCTTAAATATACTACTTCATATTCCTCTTAAATATACTACTTCAGATTCCTCTTAAATATACTACTTCATATTCCTCTTAAACCTACTACTTCATATTCCTCTTAAACATACTACTTCATATTCCTCTTAAATATACTACTTCATATTCCTCTTAAATATACTACTTCATATTAGTCTTAAATATACTACTTCATACTCTTCTTATATATACTACTTCATATTCCTCTTAAACATACTACTTCATATTCGCTCTTAAATATACTACTTCATTTTAATCTTAAAACATACTACTTTATATTCCTCTTATATATACTACTTCATATTCCTCTTAAATATACTACTTCATATTCCTCTTAAATATACTACTTCATATTCCTCTTAGAACATACTACTTCATATTCCTCTTAAATATACTACTTCATATTCCTCTTAAATACTACTTCATATTCCTCTTAAATATACTACTTCATATTCCTCTTAAATATACTACTTCATATTAATCTTAAATATACTACTTCATATTCCTCTTAAATATACTACTTCATATTCCTCTTAAATTTACTACTTCATATTCCTCTTAAACACACTACTTCATATTCCTCTTAAACATACTACTTCATATTCCTCTTAAACATACTATTTCATATTCCTCTTAAACATACTATTTCATATTCCTCTTAAATATACTATTTCATATTCCTCTTAAATATACTACTTCATTTTCCTCTTAAATATACTACTTCATATTCCTCTTAAATATACTACTTCATATTCCTCTTAAACTTACTACTTCATATTCCTCTTAAATATACTACTTCATATTAGTCTTAAATATACAACTTCATATTCCTCTTAAATATACTACTTCATATTCCTCTTAAACATACCACTTCATATTCCTCTTAAATATACTACTTCAGATCCCTCTTAAACATACTACTTCATATTCCTCTTAAGCATAGTACTTCATATTCCTCTTAAATATACTACTTCATATTAGTCTTAAATATACTACTTCATATTCCTCTTAAATATACTACTTCATATTAGTCTTAAATATACTACTTCTTATTCCTCATAAATACTCGTATACTGCTTCATATTCCTCCTAAACATACTACTTCATATTCCTCTTAAATATACTACTTCATATCAGTCTTAAATATACTACTTCATATTCCTCTTAAATATACTTCTTCATATTCCTCCTAAGCATACGACTTCATATTCCTCTTAAATATACTACTTCATATTCCTCTTAAATATACTACTTCATATTAGTCTTAAATATACTACTTCATATTCCTCTTAAATTTACTACTTCATTTTCCTCTTAAACACACTACTTCATATTCCTCTTTAATATGCTACTTCATATTCCTCTTAAATATACTACTTCATATTAGTCTTAAATATACTACTTCATATTCCTCTTAACTATACTACTTCATATTCCTCTTAAATTTACTACTTCATATTCCTCTTAAACATACTACTTCATATTCCTCTTAAACATACTACTTCATATTCCTCTTAAACATACTATTTCATATTCCTCTTAAACATACTACTTCATATTCCTCTTAAATATACTATTTCATATTCCTCTTAAATATACTACTTCATATTCCTCTTAAATATACTACTTCATATTCCTCTTAAATATACTACTTCATATTCCTCTTAAACTTACTACTTCATTTTCCTCTTGAACACACTACTTCATATTCCTCTTTAATATGCTACTTCATATTCCTCTTTAACATACTACTTCATATTCCTCTTAAACATACTACTTCATATTCCTCTTAAATATACTACTTCATATTAGTCTTAAATATACTATTTCATATTCCTCATAAATACTCGTATACTGCTTCATATTCCTCCTAAACATACTACTTCATATTCCTCTTAAATATACTACTTCATATCAGTCTTAAATATACTACTTCATATTCCTCTTAAATATACTTCTTCATATTCCTCCTAAACATACGACTTCATATTCCTCTTGAATATACTACTTCATATTCCTCATAAATATACTACTTCATATTAGTCTTAAATATACTACTTTATATTCCTCTTAAATTTACAACTTCATTTTCCTCTTAAACACACTACTTCATATTCCTCTTTAATATGCTAATTCATATTCCTCTTAAACATACTACTTCATATTCCTCTTAAACATACTACTTCATATTCCTCTTAAATATACTACTTCAAATTCCTCGTAAATATACTACTTCATATTCCTCTTAAATATACTACTTCATATTCCTCTTAAATTTACTACTTCATATTCTTCTTAAACATACTACTTCATATTCCTCTTGAACATACTACAACATATTCCTCTTAAATATACTACTTCATATTCCTCTTAAACATACTACTTCATATTCCTCTTAAATATACTACTTCATATTCCTCTTAAACATACTACTTCATATTCCTCTTAAATATACTACTTAATATTCCTCTTAAATTTACTACTTCATATTCCTCTTAAACATACTACTTCATATTCCTCTTAAACATACTACTTCATATTCCTCTTAAACATACTATTTCATATTCCTCTTAAACATACTACTTCATATTCCTCTTAAATATACTATTTCATATTCCTCTTAAATATACTACTTCATATTCCTCTTAAATATACTACTTCATATTCCTCTTAAATATACTACTTCATATTAATCTTAAATATACTACTTCATATTTCTCCTAAACATACTAATTCATATTCCTCTTAAATATACTACTTCATATTCCTTTTAAACATACTACTTAATATTCCTCTTAAATATACTACTTCATATTCCTCTTAAACATACTACTTCATATTCCACTTAAACATACTACTTCATATTCCTCTTAAACAAACTACTTCATATTCCTCTTAAATATACTAACATACTACATATTCCTCTTAAATATACTACTTCATATTCCTCTTAAATATACTACTTCATATTCCTCTTAAATATACTACTTCATATTCCTCTTAAATATACTACTTCAGATTCCTCTTAAATATACTACTTCATATTCCTCTTAAACCTACTACTTCATATTCCTCTTAAACATACTACTTCATATTCCTCTTAAATATACTACTTCATATTCCTCTTAAATATACTACTTCATATTAGTCTTAAATATACTACTTCATATTCTTCTTATATATACTACTTCATATTCCTCTTAAACATACTACTTCATATTCGCTCTTAAATATACTACTTCATTTTAATCTTAAAACATACTACTTCATATTCCTCTTAAATATACTACTTCATATTCCTCTTAGAACATACTACTTCATATTCCTCTTAAATATACTACTTCATATTCCTCTTAAATACTACTTCATATTCCTCTTAAATATACTACTTCATATTCCTCTTAAATATACTACTTCATATTAATCTTAAATATACTACTTCATATTCCTCTTAAATATACTACTTCATATTCCTCTTAAATTTACTACTTCATATTCCTCTTAAACACACTACTTCATATTCCTCTTAAACATACTACTTCATATTCCTCTTAAACATACTATTTCATATTCCTCTTAAACATACTATTTCATATTCCTCTTAAATATACTATTTCATATTCCTCTTAAATATACTACTTCATATTCCTCTTAAATATACTACTTCATATTCCTCTTAAATATACTACTTCATATTCCTCTTAAACTTACTACTTCATATTCCTCTTAAATATACTACTTCATATTAGTCTTAAATATACAACTTCATATTCCTCTTAAATATACTACTTCATATTCCTCTTAAACATTCCACTTCATATTCCTCTTAAATATACTACTTCAGATTCCTCTTAAACATACTACTTCATATTTCTCTTAAGCATACTACTTCATATTCCTCTTAAATATACTACTTCATATTAGTCTTAAATATACTACTTCATATTCCTCATAAATACTCGTATACTGCTTCATATTCCTCCTAAATATACTACTTCATATTCCACTTAAATATACTACTTCATATCAGTCTTAAATATACTACTTCATATTCTTCTTAAATATACTTCTTCATATTCCTCCTAAACATACGACTTCATATTCCTCTTAAATATACTACTTCATATTCCTCTTAAATATACTACTTCATATTAGTCTTAAATATACTACTTCATATTCCTCTTAAATTTACTACTTCATTTTCCTCTTAAACACACTACTTCATATTCCTCTTTAATATGCTACTTCATATTCCTCTTAAATATACTACTTCATATTAGTCTTAAATATACTACTTCATATTCCTCTTAAATATACTACTTCATATTCCTCTTAAATTTACTACTTCATATTCCTCTTAAACATACTACTTCATATTCCTCTTAAACATACTACTTCATATTCCTCTTAAACATACTATTTCATATTCCTCTTAAACATACTACTTCATATTCCTCTTAAATATACTATTTCATATTCCTCTTAAATATACTACTTCATATTCCTCTTAAATATACTACTTCATATTCCTCTTAAATATACTACTTCATATTCCTCTTAAACTTACTACTTCATTTTCCTCTTACACACACTACTTCATATTCCTCTTTAATATGCTACTTCATATTCCTCTTAAACATATTACTTCATATTCCTCTTAAACATACTACTTCATATTCCTCTTAAATATACTACTTCAGATTCCTCTTAAACATACTTCTTCATATTCCTCTTAAGCATACTACTTCATATTCCTCTTAAATATACTACTTCATATTAGTCTTAAATATACTATTTCATATTCCTCATAAATACTCGTATACTGCTTCATATTCCTCCTAAACATACTACTTCATATTCCTCTTAAATATACTACTTCATATCAGTCTTAAATATACTACTTCATATTCCTCTTAAATATACTTCTTCATATTCCTCCTAAACATACGACTTCATATTCCTCTTAAATATACTACTTCATATTCCTCATAAATATACTACTTCATATTAGTCTTAAATATACTACTTTATATTCCTCTTAAATTTACTACTTCATTTTCCTCTTAAACACACTACTTCATATTCATCTTTAATATGCTACTTCATATTAGTCTTAAATATACAACTTCATATTCCTCTTAAATATACTACTTCATATTCCTCTTAAATATACTACTTTTCATTCCTCTTAAATATACTACTTCATATTCCTCTTAAATATACTACTTTTCATTCCTCTTAAATATACTACTTCATATTCCTCTTAGAACATACTACTTCATATTCCTCTTAAATATACTACTTCATATTCCTCTTAAATACTACTTCATATTCCTCTTAAATATATTACGTCATATTCCTCTTAAATATACTACTTCGTATTCCTCTTAAACATACTACTTCATATTCCTCTTAAACATACTATTTCATATTCCTCTTAAACATACTATTTCATATTCCTCTTAAACATACTACTTCATATTCCTCTTAAATATACTATTTCATATTCCTCTTAAATATACTACTTCATATTCCTCTTAAATATACTACTTCATATTCCTCTTAAATATACTACTTCATATTCCTCTTAAACTTACTACTTCATATTCCTCTTAAATATACTACTTCATATTAGTCTTAAATATACAACTTCATATTCCTCTTAAATATACTACTTCATATTCCTCTTAAACATACTACTTCATATTCCTCTTAAATATACTACTTCAGATTCCTCTTAAACATACTACTTCATATTCCTCTTAAGCATACTACTTCATATTCCTCTTAAATATACTACTTCATATTAGTCTTAAATATACTACTTCATATTCCTCATAAATACTCGTATACTGCTTCATATTCCTCCTAAACATACTACTTCATATTCCTCTTAAATATACTATTTCATATTAGTCTTAAATATACTACTTCATATTCCTCTTAAATATACTACTTCATATTCGTCGTAAAACATACTACTTCATATCCCTCTTAAATATACTACAACATATTCCTCTTAAATATACTACTTCATATTCCTCTTAAATATACTGCTTCATATTCCTCTTAAATAATCTACTTCATATTCCTCTTAAGCATACTACTTCAAATTCCTCTTAAATATACTACTTCATATTAGTCTTAAATGTACTACTTCATATTCCTCTTAAATATACTACTTCTAATTCCTCTAAATATACTACTTCATATTCCTCTTAAACATACTACTTCATATTCCTCTTAAACATACTACTTCATATTCCTCTTAAACTTACTACTTCATATTCCTCTTAAACATACTACTTCATATTCCTCTTTAATATACTACTTCATATTCCTCTTAAATGTACTACTGCATGTTCCTATTAAACATACTACTTCATATTCCTCTTAAACATACTACTTCATATTCCTCTTAAACATACTACTTCATATTCTTCTTAAACATACTACTTCATATTCCTCTTAAACATACTACAACATATTCCTCTTAAATATACGACTTTATATTCCTCTTAAACATACTACTTCATATTCCTCTTAAATATACTACTTCATATTCCTCTTAAACGTATTACTTCATATTCCTCTTAAATATACTACTTCATATTCCTCTTAAATTTACTACTTCATATTCCTCTTAAACATACTACTTCATATTCCTCTTAAACATACTACTTCATATTCCTGTTAAACATACTATTTCATATTCCGCTTAAACATACTACTTCATATTCCTCTTAAATATACTATTTCATATTCCTCTTAAATATACTACTTCATATTCCTCTTAAATATACTACTTCATATTCCTCTTAAATATACTACTTATATTCCTCTTAAACTTACTACTTCATATTCCTCTTAAATATACTACTTCATATTAGTCTTAAATATACAACTTCATATTCCTCTTAAATATACTAATTCATATTTCAACATACTACTTCATATTCCTCTTAAATATACTACTTCATATTCCTTTTAAACATACTACTTCATATTCCTCTTAAATATACTACTTCATATTCCTCTTAAACATACTACTTCATATTCCTCTAAAACATACTATTTCATATTCCTCTTAAACATACTATTTCATATTCCTCTTAAACATACTACTTCATATTCCTCTTAAATATACTACTTCATATTCCTCTTAAATATACTACTTCATATTAGTCTTAAATATACTGCTTCATATTCTTCTTAGATATACTACTTCATATTCCTCTTAACATACTACTTCATATTCGCTCTTAAATATACTACTTCATTTTAATCTTAAAACATACTACTTCATATTCCTCTTAAATATACTGCTTCACATTCCTCTTAAATATACTACTTCATATTCCTCTTAAATATACTATTTCATATTCCTCTTAAAACGTACTACTTCATATTCCTCTTAAATAAACTACTTCATATTCCTCTTAAATACTACTTCACATTCCTCTTAAATATACTGCCTCACATTCCTCTCAAATATACTACTTCATATTCCTCTTAAATATACTACTTCATATTCCTCTTAAAACGTACTACTTCATATTCCTCTTAAATATACTACTTCATATTCCTCTTAAATACAACTTCACATTCCTCTTAAATATACTACAGCATATTCCTCTTAAATATACTACTTCATATTCCTCTTAAATATACTCCTTCATATTCCTCTTAAATATACTACTTCATATTCCTCTTAAGAATACTACTTCAAATTCCTCTTTAATATACTACTTCATATTAGTCTTAAATATACTATTTTATATTCCTCTTAAATATACTACTTCATATTCCTCTTAAATATACTACTTCATATTCCTCTTAAATATACTACTTCATATTCCGCTTAAACATACTACTTCATATTCCTCTTAAACATACTACTTCATATTCCTCTTAAACATACTACTTCATATTCCTCTTAAATATACTACTTCATATTCCTCTTTAATGTACTACTGCATGTTCCTATTAAACATACTACTTCATATTCTTCTTAAATATACTACTTCATATTCTTCTTAAACATACTACTTCATATTCCTCTTAAACATACTACAACATATTCCTCTTAAATATATTACTTCATATTCCTCTTAAACATACTACTTCATATTCCTCTTAAATATTCTACTTCATATACCTCTTAAATATACTACTTCATATTACTCTTCAACTTACTACTTCATATTCCTCTAAAATATACTACTTCATATTAGTCTTACATATACAACTTCATATTCCTCTTATATATACTACTTCATATTCCTCTTAAACATACTACTTCATATTCCTCTTAAATATACTACTTCATATTCCTCTTAAACATACTACTTCATATTCCTCTTAAGCATACTACTTCATATTCCTTTTAAATATACTACTTCATATTAGTCTTATATATACTACTTCATATTCCTCATAAATACTCGTATACTGCTTCATATTCCTCATAAACATACTACTTCATATTCCTCTTAAATAATCTACTTTATATTCCTCTTAAGCATACTACTTCAAATTCCTCTTAAATATACTACTTCATATTAGTCTTAAATATACTACTTCATATTCCTCTTAAACATACTACTTCATATTTCTCTTAAACATACTACTTCATATTCCTCTTAAACTTACTACTTCATATTCCTCTTAAACATACTACTTCATATTCCTCTTAAATATACTACTTCATATTCCTCTTAAATGTACTACTGCATGTTCCTATTAAACATACTACTTCATATTCCTCTTAAACATACTACTTCATATTCCTCTTAAACATACTACTTCATATTCTTCTTAAACATACTACTTCATATTCCTCTTAAACATACTACAACATATTCCTCTTAAATATACTACTTCATATTCCTCTTAAACATACTACTTCATATTCCTCTTAAATATACTACTTCATATTCCTCTTAAACATACAACTTCATATTCCTCTTAAATATACTACTTCATATTCCTCTTAAATTTAATACTTCATATTCCTCTTAAACACACTACTTCATATTCCTCTTAAACATACTACTTCATATTCTTCTTAAACATACTACTTCATATTCCTCTTAAACATACTACAACATATTCCTCTTAAATATACTACTTCATATTCCTCTTAAACATACTACTTCATATTCCTCTTAAATATACTACTTCATATTCCTCTTAAACATACTACTTCATATTCCTCTTAAATATACTACTTCATATTCTTCTTAAATTTACTACTTCATATTCCTCTTAAACATACTACTTCATATTCCTCTTAAACATACTACTTCATATTCCTGTTAAACATACTATTTCATATTCCGCTTAAACATACTACTTCATATTCCTCTTAAATATACTATTTCATATTCCTCTTAAATATACTACTTCATATTCCTCTTAAATATACTACTTCATATTCCTCTTAAATATACTACTTCATATTCCTCTTAAACTTACTACTTCATATTCCTCTTAAATATACTACTTCATATTAGTCTTAAATATACAACTTCATATTCCTCTTAAATATACTAATTCATATTTCAACATACTACTTCATATTCCTCTTAAATATACTACTTCATATTCCTTTTAAACATACTACTTCATATTCCTCTTAAATATACTACTTCATATTCCTCTTAAACATACTACGTCATATTCCTCTAAAACATACTATTTCATATTCCTCTTAAACATACTACTTCATATTCTTCTTAAACATACTTCTTCATATTCCTCTTAAATATACTACTTCATATTCCTCTTAAATATACTACTTCATATTAGTCTTAAATATACTGCTTCATATTCTTCTTAGATATACTACTTCATATTCCTCTTAACATACTACTTCATATTCGCTCTTAAATATACTACTTCATTTTAATCTTAAAACATACTACTTCATATTCCTCTTAAATATACTGCTTCACATTCCTCTTAAATATACTACTTCATATTCCTCTTAAATATACTACTTCATATTCCTCTTAAAACGTACTACTTCATATTCCTCTTAAATATACTACTTCATATTCCTCTTAAATACTACTTCACATTCCTCTTAAATATACTGCTTCACATTCCTCTCAAATATACTACTTCATATTCCTCTTAAATATACTACTTCATATTCCTCTTAAAACGTACTATTTCATATTCCTCTTAAATATACTACTTCATATTCCTCTTAAATACTACTTCACATTCCTCTTAAATATACTACAGCATATTCCTCTTAAATATACTACTTCATATTCCTCTTAAATATACTCCTTCATATTCCTCTTAAATATACTACTTCATATTCCTCTTAAGAATACTACTTAAAATTTCTCTTTAATATACTACTTCATATTAGTCTTAAATATACTATTTCATATTCCTCTTAAATATACTACTTCATATTCCTCTTAAATATACTACTTCATATTCCTCTTAAATATACTACTTCATATTCCGCTTAAACATACTACTTCATATTCCTCTTAAACATACTACTTCATATTCCTCTTAAACATACTACTTCATATTCCTCTTAAATATACTACTTCATATTCCTCTTTAATGTACTACTGCATGTTCCTATTAAACATACTACTTCATATTCCTCTTAAACATACTACTTCATATTCTTCTTAAACATACTACTTCATATTCTTCTTAAACATACTACTTCATATTCCTCTTAAACATACTACAACATATTCCTCTTAAATATATTACTTCATATACCTCTTAAACATACTTCTTCATATTCCTCTTAAATATTCTACTTCATATACCTCTTAAATATACTACTTCATATTACTCTTCAACTTACTACTTCATATTCCTCTAAAATATACTACTTCATATTAGTCTTACATACACAACTTCATATTCCTCTTATATATACTACTTCATATTCCTCTTAAACATACTACTTCATATTCCTCTTAAATATACTACTTCATATTCCTCTTAAACATACTACTTCATATTCCTCTTAAGCATACTACTTCATATTCCTTTTAAATATACTACTTCATATTAGTCTTATATATACTACTTCATATTCCTCATAAATACTCGTATACTGCTTCATATTCCTCATAAACATACTACTTCATATTCCTCTTAAATAATCTACTTCATATTCCTCTTAAACTTACTACTTCATATTCCTCTTAAACATACTACTTCATATTCCTCTTAAATATACTACTTCATATTCCTCTTAAATGTACTACTGCATGTTCCTATTAAACATACTACTTCATATTCCTCTTAAACATACTACTTCATATTCCTCTTAAACATACTACTTCATATTCTTCTTAAACATACTACTTCATATTCCTCTTAAACATACTACAACATATTGCTCTTAAATATACTACTTCATATTCCTCTTAAACATACTACTTCATATTCCTCTTAAATATACTACTTCATATTCCTCTTAAACATACTACTTCATATTCCTCTTAAATATACTACTTCATATTCCTCTTAAATTTAATACTTCATATTCCTCTTAAACACACTACTTCATATTCCTCTAAAACATACTACTTCATATTCCTCTTAAACATACTATTTCATATTCCGCTTAAACATACTACTTCATATTCCTCTTAAATATACTATTTCATATTCCTCTTAAATATACTACTTCATATTCCTCTTAAATATACTACTTCATATTCCTCTTAAATATACTACTTCATATTCCTCTTAAACTTACTACTTCATATTCCTCTTAAATTTACTACTTCATATTAGTCTTAAATATACAACTTCATATTCCTCTTAAATATACTACTTCATATTCCAACATACTACTTCATATTCCTCTTAAATATACTACTTCATATTCCTTTTAAACATACTACTTCATATTCCTCTTAAATATACTACTTCATATTCCTCTTAAACATACTACTTCATATTCATCTAAAACATACTATTTCATATTTCTCTTAAACATACTACTTCATATTCCTCTTAAACATACTACTTCATAATCCTCTTAAATATACTACTTCATATTCCTCTTAAATATACTACTTCATATTAGTCTTAAATACTACTTCACATTCCTCTTAAATATACTACTTCATATTCCTCTAAAATATACTACTTCATATACCTCGTAAAACATACTAGTTCATATTCCTCTTAATTATACTACAGCATATTCCTCTTTAATATACTACTTCATATTCCTCTTAAATATACTCCTTCATATTCCTCTTAAATACACTACTTCATATTCCTCTTAAGAATACTACTTCAAATTCCTCTTTAATATACTACTTCATATTAGTCTTAAAAATACTATTTCATATTCCTCTTAAATATACTACTTCATATTCCTCTTAAATATACTACTTCATATTCCTCTTAAATATACTACTTCATATTCCGCTGAAACATACTACTTCATATTCCTCTTAAACATACTACTTCATATTCCTCTTAAACATACTACTTCATATTCCTCTTAAATATACTACTTGATATTCCTCTTTAATGTACTACTGCATGTTCCTATTAAACATATTACTTCATATTCCTCTTAAACATACTACTTCATATTCTTCTTAAACATACTACTTCATATTCTTCTTAAACATACTACTTCATATTCCTCTTAAACATACTACAACATATTCCTCTTAAATATATAACTTCATATTCCTCTTAAATATACTACTTCATATTCCTCTTAAATATTCTACTTCATATACCTCTTAAATATACTACTTCATATTACTCTTCAACTTACTACTTCATATTCCTCTAAAATATACTACTTCATATTAGTCTTACATATACAACTTCATATTCCTCTTAAATATACTACTTCATATTCCTCTTAAACATACTACTTCATATTCCTCTTAAATATACTACTTCATATTCCTCTTAAACATACTACTTCATATTCCTCTAGAGAATACTACTTCATATTCCTTTTAAATATACTACTTCATATTAGTCTTATATATACAACTTCATATTCCTCATAAATACTCGTATACTGCTTCATATTCCTCATAAACATACTACTTCATATTCCTCTTAAATATACTACTTCATATTAGTCGTAAATATACTACTTCATATTCCTCTTAAATATACTACTTCATATTAGTCTCAAATATACAACTTCATATTCCTCTTAAATATACTACTTCATATACCTCTTAAACATACTATTTCATATTCCGCTTAAACATACTACTTCATATTCCTCTTAAATATACTATTTCATATTCCTCTTAAATATACTACTTCATATTCCTCTTAAATATACTACTTCATATTCCTCTTAAATATACTACTTCATATTCCTCTTAAACTTACTACTTCATATTCCTCTTAAATATACTACTTCATATTAGTCTTAAATATACAACTTCATATTCCTCTTAAATATACTACTTCATATTCCAACATACTACTTCATATTCCTCTTAAATACACTACTTCATATTCCTCTTAAGAATACTACTTCAAATTCCTCTTAATATACTACTTCATATTAGTCTTAAATATACTATTTCATATTCCTCTTAAATATACTACTTCATATTCCTCTTAAATATACTACTTCATATTCCTCTTAAATATACTACTTCATATTCCGCTGAAACATACTACTTCATATTCCTCTTAAACATACTACTTCATATTCCTCTTAAACATACTACTTCATATTCCTCTTAAATATAATACTTCATATTCCTCTTTAATTTACTACTGCATGTTCCTATTAAACATACTACTTCATATTCCTCTTAAACATACTACTTCATATTCTTCTTAAACATACTACTTCATATTCTTCTTAAACATACTACTTCATATTCCTCTTAAACATACTACAACATATTCCTCTTAAATATATTACTTCATATTCCTCTTAAACATACTACATCATATTCCTCTTAAATATTCTACTTCATATACCTCTTAAATATACTACTTCATATTACTCTTCAACTTACTACTTCATATTCCTCTAAAATATACTACTTCATATTAGTCTTACATATACAACTTCATATTCCTCTTAAATATACTACTTCATATTCCTCTTAAACATACTACTTCATATTCCTCTTAAGAATACTACTTCATATTCCTTTTAAATATACTACTTCATATTAGTCTTATATATACTACTTCATATTCCTCATAAATACTCGTATACTGCTTCATATTCCTCATAAACATACTACTTCATATTCCTCTTAAATATACTACTTCATATTAGTCGTAAATATACTACTTCATATTCCTCTTAAATATACTATTTCATATTAGTCTCAAATATACAACTTCATATTCCTCTTAAATATACTACTTCATATTAGTCTTAAATATACAACTTCATATTCCTCTTAAATATACTACTTCATATTCCAACATACTACTTCATATTCCTCTCAAATACACTACTTCATATTCCTCTTAAAAATACTACTTCAAATTCCTCTTTAATATACTACTTCATATTAGTCTTAAATATACTATTTCATATTCCTCTTAAATATACTACTTCATATTCCTCTTAAATATACTACTTCATATTCCTCTGAAATATACTACTTCATATTCCGCTGAAACATACTACTTCATATTCCTCTTAAACTTACTAATTCATATTCCTCTTAAACATACTACTTCATATTCCTCTTAAATATAATACTTCATATTCCTCTTTAATTTACTACTGCATGTTCCTATTAAACATACTACTTCATATTCCTCTTAAACATACTACTTCATATTCTTCTTAAACATACTACTTCATATTCTTCTTAAACATACTACTTCATATTCCTCTTAAACATACTACAACATATTCCTCTTAAATATATTACTTCATATTCCTCTTAAACATACTACATCATATTCCTCTTAAATATTCTACTTCATATACCTCTTAAATATACTACTTCATATTACTCTTCAACTTACTACTTCATATTCCTCTAAAATATACTACTTCATATTAGTCTTACATATACAACTTCATATTCCTCTTAAATATACTACTTCATATTCCTCTTAAACATACTACTTCATATTCCTCTTAAGAATACTACTTCATATTCCTTTTAAATATACTACTTCATATTAGTCTTATATATACTACTTCATATTCCTCATAAATACTCGTATACTGCTTCAAATTCCTCATAAACATACTACTTCATATTCCTCTTAAATATACTACTTCATATTAGTCGTTAATATACTACTTCATATTTCTCTTAAATATACTATTTCATATTAGTCTCAAATATACAACTTCATATTCCTCTTAAATATACTACTTCATATTCCTCTTAAACGTACTACTTCATATTTCTCTTAAATACTACTTCATATTCCTCTTATATATACTACTTCATATTCCTCTTAAATATACTACTTCATATTAGTCTTAAATATACTACTTCATATTCCTCTTAAATTTACTACTTCATTTTCCTCTTAAACACACTACTTCATATGCCTCTTAAACATACTACTTCATATTCCTCTTAAATGTGCTACTTCAAATTCCTCTTAAATATACTACTTCATATTCCTCTTAAATATACTACTTCATATTCCTCTTAAATATACTACTTCATATTCTTCTTAAACATACTACTTCATATTCCTCTTAAACATACTACAACATATTCCTCTTAAATATACTACTTCATATTCCTCTTAAACATACTACTTCATATTCCTCTTAAATATACTACTTCATATTCCTCTTAAACATACTACTTCATATTCCTCTTAAATATACTACTTCATATTCCTCTTAAATTTACTACTTCATATTCCTCTTAAACATACTACTTCATATTCCTCTTAAACATACTACTTCATATTCCTCTTAAACATACTATTTCATATTCCTCTTAAACATACTACTTCATATTCCTCTTAAATATACTATTTCATATTCCTCTTAAATATACTACTTCATATTCCTCTTAAATATACTACTTCATATTCCTCTTAAATATACTATTTTATATTCCTCTTAAACTTACTACTTCATATTCCTCTTAAACATACTACTTCATATTCCTCTTAAATATACTACTTCAAATTCCTCTTAAATATACTACTTCATATTCCTCTTAAATATACTACTTCATATTCCTCTTAAATATACTACTTCATATTCTTCTTAAACATACTACTTCATATTCCTCTTAAACATACTACAACATATTCCTCGTAAATATACTACTTCATATTCCTCTTAAACATACTACTTCATATTCCTCTTAAATATACAACTTCATATTCCTCGTAAACATACTACTTCATTTTCCTCTTAAACATACTACTTCATATTCCTCTTTAATATGCTACTTCATATTCCTCTTAAACATACTACTTCATATTCCTCTTAAACATACTACTTCATATTCCTCTTAAACATACTATTTCATATTCCTCTTAAACATACTACTTCATATTCCTCTTAAATATACTATTTCATATTCCTCTTAAATATACTACTTCATATTCCTCTTAAATATACTACTTCATATTCCTCTTAAATATACTATTTTATATTCCTCTTAAACTTACTACTTCATATTCCTCTTAAACATACTACTTAATATTCCTCTTAAATATACTACTTCAAATTCCTCTTAAATATACTACTTCATATTCCTCTTAAATATACTACTTCATATTCCTCTTAAATATACTACTTCATATTCTTCTTAAACATACTACTTCATATTCCTCTTAAACATACTACAACATATTCCTCTTAAATATACTACTTCATATTCCTCTTAAACATACTACTTCATATTCCTCTTAAATATACAACTTCATATTCCTCGTAAACATACTACTTCATATTCCTCTTAAATATACTACTTCATATTCCTCTTAAATTTACTACTTCATATTCCTCTTAAACATACTACTTCATATTCCTCTTAAACATACTACTTCATATTCCTCTTAAACATACTATTTCATATTCCTCTTAAACATACTACTTCATATTCCTCTTAAATATACTATTTCATATTCCTCTTAAACTTACTACTTCATATTCCTCTTATATATACTACTTCATATTAGTCTTAAATATACAACTTCATATTCCTCTTAAATATACTACTTCATATTCCTCTTAAACATACTACTTTATATTCCTCTTAAATATACTACTTCATATTCCTCTTAAACATACTACTTCATATTCCTCTTAAATATACTACTTCATATTATTCTTAAATATACTACTTCATATTCCTCATAAATATACTGCTTCATATTCCTCATAAACATACTACTTCATATTCCTCTTAAATATACTACTTCATATTCCTCTTAAATAAACTACTTCATATTGCTCTTAAATATACTACTTCATATTCCTCTTAAACATACTACTTCATATTCCTCTTAAACATATTACTTCATATTCCTCTCAAATATACTACTTCATATTAGTCTTATATATACAATTTCATATTCCTCTTAAATATACTACTTCATATTCCTCTTAAACATACTACTTCATATTCCTCTTAAATATACTACTTCATATTCCTTTTAAACATACTAATTAATATTCCTCTTAAATATACTACTTCATATTCCTCTTAAACATACTACTTCATATTCCACTTAAACATACTACTTCATATTCCTCTTAAACATACTACTTCATATTATAGTAGTAAATAAACTACTTCATATTCGTCTTAAATATATTACTTCATATTCCTCTTAAATATACTACTTCATATTCCTCTTAAATATACTACTTCAGATTCCTCTTAAATATACTACTTCATATTCCTCTTAAACCTACTACTTCATATTCCTCTTAAACATACTACTTCATATTCCTCTTAAATATACTAATTCATATTCCTCTTAAATATACTACTTCATATTAGTCTTAAATATACTGCTTCATATTCTTCTTATATATACTACTTCATATTCCTCTTAAACATACTACTTCATATTCGCTCTTAAATATACTACTTCATTTTAATCTTAAAACATACTACTTTATATTCCTCTTAAATATACTACTTCATATTCCTCTTAAATATACTACTTCATATTCCTCTTAAATATATTACTTCATATTCCTCTTAGAACATACTACTTCATATTCCTCTTAAATATACTACTTCATATTCCTCTTAAATACTACTTCATATTCCTCTTAAATATACTACTTCATATTCCTCTTAAACATACTACTTCATATTCCAATTAAACATACTACTTCATATTCCTCTTAAACATACTACTTCATATGCCTCTTAAATATACTAACATACTTCATATTCCTCTTAAATATACTACTTCATATTCCTCTTAAATATACTACTTCATATTCCTCTTAAATATACTACTTCATATTCCTCTTAAATATACTACTTCAGATTCCTCTTAAATATACTACTTCATATTCCTCTTAAACCTACTACTTCATATTCCTCTTAAACGTACTACTTCATATTCCTCTTAAATATACTACTTCATATTCCTCTTAAACGTACTACTTCAAATTCCTCTTAAACATACTACTTCATATTCCTCTTAAATATACTACTTCATATTCCTCTTAAATATACTACTTCATATTCTTCTTAAACATACTACTTCATATTCCTCTTAAACATACTATAACATATTCCTCTTAAATATACTACTTCATATTCCTCTTAAACATACTACTTCATATTCCTCTTAAATATACTACTTCATATTCCTCTTAAACATACTACTTCATATTCCTCTTAAATATACTACTTCATATTCCTCTTAAATTTACTACTTCATATTCCTCTTAAACATACTACTTCATATTCCTCTTAAATATACTACTTCATATTCCTCTTAAACATACTATTTCATATTCCTCTTAAACATACTACTTCATATTCCTCTTAAATATACTATTTCATATTCCTCTTAAATATACTACTTCATATTCCTGTTAAATATACTACTTCATATTCCTCTTAAATATACTACTTTATATTCCTCTTAAACTTACTACTTCATATTCCTCTTAAATATACTACTT
The DNA here is from genome assembly GCA_958298945.1 of Atherix ibis. NCBI lineage: Eukaryota > Metazoa > Arthropoda > Insecta > Diptera > Athericidae > Atherix > Atherix ibis. Next base: position 2,164,461 of record CATQJD010000111.1, read on the forward strand.
CATATTAGTCTTAAATATACAACTTCATATTCCTCTTAAATATACTACTTCATATTCCTCTTACACATACTACTTTATATTCCTCTTAATTATACTACTTCATATTCCTCTTAAACATACTACTTCATATTCCTCTTAAATATACTACTTCATATTATTCTTAAATATACTACTTCATATTCCTCATAAATATACTGCTTCATATTCCTCATAAACATACTACTTCATATTCCTCTTAAATATACTACTTCATATTCCTCTTAAATAAACTACTTCATATTCCTCTTAAATATACTACTTCATATTCCTCTTAAACATACTACTTCATATTCCTCTTAAACATGCTACTTCATATTCCTCTTAAATATACTACTTCATATTAGTCTTTTATATACAACTTCATATTCCTCTTAAATATACTACTTCATATTCCTCTTAAACATATTACTTCATATTCCTCTTAAATATACTACTTTATATTCCTTTTAAACATACTACTTAATATTCCTCTTAAATATACTACTTCATATTGCTCTTAAACATACTACTTCATATTCCACTTAAACATACTACTTCATATTCCTCTTAAACATACTACTTCATATTCCTCTTAAATATACTAACATACTTCATATTCCTTTTAAATATACTACTTCATATTCCTCTTAAATATACTACTTCATATTCTTCTTATATATACTACTTCATATTCCTCTTAAACATACTACTTCATATTCGCTCTTAAATATACTACTTCATTTTAATCTTAAAACATACTACTTTATATTCCTCTTAAATATACTACTTCATATTCCTCTTAAATATACTACTTCATATTCCTCTTAAATATACTACTTCATATTCCTCTTAGAACATACTACTTCATATTCCTCTTAAATATACTACTTCATATTCCTCTTAAATACTACTTCATATTCCTCTTAAATATACTACTTCATATTCCTCTTAAATATACTACTTCATATTAATCTTAAATATACTACTTCATATTCCTCTTAAATATACTACTTCATATTCCTCTTAAATTTACTACTTCATATTCCTCTTAAACATACTACTTCATATTCCTCTTAAACATACTACTTCATATTCCTCTTAAACATACTATTTCATATTCCTCTTAAACATACTACTTCATATTCCTCTTAAATATACTATTTCATATTCCTCTTAAATGTACTACTTCATATTCCTCTTAAATATACTACTTCATATTCCTCTTAAATATACTACTTCATATTCCTCTTAAACTTACTACTTCATATTCCTCTTAAATATACTACTTCATATTAGTCTTAAATATACAACTTCATATTCCTCTTAAATATACTACTTCATATTCCTCTTAAACATACTACTTCATATTCCTCTTAAATATACTACTTCAGATTCCTCTTAAACATACTACTTCATATTCCTCTTAAGCATACTACTTCATATTCCTCTTAAATATACTACTTCATATTAGTCTTAAATATACTACTTCATATTCCTCATAAATACTCGTATACTGCTTCATATTCCTCCTAAACATACTACTTCATATTCCTCTTATATATACTACTTCATATTAGTCTTAAATATACTACTTCATATTCCTCTTAAATATACTACTTCATATTCGTCGTAAAACATACTACTTCATATCCCTCTTAAATATACTACTACATATTCCTCTTAAATATACTACTTCATATTCCTCTTAAATATACTACTTCTAATTCCTCTAAATATACTACTTCATATTCCTCTTAAACATACTACTTCATATTCCTCTTAAACATACTACTTCAGATTCCTCTTAAGCTTACTACTTCATATTCCTCTTAAACATACTACTTCATATTCCTCTTAAATATACTACTTCATATTCCTCTTCAATGTACTACTGCATGTTCCTATTAAACATACTACTTCATATTCCTCTTAAACATACTACTTAATATTCCTCTAAACATACTACTTCATATTCTTCTTAAACATACTACTTCATATTCCTCTTAAACATACTACAACATATTCCTCTTAAATGTACTACTTCATATTCCTCTTAAACATACTACTTCATATTCCTCTTAAATATACTACTTCATATTCCTCTTAAACATACTACTTCATATTCCTCTTAAATATACTACTTCATATTCCTCTTAAATTTACTACTTCACATTCCTCTTAAACATACTACTTCATATTCCTCTTAAACATACTACTTCATATTCCTCCTAAACATACTATTTCATATTCCGCTTAAACATACTACTTCATATTCCTCTTAAATATACTATTTCATATTCCTCTTAAATATACTACTTCATATTCCTCTTAAATATACTACTTCATATTCCTCTTAAATATACTACTTTATATTCCTCTTAAACTTACTACTTCATATTCCTCTTAAATATACTACTTCATATTAGTCTTAAATATACAGCTTCATATTCCTCTTAAATATACTACTTCATATTCCAACATACTACTTCATATTCCTCTTAAATATACTACTTCATATTCCTTTTAAACATACTACTTCATATTCCTCTTAAATATACTACTTCATATTCCTCTTAAACATACTACTTCATATTCTTCTAAAACATACTATTTCATATTCCTCTTAAACATACTACTTCATATTCCTCTTAAACATACTACTTCATATTCCTCTTAAATATACTACTTCATATTCCTCTTAAATATACTACTTCATATTCCTCTTAAATATACTACTTCATATTCCTCTTAAACTTACTACTTCATATTCCTCTTAAATATACTACTTCATATTAGTCTTAAATATACAACTTCATATTCCTCTTAAATATATTACTTCATATTCCTCTTAAGCATACTACTTCATATTCCTCTATAATATACTACTTCATATTAGTCTTAAATATACTACTTCATATTCCTCATAAATACTCGTATACTGCTTCATATTCCTCCTAAACATACTACTTCATATTCCTCTTAAATATACTACTTCATATTCCTCTTAAATATACTACTTCATATTCGTCGTAAAACATACTACTTCATATCCCTCTTAAATATACTACTACATATTCCTCTTAAATATACTACTTCATATTCCTCTTAAATATACTGCTTCATATTCCTCTTAAATAATCTACTTCATATTCCTCTTAAGCATACTACTTCAAATTCCTCTTAAATATACTACTTCATATTAGTCTTAAATATACTACTTCATATTCCTCTTAAATTTACTACTTCTAATTCCTCTAAATATACTACTTCATATTCCTCTTAAACATACTACTTCATATTCCTCTTAAATACTACTTCATATTCCTCTTAAATATACTACTTCATATTTCTCTTAAATATACTACTTCATATTAATCTTAAATATACTTCTTCATATTCCTCTTAAATATACTACTTCATATTCCTCTTAAATTTACTACTTCATATTCCTCTGAAACATACTACTTCATATTCCTCTTAAACATACTACTTCATATTCCTCTTAAACATACTATTTCATATTCCTCTTAAACATACTACTTCATATTCCTCTTAAATATACTATTTCATATTCCTCTTAAATATACTACTTCATATTCCTCTTAAATATACTACTTCATATTCCTCTTAAATATACTACTTCATATTCCTCTTAAACTTACTACTTCATATTCCTCTTAAATATACTACTTCATATTAGTCTCAAATATACAACTTCATATTCCTCTTAAATATACTACTTCATATTCCTCTTAAACATACTACTTCATATTCCTCTTAAATATACTACTTCAGATGCCTCTTAAACATACTACTTCATATTCCTCTTAAGCATACTACTTCATATTCCTCTTAAATATACTACTTCATATTAGTCTTAAATATACTATTTCATATTCCTCATAAATAATCGTATACTGCTTCATATTCCTCCTAAACATACTACTTCATATTCCTCTTAGATATACTACTTCATATTAGTCTTAAATATACTACTTCATATTCCTCTTAAATATACTACTTCATATTCGTCGTAAAACATACTACTTCATACCCCTCTTAAATGTACTACTACATATTCCTCTTAAATATACTTCTTCATATTCCTCTTAAATATACTGCTTCATATTCCTCTTAAATAATCTACTTCATATTCCTCTTAAGCATACTACTTCAAATTCCTCTTAAATATACTACTTCATATTAGTCTTAAATATACTACTTCATATTCCTCTTAAATATACTACTTCATATTCCTTTTAAATATACTACTTCATATTCCTCTTAAATTTACTACTTCATATTCCTCTTAAACATACTACTTCATATTCCTCTTAAACATACTACTTCATATTCCTCCTAAACATACTATTTCATATTCCGCTTAAACATACTACTTCATATTCCTCTTAAATATACTATTTCATATTCCTCTTAAATATACTACTTCATATTCCTCTTAAATATACTACTTAATATTCCTCTTAAATATACTACTTCATATTCCTCTTAAACTTACTACTTCATATTCCTCTTAAATATACTACTTCATATTAGTCTTAAATATACAACTTCATATTCCTCTTAAATATACTACTTCATATTCCAACATACTACTTCATATTCCTCTTAAATATACTACTTCATATTCCTTTTAAACATACTACTTCATATTCCTCTTAAATATACTACTTCATATTCCTCTTAAACATACTACTTCATATTCCTCTAAAACATACTATTTCATATTCCTCTTAAACATACTACTTCATATTCCTCTTAAACATACTACTTAATATTCCTCTTAAATATACTACTTCATATTCCTCTTAAATATACTACTTCATATTAGTCTTAAATATACTGCTTCATATTCTTCTTAGATATACTACTTCATATTCCTCTTAACATACTACTTAATATTCGCTCTTAAATATACTACTTCATTTTAATCTTAAAACATACTACTTCATATTCCTCTTAAATATACTGCTTCACGTTCCTCTTAAATATACTACTTCATATTCCTCTTAAATATACTACTTCATATTCCTCTTATAACGCACTACTTCATATTCCTCTTAAATATACTACTTCATATTCCTCTTAAATACTACTTCACATTCCTCTTAAATATACTACTTCATATTCCTCTTAAATATACTACTTCATATTAATCTTAAATATACTACTTCATATTCCTCTTAAATATACTACTTCATATTATTCTTCAATATACTGCTTCATATTCTTCTTATATATACTACTTCATATTCCTCTTAAACATACTACTTCATATTCGCTCTTAAATATACTACTTCATATTCCTCTTAAATATACTACTTCATATTCCTCTTAAGTATATTTAAGAGGAATATGAAGTAGTAGTAAACGTACTACTTCATATTCCTCTTTAATATACTACTTCATATTCCTCTTAAATACTACTTCACATTCCTCTTAAATATACTACTTCATATTCCTCTTAAATATACTACTTCATATTAATCTTAAATATACTACTTCATATTCCTCTTAAATATACTACTTCATATTAGTCTTCAATACACTGCTTCATATTCTTCTTATATATACTACTTCATATTCCTCTTAAACATACTACTTCATATTCGGTCTTAAATATACTACTTCATTTTAATCTTAAAACATACTACTTCATATTCCTCTTAAATATACTACTTCATATTCCTTTTAAATATACTACTTCATATTCCTCTTAAATATACTACTTCATATTCCTCTTAAATTTACTACTTCATATTCCTCTTAAACATAGTACTTCATATTCCTCTTAAACATACTACTTCATATTCCTCTTAAACATACTATTTTATATTCCTCTTAAACATACTACTTCATATTCCTCTTAAATATACTATTTCATATTCCTCTTAAATATACTACTTCATATTCCTCTTAAATATACTACTTCATATTCCTCTTAAATATACTACTTCATATTCCTCTTAAACTTACTACTTCATATTCCTCTTAAATATACTACTTCATATTAGTCTTAAATATACAACTTCATATTCCTCTTAAATATATTACTTCATATTCCTCTTAAACATACTACTTCATATTCCTCTTAAATATACTACTTCAGATTCCTCTTAAACATACTACTTCATATTCCTCTTAAGCATACTACTTCATATTCCTCTTAAATATACTACTTCATATTAGTCTTAAATATACTACTTCATATTCCTCATATATACTCGTATACTGCTTCATATTCCTCCTAAACATACTACTTCATATTCCTCTTAAATATACTACTTCATATTAGTCTTAAATATACTACTTCATATTCCTCTTAAATATACTACTTCATATTCGTCGTAAAACATACTACTTCATATCCCTCTTGAATATACTACTACATATTCCTCTTAAATATACTACTTCATATTCCTCTTAAATATACTGCTTCATATTCCTCTTAAATAATCTACTTCATATTCCTCTTAAGCATACTACTTCAAATTCCTCTTAAATATACTACTTCATATTAGTCTTAAATATACTACTTCATATTCCTCTTAAATATACTACTTCTAATTCCTCTAAATATACTACTTTATATTCCTCTTAAACATACTATTTCATATTCCTCTTAAATACTACTTCATATTCCTCTTAAATATACTACTTCATATTCCTCTTAAATATACTACTTCATATTAATCTTAAATATACTTCTTCATATTCCTCTTAAATATACTACTTCATATTCCTCTTAAATTTACTACTTCATATTCCTCTGAAACATACTACTTCATATTCCTCTTAAACATACTAATTCATATTCCTCTTAAACATACTATTTCATAATACTCTTAAACATACTACTTCATATTCCTCTTAAATATACTATTTCATATTCCTCTTAAATATACTACTTCATATTCCTCTTAAATATACTACTTCATATTCCTCTTAAATATACTACTTCATATTCCTCTTAAACTTACTACTTCATATTCCTCTTAAATATACTACTTCATATTAGTCTTAAATATACAACTTCATATTCCTCTTAAATATACTACTTCATATTCCTCTTAAACATACTACTTCATATTCCTCTTAAATATACTACTTCAGATGCCTCTTAAACATACTACTTCATATTCCTCTTAAGCATACTACTTCATATTCCTCTTAAATATACTACTTCATATTAGTCTTAAATATACTACTTCATATTCCTCATAAATACTCGTATACTGCTTCATATTCCTCCTAAACATACTAATTCATATTCCTCTTAAATATACTACTTCATATTAGTCTTAAATATACTACTTCATATTCCTCTTAAATATACTACTTCATATTCGTCGTAAAACATACTACTTCATATCCCTCTTAAATGTACTACTACATATTCCTCTTAAATATACTACTTCATATTCCTCTTAAATATACTGCTTCATATTCCTCTTAAATAATCTACTTCATATTCCTCTTAAGCATACTACTTCAAATTCCTCTTAAATATACTACTTCATATTAGTCTTAAATATACTACTTCATATTCCTCTTAAATATACTACTTCTAATTCCTCTAAATATACAACTTCATATTCCTCTTAAACATACTACTTCATATTCCTCTTAAATGTACTACTGCATGTTCCTATTAAACATACTACTTCATATTCCTCTTAAACATACTACTTCATATTCCTCTTAAATATACTACTTCATATTAGTCTTAAATATACTACTTCATATTTCTCTTAAATATACTACTTCTAATTCCTCTAAATATACAACTTCATATTCCTCTTAAATATACTACTTCATATTCCTCTTAAATGTAATACTGCATGTTCCTATTAAACATACTACTTCATATTCCTCTTAAACATACTACTTCATATTCCTCTTAAACATACTACTTCATATTCTTCTTAAACATACTACTTCATATTCCTCTTAAACATACTACAACATATTCCTCTTAAATATACTACTTCATATTCCTCTTAAACATACTACGTCATATTCCTCTTTAATATACTACTTCATATTCCTCTTAAACATACTACTTCATATTCCTCTTAAATATACTACTTCATATTCCTCTTAAATTAACTACTTCATATTCCTCTTAAACATACTACTTCATATTCCTCTTAAACATACTACTTCATATTCCTCCTAAACATACTATTTCATATTCCGCTTAAACATACTACTTCATATTCCTCTTAAATATACTATTTCACATTCCTCTTAAATATACTACTTCATATTCCTCTTAAATATACTACTTCATATTCCTCTTAAATATACTACTTCATATTCCTCTTAAACTTACTACTTCATATTCCTCTTAAATATACTACTTCATATTAGTCTTAAATATACAACTTCATATTCCTCTTAAATATACTACTTCATATTCCAACATACTACTTCATATTCCTTTTAAATATACTACTTCATAATCCTTTTAAACATACTACTTCATATTCCTCTTAAATATACTACTTCATATTCCTCTTAAACATACTACTTCATATTCCTCTAAAACATACTATTTCATATTCCTCTTAAACATACTACTTCATATTCCTCTTAAACATACTACTTCATATTCCTCTTAAATATACTACTTCATATTCCTCTTAAATATACTACTTCATATTAGTCTTAAATATACTGCTTCATATTCTTCTTAGATATACTACTTCATATTCCTCTTAACATACTACTTCATATTCGCTCTTAAATATACTACTTCATTTTAATCTTAAAACATACTACTTCATATTCCTCTTAAAAATACTGCTTCACATTCCTCTTAAATATACTACTTCATATTCCTCGTAAATATACTACTTCATATTCCTCTTAAAACGTCCTACTTCATATTCCTCTTAAATATACTACTTCATATTCCTCTTAAATACTACTTCACATTCCTCTTAAATATACTACTTCATATTCCTCTAAAATATACTACTTCATATTAATCTTAAATATACTACTTCATATTCCTCTTAAATATACTACTTCATATTCCTCTTAAAACGTACTACTTCATATTCCTCTTAAATATACTACTTCATATTCCTCTTAAATACTACTTCACATTCCTCTTAAATATACTACTTCATATTCCTCTAAAATATACTATTTCATATTCCTCTTAAACATACTACTTCATATTCCTCTTAAACATACTACTTCATATTCCTCTTAAATATACTACTTCATATTCCTCTTAAATATACTACTTCATATTAGTCTTAAATATACTGCTTCATATTCTTCTTAGATATACTACTTCATATTCCTCTTAACATACTACTTCATATTCGCTCTTAAATATACTACTTCATTTTAATCTTAAAACATACTACTTCATATTCCTCTTAAAAATACTGCTTCACATTCCTCTTAAATATACTACTTCATATTCCTCTTAAAAATACTGCTTCACATTCCTCTTAAATATACTATTTCATATTCCTCTTAAACATACTACTTCATATTCCTCTTAAAAATACTGCTTCACATTAATCTTAAATATACTACTTCATATTCCTCTTAAATATACTACTTCATATTCCTCTAAAAACGTACTACTTCACATTCCTCTTAAATATACTACTTCATATTCCTCTTAAATATACTACTTCATATTCCTCTTAAAACGTACTACTTCATATTCCTCTTAAATATACTACTTCATATTCCTCTTAAATACTACTTCACATTCCTCTTAAATATACTACTTCATATTCCTCTAAAATATACTACTTCATATTAATCTTAAATATACTACTTCATATTAATCTTAAATATACTACTTCATATTCCTCTTAAACATACTACTTCACATTCGCTCTTAAATATACTACTTCATTTTAATCTTAAAACATAATACTTCATATTCCTCTTAAATATACTACTTCATATTCCTCTTAAATATACTACTTCATATTCCTCTTAAATATACTACTTCATATTCTTCTTAAACATACTACTTCATATTCCTCTTAAACATACTACAACATATTCCTCTTAAATATACTACTTCATATTCCTCTTAAACATACTACTTCATATTCCTCTTAAATATACTACTTCATATTCCTCTTAAACATACTACTTCATATTCCTCTTAAATATACTACTTCATATTCCTCTTAAACATACTACTTCATATTCCTCTTAAACATACTACTTCATATTCCTCTTAAACATACTGCTTCATATTCCTCCTAAACATACTATTTCATATTCCGCTTAAACATACTACTTCATAATCCTCTTAAATATACTATTTCATATTCCTCTTAAATATACTACTTCATATTCCTCTTAAATATACTACTTCATATTCCTCTTAAATATACTACTTCATATTCCTCTTAAACATACAACTTCATATTCCTCTTAAACATAATGCTTCACATTCCTCTTAAATATACTACTTCATATTCCTCTTAAATATACTACTTCATATTCCTGTTAAAACGTACTACTTCATATTCCTCTTAAATATACTACTTCATATTCTCTTAAATACTACTTCACATTCCTCTTAAATATACTACTTCATATTCCTCTTAAATATACTACTTCATATTAATCTTAAATATACTACTTCATATTCCTCTTAAATATACTACTTCATATTAGTCTTCAATATACTGCTTCATATTCTTCTTATATATACTACTTCATATTCCTCTTAAACATACTACTTCATATTCGCTCTTAAATATACTACTTCATTTTAATCTTAAAACATACTACTTCATATTCCTCTTAAATATACTACTTCATATTCCTCTTAAATATACTACTTCATATTCCTCTTAAATATACTACTTCATATTCCTCTTAAACATACTACTTCATATTCGCTCTTAAATATACTACTTCATTTTAATCTTAAAACATACTACTTCATATTCCTCTTAAATATACTACTTCATATTCCTCTTAAATATACTACTTCATATTCCTCTTAAACTTACTACTTCATATTCTTCTTAAACATACTACTTCATATTCCTCTTAAACATACTACAACATATTCCTCTTAATTATACTACTTCATATTCCTCTTAAACATACTACTTCATATTCCTCTTAAATATACTACTTCATATTCCTCTTAAACATACTACTTCATATTCCTCTTAAATATACTACTTCATATTCCTCTTAAACATACTACTTCATATTCCTCTTAAACATACTACTTCATACTCCTCTTAAACATACTACTTCATATTCCTCCTAAACATACTATTTCATATTCCGCTTAAACATACTACTTCATAATCCTCTTAAATATACTATTTCATATTCCTCTTAAATATACTACTTCATATTCCTCTTAAATATACTACTTCATATTCCTCTTAAATATACTACTTCATATTCCTCTTAAACATACTACTTCATATTCCTCTTAAACATAATGCTTCACATTCCTCTTAAATATACTACTTCATATTCCTCTTAAATATACTACTTCATATTCCTCTTAAAACGTACTACTTCATATTCCTCTTAAATATACTACTTCATATTCTCTTAAATACTACTTCACATTCCTCTTAAATATACTACTTCATATTCCTCTTAAATATACTACTTCATATTAATCTTAAATATACTACTTCATATTCCTCTTAAATATACTACTTCATATTAGTCTTCAATATACTGCTTCATATTCTTCTTATATATACTACTTCATATTCCTCTTAAACATACTACTTCATATTCGCTCTTAAATATACTACTTCATTCTAATCTTAAAACATACTACTTCATATTCCTCTTAAATATACTACTTCATATTCCTCTTAAATATACTCCTTATTATCCCCCCTATATATACTACTTCATATTCCTCTTAAACATACTACTTCATATTCGCTCTTAAATATACTACTTCATTTTAATCTTAAAACATACTACTTCATATTCCTCTTAAATATACTACTTCATATTCCTCTTAAATATACTACTTCATATTCCTCTTAAATATACTACTTCATATTCCTCTTAAATTTACTACTTCATATTCCTCTTAAACATACTACTTCATATTCCTCTTAAACATACTACTTCATATTCCTCTTAAACATACTACTTCATATTCCTCTTAAACATACTACTTCATATTCCTCCTAAACATACTATTTCATATTCCTCTTAAATATACTACTTCATATTCCTCTTAAACATACTACTTCATATTCGCTCTTAAATATACTAATTCATTTTAATTTTAAAACATACTACTTCATATTCCTCTTAAATATACTACTTCATATTTCTCTTAAATATACTACTTCATATTTTTCTTAAATATTCTACTTCATATTCCTCTTAAATTTACTACTTCATATTCCTCTTAAACATACTACTTCATATTCCTCTTTAACATACTACTTCATATTCCTCTTAAACATACTACTTCATATTTCTCTTAAACATACTACTTCATATTCCTCCTAAACATACTATTTCATATTCCGCTTAAACATACTACTTCATATTCCTCTTAAATATACTATTTCATATTCCTCTTAAATATACTACTTCATATTCCTCTTAAATATACTACTTCATATTCCTCTTAAATATACTACTTCATATTCCTCTTAAACATACTACTTCATATTCCTCTTAAACATACTACTTCATATTCTTCTTAAACATACTACTTCATATTCCTCTTAAATATACTACTTCATATTCCTCTTAAACATACTACTTCATATTCCTCTTAAATATACTACTTCATATTCTTCTTAAATTTACTACTTCATATTCCTCTTAAACATACTACTTCATATTCCTCTTAAACATACTACTTCATATTCCTCCTAAACATACTATTTCATATTCCGCTTAAACATACTACTTCATATTCCTCTTAAATATACTATTTCATATTCCTCTTAAATATACTACTTCATATTCCTCTTAAATATACTACTTCATATTCCTCTTAAATATACTACTTCATATTCCTCTTAAAACGTACTACTTCATATTCCTCTTAAATATACTACTTCATATTCCTCTTAAATACTACTTCACATTCCTCTTAAATATACTACTTCATATTCCTCTTAAATATACTACTTCATATTCCTCTTAAATATACTACTTCATATTCCTCTTAAATTTACTACTTCATATTCCTCTTAAACATACTACTTCATATTCCTCTTAAACATACTACTTCATATTCCTCTTAAATATACTACTTCATATTAGTCTTAAATATACTACTTCATATTCCTCATAAATACTCGTATACTGCTTCATATTCCTCCTAAACATACTAATTCATATTCCTCTTAAATATACTACTTCATATTAGTCTTAAATATACTACTTCATATTCCTCTTAAATTTACTACTTCATATTCGTCGTAAAACATACTACTTCATATCCCTCTTAAATATACTACTACATATTCCTCTTAAATATACTACTTCATATTCCTCTTAAATATACTGCTTTATATTCCTCTTAAATAATCTACTTCATATTCCTCTTAAGCATACTACTTCAAATTCCTCTTAAATATACTACTTCATATTAGTCTTAAATATACTACTTCATATTCCTCTTAAATATACTACTTCTAATTCCTCTAAATATACTACTTCATATTCCTCTTAAACATACTACTTCATATTCCTCTTAAACATACTACTTCAGATTCCTCTTAAACTTACTACTTCATATTCCTCTTAAACATACTACTTCATATTCCTCTTAAATATACTACTTCATATTTCTCTTAAATATACTACTGCATGTTCCTATTAAACATACTACTTCATATTCCTCTTAAACATACTACTTCATATTCCTCTTAAACATACTACTTCATATTCTTCTTAAACATACTACTTCATATTCCTCTTAAACATACTGCAACATATTCCTCTAAATATACTACTTCATATTCCTCTTAAACATACTACTTCATATTCCTCTTAAATATACTACTTCATATTCCTCTTAAACATACTACTTCATATTCCTCTTAAATATACTACTTCATATTCCTCTTAAATATACTACTTCATATTAGTCTTAAATATACTGCTTCATATTCTTCTTAGATATACTACTTCATATTCCTCTTAACATACTACTTCATATTCGCTCTTAAATATACTACTTCATTTTAATCTTAAAACATACTACTTCATATTCCTCTTAAATATACTGCTTCACATTCCTCTTAAATATACTACTTCATATTAATCTTAAATATACTACTTCATATTCCTCTTAAATATACTACTTCATATTCCTTTTAAATTTAGTACTTCATATTCCTCTGAAACATACTACTTCATATTCCTCTTAAACATACTACTTCATATTCCTCTTAAACATACTATTTCATATTTCTCCTAAACATACTATTTCATATTCCTCTTAAATATACTATTTCATATTCCTCTCAAATATACTACTTCATATTCCTCTTAAATATACTACTTCATATTCCTCTTAAATATACTACTTCATATTCCTCTTAAACTTACTACTTCATATTCCTCTTAAATATACTACTTCATATAAGTCTTAAATATACAACTTCATATTCCTCTTAAATATACTACTTCAGATTCCTCTTAAACATACTACTTCATATTCCTCTTAAATATACTACTTCATATTCCTCTTAAACATACTACTTCATATTCCTCTTAAGCATACTACTTCATATTCCTCTTAAATATACTACTTCATATTAGTCTTAAATATACTACTTCATAATCCTCATAAATACTCGTATACTGCTTCATATTCCTCATAAACATACTACTTCATATTCCTCTTAAACATACTACTTCATATTCCTCTTAAATATACTACTTCATATTCCTCTTAAATATACTACTTCATATTAGTCTTAAATATACTGCTTCATAGTCTTCTTATATATACTACCTTATATTCTTCTTAAACATACTACTTCATATTCACTCTTAAATATACTACTTCATTTTAATCTTAAAAAATACTACTTCATATTCCTCTTAAATATACTACTTCATATTCCTCTTAAATATACTACTTCATATTCCTCTTAAATATACTACTTCATATTCCTCTTAAAACATACTACTTCATATTCCTCTTAAATATACTACTTCATATTCCTCTTAAATACTACTTCATATTCCTCTTAAATATACTACTTCATATTCCTCTTAAATATACTACTTCATATTCTTCTTATATATACTACTTCATATTCCTCTTAAACATACTACTTCATATTCGCTCTTAAATATACTATTTCATTTTAATCTTAAAACATACTACTTCATATTCCTCTTAAATTTATTACTTCATATTCATCTTAAACATACTACTTCATATTCCTCTTAAACATACTACTTCATATTCCTTTTAAACATACTACTTCATATTCCTCTTAAATATACTACTTCATATTCCTCTTAAATACTACTTCATATTCCTCTTAAATATACTACTTCATATTCCTCTTAAATATACTACTTCATATTCTTCTTATATATACTACTTCATATTCCTCTTAACATACTACTTCATATTCGCTCTTAAATATACTACTTCATTTTAATCTTAAAACATACTACTTCATATTCCTCTTAAATATACTGCTTCACATTCCTCTTAAATATACTACTTCATATTAGTCTTAAATATACTACTTCATATTCCTCTTAAATATACTACTTCTAATTCCTCTTATACATACTACTTCATATTCCTCTTAAACATACTACTTCATGTTCCTCTTAAATATACTACTTCATATTAGTCTTAAATATACTACTTCATAATCCTCATAAATACTCGTATACTGCTTCATATTCCTCATAAACATACTACTTCATATTCCTCTTAAACATACTACTTCATATTCCTCTTAAATATACTACTTCATATTCCTCTTAAATATACTACTTCATATTAGTCTTAAATATACTGCTTCATATTCTTCTTATATATACTACTTCATATTCCTCTTAAACATACTACTTCATATTCAATCTTAAATATACTACTTCATTTTAATCTTAAAAAATACTACTTCATATTCCTCTTAAATATACTACTTCATATTCCTCTTAAATATACTACTTCATATTCCTCTTAAATATACTACTTCATATTCCTCTTAAAACATACTACTTCATATTCCTCTTAAATATACTACTTCATATTCCTCTTAAATACTACTTCATAATCCTCTTAAATATACTACTTCATATTCCTCTTAAATATACTACTTCATATTAATCTTAAATATACAACTTCATATTCCTCTTAAATATACTACTTCATATTAGTCTTAAACATACTGCTTCATATTCTTCTTATATATACTACTTCATATTCCTCTTAAACATACTACTTCATATTCGCTCTTAAATATACTATTTCATTTTAATCTTAAAACATACTACTTCATATTCCTCTTAAATTTATTACTTCATATTCATCTTAAACATACTACTTCATATTCCTCTTAAACATACTACTTCATATTCCTTTTAAACATACTATTTCATATTCCTCTTAAATATACTACTTCATATTCGTCGTAAAACATAATACTTCATATCCCTCTTAAATATACTACTACATATTCCTCTTAAATATACTACTTCATATTCCTCTTAAATATACTGCTTCATATTCCTCTTAAATAATCTACTTCATATTCCTCTTAAGCATACTACTTCAAATTCCTCTTAAATATACTACTTCATATTAGTCTTAAATATACTACTTCATATTCCTCTTAAATTTACTACTTCATATTCCTCTTAAACATACTACTTCATATTCCTCTTAAACATACTACTTCATATTCCTCTTAAACATACTACTTCATATTCCTCTTAAACATACTATTTCATATTCCTCCTAAACATACTATTTCATATTCCGCTTAAACATACTACTTCATATTCCTCTTAAATATACTATTTCATATTCCTCTTAAATATACTACTTCATATTCCTCTTAAATATACTACTTCATATTCCTCTTAAATATACTACTTCATATTCCTCTTAAACATACTACTTCATATTCGCTCTTAAATATACTACTTCATTTTAATTTTAAAACATACTACTTCATATTCCTCTTAGATATACTACTTCATATTCCTCTTAAATATACTACTTCATATTAGTCTTAAATATACTACTTCATATTCCTCATAAATACTCGTATACTGCTTCATATTCCTCCTAAACATACTAATTCATATTCCTCTTAAATATACTACTTCATATTAGTCTTAAATATACTACTTCATATTCCTCTTAAATTTACTACTTCATATTCGTCGTAAAACATACTACTTCATATCCCTCTTAAATATACTACTACATATTCCTCTTAAATATACTACTTCATATTCCTCTTAAATATACTGCTTTATATTCCTCTTAAATAATCTACTTCATATTCCTCTTAAGCATACTACTTCAAATTCCTCTTAAATATACTACTTCATATTAGTCTTAAATATACTACTTCATATTCCTCTTAAATATACTACTTCTAATTCCTCTAAATATACTACTTCATATTCCTCTTAAACATACTACTTCATATTCCTCTTAAACATACTACTTCAGATTCCTCTTAAACTTACTACTTCATATTCCTCTTAAACATACTACTTCATATTCCTCTTAAATATACTACTTCATATTTCTCTTAAATATACTACTGCATGTTCCTATTAAACATACTACTTCATATTCCTCTTAAACATACTACTTCATATTCCTCTTAAACATACTACTTCATATTCTTCTTAAACATACTACTTCATATTCCTCTTAAACATACTGCAACATATTCCTCTAAATATACTACTTCATATTCCTCTTAAACATACTACTTCATATTCCTCTTAAATATACTACTTCATATTCCTCTTAAACATACTACTTCATATTCCTCTTAAATATACTACTTCATATTCCTCTTAAATATACTACTTCATATTAGTCTTAAATATACTGCTTCATATTCTTCTTAGATATACTACTTCATATTCCTCTTAACATACTACTTCATATTCGCTCTTAAATATACTACTTCATTTTAATCTTAAAACATACTACTTCATATTCCTCTTAAATATACTGCTTCACATTCCTCTTAAATATACTACTTCATATTAATCTTAAATATACTACTTCATATTCCTCTTAAATATACTACTTCATATTCCTTTTAAATTTAGTACTTCATATTCCTCTGAAACATACTACTTCATATTCCTCTTAAACATACTACTTCATATTCCTCTTAAACATACTATTTCATATTTCTCCTAAACATACTATTTCATATTCCTCTTAAATATACTATTTCATATTCCTCTCAAATATACTACTTCATATTCCTCTTAAATATACTACTTCATATTCCTCTTAAATATACTACTTCATATTCCTCTTAAACTTACTACTTCATATTCCTCTTAAATATACTACTTCATATAAGTCTTAAATATACAACTTCATATTCCTCTTAAATATACTACTTCAGATTCCTCTTAAACATACTACTTCATATTCCTCTTAAATATACTACTTCATATTCCTCTTAAACATACTACTTCATATTCCTCTTAAGCATACTACTTCATATTCCTCTTAAATATACTACTTCATATTAGTCTTAAATATACTACTTCATAATCCTCATAAATACTCGTATACTGCTTCATATTCCTCATAAACATACTACTTCATATTCCTCTTAAACATACTACTTCATATTCCTCTTAAATATACTACTTCATATTCCTCTTAAATATACTACTTCATATTAGTCTTAAATATACTGCTTCATAGTCTTCTTATATATACTACCTTATATTCTTCTTAAACATACTACTTCATATTCACTCTTAAATATACTACTTCATTTTAATCTTAAAAAATACTACTTCATATTCCTCTTAAATATACTACTTCATATTCCCCTTAAATATACTACTTCATATTCCTCTTAAATATACTACTTCATATTCCTCTTAAAACATACTACTTCATATTCCTCTTAAATATACTACTTCATATTCCTCTTAAATACTACTTCATATTCCTCTTAAATATACTACTTCATATTCCTCTTAAATATACTACTTCATATTCTTCTTATATATACTACTTCATATTCCTCTTAAACATACTACTTCATATTCGCTCTTAAATATACTATTTCATTTTAATCTTAAAACATACTACTTCATATTCCTCTTAAATTTATTACTTCATATTCATCTTAAACATACTACTTCATATTCCTCTTAAACATACTACTTCATATTCCTTTTAAACATACTACTTCATATTCCTCTTAAATATACTACTTCATATTCCTCTTAAATACTACTTCATATTCCTCTTAAATATACTACTTCATATTCCTCTTAAATATACTACTTCATATTCTTCTTATATATACTACTTCATATTCCTCTTAACATACTACTTCATATTCGCTCTTAAATATACTACTTCATTTTAATCTTAAAACATACTACTTCATATTCCTCTTAAATATACTGCTTCACATTCCTCTTAAATATACTACTTCATATTAGTCTTAAATATACTACTTCATATTCCTCTTAAATATACTACTTCTAATTCCTCTTATACATACTACTTCATATTCCTCTTAAACATACTACTTCATGTTCCTCTTAAATATACTACTTCATATTAGTCTTAAATATACTACTTCATAATCCTCATAAATACTCGTATACTGCTTCATATTCCTCATAAACATACTACTTCATATTCCTCTTAAACATACTACTTCATATTCCTCTTAAATATACTACTTCATATTCCTCTTAAATATACTACTTCATATTAGTCTTAAATATACTGCTTCATATTCTTCTTATATATACTACTTCATATTCCTCTTAAACATACTACTTCATATTCAATCTTAAATATACTACTTCATTTTAATCTTAAAAAATACTACTTCATATTCCTCTTAAATATACTACTTCATATTCCTCTTAAATATACTACTTCATATTCCTCTTAAATATACTACTTCATATTCCTCTTAAAACATACTACTTCATATTCCTCTTAAATATACTACTTCATATTCCTCTTAAATACTACTTCATAATCCTCTTAAATATACTACTTCATATTCCTCTTAAATATACTACTTCATATTAATCTTAAATATACAACTTCATATTCCTCTTAAATATACTACTTCATATTAGTCTTAAACATACTGCTTCATATTCTTCTTATATATACTACTTCATATTCCTCTTAAACATACTACTTCATATTCGCTCTTAAATATACTATTTCATTTTAATCTTAAAACATACTACTTCATATTCCTCTTAAATTTATTACTTCATATTCATCTTAAACATACTACTTCATATTCCTCTTAAACATACTACTTCATATTCCTTTTAAACATACTATTTCATATTCCTCTTAAATATACTACTTCATATTCGTCGTAAAACATAATACTTCATATCCCTCTTAAATATACTACTACATATTCCTCTTAAATATACTACTTCATATTCCTCTTAAATATACTGCTTCATATTCCTCTTAAATAATCTACTTCATATTCCTCTTAAGCATACTACTTCAAATTCCTCTTAAATATACTACTTCATATTAGTCTTAAATATACTACTTCATATTCCTCTTAAATTTACTACTTCATATTCCTCTTAAACATACTACTTCATATTCCTCTTAAACATACTACTTCATATTCCTCTTAAACATACTACTTCATATTCCTCTTAAACATACTATTTCATATTCCTCCTAAACATACTATTTCATATTCCGCTTAAACATACTACTTCATATTCCTCTTAAATATACTATTTCATATTCCTCTTAAATATACTACTTCATATTCCTCTTAAATATACTACTTCATATTCCTCTTAAATATACTACTTCATATTCCTCTTAAACATACTACTTCATATTCGCTCTTAAATATACTACTTCATTTTAATTTTAAAACATACTACTTCATATTCCTCTTAGATATACTACTTCATATTCCTCTTAAATATACTACTTCATATTCCTCTTAAATATACTACTTCATATTCCTCTTAAATTTACTACTTCATATTCCTCTGAAACATACTACTTCATATTCCTCTTTAACATACTACTTCATATTCCTTTTAAACATACTACTTCATATTCCTCTTAAACATACTACTTCATATTCCTCCTAAACATACTATTTCATATTCCGCTTAAACATACTACTTCATATTCCCCTTAAATATACTAATTCATATTCCTCTTAAATATATTACTTCATATTCCTCTTAAATATACTACTTCATATTCCTCTTAAATATACTACTTCATATTCCTCTTAAACATACTACTTCATATTCCTCTTAAACATACTACTTCATATTCTTCTTAAACATACTACTTCATATTCCTCTTAAATATACTACTTCATATTCCTCTTAAACATACTACTTCATATTCCTCTTAAATATACTACTTCATATTCCTCTTAAATTTACTACTTCATATTCCTCTTAAACATACTACTTCATATTCCTCTTAAACATACTACTTCATATTCCTCCTAAACATACTATTTCATATTCCGCTTAAACATACCACTTCATATTCCTCTTAAATATACTATTTCATATTCTTCTTAAATATACTACTTCATATTCCTCTTAAATATACTACTTCATATTCCTCTTAAATATACTACTTCAAATTCCTCTTAAACTTACTACTTCATATTCCTCTTAAATATAGTACTTCATATTAGTCTTAAAACATACTACTTCATATTCCTCTTAAATATACTGCTTCACATTCCTCTTAAATATACTACTTCATATTCCTCTTAAATATACTACTTCATATTCCTCTTAAAACGTACAACTTCATATTCCTCTTAAATATACTACTTCATATTCCTCTTAAATACTACTTCACATTCCTCTTAAATATACTACTTCATATTCCTCTTAAATATACTACTTCATATTCCTCTTAAATATACTACTTCATATTCCTCTTAAATTTACTACTTCATATTCCTCTTAAACATACTACTTCATATTCCTCTTAAACATACTACTTCATATTCCTCTTAAATATACTACTTCATATTAGTCTTAAATATACTACTTCATATTCCTCATAAATACTCGTATACTGCTTCATATTCCTCCTAAACATACTACTTCATATTCCTCTTAAATATACTACTTCATATTAGTCTTAAATATACTACTTCATATTCCTCTTAAATATACTACTTCATATTCGTCGTAAAACATACTACTTCATATCCCTCTTAAATATACTACTACATATTCCTCTTAAATATACTACTTCATATTCCTCTTAAATATACTGCTTCATATTCCTCTTAAATAATCTACTTCATATTCCTCTTAAGCATACTACTTCAAATTCCTCTTAAATATACTACTTCATATTAGTCTTAAATATACTACTTCATATTCCTCTTAAATATACTACTTCTAATTCCTCTAAATATACTACTTCATATTCCTCTTAAACATACTACTTCATATTCCTCTTAAACATACTACTTCAGATTCCTCTTAAACTTACTACTTCATATTCCTCTTAAACATACTACTTCATATTCCTCTTAAATATACTACTTCATGTTCCTCTTAAATGTACTACTGCATGTTCCTATTAAACATACTACTTCATATTCCTCTTAAACATACTACTTCATATTCCTCTTAAGCATACTACTTCATATTCTTCTTAAACATACTACTTCATATTCCTCTTAAACATACTACAACATATTCCTCTAAATATACTACTTCATATTCCTCTTAAACATACTACTTCATATTCCTCTTAAATATACTACTTCATATTCCTCTTAAACATACTACTTCATATTCCTCTTAAATATACTACTTCATATTCCTCTTAAATTTACTACTTCATATTCCTCTTAAACATACTACTTCATATTCCTCTTTAACATACTACTTCATATTCCTCCTAAACATACTATTTCATATTCCGCTTAAACATACTACTTCATATTCCTCTTAAATATACTATTTCATATTCCTCTTAAATATACTACTTCATATTCCTCTTAAATATACTACTTCATATTCCTCTTAAATATACTACTTCATATTCCTCTTAAACTTACTACTTCATATTCCTCTTAAATATACAACTTCATATTAGTCTTAAATATACAACTTCATATTCCTCTTAAATATACTACTTCATATTCCAACATACTACTTCATATTCCTCTTAAATAAACTACTTCATATTCCTTTTAAACATACTACTTCATATTCCTCTTAAATATACTACTTCATATTCCTCTTAAACATACTACTTCATATTCCTCTAAAACATACTATTTCATATACCTCTTAAACATACTACTTCATATTCCTTTTAAACATACTACTTCATATTCCTCTTAAATATACTACTTCATATTCCTCTTAAATATACTACTTCATATTAGTCTTAAATATACTGCTTCATATTCTTCTTAGATATACTACTTCATATTCCTCTTAACATACTACTTCATATTCGCTCTTAAATATACTACTTCATTTTAATCTTAAAACATACTACTTCATATTCCTCTTAAATATACTGCTTCACATTCCTCTTAAATATACTACTTCATATTAATCTTAAATATACTACTTCATATTCCTCTTAAATATACTACTTCATATTCCTTTTAAATTTAGTACTTCATATTCCTCTGAAACATACTACTTCATATTCCTCTTAAACATACTACTTCATATTCCTCTTAAACATACTATTTCATATTTCTCCTAAACATACTATTTCATATTCCTCTTAAATATACTATTTCATATTCCTCTCAAATATACTACTTCATATTCCTCTTAAATATACTACTTCATATTCCTCTTAAATATACTACTTCATATTCCTCTTAAACTTACTACTTCATATTCCTCTTAAATATACTACTTCATATAAGTCTTAAATATACAACTTCATATTCCTCTTAAATATACTACTTCAGATTCCTCTTAAACATACTACTTCATATTCCTCTTAAATATACTACTTCATATTCCTCTTAAACATACTACTTCATATTCCTCTTAAGCATACTACTTCATATTCCTCTTAAATATACTACTTCATATTAGTCTTAAATATACTACTTCATAATCCTCATAAATACTCGTATACTGCTTCATATTCCTCATAAACATACTACTTCATATTCCTCTTAAACATACTACTTCATATTCCTCTTAAATATACTACTTCATATTCCTCTTAAATATACTACTTCATATTAGTCTTAAATATACTGCTTCATATTCTTCTTATATATACTACTTCATATTCCTCTTAAACATACTACTTCATATTCACTCTTAAATATACTACTTCATTTTAATCTTAAAAAATACTACTTCATATTCCTCTTAAATATACTACTTCATATTCCTCTTTAATATACTACTTCATATTCCTCTTAAATATACTACTTCATATTCCTCTTAAAACATACTACTTCATATTCCTCTTAAATATACTACTTCATATTCCTCTTAAATACTACTTCATATTCCTCTTAAATATACTACTTCATATTCCTCTTAAATATACTACTTCATATTAATCTTAAATATACAACTTCATATTCCTCTTAAATATACTACTTCATATTAGTCTTAAATATACTGCTTCATATTCTTCTTATATATACTACTTCATATTCCTCTTAAACATACTACTTCATATTCGCTCTTAAATATACTATTTCATTTTAATCTTAAAACATACTACTTCATATTCCTCTTAAATTTATTACTTCATATTCATCTTAAACATACTACTTCATATTCCTCTTAAACATACTACTTCATATTCCTTTTAAACATACTATTTCATATTCCTCTTAAATATACTACTTCATATTCGTCGTAAAACATAATACTTCATATCCCTCTTAAATATACTACTACATATTCCTCTTAAATATACTACTTCATATTCCTCTTAAATATACTGCTTCATATTCCTCTTAAATAATCTACTTCATATTCTTCTTAAGCATACTACTTCAAATTCCTCTTAAATATACTACTTCATATTAGTCTTAAATATACTACTTCATATTCCTCTTAAATATACTACTTGTAATTCCTCTTAAACATACTACTTCATATTCCTCTTAAACATACCACTTCATATTCCTCTTAAACTTACTACTTCATATTCCTCTTAAACATACTACTTCATTTTCCTCTTAAATATACTACTTCATATTCCTCTTAAATGTACAACTTCATATTCCAACAAACTACTTCATATTCCTTTTAAACATACTACTTCATATTCCTCTTAAAAATACAACTTCATATTCCTCTTAAACATACTACTTCATATTCCTCTTAAACATACTATTTCATATTCCTCTTAAACATACTACTTCATATTCCTCTTAAACATACTACTTCATATTCCTCTTAAATATACTACTTCATATTCCTCTTAAATATACTACTTCATATTAGTCTTAAATATACTGCTTCATATTCTTCTTATATATACTACTTCATATTCCTCTTAAACATACTACTTCATATTCACTCTTAAATATACTACTTCGTTTTAATCTTAAAACATACTACTTCATATTCCTCTTAAATATACTACTTCATATTCCTCTTAAATATACTACTTCATATTCCTCTTAAATATACTACTTCATATTCCTCTTAAAACATACTACTTCATATTCCTCTTAAATATACTAATTCATATTCCCCTTAAATACTACTTCATATTCCTCTTAAATATACTACTTCATATTCCTCTTAAATATACTACTTCATATTAATCTTAAATATACAACTTTATATTCCTCTTAAATATACTACTTCATATTAGTCTTAAATATACTGCTTCATATTCTTCTTATATATACTACTTCATATTCCTCTTAAACATACTACTTCATATTCGCTCTTAAATATACTATTTCATTTTAATCTTAAAACATACTACTTCATATTCCTCTTAAATTTATTACTTCATATTCCTTTTAAACATACTACTTCATATTCCTCTTAAACATACTACTTCATATTCCTCTTAAACATACTATTTCATATTCCTCTTAAATATACTACTTCATATTCGTCGTAAAACATAATACTTCATATCCCTCTTAAATATGCTACTACATATTCCTCTTAAATATACTACTTCATATTCCTCTTAAATATACTGCTTCATATTCCTCTTAAATAATCTACTTCATATTCCTCTTAAGCATACTACTTTAAACTCCTCTTAAATATACTACTTCATATTAGTCTTAAATATACTACTTCATATTCCTCTTAAATATACTACTTCTAATTCCTCTTAAACATACTACTTCATATTCCTCTTAAACATACCACTTCATATTCCTCTTAAACTTACTACTTCATATTCCTCTTAAACATACTACTTCATTTTCCTCTTAAATATACTACTTCATATTCCTCTTAAATGTACTACTGCATGTTCCTATTAAACATACTACTTCATATTCCTCTTAAACATACTACTTCATATTCCTCTTAAACATACTACTTCATATTCTTCTTAAACATACTACTTCATATTCCTCTTAAACATACTACAACATATTCCTGTTAAATATACTACTTCATATTCCTCTTAAACATAATACTTCATATTTCTCTTAAATATACTACTTCATATTCCTCTTAAACATACTACTTCATATTCCTCTTAAATATACTACTTCTTATTCCTCTTAAATTTACTACTTCATATTCCTCTTAAACATGCTACTTCATATTCCTCTTCAACATACTACTTCATATTCCTCTTAAACATACTATTTCATATTCCTCTTAAACATACTACTTCATATTCCTCTTAAATATACTATTTCATATTCCTCTTAAATATACTACTTCATATTCCTCTTAAATATACTACTTCATATTCCTCTTAAATATACTACTTCATATTCCTCTTAAACTTACTACTTCAAATTCCTCTTAAATATACTACTTCATATTAGTCTTAAATATACAACTTCATATTCCTCTTAAACATACTACTTCATATTCCTCTTAAATATACTACTTCATATTCCTCTTAAACATACTACTTCATATTCCTCTTAAATATACTACTTCATATTAGTCTTAAATATACTACTTCATATTCCTCATAAATATGCTGCTTCATATTCCTCATAAACATACTACTTCATATTCCTCTTAAATATACTACTGCATATTTCTCTTAAAAAAACTACTTCATATTTCTCTTAAATATACTACTTCATAGTCCTCTTAAACATACTACTTCATATTCCTCTTAAACATACTACTTCATATTCCTCTTAAATATACTACTTCATATTAGTCTTAAATATAAAACTTCATATTCCTCTTAAATATACTACTTCATATTCCAACATACTACTTCATATTCCTTTTAAATATACTACTTCGTATTCCTTTTAAACATACTACTTCATATTCCTCTTAAAAATACTACTTCATATTCCTCTTAAACATACTACTTCATATTCCTCTTAAACATACTGTTTCATATTCCTCTTAAACATACTACTTCATATTCCTCTTAAACATACTACTTCATATTCCTCTTAAATATGCTACTTCATATTCCTCTTAAATATACTACTTCATATTAGTCTTAAATATACTGCTTCATCATCTTCTTATATATACTACTTCATATTCCTCTTAAACATACTACTTCATATTCACTCTTAAATATACTACTTCATTTTAATCTTAAAACATACTACTTCATATTCCTCTTAAATATACTACTTCATATTCCTCTTAAATATACTACTTCATATTCCTCTTAAATATACTACTTCATATTCCTCTTAAAACATACTACTTCATATTCCTCTTAAATATACTACTTCATATTCCTCTTAAATACTACTTCATATTCCTCTTAAATATACTACTTCATATTCCTCTTAAATATACTACTTCATATTAATCTTAAATATACAACTTCATATTCCTCTTAAATATACTACTTCATATTAGTCTTAAATATACTGCTTCATATTCTTCTTATATATACTATTTCATATTCCTCTTAAACATTTTACTTCATATTCGCTCTTAAATATACTATTTCATTCTAATCTTAAAACATACTACTTCATATTCCTCTTAAATTTATTACTTCATATTCCTCTTAAACATACTACTTCATATTCCTCTTAAACATATTACTTCATATTCCTCTTAAACATACTATTTCATATTCCTCTTAAACATACTACTTCATATTCCGCTTAAATATACTATTTCATATTCCTCTTAAATATACTACTTCATATTCCTCTTAAATATACTACTTTATATTCCTCTTAAATATACTACTTCATATTCCTCTTTAACTTACTACTTCATATTCCTCTTAAATATACTACTTCATATAAGTCTTAAATATACTACTTCATATTACTCTTAAATATACTACTTAATATTCCTCTTAAATTTACTACTTCATATTCCTCTTAAACATACTACTTCATATTCCTCTTAAACATACTACTTCATATTCCTCTTAAACATACTATTTCATATTCCTCTTAAACATACTACTTCATATTCCTCTTAAATATGCTATTTCATATTCCTCTTAAATATCCTTCTTCTTAAATATACTACTTCATATTCCTCTTAAATATACTACTTCATATTCCTCTTAAACTTACTACTTCATATTCCTCTTAAATATACTACTTCATATTAGTCTTAAATATACAACTTCATATTCATCTTAAATATACTACTTCATATTCCTCTTAAACATACTTCTTAATATTCCTCTTAAATATACTACTTCATATTCCTCTTAAACATACTACTTCATATTCCTCTTAAATACTACTTCATATTCCTCTAAAATATACTACTTCATATTCCTCTTAAATATACTACTTCATATTAGTCTTAGATATACTACTTCATATTCCTCTTAAATTTACTACTTCATTTTCCTCTTAAACACACTACTTCATATTCCTCTTAAACATGCTACTTCATATTCCTCATAAACATACTACTTCATATTCCTCATAAACATACTACTTCATATTCCTCTTAAATATACTACTTCATATTCCTCTTAAATATACTACTTCATATTCGTCGTAAAACATACTACTTCATATTCCTCTTAAATATACTACTTCATATTCCTCTTAAATATACTACTTCATATTCCTCTTAAATATACTGCTTCATATTTCTCTTAAATAATCTACTTCATATTCCTCTTAAGCATACTACTTCAAATTCCTCTTAAATATACTACTTCTCATTCCTCTTAAATATACTACTTCATATTCCTCTTAAACATACTACTTCATATTCCTCTTAAACATACCACTTCATATTCCTCTTAAACTTACTACTTCATATTCCTCTTAAACATACTACTTCATATTCCTCTTAAATATGCTACTTCATATTCCTCTTAAATGTACTACTGCATGTTCCTATTAAACATACTACTTCATATTCCTCTTAAACATACTACTTCATATTCCTCTTAAACATACTACTTCATATTCCTCTTAAACATACTACTTCATATTCCTCTTAAACATACTACAACATATTCCTCTTAAATATACTACTTCATATTCCTCTTAAACATACTACTTCATATTCCTCTTAAATATACTACTTCATATTCCCCTTAAACATACTACTTCATATTCCTCTTAAATATACTACTTCATATTCCTCTTAAATTTACTACTTCATATTCCTCTTAAACATACTACTTCATATTCCTCTTCAACTTACTACTTCATATTCCTCTTAAATATACTACTTCATATTACTCTTAAATATACAACTTCATATTCCTCTTAAATATACTATTTCATATTCCTCTTAAACATACTACTTCATATTCCTCTTAAATATACTACTTCATATTCCTCTTAAACATACTACTTCATATTCACTCTTAAATATACTACTTCATTTTAATCTTAAAACATACTACTTCATATTCCTCTTAAATATACTACTTCATATTCCTCTTAAATATACTACTTCATATTCCTCTTAAATATACTACTTCATATTCCTCTTAAAACATACTACTTCATATTCCTCTTAAATATACTTCTTCATATTCCTCTTAAATACTACTTCATATTCCTCTTAAATATACTACTTCATATTCCTCTTAAATATACTACTTCATATTAATCTTAAATATACAACTTCATATTCGTCTTAAATATACTACTTCATATTAGTCTTAAATATACTGCTTCATATTTTTCTTATATATACTATTTCATATTCCTCTTAAACATTTTACTTCATATTCGCTCTTAAATATACTATTTCATTTTAATCTTAAAACATACTACTTCATATTCCTCTTAAATTTATTACTTCATATTCCTCTTAAACATACTACTTCATATTCCTCTTAAACATATTACTTCATATTCCTCTTAAACATACTATTTCATATTCCTCTTAAACATACTACTTCATATTCCGCTTAAATATACTATTTCATATTCCTCTTAAATATACTACTTCATATTCCTCTTAAATATACTACTTCATATTCCTCTTAAATATACTACTTCATATTCCTCTTTAACTTACTACTTCATATTCCTCTTAAATATACTACTTCATATAAGTCTTAAATATACTACTTCATATTACTCTTAAATATACTACTTAATATTCCTCTTAAATATACTACTTCATATTCCTCATAAATATGCTGCTTCATATTCCTCATAAACATACTACTTCATATTCCTCTTAAATATACTACTGCATATTTCTCTTAAAAAAACTACTTCATATTTCTCTTAAATATACTACTTCATATTCCTCTTAAACATACTACTTCATATTCCTCTTAAACATACTACTTCATATTCCTCTTAAATATACTACTTCATATTAGTCTTAAATATAAAACTTCATATTCCTCTTAAATATACTACTTCATATTCCAACATACTACTTCATATTCCTTTTAAATATACTACTTCATATTCCTTTTAAACATACTACTTCATATTCCTCTTAAAAATACTACTTCATATTCCTCTTAAACATACTACTTCATATTCCTCTTAAACATACTGTTTCATATTCCTCTTAAACATACTACTTCATATTCCTCTTAAACATACTACTTCATATTCCTCTTAAATATGCTACTTCATATTCCTCTTAAATATACTACTTCATATTAGTCTTAAATATACTGCTTCATCATCTTCTTATATATACTACTTCATATTCCTCTTAAACATACTACTTCATATTCACTCTTAAATATACTACTTCATTTTAATCTTAAAACATACTACTTCATATTCCTCTTAAATATACTACTTCATATTCCTCTTAAATATACTACTTCATATTCCTCTTAAATATACTACTTCATATTCCTCTTAAAACATACTACTTCATATTCCTCTTAAATATACTACTTCATATTCCTCTTAAATACTACTTCATATTCCTCTTAAATATACTACTTCATATTCCTCTTAAATATACTACTTCATATTATTCTTAAATATACAACTTCATATTCCTCTTAAATATACTACTTCATATTAGTCTTAAATATACTGCTTCATATTCTTCTTATATATACTATTTCATATTCCTCTTAAACATTTTACTTCATATTCGCTCTTAAATATACTATTTCATTTTAATCTTAAAACATACTACTTCATATTCCTCTTAAATTTATTACTTCATATTCCTCTTAAACATACTACTTCATATTCCTTTTAAACATATTACTTCATATTCCTCTTAAACATACTATTTCATATTCCTCTTAAACATACTACTTCATATTCCGCTTAAATATACTATTTCATATTCCTCTTAAATATACTACTTCATATTCCTCTTAAATATACTACTTCATATTCCTCTTAAATATAGTACTTCATATTCCTCTTTAACTTACTACTTCATATTCCTCTTAAATATACTACTTCATATAAGTCTTAAATATACTACTTCATATTACTCTTAAATATACTACTTAATATTCCTCTTAAATTTACTACTTCATATTCCTCTTAAACATACTACTTCATATTCCTCTTAAACATACTACTTCATATTCCTCTTAAACATACTATTTCATATTCCTCTTAAACATACTACTTCATATTCCTCTTAAATATGCTATTTCATATTCCTCTTAAATATCCTTCTTCTTAAATATACTACTTCATATTCCTCTTAAATATACTACTTCATATTCCTCTTAAACTTACTACTTCATATTCCTCTTAAATATACTACTTCATATTAGTCTTAAATATACAACTTCATATTCATCTTAAATATACTACTTCATATTCCTCTTAAACATACTTCTTAATATTCCTCTTAAATATAGTACTTCATATTCCTCTTAAACATACTAGTTCATATTCCTCTTAAATACTACTTCATATTCCTCTAAAATATACTACTTCATATTCCTCTTAAATATACTACTTCATATTAGTCTTAGATATACTACTTCATATTCCTCTTAAATTTACTACTTCATTTTCCTCTTAAACACACTACTTCATATTCCTCTTAAACATGCTACTTCATATTCCTCATAAACATACTACTTCATATTCCTCATAAACATACTACTTCATATTCCTCTTAAATATACTACTTCATATTCCTCTTAAATATACTACTTCATATTCGTCGTAAAACATACTACTTCATATTCCTCTTAAATATACTACTTCATATTCCTCTTAAATATACTACTTCATATTCCTCTTAAATATACTGCTTCATATTTCTCTTAAATAATCTACTTCATATTCCTCTTAAGCATACTACTTCAAATTCCTCTTAAATATACTACTTCTCATTCCTCTTAAATATACTACTTCATATTCCTCTTAAACATACTACTTCATATTCCTCTTAAACATACCACTTCATATTCATCTTAAACTTACTACTTCATATTCCTCTTAAACATACTACTTCATATTCCTCTTAAATATACTACTTCATATTCCTCTTAAATGTACTACTGCATGTTCCTATTAAACACACTACTTCATATTCCTCTTAAACATACTACTTCATATTCCTCTTAAACATACTACTTCATATTCCTCTTAAACATACTACTTCATATTCCTCTTAAACATACTACAACATATTCCTCTTAAATATACTACTTCATATTCCTCTTAAACATACTACTTCATATTCCTCTTAAATATACTACTTCATATTCCCCTTAAACATACTACTTCATATTCCTCTTAAATATACTACTTCATATTCCTCTTAAATTGACTACTTCATATTCCTCTTAAACATACTACTTCATATTCCTCTTAAACATACTACTTCATATTCCTCTTAAACATAATATTTCATATTCCTCTTAAACATACTACTTCATATTCCTCTTCAACTTACTACTTCATATTCCTCTTAAATATACTACTTCATATTAGTCTTAAATATACAACTTCATATTCCTCTTAAATATACTACTTCATATTCCTCTTAAACATACTACTTCATATTCCTCTTAAATATACTACTTCATATTCCTCTTAAACATACTACTTCATATTCACTCTTAAATATACTACTTCATTTCAATCTTAAAACATACTACTTCATATTCCTCTTAAATATACTACTTCATATTCCTCTTAAATATACTACTTCATATTCCTCTTAAATATACTACTTCATATTCCTCTTAAAACATACTACTTCATATTCCTCTTAAATATACTACTTCATATTCCTCTTAAATACTACTTCATATTCCTCTTAAATATACTACTTCATATTCCTCTTAAATATACTACTTCATATTAATCTTAAATATACAACTTCATATTCCTCTTAAATATACTACTTCATATTAGTCTTAAATATACTGCTTCATATTTTTCTTATATATACTATTTCATTTTCCTCTTAAACATTTTAATTCATATTCGCTCTTAAATATACTATTTCATTTTAATCTTAAAACATACTACTTCATATTCCTCTTAAATTTATTACTTCATATTCCTCTTAAACATACTACTTCATATTCCTCTTAAACATATTACTTCATATTCCTCTTAAACATACTATTTCATATTCCTCTTAAACATACTACTTCATATTCCGCTTAAATATACTATTTCATATTCCTCTTAAATATACTACTTCATATTCCTCTTAAATATACTACTTCATATTCCTCCTCAATATACTACTTCATATTCCTCTTTAACTTACTACTTCATATTCCTCTTAAATATACTACTTCATATAAGTCTTAAATATACTACTTCATATTACTCTTAAATATACTACTTAATATTCCTCTTAAATTTACTACTTCATATTCCTCTTAAACATACTACTTCATATTCCTCTTAAACATACTACTTCATATTCCTCTTAAACATACTATTTCATATTCCTCTTAAACATACTACTTCATATTCCTCTTAAATATACTATTTCATATTCCTCTTAAATATCCTTCTTCTTAAATATACTACTTCATATTCCTCTTAAATATACTACTTCATATTCCTCTTAAACTTACTACTTCATATTCCTCTTAAATATACTACTTCATATTAGTCTTAAATATACAACTTCATATTCATCTTAAATATACTACTTCATGTTCCTCTTAAACATACTTCTTAATATTCCTCTTAAATATACTACTTCATATTCCTCTTAAACATACTACTACATATTCCTCTTAAGCATACTACTTCATATTCCTCTTAAATATACTACTTCATATTAGTCTTAAATATACTACTTCATATTCCTCATAAATACTCGTATACTGCTTCATATTCCTCATAAACATACTACTTCATATTCCTCTTAAATATACTACTTCATATTAGTCTTAAATATACTATTTCATATTCCTCTTAAATATACTACTTCATATTATTCTTAAATATACAACTTCTTATTCCTCTTAAATATACTACTTCATATTCCTCTTAAACATACTACTTCATATTCCTCTTAAATACTACTTCATATTCCTCTAAAATATACTACTTCATATTCCTCTTAAATATACTACTTCATATTAGTCTTAGATATACTACTTCATATTCCTCTTAAATTTACTACTTCATTTTCCTCTTAAACACACTACTTCATATTCCTCTTAAACATGCTATTTCATATTCCTCATAAACATACTACTTCATATTCCTCATAAACATACTACTTCATATTCCTCTTAAATATACTACTTCATATTCCTCTTAAATATACTACTTCATATTCGTCGTAAAACATACTACTTCATATTCCTCTTAAATATACTACTTCATATTCCTCTTAAATATACTACTTCATATTCCTCTTAAATATACTGCTTCATATTTCTCTTAAATAATCTACTTCATATTCCTCTTAAGCATACTACTTCAAATTCCTCTTAAATATACTACTTCTCATTCCTCTTAAATATACTACTTCATATTCCTCTTAAACATACTACTTCATATTCCTCTTAAACATACCACTTCATATTCCTCTTAAACTTACTACTTCATATTCCTCTTAAACATACTACTTCATATTCCTCTTAAATATACTACTTCATATTCCTCTTAAATGTACTACTGCATGTTCCTATTAAACATACTACTTCATATTCCTCTTAAACATACTACTTCATATTCCTCTTAAACATACTACTTCATATTCTTCTTAAACATACTACTTCATATTCCTCTTAAACATACTACAACATATTCCTCTTAAATATACTACTTCATATTCCTCTTAAACATACTACTTCATATTCCTCTTAAATATACTACTTCATATTCCCCTTAAACATACTACTTCATATTCCTCTTAAACATACTACTTCATATTCCTCTTAAACATAATATTTCATATTCCTCTTAAACATACTACTTCATATTCCTCTTCAACTTACTACTTCATATTCCTCTTAAATATACTACTTCATATTAGCCTTAAATATACAACTTCATATTCCTCTTAAATATACTACTTCATATTCCTCTTAAACATACTACTTCATATTCCTCTTAAATATACTACTTCATATTCCTCTTAAACATACTACTTCATATTCCTCTTAAATATACTACTTCATATTATTCTTAAATATACTACTTCATATTCCTCATAAATATACTGCTTCATATTCCTCATAAACATACTACTTCATATTCCTCTTAAATATACTACTTCATATTCCTCTTAAAAAAACTACTTCATATTCCTCTTAAATATACAACTTCATATTCCTCTTAAACATACTACTTCATATTCCTCTTAAACATACTACTTCACATTCCTCTTAAATATACTTCTTCATATTAGTCTTAAATATACAACTTCATATTCCTCTTAAATATACTAATTCATATTCATCTTAAATATACTACTTCATATTCCTCTTAAATACTACTTCATATTCCTCTTAAATATACTTCTTCATATTCCTCTTAAATATACTACTTCATATTAATCTTAGATATACTACTTCATATTCCTCTTAAATATACTACTTCATATTCCTCTTAAAATTTACTACTTCATATTCCTCTTAAACATACTACTTCATATTCCTCTTAAACATAATATTTCATATTCCTCTTAAACATACTACTTCATATTCCTCTTCAACTTACTACTTCATATTCCTCTTAAATATACTACTTCATATTAGTCTTAAATATACAACTTCATATTCCTCTTAAATATACTACTTCATATTCCTCTTAAACATACTACTTCATATTCCTCTTAAACATACTACTTCATATTCCTCTTAAACATACAACTTCATATTCCTCTTAAACATACTATTTCATATTCCTCTTAAACATACTACTTCATATTCCTCTTAAATATACTATTTCATGTTTCTCTTAAATATACTACTTTATATTCCTCTTAAATATACTACTTCATAATCCGCTTAAATA
Organism: Atherix ibis; assembly: GCA_958298945.1. Taxonomy (NCBI): domain Eukaryota; kingdom Metazoa; phylum Arthropoda; class Insecta; order Diptera; family Athericidae; genus Atherix; species Atherix ibis. The sequence goes on from CATQJD010000111.1 coordinate 2,201,723, forward strand.
TACTACTTCATATTCCTCTTAAACTTACTGCTTCATATTCCTCTTAAATATACTACTTCATATTAGTCTTAAATATACAACTTCATATTACTCTTAAATATACTACTTCATATTCCTCTTAAACATACTACTTCATATTCCTCTTAAATAAACTACTTCATATTCCTCTTAAACATACTACTTCATATTCCTCATAAGCATACTACTTTATATTCCTCTTAAATATACTACTTCATAATCCGCTTAAATATACTACTTCATATTCCTCTTAAACTTACTACTTCATATTCCTCTTAAATATACTACTTCATATTAGTCTTAAATATACAACTTCATATTACTCTTAAATATACTACTTCATATTCCTCTTAAACATACTACTTCATATTCCTCTTAAATAAACTACTTCATATTCCTCTTAAACATACTACTTCATATTCCTCATAAGCATACTACTTCATATTCCTCTTAAATATACTACTTCATATTCCTCTTAAATATACTATTTCATGTTTCTCTTAAATATACTACTTTATATTCCTCTTAAATATACTACTTCATAATCCGCTTAAATATATTACTTCATATTCCTCTTAAACATACTACTTCATATTCCTCTTAAATACTACTTCATATTCCTCTTAAATATACTTCTTCATATTCCTCTTAAATATACTAATTCATATTCATCTTAAATATACTACTTCATATTCCTCTTAAATACTACTTCATATTCCTCTTAAATATACTTCTTCATATTCCTCTTAAATATACTACTTCATATTAATCTTAGATATACTACTTCATATTCCTCTTAAATATACTACTTCATATTCCTCTTAAATTTACTACTTCATATTCCTCTTAAACATACTACTTCATATTCCTCTTAAACATACAACTTCATATTCCTCTAAAACATACTATTTCATATTCCTCTTAAACTTACTACTTCATATTCCTCTTAAACATACTACTTCATATTCCTCTTAAATATACTACTTCATATTCCTCTTAAATGTACTACTGCATGTTCCTATTAAAAATACTACTTCATATTCCTCTTAAACATACTACTTCATATTCCTCTTAAACATACTACTTCATATTCTTCTTAAACATACTACTTCATATTCCTCTTAAACATACTACAACATATTTCTCTTAAATATACTACTTCATATTCCTCTTTAACATACTACTTCACATTCCTCTTAAATATACTACTTCATATTCCTCTTACGCATACTACTTCATATTCCTCTTAAATATACTACTTCATATTCCTCTTAAATTTACTACTTCATATTCCTCTTAAACATACTACTTTATATTCCTCTTAAACATACTACTTCATATTCCTCTTAAACTTACTACTTCATATTCCTCTTAAATAAACTACTTCATATTAGTCTTAAATATACTACTTCATATTCCTCATAAATAAGCTGCTTCATATTCCTCATAAACATACTACTTCATATTCCTCTTAAATATACTACTGCATATTTCTCTTAAAAAAACTACTTCATATTCCTCTTAAATATACTACTTCATATTCCTCTTAAACATACTACTTCATATTCCTCTTAAACATACTACTTCATATTCCTCTTAAATATACTACTTCATATTAATCTTAAATATACAACTTCATATTCCTCTTAAATATACTACTTCATATTCCAACATACTCTTCATATTCCTTTTAAATATACTACTTCATATTCCTTTTAAACATACTACTTCATATTCCTCTTAAAAATACTACTTCATATTCCTCTTAAACATACTACTTCATATTCCTCTTAAACATACTATTTCATATTCCTCTTAAACATACTACTTCATATTCCTTTTAAACATACTACTTCATATTCCTCTTAAATATACTACTTCATATTCCTCTTAAATATACTACTTCATATTAGTCTTAAATATACTGCTTCATATTCTTCTTATATATACTACTTCATATTCCTCTTAAACATACTACTTCATATTCACTCTTAAATATACTATTTCATTTTAATCTTAAAACATACTACTTCATATTCCTCTTAAATATACTACTTCAAATTCCTCTTAAATATACTACTTCATATTCCTCTTAAAACATACTACTTTATATTCCTCTCAAATATACTACCTAATATTCCTTTTAAATACTACTTCATATTCCTCTTAAATATACCACTTCATATTCTTCTAAAATATACTACTTCATATTAATCTTAAATATACAACTTCATATTCCTCTTAAATATACTACTTTATATTCCTCTTAAATTTACTACTTCATATTCCTCTTAAACATACTACTTCATATTCCTCTTAAACATACTACTTCATATTCCTCTTAAACATACTATTTCATATTCCTCTTAAATATACTACTTCATATTCCTTTTAAACATAATACTTCATATTCCTCTTAAATATACTACTTCATATTCCTCTTAAACATACTACTACATGTTCCTCTTAAGCATACTACTTCATATTCCTCTTAAATATACTACTTCATATTAGTCTTCAATATACTACTTCATATTCCTCATAATTACTCGTATACTGCTTCATATTCCTCATAAACATACTACTTCATATTCCTCTTAAATATACTACTTCATATTAGTCTTAAATATACTACTTCATATTCCTCTTAAATATACTACTTCATATTAGTCTTAAATATACAACTTCTTATTCCTCTTAAATATACTACTTCATATTCCTCTTAAACATACTACTTCATATTCCTCTTAAATACTACTTCATATTCCTCTTAAATATACTACTTCATATTCCTCTTAAATATACTACTTCATATTAGTCTTAAATATACTACTTCATATTCCTCTTAAATTTACTACTTCATTTTCCTCTTAAACACACTACTTCATATTCCTCTTAAACATGCTACTTCATATTCCTCATAAACATACTACTTCATATTCCTCATAAACATACTACTTCATATTCCTCTTAAATATACTACTTCATATTCCTCTTAAATATACTACTTCATATTCATCGTAAAACATACTACTTCATATTCCTCTTAAATATACTACTTCATATTCCTCTTAAATAAACTACTTCATATTCCTCTTAAATATACTGCTTCATATTCCTCTTAAGCATACTACTTCAAATTCCTCCTAAATATACTACTTCATATTCCTCTTAAATTTACTACTTCATATTATTCTTAAACATACTACTTCATATTCCTCTAAAACATACTACTTCATATTCCTCTTAAACATAATATTTCATATTCCTCTTAAACATACTACTTCATATTCCTCTTAAATATACTATTTCATATTCCTCTTAAATATACTTCTTCATATTCCTCTTAAATATACTACTTCATATTCCTATTAAATATACTACTTCATATTCCTCTTCATACTACTACTTCATATTCCTCTTAAATATACTACTTCATATTAGTCTTAAATATACAACTTCATATTCCTCTTAAATATACTACTTCATATTCCTCTTAAACATACTACTTCATATTCCTCTTAAATATACTACTTCATATTCCTCTTAAACATACTACTTCATATTCCTCTTAAATATACTACTTCATATTAGTCTTAAATATACTACTTCATATTCCTCATAAATATACTGCTTCATATTCCTCATAAACATACTACTTCATATTCCTCTTAAAAATACTACTTCATATTCCTCTTAAAAAAACTAATTCATATTTCTCTTCTTCATATTCCTCTTAAACATACTACTTCATATTCCTCTTAAACATACTACTTCACATTCCTCTTAAATATACTTCTTCATATTAGTCTTAAATATACAACTTCATATTCGTCTTAAATATACTACTTCATATTCCTCTTAAACATACTACTTCATATTCCTCTTAAATATACTACTTCATATTCCTTTTAAACATACTACTTCATATTCCTCTTAAATATACTACTTCATATTCCTCTTAAACATACTACTTCATATTCCTCTTAAACATACTACTTCATATTCTTCTTAAATATACTACTTCATATTCCTCTTAAATATACTACTTCATATTAGTCTTAAATATACAGCTTCATATTCTTCTTATATATACTACTTCATATTCCTCTTAAACATACTACTTCATATTCGCTCTTAAATATACTACTTCATTTTATTCTTAAAACATACTACTTCATATTCCTCTTAAATATACTACTTCATATTCCTCTTAAATATACTACTTCATATTCCTCTTAAATATAATACTTCATATTCCTCTTAAAACATACTAATTCATATTCCTCTTAAATATACTACTTCATATTCCTCTTAAATACTACTTCATATTCCTCTTAAATATACTACTTCATATTCCTTTTAAACATACTACTTCATATTCCTCTTAAATATACTACTTCATATTCCTCTTAAACATACTACTTCATATTCCTCTTAAACATACTACTTCATATTATTCTTAAATATACTACTTCATATTCCTCTTAAATATACTACTTCATATTAGTCTTAAATATACAGCTTCATATTCTTCTTATATATACTACTTCATTTTCCTCTTAAACATACTACTTCATATTCGCTCTTAAATATACTACTTCATTTTATTCTTAAAACATACTACTTCATATTCCTCTTAAATATACTACTTCATATTCCTCTTAAATATACTACTTCATATTCCTCTTAAATATACTACTTCATATTCCTCTTAAAACATACTAATTCATATTCCTCTTAAATATACTACTTCATATTCCTCTTAAATACTACTTCATATTCCTCTTAAATATACTACTTCATATTCCTCTTAAATATACTACTTCATATTAATCTTAAATATACTACTTCATATTCCTCTTAAATATACTACTTCATATTCCTCTTAAATTTACTACTTCATATTCCTCTTAAACATAGTTCTTCATATTCTTCTTAAACAAACAACTTCATATTCCTCTTAAACATACTATTTCATATTCCTCTTAAACATACTACTTCATATTCCTCTTAAATATACTATTTCATGTTTCTCTTAAATATACTACTTCATATTCCTCTTAAATATACTACTTCATATTCCTCTTAAATATACTACTTCATATTCCTCTTAAACTTACTACTTCATATTCCTCTTAAATATACTACTTCATATTAGTCTTAAATATACAACTTCATATTCCTCTTAAATATACTACTTCATATTCCTCTTAAACATACTACTTCATATTCCTCTTAAATATACTACTTCATATTCCTCTTAAACATACTACTTCATATTCCTCTTAAGCATACTACTTCATATTCCTCTTAAATATACTACTTCATATTAGTCTTAAATATACTAATTTATATTCCTCATAAATACTCGTATACTGCTTCATATTCTTCATAAACTTACTACTTCATATTCCTCTTAAATATACTACTTCATATTAGTCTTAAATATACTACTTCATATTCCTCTTAAATATACTACTTCATATAAGTCTTAAATATATAACTTCATATTCTTCTTAAATATACTACTTCATATTCCCCTTAAACATACTACTTCATATTCCTCTTAAATACTACTTCATATTTCTCTTAAATATACAACTTCATATTCCTCTTAAATATACTACTTCATATTAGTCTTAAATATACTATTTCATATTCCTCTTAAATTTACCACTTCATTTTCCTCTTAAACACACTACTTCATATTCCTCTTAAACATGCTACTTCATATTCCTCATAAACATACTACTTCATATTCCTCTTAAACATACTACTTCATATTCCTCTTAAATACACTAATTCATATTCCTCTTAAATATACTACTTCATATTCGTTGTAAAACATACTACTTCATATTCCTCTTAAATATACTACTTCATATTCCTCTTAAATATACTACTTCATATTCCTCTTTAACTTACTACTTCATATTCCTTTTAAATATACTACTTCATATTAGTCTTAAATATACTACTTCATATTCCTCTTAAATATACTACTTAATATTCCTCTTAAATTTACTACTTCATATTCCTCTTAAACATACTACTTCATATTCCTCTTAAACATACTACTTCATATTCATCTTAAACATACTATTTCATACTCCTCTTAAACATACTACTTCATATTCCTCTTAAACATACTACTTCATATTCCTCTTAAACTTACTACTTCATATTCCTCTTAAATATACTACTTCATATTAGTCTTAAATATACTACTTCATATTCCTCATAAATAAGCTGCTTCATATTCCTCATAAACATACTACTTCATATTCCTCTTAAATATACTACTGCATATTTCTCTTAAAAAAACTACTTCACATTCCTCTTAAATATACTACTTCATATTCCTCTTAAACATACTACTTCATATTCCTCTTAAACATACTACTTCATATTCCTCTTAAATATACTACTTCATATTAGTCTTAAATATACAACTTCATAATCCTCTTAAATATACTACTTCATATTCCAACATACTACTTCATATTCCTTTTAAATATACTACTTCATATTCCTTTTAAACATACTACTTCATATTCCTCTTAAAAATACTACTTCATATTCCTCTTAAACATACTACTTCATATTCCTCTTAAACATACTATTTCATATTCCTCTTAAACATACTACTTCATATTCCTCTTAAACATACTACTTCATATTCCTCTTAAATATACTACTTCATATTCCTCATAAATATACTACTTCATATTAGTCTTAAATATACTGCGTCATATTCTTCTTATATATACTACTTCATATTCCTCTTAAACATACTACTTCATATTCACTCTTAAATATACTACTTCATTTTAATCTTAAAACATACTACTTCATATTCCTCTTAAATATACTACTTCATATTCTTCTTAAATATACTACTTCATATTCCTCTTAAATATACTACTTCATATTCCTCTTAAAACATACTACTTCATATTCCTCTTAAATATACTACTTCATATTCCTCTTAAATACTACTTCATATTCCTCTTAAATATACTACTTCATATTCCTCTTAAATATACTACTTCATATTAATCTTAACTATACAACTTCATATTCCTCTTAAATATACTACTTCATATTCCTCTTACATTTACTACTTCATATTCCTCTTAAACATACTACTTCATATTCCTCTTAAACATACTACTTCATATTCCTCTTAAACATACTATTTCATATTCCTCTTAAACATACTACATCATATTCCTCTTAAATATACTACTTCATATTCCTCTTTAACTTACTACTTCATATTCCTCTTAAATATACTACTTCATATTAGTCTTAAATATACTACTTCATATTCCTCTTAAATATACTATTTAATATTCCTCTTAAATTTACTACTTCATATTCCTCTTAAACATACTACTTCATATTCCTCTTAAACATACTACTTCATATTCCTCTTAAACATACTATTTCATATTCCTCTTAAGCATACTACTTCATTTTCCTCTTAAATATATTATTTCATATTCCTCTTAAATATCCTACTTCATATTCCTCTTAAATATACTACTTCATATTCCTCTTAAATATACTACTTCATATTCCTCTTAAACTTACTACTTCATATTCCTCTTAAATATACTACTTCTTATTAGTCTTAAATATACAACTTAATATTCCTCTTAAATATACTACTTCATATTCCTCTTAAACATACTACTTCATATTCCTCTTAAATATACTACTTCATATTCCCCTTAAACATACTACTACATATTCCTCTTAAGCATACTACTTCATATTCCTCTTAAATATTCTACTTCATATTAGTCTTAAATGTACTACTTCATATTCCTCATAAATACTCGTATACTGCTTCATATTCCTCATAAACATTCTACTTCATATTCCTCTTAAATATACTACTTCATATTAGTCTTAAATATACTATTTCATATTCCTCTTAAATATACTACTTCATATTAGTCTTAAATATACAACTTCTTATTCCTCTTACATATTCTACTTCATATTCCTCTTAAACATACTACTTCATATTCCTCTTAAATACTACTTCATATTCCTCTTAAATATACTACTTCATATTCCTCTTAAATATACTACTTCATATTAGTCTTAAATATACTACTTCATATTCCTCTTAAATTTACTACTTCATTTTCCTCTTAAACACACTACTTCATATTCCTCTTAAACATGCTACTTCATATTCCTCATAAACATACTACTTCATATTCCTCATAAACATACTACTTCATATTCCTCTTAAATATACTACTTCATATTCCTCTTAAATATACTACGTCATATTCATCGTAAAACATACTACTTCATATTCCTCTAAAATATACTACTTCATATTCCTCTTAAATAAACTACTTCATATTCCTCTTGAATATACTGCTTCATATTCCTCTTAAATAATCTACTTCATATTCCTCTTAAGCATACTACTTCAAATTCCTCTTAAATATACTAAAATTTACTACTTCATATTCCTCTTAAACATACTACTTCATATTCCTCTAAAACATACTACTTCATATTCCTCTTAAACATAATATTTCATATTCGTCTTAAACATACTACTTCATATTCCTCTTAAATATACTATTTCATCTTCATCTTAAATATACTACTTCATATTCCTCTTAAATATACTACTTCATATTCCTCTTAAATATACTACTTCATATTCCTCTTCAACTTACTACTTCATATTCCTCTTAAATATACTACTTCATATTAGTCTTAAATATACTACTTCATATTCCTCTTAAATATACTACTTCATATTCCTCTTAAACATACTACTTCATATTCCTCTTAAATATACTACTTCATATTAGTCTTAAATATACTACTTCATATTCCTCATAAATATACTGCTTCATATTCCTCATAAACATACTACTTCATATTCCTCTTAAATATACTACTTCATATTCCTCTTAAAAAAACTAATTCATATTCCTGTTAAATATACTACTTCATATTCCTCTTAAACATACTACTTCATATTCCTCTTAAACATACTACTTCACATTCCTCTTAAATATACTTCTTCATATTAGTCTTAAATATACAACTTCATATTCCTCTTAAATATACAACTTAATATTCCTCTTAAACATACTACTTCATATTCCTCTTAAATATACTACTTCATATTCCTTTTAAACATACTACTTCATATTCCTCTTAAATATACTACTTCATATTCCTCTTAAACATACTACTTCATATTCCTCTTAAACATACTACTTCATATTCTTCTTAAATATATTACTTCATATTCCTCTTAAATATACTACTTCATATTAGTCTTAAATATACAGCTTCATATTCTTCTTATATATACTAATTCATATTCCTCTTAAACATACTACTTCATATTCGCTCTTAAATATACTACTTCATTTTATTCTTAAAACATACTTCTTCATATTCCTCTTAAATATACTACTTCATATTCCTCTTAAATATACTACTTCATATTCCTCTTAAATATACTACTTCATATTCCCCTTAAAACATACTAATTCATATTCCTCTTCAATATACTACTTCATATTCCTCTTAAATACTACATCATATTCCTCTTAAATATACCACTTCATATTCCTCTTAAATATACTACTTCATATTAATCTTAAATATACTACTTCATATTCCTCTTAAATATACTACTTCATATTCCTCTTAAATTTACTACTTCATATTCCTCTTAAACATACTACTTCATATTCCTCTTAAACATGCTACTTCATATTCCTCATAAACATACTAATTCATATTCCTCTTAAACATACTACTTCATATTCCTCTTAAATACACTTATTCATATTCCTCTTAAATATACTACTTCATATTCGTTGTAAAACATACTACTTCATATTCCTCTTAAATATACTACTTCATATTCCTCTTAAATATACTACTTCATATTCCTCTTTAACTTACTACTTCATATTCCTTTTAAATATACTACTTCATATTAGTCTTAAATATACTACTTCATATTCCTCTTAAATATACTACTTAATATTCCTCTTAAATTTACTACTTCATATTCCTCTTAAACATACTACTTCATATTCCTCTTAAACATACTACTTCATATTCCTCTTAAACATACTATTTCATACTCCTCTTAAACATACTACTTCATATTCCTCTTAAACATACTACTTCATATTCCTCTTAAACTTACTACTTCATATTCCTCTTAAATATACTACTTCATATTAGTCTTAAATATACTACTTCATATTCCTCATAAATAAGCTGCTTCATATTCCTCATAAACATACTACTTCATATTCCTCTTAAATATACTACTGCATATTTCTCTTAAAAAAACTACTTCATATTCCTCTTAAATATACTACTTCATATTCCTCTTAAACATACTACTTCATATTCCTCTTAAACATACTACTTCATATTCCTCTTAAATATACTACTTCATATTAGTCTTAAATATACAACTTCATATTCCTCTTAAATATACTACTTCATATTCCAACATACTACTTCATATTCCTTTTAAATATACTACTTTATATTCCTTTTAAACATACTACTTCATATTCCTCTTAAAAATACTACTTCATATTCCTCTTAAACATACTACTTCATATTCCACTTAAACATACTATTTCATATTCCTCTTAAACATACTACTTCATATTCCTCTTAAACATACTACTTCATATTCCTCTTAAATATACTACTTCATATTCCTCATAAATATACTACTTCATATTAGTCTTAAATATACTGCGTCATATTCTTCTTATATATACTATTTCATATTCCTCTTAAACATACTACTTCATATTCACTCTTAAATATACTACTTCATTTTAATCTTAAAACATACTACTTCATATTCCTCTTAAATATACTACTTCATATTCCTCTTAAATATACTACTTCATATTCCTCTTAAAACATACTACTTCATATTCCTCTTAAATATACTACTTCATATTCCTCTTAAATACTACTTCATATTCCTCTTAAATATACTACTTCATATTCCTCTTAAATATACTACTTCATATTAATCTTAACTATACAACTTCATATTCCTCTTAAATATACTACTTCATATTCCTCTTAAATTTACTACTTCATATTCCTCTTAAACATACTACTTCATATTCCTCTTAAATATACTACTTCATATTCCTCTTAAACATACTATTTCATATTCCTCTTAAACATACTACTTCATATTCCTCTTAAATATACTACTTCATATTCCTCTTAAATATACTACTTCATATTAGTCTTAAATATACTACTTCATATTCCTCTTAAATATACTACTTCATATAAGTCTTAAATATATAACTTCATATTCTTCTTAAATATACTACTTCATATTCCCCTTAAACATACTACTTCATATTCCTCTTAAATACTACTTCATATTTCTCTTAAATATACAACTTCATATTCCTCTTAAATATACTACTTCATATTAGTCTTAAATATACTATTTCATATTCCTCTTAAATTTACCACTTCATTTTCCTCTTAAGCACACTACTTCATATTCCTCTTAAACATGCTACTTCATATTCCTCATAAACATACTACTTCATATTCCTCTTAAACATACTACTTCATATTCCTCTTAAATACACTAATTCATATTCCTCTTAAATATACTACTTCATATTCGTTGTAAAACATACTACTTCATATTCCTCTTAAATATACTACTTCATATTCCTCTTAAATATACTACTTCATATTCCTCTTTAACTTACTACTTCATATTCCTTTTAAATATACTACTTCATATTAGTCTTAAATATACTACTTCATATTCCTCTTAAATATACTACTTAATATTCCTCTTAAATTTACTACTTCATATTCCTCTTAAACAAACTACTTCATATTCCTCTTAAACATACTACTTCATATTCCTCTTAAACATACTATTTTATACTCCTCTTAAACATACTACTTCATATTCCTCTTAAACATACTACTTCATATTCCTCTTAAACTTACTACTTCATATTCCTCTTAAATATACTACTTCATATAAGTCTTAAATATACTACTTCATATTCCTCATAAATAAGCTGCTTCATATTCCTCATAAACATACTACTTCATATTCCTCTTAAATATACTACTGCATATTTCTCTTAAAAAAACTACTTCATATTCCTCTTAAATATACTACTTCATATTCCTCTTAAACATACTACTTCATATTCCTCTTAAACATACTACTTCATATTCCTCTTAAATATACTACTTCATATTAGTCTTAAATATACAACTTCATAATCCTCTTAAATATACTACTTCATATTCCAACATACTACTTCATATTCCTTTTAAACATACTACTTCATATTCCTCTTAAAAATACTACTTCATATTCCTCTTAAACATACTACTTCATATTCCTCTTAAACATACTATTTCATATTCCTCTTAAACATACTACTTCATATTCCTCTTAAAGATACTACTTCATATTCCTCTTAAATATACTACTTCATATTCCTCATAAATATACTACTTCATATTAGTCTTAAATATACTGCGTCATATTCTTCTTATATATACTACTTCATATTCCTCTTAAACATACTACTTCATATTCACTCTTAAATATACTACTTCATTTTAATCTTAAAACATACTACTTCATATTCCTCTTAAATATACTACTTCATATTCCTCTTAAATATACTACTTCATATTCCTCTTAAATATACTACTTCATATTCCTCTTAAAACATACTACTTCATATTCCTCTTAAATATACTACTTCATATTCCTCTTAAATACTACTTCATATTCCTCTTAAATATACTACTTCATATTCCTCTTTAATATACTACTTCATATTAATCTTAACTATACAACTTCATATTCCTCTTAAATATACTACTTCATATTCCTCTTAAATTTACTACTTCATATTCCTCTTAAACATACTACTTCATATTCCTCTTAAACATACTACTTCATATTCCTCTTAAACATACTATTTCATATTCCTCTTAAACATACTACTTCATATTCCTCTTAAATATACTACTTCATATTCCTCTTTAACTTACTACTTCATATTCCTCTTAAATATACTACTTCATATTAGTCTTAAATATACTACTTCATATTCCTCTTAAATATACTATTTAATATTCCTCTTAAATTTACTACTTCATATTCCTCTTAAACATACTACTTCATATTCCTCTTAAACATACTACTTCATATTCCTCTTAAACATACTATTTCATATTCCTCTTAAACATACTACTTCATTTTCCTCTTAAATATATTATTTCATATTCCTCTTAAATATCCTACTTCATATTCCTATTAAATATACTACTTCATATTCCTCTTAAATATACTACTTCATATTCCTCTTAAACTTACTACTTCATATTCCTCTTAAATATACTACTTCTTATTAGTCTTATATATACAACTTAATATTCCTCTTAAATATACTACTTCATATTCCTCTTAAACATACTACTTCATATTCCTCTTAAATATACTACTTCATATTCCCCTTAAACATACTACTACATATTCCTCTTAAGCATACTACTTCATATTCCTCTTAAATATTCTACTTCATATTAGTCTTAAATGTACTACTTCATATTCCTCATAAATACTCGTATACTGCTTCATATTCCTCATAAACATTCTACTTCATATTTCTCTTAAATATACTACTTCATATTAGTCTTAAATATACCATTTCATATTCCTCTTAAATATACTACTTCATATTAGTCTTAAATATACAACTTCTTATTCCTCTTACATATTCTACTTCATATTCCTCTTAAACATACTACTTCATATTCCTCTTAAATACTACTTCATATTCCTCTTAAATATACTACTTCATATTCCTCTTAAATATACTACTTCATATTAGTCTTAAATATACTACTTCATATTCCTCTTAAATTTACTACTTCATTTTCCTCTTAAACACACTACTTCATATTCCTCTTAAACATGCTACTTCATATTCCTCATAAACATACTACTTCATATTCCTCATAAACATACTACTTCATATTCCTCTTAAATATACTACTTCATATTCCTCTTAAATATACTACGTCATATTCATCGTAAAACATACTACTTCATATTCCTCTAAAATATACTACTTCATATTCCTCTTAAATAAACTACTTCATATTCCTCTTGAATATACTGCTTCATATTCCTCTTAAATAATCTACTTCATATTCCTCTTAAGCATACTACTTCAAATTCCTCTTAAATATACTAAAATTTACTACTTCATATTCCTCTTAAACATACTACTTCATATTCCTCTAAAACATACTACTTCATATTCCTCTTAAACATAATATTTCATATTCGTCTTAAACATACTACTTCATATTCCTCTTAAATATACTATTTCATCTTCCTCTTAAATATACTACTTCATATTCCTCTTAAATATACTACTTCATATTCCTCTTAAATATACTACTTCATATTCCTCTTCAACTTACTACTTCATATTCCTCTTAAATATACTACTTCATATTAGTCTTAAATATACTACTTCATATTCCTCTTAAATATACTACTTCATATTCCTCTTAAACATACTACTTCATATTCCTCTTAAATATACTACTTCATATTAGTCTTAAATATACTACTTCATATTCCTCATAAATATACTGCTTCATATTCCTCATAAACATACTACTTCATATTCCTCTTAAATATACTACTTCATATTCCTCTTAAAAAAACTAATTCATATTCCTCTTAAATATACTACTTCATATTCCTCTTAAACATACTACTTCATATTCCTCTTAAACATACTACTTCACATTCCTCTTAAATATACTTCTTCATATTAGTCTTAAATATACAACTTCATATTCCTTTTAAATATACAACTTAATATTCCTCTTAAACATACTACTTCATATTCCTCTTAAATATACTACTTCATATTCCTTTTAAACATACTACTTCATATTCCTCTTAAATATACTACTTCATATTCCTCTTAAACATACTACTTCATATTCCTCTTAAACATACTACTTCATATTCTTCTTAAATATACTACTTCATATTCCTCTTAAATATACTACTTCATATAAGTCTTAAATATACAGCTTCATATTCTTCTTATATATACTAATTCATATTCCTCTTAAACATACTACTTCATATTCGCTCTTAAATATACTACTTCATTTTATTCTTAAAACATACTACTTCATATTCCTCTTAAATATACTACTTCATATTCATCTTAAATATACTACTTCATATTCCTCTTAAATATACTACTTCATATTCCCCTTAAAACATACTAATTCATATTCCTCTTAAATATACTACTTCATATTCCTCTTAAATACTACATCATATTCCTCTTAAATATACCACTTCATATTCCTCTTAAATATACTACTTCATATTAATCTTAAATATACTACTTCATATTCCTCTTAAATATACTACTTCATATTCCTCTTAAATTTACTACTTCATATTCCTCTTAAACATACTACTTCATATTCCTCTTAAACATGCTACTTCATATTCCTCATAAACATACTACTTCATATTCCTCTTAAACATACTACTTCATATTCCTCTTAAATACACTAATTCATATTCCTCTTAAATATACTACTTCATATTCGTTGTAAAACATACTACTTCATATTCCTCTTAAATATACTACTTCATATTCCTCTTAAATATACTACTTCATATTCCTCTTTAACTTACTACTTCATATTCCTTTTAAATATACTACTTCATATTAGTCTTAAATATACTACTTCATATTCCTCTTAAATATACTACTTAATATTCCTCTTAAATTTACTACTTCATATTCCTCTTAAACATACTACTTCATATTCCTCTTAAACATACTACTTCATATTCCTCTTAAACATACTATTTCATACTCCTCTTAAACATACTACTTCATATTCCTCTTAAACATACTACTTCATATTCCTCTTAAACTTACTACTTAATATTCCTCTTAAACATACTACTTCATATTCCTCTTAAATATACTACTTCATATTCCTTTTAAACATACTACTTCATATTCCTCTTAAATATACTACTTCATATTCCTCTTAAACATACTACTTCATATTCCTCTTAAACATACTACTTCATATTCTTCTTAAATATACTACTTCATATTCCTCTTAAATATACTACTTCATATTAGTCTTAAATATACAGCTTCATATTCTTCTTATATATACTAATTCATATTCCTCTTAAACATACTACTTCATATTCGCTCTTAAATATACTACTTCATTTTATTCTTAAAACATACTACTTCATATTCCTCTTAAATATACTACTTCATATTCCTCTTAAATATACTACTTCATATTCCTCTTAAATATACTACTTCATATTCCCCTTAAAACATACTAATTCATATTCCTCTTAAATATACTACTTCATATTCCTCTTAAATACTACATCATATTCCTCTTAAATATACCACTTCATATTCCTCTTAAATATACTACTTCATATTAATCTTAAATATACTACTTCATATTCCTCTTAAATATACTACTTCATATTCCTCTTAAATTTACTACTTCATATTCCTCTTAAACATACTACTTCATATTCCTCTTAAACATGCTACTTCATATTCCTCATAAACATACTACTTCATATTCCTCTTAAACATACTACTTCATATTCCTCTTAAACATACTACTTCATATTCCTCTTAAATATACTACTTCATATTAGTCTTAAATATACAACTTCATATTCCTTTTAAATATACTACTTCATATTCCTTTTAAACATACTACTTCATATTGCTCTTAAAAATACTACTTCATATTCCTCTTAAACATACTACTTCATATTCCACTTAAACATACTATTTCATATTCCTCTTAAACATACTACTTCATATTCCTCTTAAACATACTACTTCATATTCCTCTTAAATATACTACTTCATATTCCTCATAAATATACTACTTCATATTAGTCTTAAATATACTGCGTCATATTCTTCTTATATATACTACTTTATATTCCTCTTAAACATACTACTTCATATTCACTCTTAAATATACTACTTCATTTTAATCTTAAAACATACTACTTCATATTCCTCTTAAATATACTACTTCATATTCCTCTTAAATATACTACTTCATATTCCTCTTAAATATACTACTTCATATTCCTCTTAAAACATACTACTTCATATTCCTCTTAAATATACTACTTCATATTCCTCTTAAATACTACTTCATATTCCTCTTAAATATACTACTTCATATTCCTCTTAAATATACTACTTCATATTAATCTTAACTATACAACTTCATATTCCTCTTAAATATACTACTTCATATTCCTCTTAAATTTACTACTTCATATTCCTCTTAAACATACTACTTCATATTCCTCTTAAACATACTACTTCATATTCCTCTTAAACATACTATTTCATATTCCTCTTAAACATACTACTTCATATTCCTCTTAAATATACTACTTCATATTCCTCTTTAACTTACTACTTCATATTCCTCTTAAATATACTACTTCATATTAGTCTTAAATATACTACTTCATATTCCTCTTAAATATACTACTTAATATTCCTCTTAAATTTACTACTTCATATTCCTCTTAAACATACTACTTCATATTCCTCTTAAACATACTACTTCATATTCCTCTTAAACATACTATTTCATATTCCTCTTAAACATACTACTTCATTTTCCTCTTAAATATATTATTTCATATTCCTCTTAAATATCCTACTTCATATTCCTCTTAAATATACTACTTCATATTCCTCTTAAATATACTACTTCATATTCCTCTTAAACTTACTACTTCATATTCCTCTTAAATATACTACTTCTTATTAGTCTTAAATATACAACTTAATATTCCTCTTAAATATACTACTTCATATTCCTCTTAAACATACTACTTCATATTCCTCTTAAATATACTACTTCATATTCCCCTTAAACATACTACTACATATTCCTCTTAAGCATACTACTTCATATTCCTCTTAAATATTCTACTTCATATTAGTCTTAAATGAACTACTTCATATTCCTCATAAATACTCGTATACTGCTTCATATTCCTCATAAACATTCTACTTCATATTCCTCTTAAATATACTACTTCATATTAGTCTTAAATATACTATTTTATATTCCTCTTAAATATACTACTTCATATTAGTCTTAAATATACAACTTCTTATTCCTCTTACATATTCTACTTCATATTCCTCTTAAACATACTACTTCATATTCCTCTTAAATACTACTTCATATTCCTCTTAAATATACTACTTCATATTCCTCTTAAATATACTACTTCATATTAGTCTTAAATATACTACTTCATATTCCTCTTAAATTTACTACTTCATTTTCCTCTTAAACACACTACTTCATATTCCTCTTAAACATGCTACTTCATATTCCTCATAAACATACTACTTCATATTCCTCATAAACATACTACTTCATATTCCTCTTAAATATACTACTTCATATTCCTCTTAAATATACTACGTCATATTCATCGTAAAACATACTACTTCATATTCCTCTAAAATATACTACTTCATATTCCTCTTAAATAAACTACTTCATATTCCTCTTGAATATACTGCTTCATATTCCTCTTAAATAATCTACTTCATATTCCTCTTAAGCATACTACTTCAAATTCCTCTTAAATATACTAAAATTTACTACTTCATATTCCTCTTAAACATACTACTTCATATTCCTCTAAAACATACTACTTCATATTCCTCTTAAACATAATATTTCATATTCGTCTTAAACATACTACTTCATATTCCTCTTAAATATACTATTTCATCTTCCTCTTAAATATACTACTTCATATTCCTCTTAAATATACTACTTCATATTCCTCTTAAATATACTACTTCATATTCCTCTTCAACTTACTACTTCATATTTCTCTTAAACATACTACTTCATATTCCTCTTAAATATACTACTTCATATTCCTCTTAAAAAAACTAATTCATATTCCTCTTAAATATACTACTTCATATTCCTCTTAAACATACTACTTCATATTCCTCTTAAACATACTACTTCACATTCCTCTTAAATAAACTTCTTCATATTAGTCTTAAATATACAACTTCATATTCCTCTTAAATATACAACTTAATATTCCTCTTAAACATACTACTTCATATTCCTCTTAAATATACTACTTCATATTCCTTTTAAACATACTACTTCATATTCCTCTTAAATATACTACTTCATATTCCTCTTAAACATACTACTTCATATTCCTCTTAAACATACTACTTCATATTCCTCTTAAATATACTACTTCATATTCCTCTTAAATATACTACTTCATATTAGTCTTAAATATACAGCTTCATATTCTTCTTATATATACTAATTCATATTCCTCTTAAACATACTACTTCATATTCGCTCTTAAATATACTACTTCATTTTATTCTTAAAACATACTACTTCATATTCCTCTTAAATATACTACTTCATATTCCTCATAAATATACTGCTTCATATTCCTCATAAACATACTACTTCATATTCCTCTTAAATATACTACTTCATATTCCTCTTAAAAAAACTAATTCATATTCCTCTTAAATATACTACTTCATATTCCTCTTAAACATACTACTTCATATTCCTCTTAAACATACTACTTCACATTCCTCTTAAATAAACTTCTTCATATTAGTCTTAAATATACAACTTCATATTCCTCTTAAATATACAACTTAATATTCCTCTTAAACATACTACTTCATATTCCTCTTAAATATACTACTTCATATTCCTTTTAAACATACTACTTCATATTCCTCTTAAATATACTACTTCATATTCCTCTTAAACATACTACTTCATATTCCTCTCAAACATACTACTTCATATTCTTCTTAAATATACTACTTCATATTCCTCTTAAATATACTACTTCATATTAGTCTTAAATATACAGCTTCATATTCTTCTTATATATACTAATTCATATTCCTCTTAAACATACTACTTCATATTCGCTCTTAAATATACTACTTCATTTTATTCTTAAAACATACTATTTCATATTCCTCTTAAATATACTACTTCATATTCCTCTTAAATATACTACTTCATATTCCTCTTAAATATACTACTTCATATTCCCCTTAAAACATACTAATTCATATTCCTCTTAAATATACTACTTCATATTCCTCTTAAATACTACATCATATTCCTCTTAATTATACCACTTCATATTCCTCTTAAATATACTACTTCATATTAATCTTAAATATACTACTTCATATTCCTCTTAAATATACTACTTCATATTCCTCTTAAATTTACTACTTCATATTCCTCTTAAACATACTACTTCATATTCCTCTTAAATATACTACTTCATATTCCTCTTAAATATACTACGTCATATTCATCGTAAAACATACTACTTCATATTCCTCTAAAATATACTACTTCATATTCCTCTTAAATAAACTACTTCATATTCCTCTTGAATATACTGCTTCATATTCCTCTTAAATAATCTACTTCATATTCCTCTTAAGCATACTACTTCAAATTCCTCTTAAATATACTAAAATTTACTACTTCATATTCCTCTTAAACATACTACTTCATATTCCTCTAAAACATACTACTTCATATTCCTCTTAAACATAACATTTCATATTCGTCTTAAACATACTACTTCATATTCCTCTTAAATATACTATTTCATCTTCCTCTTAAATATACTACTTCATATTCCTCTTAAATATACTACTTCATATTCCTCTTAAATATACTACTTCATATTCCTCTTCAACTTACTACTTCATATTTCTCTTAAATATACTACTTCATATTAGTCTTAAATATACAACTTCAAAGTCCTCTTAAATATACTACTTCATATTCCTCTTAAATATACTACTTCATATTCCTCTTAAATATACTACTTCATATTCCTCTTAAACATACTACTTCATATTCCTCTTAAATATACTACTTCATATTAGTCTTAAATATACTACTTCATATTCCTCATAAATATACTGCTTCATATTCCTCATAAAAATACTACTTCATATTCCTCTTAAATATACTACTTCATATTCCTCTTAAAAAAACTAATTCATATTCCTCTTAAATATACTACTTCATATTCCTCTTAAACATACTACTTCATATTCCTCTTAAACATACTACTTCACATTCCTCTTAAATAAACTTCTTCATCTTAGTCTTAAATATACAACTTCATATTCCTCTTAAATATACAACTTAATATTCCTCTTAAACATACTACTTCATATTCCTCTTAAATATACTACTTCATATTCCTTTTAAACATACTACTTCATATTCCTCTTAAATATACTACTTCATATTCCTCTTAAACATACTACTTCATATTCTTCTTAAACATACTACTTCATATTCCTCTTAAATATACTACTTCATATTCCTCTTAAATATACTACTTCATATTAGTCTTAAATATACAGCTTCATATTCTTCTTATATATACTAATTCATATTCCTCTTAAACATACTACTTCATATTCGCTCTTAAATATACTACTTCATTTTATTCTTAAAACATACTACTTCATATTCCTCTTAAATATACTATTTCATATTCCTCTTAAATATACTACTTCATATTCCTCTTAAATATACTACTTCATATTCCCCTTAAAACATACTAATTCATATTCCTCTTAAATATACTACTTCATATTCCTCTTAAATACTACATCATATTCCTCTTAAATATACCACTTCATATTCCTCTTAAATATACTACTTCATATTAATCTTAAATATACTACTTCATATTCCTCTTAAATATACTACTTCATATTCCTCTTAAATTTACTACTTCATATTCCTCTTAAACATACTACTTCATATTCCTCTTAAATATACTATTTCATGTTTCTCTTAAATATACTACTTCATATTCCTCTTAAATATACTACTTCATATTCCTCTTAAATATACTACTTCATATTCCTCTTAAACTTACTACTTCATATTCCTCTTAAATATACTACTTCATATTAGTCTTAAACATACAACTTCATATTCCTCTTAAATATACTACTTCATATTCCTCTTAAACATACTACTTCATATTCCTCTTAAATGTACTACTTCATATTCCTCTTAAACATACTACTTCATATTCCTCTTAAGCATACTACTTCATATTCCTCTTAAATATACTACTTCATATTAGTCTTAAATATACTACTTTATATTCCTCATAAATACTCGTATACTGCTTCATATTCTTCATAAACATACTACTTCATATTCCTCTTAAATATACTACTTCAAATTAGTCTTAAATATACTACTTCATATTCCTCTTAAATATACTACTTCATATAAGTCTTAAATATATAACTTCATATTCTTCTTAAATATACTACTTCATATTCCTCTTAAACATACTACTTCATATTCCTCTTAAATATACTAATTCATATTCCTCTTAAATATACTACTTCATATTCGTTGTAAAACATACTACTTCATATTCCTCTTAAATATACTACTTCATATTCCTCTAAAATATACTACTTCATATTCCTCTTTAACTTACTACTTCATATTCCTCTTAAATATACTACTTCATATTAGTCAAAAATATACTACTTCATATTCCTCTTAAATATACTACTTAATATTCCTCTTAAATTTAATACTTCATATTCCTCTTAAACATACTACTTCATATTCCTCTTAAACATACTACTTCATATTCCTCTTAAACATACTATTTCATATTCCTCTTAAACATACTACTTCATATTCCTCTTAAATATACTATTTCATATTCCTCTTAAATATCCTATTTCATATTCCTCTTAAATATACTACTTCATATTCCTCTTAAATATACTACTTCATATTCCTCTTAAACTTACTACTTCATATTCCTCTTAAATATACTACTTCAAATTAGTCTTAAATATACAACTTCATATTCCTCTTAAATATACTATATCATATTCCTCTTAAACATACTACTTCATATTCCTCTTAAATAGACTACTTCATATTCCTCTTAAACATACTACTGCATATTCCTCTTAAGCATACTACTTCATATTCCTCTTAAATATACTACTTCATATTAGACTTAAATATACTACTTCATATTCCTCATAAATACTCGTATACTGCTTCATATTCCTCATAAACATACTACTTCATATTCCTCTTAAATATACTACTTCATATTAGTCTTAAATATACTATTTCATATTCCTCTTAAATATACTACTTCATATTAGTCTTAAATATACAACTTCATATTCCTCTAAAATATACTACTTCATATTCCTCTTAAACGTACTACTTCATATTCCTCTTAAATACTACTTCATATTCCTCTTAAATATACTACTTCATATTCCTCTTAAATATACTACTTCATATTAAACTTCAATATACTACTTCATATTCCTCTTAAATTTACTACTTCATTTTCCTCTTAAACACACTACTTCATATTCCTCTTAAACATACTACTTCATATTCCTCATAAACATACTACTTCATATTCCTCATAAACATACTACTTCATATTCCTCTTAAATATACTACTTCATATTCCTCTTAAATATACTACTTCATATTCGCGTAAAACATGCTACTTCATATTCCTCTTAAATATACTACTTCATATTCCTCTTAAATATACTACTTCATATTCCTCTTAAATATACTGCTTCATATTCCTCTTAAATAATCTACTTCATATTCCTCTTAAGCATACTACTTCAAATTCCCCTTAAATATACTACTTCTAATTCCTCTTAAATATACTTCTTCATATTCCTCTTAAACATACTACTTCATATTCCTCTTAAACATACTACTTCATATTCCTCTTAAACTTACTACTTCATATTCCTCTTCAACATGCTACTACATATTCCTCTTAAATATACTACTTCATATTCCTCTTAAATGTACTACTATATGTTCCTATTAAAAATACTACTTCATATTCCTCTTAAACATACTACTTCATATTCCTCTTAAATATACTACTTCATATTCCTCTTAAATATACTGCTTCATATTCCTCTTAAATAATCTACTTCATATTCCTCTTAAGCATACTACTTCAAATTCCTCTTAAATATACTACTTATAATTCCTCTTAAATATACTACTTCATATTCCTCTTAAACATACTACTTCATATTCTTCTTAAACATACTACTTCATATTCCTCTTAAACATACTACAACATATTCCTCTTAAATATACTACTTCATATTCCTCTTTAACATACTACTTCATATTCCTCTTAAATATACTACTTCATATTCCTCTTAAACATACTACTTCATATTCCTCTTAAATATACTACTTCATATTCCTCTTAAATTTACTACTTCATATTCCTCTTAAACATACTACTTCATATTCCTCTTAAATTTACTACTTCATTTTCCTCTTAAACACACTACTTCATATTCCTCTTAAACATGCTACTTCATATTCCTCATAAACATACTACTTCATATTCCTCTAAAATATACTACTTCATATTTCTCTTAAATATACTAATTCATATTCCTCTTAAATATACTACTTCATATTCGTTGTAAAACATACTACTTCATATTCCTCTTAAATATACTACTTCATATTCCTCTTAAATATACTACTTCATATTCCTCTTTAACTTACTACTTCATATTCCTCTTAAATATACTACTTCATATTAGTCTTAAATATACTACTTCACATTCCTCTTAAATATACTACTTAATATTCCTCTTAAATTTACTATTTCATATTCCTCTTAAACATACTACTTCATATTCCTCTTAAACATACTACTTCATATTCCTCTTAAACATACTATTTCATATTCCTCTTAAATATACTATTTCATATTCCTCTTAAATATCCTACTTCATATTCCTCTTAAATATACTACTTCATATTCCTCTTAAATATACTACTTCATATTCCTCTTAAACTTACTACTTCATATTCCTCTTAAATATACTACTTCATATAAGTCTTAAATATACAACTTCATATTCCTCCTAAATATACTATATCATATTCCTCTTAAACATACTACTTCATATTCATCTTACATATACTACTTATTATTCCTCTTAAACATAATACTACATATTCCTCTTAAGCATACTACTTCATATTCCTCTTAAATATACTACTTCATATTAGTCTTAAATATACTACTTCATATTCCTCATAAATACTCGTATACTGCCTCATATTCCTCATAAACATACTACTTCATATTCCTCTTAAATAAACTACTTCATATTAGTCTTAAATATACTATTTCATATTCCTCTTAAATATACTACTTCATATTAGTCTTAAATATACAACTTCATATTCCTCTAAAATATACTACTTCATATTCCTCTTAAACATACTACTTCATATTCCTCTTAAATATTACTTCATATTCGTCTTAAATATACTACTTCATATTCCTCTTAAATATACTACTTCATATTAGTCTTAAATATACTACTTCATATTCCTCTTAAATTTACTACTTCATTTTCCTCTTAAACACACTACTTCATATTCCTCTTAAAGATACTACTTCATATTCCTCATAAACATACTACTTCATATTCCTCATAAACATACTACTTCATATTCCTCTTAAATATACTACTTCATATTCCTCTTAAATATACTACTTCATATTCGTCGTAAAACATGCTACTTCATATTCCTCTTAATTATACTACTTCATATTCCTCTTAAATATACTACTTCATATTCCTCTTAAATATACTGCTTCATATTCATCTTAAATAATCTACTTCATATTCCTCTTCAGCATACTACTTCAAATTCCTCTTAAATATACTACTTCCAATTCCTCTTAAATATACTACTTCATATTCCTCTTAAACATACCAGTTCATATTCCTCTTAAACATACTACTTCATATTCGTCTTAAACTTACTACTTCATATTCCTCTTAAACATACTACTTCATATTCCTCTTAAATATACTACTCCATATTCCTCTTAAATGTACTACTGCATGTTCCTATTAAAAATACTACTTCATATTCCTCTTAAACATACTACTTCATATTCCTCTTAAACATACTACTTCATACTCTTCTTTAACATACTACTTCATATTCCTCTTAAACATACTACAACATATTCCTCTTAAATATACTACTTCATATTCCTCTTTAACATACTACTTCATATTCCTCTTAAATATACTACTTCATATTCCTCTTAAATATACAACTTCATATTCCTCTTAAATATACAACTTCATATTAGTCTTAAATATACTGCTTCATATTCCTCTTATATATACAACTTCAGATTCCTCTTAAACATACTACTTCATATTCCTCTTAAATATACTACTTCATTTTAATCTTAAAACATACTACTTCATATTCCTCTTAAATATAATACTTCATATTCCTCTTAAATATACTACTTCATATTTCTCTTAGATATACTACTTCATATTCCTCTTAAAACATACTACTTCATATTCCTCCTAAATATACAACTTCATATTCCTCTTGTATACTACTTCATATTCCTCTTATATATTAATCTTAAACATACTACTTCATATTCCTCTTAAATATACTACTTCATATTCCTCTTAAATATACTACTTCATATTCCTCTTAAATATACTACTTCATATTCCTCTTAAACATACTACTTCATATTCCTCTTAAACATACTACTTCATATTCCTCTTAAATATACTACTTCATATTCCTCTTAAATATACAACTTCATATTAGTCTTAAATATACTGCTTCATATTCCTCTTATATATACAACTTCAGATTCCTCTTAAACATACTACTTCATATTCCTCTTAAATATACTACTTCATTTTAATCTTAAAACATACTACTTCATATTCCTCTTAAATATAATACTTCATATTCCTCTTAAATATACTACTTCATATTCCTCTTAGATATACTACTTCATATTCCTCTTAAAACATACTACTTCATATTCCTCCTAAATATACAACTTCATATTCCTCTTGTATACTACTTCATATTCCTCTTATATATACTACTTCATATTCCTCTTAAATATACTACTTCATATTAATCTTAAACATACTACTTCATATTCCTCTTAAATATACTACTTCATATTCCTCTTAAACATACCACAACATATTCCTCTTAAATATACTACTTCATATTCCTCTTAAACATACTTCTTCATATTCTACTTAAATATACTACTTCATATTCCTCTTAAACATACTACTTCATATTCCTCTTAAATATACTACTTCATATTCCTCTTAAATTTACTACTTCATATTCCTCTTAAACATACTACTTCATATTCCTCTTAAACATACTACTTCATATTCCTCTTAAACATACTACTTCATATTGCTCTTAAACATACTACTTCATATTCCTCTTAAATATACTATTTCATATTCCTCTTAAATATACTACTTCATATTCGTCTTAAATATACTACTTCATATTCGTCTTAAATATACTACTTCATATTCCTCTTAAACTTACTACTTCATATTCCTCTTAAATATACTACTTCATATTAGTCTTAAATATACAACTTCAGTTTCCTCTTAAACATACTACTTCATATTCCTCTTAAACATACTACTTCATATTCCTCTTAAACATACTATTTCATATTCCTCTTAAACATACTACTTCATATTCCTCTTAAATATACTATTTCATATTCCTCTTAAATATACTACTTCATGTTCCTCTTAAATATACTACTTCATATTCCTCTTAAATATACTACTTCATATTCCTCTTAAACTTACTACTTCATATTCCTCTTAAATATACTACTTCATATTAGTCTTAAATATACAACTTCATATTCCTCTTAAAAAAACTACTTCATATTGCTCTTAAATATACTACTTCATATTTCTCTTAAACATACTACTTCATATTCCTCTTAAACATACTACTTCATATTCCTCTTAAATATACTACTTCATATTAGTCTTAAATATACAACTTCATATTCCTCTTAAATTTACTACTTCATATTCCTCTTAAACATACTACTTCATATTCCTCTTAAATATACTAATATACTTCATATTCCTCTTAAATATACTACTTCGTATTCCTCTTAAATATACTACTTCATATTCCTCTTAAATATACTACTTAATATTCCTCTTAAATATACTACTTCATATTCCTCTTAAATATATTACTTCATATTCCTCTTAAACATAATACTTCATATTCCTCTTAAACATACTACTTCATATTCCTCTTAAATATGCTACTTCATATTCCTCTTAAATATACAACTTCATATTAGTCTTAAATATACTGCTTCATATTCCTCTTATATATATACAACTTCAGATTCCTCTTAAACATACTACTTCATATTCCTTTTAAATATACTACTTCATTTTAATCTTAAAACATACAACTTCATATTCCTCTTAAATATAATACTTCATATTCCTCTTAAATATACTACTTCATATTCCTCTTCGATATACTACTTCATATTCCTCTTAAAACATACTACTTCATATTCCTCCTAAATATACTACTTCATATTCCTCTTGTATACTACTTCATATTCCTCTTATATATACTATTTCATATTCCTCTTAAATATACTACTTCATATTAATCTTAAACATAGTACTTCATATTCCTCTTAAATATACTACTTCATATTCCTCTTAAACATACTACAACATATTCCTCTTAAATATACTACTTCATATTCCTCTTAAACATACTTCTTCATATTCCTCTTAAATATACTACTTCATATTCCTCTTAAACATACCACAACATATTCCTCTTAAATATACTACTTCATATTCCTCTTAAATATATTACTTCATATTCCTCTTAAACATACTTCTTCATATTCGACTTAAATATACTACTTCATATTCCTCTTAAACATACTACTTCATATTCCTCTTAAATATACTACTTCATATTCCTCTTAAATTTACTACTTCATATTCCTCTTAAATATACTACTTCATATTAATCTTAAACATACTACTTCATATTCCTCTTAAATATACTACTTCATATTCCTCTTAAACATACCACAACATATTCCTCTTAAATATACTACTTCATATTCCTCTTAAACATACTTCTTCATATTCTACTTAAATATACTACTTCATATTCCTCTTAAACATACTACTTCATATTCCTCTTAAATATACTACTTCATATTCCTCTTAAATTTACTACTTCATATTCCTCTTAAACATACTACTTCATATTCCTCTTAAACATACTACTTCATATTCCTCTTAAACATACTACTTCATATTGCTCTTAAACATACTACTTCATATTCCTCTTAAATATACTATTTCATATTCCTCTTAAATATACTACTTCATATTCGTCTTAAATATACTACTTCATATTCGTCTTAAATATACTACTTCATATTCCTCTTAAACTTACTACTTCATATTCCTCTTAAATATACTACTTCATATTAGTCTTAAATATACAACTTCAGTTTCCTCTTAAACATACTACTTCATATTCCTCTTAAACATACTACTTCATATTCCTCTTAAACATACTATTTCATATTCCTCTTAAACATACTACTTCATATTCCTCTTAAATATACTATTTCATATTCCTCTTAAATATACTACTTCATGTTCCTCTTAAATATACTACTTCATATTCCTCTTAAATATACTACTTCATATTCCTCTTAAACTTACTACTTCATATTCCTCTTAAATAAACTACTTCATATTAGTCTTAAATATACAACTTCATATTCCTCTTAAAAAAACTACTTCATATTCCTCTTAAATATACTACTTCATATTTCTCTTAAACATACTACTTCATATTCCTCTTAAACATACTACTTCATATTCCTCTTAAATATACTACTTCATATTAGTCTTAAATATACAACTTCATATTCCTCTTAAATTTACTACTTCATATTCCTCTTAAACATACTACTTCATATTCCTCTTAAATATACTAATATACTTCATATTCCTCTTAAATATACTACTTCGTATTCCTCTTAAATATACTACTTCATATTCCTCTTAAATATACTACTTCATATTCCTCTTAAATATACTACTTCATATTCCTCTTAAATATACTACTTCATATTCCTCTTAAACATAATACTTCATATTCCTCTTAAACATACTACTTCATATTCCTCTTAAATATGCTACTTCATATTCCTCTTAAATATACAACTTCATATTAGTCTTAAATATACTGCTTCATATTCCTCTTATATATATACAACTTCAGATTCCTCTTAAACATACTACTTCATATTCCTTTTAAATATACTACTTCATTTTAATCTTAAAACATACAACTTCATATTCCTCTTAAATATAATACTTCATATTCCTCTTAAATATACTACTTCATATTCCTCTTCGATATACTACTTCATATTCCTCTTAAAACATACTACTTCATATTCCTCCTAAATATACTACTTCATATTCCTCTTGTATACTACTTCATATTCCTCTTATATATACTATTTCATATTCCTCTTAAATATACTACTTCATATTAATCTTAAACATAGTACTTCATATTCCTCTTAAATATACTACTTCATATTCCTCTTAAACATACTACTTCATATTCCTCTTAAATATACTACTTCATATTCCTCTTAAACATACTTCTTCATATTCGACTTAAATATACTACTTCATATTCCTCTTAAACATACTACTTCATATTCCTCTTAAATATACTACTTCATATTCCTCTTAAATTTACTACTTCATATTCCTCTTAAACATACTACTTCATATTCCTCTTAAACATACTACTTCATATTCCTCTTAAACATACTACTTCATATTGCTCTTAAATATACTACTTCATATTCGTCTTAAATTTACTACTTCATATTCCTCTTAAATATACTACTTCATATTCCTCTTAAACTTACTACTTTATATTCCTCTTAAATATACTACTTCATATTAGTCTTAAATATACAACTTCAGTTTCCTCTAAAATATACTACTTCATACTCCTCTTAAACATACTACTTCATATTCCTCTTAAATATACTACTTTATATTCCTCTTAAACATACTACTTCATATTCCTCTTAAACATACTACTTCATATTCCTCCTAAACATACTACTTCATATTCCTCTTAAATATACGACTTCATATTCCTCTTATATATACCACTTCATATTCCTCTTAAATATACTACTTCATATTCCTCTTAAATATACTACTTCATATTCCTCTTAAATATACTACTTCATATTCCTCTTAAATATACTACTTCATATTCCTCTTGAACATACTACTTCATATTCCTCGTAAGCATACTACTTCATATTCCTCTTAAGCATACTACTTAATATTCCTCTTAAATATACTACTTCATATTAGTCTTAAATATCCTACTTCATATTCCTCATAAATATACTGCTTCATATTTCTCATAAACATACTACTTCATATTTCTCTTAAATATACTACTTCATAATCCTCTTAAATAAACTACTTCATATTGCTCTTAAATATACTACTTCATATTCCTCTTAAACATACTACTTCATATTTCTCTTAAACATACTACTTCATATTCCTCTTAAATATACTACTTCATATTCCTCTTAAATATACTGCTTCATATTCCTCTTAAATATACTACTTCATATTCCTCTTAAGCATACTACTTCAAATTCCTCTTAAACATACTACTTCATATTCCTCTAATATACTACTGCATATTCCTCTTAAACATACTACTTCATATTCCTCTAAAACATATTACTTCATATTCCTCTTAAGCATACTACTTCAAATGCCTCTTAAACATACTACTTCATATTCCTCTAATATACTACTGCATATTCCTCTTAAACATACTACTTCATATTCCTCTAAAACATACTATTTCATATTCCTCTTAAACATACTACTTCATATTCCTCTTAAATATACTACTTCATATTCCTCTTAAATATACTACTACATATTCCTCTTAAACTTACAACTTCATGTTCCTCTTAAATATACTACTTCATATTAGTCTTAAATATACAACTTCATATTCCTCTTAAATATACTACTTCATATTCCTCTTAAACATACTACTTCATATTCCTCTTAAATATACTACTTCATATTCCTCATAAACATACTACTTCATATTCCTCTTAAATATACTACTTCATATTAGTCTTAAATATACTACTTCATATTCCTCTTAAATATACTACTTCATATTCATCTTAAACATACTACTTCATATTCCTCTTAAATATACTACTTCATATTACTCTAAACATACTACTTCATATTCCTCTTAAATATACTATTTTATATTCCTCTTAAATTTACTACTTCATATTCCTCTTAAACATACTACTTCATATTCCTCTTAAACATACTACTTCATATTCCTTTTAAACATTCTATTTCATATTCCTCTTAAATATACTACTTTATATTCCTCTTAAATTTACTACTTCATATTCCTCTTAAACATACTACTTCATATTCCTCTTAAACATACTACTTCATATTCCTCTTAGACATACTACTTCATATTCCTCTTAAATATACTATTTCATATTCCTCTTAAATATACAACTTCATATTCCTCTTAAAAAAACTACTTCATATTCCTCTTAAATATACTACTCCATATTTCTCTTAAACATACTACTTCATATTCCTCTTAAACATACTACTTCATATTCCTCTTAAATATACTACTTCATATTAGTCTTAAATATACAACTTCATATTCCTCTTAAATTTACTACTTCATATTCCTCTTAAACATACTACTTCATATTCCTCTTAAATATACTAATATACTTCATATTCCTCTTAAATATACTACTTCATATTCCTCTTAAATATACTACTTCATATTCTTCTTAAATATACTACTTCATATTCCTCTTAAACATACTACTTCATATTCCTCTTAAATATACTATTTCATATTCCTCTTACACATACTACTTCATATTCCTCTTAAACATACTACTTCATATTCCTCTTAAATATACTACTTCATATTCCTCTTACATATACAACTTCATATTAGTCTTAAATATACTGCTTCATATTCCTCTTATATATACAACTTCAGATTCCTCTTAAACATACTACTTCATATTCCTCTTAAATATACTACTTTATTTTAATCTTAAAACATACAACTTCATATTCCTCTTAAATATAATACTTCATATTCCTCTTAAATATACTACTTCATATTCCTCTTAGATATACTACTTCATATTCCTCTTAAAACATACTACTTCATATTCCTCCTAAATATACTACTTCATATTCCTCTTAAATACTACTTCATATTCCTCTCATATATACTACTTCATATTCCTCTTAAATATACTACTTCATATTAATCTTAAATATACTACTTCATATTCCTCTTAAATTTACTACTTCATATTCCTCTTAAACACACTACTTCATATTCCTCTTAAACATACTACTTCATATTCCTCCTAAACATACTACTTCATATTCCTCTTAAACATACTACTTCATATTCCTCTTAAACATACGACTTCATATTTCTCTTAAACATACTACTTCATATTCCTCTTAAAAAAACTACTTCATATTCCTCTTAAATATACTACTTCATATTTCTCTTAAACATACTACTTCATATTCCTCTTAAACATACTACTTCATATTCCTCTTAAATATACTACTTCATATTAGTCTTAAATATACAACTTCATATTCCTCTTAAATTTACTACTTCATATTCCTCTTAAACATACTACTTCATATTCCTCTTAAATATACTAATATACTTCATATTCCTCTTAAATATACTACTTCATATTCCTCTTAAATATACTACTTCATATTCCTCTTAAATATACTACTTCATATTCCTCTTGAACATACTACTTCATATTCCTCTTTAATATACTATTTCATATTCCTCTTAAACATACTACTTCATATTCCTCTTAAACATACTACTTCATATTCCTCTTAAATATACTACTTCATATTCCTCTTAAATATACAACTTCATATTAGTCTTAAATATACTGCTTCATATTTCTCTTATATATACAACTTCAGATTCCTCTTAAACATACTACTTCATATTCCTCTTAAATATACTACTTTATTTTAATCTTAAAACATACAACTTCATATTCCTCTTAAATATAATACTTCATATTCCTCTTAAATATACTACTTCATATTCCTCTTAGATATACTACTTCATATTCCTCTTAAAACATACTACTTCATATTCCTCCTAAATATACTACTTCATATTCCTCTTAAATACTACTTCATATTCCTCTCATATATACTACTTCATATTCCTCTTAAATATACTACTTCATATTAATCTTAAATATACTACTTCATATTCCTCTTAAATTTACTACTTCATATTCCTCTTAAACACACTACTTCATATTCCTCTTAAACATACTACTTCATATTCCTCTTAAACATACTACTTCATATTCCTCTTAAACATACTACTTCATATTCCTCTTAAACATACGACTTCATATTTCTCTTAAACATACTACTTCATATTCCTCTTAAATATACTACTTCATATTCCTCTTAAACATACTACAACATATTCCTCTTAAATATACTACTTCATATTCCTCTTAAACATACTTCTTCATATTCTACTTAAATATACTACTTCATATTCCTCTTAAACATACTACTTCATATTCCTCTTAAATATACTACTTTATATTCCTCTTAAACATACTACTTCATATTCCTCTTAAACATACTACTTCATATTCCTCTTAAACATACTACTTCATATTGCTCTTAAACATACTACTTCATATTCCTCTTAAATATACTATTTCATATTCCTCTTAAATATACTACTTCATATTCGTCTTAAACTTACTACTTCATATTCCTCTTAAATATACTACTTCATATTAGTTTTAAATATACAACTTCAGTTTCCTCTTAAATATACTACTTCATACTCCTCTTAAAGATACTACTTCATATTCCTCTTAAATATACTACTTCATATTCCTCTTAAACATACTACTTCATATTCCTCCTAAACATACTACTTCATATTCCTCTTAAACATACTACTTCATATTCCTCTTAAATATACGACTTCATATTCCTCTTAAATATACTACTTCATATTCCTCTTAAATATACTACTTCATATTCCTCTTAAATATACTATTTCATATTCCTCTTAAATATACTACTTCATATTCCTTGTAAGCATACTACTTCATATTCCTCTTAAGCATACTACTTAATATTCCTCTTAAATATACTACTTCATATTAGTCTTAAATATCCTACTTCATATTCCTCATAAATATACTGCTTCATATTTCTCATAAACATACTACTTCATATTTCTCTTAAATATACTACTTCATAATCCTCTTAAATAAACTACTTCATATTGCTCTTAAATATACTACTTCATATTCCTCTTAAACATACTACTTCATATTTCTCTTAAACATACTACTTCATATTCCTCTTAAATATACTACTTCATATTCCTCTTAAATATAATGCTTCATATTCCTCTTAAATATACTACTTCATATTCCTCTTAAGCATACTACTTCAAATTCCTCTTAAACATACTACTTCATATTCCTCTAATATACTACTGCATATTCCTCTTAAACATACTACTTCATATTCCTCTAAAACATACTACTTCATATTCCTCTTAAGCATACTACTTCAAATGCCTCTTAAACATACTACTTCATATTCCTCTAATATACTACTGCATATTCCTCTTAAACATACTACTTCATATTCCTCTAAAACAAACTATTTCATATTCCTCTTAAACATACTACTTCATATTCCTCTTAAATATACTACTTCATATTCCTCTTAAATATACTACTTCATATTCGTCTTAAACTTACTACTTCATATTCCTCCTAAATATACTACTTCATATTAGTCTTAAATATACAACTTCATATTCCTCTTAAATATACTACTTCATATTCCTCTTAAACATACTACTTCATATTCCTCTTAAATATACTACTTCATATTCCTCATAAACATACTACTTCATATTCCTCTTAAATATACTACTTCATATTAGTCTTAAATATACTACTTCATATTCCTCTTAAATATACTACTTCATATTCATCTTAAACATACTACTTC
Organism: Atherix ibis; assembly: GCA_958298945.1. Classification (NCBI taxonomy): domain Eukaryota; kingdom Metazoa; phylum Arthropoda; class Insecta; order Diptera; family Athericidae; genus Atherix; species Atherix ibis. The sequence continues at coordinate 2,238,148 of CATQJD010000111.1, forward strand.
ATATTCCTCTTAAATATACTACTTCATATTCCTCTTAAAGATACTACTTCATATTCCTCTTAAATATACTACTTTATATTTTTCTTAAATTTACTACTTCATATTCCTCTTAAACATACTACTTCATATTCCTCTTAAACATACTACTTCATATTCCTTTTAAACATTATATTTCATATTCCTCTTAAATATACTACTTTATATTCCTCTTAAATTTACTACTTCATATTCCTCTTAAACATACTACTTCATATTCCTCTTAAACATACTACTTCATATTCCTCTTAAACATACTACTTCATATTCCTCTTAAATATACTATTTCATATTCCTCTTAAATATACTACTTTATATTCCCCTTAAATATACAACTTCATATGCCTCTTAAATATACTACTTCATATTCCTCTTAAACTTACTACTTCATATTCCTCTTAAATATACTACTTCATATTAGTCTTAAATATACAACTTCATATTCCTCTTAAAAAAACTACTTCATATTCCTCTTAAATATACTACTTCATATTTCTCTTAAACATACTACTTCATATTCCTCTTAAACATACTACTTCATATTCCTCTTAAATAAACTACTTCATATTAGTCTTAAATATACAACTTCATATTCCTCTTAAATTTACTACTTCATATTCCTCTTAAACATACTACTTCATATTCCTCTTAAATATACTAATATACTTCCTATTCCTCTTAAATATACTACTTCATATTCCTCTTAAATATACTACTTTATATTCCTCTTAAATATACTACTTCATATTCCTCTTAAACATACTACTTCATATTCCTCTTAAATATACTACTTCATATTCCTCTTAAACATACTACTTCATATTCCTCTTAAACATACTACTTCATATTCCTCTTAAATATACTACTTCATATTCCTATTAAATATACAACTTCATATAAGTCTTAAATATACTGCTTCATATTCCTCTTATATATACAACTTCAGATTCCTCTTAAACATACTACTTCATATTCCTCTTAAATATACTACTTCATTTTAATCTTAAAACATACTACTTCATATTCCTCTTAAATATAATACTTCATATTCCTCTTAAATATACTACTTCATATTCCTCTTAGATATACTACTTCATATTCCTCTTAAAACATACTACTTCATATTAATCTTAAATATACTACTTCATATTCCTCTTAAATTTACTACTTCATATTCCTCTTAAACACACTACTTCATATTCCTCTTAAACATACTACTTCATATTCCTCTTAAACATACTACTTCATATTCCTCTTAAACATACTACTTCATATTCCTCTTAAACATACGACTTCATATTTCTCTTAAACATACTACTTCATATTCCTCTTAAATATACTACTTCATGTTCCTCTTAAACATACTACAACATATTCCTCTTAAATATACTACTTCATATTCCTCTTAAACATACTTCTTCATATTCTACTTAAATATACTACTTCATATTCCTCTTAAACATACTACTTTATATTCCTCTTAAATATACTACTTCATATTCCTCTTAAATTTACTACTTCATATTCCTCTTAAACATACTACTTCATATTCCTCTTAAACATACTACTTCATATTACTCTTAAACATACTACTTCATATTGCTCTTAAACAGACTACTTCATATTCCTCTTAAATATACTATTTCATATTCCTCTTAAATATACTACTTCATATTCCTCTTAAATATACTACTTCATATTCTTCTTAAATATACTACTTCATATTTCTCTTAAACTTACTACTTCATATTCCTCTTAAATATACTACTTCATATTAGTCTTAAATATACAACTTCAGTTTCCTCTTAAATATACTACTTCATACTCCTCTTAAACATACTACTTCATATTCCTCTTAAATATACTACTTCATATTCCTCTTAAACATACTACTTCATATTCCTCTTACACATACTACTTCATATTCCTGTTAAACATACTACTTCATATTCGTCTTAAATATACGACTTCATATTCCTCTTAAATATACTACTTCATATTCCTCTTAAATATACTACTTCATATTCCTCTTAAATATACTACTTCATATTCCTCTTAAATATACTACTTCATATTCCTCTTAAATATACTGCTTCATATTCCTCTTAAACATACTACTTCATATTCCTCGTAAGCATACTACTTCATATTCCTCTTAAGCATACTACTTAATATTCCTCTTAAATATACTACTTCATATTAGTCTTAAATATCCTACTTCATATTCCTCATAAAAATACTGCTTCATATTCCTCATAAACATACTACTTCATATTTCTCTTAAATATACTACTTCATATTCCTCTTAAATAAACTACTTCATATTCCTCTTAAATATACTACTTCATATTCCTCTTAAATATACAACTTCATATTCCTCTTAAATGTACTACTGCATATTCCTCTTAAACATACTACTTCATAGTTCTCTTCAACATACTGCTTCATATTCCTCTTAAACATACTACTTTATATTCCTCTTAAACATACTACTTCATATTCCTCTTACACATACTACTTCATATTCCTCTTAAATATACTACTTCATATTCCTCTTAAATATACAACTTCATATTCCTCTTAAATGTACTACTGCATATTCCTCTTAAACATACTACTTCATATTTCTCTTAACATACTACTTCATATTCCTCTGAAACATACTACTTCATATTCCTCTTAAACATACTACTTCATATTCCTCTTAAATATACTACTTCATATTCCTCTTAAATATACTACTGCATATTCCTCTTAAACATACTACTTCATATTCCTCTTAAATATACTACTTCATATTCCTTTTAAACATACTACTTCATATTCCTCTTAAATATATTACTGCATATTTCTCTTATACATACTACTTCATATTCCACTTAAACATACTACTTCATATTCCTCTTAAACATACTACTTCATATTCCTCTTAAACATACTACTCCATATTCCTCTTAAACATACAACTTCATTTTCCTCTTAAACTTCATATTCCTCTTAAACATACTACTTCATATTCCTCTTAAGCATACTACTTCATATTCCTCTTAAATATACTACTTCATATTCCTCTTAAACAACCTACTTCATATTCTTCTTAAACATACTACTTTATATTCCTCTTAAACGACCTACTTCATATTCCTCTTAAACATACTACTTCATATTCCTCTTAAACATACAACTTCATATTTCTCTTAAACATACTACTTTATATTTCTCTTAAACAAACTACTTCATATTCCTCTTAAACATACTACTTCACATTCCTCTGAAACATACTATTTCATATTCCTCTTAAACATACTACTTCTATTCCTCTTAAATATACTACTTCATATTCCTCTTAAACGTACTACTTCATATTCCTCTAAAACGTACTACTTCATATTCCTCTTAAACATACTACTTCATATTCCTTTTAAATATACTACTTCATATTCCTCTTAAATATACTACTTCATATTCTTCATAAACATACAAGTTTATATTCCTCTTCAATATACTACTTCATATTCATCTTAAACATACTACTTCATATTCCTCTTAAACATACATCTTTATATTCCTATTCAACATACTACTTCATATTCCTCTTAATCATACTACTTCATATTCCTCTTAAACATACTATCGCATATTCCTCTTAAACATACTACTTCATATTACTCTTTAACATACTACTTCATATTCTTCTTAAACATACTACTTCATATTCCTCTTAAATATACTACTTCATATGCCTCTTAAATATACTACTTCATATTCCTCTTAAATATACTACTTCATATTCCTCTAAAACATACTACTGCATATTCCTCTTAAACATACTACTTCATATTTCTCTTAAACATACTACTTCATATTCCTCTTAAACATACTACTTCATATTCCTCTTAAACATACTACTTCATATTCCTCTTAAATATACTACTGCATATTCCTCTTAAATATACTACTTCATATTCCTCTTAAACATGCTACTTCATATTCCTCTTAAATATACTACTTCATATTCCTTTTAAACATACTACTTCATATTCCTCTTAAATATACTACAGCATATTCCTCTTAAACATACTACTCCATATTCCTCTCAAACATACTACTTCATATTCCTCTTAAACATACTACTTCATATTCCTCTTAAACATGCTACTTCATATTCCTCTTAAACATACTACTTCATATTCCTCTTAAACATACTACTTCATAATTCTCTTCAACATACTACTTCATATTCTCTCTTAAACATACTACTTCATATTCCTCTTAAACATACTACTTCATATTCCTCTTAAACATACTACTTCATATTCCTCTTAAACATACTACTTCATATTTCTCTTAAACATACTACTTCATATTCCTCTTAAACATACTACTTCATATTCCTCTTAAACATACTACTTCATATTCCTCTTAAATATACTACTGCATATTCCTCTTAAATATACTACTTCATATTCCTCTTAAACATGCTACTTCATAATACTCTTAAACATACTACTTCATATTTCTCTTAAACGTACTACTTCATATTCCTCTTAAACTTCATATTCCTCTTAAAAATACTACTTCATATTCCTCTTAAACATTCTACTTCATATTCTTCTGAAACATACTATTTTATATTCCTCTTCAACATACTACTTTATATTCCTCTTAAACATACTACTTCATAATTCTCTTCAACATACTGCTTCATATTCCTCTTAAACATACTACTTCATATTCCTCTTAAACATACTACTTCATATTCCTCTTACACATACTACTTCATATTCCTCTTAAATATACTACTTCATATTCCTCTTAAATATACAACTTCATATTCCTCTTAAATGTACTACTGCATATTCCTCTTAAACATACTACTTCATATTTCTCTTAAACATACTACTTCATATTCCTCTGAAACATACTACTTCATATTCCTGTTAAACATACTACTTCATGTTCCTCTTAAATATACTACTTCATATTCCTCTTAAATATACTACTGCATATTCCTCTTAAACATACTACTTCATATTCCTCTTAAATATACTACTTCATATTCCTTTTAAACATACTACTTCATATTCCTCTTAAATATATTACTGCATATTTCTCTTATACATACTACTTCATATTCCTCTTAAACATACTACTTCACATTCCTCTTAAACATACTACTTCATATTCCCCTTAAACATACTACTCAATATTCCTCTTAAACATACAACTTCATTTTCCTCTTAAACTTCATATTCCTCTTAAACATACTACTTCATATTCCTCTTAAATATACTACTTCATATTCCTCTTAAACAACCTACTTCATATTCCTCTTAAACATACTACTTTATATTCCTCTTAAACGACCTACTTCATATTCCTCTTAAACATACTACTTCATATTCCTCTTAAACATACAACTTAATATTTCTCTTAAACATACTACTTTATATTTCTCTTAAACAACCTACTTCATATTCCTCTTAAACATACTACTTCACATTCCTCTGAAAAATACTATTTCATATTCCTCTTAAACATACTACTTCTATTCCTCTTAAATATACTACTTCATATTCCTCTTAAACGTACTACTTCATATTCCTCTTAAACGTACTACTTCATATTCCTCTTAAACATACTACTTCATATTCCTTTTAAATATACTACTTCATATTCCTCTTAAATATACTACTTCATATTCTTCTTAAACATACAAGTTTATATTCCTCTTAAATATTCTACTTCATATTCCTCTTAAACATACTACTTCATATTCCTCTTAAACATACATCTTTATATTCCTATTCAACATACTACTTCATATTCCTCTGAATCATACAACTTCATATTCCTCTTAAACATACTATCGCATATTCCTCTTAAACATACTACTTCATATTACTCTTTAACATACTACTTCATATTCCTCTTAAACATACTACTTCATATTCCTCTTAAATATACTACTTCATATGCCTCTTAAATATACTACTTCATATTCCTCTTAAATATACTACTTCATATTCCTCTAAAACATACTACTGCATATTCCTCTTAAACATACTACTTCATATTTCTCTTAAACATACTACTTCATATTCCTCTTAAACATACTACTTCATATTCCTCTTAAACATACTACTTCATATTCCTCTTAAATATACTACTGCATATTCCTCTTAAATATACTACTTCATATTCCTCTTAAACATGCTACTCCATATATTTTTCTTAAATATACTACTTCATATTCCTTTTAAACATACTACTTCATATTCCTCTTAAATATACTACAGCATATTCCTCTTAAACATACTACTCCATATTCCTCTCAAACATACTACTTCATATTCCTCTTAAACATACTACTTCATATTCCTCTTAAACATGCTACTTCATATTCCTCTTAAACATACTACTTCATATTCCTCTTAAACATACTACTTCGTAATTCTCTTCAACATACTACTTCATATTCCTCTTGAACATACTACTTCATATTCCTCTTAAACATACTACTTCATATTCCTCTTAAACATACTACTTCATATTCCTCTTAAACATACTACTTCATATTTCTCTTAAACATACTATTTCATATTTCTCTTAAACATACTACTTCATATTCCTCTTAAACATACTACTTCATATTCCTCTTAAATATACTACTGCATATTCCTCTTAAATATACTACTTCATATTCCTCTTAAACATGCTACTTCATATTCCTCTTAAACATGCTACTTCATATTTCTCTTAAACGTACTACTTCATATTCCTCTTAAACTTCATATTCCTCTTAAAAATACTACTTTATATTCCTCTTAAACATTCTACTTCATATTCTTCTGAAACATACTATTTTATATTCCTCTTCAACATACTACTTTATATTCCTCTTAAACATACTACTTCATAATTCTCTTCAACATACTGTTCATATTCCTCTTAAACATACTACTTCATATTCCTCTTAAACATACTACTTCATATTCCTCTTACACATACTACTTCATATTCCTCTTAAATATACTACTTCATATTCCTCTTAAATATACAACTTCATATTCCTCTTAAATGTACTACTGCATATTCCTCTTAAACATACTACTTCATATTTCTCTCAAACATACTACTTCATATTCCTCTGAAACATACTACTTCATATTCCTCTTAAACATACTACTTCATATTCCTCTTAAATATACTACTTCATATTCCTCTTAAATATACTACTGCATATTCCTCTTAAACATACTACTTCATATTCCTCTTAAATATACTACTTCATATTCCTTTTAAACATACTACTTCATATTCCTCTTAAATATATTACTGCATATTTATATTATACATACTACTTCATATTCCACTTAAACATACTACTTCATATTCCTCTTAAACATACTACTTCATATTCCTCTTAAACATACTACTTCATATTCCTCTTAAACATACTACTTCATATTCCTCTTACACATACTACTTCATATTCCTCTTAAATATACTACTTCATATTCCTCTTAAATATACAACTTCATATTCCTCTTAAATGTACTACTGCATATTCCTCTTAAACATACTACTTCATATTTCTCTTAAACATACTACTTCATATTCCTCTGAAACATACTACTTCATATTCCTGTTAAACATACTACTTCATATTCCTCTTAAATATACTACTTCATATTTCTCTTAAATATACTACTGCATATTCCTCTTAAACATACTACTTCATATTCCTCTTAAATATACTACTTCATATTCCTTTTAAACATACTACTTCATATTCCTCTTAAATATATTACTGCATATTTCTCTTATACATACTACTTCATATTCCTCTTAAACATACTACTTCATATTCCTCTTAAACATACTACTTCATATTCCCCTTAAACATACTACTCCATATTCCTCTTAAACATACAACTTCATTTTCCTCTTAAACTTCATATTCCTCTTAAACATACTACTTCATATTCCTCTTAAATATACTACTTCATATTCCTCTTAAACAACCTACTTCATATTCCTCTTAAACATACTACTTTATATTCCTCTTAAACGACCTACTTCATATTCCTCTTAAACATACTACTTCATATTCCTCTTAAACATACAACTTCATATTTCTCTTAAACATACTACTTTATATTTCTCTTAAACAACCTACTTCATATTCCTCTTAAACATACTACTTCACATTCCTCTGAAACATACTATTTCATATTCCTCTTAAACATACTACTTCTATTCCTCTTAAATATACTACTTCATATTCCTCTTAAACGTACTACTTCATATTCCTCTTAAACGTACTACTTCATATTCCTCTTAAACATACTACTTCATATTCCTTTTAAATATACTACTTCATATTCCTCTTAAATATACTACTTCATATTCTTCTTAAACATACAAGTTTATATTCCTCTTCAATATACTACTTCATATTCCTCTTAAACATACTACTTCATATTCCTCTTAAACATACATCTTTATATTCCTATTCAACATACTACTTCATATTCCTCTGAATCATACAACTTCATATTCCTCTTAAACATACTATCGCATATTCCTCTTAAACATACTACTTCATATTACTTTTTAACATACTACTTCATATTCCTCTTAAACATACTACTTCATATTCCTCTTAAATATACTACTTCATATGCCTCTTAAATGTACTACTTCATATTCCTCTTAAATATACTACTTCATATTCCTCTAAAACATACTACTGCATATTCCTCTTAAACATACTACTTCATATTTCTCTTAAACATACTACTTCATATTCCTCGTAAACATACTACTTCATATTCCTCTTAAACATACTACTTCATATTCCTCTTAAATATACTACTGCATATTCCTCTTAAATATACTACTTCATATTCCTCTTAAACATGCTACTCCATATTCCTCTTAAATATACTACTTCATATTCCTTTTAAACATACTACTTCATATTCCTCTTAAATATACTACAGCATATTCCTCTTAAACATACTACTCCATATTCCTCTCAAAAATACTACTTCATCTTCCTCTTAAACATACTACTTCATATTCCTCTTAAACATGCTACTTCATATTCCTCTTAAACATACTACTTCATATTCCTCTTAAACATACTACTTCATAATTCTCTTCAACATACTACTTCATATTCCTCTTGAACATACTACTTCATATTCCTCTTAAACATACTACTTCATATTCCTCTTAAACATACTACTTCATATTCCTCTTAAACATACTACTTCATATTTCTCTTAAACATACTACTTCATATTCCTCTTAAACATACTACTTCATATTCCTCTTAAACATACTACTTCATATTCCTCTTAAATATACTACTGCATATTCCTCTTAAATATACTACTTCATATTCCTCTTAAACATGCTACTTCATATTCCTCTTAAACATACTACTTCATATTTCTCTTAAACGTACTACTTCATATTCCTCTTAAACTTCATATTCCTCTTAAAAATACTACTTTATATTCCTCTTAAACATTCTACTTCATATTCTTCTGAAACATACTATTTTATATTCCTCTTCAACATACTACTTTATATTCCTCTTAAACATACTACTTCATAATTCTCTTCAACATACTGCTTCATATTCCTCTTAAACATACTACTTCATATTCCTCTTAAACATACTACTTCATATTCCTCTTACACATACTACTTCATATTCCTCTTAAATATACTACATCATATTCCTCTTAAATATACAACTTCATATTCCTCTTAAATGTACTACTGCATATTCCTCTTAAACATACTACTTCATATTTCTCTCAAACATACTACTTCATATTCCTCTGAAACATACTACTTCATATTCCTCTTAAACATACTACTTCATATTCCTCTTAAATATACTACTTCATATTCATCTTAAACATACTACTTCATATTCCTCTTAGATATACTACTTCATATTCCTTTTAAACATACTACTTCATATTCCTCTTAAATATATTACTGCATATTTCTATTATACATACTACTTCATATTCCACTTAATCATACTACTTCATATTCCTCTTAAACATACTACTTCATATTCCTCTCAAACATACTACTCCATATTCCTCTTAAACATACAACTTCATTTCCCTCTTAAACTTCATATTCCTCTTAAACATACTACTTCATATTCCTCTTAAACATACTGCTTCATATTCCTCTTAAACATACTACTTCATATTCCTCTTCAACATACTACTTCATATTCCTCTTAAACATACTACTTCATAATTCTCTTAAACATACTACTTCATATTCCTCTTAAACATACTATTTCATATTCCTCTTAAACATACTACTTCATTTTCCTCTTAAATATACTACTTCATATTCCTCTTAAACATACTACTTCATATTCCTCTTAAACACACTACTTTATATTCCTGTTAAACATACTACTTCATATTCCTCTTAAATATACAACTTCATATTCCTGTTAAACTTCATATTCCTCTTAAACATACTACTTCATATTCCTCTTAAACATACTGCTTCATATTCCTCTTAAACATACTACTTCATATTCCTCTTCAACATACTACTTCATATTCCTCTTAAACACACTACTTCTTATTCCTTTTAAACATACTACTTCATATTCCTTTTAAATATATTACTGCATATTTCTCTTATACATACTACTTCATATTCCACTTAAACATACTACTTCATATTCCTCTTAAACATACTACTTCATATTCCTCTTAAACATACTACTTCATATTCCTCTTAAACATACTACTCCATATTCCTCTTAAACATACAACTTCATTTTCCTCTTAAACATACTACTTCATATTCCTCTTAAACACACTACTTCATATTCCTGTTAAACATACTACTTCATATTCCTCTTAAATATACGACTTCATATTCGTCTTAAACTTCATATTCCTCTTAAACATACTACTTCATATTCCTCTTCAACATACTACTTCATATTCTTCTTAAACATACTACTTCATAATTCTCTTAAACATACTACTTCATATTCCTCTTAAACATACTATTTCATATTCCTCTTAAACATACTACTTCATATTCCTCTTAAATATACTACTTCATATTCCTCTTAAATATACTACTTCATATTCCTCTTAAATATACTACTTCATATTCCTCTTAAATATACTACTTCACATTCCTCTTAAATATACTACTTCAGATTCCTCTTAAACATACTACTTCATATTCCTCTTAAACATACTACTTCGTATTCCTCTTAAACATACTACGTCATATTCCTCTTAAAAAACTACTACTTCATATTCCTCTTAAATGTACTACTTCATATTCCTCTTAAACATATAACTTCATATTTCTCTTACACATACTACTTCATATTCCTCTTAAACATACTACTTCATATTCCTCTTAAATATGCTACTTCATATTCCTCTTAAACATACTACTTCATATTCCTCTTAAACATACTACTTCATATTCCTCTTAAACATACTACTTTATATTCCTCTTAAACATACTACTTCATATTTCTCTTAAACATACTACTTCATATTCCACTTCAACATACTACTTCATATTCCTCTTAAATATACTACTTCATATTCCTCTTAAACACACTACTTCATATTCCTCTTAAACATAATACTTCATCTTCCTCTTAAACATACTACTTCATATTCCTCTTTACCATACTACTTCATATTCCTCTTAAACATACTACTTCATATTCCTCTTAAATATACTACTTCATATTCCTCTTAACCATACTGCTTCATATTCCTCTTAAATATACTACTTCATATTCCTCTTAAACATACTACTTCATATTCCTCTTAAACATACAACTTCATTTTCCTCTTAAACATACTACTTCATATTCCGCTTAAACACACTACTTCATATTCCTGTTAAACATACTACTTCATATTCCTCTTAAATATACAACTTCATATTCCTCTTAAATATACTACTTCATATTCCTCTTAAATATACTACTTCATATTCCTCTTAAACATACTACTTCATATTCCCCTAAACATACTACTTTATATTCCTTTTAAACATACTACTTCATATTCCTCTTAAACATACTACTTCATATTCCTCTTAAATATACTACTTCATATTCCTCTTAAATATACTACTTCATATTCCAATATACTACTTCATATTCCACTTAAATATCCTACTTCATATTCCTCTAAAATATACTACTTCATATTCCTATTGAACATACTACTTTATATTCCTCTTAAACATACTACTTCATATTCCTCTTGAACATACTACTTCATATTCCTCTTAAACATACTATTTCATATTCCTCTTAAACATACTACTTCATATTCCTCTTAAGCATACTACTTCATATTCCTCTTAAATATACTACTTCATATTCTTCTTAAACAACCTACTTCATATTGCTCTTAAACATACTACTTAATATTCCTCTTAAACGACCTACTTCATATTCCTCTTAAACATACTACTTCATATTCCTCTTAAACATACAACTTCATATTTCTCTTAAACATACTACTTTATATTTCTCTTAAACAACCTACTTCATATTCCTCTTAAACATACTACTTCACATTCCTCTGAAACATACTATTTCATATTCCTCTTAAACATACTACTTCTATTCCTCTTAAATATACTACTTCATATTCCTCTTAAACGTACTACTTCATATTCCTCTTAAACGTACTACTTCATATTCCTCTTAAACATACTACTTCATATTCCTTTTAAATATACTACTTCATATTCCTCTTAAATATACTACTTCATATTCTTCTTAAACATACAAGTTTATATTCCTCTTCAATATACTACTTCATATTCCTCTTAAACATACTACTTCATATTCCTCTTAAACATACATCTTTATATTCCTATTCAACATACTACTTCATATTCCTCTTAATCATACTACTTCATATTCCTCTTAAACATACTATCGCATATTCCTCTTAAACATACTACTTCATATTACTCTTTAACATACTACTTCATATTCCTCTTAAACATACTACTTCATATTCCTCTTAAATATACTACTTCATATGCCTCTTAAATATACTACTTCATATTCCTCTTAAATATACTACTTCATATTCCTCTAAAACATACTACTGCATATTCCTCTTAAACATACTACTTCATATTTCTCTTAAACATACTACTTCATATTCCTCTTAAACATACTACTTCATATTCCTCTTAAACATACTACTTCATATTCCTCTTAAATATACTACTGCATATTCCTCTTAAATATACTACTTCATATTCCTCTTAAACATGCTACTTCATATTCCTCTTAAATATACTACTTCATATTCCTTTTAAACATACTACTTCATATTCCTCTTAAATATACTACAGCATATTCCTCTTAAACATACTACTCCATATTCCTCTCAAACGTACTACTTCACATTCCTCTTAAACATACTACTTCATATTCCTCTTAAACATGCTACTTCATATTCCTCTTAAACATACTACTTCATATTCCTCTTAAACATACTACTTCATAATTCTCTTCAACATACTACTTCATATTCCTCTTAAACATATTACTTCATATTCCTCTTAAACATACTACTTCATATTCCTCTTAAACATTCTACTTCATATTCCTCTTAAACATACTACTTCATATTTCTCTTAAACATACTACTTCATATTCCTCTTAAACATACTACTTCATATTCCTCTTAAATATACTACTTCATATTCCTTTTAAACATACTACTTCATATTCCTTTTAAACATACTACTTCATATTCCTCTTACACATACTACTTCATATTCCTCTTAAATATACTACTTCATATTCCTCTTAATTATACTACTTCATATTCCTCTTCAATATACTACTGCATATTCCTATTAAACATACTATTTCATATTTCTCTTAAACATACTACTTCATATTCCTCTTAAACATACTACTTCATATTCCTCTTAAACATACTACTTCATATTCCTCTTAAATGTACTACTTCATATTCCTCTTTAATATACTACTGCAAATTCCTCTTAAACATACTACTTCATATTCCTCTTAAATATACTACTTCATATTCCTTTTAAACATACTACTTCATATTCCTCTTAAATATACTACTGCATATTCCTCTTTAACATACTACTTCATATTCCTCTTAAACATACTACTTCATATTCCTCTTAAACACACTACTTTATATTCCTCTTAAACATACTTCTTCATATTCCTCTTAAACTTCATATTCATTTTAAACGTACTACTTCATATTCCTCTTAAACATACTACTTCATATTCCTCTTAAACATACTAATTCATATTCCTCTTCAACATACTACTTCATAATTCTCTACAACATACTACTTCATATTCCTCTTAAACATACTCCTTCATATTCCTCTTAAACATACTACTTCATATTCCTCTTACACATACTACTTCATATTCCTCTTAAATATACTACTTCATATTCCTCTTAAGTATATTACTTCTTATTCCTCTTAAATATACTACTGCATATTCCTCTTAAACATACTACTTCATATTCCTCTTAAACACAGTGCTCCATATTCCTCTCAAACATACTACTTCATATTCCTCTTAAACTTCATATTCCTATTAAACGTACTACTTCATATTCCTCTTAAACATGCAATTTCATATTCCTCTTAAACATACTACTTCATATTCCTTTTAAACATACTACTTCATATTTCTTTTAAACATACTACTTCATATTCCTCTTACACATACTACTTCATATTCCTCTTAAATATACTACTTCATATTCCTCTTAATAATACTACTTCATATTCCTCTTAAATATACTACTGCATATTCCTATTAAACATACTATTTCATATTTCTCTTAAACATACTACTGCATATTCCTCTTAAACATACTACTTCATATTCCTCTTAAACATACTACTTCATATTCCTCTTAAATGTACTACTGCATATTCCTCTTTAACATACTACTTCATATTCCTCTTAAATATACTACTGCATATTCCTCTTTAACATACTACTTCATATTCCTCTTAAACATACTACTTCATATTCCTCTTAAACACACTACTTTATATTCCTCTTAAATATACTACTGCATATTCCTCTTTAACATACCACTTCATATTCCTCTTAAACATACTACTTCATATTCCTCTTAAACACACTACTTTATATTCCTCTTAAACATACTACTTCATATTCCTCTTAAACTTCATATTCCTTTTAAACGTACTACTTCATATTCCTCTTAAACATACTACTTCATATTCCTCTTAAACATACTAATTCATATTCCTCTTCAACATACTACTTCATATTCCTCTTAAACATACTACTTCATAATTCTCTACAACACACTACTTCATATTCCTCTTAAACATACTACTTCATATTCGTCTTAAACATACTACTTCATATTCCTCTTACACATACTACTTCATATTCCTCTTAAATATACTACTTCATATTCCTCTTAAGTATACAACTTCATATTCCTCTTAAATATACTACTGCATATTCCTCTTAAACATACTACTTCATATTTCTCTTAAACATACTACTTCATATTCCTCTAAAACATACTACTTCATATTTCTCTTAACTATACTACTTCATATTCCTCTTAAACATACTACTTCATATTCCTCTAAATATACTACTTCATATTCCTCTTAAACATACTATTTCATATTCCTTTTAAACATACAACTTCATTTTCCTCTTAAACATACAACTTCATATTCCTCTTAAACACACTACTTCATATTCCTGTTAAACATACTACTTCATATTCCTCTTAAATATACAACTTCATATTCCTCTTAAATATACTACTTCATATTCCTCTTAAATATACTACTTCATATTCCTCTTAAACATAATACTTCATATTCCCCTAAACATACTACTTCATATTCCTCTTAAACACACTACTTCATATTCCTCTTAAACATACTACTTCATATTCCTCTTAAATATCCTACTTCATATTCCTCTTAAACATACTACTTCATATTCCTCTTAAACATACTACTTCATATTCCTCTTAAACATACTACTTCATATTCCTCTTAAATATACTACTTCATATTCCTCTTAAACGTACTACTTCATATTCGTCTTAAACATACTACTTCATATTCCTCTTAAATGTACTACTTCATATTCCTCTTTAATATACTACTGCAAATTCCTCTTAAACATACTACTTCATATTCCTCTTGAACATACTACTTCATATTCCTCTTAAACATACTATTTCATATTCCTCTTAAACATACTACTTCATATTCCTCTTAAACATACTACTTCGTATTCCTCTTAAACATACTACTTCATATTTCTCTTCAACATACTACTTCATATTCCTCTTAAACATACTACTTCATATTCCTCTTAAATATACTACTTCATATTCCTTTTAAACATACTACTTCATATTTCTTTTAAACATACTACTTCATATTCCTCTTACACATACTACTTCATATTCCTCTAAAATATACTACTTCATATTCCTCTTAATTATACTACTTCATATTCCTCTTAAGTATACTATTGCATATTCCTATTAAACATACTATTTCATATTTCTCTTAAACATACTACTTCATATTCCTCTTAAACATACTACTTCATATTCCTCTTAAACATACTACTTCATATTCCTCTTAAATATACTACTTCATATTCCTCTTAAATATACTACTTCATATTCCTCTTTAATATACTACTGCAAATTCCTCTTAAACATACTACTTCATATTCCTCTTAAATATACTACTTCATATTCCTTTTAAACATACTACTTCATATTCCTATTAAATATACTACTGCATATTCCTCTTTAACATACTACTTCATATTCCTCTTAAACATACTACTTCATATTCCTCTTAAACACACTACTTTATATACCTCTTAAACATACTACTTCATATTCCTCTTAAACTTCATATTCCTTTTAAACGTACTACTTCATATTCCTCTTAAACATACTACTTCATATTCCTCTTAAACATACTAATTCATATTCCTCTTCAACATACTACTTCATATTCCTCTTAAACATACTACTTCATAATTCTCTACAACATACTACTTCATATTCCTCTTAAACATACTACTTCATATTCGTCTTAAACATACTACTTCATATTCCTCTTACACATACTACTTCATATTCCTCTTAAATATACTACTTCATATTCCTCTTAAGTATACTACTTCATATTCCTCTTAAATATACTACTGCATATTCCTCTTAAACATACTACTTCATATTTCTCTTAAACATACTACTTCATATTCCTCTAAAACATACTACTTCATATTCCTCTTATTTATACTACTTCATATTCCTCTTAAACATACTACTTCATATTCCTCTTAAATATACTACTTCATATTCCTCTTAAACATACTACTTCATGTTCCTCTTAAATATACTACTTCATATTCCTCTTAAACATACTATTTCATATTCCTTTTAAACATACAACTTCATTTTGCTCTTAAACATACTACTTCATATTCCTCTTAAACATACTACTTCATATTCCTGTTAAACATACTATTTCATATTCCTCTTATATATACAACTTCATATTCCTCTTAAATATACTACTTCATATTCCTCTTAAATATGCTACTTCATATTCCTCTTAAACATAATACTTCATATTCCCATAAACATACTACTTCATATTCCTCTTAAACACACTACTTCATATTCTTCTTAAACATACTACTTCATATTCCTCTTAAATATCCTACTTCATATTCCTCTTAAATATACTACTTCATATTCCTATTAAACATACTACTTCATATTCCTATTAAACATACTATTTCATATTCCTCTTAAACATATTACATCATATTCCTCTTAAGCATACTACTTCATATTCCTCCTAAATATATTACTTCATATTCCTCTTAAACAACCAACTTCATATTCCTCTTAAACATACTACTTTATATTCCTCTTAAACGACCTACTTCATATTCCTCTTAAACATACTACTTCATATTCCTCTTAAACATACTACTTCATATTCCTCTTAAACATACTACTTTATATTTCTCTTAAACAACCTACTTCATATTCCTCTTAAACATACTACTTCATATTCCTCTTAAACATACTACTTCATATTCTACTTAAACGTACTACTTCATATTCCTCTTAAACATACTACTTCATATTTCTCTTAAACATACTACTTCATATTCCTTTTAAATATACAACTTCATATTCCTCTTAAATATACTACTTCATATTCTTCTTAAACATACTAGTTCATATTCCTCTTCAATATACTACTTCATATTCCTCTTAAACATACTACTTCATATTCCTCTTAAACATACATCTTTATATTCCTATTCAACATACTACTTCATATCCCTCTTAATAATACTACTTCATATTCCTCTTAAACATACTATCGCATATTCCTCTTAAACATACTACTTCATATTACTCTTAAACATACTACTTCATATTCCTCTTAAACATACTACTTCATATTCCTCTTAAATATACTACTTCATATGTCTCTTAAATATACTACTTCATATTCCTCTTAAATATACTACTTCATATTCTCTAAAACATACTACTGCATATTCGTCTTAAACATACTACTTCATATTTCTCTTAAACATACTACTTCATATTCCTCTTAAACATACTACTTCATATTCCTCTTAAACATACTACTTCATATTCCTCTTAAACATACTGCTCCATATTCCTCTCAAACATACTACTTCATATTCCTCTTAAAATTCATATTCCTCTTAAACGTACTACTTCATATTCCTCTTAAACATGCTACTTCATATTCCTCTTAAACATACTACTTCATATTCCTCTTAAACATACTACTACATAATTCTCTTCAACATACTACTTCATATTCCTCTTAAACATACTACTTCATATTCCTCTTAAACATACTACTTCATATTCCTCTTAAACATACTACTTCATATTTCTCTTCAACATACTACTTCATATTCCTCTTAAACATACTACTTCATATTCCTCTTAAATATACTACTTCATATTCCTTTTAAACATACTACTTCATATTCCTTTTAAACATACTATTTCATATTTCTCTTAAACATACTACTTCATATTCCTCGTAAACATACTACTTCATATTCCTCTTAAATATACTACTTCATATTCCTCTTAAATGGACTACTTCATATTCCTCTTTAATATACTACTGCAAATTCCTCTTATAAATACTACTTCATATTCCTCTTAAATATACTACTTCATATTCCTTTTAAACATACTACTTCATATTCCTCTTAAATATACTACTGCATATTCCTCTTTAACATACTACTTCATATTCCTCTTAAACATACTACTTCATATTCCTCTTAAACACACTACTTTATATTCCTCTTAAACATACTACTTCATATTCCTCTTAAACTTCATATTCCTTTTAAACGTACTACTTCATATTCCTCTTAAACATACTACTTCATATTCCTCTTAAACATACTAATTCATATTCCTCTTCAACATACTACTTCATATTTCTCTTAAACATACTACTTCATAATTCTCTACAACATACTACTTCATATTCCTCTTAAACATACTACTTCATATTCCTCTTAAATATACTACTTCATATTCCTTTTAAACATACTACTTCATATTCCTTTTAAACATACTACTTCATATTCGTCTTAAACATACTACTTCATATTCCTCTTACACTTACTACTTCATATTCCTCTTAAATATACTACTTCATATTCCTCTTAAGTATACTACTTCATATTCTTCTTAAATATACTACTGCATATTCCTCTTATACATACTACTTCATATTTCTCTTAAACATACTACTTCATATTCCTCTAAAACATACTACTTCATATTCCTCTTAAACATACTACTTCATATTCCTCTTAAACATACTACTTCATATTGCTCTTAAACATACTACTTCATATTCCTCTTGAACATACTACTTCATATTTCTCTTCAACATACTACTTCATATTCCTCTTAAACATACTACTTCATATTCCTCTTAAATATACTACTTCATATTCCTTTTAAACATACTACTTCATATTCCTTTTAAACACACTACTTCATATTCCTCTTACACATACTACTTCATATTCCTCTTAAATATACTACTTCATATTCCTCTTAATTATACTACTTCATATTCCTCTTAAATATACTACTGCATATTCCTATTAAACATACTATTTCATATTTCTCTTAAACATAATACTTCATATTCCTCTTAAACATACTACTTCATATTCCTCTTAAATATACTACTTCATATTCCTTTTAAACATACTACTTCATATTCCTCTTAAATATACTACTGCATATTGCTCTTGAACATACTACTTCATATTCCTCTTAAACATACTACTTCATATTCCTCTTAAACATACTGCTCCATATTCCTCTCAAACATACTACTTCATATTCCTCTTAAAATTCATATTCCTCTTAAACGTACTACTTTATATTCCTCTTAAACATGCTACTTCATATTCCTCTTAAACATACTACTTCATATTCCTCTTAAACATACTACTACATAATTCTCTTCAATATACTACTTCATATTCCTCTTAAACATACTACTTCATATTCCTCTTAAACATACTACTTCATATTCCTCTTAAATATACTACTTCATATTCCTTTTAAACATATTACTTCATATTCCTTTTAAACATACTACTTCATATTCCTCTTACACATACTACTTCATATTCCTCTTAAATATACTACTTCATATTCCTCTTAATTATACTACTTCATATTCCTCTTAAATATACTACTGCATATTCCTATTAAACATACTATTTCATATTTCTCTTAAACATACTACTTCATATTTCTCTTAAACATACTACTTCATATTCCTCTTAAACATACTACTTCATATTCCTCTTAAATATACTACTTCATATTCCTCTTAAACATACTGCTCCATATTCCTCTCAAACATACTACTTCATATTCCTCTTAAAATTCATATTCCTCTTAAACGTACTACTTTATATTCCTCTTAAACATGCTACTTCATATTCCTCTTAAACATACTACTTCATATTCCTCTTAAACATACTACTACATAATTCTCTTCAACATACTACTTCATATTCCTCTTAAACATACTACTTCATATTCCTCTTAAACATACTACTTCATATTCCTCTTAAATACACTACTTCATATTACTTTTAAACATATTACTTCATATTCCTTTTAAACATACTACTTCATATTCCTCTTACACATACTACTTCATATTCCTCTTAAATATACTACTTCATATTCCTCTTAATTAAACTACTTCATATTCCTCTTAAACATACTACTTCATATTCCTCTGAAACATACTACTTCATATTCCTCTTAAATATACAACTTAATATTCCTCTTAAATATCCTACTTCATATTCCTCTTAAACATACTACTTCATATTCCTCTTAAACATACTACTTTATATTCCTCTTAAACACACTACTTCATATTCCTCTTAAACATACTACTTCATATTCCTCTTAAACATACTACTTCATATTCCTCTTAAACATACTACTTCATATTCCTCTAAAATATACTAATTCATTATCCTCTTAAACATAATACTACATATTCCTCTTAAACATAGTACGTCATATTCCTCTTAAACATACTACTCAATATTCCTCTTAAACATACTACTTCATATTCCTCTTAAACTTCATATTCCTCTTAACCATACTACTTCATATTCCTGTTAAACATACTCTTCATATTCCTCTTAAACAAACTACTTCATATTCCTCTTCAACATACTACTTCACATTCCTCTTAAACATACTACTTCATATCTCTCTTCAACATACTACTTCATATTCCTCTAAAACATACTACTTCATATTCGTCTTAAACATACTACTTCATATTCCTCTTAAACATACTACTTCATATTCCTCTTAAACATACTACTTCATGTTCCTCTTAAATATACTACTTCATATTTCTCTTAAACATACTACTTCATATTCCTCTTAAACATTCTACTTCATATTCCTCTTAAACATACTACTTCATATTCCTCTTAAACATACTACTTCATATTCCTCTTAAATACACTACTGCATATTCCTCTTAACCATTCTACTTCACATTCCTTTTAAACATACTACTTCATATTCCTCTTAAACAAACTACTTCATATTCCTCTTCAACATACTACTTCATATTCCTCTTAAACATACTACTTCATATTCCTCTTAGACATACTACTTCATATTCCTCTTAAAGATACTACTTCATGTTCCTCTTAAATATACTACTTCATATTCCACTTAAATACACTACTGCATATTCCTTTTAAATATACTACTGCATATTCCTTTTAAACATACTACTTCATATTCCTCTTAAACATACTACTTCATATTCCTCTTAATGTTACTACTTCATATTCCTCTTAAACATACTACTTCATATTCCTCTTAAACATACTACTTTATATTCCTCTTAAACGTACGAGTACTACTTCATATTCCTCTTAAATATACTACTACTTATTCCTCTTAAATATACTACTACTTATTCCTCTTAAATATACTACTTCATATTCCTCTTAAACATTCTACTTCATATTCCTCTTAAACATACTACTTCATATTCCTCTTAAACATACTACTTCATATTCCTCTTAAATACACTACTGCATATTCCTCTTAACCATTCTACTTCACATTCCTCTTAAACATACTACTTCATATTCCTCTTAAACAAACTACTTCATATTCCTCTTCAACATACTACTTCATATTCCTCTTAAATATACTACTGCATATTCCTTTTAAACATACTACTTCATATTCCTCTTAAATATACTACTGCATATTCCTCTTAAACATACTACTTCATATTTCTCTTAAACATACTACTTCATATTCCTCTGAAACATACTACTTCATATTGCTCGTAAACATACTACTTCATATTCCTCTTAAATATACTACTTCATATTCCTCTTAAATATACTACTGCATATTCTTCTTAAACATACTACTTCATATTCCTCTTAAATATACTACTGCATATTCCTTTTAAAAATACTACTTCATATTCCTCTTAAATATACTACTGCATATTCCTCTTAAACATACTACTTCATATTGCTCTTAAACATACTACTACATATTCCACTTAAACATACTACGTCATATTCCTCTTAAACATACTACTCAATATTCCTCTTAAACATACTACTTCATATTCCTCTTAAATACACTACTGCATATTCCTCTTAACCATTCTACTTCACATTCCTCTTAAACATACTACTTCATATTCCTCTTAAACAAACTACTTCATATTCCTCTTCAACATACTACTTCATATTCCTCTTAAACATACTACTCAATATTCCTCTTAAACATACTACTTCATATTCCTCTTAAACTTCATATTCCTCTTAACCATACTACTTCATATTCCTCTTAAACATACTCTTCATATTCCTCTTAAACAAACTACTTCATATTCCTCTTCAACATACTACTTCACATTCCTCTTAAACATACTACTTCATATCTCTCTTCAACATACTACTTCATATTCCTCTAAAACATACTACTTCATATTCGTCTTATACATACTACTTCATATTCCTCTTAAACATACTACTTCATATTCCTCTTAAACATACTACTTCATGTTCCTCTTAAATATACTACTTCATATTTCTCTTAAACATACTACTTCATATTCCTCTTAAACATTCTACTTCATATTCCTCTTAAACATACTACTTCATATTCCTCTTCAACATACTACTTCATATTCCTCTTAAACATACTACTTCATATTCCTCTTAAACATACTACTTCATATTCCTCTGAAACATACTACTTCATATTCCTCTTAAATATACAACTTAATATTCCTCTTAAATATCCTACTTCATATTCCTCTTAAACATACTACTTCATATTCCTCTTAAACATACTAATTCATATTCCTCTTCAACATACTACTTCATATTTCTCTTAAACATACTACTTCATAATTCTCTACAACATACTACTTCATATTCCTCTTAAACATACTACTTCATATTCCTCTTAAATATACTACTTCATATTCCTTTTAAACATACTACTTCATATTCCTTTTAAACATACTACTTCATATTCGTCTTAAACATACTACTTCATATTCCTCTTACACTTACTACTTCATATTCCTCTTAAATATACTACTTCATATTCCTCTTAAGTATACTACTTCATATTCTTCTTAAATATACTACTGCATATTCCTCTTATACATACTACTTCATATTTCTCTTAAACATACTACTTCATATTCCTCTAAAACATACCACTTCATATTCCTCTTAAACATACTACTTCATATTCCTCTTAAACATACTACTTCATATTGCTCTTAAACATACTACTTCATATTCCTCTTAAACATACTACTTCATATTTCTCTTCAACATACTACTTCATATTCCTCTTAAACATACTACTTCATATTCCTCTTAAATATACTACTTCATATTCCTTTTAAACATACTACTTCATATTCCTTTTAAACATACTACTTCATATTCCTCTTACACATACTACTTCATATTCCTCTTAAATATACTACTTCATATTCCTCTTAATTATACTACTTCATATTCCTCTTAAATATACTACTGCATATTCCTATTAAACATACTATTTCATATTTCTCTTAAACATAATACTTCATATTCCTCTTAAACATACAACTTCATATTCCTCTTAAATATACTACTTCATATTCCTTTTAAACATACTACTTCATATTCCTCTTAAATATACTACTGCATATTGCTCTTGAACATACTACTTCATATTCCTCTTAAACATACTACTTCATATTCCTCTTAAACACACTGCTCCATATTCCTCTCAAACATACTACTTCATATTCCTCTTAAAATTCATATTCCTCTTAAACGTACTACTTTATATTCCTCTTAAACATGCTACTTCATATTCCTCTTAAACATACTACTTCATATTCCTCTTAAACATACTACTACATAATTCTCTTCAATATACTACTTCATATTCTTCTTAAACATACTACTTCATATTCCTCTTAAACATACTACTTCATATTCCTCTTAAATATACTACTTCATATTCCTTTTAAACATATTACTTCATATTCCTTTTAAACATACTACTTCATATTCCTCTTACACATACTACTTCATATTCCTCTTAAATATACTACTTCATATTCCTCTTAATTATACTACTTCATATTCCTCTTAAATATACTACTGCATATTCCTATTAAACATACTATTTCATATTTCTCTTAAACATACTACTTCATATTTCTCTTAAACATACTACTTCATATTCCTCTTAAACATACTACTTCATATTCCTCTTAAATATACTACTTCATATTCCTCTTAAACATACTGCTCCATATTCCTCTCAAACATACTACTTCATATTCCTCTTAAAATTCATATTCCTCTTAAACGTACTACTTTATATTCCTCTTAAACATGCTACTTCATATTCCTCTTAAACATACTACTTCATATTCCTCTTAAACATACTACTACATAATTCTCTTCAACATACTACTTCATATTCCTCTTAAACATACTACTTCATATTCCTCTTAAACATACTACTTCATATTCCTCTTAAATATACTACTTCATATTACTTTTAAACATATTACTTCATATTCCTTTTAAACATACTACTTCATATTCCTCTTACACATACTACTTCATATTCCTCTTAAATATACTACTTCATATTCCTCTTAATTATACTACTTCATATTCCTCTTAAACATACTACTTCATATTCCTCTGAAACATACTACTTCATATTCCTCTTAAATATACAACTTAATATTCCTCTTAAATATCCTACTTCATATTCCTCTTAAACATACTACTTCATATTCCTCTTAAACATACTACTTTATATTCCTCTTAAACATACTACTTCATATTCCTCTTAAACATACTACTTCATATTCCTCTTAAACATACTACTTCATATTCCTCTTAAACATACTACTTCATATTCCTCTAAAATATACTAATTCATTATCCTCTTAAACATAATACTACATATTCCTCTTAAACATACTACGTCATATTCCTCTTAAACATACTACTTCATATTCCTCTTAAACATACTACTTCATATTCCTCTTAAACTTCATATTCCTCTTAACCATACTACTTCATATTCCTGTTAAACATACTCTTCATATTCCTCTTAAACAAACTACTTCATATTCCTCTTCAACATACTACTTCACATTCCTCTTAAACATACTACTTCATATCTCTCTTCAACATACTACTTCATATTCCTCTAAAACATACTACTTCATATTCGTCTTAAACATACTACTTCATATTCCTCTTAAACATACTACTTCATATTCCTCTTAAACATACTACTTCATGTTCCTCTTAAATATACTACTTCATATTTCTCTTAAACATACTACTTCATATTCCTCTTAAACATTCTACTTCATATTCCTCTTAAACATACTACTTCATATTCCTCTTAAACATACTACTTCATATTCCTCTTAAATACACTACTGCATATTCCTCTTAACCATTCTACTTAACATTCCTCTTAAACATACTACTTCATATTCCTCTTAAACAAACTACTTCATATTCCTCTTCAACATACTACTTCATATTCCTCTTAAACATACTACTTCATATTCCTCTTAGACATACTACTTCATATTCCTCTTAAAGATACTACTTCATGTTCCTCTTAAATATACTACTTCATATTCCACTTAAATACACTACTGCATATTCCTCTTAAATATACTACTGCATATTCCTTTTAAACATACTACTTCATATTCCTCTTAAACATACTACTTCATATTCCTCTTAATGTTACTACTTCATATTCCTCTTAAACATACTACTTCATATTCCTCTTAAACATACTACTTTATATTCCTCTTAAACGTACGAGTACTACTTCATATTCCTCTTAAATATACTACTACTTATTCCTCTTAAATATACTACTACTTATTCCTCTTAAATATACTACTTCATATTCCTCTTAAACATTCTACTTCATATTCCTCTTAAACATACTACTTCATATTCCTCTTAAACATACTACTTCATATTCCTCTTAAATACACTACTGCATATTCCTCTTAACCATTCTACTTCACATTCCTCTTAAACATACTACTTCATATTCCTCTTAAACAAACTACTTCATATTCCTCTTCAACATACTACTTCATATTCCTCTTAAATATACTACTGCATATTCCTTTTAAACATACTACTTCATATTCCTCTTAAATATACTACTGCATATTCCTCTTAAACATACTACTTCATATTTCTCTTAAACATACTACTTCATATTCCTCTGAAACATACTACTTCATATTGCTCGTAAACATACTACTTCATATTCCTCTTAAATATACTACTTCATATTCCTCTTAAATATACTACTGCATATTCTTCTTAAACATACTACTTCATATTCCTCTTAAATATACTACTGCATATTCCTTTTAAACATACTACTTCATATTCCTCTTAAATATACTACTGCATATTCCTCTTAAACATACTACTTCATATTGCTCTTAAACATACTACTACATATTCCACTTAAACATACTACGTCATATTCCTCTTAAACATACTACTCAATATTCCTCTTAAACATACTACTTCATATTCCTCTTAAATACACTACTGCATATTCCTCTTAACCATTCTACTTCACATTCCTCTTAAACATACTACTTCATATTCCTCTTAAACAAACTACTTCATATTCCTCTTCAACATACTACTTCATATTCCTCTTAAACATACTACTCAATATTCCTCTTAAACATACTACTTCATATTCCTCTTAAACTTCATATTCCTCTTAACCATACTACTTCATAGTCCTCTTAAACATACTCTTCATATTCCTCTTAAACAAACTACTTCATATTCCTCTTCAACATACTACTTCACATTCCTCTTAAACATACTACTTCATATCTCTCTTCAACATACTACTTCATATTCCTCTAAAACATACTACTTCATATTCGTCTTATACATACTACTTCATATTCCTCTTAAACATACTACTTCATATTCCTCTTAAACATACTACTTCATGTTCCTCTTAAATATACTACTTCATATTTCTCTTAAACATACTACTTCATATTCCTCTTAAACATTCTACTTCATATTCCTCTTAAACATACTACTTCATATTCCTCTTCAACATACTACTTCATATTCCTCTTAAACATACTACTTCATATTCCTCTTAAACATACTACTTCATATTCCTCTGAAACATACTACTTCATATTCCTCTTAAATATACAACTTAATATTCCTCTTAAATATCCTACTTCATATTCCTCTGAAACATACTACTTCATATTCCTCTTAAACATACTACTTTATATTCCTCTTAAACATACTACTTCATATTCCTCTTAAACATACTACTTCATATTCCTCTTAAACATACTACTTCATATTCGTCTTAAACATACTACTTCATATTCCTCTAAAATATACTAATTCATTATCCTCTTAAACATAATACTTCATATTCCTCTTAAACATACTACTTCATATTCCTCTTAAACATACTAATTCATATTCCTCTTAAACATACTACTTCATATTCCTCTTGAACATACTACTTCATATTCCTCTTAAACATACTACTTCATATTCCTCTTAAACATACTATTTCATATTCCTCTTAAACATACTACTTCATATTCCTCTTAAACATACTATTTCATATTCCTGTTAAACATAATACTTCATATTCCTCTTAAACATACTACTACATATTCCTCTTAAACATACTACTTCATATTCCTCCTAAACATACTACTTCATATTCCACTTAAATATACTACTTCATATTCCTCTTAAACATACAACTTCATATTCCTCTTAAACATTCTACTTCATATTCCTCTTAAATATACTACTTCATATTCCTCTTAAACTTCATATTCCTCTTAAACATACTACTTCATATTCCTTTTAAACATACTACTTCATATTCCTCTTAAACATACTACTTTATATTGCTCTTAAACATACTACTTTATATTCCTCTTCAACATACTACTTCATATTCCTCTTAAACATACTACTTTATATTGCTCTTAAACATACTACTTTATATTCCTCTTCAACATATTACTTCATATTCCTCTTAAACATACTACTTCATATTCCTCTTAAACATACTACTTCATATTCCTCTTAAACATACTACTTCATATTCCTCTTAAACATACAACTTAATTTTCCTCTTAAATATCCTACTTCATATTCCTCTTAAACATACTACTTCATATTTCTCTTAAACATACTACTTCATATTCCTCTTAATGTTACTACTTCATATTCCTCTTAAACATACTACTTCATATTCCTCTTAAACATACTACTTTATATTCCTCTTAAACATATTACTTCATATTCCTCTTTAACGTACGAGTACTACTTCATATTCCTCTTAAATATACTACTTCATATTTCTCTTAAATATACTACTTCATATTCCTCTTAAATATACTACTGCATATTCCTCTTAAACATACTACTTCATATTTCTCTTAAACATACTACTTCATATTCCTCTGAAACATACTACTTCATATTCCTCGTAAACATACTACTTCATATTCCTCTTAAATATACTATTTCATATTCCTCTTAAATATACTACTGCATATTCTTCTTAAACATACTACTTCATATTCCTCTTAAATATACTACTTCATATTCCTTTTAAACATACTACTTCATATTCCTCTTAAATATACTACTGCATATTCCTCTTAAACATACTACTTCATATTGCTCTTAAACATACTACTACATATTCCTCTTAAACATACTACGTCATATTCCTCTTAAACATACTACTCAATATTCCTCTTAAACATACTACTTCATATTCCTCTTAAACTTCATATTCCTCTTAACCATACTACTTCATATTCCTGTTAAACATACTCTTCATATTCCTCTTAAACAAACTACTTCATATTCCTCTTCAACATACTACTTCACATTCCTCTTAAACATACTACTTCATATCTCTCTTCAACATACTACTTCATATTCCTCTAAAACATACTACTTCATATTCGTCTTAAACATACTACTTCATATTCCTCTTAAACATACTACTTCATATTCCTCTTAAACATACTACTTCATGTTCCTCTTAAATATACTACTTCATATTTCTCTTAAACATACTACTTCATATTCCTCTTAAACATTCTACTTCATATTCCTCTTAAACATACTACTTCATATTCCTCTTAAACATACTACTTCATATTCCTCTTAAATACACTACTGCATATTCCTCTTAACCATTCTACTTCACATTCCTCTTAAACATACTACTTCATATTCCTCTTAAACAAACTACTTCATATTCCTCTTCAACATACTACTTCATATTCCTCTTAAACATACTACTTCATATTCCTCTTAGACATACTACTTCATATTCCTCTTAAAGATACTACTTCATGTTCCTCTTAAATATACTACTTCATATTCCACTTAAATACACTACTGCATATTCCTCTTAAACATACTACTTCATATTTCTCTTAAACATACTACTTCATATTCCTCTGAAACATACTACTTCATATTGCTCGTAAACATACTACTTCATATTCCTCTTAAATATACTACTTCATATTCCTCTTAAATATACTACTGCATATTCTTCTTAAACATACTACTTCATATTCCTCTTAAATATACTACTGCATATTCCTTTTAAACATACTACTTCATATTCCTCTTAAATATACTACTGCATATTCCTCTTAAACATACTACTTCATATTGCTCTTAAACATACTACTACATATTCCACTTAAACATACTACGTCATATTCCTCTTAAACATACTACTCAATATTCCTCTTAAACATACTACTTCATATTCCTCTTAAATACACTACTGCATATTCCTCTTAACCATTCTACTTCACATTCCTCTTAAACATACTACTTCATATTCCTCTTAAACAAACTACTTCATATTCCTCTTCAACATACTACTTCATATTCCTCTTAAACATACTACTCAATATTCCTCTTAAACATACTACTTCATATTCCTCTTAAACTTCATATTCCTCTTAACCATACTACTTCATATTCCTCTTAAACATACTCTTCATATTCCTCTTAAACAAACTACTTCATATTCCTCTTCAACATACTACTTCACATTCCTCTTAAACATACTACTTCATATCTCTCTTCAACATACTACTTCATATTCCTCTAAAACATACTACTTCATATTCGTCTTATACATACTACTTCATATTCCTCTTAAACATACTACTTCATATTCCTCTTAAACATACTACTTCATGTTCCTCTTAAATATACTACTTCATATTTCTCTTAAACATACTACTTCATATTCCTCTCAAACATTCTACTTCATATTCCTCTTAAACATACTACTTCATATTCCTCTTAAACATACTACTTCATATTCCTCTTAAATACACTACTGCATATTCCTCTTAACCATTCTACTTCACATTCCTCTTAAACATACTACTTCATATTCCTCTTAAACAAACTACTTCATATTCCTCTTCAACATACTACTTCATATTCCTCTTAAACATACTACTTCATATTCCTCTTAGACATACTACTTCATATTCCTCTTAAACATACTACTTCATGTTCCTCTTAAATATACTACTTCATATTCCTCTTGAATACACTACTGCATATTCCTCTTAAATATACTACTGCATATTCCTTTTAAACATACTACTTCATATTCCTCTTAAATATACTACTGCATATTCCTCTTAAACATACTACTTCATATTCCTCATAAATATACTACTTCATATTCCTCTTAAACATACTACTTCATATTCCTCTTAAGCACACTACTTCATATTCCTCTTAAACATACTACTACATATTCCTCTTAAACATACTACTTCTTATTCCTCTTAAACATACTACTTCATATTTCACTAAAATATACTACTTCATATACCTCTTAAATATACTACTTAATGATCCTCTTAAATTTCATATTCCTCTTAGATATACTACTTCATATTCCTCTTAAACATACTACTTCATATTCCTCTTAAACATACTACTGCATATTCCTCTTAAACATACTACTCTATATTGCTCTTAAACATACTACATTATATTCCTCATCAACATACTGCTTCATATTCCTCTTAAACATACTACTTCATATTCCTCTTAAACATACTACTTCATATTCCTCTGAAACATACTACTTCATATTCCTCTTAAATATACAACTTAATACTCCTCTTGAAATATCCTACTTCATATTCCTCTTAAACATACTACTTCATATTCCTCTTAAACATACTACTTCATGTTCCTCTTAAACATACTACTTCACATTCCTCTTAAACATACTACTTCATATTCCTCTTAAACATACTACTTTATATTCCTCTTAAGCATACTACTTCATATTCCTCTTAAACATACTACTTCATATTCCTCTTAAACATACTACTTCATATTCCTCTTAATCATACTACTTCATATTCCTCTAAAATATACTAATTCATATTCCTCTTAAACATAATACTTCATATTCCTCTTAAACATACTACTTCATATTCCTCTAAAACATACTTATTCATATTCCTCTTAAACATACTACTTCATATTCCTCTTGAACATACTACTTCATATTCCTCTTAAACATACTACTTCATATTCCTCTTAAACATACTATTTCATATTCCTCTTAAACATACTACTTCATATTCCTCTTAAACATACTATTTTATATTCCTGTTAAACATAATACTTCATATTCCTCTTAAACATACTACTACATATTCCTCTTAAACATACTACTTCATATTCCTCTTAAACATACTACTTCATATTCCACTTAAATATACTACTTCATATTCCTCTTAAACATACTACTTCATATTTCTCTTAAACATACTACTTCATATTCCTCTGAAACATACTCCTTCATATTCCTCGTAAACATACTACTTCATATTCCTCTTAAATATACTACTTCATATTCCTCTTAAATATACTACTGCATATTCTTCTTAAACATACTACTTCATATTCCTCTTAAATATACTACTTCATATTCCTTTTAAACATACTACTTCATATTCCTCTTAAATATAATACTGCATATTCCTCTTAAACATACTACTTCATATTGCTCTTAAACATAATACTTCATATTCCTCTTAAACATACTACTTCATATTCCTCTTAAACATACTACTCCATATTCCTCTTAAACATACTACTTCATATTCCTCTTAAACTTCATATTCCTCTTAACCATACTACTTCATATTCCTCTTAAACATGCTACTTCATATTCCTCTTAAACAAACTACTTCATATTCCTCTTCAACATACTACTTCATATTCCTCTTAAACATACTACTTCATAATTCTCTTCAACATACTACTTCATATTCCTCTAAAACATACTACTTCATATTCCTCTTAAACATACTACTTCATATTCCTCTTAAACATACTACTTCATATTCCTCTTAAACATACTACTTCATATTCCTCTTAAACATACTACTTCATATTCCTCTTAAACATACTACTTCATGTTCCCCTTAAACATACTACTTCATATTTCTCTTCAACATACCACTTCATATTCCTCTTAAACATACTACTTCATATTCCTCTAAAACATACTACTTCATATTCCTCTTAAATATACTACTGCATATTCTTCTTAAACATACTACTTCATATTCCTCTTAAATATACTACTTCATATTCCTTTTAAACATACTACTTCATATTCCTCTTAAATATAATACTGCATATTCCTCTTAAACATACTACTTCATATTGCTCTTAAACATAATACTTCATATTCCTCTTAAACATACTACTTCATATTCCTCTTAAACATACTACTCCATATTCCTCTTAAACATACTACTTCATATTCCTCTTAAACTTCATATTCCTCTTAACCATACTACTTCATATTCCTCTTAAACATGCTACTTCATATTCCTCTTAAACAAACTACTTCATATTCCTCTTCAACATACTACTTCATATTCCTCTTAAACATACTACTTCATAATTCTCTTCAACATACTACTTCATATTCCTCTAAAACATACTACTGCATATTCCTCTTAAATATACTACTGCATATTCCTTTTAAACATACTACTTCATATTCCTCTTAAATATACTACTGCATATTCCTCTTAAACATACTACTTCATATTCCTCTTAAATATACTATTTCATATTCCTGTTAAATATACTACTTCATATTCCTCTTAAACATACTACTTCATATTCCTCTTGAACATACTACTTCATATTCCTCTTAAACATGCTACTTCATATTCCTCTTAAACATACTATTTCATATTCCTCTTAAACATAATACTTCATATTCCTCTTAAATATACTACTTCATATTCCTCTTAAACATACTACTTCATATTCCTCTTAAACATACTACTTCATAATTCTCGTCAACATACTACTTCATATTCCTCTAAAACATACTACTTCATATTCCTCTTAAACATACTACTTCATATTCCTCTTAAACATACTACTTCATATTCCTCTTAAACATACTACTTCATATTCCTCTTAAACATACTACTTCATATTCCTCTTAAACATACTACTTCATGTTCCCCTTAAACATACTACTTCATATTTCTCTTCAACATACCACTTCATATTCCTCTTAAACATACTACTTCATATTCCTCTAAAACATACTACTTCATATTCCTCTTAAATATAAAACTTCATATTCCCCTTAAATACACTACTGCATATTCCTCTTAAATATACTACTGCATATTCCTTTTAAACATACTACTTCATATTCCTCTTAAATATACTACTGCATATTCCTCTTAAACATACTACTTCATATTCCTCTTAAATATACTATTTCATATTCCTGTTAAATATACTACTTCATATTCCTCTTAAACATACTACTTCATATTCCTCTTGAACATACTACTTCATATTCCTCTTAAACATGCTACTTCATATTCCTCTTAAACATACTATTTCATATTACTCTTAAACATAATACTTCATATTCCTCTTAAATATACTACTACATATTCCTCTTAAACATACTACTTCTTATTCCTCTTAAACATACTACTTCATATTCCTTTTAAACATACTACTTCATATTCGTCTTAAACATACTACTTTATATTGCTCTTAAATATACTACTTTATATTCCTCTTCAACATACTACTTCATATTCCTCTTAAACATACTACTTCATATTCCTCTTAAACATACTATTTCATATTCCTCTGAAACATACTACTTCATATTCCTCTTAAATATACAACTTAATATTCGTCTTAAATATCCTACTTCATATTCCTCTTAAACATACTACTTCATTATCCTCTTAAACATACTACTTCATGTTCCTCTTAAACATGCTACTTCATATTCCTCTTAAACATACTACTTCATATTCCTCTTAAACATACTACTTTACATTCTTCTTAAGCATACTACTTCATATTCCTCTTAAACATACTACTTCATATTCCTCTTAAACATACTACTTTATATTCCTCTTAAACATACTACTTCATATTCCTCTAAAATATACTAATTCATATTCCTCTTAAACATAATACTTCATTTTCCTCTTAAACATACTACTTCATATTCCTCTTAAACATACTACTTCATATTCCTCTTAAACATACTACTTTACATTCTTCTTAAGCATACTAATTCATATTCCTCTTAAACATACCACTTCATATTCCTCTTGAACGTACTTCTTCATATTCCTCTTAAACATACTACTTCATATTCCTCTTAAACATACTATTTTATATTCCTCTTAAACATACTACTTCATATTCCTCTTAAACATACTATTTCATATTCATGTTAAACATAATACTTCATATTCCTCTTAAACATACTACTACATATTCCTCTTAAACATACTATGTTACTTCATATTCCTCTTAAACATACTACTTCATATTCCACTTAAATATACTACTTCATATTCCTCTTAAACATACAACTTCATATTCCTCTTAAATATACTACTTCATATGCCTCTTAAACATACTACTACATATTCCTCTTAAACTTCATATTCCTCTTAAACATACTACTTCATATTCCTTTTAAACATACTACTTCATATTCTTCTTAAACATACTACTTCATATTGCTCTTAAACATACTACTTCATATTCCTCTTAAATATACTACTTCATATTCCTCTTAAATACACTACTGCATATTCCTCTTAAATATGCTACTGCATATTCCTTTTAAACATACTACTTCATATTCCTCTTAAATATACTACTGCATATTCCTCTTAAACATACTACTTCATATTCCTCTTAAATATACTACTTCATGTTCCTCTTAAATATACTACTTCATATTCCTCTTAAATACACTACTGCATATTCCTCTTAAATATAATACTGCATATTCCTTTTAAACATACTACTTCATATTCCTCTTAAATATACTACTGCATATTCCTCTTAAACATACTACTTAATATTCCTCTTAAATATCCTACTTCATATTCCTCTTAAACATACTACTTCATATTCCTCTTAAACATACTACTTCATGTTCCTCTTAAACATACTACTTCACATTCCTCTTAAACATACTATTTCATATTCCTCTTAAACATTCTACTTTATATTCCTCTTAAGCATACTTCTTCATATTCCTCTTAACCATTCTACTTCATATTCCTCTAAAACATACTACTTCATATTCCTCTTAAATATACTACTGCATATTCTTCTTAAACATACTACTTCATATTCCTCTTAAATATACTACTTCATATTCCTTTTAAACATACTACTTCATATTCCTCTTAAATATAATACTGCATATTCCTCTTAAACATACTACTTCATATTGCTCTTAAACATAATACTTCATATTCCTCTTAAACATACTACTTCATATTCCTCTTAAACATACTACTCCATATTCCTCTTAAACATACTACTTCATATTCCTCTTAAACTTCATATTCCTCTTAACCATACTACTTCATATTCCTCTTAAACATGCTACTTCATATTCCTCTTAAACAAACTACTTCATATTCCTCTTCAACATACTACTTCATATTCCTCTTAAACATACTACTTCATAATTCTCTTCAACATACTACTTCATATTCCTCTAAAACATACTACTGCATATTCCTCTTAAATATACTACTGCATATTCCTTTTAAACATACTACTTCATATTCCTCTTAAATATACTACTGCATATTCCTCTTAAACATACTACTTCATATTCCTCTTAAATATACTATTTCATATTCCTGTTAAATATACTACTTCATATTCCTCTTAAACATACTACTTCATATTCCTCTTGAACATACTACTTCATATTCCTCTTAAACATGCTACTTCATATTCCTCTTAAACATACTATTTCATATTCCTCTTAAACATAATACTTCATATTCCTCTTAAATATACTACTTCATATTCCTCTTAAACATACTACTTCATATTCCTCTTAAACATACTACTTCATAATTCTCTTCAACATACTACTTCATATTCCTCTAAAACATACTACTTCATATTCCTCTTAAACATACTACTTCATATTCCTCTTAAACATACTACTTCATATTCCTCTTAAACATACTACTTCATATTCCTCTTAAACATACTACTTCATATTCCTCTTAAACATACTACTTCATGTTCCCCTTAAACATACTACTTCATATTTCTCTTCAACATACCACTTCATATTCCTCTTAAACATACTACTTCATATTCCTCTAAAACATACTACTTCATATTCCTCTTAAATATAAAACTTCATATTCCCCTTAAATACACTACTGCATATTCCTCTTAAATATACTACTGCATATTCCTTTTAAACATACTACTTCATATTCCTCTTAAATA
The DNA here is from genome assembly GCA_958298945.1 of Atherix ibis. Taxonomy (NCBI): domain Eukaryota; kingdom Metazoa; phylum Arthropoda; class Insecta; order Diptera; family Athericidae; genus Atherix; species Atherix ibis. The sequence continues at coordinate 2,276,411 of CATQJD010000111.1, forward strand.
TACTACTGCATATTCCTCTTAAACATACTACTTCATATTCCTCTTAAATATACTATTTCATATTCCTGTTAAATATACTACTTCATATTCCTCTTAAACATACTACTTCATATTCCTCTTGAACATACTACTTCATATTCCTCTTAAACATGCTACTTCATATTCCTCTTAAACATACTATTTCATATTACTCTTAAACATAATACTTCATATTCCTCTTAAATATACTACTACATATTCCTCTTAAACATACTACTTCTTATTCCTCTTAAACATACTACTTCATATTCCTTTTAAACATACTACTTCATATTCGTCTTAAACATACTACTTTATATTGCTCTTAAATATACTACTTTATATTCCTCTTCAACATACTACTTCATATTCCTCTTAAACATACTACTTCATATTCCTCTTAAACATACTATTTCATATTCCTCTGAAACATACTACTTCATATTCCTCTTAAATATACAACTTAATATTCGTCTTAAATATCCTACTTCATATTCCTCTTAAACATACTACTTCATTATCCTCTTAAACATACTACTTCATGTTCCTCTTAAACATGCTACTTCATATTCCTCTTAAACATACTACTTCATATTCCTCTTAAACATACTACTTTACATTCTTCTTAAGCATACTACTTCATATTCCTCTTAAACATACTACTTCATATTCCTCTTAAACATACTACTTTATATTCCTCTTAAACATACTACTTCATATTCCTCTAAAATATACTAATTCATATTCCTCTTAAACATAATACTTCATTTTCCTCTTAAACATACTACTTCATATTCCTCTTAAACATACTACTTCATATTCCTCTTAAACATACTACTTTACATTCTTCTTAAGCATACTAATTCATATTCCTCTTAAACATACCACTTCATATTCCTCTTGAACGTACTTCTTCATATTCCTCTTAAACATACTACTTCATATTCCTCTTAAACATACTATTTTATATTCCTCTTAAACATACTACTTCATATTCCTCTTAAACATACTATTTCATATTCATGTTAAACATAATACTTCATATTCCTCTTAAACATACTACTACATATTCCTCTTAAACATACTATGTTACTTCATATTCCTCTTAAACATACTACTTCATATTCCACTTAAATATACTACTTCATATTCCTCTTAAACATACAACTTCATATTCCTCTTAAATATACTACTTCATATGCCTCTTAAACATACTACTACATATTCCTCTTAAACTTCATATTCCTCTTAAACATACTACTTCATATTCCTTTTAAACATACTACTTCATATTCTTCTTAAACATACTACTTCATATTGCTCTTAAACATACTACTTCATATTCCTCTTAAATATACTACTTCATATTCCTCTTAAATACACTACTGCATATTCCTCTTAAATATGCTACTGCATATTCCTTTTAAACATACTACTTCATATTCCTCTTAAATATACTACTGCATATTCCTCTTAAACATACTACTTCATATTCCTCTTAAATATACTACTTCATGTTCCTCTTAAATATACTACTTCATATTCCTCTTAAATACACTACTGCATATTCCTCTTAAATATAATACTGCATATTCCTTTTAAACATACTACTTCATATTCCTCTTAAATATACTACTGCATATTCCTCTTAAACATACTACTTAATATTCCTCTTAAATATCCTACTTCATATTCCTCTTAAACATACTACTTCATATTCCTCTTAAACATACTACTTCATGTTCCTCTTAAACATACTACTTCACATTCCTCTTAAACATACTATTTCATATTCCTCTTAAACATTCTACTTTATATTCCTCTTAAGCATACTTCTTCATATTCCTCTTAACCATTCTACTTCATATTCCTCTAAAACATACTACTTCATATTCCTCTTAAATATACTACTGCATATTCTTCTTAAACATACTACTTCATATTCCTCTTAAATATACTACTTCATATTCCTTTTAAACATACTACTTCATATTCCTCTTAAATATAATACTGCATATTCCTCTTAAACATACTACTTCATATTGCTCTTAAACATAATACTTCATATTCCTCTTAAACATACTACTTCATATTCCTCTTAAACATACTACTCCATATTCCTCTTAAACATACTACTTCATATTCCTCTTAAACTTCATATTCCTCTTAACCATACTACTTCATATTCCTCTTAAACATGCTACTTCATATTCCTCTTAAACAAACTACTTCATATTCCTCTTCAACATACTACTTCATATTCCTCTTAAACATACTACTTCATAATTCTCTTCAACATACTACTTCATATTCCTCTAAAACATACTACTGCATATTCCTCTTAAATATACTACTGCATATTCCTTTTAAACATACTACTTCATATTCCTCTTAAATATACTACTGCATATTCCTCTTAAACATACTACTTCATATTCCTCTTAAATATACTATTTCATATTCCTGTTAAATATACTACTTCATATTCCTCTTAAACATACTACTTCATATTCCTCTTGAACATACTACTTCATATTCCTCTTAAACATGCTACTTCATATTCCTCTTAAACATACTATTTCATATTCCTCTTAAACATAATACTTCATATTCCTCTTAAATATACTACTTCATATTCCTCTTAAACATACTACTTCATATTCCTCTTAAACATACTACTTCATAATTCTCTTCAACATACTACTTCATATTCCTCTAAAACATACTACTTCATATTCCTCTTAAACATACTACTTCATATTCCTCTTAAACATACTACTTCATATTCCTCTTAAACATACTACTTCATATTCCTCTTAAACATACTACTTCATATTCCTCTTAAACATACTACTTCATGTTCCCCTTAAACATACTACTTCATATTTCTCTTCAACATACCACTTCATATTCCTCTTAAACATACTACTTCATATTCCTCTAAAACATACTACTTCATATTCCTCTTAAATATAAAACTTCATATTCCCCTTAAATACACTACTGCATATTCCTCTTAAATATACTACTGCATATTCCTTTTAAACATACTACTTCATATTCCTCTTAAATATACTACTGCATATTCCTCTTAAACATACTACTTCATATTCCTCTTAAATATACTATTTCATATTCCTGTTAAATATACTACTTCATATTCCTCTTAAACATACTACTTCATATTCCTCTTGAACATACTACTTCATATTCCTCTTAAACATGCTACTTCATATTCCTCTTAAACATACTATTTCATATTACTCTTAAACATAATACTTCATATTCCTCTTAAATATACTACTACATATTCCTCTTAAACATACTACTTCTTATTCCTCTTAAACATACTACTTCATATTCCTTTTAAACATACTACTTCATATTCGTCTTAAACATACTACTTTATATTGCTCTTAAATATACTACTTTATATTCCTCTTCAACATACTACTTCATATTCCTCTTAAACATACTACTTCATATTCCTCTTAAACATACTATTTCATATTCCTCTGAAACATACTACTTCATATTCCTCTTAAATATACAACTTAATATTCGTCTTAAATATCCTACTTCATATTCCTCTTAAACATACTACTTCATTATCCTCTTAAACATACTACTTCATGTTCCTCTTAAACATGCTACTTCATATTCCTCTTAAACATACTACTTCATATTCCTCTTAAACATACTACTTTACATTCTTCTTAAGCATACTACTTCATATTCCTCTTAAACATACTACTTCATATTCCTCTTAAACATACTACTTTATATTCCTCTTAAACATACTACTTCATATTCCTCTAAAATATACTAATTCATATTCCTCTTAAACATAATACTTCATTTTCCTCTTAAACATACTACTTCATATTCCTCTTAAACATACTACTTCATATTCCTCTTAAACATACTACTTTACATTCTTCTTAAGCATACTAATTCATATTCCTCTTAAACATACCACTTCATATTCCTCTTGAACGTACTTCTTCATATTCCTCTTAAACATACTACTTCATATTCCTCTTAAACATACTATTTTATATTCCTCTTAAACATACTACTTCATATTCCTCTTAAACATACTATTTCATATTCATGTTAAACATAATACTTCATATTCCTCTTAAACATACTACTACATATTCCTCTTAAACATACTATGTTACTTCATATTCCTCTTAAACATACTACTTCATATTCCACTTAAATATACTACTTCATATTCCTCTTAAACATACAACTTCATATTCCTCTTAAATATACTACTTCATATGCCTCTTAAACATACTACTACATATTCCTCTTAAACTTCATATTCCTCTTAAACATACTACTTCATATTCCTTTTAAACATACTACTTCATATTCTTCTTAAACATACTACTTCATATTGCTCTTAAACATACTACTTCATATTCCTCTTAAATATACTACTTCATATTCCTCTTAAATACACTACTGCATATTCCTCTTAAATATGCTACTGCATATTCCTTTTAAACATACTACTTCATATTCCTCTTAAATATACTACTGCATATTCCTCTTAAACATACTACTTCATATTCCTCTTAAATATACTACTTCATGTTCCTCTTAAATATACTACTTCATATTCCTCTTAAATACACTACTGCATATTCCTCTTAAATATAATACTGCATATTCCTTTTAAACATACTACTTCATATTCCTCTTAAATATACTACTGCATATTCCTCTTAAACATACTACTTAATATTCCTCTTAAATATCCTACTTCATATTCCTCTTAAACATACTACTTCATATTCCTCTTAAACATACTACTTCATGTTCCTCTTAAACATACTACTTCACATTCCTCTTAAACATACTATTTCATATTCCTCTTAAACATTCTACTTTATATTCCTCTTAAGCATACTTCTTCATATTCCTCTTAACCATTCTACTTCATATTCCTCTAAAACATACTAATTCATATGCCTCTTAAACATAATACTTCATATTCCTCTTAAACATACTACTTCATATTCCTCTAAAACATACTTATTCATATTCCTCTTAAGCATACTACTTCATATTCCTCTTGAACATACTACTTCATATTCCTCTTAAACATACTACTTCATATTCCTCTTAAACATACTATTTCATATTCCTCTTAAACATACTACTTCATATTCCTCTTAAACATACTATTTCATATTCCTGTTAAACATAATACTTCATATTCCTCTTAAACATACTACTACATATTCCTCTTAAACATACTACTTCATATTCCTCTTAAACATACTACTTCATATTCCACTTAAATATACTACTTCATATTCCTCTTAAACATACTACTTCATATTTCTCTTAAACATACTACTTCATATTCCTCTGAAACATACTACTTCATATTCCTCGTAAACATATTACTTCATATTCCTCTTAAATATACTACTTCATATTCCTCTTAAATATACTACTGCATATTCTTCTTAAACATACTACTTCATATTCCTCTTAAATATACTACTTCATATTCCTTTTAAACATACTACTTCATATTCCTCTTAAATATAATATTGCATATTCCTCTTAAACATACTATTTCATATTGCTCTTAAACATAATACTTCATATTCCTCTTAAACATACTACTTCATATTCCTCCTAAACATACTACTCCATATTCCTCTTAAACATACTACTTCATATTCCTCTTAAACTTCATATTCCTCTTAACCATACTACTTCATATTCCTCTTAAACATACTACTTCATATTCCTCTTAAACAAACTACTTCATATTCCTCTTCAACATACTAATTCATATTCCTCTTAAACATACTACTTCATATTCTTCTTGAACGTACTTCATCATATTCCTCTTAAACATACTACTTCATATTCCTCTTAAACATACTATTTTATATTCCTCTTAAACATACTACTTCATATTCCTCTTAAACATACTATTTCATATTCATGTTAAACATAATACTTCATATTCCTCTTAAACATACTACTACATATTCCTCTTAAACATACTACTTCATATTCCTCTTAAACATACTACTTCATATTCCACTTAAATATACTACTTCATATGCCTCTTAAACATACTACTACATATTCCTCTTAAATATACTACTTCATATTCCTCTTAAATACACTACTGCAAATTCCTCTTAAATATACTACTGCATATTCCTTTTAAACATACTACTTCATATTCCTCTTAAATATACTACTGCATATTCCTCTTAAACATACTACTTCATATTCCTCTTAAATATACTATTTCATATTCCTCTTAAATATTCTACTTCATATTCCTCTTAAACATACTACTTCATATTCCTCTTGAACATACTACTTCATATTTCTCTTAAACAAACTACTTCATATTTCTCTTAAATATACAACTTCATATTCCTCTTAAATATGCTACTTCATATTCCTCTTAAATATACTACTGCATATTCCTCTTAAACATACTACTTCATATCCCTCTTAAACATACTACTTCATATTCTTCTTAAACATACTACTTCATATTCCTCTTAAACATACTACTACATATTCCTCTTAAACATACTACTTCTTATTCCTCTTAAACATACTACTTCATATTTCACTAAAATATACTACTTCATATACCTCTTAAACATACTACTTAATGATCCTCTTAAACTTCATATTCCTCTTAAACATGCTACTTCATATTATTCTTAAACATACTACTTCATATTCCTTTTAGATATACTACTTCATATTCCTCTTAAACATACTACTTCATATTCCTCTTAAACATACTACTTAAAATTCCTCTTAAATATACTACTTCATATTTTTCTTAAATACACTACTGCATATTCCTCTTAAATATACTACTGCATAATCCTTTTAAACATACTACTTCATATTCCTCTTAAATATACAACTTAATATCCCTCTTAAATATCCTACTTCATATTCCTCTTAAACATACTACTTCATATTCCTCTTAAACATACTACTTCATGTTCCTCTTCAACATACTACTTCACATTCCTCTTAAACATACTACTTCATATTCCTCTTAAACATACTACTTTATATTCCTCTTAAGCATACTACTTCATATTCCTCTTAAACATACGTCTTCATATTCCTCTTAAACATACTACTTCATATTCCTCTTAACCATACTACTTCATATTCCTCTAAAATATACTAATTCATATTCCTCTTAAGCATAATACTTCATATTCTTCTTAAACATACTACTTCATATTCCTCTAAAACATACTTATTCATATTCCTCTTAAACATACTACTTCATATTCCTCTTGAACATACTACTTCATATTCCTCTTAAACATACTACTTCATATTCCTCTTAAACATACTATTTCATATTCCTCTTAAACATACTACTTCATATTCCTCTTAAACATACTATTTCATATTCCTGGTAAACATAATACTTCATATTCCTCTTAAACATACTACTACATATTCCTCTTAAACATACTACTTCATATTCCTCTTAAACATACTACTTCATATTCCACTTAAATATACTACTTCATATTCCTCTTAAACATACTACTTCATATTTCTCTTAAACATACTACTTCATATTCCTCTGAAACATACTACTTCATATTCTTCGTAAACATACTACTTCATATTCCTCTTAAATATACTACTTCATATTCCTCTTAAATATACTACTGCATATATTTCTTAAACATACTACTTCATATTCCTCTTAAATATACTACTTCATATTCCTTTTAAACATACTACTTCATATTCCTCTTAAATATAATACTGCATATTCCTCTTAAACATACTACTTCATATTGCTCTTAAACATAATACTTCATATTCCTCTTAAACATACTACTTCATATTCCTCTTAAACATACTACTCCATATTCCTCTTAAACATACTACTTCATATTCCTCTTAAACTTCATATTCCTCTTAACCATACTACTTCATATTCCTCTTAAACATACTACTTCATATTCGTCTTAAACAAACTACTTCATATTCCTCTTCAACATACTACTTCATATTCCTCTTAAACATACTACTTCATAATTCTCTTCAACATACTACTTCATATTCCTCTAAAACATACTACTTCATATTCCTCTTAAACATACTACTTCATATTCCTCTTAAACATACTACTTCATATTCCTCTTAAACATACTACTTCATATTCCTCTTAAATATACTACTTCATATTCATCTTAAACATACTACTTCATATTCCCCTTAAACATACTACTTCATATTTCTCTTCAACATACCACTTCATATTCCTTTTAAACATACTACTTCGTATTATTCTTAAACATACTACTTCATATTCCTCTTAGATATACTACTTCATATTCCTCTTAAACATACTACTTCATATTCCTCTTAAACATACTACTTCATATTCCTCTAAAACATACTACTTCATATTCCTCTTAAATATGCAACTTCATATTCCTCTTAAATACACTACTGCATATTCCTCTTAAATATACTACTGCATATTCCTTTTAAACATACTACTTCATATTCCTCTTAAATATACTACTGCATATTCCTTTTAAACATACTACTTCATATTCCTCTTAAATATACTATTTCATATTCCTGTTAAATATACTACTTCATATTCCTCTTAAACATACTACTTCATATTCCTCTTGAACATACTACTTCATATTCCTCTTAAACATGCTACTTCATATTCCTCTTAAACATACTATTTCATATTCCTCTTAAACATAATACTTCATATTCCTCTTAAATATACTACTACATATTCCTCTCAAACATACTACTTCTTATTCCTCTTAAACATACTACTTCATATTCCTTTTAAACATACTACTTCATATTCGTCTTAAACATACTACTTTATATTGCTCGTAAACATAATACTTTATATTCCTCTTCAACATACTACTTCATATTCCTCTTAAACATACTACTTCATATTCCTCTTAAACATACTACTTCATATTCCTCTGAAACATACTACTTCATATTCCTCTTAAATATACAACTTAATATTCGTCTTAAATATCCTACTTCATATTCCTCTTAAACATACTACTTCATAATCCTCTTAAACATACTACTTCATGTTCCTTTTAAACATACAACTTCATATTCCTCTTAAACATACTACTTCATATTCCTCTTAAACATACTTCTTTACATTCTTCTTAAGCATACTACTTCATATTCCTCATAAACATACAACTTCATATTCGTCTTAAACATACTACTTTATATTCCTCTTAAACATACTACTTCATATTCCTCTAAAATATACTAATTCATATTCCTCTTAAACATAATACTTCATTTTCCTCTTAAACATACTACTTCATATTCCTCTTAAACATACTTCTTCATATTCCTCTTAAACATACTACTTTACATTCTTCTTAAGCATACTAATTCATATTCCTCTTAAACATACTACTTCATATTCCTCTTGAACGTACTTCTTCATATTCCTCTTAAACATACTACTTCATATTCCTCTTAAACATACTATTTTATATTCCTCTTAAACATAGTACTTCATATTCCTCTTAAACATACTATTTCATATTCATGTTAAACATAATACTTCATATTCCTCTTAAACATACTACTTCATATTCCTCTTAAATATACTACTGCATACTCCTCTTAAACATACTACTTCATATTCCTCTTAAACATACTACTTCAAATTCCTCTTAAACATACTACTTTATATTCCTCTTAAACATACTACTTCATATCTCTCTTCAACATATTACTTCATATTCCTCTTAAACAAACTACTTCATATTCCTCTTTAACATACTACTTCATATTCCTCTTAAACATACTACTTCATATTCCTCTTGAACATACTACTTCATATTCCGCTTAAATATACAACTTCATATTTCTCTTAAATATACTACTTCATATTCCTCTTAAATATACTACTGCATATTCCTCTTAAATATACTACTTCATATTCCTCTTAAACACATGACTTCATATTCCTCTTAAACATACTGCTTCATATTCCTCTTAAGCATACTACTTCATATTTCTCTTAAATATACTTCTGCATATTCCTCTCAAATATACTACTGCATATTCCTCTTAAACATACTCCTTCATATTCCTCTTAAATATACTATTTCGTATTCCTCTTAAATACACTACTTCATATTCCTTTTAAACATACTACTTCATATTCCTCTTGAACATACTACTTCATATTCCTCTTAAACGTACTACTCCATATTCCTCTTAAACATCCTATTTCATATTCCTCTTAAACATGCTACTTCATATTCCTCTTAAACATACTATTTCATTCTCCTCTTAAACATAATACGTCATATTCCTCTTAAACATACTACTTCATATTCCTCTTAAATATACTACTTCATATTCCTCTTAAATATACTACTTCATATTCCTCTTAAATATACTACTGCATATTCCTCTTAAACATACAACTTCATATTTCTCTTAAACATACTACTTCATATTCCTCTTAAATATACTACTTCATATTCCTCTTAAATATACTACTTCATATTCCTCCTAAACATACTACTTCATATTCCTCTTAAACATACTACTCCATATTCCTCTTAAACATACTACTTCATATTCCTCTTAAACTTCATATTCCTCTTAACCATACTACTTCATATTCCTCTTAAACATACCACTTCATATTCCTCTTAAACATACTACTTCATATTCCTCTTCAACATACTACTTCATATTCCTCTTAAACATACTACTTCATAATTCTGTTCAACATACTACTTCATATTCCTCTTAAACATACTTCTTCATATTCCACTTAAATATACTACTTCATATTCCTCTTAAACATACAACTTTATATTCCTCTTAAACATACTACTTCACATTCCTCTTAAAGCTACTACTTCATATTCCTCTTAAACATACTACTTCATATTCCTCTTAAACATACTACTTCATATTCCTCTTAAATATACTACTTCATATTCCTCTTAAATATACAACTTCATATTCTTCTTAAATATACTACTGCATATTCCTCTTAAACATACTACTTCATATTTCTCTTAAACATACTACTTCATATTCCTCTGAAACATACTACTTCATATTCCTCTTAAACATACTACTTCATATTCCTCTTAAATATACTACTTCATATTCCTCTTAAATATACTACTTCATATTCCTCTTAAATATACTACTTCATATTCCTCTTAAACATACTATTTCATATTCCTCTTAAACATTCTACTCCATATTCCTCTTAAACATACTACTTCATATTCCTCTTAAACTTCATATTCCTCTTAACCATACTACTTCATATTCCTCTTAAACATACCACTTCATATTCCTCTTAAACATACTACTTCATATTCCTCTTCAACATACTACTTCATATTCCTCTTAAACATACTACTTCATAATTCTCTTCAACATACCACTTCATATTCCTCTTAAACATACTACTTCATATTCCTCTTAAACATACTACTTCATATTTCTCTTAAACATACTACTTCATATTCATCTTAAACATACTACTTCTTATTCCTCTTAAACATACTACTTTATATTCCTCTTAAACGTACAACTTCATATTCCTCTTAAACATACTACTTCATATTCCTCTTAAGCATACTACTTCATATTCATCTTAAACATACTACTTCATATTTCTCTTAAACATACTACTTCATATTCCTCTTAAACATACTACTTCATATTCCTCTTAAACATACTACTTCATATTCCTCTTAAACATACTACTTCATATTTCTCTTAAACATACTACTTCATATTCCTCTTAAATATACTTTTGCATATTTCTCTTAAATATACTACTGCATATTCCTCTTAAACATACTACTTCATATTACTCTTAAATCTACTATTTCATATTCCTTTTAAATATACTACTTCATATTCCTCTTAAACATTCTACTTCATATTCCTCTTAAACATACTACTTCATATTCTTCTTAAACATACTGCTTCTTATTCCTCTTAAACATACTACTTCATATTCCTCTTAAACGTACAACTTCATATTCCTCTTAAACATACTACTTCATATTCCTCTTAAGCATACTACTTCATATTCCTCTTAAACATACTACTTCATATTTCTCTTAAACATACTACTTCATATTCCTCTTAAACATACTATTTCATATTCCTCTTAAACATACCACTTCATATTTGTCTTAAACATACTACTTCATATTTCTCTTTAACATTCTACTTCATATTCCTCTTAAATATACTTTTGCATATTCCTCTTAAATATACTACTGCATATTCCTCTTAAACATACTACTTCATATTCCTCTTAAACATACTACTTCATATTAATCTTAAACATACTACTTCATATTCTTCTTAAACATACTACTTCTTATTCCTCTTAAACATACTAATTCATATTCCTCTTAAACGTACAACTTCATATTCCTCTTAAACATACTACTTCATATTCCTCTTAAGCATACTATTTCATATTCCTCTTAAACATACTACTTCATATTTCTCTTAAACATACTACTTCATATTCCTCTTAAACATACTACTTCATATTCCTCTTAAACATACTACTTCATATTCCTCTTAAACATACTACTTCATATTCCTCTTAAACATACTACTTTATATTCCTCTTAAACATACTACTTCATATTCCTCTTAAACATACTACTTCATATTCCTCTTAAACATTCTACTTCATATTCCTCTAAAATATACTAATTCATATTCCTCTTAAACATACTACTTCATATTCCTCTTAAACTTCATATTCCTCTTAAACATACTACTTCATATTCCTTTTAAACATACTACTTCATATTCCTCTTAAACATTCTACTTCATATTCCTCTAAAATATACTAATTCATATTCCTCTTAAACATAATACTTCATATTCCTCTTAAACATACTACTTCATATTCCTCTTAAACATACTACTTTATATTCCTCTTAAACATACTACTTCATATTCCTCTTAAACATACTACTTCATATTCCTCTTAAACATTCTACTTCATATTCCTCTAAAATATACTAATTCATATTCCTCTTAAACATACTACTTCATATTCCTCTTAAACTTCATATTCCTCTTAAACATACTACTTCATATTCCTTTTAAACATACTACTTCATATTCCTCTTAAACATTCTACTTCATATTCCTCTAAAATATACTAATTCATATTCCTCTTAAACATAATACTTCATATTCCTCTTAAACATACTACTTCATATTCCTCTTAAACATACTACTTCATATTCCTCTTAAGCGTTACTACTTCATATTCCTCTTAAACATACTACTTCATATTTCTCTTAAACATACTACTTCATATTCCTCTTAAACATACTACTTCATATTCCTCTTAAACATACTACTTCATATTCCTCTTAAACATACTACTGCATATTCCTCTTAAACATACTACTTCATATTCCTCTTAAACATACTACTTCATATTCCTCTTAAACATACTACTTCATATTTCTCTTAAACATACTACTTCATATTCCTCTTACATATACTTCTGCATATTCCTCTTCAATATACTACTGCATATTCCTCCTAAACATACTACTTCATATTCCTCTTAAACATTCTACTTCATATTCCTCTAAAATATACTAATTCATATTCCTCTTAAACATAATACTTCATATTCCTCTTAAACATAATACTTCATATTCCTCTTAAACATACTACTTCATATTCCTCTTAAACTTCATATTCCTCTTAAACATACTACTTAATATTCCTTTTAAACATACTACTTCATATTCCTCTTAAACATACTACTTCATATTCCTCTTAAACATACTACTTCATATTCCTCTTAAACATACTACTTCATATTCCTCTTAAACATACTACTTCATATTCCTCTAAAATATACTAATTCATATTCCTCTTAAATATACTACTACATATTCCTCTTAAACATACTACTTCATATTCCTCTTGAACATATTACTTCATATTCCTCTTAAACATACTACTTCATATTCCTCTTAAACATACTATTTCATATTTCTCTTAAACATACTACTTCATATTCCTCTTAAACATACTACTTCATATTCCTCTTAAACATACTACTTTATATTCCTCTGAAACATACTACTTCATATTCCTCTTAAATATACAACTTAATATTCCTCTTAAATATCCTACTTCATATTCATCTTAAACATACTACTTCATATTTCTCTTAAACATACTACTTCATATTCCTCTTAAACATACTACTCCATATTCCTCTTAAACATACTACTTCATATTCCTCTTAAACATACTACTTTATATTCCTCTTAAACATACTACTTCATATTCCTCTTAAACATACTACTTCATATTCCTCTTAAACATACTACTTCATATTCCTCTTAAACATTCTACTTCATATTCCTCTAAAATATACTAATTCATATTCCTCTTAAACATAATATTTCATATTCCTCTTAAACATACTACTTCATATTCCTCTTAAACATACTACTTCATATTCCTCTTAAACTTCATATTCCTCTTAAACATACTACTTCATATTCCTTTTAAACATACTATTTCATATTCCTCTTAAACATACTACTTCATATTCCTCTTGAACATACTACTTCATATTCCTCTTAAACATACTACTTCATATTCCTCTTAAATATACTTCTGCATATTCCTCTTAAATATACTACTTCATATTCCTCTTAAACATACTACTTCATATTCCTCTTAAACATACTACTTCATATTCCTCTTAAACATACTACTTCATATTCCTCTTAAACATACTATTTCATATTCCTCTTAAACATACTACTTCACATTCCTCTTAAACATACTACTTCATATTCCTCTTAAACATACTACTTCATATTCCTCTTAAGCATACTACTTCATATTCCTCTTAAACATACTACTTCATATTTCTCTTAAACATACTACTTCATATTCCTCTTAAACATACTACTTCATATTCCTCTTAAACATACTACTTCATATTCCTCTTAAACATACTACTTCATATTTCTCTTAAACATACTACTTCATATTCCTCTTAAATATACTTCTGCATATTCCTCTTCAATATACTACTGCATATTCCTCCTAAACATACTACTTCATATTCCTCTTAAACATTCTACTTCATATTCCTCTAAAATATACTAATTCATATTCCTCTTAAACATAATACTTCATATTCCTCTTAAACATACTACTTCATATTCCTCTTAAACATACTACTTCATATTCCTCTTAAACTTCATATTCCTCTTAAACATACTACTTAATATTCCTTTTAAACATACTACTTCATATTCCTCTTAAACATACTACTTCATATTCGTCTTAAACATACTACTTCATATTCCTCTTAAACATACTACTTCATATTCCTCTTAAGCATACTACTTCATATTCCTCTTAAACATACTACTTCATATTTCTCTTAAACATACTACTTCATATTCCTCTTAAACATACTACTTCATATTCCTCTTAAACATACTACTTCATATTCCTCTTAAACATACTACTTCATATTCCTCTTAAACATACTACTTTATATTCCTCTTAAACATACTACTTCATATTCCTCTTAAACATACTACATCATATTCCTCTTAAACATTCTACTTCATATTCCTCTAAAATATACTAATTCATATTCCTCTTAAACATAATACTTCATATTCCTCTTAAACATACTACTTCATATTCCTCTTAAACATACTACTTCATATTCCTCTTAAACTTCATATTCCTCTTAAACATACTACTTCATATTCCTTTTAAACATACTACTTCATATTCCTCTTAAACATACTACTTTATATTGCTCTTAAACATATTTATTTATATTCCTCTTCAACATATTACTTCATATTCCTCTTAAACATACTACTTCATATTCCTCTTAAATATACTTCTGCATATTCCTCTTAAATATACTACTTCATATTCCTTTTAAACATACTACTTCATATTCCTCTTAAACATACTACTTTATATTGCTCTTAAACATATTTATTCATATTCCTCTTAAACATACTACTTCATATTCCTCTTAAACATACTACTTCATATTCCTCTTAAATATACTTCTGCATATTCCTCTTAAATATACTACTGCATATTCCTCTTAAACATACTACTTCATATTCCTCTTAAATATACTATTTCATATTCCTTTTAAATATACTACTTCAAATTCCTCTTAAACATACTACTTCATATTCCTCTTAAACATACTATTTCATATTCCTCTTAAACATACTACTTCAGATTCCTCTTAAACATACTACTTCATATTCCTCTTAAACATACTACTTCATATTCCTCTTAAACATACTACTTAATATTCCTTTTAAACATACTACTTCATATTCCTCTTAAACATACTACTTCATATTCCTCTTAAACATACTACTTCATATTCCTCTTAAACATACTACTTCATATTCCTCTTAAACATACTACTTCATATTCCTCTAAAATATACTAATTCATATTCCTCTTAAATATACTACTACATATTCCTCTTAAACATACTACTTCATATTTTTCTTGAACATATTACTTCATATTCCTCTTAAACATACTACTTCATATTCCTCCTAAACATACTATTTCATACTTCTCTTAAACATACTACTTCATATTCCTCTTAAACATACTACTTCATATTCCTCTTAAACATACTACTTCATATTCCTCTGAAACATACTACTTCATATTCCTCTTAAATATACAACTTAATATTCCTCTTAAATATCCTACTTCATATTCATCTTAAACATACTACTTCATATTTCTCTTAAACATACTACTTCATATTCCTCTTAAACATACTACTTCATATTCCTCTTAAACATACTACTTCATATTCCTCTTAAACATACTACTTTATATTCCTCTTAAACATACTACTTCATATTCCTCTTAAACATACTACTTCATATTCCTCTTAAACATATTACTTCATATTCCTCTTAAACATTCTACTTCATATTCCTCTAAAATATACTAATTCATATTCCTCTTAAACATAATATTTCATATTCTTCTTAAACATACTACTTCATATTCCTCTTAAACATACTACTTCATATTCCTCTTAAACTTCATATTCCTCTTAAACATACTACTTCATATTCCTTTTAAACATACTATTTCATATTCCTCTTAAACATACTACTTCATATTCCTCTTGAACATTCTACTTCATATTTCTCTTAAACATACTACTTCATATTCCTCTTAAATATACTTCTGCATAATCCTCTTAAATATACTACTTCATATTCCTCTTAAACATACTACTTCATATTCCTCTTAAACATACTACTTCATATTCCTCTAAAATATACTAATTCATATTCCTCTTAAATATACTACTTCATATTCCTCTAAAACATACTACTTCATATTCCTCTTGAACATACTACTTCATATTCCTGTTAAACATACTACTTCATATTCCTCTTAAACATACTATTTCATATTCCTCTTAAACATACTACTTCATACTCCTCTTAAACATACTACTTCATATTCCTCTTAAACATACTACTTCATATTCCTCTGAAACATACTACTTCATATTTCTCTTAAGTATACAACTTAATATTCCTCTTAAATATCCTACTTCATATTCATCTTAAACATACTTCTTCATATTCCTCTTAAACATACTACTTCATATTCCTCTTAAACAAACTACTTCATATTCCTCTTAAACATACTACTTCATATTCCTCTTAAACATACTACTTTATATTCCTCTTAAACACACTACTTCATATTCCTCTTAAACATACTACTTCATATTCCTCTTAAACATTCTACTTCATATTCCTCTAAAATATACTAATTCATATTCCTCTTAAACATAATACTTAATATTCCTCTTAAACATACTCCTTCATATTCCTCTTAAACATACTACTTCATATTCCTCTGAAACTTCATATTCCTCTTAAACATACTATTTCATATTCCTTTCAAACATACTACTTCATATTCCTCTTAAACACACTACTTTATATTGCTCTTAAACATATTTCTTTATATTCCTCTTCAACATTCTACTTCATATTCCTCTTAAACATTCTACTTCATATTCCTCTTAAATATACTTCTGCATATTCCTCTTAAATATACTACTTCATATTCCTTTTAAACATACTACTTCATATTCCTCTTAAACAAACTACTTCATATTCCTCTTAAACATACTTCTTCATATTCCTCTTAAATATACTACTTCATATTCCTCTTAAATATACTACTTCATATTCCTCTTAAATATACTACTTCATATTCCTCTTAAACATACTACTTCATATTCCCTTTAAATATACTACTTCATATTCCTCTTAAGCATACTACTTCATAATCCTCTTAAGCAAACTACTACATATTCCTCTTAAACATACTACTTCATATTCCTCTTAAATATACTACTTTATATTCGTTTTAAACATACTACTTCATATTCCTCTGAAACATACTACTTCATATTTCTCTTAAGTATACAACTTAATATTCCTCTTAAATATACTACTTCATATTCATCTTAAACATACTTCTTCATATTCCTCTTAAACATACTACTTTATATCCCTCTTAAACATACTACTTCATATTCCTCTTAAACATACTACTTCATATTCCTCTTAAATATACTACTTCATATTCCTCTTAAACATACTACTTCATATTCCTCTTAAACATATTACTTCATATTCCTCTTAAACATACTACATCATATTCCTCTTAAGCATACTACTTCATATTCCTCTTAAACATACTACTTCATATTCCTCTTAAATATACTACTTCATATTCCTCTTAAACATACTACTTCATATTCCTCTTAAATATACTATTTCTTATTCCTCTTAAACATACTACTTCATATTCCTCTTAAGCATACTACTTCACATTCCTCTTAAATATACTACTTCATATATCTCTTAAACATACTACTTCACATTCCTCTTAAACATACTACTTCATATTCCTCTTAAACATACTACTTCATATTCCCTTTAAATTAACTACTTCATATTCCTCTTAAACATACTACTTCATATTCCTCTTAAACAAACTACTTCATATTCCTCTTAAACAAACTACTTCATATTCCTCTTAAACATACTTCTTCATATTCCTCTTAAATATACTACTTCATATTCCTCTTAAATATACTACTTCATATTCCTCTTAAATATACTACTTCATATTCCTCTTAAACATACTACTTCATATTCCCTTTAAATATACTACTTCATATTCCTCTTAAGCATATTACTTCATAATCCTCTTAAGCAAACTACTACATATTCCTCTTAAACATAAAACGTCATATTCCTCTTAAACATACTACTTCATTTTCCTCTTAAATATACTACTTTATATTCGTTTTAAACATACTACTTCATATTCCTTTTAAAAATACTACTTCATATTCCTCTTAAACATACTACTTCATATTCCTCTTAAGCATACTACTTCATATTCCTCTTAAACATACTACTTCATATTCCTCTTAAATATACTACTTCATATTCCTCTTAAATATACTACTTCGTATTCCTCTTAAACATACTACTTCACATTCCTCTTAAATATACTACTTCATATTCCTCTTAAACATACTACTTCACATTCCTCTTAAACATACTACTTCATATTCCTCTTAAACATACTACTTCATATTCCTCTTAAACATACTACTTCATATTCCCTTTAAATATACTACTTTATATTCCTCTTAAACATACTACTTCATATTCCTCTTAAACATACTACTTCATATTGCTCTTAAACATACTGCTTCATATTCCTCTTAAATATACTACTTCATATTCCCTTTAAATATACTACTTTATATTCCTCTTAAACATACTACTTCATATTCCTCTTAAACATACTACTTCATATTGCTCTTAAACATACTGCTTCATATTCCTCTTAAATATACTACTTCATATTCCTCTTAAGCATACTACTTCATATTCCTCTTAAATATACTACTTCGTATTCCTCTTAAGCATACTATTTCATATTCCTCTTAAATATACTACTTCATATTCCTCTTAAATATACTACTTCATATTCCTCTTAAATATACTATTTCATATTCATCTTAAATATACTACTTCATATTCCTCTTAAACAAACTACTTCATATTCCTCTTAAACATACTGCTTCATATTCCACTTAAATATACTACTTCGTATTCCTCTTAAACATACTACTTCATATTCCTCTTAAACATACTACTTCATATTCCTCTTAAACATACTGCTTCATATTCCTCTTAAACATACTACTTCATATTCCTCTTAAACATACTACTTCATATTCCTCTTAAACATACTACTTCATATTCCTCTTAAATATACTACTTCATATTCCTCTTAAATATACTACTTCATATTCCTCTTAAACATACTGCTTCATATTCCTCTTAAATATACTACTTCATATTCCTCTTAAACATACTACTTCATATTCCTCTTAAATATACTACTTCATATTCCTCTTAAACATACTACTTCATATTCCTCTTAAACATACTACTTCATATTCCTCTTAAACATACTGCTTCATATTCCTCTTAAACATACTACTTCATATTCCTCTTAAATATACTACTTCATATTCCTCTTAAACATTCTACTTCACATTCCTCTTAAACATACTACTTCATATTCCTCTTAAATATACTACTTCATATTCCTCTTAAACATACTACTTCACATTCCTCTTAAACATACTACTTCATATTCCTCTTAAACATACTACTTCATATTCCTCTTAAACATACTACTTCATATTCATCTTAAACATACTACTTCACATTCCTCTTAAGCATTCTACTTCATATTGCTCTTAAACATACTACTTAATATTCCTCTTAAACATACTACTTCATATTCCTCTTAAACATACTACTTCATATTCCTCTTAAGCATACTACTTCATATTCCTCTTAAATATACTACTTCATATTCCTTTTTAACATACTACTTCATATTCCTCTTAAACATACTACTTCATATGCCTCTTAAATATACTACTTCATATTCCTCTTAAATATACTACTTCATATTCCTCTTAAACATACTACTTCATATTCATCTTAAACTTACTACTTCATATTCCTCTTAAACATACTGCTTCATATTCCTCTTAAACATACTACTCTATATTCCTCTTAAACATACTACTTCATATTCCTCTTAAACATACTACTTCATATTCCTCTTAAATATACTACTTCGTATTCCTCTTAAGCATACTACTTCATATTCCTCTTAAATATACTACTTCATATTCATCTCAAATATACTACTTCATATTCCTCTTAAACAAACTACTTCATATTCCTCTTAAACATACTGCTTCATATTCCACTTAAAAATACTACTTCGTATTCCTCTTAAACATACTTCTTCATATTCCTCTTAAACATACTACTTCATATTCCTCTTAAACATACTACTTCATATTCCTCTTAAACATACTGCTTCATATTCCTCTTAAAGATACTACTTCATATTCCTCTTAAACATACTACTTCATATTCCTCTTAAACATACTACTTCATATTCCTCTTAAACATACTACTTCATATTCCCTTTAAATATACTACTTCATATTCCTCTTAAACATACTACTTCATATTCCTCTCAAACATACTACTTCATATTCCTCTTAAACATAATGCTTCATATTCCTCTTAAATATACTACTTCATATTCCTCTTAAGCATACTACTTCATATTCATCTTAAACATACCACTTCATATTCCTCTTAAACATACTACTTCATATTCCTCCTAAATATACTACTTCGTATTCCTCTTAAGCATACTACTTCATATTCCTCTTAAATATACTACTTCATATTCCTCTTAAATATACTACTTCATATTCCTCTTAAATATACTACTTCATATTCATCTTAAATATACTACTTCATATTCCTCTTAAACAAACTACTTCATATTCCTCTTAAACATACTGCTTCATATTCCTCTTAAAGATACTACTTCATATTCCTCTTAAACATACTACTTCATATTCCTCTTAAACATACTACTTCATATTCCTCTTAAACATATTTCTTCATATTCCTCTTAAATATACTACTTCATATTCCTCTTAAATATACTACTTCATATTCCTCTTAAGCATACTACTTCATATTCCTCTTAAATATACTACTTCGTATTCCTCTTAAGCATACTACTTCATATTCCTCTTAAATATACTACTTCATATTCATCTCAAATATACTACTTCATATTCCTCCAAAACAAACTACTTCATATTCCTCTTAAACATACTGCTTCATATTCCACTTAAATATACTATTTCGTATTCCTCTTAAATATACTACTTCATATTCCTCTTAAGCATACTACTTCATATTCCTCTTAAATATACTACTTCGTATTCCTCTTAAGCATACTACTTCATATTCCTCTTAAATATACTACTTCATATTCCTCTTAAATATACTACTTCATATTCCTCTTAAATATACTACTTCATATTCATCTTAAATATACTACTTCATATTCCTCTTAAACAAACTACTTCATATTCCTCTTAAACATACTGCTTCATATTCCTCTTAAAGATACTACTTCATATTCCTGTTAAACATACTGCTTCATATTCCTCTTAAATATACTACTTCATATTCCTCTTAAGCATACTACTTCATATTCCTCTTAAACATACCACTTCATATTCCTCTTAAACATACTACTTTATATTCCTCTTAAATATACTACTTCGTATTCCTCTTAAGCATACTACTTCATATTCCTCTTAAATATACTACTTCATATTCCTCTTAAATATACTACTTCATATTCCTCTTAAATATACTACTTCATATTCATCTTAAATATACTACTTCATATTCCTCTTAAACAAACTACTTCATATTCCTCTTAAACATACTGCTTCATATTCCTCTTAAAGATACTACTTCATATTCCTCTTAAACATACTACTTCATATTCCTCTTAAACATACTACTTCATATTCCTCTTAAACATATTGCTTCATATTCCTCTTAAATATACTACTTCATATTCCTCTTAAATATACTACTTCGTATTCCTCTTAAGCATACTACTTCATATTCCTCTTAAATATACTACTTCATATTCCTCTTAAATATACTACTTCATATTCCTCTTAAATATACTACTTCATATTCATCTTAAATATACTACTTCATATTCCTCTTAAACAAACTACTTCATATTCCTCTTAAACATACTGCTTCATATTCAACTTAAATATACTACTTCGTATTCCTCTTCAAAATACTACTTCATATTCCTCCTAAACATACTACTTCATATTCCACTTAAACATACTACTTCATATTCATCTTAAACATACTACTTCATATTCCTCTTAAATATACTACTTCATATTCCTCTTAAACATACTACTTCATATTCCTATTAGACATACTACTTCATATTCCTCTTAAACATACTACTTCATATTCCTCTTAAACATACTACTTCATATTCCTCTTAAACATGCTACTTCATATTCCTCTTAAACATACTGCTTCATATTCCTCTTAAACATACTACTTCATATTCCTCTTAAATATACTACTTCATATTCCTCTTAAACATACTACTTCACATTCCTCTTAAACATACTACTTCATATTCCTCTTAAATATACTACTTCATATTCCTCTTAAACATACTACTTCACATTCCTCTTAAACATACTACTTCATATTCCTCTTAAACATACTACTTCATATTCCTCTTAAACATACTACTTCATATTCATCTTAAACATACTACTTCACATTCCTCTTAAGCATACTACATCATATTCTTCTTAAACATACTACTTCATATTCCTCTTAAACATACTACTTCATATTCCTCTTAAACATACTACTTCATATTCCTCTTAAACATACTACTTCATATTCCTCTTAAATATACTACTTCATATTCCTCTTAAACATACTACTTCATATTCCTCTTAAACATACTACTTCTTATGCCTCTTAAATATACTACTTCATATTCATCTTAAATATACTACTTCATATTCCTCTTAAACATACTACTTCATATTCATCTTAAACTTACTACTTCATATTCCTCTTAAACATACTGCTTCATATTCCTATTAAACATACTACTTCATATTCCTCTTAAACATACTACTTCATATTCCTCTTAAACATACTACTTCATATTCCTCTTAAATATACTACTTCGTATTCCTCTTAAGCATACTACTTCATATTCCTTTTAAATATACTACTTCATATTCATCTCAAATATACTACTTCATATTCCTCTTAAACAAACTACTTCATATTCCTCTTAAACATACTGCTTCATATTCCACCTAAAAATACTACTTCGTATTCCTCTTAAACATACTACTTCATATTCGTCTTAAACATACTACTTCATATTCCTCTTAAACATACTACTTCATAATCATCTTAAACATACTGCTTCATATTCCTCTTAAAGATACTACTTTATATTCCTCTTAAACATACTACTTCATATTCCTCTTAAACATACTACTTCATATTCCTCTTAAACATACTACTTCATATTCCCTTTAAATATACTACTTCATATTCCTCTTAAACATACTACTTCATATTCCTCTTAAACATACTACTTCATATTCCTCTTAAACATATTGCTTCATATTCCTCTTAAATATACTACTTCATATTCCTCTTAAGCATACTACTTCATATTCCTCTTAAACATACCACTTCATATTCCTCTTAAACATACTACTTCATATTCCTCTTAAATATACTACTTCGTATTCCTCTTAAGCATACTACTTCATATTCCTCTTAAATATACTACTTCATATTCCTCTTAAATATACTACTTCATATTCCTCTTAAATATACTACTTCATATTCATCTTAAATATACTACTTCATATTCCTCTTAAACAAACTACTTCATATTCCTCTTAAACATACTGCTTCATATTCCTCTTAAAGATACTACTTCATATTCCTCTTAAACATACTACTTCATATTCCTCTTAAAAATACTACTTCATATTCCTCTTAAACATACTGCTTCATATTCCTCTTAAATATACTACTTCATATTCCTCTTAAACATACTGCTTCATATTCCTCTTGAATATACTACTTCATATTCCTCTTAAACATTCTACTTCATATTCCTCTTAAATATACTACTTCATATTCCTCTGTAACATACTACTTCATATTCCTCTTAAACATACTACTTCATATTCCTCTTAAACATACTACTTCATATTCATCTTAAACATACTACTTCATATTCCTCTTAAATATACTACTTCATATTCCTCTTAAACATACTACTTCATATTCCTCTTAAACATACTACTTCATATTCCTCTTAAATATACTACTTCATATTCCTCTTAAACATACTACTTCACATTCCTCTTAAACATACTACTTCATATTCCTCTTAAATATACTACTTCATATTCCTCTTAAACATACTACTTCACATTCCTCTTAAACATACTACTTCATATTCCTCTTAAACATACTACTTCATATTCCTCTTAAACATACTACTTCATATTCATCTTAAACATACTACTTCACATTCCTCTTAAGCATACTACATCATATTCTTCTTAAACATACTACTTCATATTCCTCTTAAATATACTACTTCATATTCCTCTTAAACATACTACTTCATATTCCTCTTAAACATACTACTTCATATTCCTCTTAAATATACTACTTCATATTCCTCTTAAACATACTACTTCATATTCCTCTTAAACATACTACTTCTTATGCCTCTTAAATATACTACTTCATATTCATCTTAAATATACTACTTCATATTCCTCTTAAACATACTACTTCATATTCATCTTAAACTTACTACTTCATATTCCTCTTAAACATACTGCTTCATATTCCTATTAAACATACTACTTCATATTCCTCTTAAACATACTACTTCATATTCCTCTTAAACATACTACTTCATATTCTTCTTAAATATACTACTTCGTATTCCTCTTAAGCATACTACTTCATATTCCTTTTAAATATACTACTTCATATTCATCTCAAATATACTACTTCATATTCCTCTTAAACAAACTACTTCATATTCCTCTTAAACATACTGCTTCATATTCCACCTAAAAATACTACTTCGTATTCCTCTTAAACATACTACTTCATATTCGTCTTAAACATACTACTTCATATTCCTCTTAAACATACTACTTCATAATCATCTTAAACATACTGCTTCATATTCCTCTTAAAGATACTACTTCATATTCCTCTTAAACATACTACTTCATATTCCTCTTAAACATACTACTTCATATTCCTCTTAAACATACTACTTCATATTCCCTTTAAATATACTACTTCATATTCCTCTTAAACATACTACTTCATATTCCTCTTAAACATACTACTTCATATTCCTCTTAAACATATTGCTTCATATTCCTCTTAAATATACTACTTCATATTCCTCTTAAGCATACTACTTCATATTCCTCTTAAACATACCACTTCATATTCCTCTTAAACATACTACTTCATATTCCTCTTAAATATACTACTTCGTATTCCTCTTAAGCATACTACTTCATATTCCTCTTAAATATACTACTTCATATTCCTCTTAAATATACTACTTCATATTCCTCTTAAATATACTACTTCATATTCATCTTAAATATACTACTTCATATTCCTCTTAAACAAACTACTTCATATTCCTCTTAAACATACTGCTTCATATTCCTCTTAAAGATACTACTTCATATTCCTCTTAAACATACTACTTCATATTCCTCTTAAAAATACTACTTCATATTCCTCTTAAACATACTGCTTCATATTCCTCTTAAATATACTACTTCATATTCCTCTTAAACATACTGCTTCATATTACTCTTGAATATACTACTTCATATTCCTCTTAAACATTCTACTTCATATTCCTCTTAAATATACTACTTCATATTCCTCTGTAACATACTACTTCATATTCCTCTTAAACATACTACTTCATATTCCTCTTAAACATACTACTTCATATTCATCTTAAACATACTACTTCATATTCCTCTTAAATATACTACTTCATATTCCTCTTAAACATACTACTTCATATTCCTCTTAGACATACTACTTCATATTCCTCTTAAACATACTACTTCATATTCCTCTTAAGCATACTACTTCATATTCCTCTTAAACATGCTACTTCATATTCCTCTTAAACATACTGCTTCATATTCCTCTTAAACATACTACTTCATATTCCTCTTAAATATACTACTTCATATTCCTCTTAAACATACTACTTCACATTCCTCTTAAACATACTACTTCATATTCCTCTTAAATATACTACTTCATATTCCTCTTAAACATACTACTTCACATTCCTCTTAAACATACTACTTCATATTCCTCTTAAACATACTACTTCATATTCCTCTTAAACATACTACTTCATATTCATCTTAAACATACTACTTCACATTCCTCTTAAGCATACTACTTCATATTCTTCTTAAACATACTACTTCATATTCCTCTTAAACATACTACTTCATATTCCTCTTAAACATACTACTTCATATTCCTCTTAAACATACTACTTCATATTCCTCTTAAATATACTACTTCATATTCCTCTTAAACATACTACTTCATATTCCTATTAAATATACTACTTCATATGCCTCTTAAATATACTACTTCATATTCCTCTTAAATATACTACTTCATATTCCTCTTAAACATACTACTTCATATTCATCTTAAACTTACTACTTCATATTCCTCTTAAACATACTGCTTCATATTCCTCTTAAACATACTACTTCATATTCCTCTTAAACATACTGCTTCATATTCCTCTTAAAGATACTACGTCATATTCCTCTTAAACATACTACTTCATATTCCTTTTAAACATACTACCTTCATATTCCTCTTAAACATACTACTTCATATTCACTTTAAATATACTACTTCATATTCCTCTTAAACATACTACTTCATATTCGTCTTAAACATACTACTTCATATTCCTCTTAAACATACTGCTTCATATTCCTCTTAAATATACTACTTCATATTCCTCTTAAGCATACTACTTCATATTCCTCTTAAACATACCACTTCATATTCCTCTTAAACATACTACTTCATATTCCTCTTAAATATACTACTTCGTATTCCTCTAAAGCATACTACTTCATATTCCTCTTAAATATACTACTTCATATTCCTCTTAAATATACTACTTCATATTCCTCTTAAATATACTACTTCATATTCATCTTAAATATACTACTTCATATTCCTCTGAAACAAACTACTTCATATTCCTCTTAAACATACTGCTTCATATTCCTCTTAAAGATACTACTTCATATTCCTCTTAAACATACTACTGCATATTCCTCTTAAACATACTACTTCATATTCCTCTTAAACATACTGCTTCATATCCCTCTTAAATATACTACTTCATATTCCTCTTAAATATACTACTTCATATTCCTCTTAAGCATACTACTTCATATTCCTCTTAAACATACTACTTCATATTCCTCTTAAACATACTACTTCATATTCCTCTTAAATATACTACTTCGTATTCCTCTTAAGCATACTACTTCATATTCCTCTTAAATATACTACTTCATATTGATCTCAAATATACTACTTCATATTCCTCCAAAACAAACTACTTCATATTCCTCTTAAACATACTGCTTCATATTCCACTTAAATATACTACTCCGTATTCCTCTTAAACATACTACTTCATATTCCTCTTAAACATACTACTTCATATTCCTCTTAACCATACTACTTCATATTCCTCTTAAACATACTGCTTCATATTCCTCTTAAAGATACTACTTCATATTCCTCTTAAACATACTACTTCATATTCCTCTTAAACATACTACTTCATATTCCTCTTAAACATACTACTTCATATTCCCTTTAAATATACTACTTCATATTCCTCTTAAACATACTACTTCATATTCCTCTTAAACATACTACTTCATATTCCTCTTAAACATACTGCTTCATATTCCTTTTATATATGCTACTTCATATTCCTCTTAAGCATACTACTTCATATTCCTCTTAAACATACTACTTCATATTCCTCTTAAACATACTACTTCATATTCCTCTTAAATATACTACTTCATATTCCTCTTAAGCATACTACTTCATATTCCTCTTAAATATACTACTTCATATTCCTCTTAAATATACTACTTCATATTCCTCTTAAATATACTACTTCATATTCATCTTAAATATACTACTTCATATTCCTCTTAAACAAACTACTTCATATTCCTCTTAAACATACTGCTTCATATTCAACTAAAATATACTACTTCGTATTCCTCTTAAACATACTACTTCATATTCCTCTTAAACATACTACTTCATATTCCTCTTAAACATACTACTTCATATTTCTCTTAAACATACTTCTTCATATTCCTCTTAAACATACTGCTTCATATTCCTCTTAAAGATACTACTTCATATTCCTCTTAAACATACTACTTCATATTCCTCTTAAACATACTACTTCATATTCCTCTTAAACATACTACTTCATATTCCCTTTAAATATACTACTTCATATTCCTCTTCAAACATACTACTTCATATTCCTCTTAAACATACTACTTCATATTCCTCTTAAACATACTGCTTCATTTTCCTCTTAAATATACTACTTCATATTACTCTTAAGCATACTACTTCATATTCCTCTTAAACATACCACTTCATATTCCTCTTAAACATACTACTTCATATTCCTCTTAAATATACTACTTCGTATTCCTCTTAAGCATACTACTTCATATTCCTCTTAAATATACTACTTCATATTCCTCTTAAATATACTACTTCATATTCCTCTTAAATATACTACTTCATATTCATCTTAAATATACTACTTCATATTCCTCTTAAACAAACTACTTCAAATTCCTCTTAAACATACTGCTTCATATTCCTCTTAAACATACTACTTCATATTCCTCTTAAACATACTACTTCATATTCCTCTTAAACATACTACTTCATATTCCTCTTAAACATACTACTACATATTCCTCTTAAACATGCTACTTCATATTCCTCTTAAACATACTGCTTCATATTCCTCTTAAACATACTACTTCATATTCCTCTTAAATATACTACTTCATATTCCTCTTAAACATACTACTTCACATTCCTCTTAAACATACTACTTCATATTCCTCTTAAATATACTACTTCATATTCCTCTTAAACATACTACTTCACATTCCTCTTAAACATACTACTTCATATTCCTCTTAAACATACTACTTCCTATTCCTCTTAAACATACTACTTCATATTCATCTTAAACATACTACTTCACATTCCTCTTAAGCACACTACTTCATATTCTTCTTAAACATACTACTTCATATTCCTCTTAAACATACTACTTCATATTCCTCTTAAACATACTACTTCATATTCCTCTTAAACATACTACTTCATATTCCTCTTAAATATACTACTTCATATTCCTCTTAAACATACTACTTCATATTCCTCTTAAACATACTACTTCATATGCCTCTTATATATACTACTTCATATTCCTCTTAAATATACTATTTCATATTCCTCTTAAACATACTACTTCATATTCATCTTAAACTTACTACTTCATATTCCTCTTAAACATACTGCTTCATATTCCTCTTAAACATACTACTTCATATTCCTCTTAAACATACTACTTCATATTCCTCTTAAACATACTACTTCATATTCCTCTTAAATATACTACTTCGTATTCCTCTTAAGCATACTACTTCATATTCCTCTTAAATATACTACTTCATATTCATCTCAAATATACTACTTCATATTCCTCTTAAACAAACTACTTCATATTCGTCTTAAACATACTGCTTCATATTCCACTTAAATATACTACTCCGTATTCCTCTTAAACATACTACTTCATATTCCTCTTAAACATACTACTTCATATTCCTCTTAACCATACTACTTCATATTCCTCTTAAACATACTGCTTCATATTCCTCTTAAAGATACTACTTCATATTCCTCTTAAACATACTACTTCATATTCCTCTTAAACATACTACTTCATATTCCTCTTAAACATACTACTTCATATTCCCTTTAAATATACTACTTCATATTCCTCTTAAACATACTACTTCATATTCCTCTTAAACATACTACTTCATATTCCTCTTAAACATACTGCTTCATATTCCTTTTATATATGCTACTTCATATTCCTCTTAAGCATACTACTTCATATTCCTCTTAAACATACTACTTCATATTCCTCTTAAACATACTACTTCATATTCCTCTTAAATATACTACTTCATATTCCTCTTAAGCATACTACTTCATATTCCTCTTAAATATACTACTTCATATTCCTCTTAAATATACTACTTCATATTCCTCTTAAATATACTACTTCATATTCATCTTAAATATACTACTTCATATTCCTCTTAAACAAACTACTTCATATTCCTCTTAAACATACTGCTTCATATTCAACTTAAATATACTACTTCGTATTCCTCTTAAACAAACTACTTCATATTCCTCTTAAACATACTACTTCATATTCCTCTTAAACATACTACTTCATATTTCTCTTAAACATACTTCTTCATATTCCTCTTAAACATACTGCTTCATATTCCTCTTAAAGATACTACTTCATATTCCTCTTAAACATACTACTTCATATTCCTCTTAAACATACTACTTCATATTCCTCTTAAACATACTACTTCATATTCCCTTTAAATATACTACTTCATATTCCTCTTCAAACATACTACTTCATATTCCTCTTAAACATACTACTTCATATTCCTCTTAAACATACTGCTTCATTTTCCTCTTAAATATACTACTTCATATTACTCTTAAGCATACTACTTCATATTCCTCTTAAACATACCACTTCATATTCCTCTTAAACATACTACTTCATATTCCTCTTAAATATACTACTTCGTATTCCTCTTAAGCATACTACTTCATATTCCTCTTAAATATACTACTTCATATTCCTCTTAAATATACTACTTCATATTCCTCTTAAATATACTACTTCATATTCATCTTAAATATACTACTTCATATTCCTCTTAAACAAACTACTTCATATTCCTCTTAAACATACTGCTTCATATTCCTCTTAAACATACTACTTCATATTCCTCTTAAACATACTACTTCATATTCCTCTTAAACATACTACTTCATATTCCTCTTAAACATACTACTACATATTCCTCTTAAACATGCTACTTCATATTCCTCTTAAACGTACTGCTTCATATTCCTCTTAAACATACTACTTCATATTCCTCTTAAATATACTACTTCATATTCCTCTTAAACATACTACTTCACATTCCTCTTAAACATACTACTTCATATTCCTCTTAAATATACTACTTCATATTCCTCTTAAACATACTACTTCACATTCCTCTTAAACATACTACTTCATATTCCTCTTAAACATACTACTTCCTATTCCTCTTAAACATACTACTTCATATTCATCTTAAACATACTACTTCACATTCCTCTTAAGCACACTACTTCATATTCTTCTTAAACATACTACTTCATATTCCTCTTAAACATACTACTTCATATTCCTCTTAAACATACTACTTCATATTCCTCTTAAACATACTACTTCATATTCCTCTTAAATATACTACTTCATATTCCTCTTAAACATACTACTTCATATTCCTCTTAAACATACTACTTCATATGCCTCTTATATATACTACTTCATATTCCTCTTAAATATACTATTTCATATTCCTCTTAAACATACTACTTCATATTCATCTTAAACTTACTACTTCATATTCCTCTTAAACATACTGCTTCATATTCCTCTTAAACATACTACTTCATATTCCTCTTAAACATACTACTTCATATTCCTCTTAAACATACTACTTCATATTCCTCTTAAATATACTACTTCGTATTCCTCTTAAGCATACTACTTCATATTCCTCTTAAATATACTACTTCATATTCATCTCAAATATACTACTTCATATTCCTCTTAAACAAACTACTTCATATTCCTCTTAAACATACTGCTTCATATTCCACTTAAAAATACTACTTCGTATTCCTCTTAAACATACTACTTCATATTCCTCTTAAACATACTACTTCATATTCCTCTTAAACATACAACTTCATATTCCTCTTAAACATACTGCTTCATATTCCTCTTAAAGATACTACTTCATATTCCTCTTAAGCATACTACTTCATATTCCTCTTAAACATACTACTTCATATTCCTCTTAAACATACTACTTCATATTCCCTTTAAATATACTACTTCATATTCCTCTTAAACATACTACTTCATATTCCTCTTAAACATACTACTTCATATTCCTCTTAAACATACTGCTTCATATTCCTCTTAAATATACTACTTCATATTCCTCTTAAGCATACTACTTCATATTCCTCTTAAACATACCACTTCATATTCCTCTTAAACATACTACTTCATATTCCTCTTAAATATACTACTTCATATTCCTCTTAAATATACTACTTCATATTCCTCTTAAATATACTACTTCATATTCATCTTAAATATGCTACTTCATATTCCTCTTAAACAAACTACTTCATATTCCTCTTAAACATACTGCTTCATATTCCTCTTAAAGATACTACTTAATATTCCTCTTAAACATACTACTTCATATTGCTCTTAAACATACTACTTCATATTCCTCTTAAATATACTGCTTTATATTCCTCTTAAATATACTACTTCATATTTCTCTTAAACATACTTCTTCATATTCCTCTTAAACATACTGCTTCATATTCCTCTTAAAGATACTACTTCATATTCCTCTTAAACATACTACTTCATATTCCTCTTAAATATACTACTTCGTATTCCTCTTAAGCATACTACTTCATATTCCTCTTAAATATACTACTTCATATTCATCTCAAATATACTACTTCATATTCCTCCAAAACAAACTACTTCATATTCCTCTTAAACATACTGCTTCATATTCCACTTAAATATACTACTTCGTATTCCTCTTAAACATACTACTTCATATTCCTCTTAAACATACTACTTCATATTCCTCTTAAACATACTACTTCATATTCCTCTTAAACATACTGCTTCATATTCCTCTTAAAGATACTACTTCATATTCCTCTTAAACATACTACTTCATATTCCTCTTAAACATACTACTTCATATTCCTCTTAAACATACTACTTCTTATTCCCTTTAAATATACTACTTCATATTCCTCTTAAACATACTACTTCATACTCCTCTTGAACATACTACTTCATATTCCTCTTAAACATACTGCTTCATATTCCTCTTAAATATACTACTTCATATTCCTCTTAAGCATACTACTTCATATTCCTCTTAAACATACTACTTCATATTCATCTTAAACATACTACTTCATATTCCTCTTAAATATACTACTTCGTATTCCTCTTAAGCATACTACTTCATAATTCTCTTAAATATACTACTTCATATTCCTCTTAAATATACTACTTCATATTCCTCTTAAATATACTACTTCATATTCATCTTAAATATACTACTTCATATTCCTCTTAAACAAACTACTTCATATTCCTCTTAAACATACTGCTTCATATTCAGCTTAAATATACTACTTCGTATTCCTCTTAAACATACTACTTCATATTCCTCTTAAACATACTACTTCATATTCCTCTTAAACATACTACTTCATATTCCTCTTAAACATACTACTTCATATTCCTCTTAAACATACTACTTCATATTCCTCTTAAACATACTACTTCATATTCCTCTTAAATATACTACTTCATATTCTTCTTAAACATACTACTTCATATTCCTCTTAAACATACTACTTCATATTCCTCTGAAATATACTACTTCATATTCCCTTTAAATATACTAATTCATATTCCTCTTAAACATACTACTTCATATTCCTCTTAAACATACTACTTCATATTCCTCTTAAACATACTACTTCATATTTCTCTTAAACATACTACTTCATATTCCTCTTAAACATACTACTCCATTATCCTCTTAAATATACTACTTCATATTCCTCTTAAATATACTACTTCATATTCCTCTTAAACATACTACTTCATATTCCTCTTAAACATACTACTTCATATTCATCTTAAACATACTACTTCATATTCCTCTTAAATATACTACTTCATATTCCTCTTAAACATACTACTTCATATTCCTCTTAAATATACTACTTCATATTCCTCTTAAACATACTACTTCATATTCCTCTTAAACATACTGCTTCATATTCCTCTTTAGCATACTACTTCATATTCCTCTTAAATATACTACTTCATATTCCTCTTAAATATACTACTTCATATTCCTCTTAAATATACTACTTCATATACATATTAAATATACTACTTCATATTCCTCTTAAGCATACTACTTCATAGTCCTCTTAAATATACTACTTCATATTCCTCTTAAATATACTACTTCATATTCCTCTTAAACATACTACTTAACATTCCTCTTAAACTTACTACTTCATATTCCTCTTAAATATACTACTTCATATTCCTCTTAAACATACTACTTCACATTCCTCTTAAACATACTACTTCATATTCCTCTTAAACATACTACTTCATATTCCTCTTAAACATACTACTTCATATTCATCTTAAACATACTACTTCACATTCCTCTTAAGCATACTACTTCATATTCTTCTTAAACATACTACTTTATATTCCTCTTAAACATACTAACTCATATTCCTCTTAAACATACTACTTCATATTCCTCTTAAACATACTACTTCATATTCCTCTTAAACATACTACTTCATATTCCTCTTAAACATACTACTTCATATGCCTCTTAAATATACTACTTCATATTCCTCTTAAATATACTAATTTATATTCCTCTTAAACATACTACTTCATATTCCTCTTAAACTTAATACTTCATATTCCTCTTAAACATACTGCTTCATATTCCTCTTAAACATACTACTTCATATTCCTCTTAAACATACTACTTCATACTCCTCTTAAATATACTACTTCGTATTCCTCTTAAGCATACTACTTCATATTCCTCTTAAATATACTACTTCATATTCATCTCAAATATACTACTTCATATTCCTCTTAAGCAAACTACTTCATATTCCTCTTAAACATACTGCTTCATATTCCACTTAAATATACTACTTCGTATTCCTCTTAAACATACTACTTCATATTCCTCTTAAACATACTACTTCATATTCCTTTTAAACATACTACTTCATATTCCTCTTAAACATACTGCTTCATATTCCTCTTAAAGATACTACTTCATATTCCTCTTAAACATACTACTTCATATTCCTCTTAAACAAACTACTTCATATTCCTCTTAAACATACTACTTCATATTCCTCTTAAACATACTACTTCATATGCCTCTTAAATATACTACTTCATATTCCTCTTAAACATACTACTTCATATTCCTCTTAAACATACTACTTCATATTCCTCTTAAATATACTACTTCATATTCCCTTTAAATATACTACTTCATATTCCTCTTAAACATACTACTTCATATTCCTCTTAAACATACTACTTCATATTCCTCTTAAACATACTACTTCATATTCCTCTTAAACATACTACTTCATATTCCTCTTAAACATACTACTTCATATTCCTCTTAAACATACTACTTCATATTCCCCTTAAACATACTACTTCATATTCCTCTTAAATATACTACTTCGTATTCCTCTTAAACATACTACATCATATTCCTCTTAAACATACTACTTCATATTCCTCTTAAACATACTAATTCATATTCCTCTTAAATATACTACTTCATATTCCTCTTAAACAGACTACTGCATATTCCTGTTAAACATACTACTTCATATTTCTCTTAAACAGACTACTGCATATTCCTGTTAAACATACTACTTCATATTCCTGTTAAACATACTACTTCATATTCCTCTTAAACATACTACTTCATATTCCTCTTAAACATATTATTTCATATTCCTCCTAAATATACTAATTAATATACTTCTTAAACATACTACTTCATAGTCCTCTTAAACATACTACTTCATATTCCTCTAAAACATACTACTTCATATTCCTCTTAAAAATACTACTTCATATTCGTCTTAAATATACTACTTCATATTCCTCCTAAATATACTACTTCACATTTCTCTTAAATATACTACTTCATATTCCTCGTAAACATACTACTTCATATTCCTCTTAAACGTTCTACTTCATATTTCTCTTAAATATACTACTTCATATTCCTCTTAAATATACTACTTCATATATCTCTTAAACATACAACTTCATATTCCTCTTAAACATACTACTTCCTATTACTCTTAAACATGGTACTTCATATTCCTCTTAAGCATACTACTTCATATTCCTCTTAAATATACTACTTCATATTCCTCTTAAAAATACTACTTCATATTCCTCTTAAATATACTACTTCATATTCCTCGTAAACATACTACTTCATATTCCTCTTAAACATACTAC
The DNA here is from genome assembly GCA_958298945.1 of Atherix ibis. Taxonomy (NCBI): domain Eukaryota; kingdom Metazoa; phylum Arthropoda; class Insecta; order Diptera; family Athericidae; genus Atherix; species Atherix ibis. Next base: position 2,314,319 of record CATQJD010000111.1, read on the forward strand.
TTCATATTCCTCTTAAACATACTACTTCATATTCCTCTTAAACATACTACTTCATATTCCTTTTAAACATACTACTTCATATTCCTCTTAAACATACTACTTCATATTCCTCTTAAACATACTACTTCATATTACTCTTAAACATACTACTTCATATTCCTCTTAAACATACTACTTCATATTCCTCTTAAATATACTACTTCATATATCTCTTAAACATACTGCTTCATATTCCTCTTAAACATACTACTTCATATTCCTCTTAAACATACTACTTCATATTCCCCTTAAACATACTACTTCATATTCCTCTTAAATATACTACTTCGTATTCCTCTTAAACATACTACATCATATTCCTCTTAAACATACTACTTCATATTCCTCTTAAACATACTACTTCATATTCCTCTTACATATACTACTTCATATTTCTCTTAAACAGACTACTGCATATTCCTGTTAAACATACTACTTCATATTCCTGTTAAACATACTACTTCATATTCCTCTTAAACATACTACTTCATATTCCTCTTAAACATACTACTTCATATTCCTCTTAAACATACTACTTCATATTCCTCTTAAACATACTACTTCATATTCCTCTTAAACATACTACTTAATATTCCCCTTAAACATACTACTTCATATTCCTCTTAAATATACTACTTCGTATTCCTCTTAAACATAGTACATCATATTCCTCTTAAACATACTACTTCATATTCCTCTTAAACATACTACTTCATATTCCTCTTAAATATACTACTTCATATTTCTCTTAAACAGACTACTGCATATTCCTGTTAAACATACTACTTCATATTCCTGTTAAACATACTACTTCATATACCTCTTAAACATACTACTTCATATTCCTCTTAAACATATTATTTCATATTCCTCCTAAATATACTAATTAATATACTTCTTAAACATACTACTTCATAGCCCTCTTTAACATACTACTTCCTATTCCTCTTAAACATACTACTTCATATTCCTCTTAAAAATACTACTTCATATTCGTCTTAAATATACTACTTCATATTCCTCCTAAATATACAACTTCACATTCCTCTTAAATATACTACTTCATATTCCTCGTAAACATACTACTTCATATTCCTCTTAAACGTTCTACTTCATATTCCTCTTAAATATACTACTTCATATTCCTCTTAAATATACTACTTCATATATCTCTTAAACATACTACTTCATATTCCTCTTAAACATACTACTTCCTATTACTCTTAAACATGGTACTTCATATTCCTCTTAAGCATACTACTTCATATTCCTCTTAAATATACTACTTTATATTCCTCTTAAAAATACTACTTCATATTCCTCTTAAATATACTACTTCATATTCCTCGTAAACATACTACTTCATATTCCTCCTAAACATACTACTTCACATTCCTCTTAAACATACTACTTCATATTCCTCTTAAATATACTACTTCATATTCCTCTTAAACATACTACTTCACATTCCTCTTAAACATACTACTTCATATTCCTCTTAAACATACTACTTCATATTCCTCTTAAACATACTACTTCATATTCATCTTAAACATACTACTTCACATTCCTCTTAAGCAAACTACTTCATATTCTTCTTAAACATACTACTTTATATTCCTCTTAAACATACTAACTCATATTCCTCTTAAACATACTACTTCATATTCCTCTTAAACATACTACTTTATATTCCTCTTAAATATACTACTTCATATTCCTCTTAAACATACTACTTCATATTCCTCTTGAACATACTACTTCATATGCCTCTTAAATATACTACTTCATATTCCTCTTAAATATACTACTTCATATTCCACTTAAACATACTACTTCATATTCCTCTTAAACTTACTACTTCATAATCCTCTTAAACATACTGCTTCATATTCCTCTTAAACATACTACTTCATATTCCTCTTAAACATACTACTTCATATTCCTCTTAAGCATACTACTTCATATTCCTCTTAAATATACTACTTCATATTCATCTCAAATATACTACTTCATATTCCTTTTAAACAAACTACTTCACATTCCTCTTAAACATACTGCTTCATATTCCACTTAAATATACTACTTCGTATTCCTCTTAAACATACTACTTCATATTCCTCTTAAACATACTACTTCATATTCCTCTTAAACATACTACTTTATATTCCTCTTAAACATACTGCTTCATATTCCTCTTAAAGATACTACTTCATATTCCTCTTAAACATACTACTTCATATTCCTCTTAAACATACTACTTCATATTCCTCTTAAACATACTACTTCATATTCCTCTTAAACATACTACTTCATATTCCTCTTAAATATACTACTTCATATTCCTCTTAAACATACTACTTCATATTCCTCTTAAACATACTACTTCATATTCCTCTTAAATATACTACTTCATATTCCCTTTAAATATACTACTTCATATTCCTCTTAAACATACTGCTTCATATTCCTCTTAAACATACTACTTCATATTCCTCTTAAACATACTACTTCATATTCCTCTTAAACATACTACTTCATATTCCTCTTAAACATACTACTTCATATTCCACTTAAACATACTACTTCATATTCCCCTTAAACATACTACTTCATATTCCTCTTAAATATACTACTTCGTATTCCTCTTAAACATACTACATCATATTCCTCTTAAACATACTACTTCATATTCCTCTTAAACATACTACTTCATATTCCTCTTAAATATACTACTTCATATTTCTCTTAAACAGACTACTGCATATTCCTGTTAAACATATTACTTCATATTCCTGTTAAACATACTACTTCATATTCCTCTTAAACATACTACTTCATATTCCTCTTAAACATATTATTTCATATTCCTCCTAAATATACTAATTAATATACTTCTTAAACATACTACTTCATAGTCCTCTTAAACATACTACTTCATATTCCTCTTAAACATACTACTTCATATTCCTCTTAAATATACTACTTCGTATTCCTCTTAAACATACAACATCATATTCCTCTTAAACATACTACTTCATATTCCTCTTAAACATACTACTTCATATTCCTCTTAAATATACTACTTCATATTTCTCTTAAACAGACTACTGCATATTCCTGTTAAACATACTACTTCATATTCCTGTTAAACATACTACTTCATATTCCTCTTAAACATACTACTTCATATTCCTCTTAAACATATTATTTCATATTCCTCCTAAATATACTAATTAATATACTTCTTAAACATACTACTTCATAGCCCTCTTTAACATACTACTTCCTATTCCTCTTAAACATACTACTTCATATTCCTCTTAAAAATACTACTTCATATTCGTCTTAAATATACTACTTCATATTCCTCCTAAATATACAACTTCACATTCCTCTTAAATATACTACTTCATATTCCTCGTAAACATACTACTTCATATTCCTCTTAAACGTTCTACTTCATATTCCTCTTAAATATACTACTTCATATTCCTCTTAAATATACTACTTCATATATCTCTTAAACATACTACTTCATATTCCTCTTAAACATACTACTTCCTATTACTCTTAAACATGGTACTTCATATTCCTCTTAAGCATACTACTTCATATTCCTCTTAAATATACTACTTTATATTCCTCTTAAAAATACTACTTCGTATTCCTCTTAAATATACTACTTCATATTCCTCGTAAACATACTACTTCATATTCCTCCTAAACATACTACTTCACATTCCTCTTAAACATACTACTTCATATTCCTCTTAAATATACTACTTCATATTCCTCTTAAACATACTACTTCACATTCCTCTTAAACGTACTACTTCATATTCCTCTTAAACATACTACTTCATATTCCTCTTAAACATACTACTTCATATTCATCTTAAACATACTACTTCACATTCCTCTTAAGCAAACTACTTCATATTCTTCTTAAACATACAACTTTATATTCCTCTTAAACATACTAACTCATATTCCTCTTAAACATACTACTTCATATTCCTCTTAAACATACTACTTCATATTCCTCTTAAATATACTACTTCATATTCCTCTTAAACATACTACTTCATATTCCTCTTGAACATACTACTTCATATGCCTCTTAAATATACTACTTCATATTCCTCTTAAATATACTACTTCATATTCCACTTAAACATACTACTTCATATTCCTCTTAAACTTACTACTTCATAATCCTCTTAAACATACTGCTTCATATTCCTCTTAAACATACTACTTCATATTCCTCTTAAACATACTACTTCATATTCCTCTTAAGCATACTACTTCATATTCCTCTTAAATATACTACTTCATATTCATCTCAAATATACTACTTCATATTCCTTTTAAACAAACTACTTCACATTCCTCTTAAACATACTGCTTCATATTCCACTTAAATATACTACTTCGTATTCCTCTTAAACATACTACTTCATATTCCTCTTAAACATACTACTTCATATTCCTCTTAAACATACTACTTTATATTCCTCTTAAACATACTGCTTCATATTCCTCTTAAAGATACTACTTCATATTCCTCTTAAACATACTACTTCATATTCCTCTTAAACATACTACTTCATATTCCTCTTAAACATACTACTTCATATTCCTCTTAAACATACTACTTCATATTCCTCTTAAATATACTACTTCATATTCCTCTTAAACATACTACTTCATATTCCTCTTAAACATACTACTTCATATTCCTCTTAAATATACTACTTCATATTCCCTTTAAATATACTACTTCATATTCCTCTTAAACATACTACTTCATATTCCTCTTAAACATACTACTTCATATTCCTCTTAAACATACTACTTCATATTCCTCTTAAACATACTACTTCATATTCCTCTTAAACATACTACTTCATATTCCACTTAAACATACTACTTCATATTCCCCTTAAACATACTACTTCATATTCCTCTTAAATATACTACTTCGTATTCCTCTTAAACATACTACATCATATTCCTCTTAAACATACTACTTCATATTCCTCTTAAACATACTACTTCATATTCCTCTTAAATATACTACTTCATATTTCTCTTAAACAGACTACTGCATATTCCTGTTAAACATATTACTTCATATTCCTGTTAAACATACTACTTCATATTCCTCTTAAGCATACTACTTCATATTCCTCTTAAACATATTATTTCATATTCCTCCTAAATATACTAATTAATATACTTCTTAAACATACTACTTCATAGTCCTCTTAAACATACTACTTCATATTCCTCTTAAACATACTACTTCATATTCCTCTTAAAAATACTACTTCATATTCGTCTTAAATATACTACTTCATATTCCTCATAAATATACTACTTCACATTTCTCTTTAATATACTACTTCATATTCCTCGTAAACATACTACTTCATATTCCTCTTAAACGTTCTACTTCATATTCCTCTTAAATATACTACTTCATATTCCTCTTAAATATACTACTTCATATATCTCTTAAACATACTACTTCATATTCCTCTTAAACATACTACTTCCTATTACTCTTAAACATGGTACTTCATATTCCTCTTAAGCATACTACTTCATATTCCTCTTAAATATACTACTTCATATTCCTCTTAAAAATACTACTTCATATTCCTCTTAAATATACTACTTCATATTCCTCGTAAACATACTACTTCATATTCCTCTTAAACATACTACTTCATATTCCTCTTAAATATACTACTTCATATTCCTCTTAAACATACTACTTCATATTCCTTTTAAACATACTACTTCATATTCCTCTTAAACATACTACTTCATATTCCTCTTAAACATACTACTTCATATTCCTCTTAAACATACTACTTCATATTCCTCTTAAACATACTACTTCATATTCCTCTTAAATATACTACTTCATATATCTCTTAAACATACTGCTTCATATTCCTCTTAAACATACTACTTCATATTCCTCTTAAACATACTACTTCATATTCCCCTTAAATATACTACTTCATATTCCTCTTAAATATACTACTTCGTATTCCTCTTAAACATACTACATCATATTCCTCTTAAACATGCTACTTCATATTCCTCTTAAACATACTACTTCATATTCCTCTTAAATATACTACTTCATATTTCTCTTAAACAGACTACTGCATATTCCTGTTAAACATACTACTTCATATTCCTGTTAAACATACTACTTCATATTCCTCTTAAACATACTACTTCATATTCCTCTTAAACATACTACTTCATATTCCTCTTAAACATACTACTTCATATTCCTCTTAAACATACTACTTCATATTCCTCTTAAGCATACTACTTAATATTCCCCTTAAACATACTATTTCATATTCCTCTTAAATATACTACTTCGTATTCCTCTTAAACATACTACATCATATTCCTCTTAAACATACTACTTCATATTCCTCTTAAACATACTACTTCATATTCCTCTTAAATATACTACTTCATATTTCTCTTAAACAGACTACTGCATATTCCTGTTAAACATACTACTTCATATTCCTGTTAAACATACTACTTCATATTCCTCTTAAACATACTACTTCATATTCCTCTTAAACATATTATTTCATATTCCTCCTAAATATACTAATTAATATACTTCTTAAACATACTACTTCATAACCCTCTTAAACATACTACTTCCTATTCCTCTTAAGCATACTACTTCATATTCCTCTTAAATATACTACTTCATATTCCTCTTAAAAATACTACTTCATATTCCTCTTAAATATACTACTTCATATTCCTCGTAAACATACTACTTCATATTCCTCTCAAACATACTACTTCATATTCCTCTTAAACATACTACTTCATATTCCTCTTAAACATACTACTTCATATTCCTCTTAAACATACTACTTCATATTCCTCTTAAACATACCACTTCATATTCCTCTTAAACATACTACTTCATATTCCTCTTAAACATACTACTTCATATTCCTCTTAAACATACTACTTCATATTCCTCTTAAATATACTACTTCATATATCTCTTAAACATACTGCTTCATATTTCTCTTAAACATACTACTTCATATTCCTCTTAAACATACTACTTCATATTCGTCTTAAACATACTACTTCATATTCCTCTTAAACATGCTACTTCATATTCCTCTTAAACATACTACTTCATATTCCTCTTAAACATACTACTTCATATTCCTCTTAAATATACTACTTCATATTCCTCTTAAACATACTACTTCACATTCCTCTTAAACATACTACTTCATATTCCTCTTAAATATACTACTTCATATTCCTCTTTAACATACTACTTCACATTCCTCTTAAACATACGACTTCATATTCCTCTTAAACATACTACTTCATATTCCTCTTAAACATACTACTTCATATTCATCTTAAACATACTACTTCACATTCCTCTTAAGCATACTACTTCATATTCTTCTTAAACATACTACTTTATATTCCTCTTAAACATACTACTTCATATTCCTCTTAAACATACTACTTCATATTACTCTTAAACATACTACTTCATATGCCTCTTAAATATACTACTTCATATTCCTCTTAAGCATACTACTTCATATTCCTCTTAAATATACTACTTCGTATTCCTCTTAAGCATACTACTTCATATTCTTCTTAAATATACTACTTCATATTCATCTCAAATATACTACTTCATATTCCTCTTAAACAAACTACTTCATATTCCTCTTAAACATACTGCTTCATATTCCACTTAAATATACTACTTCGTATTCCTTTTAAACATAATACTTCATATTCCTCTTAAACATACTACTTCATATTCCTCTTAAACATACTACTTCATATTCCTCTTAAACATACTGCTTCATATTCTTCTTAAAGATACTACTTCATATTCCTCTTAAACATACAACTTCATATTCCTCTTAAACATACTACTTCATATTCCTCTTAAACATACTACTTCATATTCCTCTTAAACATACTACTTCATATTCCTCTTAAATATACTACTTCATATTCCTCTTAAACATACTACTTCATATTCCTCTTAAACATACTACTTCATATTCCTCTTAAATATACTACTTCATATTCCCTTTAAATATACTACTTCATATTCCTCTTAAACATACTACTTCATATTCCTCTTAAACATACTACTTCATATTCCTCTTAAACATACTACTTCATATTCCCCTTAAACATACTACTTCATATTCCTCTTAAACATACTACTTCATATTCCTCTTAAACATACTACTTCATATTCCCCTTAAACATACTACTTCATATTCCTCTTAAATATACTACTTCGTTTTCCTCTTAAACATACTACATCATATTATTCTTAAACATACTACTTCATATTCCTCTTAAACATACTACTTCATATTCCTCTTAAATATACTACTTCATATTTCTCTTAAACAGACTATTGCATATTCCTGTTAAACATACTACTTCATATTCCTGTTAAACATACTACTTCATATTCCTCTTAAACATACTACTTCATATTCCTCTTAAACATATTATTTCATATTCCTCCTAAATATACTAATTAATATACTTCTTAAACATACTACTTCATAGTCCTCTTAAACATACTACTTCATATTCCTCTTAAACATACTACTTCATATTCCTCTTAAAAATACTACTTCATATTCGTCTTAAATATACTACTTCATATTCCTCCTAAATATACTAGTTCACATTCCTCTTAAATATAATACTTCATATTCCTCGTAAACATACTACTTCATATTCCTCTTAAACGTTCTACTTCATATTCCTCTTAAATATACTACTTCATATTCCTCTTAAATATACTACTTCATATATCTCTTAAGCATACTACTTCATATTCCTCTTAAACATACTACTTCCTATTACTCTTAAACATGGTACTTCATATTCCTCTTAAGCATACTACTTCATATTCCTCTTAAATATACTACTTCATATTCCTCTTAAAAATACTACTTCATATTCCTCTTAAATATACTACTTTATATTCCTCTTAAACATACTACTTCATATTCCTCTTAAACATACTACTTCATATTCCTCTTAAACATATTACTTCATATTCCTCTTAAACATACTACTTCATATTCCTCTTAAACATACTACTTCATATTCCTCTTAAATATACTACTTCATATATCTCTTAAACATACTGCTTCATATTCCTCTTAAACATACTACTTCATATTCCTCTTAAACATACTACTTCATATTCCTCTTAAATATACTACTTCATATTACACTTAAACATACTACTTCATATTCCTCTTAAACATACTACTTCATATTCGTCTTAAATATAATACTTCACATTCCTCTTAAATATACTACTTCATATTCCTCGTAAATATACTACTTCATATTCCTCTTGAACGTTCTACTTTATATTACTCTTAAATATACTACTTCATATATCTCTTAAACATACTGCTTCATATTCCTCTTAAACATACTACTTCATATTCCTCTTAAACATACTACTTCATATTCCTCTTAAACATACTACTTCATATATCTCTTAAACATACTACTTCATATTCCTCTTAAACATACTACTTCATATTCCTCTTAAAAATACTACTTCATATCGTCTTAAATATACTACTTCATATTCCTCTTAAATATACTACTTCACATTCCTCTTAAATATACTACTTCATATTCCTCGTAAACATACTACTTCATATTCCTCTTAAACGTTCTACCTTATATTCCTCTTAAATATACTACTTCATATTCCTCTTAAATATACTACTTCATATATCTTTTAAACATACTACTTCATATTCCTCTTAAACATACTACTTCCTATTACTCTTAAACATACTACTTCATTTTCCTTTTAAATATACTACTTCATATTCGTCTTAAACATACTATTTCATATTCCCTTTAAATGTACTACTTCATATTCATCTTAAACATACTACTTCATATTCATCTTAAACATATTACTTAATATTCCTCTTAAACATACTACTTCATATTCCTCATAAATATACTACTTCATATTCCTCTTATATATACTACTTCACATTCCTCTTAAATATACTACTTCATATTCCTCGTAAACATACTACTTCATATTCCTCTTAAACGTTCTACTTTATATTCCTCTTAAATATACTACTTCATATTCCTCTTAAATATACTACTTCATATTCCTCTTAAACATATTACTTCATATATCTCTTAAACATACTACTTCATATTCCTCTTAAACATACTACTTCATATTCCTCTTAAAAATACTACTTCATATTCGTCTTAAATACACTACTTCACATTCCTCTTAAATATACTACTTCACATTCCTCTTAAATATACTACTTCATATTCCTCGTAAACATACTACTTCATATTCCTCTTAAACGTTCTACCTTATATTCCTCTTAAATATACTACTTCATATTCCTTTTAAATATACTACTTCATATATCTCTTAAACATACTACTTCATATTCCTCTTAAACATACTACTTCCTATTACTCTTATACTACTTCATTTTCCTTTTAAATATACTACTTCATATTCCTCTTAAACATACTACTTCATATTCCCTTTAAATATACTACTTCATATTCATCTTAAACATACTACTTCATATTCATCTTAAACATATTACTTCATATTCCTCTTAAACATACTAGTTCATATTCCTCTTAAACATACTACTTCATATTCCTCTTAAATATACTACTTCATATATCTCTTAAACATACTGCTTCATATTCCTCTTAAACATACTACTTCATATTCCTCTTAAACATACTACTTCATATTCCTCTTAAATATACTACTTCATATTCCTCTTAAACATACTACTTCATATTCCTCTTAAACATACTACTTCATATTCCTCTTAAAAATACTACTTCATATTCGTCTTAAATATACTACTTTATATTTCTCTTAAATATACTACTTCACATTCCTCTTAAATATACTACTTCATATTCCACTTAAATATACTACTCCATATTCCTCTTAAACATACTGCTTCATATTCCTCTTAAACATACTACTTCATATTCATCTTAAACATATTACTTCATATTCCTCTTAAACATACTACTTCATATTCATCTTAAACATACTACTTTATATTCCTTTTAAACATACTACTTCATATTCCTCTTAAACATATTACTTCATATTACTTTAAACATAATACTTCATATTCCACTTAAATATACTACTTCATATTCCTCTTAAACATACTGCTTCATATTCCTCTTAAATATACTACTTCACATTCCTCTTAAATATACTACTTCATATTCCACTTAAACAAACTACTTCATATTTATCCTTAACATACTACTTCATATTCCTGTTAAACATACTACTTCATATTCCTCTTAAACATACTACTTCATATTCCTCTTAAACATACTACTTCATATTCCTCTTAAACATACTGCTTCATATTCCTCTTAAACATACTGCTTCATATTCCTCTTAAACATACTACTTCATATTCCTCTTAAACATACTACTTCATATTCCTCTTAAACATACTACTTCATATTCCTCTTAAATATACTACTTCATATTCCTCTTAAATATACTACTTCATATTCCTCTTAAACATACTACTTCACATTCCTCTTAAGCATACTACTTCATATTCTTCTTAAACATACTACTATATATTCCTCTTAAACATACTACTTCATATTCCTCTTAAACATACTACTTCATATTCCTCTTAAACATACTACTTCATATTCCTCTTAAATATACTACTTCATATTCCTCTTAAACATACTACTTCATGTTCCTCTTAAACTTACAACTTCATATTCCTCTTAAACATACTGCTTCATATTCCTCTTAAACATACTACTTCATATCCCTCTTAAACATACTACTTCATATTCCTCTTAAGCATACTACTTCATATTCCTCTTAAATATACTACTTCGTATTCCTCTTAAGCATACTACTTCATATTCCTCTTAAATATACTACTTCATATTCATCTCAAATATACTACTTCATATTCCTCTTAAACAAACTACTTCATATTCCTCTTAAACATACTGCTTCATATTCCACTTAAATATACTACTTCGTATTCCTCTTAAACATAATACTTCATATTCCTCTTAAACATACTACTTAATATTCCTCTTAAACATACTACTTCATATTCCTCTTAAACATACTGCTTCATATTCCTCTTAAAGATACTACTTCATATTCCTCCTAAACATACTACTTCATATTCCTCTTAAACATACTACTTCATATTCCTCTTAAACATACTACTTCATATTCCTCTTAAGCATACTACTTCATATTCCTCTTAAATATACTACTTCATATTCCTCTTAAACATACTACTTCATATTCCTCTTAAATATACTACTTCATATTCCCTTTAAATATACTACTTCATATTCCTCTTAAACATACTACTTCATATTCCTCTTAAACATACTATTTCATATTCCTCTTAAACATACTACTTCATATTCCTCTTAAACATACTACTTCATATTCCTCTTAAACATACTACTTCATATTCCTCTTAAACATACTACTTCATATTCCCCTTAAACATACTACTTCATATTTCTCTTAAATATACTACTTCGTATTCCTCTTAAACATACTACATCATATTATTCTTAAACATACTACTTCATATTCCTCTTAAACATACTACTTCATATTCCTCTTAAACATACTACTTCATATTCCTCTTAAACATACTACTTCATATTCCTCTTAAACATACTACTTCATATTCCTCTTAAACATACTACTTCATATTCCTCTTAAACATACTACTTCATATTCCTCTTAAACATACTACTTCATATTCCTCTTAAACATACTACTTCATATTCCTCTTAAACATACTACTTCATATTCCTCTAAAATATACTACTTCATATATCTCTTAAACATACTGCTTCATATTCCTCTTAAACATACTACTTCATATTCCTCTTTAACATACTACTTCATATTCCTCTTAAATATACTACTTCATATTACACTTAAACATACTACTTCATATTCCTCTTAAACATACTACTTCATATTCCTCTTAAATATAATACTTCACATTCCTCTTAAATATACTACTTCATATTCCTCGTAAACATACTACTTCTTATTCCTCTTGAACGTTCTACTTTATATTCCTCTTAAATATACTACTTCATATTCCTCTTAAATATACTACTTCATATTCCTCTTAAACATACTACTTCATATATCTCTTAAACATACTACTTCATATTCCTCTTAAACATACTACTTTATATTGCTCTTAAAAATACTACTTCATATTCGTCTTAAATATACTACTTCATATTCCTTTTAAATATACTACTTCACATTCCTCTTAAATATACTACTTCATATTCCTCGTAAACATACTACTTCATATTCCTCTTAAACGTTCTACCTTATATTCCTCTTAAATATACTACTTCATATTCCTCTTAAATATACTACTTCATATATCTTTTAAACATACTACTTCATATTCCTCTTAAACATACTACTTCCTATTACTCTTAAACATACTACTTCATTTTCCTTTTAAATATACTACTTCATATTCCTCTTAAACATAATACTTCATATTCCCTTTAAATATACTTATTCATATTCATCTTAAACATACTACTTCATATTCATCTTAAACATATTACTTCATATTCCTTTTAAACATACTACTTCATATTCCTCATAAATATACTACTTCATATTCCTCGTAAACATACTACTTCATATTCCTCTTAAACGTTCAACTTCATATTCCTCTTAAATATACAACTTCATATTCCTCTTAAATATACTACTTCATATTCCTCTTAAATATACTACTTCATATATCTCTTAAACATACCACTTCATATTCCTCTTAAACATACTACTTCATATTCCTCTTAAACAACCTACTTCATATTCCTCTTAAACATACTACTTCATATTCCGCTTAAATATACTACTTCACATTCCTCTTAAATATACTACTTCATATTCCTCGTTAACATACTACTTCATATTCCTCTTAAACGTTCTACTTTATATTCCTCTTAAATATACTACTTCATATTCCTCTTCAATATACTACTTCATATTCCTCTTAAACATATTACTTCATATATCTCTTAAACATACTACTTCATATTCCTCTTAAACATACTACTTCATATTCCTCTTAAAAATACTACTTCATATTCGTCTTAAATACACTACTTCATATTCCTCTTAAATATACTACTTCACATTCCTCTTAAATATACTACTTCATATTCCTCGTAAACATACTACTTCATATTCCTCTTAAACGTTCTACCTTATATTCCTCTTAAATATACTACTTCATATTCCTCTTAAATATACTACTTCATATATCTCTTAAACATACTAATTCATATTCCTCTTAAACATACTACTTCCTATTACTCTTAAACATACTACTTCATTTTCCTTTTAAATATACTACTTCATATTCCTCTTAAACATACTACTTCATATTCCCTTTAAATATACTACTTCATATACATCTTAAACATACTACTTCATATTCATCTTAAACATATTACTTCATATTCCTCTTAAACATACTACTTCATATTCCTCTTAAACATACTACTTCATATTCCCCTTAAATATACTACTTCATATATCTCTTAAACATACTGCTTCATATTCCTCTTAAACATACTACTTCATATTCCTCTTAAACATACTACTTCATATTCCTCTTAAATATACTACTTCATATTCCTCTTAAACATACTACTTCATATTCCTCTTAAACATACTACTTCATATTCCTCTTAAAAATACTACTTCATATTCGTCTTAAATATACTACTTTATATTTCTCTTAAATATACTACTTCACATTCCTCTTAAATATACTACTTCATATTCCACTTAAATATACTACTCCATATTCCTCTTAAACATACTGCTTCATATTCCTCTTAAACATACTACTTCATATTCCCTTTAAATATACTACTTCATATTCATCTTAACCATACTACTTCATATTCATCTTAAACATATTACTTCATATTCCTCTTAAACATACTACTTCATATTCCTCTTAAACATACTACTTTATATTCCTTTTAAACATACTACTTCATATTCCTCTTAAACATATTACTTCATATTCCTTTAAACATAATACTTCATATTCCACTTAAATATACTACTGCATATTCCTCTTAAACATACTGCTTCATATTCCTCTTAAATATACTACTTCACATTCCTCTTAAATATACAACTTCATATTCCTCTTAAATAAACTACTTCATATTTATCTTAAACATACTACTTCATATGCCTGTTAAACATACTACTTCATATTCCTCTTAAACATACTACTTCATATTCCTCTTAAACATACTACTTCATATTCCTCTTAAACATACTACTTCATATTCCTCTTAAACATACTACTTCATATTCCTCTTAAACATACTACTTCATATTCCTCTTAAACATACTACTTCATATTCCACTAAAATATACTACTTCATATTCCTCTTAAACATACTACTTCATATTCCTCTTAAACATACTACTTCATATTCCTCTGAAACATACTACTTCATATTCCTCTTAAACATACTACTTCATATTCCTCTTAAACATACTACTTCATATTCCCCTTAAATATAATACTTCATATTCTTCTTAAATATAATACTTCATATTCCTCTTAAACATACTACTTCATATTCCTATTAAACATACTACTTCATATTCATCTTAAACATACTACTTCATATTTCTCTTAAACATACTGCTTCATATTCCTCTTAAACATACTACTTCATATTCCGCTTAAATATACTACTTCATATTCCTCTTAAATATACTACTTCATATTCCTCTTAAACATACTACTGCATATTCCTCTTAAATATACTACTTCATATTCCTCTTAAACATACTGATTCATATTCCTCTTAAACATACTACTTCATATTTCTTTTTAACATACTACTTCATAATCCTCTTAAACATACTACTTCATATTCCTCTTAAACATACTACTTCATATTCATCTTAAACATACTACTTCATATTCCTATTAAACATACTACTTCATATTCCTCTTAAATATACTACTTTATATTCCTCTTAAACATACTACTTCATATTCCTCTTAAACATACTACTTCATATTCCTCTTAAATATACTACTTCACATTCCTCTTAAATATACTACTTCATATTCCTCGTAAACATTCTACTTCATATTCCTCTTAAACGTTCTACTTCATATTCCTCTTAAACATACTACTTCATATTACTCTTAAACATACTACTTCATATTCCCCTTAAACATACTACTTCATATTCCTCTTAAATATACTACTTCGTATTCCTCTTAAACATACTACATCATATTATTCTTAAACATACTACTTCATATTCCTCTTAAACATACTACTTCATATTCCTCTTAAATATACTACTTCATATTTCTCTTAAACAGACTACTGCATATTCCTGTTAAACATACTACTTCATATTCTTGTTAAACATACTACTTCATATTCCTCTTAAACATAATACTTCATATTCCTCTTAAACATATTATTTCATATTCCTCCTAAATATACTAATTAATATACTTCTTAAACATACTACTTCATAGTCCTCTTAAACATACTACTTCATATTCCTCTTAAACATACTACTTCATATTCCTCTTAAAAATACTACTTCATATTCGTCTTAAATATACTACTTCATATTCCTCCTAAATATACTACTTCACATTCCTCTTAAATATACTACTTCATATTCCTCGTAAACATACTACTTCATATTCCTCTTAAACGTTCTACTTCATATTCCTCTTCAATATACTACTTCATATTCCTCTTAAATATACTACTTCATATATCTCTTAAACATACTACTTCATATTCCTCTTAAACATACTACTTCCTATTACTCTTAAACATGGTACTTCATATTCCTCTTAAGCATACTACTTCATATTCCTCTTAAATATACTACTTCATATTGCTCTTAAAAATACTACTTCATATTCCTCTTAAATATACTACTTCATATTCCTTGTAAACATACTACTTCATATTCCTCTTAAACATACTACTTCATATTCCTCTTAAACATACTACTTCATATTCCTCTTAAACATACTACTTCATATTCCTCTTAAACATACTACTTCATATTCCTCTTATACATACTACTTCATATTCCTCTTAAACATACTACTTCATATTCCTCTTAAACATACTACTTCATATTCCTCTTAAACATACTACTTCATATTCCTCTAAAATATACTACTTCATATATCTCTTAAACATACTGCTTCATATTCCTCTTAAACATACTACTTCATATTCCTCTTTAACATACTACTTCATATTCCTCTTAAATATACCACTTCATATTACACTTAAACATACTACTTAATATTCCTCTTAAACATACTACTTCATATTCCTCTTAAATATAATACTTCACATTCCTCTTAAATATACTACTTCATATTCCTCGTAAACATACTACTTCATATTCCTCTTGAACGTTCTACTTTATATTCCTCTTAAATATACTACTTCATATTCCTCTTAAATATACTACTTCATATTCCTCTTAAACATACTACTTCATATATCTCTTAAACATACTACTTCATATTCCTCTTAAACATACTACTTTATATTGCTCTTAAAAATGCTACTTCATATTCGTTTTAAATATACTACTTCATATTCCTCTTAAATATACTACTTCACATTCCTCTTAAATATACTACTTCATATTCCTCGTAAACATACTACTTCATATTCCTCTTAAACGTTCTACCTTATATTCCTCTTAAATATACTACTTCATATTCCTCTTAAATATACTACTTCATATATCTTTTAAACATACTACTTCATATTCCTCTTAAACATACTACTTCCTATTACTCTTAAACATACAACTTCATTTTCCTTTTAAATATACTACTTCATATTCCTCTTAAACATAATACTTCATATTCCCTTTAAATATACTTATTCATATTCATCTTAAACATACTACTTCATATTCATCTTAAACATATTACTTCATATTCCTCTTAAACATACTACTTCATATTCCTCATAAATATACTACTTCATATTCCTCGTAAACATACTACTTCATATTCCTCTTAAACGTTCAACTTCATATTCCTCTTAAATATACAACTTCATATTCCTCTCAAATATACTACTTCATATTCCTCTTAAATATACTACTTCATATATCTCTTAAACATACCACTTCATATTCCTCTTAAACATACTACTTCATATTCCTCTTAAACAACCTACTTCATATTCCTCTTAAACATACTACTTCATATTCCTCTTAAATATACTACTTCACATTCCTCTTAAATATACTACTTCATATTCCTCGTTAACATACTACTTCATATTACTCTTAAACGTTCTACTTTATATTCCTCACTTAATATTCGTCTTAAATATACTACTTCATATTCCTCTTAAACATATTACTTCATATATCTCTTAAACATACTACTTCATATTCCTCTTAAACATACTACTTCATATTCCTCTTAAAAATACTACTTCATATTCGTCTTAAATACACTACTTCATATTCCTCTTAAATATACTACTTCACATTCCTCTTAAATATACTACTTCATATTCCTCGTAAACATACTACTTCATATTCCTCTTAAACGTTCTACCTTATATTCCTCTTAAATATACTACTTCATATTCCTCTTAAATATACTACTTCATATATCTCTTAAACATACTACTTCATATTCCTCTTAAACATACTACTTCCTATTACTCTTAAACATACTACTTCATTTTCCTTTTAAATATACTACTTCATATTCCTCTTAAACATACTACTTCATATTCCCTTTAAATATACTACTTCATATTCATCTTAAACATACTACTTCATATTCATTTTAAGCATATTACTTCATATTCCTCTTAAACATACTACTTCATATTCCTCTTAAACATACTACTTCATATTCCTCTAAAATATACTACTTCGTATTCCTCTTAAACATACTACATCATATTATTCTTAAACATACTACTTCATATTCCTCTTAAACATACTACTTCATATTCCTCTTAAATATACTACTTCATATTTCTCTTAAACAGACTACTGCATATTCCTGTTAAACATACTACTTCATATTCTTGTTAAACATACTACTTCATATTCCTCTTAAACATAATACTTCATATTCCTCTTAAACATATTATTTCATATTCCTCCTAAATATACTAATTAATATACTTCTTAAACATACTACTTCATAGTCCTCTTAAACATACTACTTCATATTCCTCTTAAACATACTACTTCATATTCCTCTTAAAAATACTACTTCATATTCGTCTTAAATATACTACTTCATATTCCTCCTAAATATACTACTTCACATTCCTCTTAAATATACTACTTCATATTCCTCGTAAACATACTACTTCATATTCCTCTTAAACGTTCTACTTCATATTCCTCTTCAATATACTACTTCATATTCCTCTTAAATATACTACTTCATATATCTCTTAAACATACTACTTCATATTCCTCTTAAACATACTACTTCCTATTACTCTTAAACATGGTACTTCATATTCCTCTTAAGCATACTACTTCATATTCCTCTTAAATATACTACTTCATATTGCTCTTAAAAATACTACTTCATATTCCTCTTAAATATACTACTTCATATTCCTTGTAAACATACTACTTCATATTCCTCTTAAACATACTACTTCATATTCCTCTTAAACATACTACTTCATATTCCTCTTAAACATACTACTTCATATTCCTCTTAAACATACTACTTCATATTCCTCTTATACATACTACTTCATATTCCTCTTAAACATACTACTTCATATTCCTCTTAAACATACTACTTCTTATTCCTCTTAAACATACTACTTCATATTCCTCTAAAATATACTACTTCATATATCTCTTAAACATACTGCTTCATATTCCTCTTAAACATACTACTTCATATTCCTCTTTAACATACTACTTCATATTCCTCTTAAATATACCACTTCATATTACACTTAAACATACTACTTAATATTCCTCTTAAACATACTACTTCATATTCCTCTTAAATATAATACTTCACATTCCTCTTTAATATACTACTTCATATTCCTCGTAAACATACTACTTCATATTCCTCTTGAACGTTCTACTTTATATTCCTCTTAAATATACTACTTCATATTCCTCTTAAATATACTACTTCATATTCCTCTTAAACATACTACTTCATATATCTCTTAAACATACTACTTCATATTCCTCTTAAACATACTACTTTATATTGCTCTTAAAAATGCTACTTCATATTCGTTTTAAATATACTACTTCATATTCCTCTTAAATATACTACTTCACATTCCTCTTAAATATACTACTTCATATTCCTCGTAAACATACTACTTCATATTCCTCTTAAACGTTCTACCTTATATTCCTCTTAAATATACTACTTCATATTCCTCTTAAATATACTACTTCATATATCTTTTAAACATACTACTTCATATTCCTCTTAAACATACTACTTCCTATTACTCTTAAACATACAACTTCATTTTCCTTTTAAACATACTACTTCATATTCCTCATAAATATACTACTTCATATTCCTCGTAAACATACTACTTCATATTCCTCTTAAACGTTCAACTTCATATTCCTCTTAAATATACAACTTCATATTCCTCTCAAATTAACTACTTCATATTCCTCTTAAATATACTACTTCATATATCTCTTAAACATACCACTTCATATTCCTCTTAAACATACTACTTCATATTCCTCTTAAACAACCTACTTCATATTCCTCTTAAACATACTACTTCATATTCCTCTTAAATATACTACTTCACATTCCTCTTAAATATACTACTTCATATTCCTCGTTAACATACTACTTCATATTACTCTTAAACGTTCTACTTTATATTCCTCACTTAATATTCGTCTTAAATATACTACTTCATATTCCTCTTAAACATATTACTTCATATATCTCTTAAACATACTACTTCATATTCCTCTTAAACATACTACTTCATATTCCTCTTAAAAATACTACTTCATATTCGTCTTAAATACACTACTTCATATTCCTCTTAAATATACTACTTCACATTCCTCTTAAATATACAACTTCATATTCCTCGTAAACATACTACTTCATATTCCTCTTAAACGTTCTACCTTATATTCCTCTTAAATATACTACTTCATATTCCTCTTAAATATACTACTTCATATATCTCTTAAACATACTACTTCATATTCCTCTTAAACATACTACTTCCTATTACTCTTAAACATACTACTTCATTTTCCTTTTAAATATACTACTTCATATTCCTCTTAAACATACTACTTCATATTCCCTTTAAATATACTACTTCATATTCATCTTAAACAAACTACTTCATATTCATTTTAAGCATATTACTTCATATTCCTCTTAAACATACTACTTCATATTCCTCTTAAACATACTACTTCATATTCCTCTAAAATATACTACTTCATATTCCTCTTAAACATACTACTTCATATTACTCTTAAACATACTACTTCATATTCCTCTTAAAAATACTACTTCATATTCGTCTTAAATATACTACTTTATATTTCTCTTAAATATACTACTTCACATTCCTCTTAAATATACTACTTCATATTCCACTTAAATATACTGCTCCATATTCCTCTTTAACATACTGCTTCATATTCCTCTTAAACATACTACTTCATATTCCCTTTAAATATACTACTTCATATTCATCTTAACCATACTACTTCATATTCATCTTAAACATATTACTTCATATTCCTCTTAAACATACTACTTCATATTCCTCTTAAACATACTACTTTATATTCCTTTTAAACATACTACTTCATATTCCTCTTAAACATATTACTTCATATTCCTTTAAACATAATACTTCATATTCCACTTAAATATACTACTTCATATTCCTCTTAAACATACTGCTTCATATTCCTCTTAAATATACTACTTCACATTCCTCTTAAATATACTACTTCATATTCCTCTTAAACAAACTACTTCATATTTATCTTAAACATACTACTTCATATTCCTGTTAAACATACTACTTCATATTCCTCTTAAAAATACTACTTCATATTCCTCTTAAACATACTACTTCATATTCCTCTTAAACATACTGCTTCATATTCCTGTTAAACATACTGCTTCATATTCCTCTTAAGCATACTACTTCATATTCCTCTTAAACATACTACTTCATATTCCTCTTAAACATACTACTTCATATTTCTCTTAAATATACTACTACATATTCCTCTTAAATATACTACTTCATATTCCTCCTAAACATACTACTTCATATTCCTCTTAAACATACTACTTCATATTCCTCTAAACATACTACTTCATATTCCTCTAAAACATACTACTTCATATTCCACTAAAATATACTACTTCATATTCCTCTTAAACATACTACTTCATATTTCTCTTAAACATACTACTTCATAATCCTCTTAAACATACTACTTCATATTCCTCTTAAACATACTACTTCATATTCATCTTAAACATACTACTTCATATTCCTCTTAAACATACTACTTCATATTCCTCTTAAATATACTACTTTATATTCCTCTTAAACATACTACTTCATATTCCCTTTAAATATACTACTTCATATTCATCTTAAATATACTACTTCATATTCATCTTAACCATACTACTTCATATTCCTCTTAAACATACTACTTCATATTCCTCTTAAATATACTTCTTCACATTCCTCTTAAATATACTACTTCATATTCCTCTTAAATATACTACTTCATATTCCTCTTAAAAATACTACTTCATGTTCGTCTTAAATATACTACTTCATATTCCTCTTAAATATACTTCTTCACATTCCTCTTAAATATACTACTTCATATTCCTCGTAAACATACTACTTCATATTCCTCTTAAACGTTCTACTTCATATTCCTCTTAAATATACTACTTCATATTCCTCTTGAATATACTACTTCATATATCTCTTAAGCATACTACTTCATATTCCTCTTAAACATACTACTTCCTATTACTCTTAAACATGGTACTTCATATTCCTCTTAAACATACTACTTCATATTCCACTTAAATATGCTACTTCGTATTGCTCTCAATTATACTACTTCATATTCCTCTTAAATATACTACTTCATCTTCCTCGTAAACATACTACTTCATATTCCTCTTAAACATACTACTTCATATTCCTCTTAAACATACTACTTCATATTCCTCTTAAACATACTACTTAATATTCCTCTTAAATATACTACTTCATATTCCTCTTAAACATACTTCTTCATATTCCTCTTAAACATACTTCTTCATATTCCACTTAAATATACTACTTCATATTCCTCTTAAACATACTGCTTCATATTCCTCTTAAACATACTACTTCATATTCCACTTAAATATACTACTTCATATTCCTCTTAAACATACTGCTTCATATTCCTCTTAAACATACTACTTCCTATTACTCTTAAACATACTACTTCATTTTCCTTTTAAATATACTACTTCATATTCCTCTTAAACATACTACTTCATATTTTCTTTAAATATACTACTTCATATTCATCTTAAACATACTACTTCATATTCATCTTAAGCATATTACTTCATATTCTCTTAAACATACTACTTCATATTCCTCTTAAACATACTACTTCATATTCCTCTTAAATATACTACTTCATATATCTCTTAAACATACTGCGTCATATTCCTCTTAAACATACTACTTCATATTCCTCTTAAACATACTACTTCATATTCCACTTAAATATGCTACTTCGTATTGCTGTAAATTATACTACTTCATATTCCTCTTAAATATACTACTTCATCTTCCTCGTAAACATACTACTTCATATTCCTCTTAAACATACTACTTCATATTCCTCTTAAACATACTACTTCATATTCCTCTTAAACATACTTCTTCCTATTACTCTTAAACATACTACTTCATTTTCCTTTTAAATATACTACTTTATATTCCTCTTAAACATACTACTTCATATTCCCTTTAAATATACTACTTCATATTCATCTTAAATATACTACTTCATATTCATCTTAACCATACTACTTCATATTCCTCTTAAACATACTACTTCATATTCCTCTTAAATATACTTCTTCACATTCCTCTTAAATATACTACTTCATATTCCTCTTAAATATACTACTTCATATTCCTCTTAAAAATACTACTTCATGTTCGTCTTAAATATACTACTTCATATTCCTCTTAAATATACTTCTTCACATTCCTCTTAAATATACTACTTCATATTCCTCGTAAACATACTACTTCATATTCCTCTTAAACGTTCTACTTCATATTCCTCTTAAATATACTACTTCATATTCCTCTTGAATATACTACTTCATATATCTCTTAAACATACTACTTCATATTCCTCTTAAACATACTACTTCCTATTACTCTTAAACATGGTACTTCATATTCCTCTTAAACATACTACTTCATATTCCACTTAAATATGCTACTTCGTATTGCTCTCAATTATACTACTTCATATTCCTCTTAAATATACTACTTCATCTTCCTCGTAAACATACTACTTCATATTCCTCTTAAACATACTACTTCATATTCCTCTTAAACATACTACTTCATATTCCTCTTAAACATACTACTTAATATTCCTCTTAAATATACTACTTCATATTCCTCTTAAACATACTTCTTCATATTCCTCTTAAACATACTTCTTCATATTCCACTTAAATATACTACTTCATATTCCTCTTAAACATACTGCTTCATATTCCTCTTAAACATACTACATCATATTCCACTTAAATATACTACTTCATATTCCTCTTAAATATACTGCTTCATATTCCTCTTAAACATACTACTTCCTATTACTCTTAAACATACTACTTCATTTTCCTTTTAAATATACTACTTCATATTCCTCTTAAACATACTACTTCATATTCCCTTTAAATATACTACTTCATATTCATCTTAAACATACTACTTCATATTCATCTTAAGCATATTACTTCATATTCTCTTAAACATACTACTTCATATTCCTCTTAAACATACTACTTCATATTCCTCTTAAATATACTACTTCATATATCTCTTAAACATACTGCGTCATATTCCTCTTAAACATACTACTTCATATTCCTCTTAAACATACTACTTCATATTCCTCTTAAATATACTACTTCATATTCCTCTAAAACATACTACTTCATATTCCTCTTAAACATACTACTTCATATTCCTCTTAAAAATACTACTTCATATTCGTCTTAAATATACTACTTTATATTTCTCTTAAATATACTACTTCACATTCCTCTTAAATATACTACTTCATATTCCACTTAAATATACTACTCCATATTCCTCTTAAACATACTGCTTCATATTCCTCTTAAACATACTACTTCATATTCCCTTTAAATATACTACTTCATATTCATCTTAACCATACTACTTCATATTCATCTTAAACATATTACTTCATATTCCTCTTAAACATACTACTTCATATTCCTCTTAAACATACTACTTTATATTCCTTTTAAACATACTACTTCATATTCCTCTTAAACATATTACTTCATATTCCTTTAAACATAATACTTCATATTCCACTTAAATATACTACTTCATATTCCTCTTAAACATACTGCTTCATATTCCTCTTAAATATACTACTTCACATTCCTCTTAAATATACTACTTCATATTCCTCTTAAACAAACTACTTCATATTTATCTTAAACATACTACTTCATATTCCTGTTAAACATACTACTTCATATTCCTCCTAAAAATACTACTTCATATTCCTCTTAAACATACTACTTCATATTCCTCTTAAACATACTACTTCATATTCCTCTTAAACATACTACTTCATATTCCTCTTAAACATACTACTTCATATTCCTCTTAAATATACTACTTCATATTCCTCTTAAATATACTACTTCATATTCCTCTTAAACATACTACTTCATATTCCTCTTAAACATACTACTTCATATTCCTCTAAACATACTACTTCATATTCCTCTTAAACATACTACTTCATATTCCACTAAAATATACTATTTCATATTCCTCTTAAACATACTACTTCATATTCCTCTTAAACATACTACTTCATATTCCTCTGAAACATACTAATTCATATTCCTATTAAACATACTACTTCATATTCCTCTTAAACATACTACTTCATATTCCTCTTAAATATAATACTTCATATTCTTCTTAAATATAATACTTCATATTCCTCTTAAACATACTACTTCATATTCCTATTAAACATACTACTTCATATTCATCTTAAACATACTACTTCATATTCCTCTTAAACATACTGCTTCATATTCCTCTTAAACATACTACTTCATATTCCTCTTAAACATACTACTTCATATTCCTCTTAAATATACTACTTCATATTCCTCTTAAACATACTACTGCATATTCCTCTTAAATATACTACTTCATATTCCTCTTAAACATACTGCTTCATATTCCTCTTAAACATACTACTTCATATTTCTCTTAAACATACTACTTCATAATCCTCTTAAACATACTACTTCATATTCCTCTTAAACATACTAATTCATATTCATCTTAAACATACTACTTCATATTCCTCTTAAACATACTACTTCATATTCCTCTTAAATATACTACTTTATATTCCTCTTAAACATACTACTTCATATTCCTCTTAAGCATACTACTTCATATTCCTCTTAAATATACTACTTCACATTCCTCTTAAATATACTACTTCATATTCCTCGTAAACATTCTACTTCATATTCCTCTTAAACGTTCTACTTCATATTCCTCTTAAATATACTACTTCATATTCCTCTTAAATATACTACTTCATATTCCTCTTAAATATACTACTTCATATATCTCTTAAACATACTACTTCATATTCCTCTTAAACATACTACTTCATATTCCTCTTAAACATACTACTTCATATTCCTCTTAAACATACTACTTCATATTCCTCTTAAATATACTACTTCACATTCCTCTTAAATATACTACTTCATATTCCTCGTAAACATACTACTTCATATTCCTCTTAAACGTTCTACTTCATATTCCTCTTGAATATACTACTTCATATTCCTCTTAAATATACTACTTCATATTCCTCTTAAACATTCTACTTCATATATCTCTTAAACATACTACTTTATATTCCTCTTAAACATACTAGTTCATATTCCTCTTAAAATTACTACTTCATATTCGTCTTAAATATACTACTTCATATTCCTCTTAAATATACTACTTCATATTCCTCTTAAATATACTACTTCATATTCCTCGTAAACATACTACTTCATGGTCCTCTTAAACGTTCTACCTCATATTTCTCTTAAATATACTGCTTCATATTCCTCTTAAATATACTACTTCATATATCTCTTAAACATATTACTTCATATTCCTCTTAAACATACTACTTCCTATTACTCTTAAACATACTACTTCATTTTCCTTTTAAATATACTACTTTATATTCCTCTTAAACATACTACTTCATATTCCCTTTAAATATACAACTTCATATTCATCTTAAATATACTACTTCATATTCATCTTAACCATACTACTTCATATTCCTCTTAAACATACTATTTCATATTCCTCTTAAACATACTACTTCATATTCCTCTTAAATATACTACTTCATATTCCTCTTAAAAATACTACTTCATATTCGTCTTAAATATACTACTTCATATTCCTCTTAAATATACTTCTTCACATTCCTCTTAAATATACTACTTCATATTCCTCTTAAATATACTACTTCATATTCCTCTTAAAAATACTACTTCATGTTCGTCTTAAATATACTACTTCATATTCCTCTTAAATATACTTCTTAACATTCCTCTTAAATATAATACTTCATATTCTCCGTAAACATACTACTTCATATTCCTCTTAAACGTTCTACTTCATATTCCTCTTAAATATACTACTTCATATTCCTCTTAAATATACTACTTCATATATCTCTTAAACATACTACTTCATATTCCTCTTAAACATACTACTTCCTATTACTCTTAAACATGGTACTTCATATTCCTCTTAAACATACTACTTCATATTCAACTTAAATATGCTACTTCGTATTGCTGTCAATTATACTACTTCATATTCCTCTTAAATATACTACTTCATCTTCCTCGTAAACATACTACTTCATATTCCTCTTAAACAGACTACATCATATTCCTCTTAAACATACTACTTCATATTCCTCTTAAACATACTACTTCCTATTACTCTTAAACATACTACTTCATTTTCCTTTTAAATATACTACTTTATATTCCTCTTAAACATACTACTTCATATTCCCTTTAAATATACTACTTCATATTCATCTTAAATATACTACTTCATATTCATCTTAACCATACTACTTCATATTCCTCTTAAACATACTACTTCATATTCCTCTTAAACATACTACTTCATATTCCTCTTAAATATACTACTTCATATTCTTCTTAAAAATACTACTTCATATTCGTCTTAAATATACTACTTCATATTCCTCTTAAATATACTTCTTCACATTCCTCTTAAGTATACTACTTCATATTCCTCTTAAAAATACTACTTCATATTCCTCTTAAAAATACTACTTCATGTTCGTCTTAAATATACTACTTCATATTCCTCTTAAATATACTTCTTCACATTCCTCTTAAATATACTACTTCATCTTCCTGGTAAACATACTACTTCTTATTCCTCTTAAACGTTCTACTTCATATTCCTCTTAAATATACTACTTCATATTCCTCTTAAATATACTACTTCATATATCTCTTAAACATACTACTTCATATTCCTCTTAAACATACTACTTCCTATTACTCTTAAACATGGTACTTCATATTCCTCTTAAACATACTACTTCATATTCCACTTAAATATGCTACTTCGTATTGCTCTTAAACATACTACTTCATATTCATCTTAAACATACTACTTCATATTCCTCTTAAACATACTACTTTATATTCCTTTTAAACATACTACTTCATATTCGTCTTAAACATACTACTTCATATTCCTTTAAACATAATACTTCATATTCCACTTAAATATACTACTTCATATTCCTCTTAAACATACTGCTTCATATTCCTCTTAAACATACTACTTCACATTCCTCTTAAATATACTACTTTATATTCCTCTTAAACAAACTACTTCATATTCATCTTAAATATACTACTTCATATTCTTCTTAAATATTCTACATCATATTCCTCTTAAACATACTACTTCATATTCCTCTTAAACATACTACTTCATATTCCTCTTAAACATACTGCTCCATATTCCTCTTAAACATACTACTTCATATTCCTCTTAAACATACTACTTTATATTCCTCTTAAACATACTACTTCATATTCCTCTTAAACATACTACTTCAAATTCCTCTTAAACATACTACTTCATATTCCTATTAAACATACTACTTCATATTCCTCTTAAACATACTATTTCATATTCCTCTTAAATATAATACTTCATATTCTTCTTAAATATAATACTTCATATTCCTCTTAAACATACTACTTCATATTCCTCTTAAACATACTACCTCATATTCATCTTAAACATAATACTTCATATTCCTCTTTATCATACTACTTCATATTCCTCTTAAACATACTACTTCATATTCCTCTTAAACATACTACTTCATATTCCTCTTAAACATACTACTTCATATTCCTCTTAAACATACTACTTCATATTCCTCTTAAACAAACTACTTCATATTCATCTTAAACATACTACTTCATATTCCTCTTAAATATACTACTTCATATTCCTCTTAAACAAACTACTTCATATTCATCTTAAACATACTACTTCATATTCCTCTTAAACATACTACTTCATATTCCTCTTAAACATATTACTTCATATTCCTCTTAAACATACTACTTCATATTCCTCTTAAACATACTGCTTCATATTCCTCTTAAACATACTGCTTCATATTTCTCTTAAACATACTACTTCATATTCCTCTTAAACATACTACTTCATATTCCTCTTAAACATACTACTTCATATTCCTCTTAAATATACTACTTTATATTCCTCTTAAATATACTACTTCATATTCCTCTTAAACATACTACTTCATATTCCTCTTAAATATAGTACTTCACATTCCTCTTAAATATACTACTTCATATTCCTCTTAAATATACTACTTCATATTCCTCTTAAAAATACTACTTCATATTCGTCTTAAATATACTACTCCATATTCCTCTTAAATATACTACTTCACATTCCTCTTAAATATACTACTTCATATTCCTCGTAAACATACTACTTCATATTCCTCTTAAACGTTCTACTTCATATTCCTCTTAAATATACTACTTCATATTCCTCTTAAATATACTACTTTATATATCTCTTAAAAATACTACTTCCTATTCCTCTTAAACATACTACTTCCTATTACTCTTAAACATGGTACTTCATATTCCTCTTAAATATACTACTTCATATTCCACTTAAATATACTACTTCGTATTCCTCTTAAACATACAACTTCATATTCCTCTTAAATATACTACTTCATATTCTTCGTAAACATACTACTTCATGTTCCTCTTAAACATACTACTTCATATTCCTCTTAAACATACTACTTCATATTCCTCTTAAACATACTACTTCATATTCCTCTTAAACATACTACTTCATATTCCTCTTAAACATACTGCTTCATATTCCTCTTAAACATACTACTTCATATTCCTCTTAAACATACTACTTCATATTCTTCTTAAACATACTACTTCATATTCCTCTTAAACATACTACTTCATATTCCTCTTAAACATACTACTTCATATTCCACTTAAACATACTACTTCATATTCCTCTTAAACATACTACTTTATATTCCTTTTAAACATACTACTTCATATTCCTCTTAAACATACTACTTCATATTCCTTTAAACATAATACTTCATATTCCACTTAAATATACTACTTCATATTCCTCTTAAACATACTGCTTCATATTCCTCTTAAACATTCTACTTCACATTCCTCTTAAACATACTACTTCATATTCCTCTTAAACATACTACTTCATATTCCACTTAAATATACTACTTCATATTCCTCTTAAACATACTACTTCATATTCCTCTTAAACATACTACTTCATATTCCTCTTAAACATACTACTTCATATTCCTCTTAAACATACTACTTCATATTCCTCTTAAACATACTACTTCATATTCCTCTTAAACATACTACTTCATATTCCTCTTAAACATACTACTTCATATTCCACTTAAACATACTACTTCATATTCCTCTTAAACATACTACTTTATATTCCTTTTAAACATACTACTTCATATTCCTCTTAAACATACTACTTCATATTCCTTTAAACATAATACTTCATATTCCACTTAAATATACTACTTCATATTCCTCTTAAACATACTGCTTCATATTCCTCTTAAACATTCTACTTCACATTCCTCTTAAATATACTACTTCATATTCCTCTTAAACAAACTACTTCATATTCATCTTAAACATACTACTTCATATTCCTCTTAAACATACTACTTTATATTCCTCTTAAACATACTACTTCATATTCCTCTTAAACATACTGCTTCATATTCCTCTTAAACATACTGCTTCATATTCCTCTTAAATATACTACTTCATATTCCTCTTAAACATACTACTTCATATTCCTCTTAAACATACTACTTCATATTGCTCTTAAATATACTACTTCATATTCCTCTTAAATATACTACTTCATATTCCTCTTAAATATACTACTTCATATTCCTCTTAAACATACTACTTCATAATCTCTCTTAAACATACTACTTTATATTCCTCTTAAACATACTACTTCATATTCCACTTAAACATACTACTTCATATTCCTCTTAAACATACTACTTCATATTCCTCTTAAACATACTACTCCATATTCCTCTTAAACATACTACTTCATATTCCTCTTAAACATACTACTTCATATTCCTCTTAAATATAATACTTCATATTCCTCTTAAATATAATACTTCTTATTCTTCTTAAACATACTACTTCATATTCCTCTTAAACATACTACTTCATATTCATCTTAAACATACTACTTCATATTCCTCTTAAACATACTACTTCATATTCCTCTTAAACATACTACTTCATATTCCTCTTAAACATACTACTTCATATTCCTCTTAAATATACTACTTAATATTCCTCTTAAACATACTACTGCATATTCCTTTTAAATATACTACTTCATATTTCTCTTAAACATACTGCTTCATATTCCTCTTAAACATACTACTTCATATTCCTCTTAAACATACTACTTCATATTCCTCTTACACATACTATTTCATATTCCTCTTAAACATACTACTTCATATTCCTCTTAAACATACTACTTCATATTCCTCTTAAACATACTACTTCATATTCCTCTTAAACATACTACTTCATATTCCTCTTAATTATATTACTTCATATTCCTCTTAAATATACTACTTCATATTCCTCTTAAACATACTACTTCATATTTTTCTTAAACATAGTACTTCATATTCCTCTTAAACATACTACTTCATATTCCTCTTAAACATACTACTTCACATTCCTCTTAAACATACTGCTTCATATTCCTCTTAAACATACACTTCATATTCCCCTTAAACATACTACTTCACATTCCTTGTAAACATACTACTTCACATTCCTCTTAAATATACTACTTCATATTCCTCTTAAACATACTACTTCACATTCCTCTTAAACATACTACTTCATATTCCTCTTAAATATACTACTTCATATTCCTCTTAAACGAACTGCTTCATATTCCTCTTAAACATGCTACTTCATATTCCTCTTAAACATACTGCTTCATATTCATCTTAAACACACTACTTCATATTCCTCTTAAACATACTACTTCATATTCGTCTTAAGCATACTACTTTATATTCCTTTTAAACATACTTCTTCATATTCATCTTAAACATACTACTTCATATTCCTCTTAAACATACTACTTCATATTCCTCTTAAACATACTACTTCATATTCCTCTTAAACATACTACTTCATATTCCTCTTAAACATACTACTTCATATTCCTCTTAAACATACTACTTCACATTCCTCTTAAACATACCGCTTCATATTCCTCTTAAACATACTACTTCATATTCCTCTTACACATACTACTTCACATTCGTCTTAAATATGCTACTTCATATTCCTCTTAAATATACTACTTCATATTCCTCTTAAACATACTACTTCATCTTCCTGGTAAACATACTACTTCTTATTCCTCTTAAACGTTCTACTTCATATTCCTCTTAAATATACTACTTCATATTCCTCTTAAATATACTACTTCATATATCTCTTAAACATACTACTTCATATTCCTCTTAAACATACTACTTCCTATTACTCTTAAACATGGTACTTCATATTCCTCTTAAACATACTACTTCATATTCCACTTAAATATGCTACTTCGTATTGCTCTTAAACATACTACTTCATATTCATCTTAAACATACTACTTCATATTCCTCTTAAACATACTACTTTATATTCCTTTTAAACATACTACTTCATATTCGTCTTAAACATACTACTTCATATTCCTTTAAACATAATACTTCATATTCCACTTAAATATACTACTTCATATTCCTCTTAAACATACTGCTTCATATTCCTCTTAAACATACTACTTCACATTCCTCTTAAATATACTACTTTATATTCCTCTTAAACAAACTACTTCATATTCATCTTAAATATACTACTTCATATTCTTCTTAAATATTCTACATCATATTCCTCTTAAACATACTACTTCATATTCCTCTTAAACATACTACTTCATATTCCTCTTAAACATACTGCTCCATATTCCTCTTAAACATACTACTTCATATTCCTCTTAAACATACTACTTTATATTCCTCTTAAACATACTACTTCATATTCCTCTTAAACATACTACTTCAAATTCCTCTTAAACATACTACTTCATATTCCTATTAAACATACTACTTCATATTCCTCTTAAACATACTATTTCATATTCCTCTTAAATATAATACTTCATATTCTTCTTAAATATAATACTTCATATTCCTCTTAAACATACTACTTCATATTCCTCTTAAACATACTACCTCATATTCATCTTAAACATACTACTTCATATTCCTCTTTATCATACTACTTCATATTCCTCTTAAACATACTACTTCATATTCCTCTTAAACATACTACTTCATATTCCTCTTAAACATACTACTTCATATTCCTCTTAAACATACTACTTCATATTCCTCTTAAACAAACTACTTCATATTCATCTTAAACATACTACTTCATATTCCTCTTAAATATACTACTTCATATTCCTCTTAAACAAACTACTTCATATTCATCTTAAACATACTACTTCATATTCCTCTTAAACATACTACTTCATATTCCTCTTAAACATATTACTTCATATTCCTCTTAAACATACTACTTCATATTCCTCTTAAACATACTGCTTCATATTCCTCTTAAACATACTGCTTCATATTTCTCTTAAACATACTACTTCATATTCCTCTTAAACATACTACTTCATATTCCTCTTAAACATACTACTTCATATTCCTCTTAAATATACTACTTTATATTCCTCTTAAATATACTACTTCATATTCCTCTTAAACATACTACTTCATATTCCTCTTAAATATAGTACTTCACATTCCTCTTAAATATACTACTTCATATTCCTCTTAAATATACTACTTCATATTCCTCTTAAAAATACTACTTCATATTCGTCTTAAATATACTACTCCATATTCCTCTTAAATATACTACTTCACATTCCTCTTAAATATACTACTTCATATTCCTCGTAAACATACTACTTCATATTCCTCTTAAACGTTCTACTTCATATTCCTCTTAAATATACTACTTCATATTCCTCTTAAATATACTACTTTATATATCTCTTAAAAATACTACTTCCTATTCCTCTTAAACATACTACTTCCTATTACTCTTAAACATGGTACTTCATATTCCTCTTAAATATACTACTTCATATTCCACTTAAATATACTACTTCGTATTCCTCTTAAACATACAACTTCATATTCCTCTTAAATATACTACTTCATATTCTTCGTAAACATACTACTTCATGTTCCTCTTAAACATACTACTTCATATTCCTCTTAAACATACTACTTCATATTCCTCTTAAACATACTACTTCATATTCCTCTTAAACATACTACTTCATATTCCTCTTAAACATACTGCTTCATATTCCTCTTAAACATACTACTTCATATTCCTCTTAAACATACTACTTCATATTCTTCTTAAACATACTACTTCATATTCCTCTTAAACATACTACTTCATATTCCTCTTAAACATACTACTTCATATTCCACTTAAACATACTACTTCATATTCCTCTTAAACATACTACTTTATATTCCTTTTAAACATACTACTTCATATTCCTCTTAAACATACTACTTCATATTCCTTTAAACATAATACTTCATATTCCACTTAAATATACTACTTCATATTCCTCTTAAACATACTGCTTCATATTCCTCTTAAACATTCTACTTCACATTCCTCTTAAACATACTACTTCATATTCCTCTTAAACATACTACTTCATATTCCACTTAAATATACTACTTCATATTCCTCTTAAACATACTACTTCATATTCCTCTTAAACATACTACTTCATATTCCTCTTAAACATACTACTTCATATTCCTCTTAAACATACTACTTCATATTCCTCTTAAACATACTACTTCATATTCCTCTTAAACATACTACTTCATATTCCTCTTAAACATACTACTTCATATTCCACTTAAACATACTACTTCATATTCCTCTTAAACATACTACTTTATATTCCTTTTAAACATACTACTTCATATTCCTCTTAAACATACTACTTCATATTCCTTTAAACATAATACTTCATATTCCACTTAAATATACTACTTCATATTCCTCTTAAACATACTGCTTCATATTCCTCTTAAACATTCTACTTCACATTCCTCTTAAATATACTACTTCATATTCCTCTTAAACAAACTACTTCATATTCATCTTAAACATACTACTTCATATTCCTCTTAAACATACTACTTTATATTCCTCTTAAACATACTACTTCATATTCCTCTTAAACATACTGCTTCATATTCCTCTTAAACATACTGCTTCATATTCCTCTTAAATATACTACTTCATATTCCTCTTAAACATACTACTTCATATTCCTCTTAAACATACTACTTCATATTGCTCTTAAATATACTACTTCATATTCCTCTTAAATATACTACTTCATATTCCTCTTAAATATACTACTTCATATTCCTCTTAAACATACTACTTCATAATCTCTCTTAAACATACTACTTTATATTCCTCTTAAACATACTACTTCATATTCCACTTAAACATACTACTTCATATTCCTCTTAAACATACTACTTCATATTCCTCTTAAACATACTACTCCATATTCCTCTTAAACATACTACTTCATATTCCTCTTAAACATACTACTTCATATTCCTCTTAAATATAATACTTCATATTCCTCTTAAATATAATACTTCTTATTCTTCTTAAACATACTACTTCATATTCCTCTTAAACATACTACTTCATATTCATCTTAAACATACTACTTCATATTCCTCTTAAACATACTACTTCATATTCCTCTTAAACATACTACTTCATATTCCTCTTAAACATACTACTTCATATTCCTCTTAAATATACTACTTAATATTCCTCTTAAACATACTACTGCATATTCCTTTTAAATATACTACTTCATATTTCTCTTAAACATACTGCTTCATATTCCTCTTAAACATACTACTTCATATTCCTCTTAAACATACTACTTCATATTCCTCTTACACATACTATTTCATATTCCTCTTAAACATACTACTTCATATTCCTCTTAAACATACTACTTCATATTCCTCTTAAACATACTACTTCATATTCCTCTTAAACATACTACTTCATATTCCTCTTAATTATATTACTTCATATTCCTCTTAAATATACTACTTCATATATCTCTTAAACATACTACTTCATATTTTTCTTAAACATAGTACTTCATATTCCTCTTAAACATACTACTTCATATTCCTCTTAAACATACTACTTCACATTCCTCTTAAACATACTGCTTCATATTCCTCTTAAACATACACTTCATATTCCCCTTAAACATACTACTTCACATTCCTTGTAAACATACTACTTCACATTCCTCTTAAATATACTACTTCATATTCCTCTTAAACATACTACTTCACATTCCTCTTAAACATACTACTTCATATTCCTCTTAAATATACTACTTCATATTCCTCTTAAACGAACTGCTTCATATTCCTCTTAAACATGCTACTTCATATTCCTCTTAAACATACTGCTTCATATTCATCTTAAACACACTACTTCATATTCCTCTTAAACATACTACTTCATATTCGTCTTAAGCATACTACTTTATATTCCTTTTAAACATACTTCTTCATATTCATCTTAAACATACTACTTCATATTCCTCTTAAACATACTACTTCATATTCCTCTTAAACATACTACTTCATATTCCTCTTAAACATACTACTTCATATTCCTCTTAAACATACTACTTCATATTCCTCTTAAACATACTACTTCACATTCCTCTTAAACATACCGCTTCATATTCCTCTTAAACATACTACTTCATATTCCTCTTACACATACTACTTCACATTCGTCTTAAATATGCTACTTCATATTCCTCTTAAATATACTACTTCATATTCCTCTTAAACATACTACTTCATATTCCTCTTAAACATACTACTTCATATTCCTGTTAAACATACTACTTCATATTCCTCTTAAACATACTACTTCATATTCCTCTTAAACATACAACCTCATATTCCTCTTAAACATACTACTTCACATTCCTCTTAAACATACTACTTCATATTCCTCTTAAACATACAACTTCATATTCCTCTTAAACATACTACTTCATATTCCTCTTAAGCATACTACTTCATATTCCTCTTAAACATACTACTTCATATTCCTCTTAAACATACTACTTCATATTCCTCTTAAACATACTACTTCATATTCCACTTAAATATACTACTTCATATTCCTCTTAAACATACAGCTTCATATTCCTCTTAAACATACTACTTCATATTCCTCTTAAACATACTACTTCATATTCCTCTTAAATATACTACTTCATATTCCTCTTAAACATACTACTTCATATTCCTCTTAAACATACTACTTCATATTTTTCTTAAACATAGTACTTCATATTCCTCTTAAACATACTACTTCATATTCCTCTTAAACATACTACTTCACATTCCTCTTAAACATACTGCTTCATATTCCTCTTAAACATACACTTCATATTCCCCTTAAACATACTACTTCACATTCCTTGTAAACATACTACTTCACATTCCTCTTAAATATACTACTTCATATTCCTCTTAAACATACTACTTCACATTCCTCTTAAACATACTACTTCATATTCCTCTTAAATATACTACTTCATATTCCTCTTAAACGAACTGCTTCATATTCCTCTTAAACATGCTACTTCATATTCCTCTTAAACATACTGCTTCATATTCATCTTAAACACACTACTTCATATTCCTCTTAAACATGCTACTTCATATTCCTCTTAAACATACTACTTTATATTCCTTTTAAACATACTTCTTCATATTCATCTTAAACATACTACTTCATATTCCTCTTAAACATACTACTTCATATTCCTCTTAAACATACTACTTCATATTCCTCTTAAACATACTACTTCATATTCCTCTTAAACATACTACTTCATATTCCTCTTAAACATACTACTTCACATTCCTCTTAAACATACTGCTTCATATTCCTCTTAAACATACTACTTCATATTCCTCTTACACATACTACTTCACATTCGTCTTAAATATGCTACTTCATATTCCTCTTAAATATACTACTTCATATTCCTCTTAAACATACTACTTCATATTCCTCTTAAACATACTACTTCATATTCCTGTTAAACATACTACTTCATATTCCTCTTAAACATACTACTTCATATTCCTCTTAAACATACAACTTCATATTCCTCTTAAACATACTACTTCATATTCCTCTTAAACATACTACTTCATATTCCTCTTAAACATACAACTTCATATTCCTCTTAAACATACTACTTCATATTCCTCTTAAACATACTACTTCATATTCCTCTTAAACATACTACTTCATATTCCTCTTAAACATACTACTTCATATTCCTCTTAAACATACTACTTCATATTCCACTTAAATATACTACTTCATATTCCTCTTAAACATACAGCTTCATATTCCTCTTAAACATACTACTTCATATTCCTCTTAAACATACTACTTCATATTCCTCTTAAATATACTACTTCATATTCCTCTTAAACATACTACTTCATATTCCTCTTAAACATACTACTTTATATTCCTCTTAAACATACTACTTCATATTCCTCTTAAACATACTACTTCATATTCCTCTTAAACATACAACTTCACATTCCTCTTAAACATACTACTTCATATTCCTCTTAAACATACTACTTCATATTCCTCTTAAACATACTACTTCATATTCCTCTTAAATATACTACTTCATATTCCTCTTAAACATACTACTTCATATTCCTCTTAAACATACTACTTCATATTCCTCTTAAATATAGTACTTCATATTCCTCTTAAATATACTACTTCATATTCCTCTTAAATATACTACTTCATATTCCTCTTAAAAATACTACTTCATATTCGTCTTAAATATACTACTTCATATTCCTCTTAAATATACTACTTCACATTCCTCCTAAATATACTACTTCATATTCCTCGTAAACATACTACTTCATATTCCTCTTAAACATACTACTTCATATTCCTCTTAAACATACTACTTCATATTCCTCTTAAACATACTACTTCACATTCCTCTTAAACATACTACTTCATATTTCTCTTAAACATACTACTTCATATTCCTCTTAAACATACTACTTCATATTCCTTTAAAATATACTACTTCATATTCCTCTTAAATATACTACTTCATATTCCTCTTAAATATAATACTTCTTATTCCTCTTAAACATACTACTTCATATTCCTCTTAAACATAAGGCTTCATATTCCTCCTAAACATACTACTTCATATTCCTCTTAAACATACTACTTCATATTCCTCTTAAATATACTACTTCATATTCCTCTTAAACATACTACTTCATATTCCTCTTAAACATACTACTTCCTATTACTCTTAAACATGGTACTTCATATTCCTCTTAAACATACTACTTCATATTCCTCTTAAACATACTACTTCATATTCCTCTTAAACATACTACTTCATATTCCTCTTAAACATACTACTTCATATTCCTCTTAAACATACTACTTCATATTCCACTTAAATATACTACTTCATATTCCTCTTAAACATACTACTTCATATTCCTCTTAAACATACTACTTCATATTCCAATTAAATATACTACTTCATATTCCTCTTAAACATACTGCTTCATATTCCTCTTAAACATACTACTTCATATTCCTCTTAAACATACTACTTCATATTCATCTTGAACATACTACTTCATATTCCTCTTAAACATACTACTTTTTATTCCTTTTAAACATACTACTTCATATTCCTCTTAAACATACTACTTCATATTCCTTTAAACATAATACTTCATATTCCACTTAAATATACTACTTCATATTCCTCTTAAACATACTGCTTCATATTCCTCTTAAACATACTACTTCACATTCCTCTTAAATATACTACTTCATATTCCTCTTAAACAAACTCTTTCATATTCATCTTAAACATACTACTTCATATTCCTTTAAACATAATACTTCATATTCCACTTAAATATACTACTTCATATTCCTCTTAAACATACTGCTTCATATTCCTCTTAAACATACTACTTCACATTCCTCTTAAATATACTACTTCATATTCCTCTTAAACAAACTACTTCATATTCATCTTAAACATACTACTTCATATTCCTCTTAAACATACTACTTCATATTCCTCTTAAACATACTACTTCATATTCCTCTTAAACATACTACTTCATATTCCTCTTAAACATACTGCTTCATATTCCTCTTAAACATACTGCTTCATATTCCTCTTAAACATACTACTTCATATTCCTCTTAAACATACTACTTCATATTCCTCTTAAACATACTACTTCATATTCCTCTTAAATATACTACTTCATATTCCTCTTAAATATACTACTTCATATTCCTCCTAAATATACTACTTCATATTCCTCTTAAACATACTACTTCATATTCCTCTTAAACATACTACTTTATATTCCCCTTAAACATACTACTTCATATTCCACTTAAACATACTACTTCATATTCCTCTTAAACATACTACTTCATATTCCTCTTAAACATACTACTTCATATTCCTCTTAAACATACTACTTCATATTCCTCTTAAACATACTACTTCATATTCCTCTTAAATATAATACTTTATATTCCTCTTAAATATAATACTTCTTATTCTTCTTAAACATACTACTTCATATTCCTCTTAAACATACTACTTCATATTCATCTTAAACATACTACTTCATATTCCTCTTAAACATACTACTTCATATTCCTCTTAAACATACTACTTCATATTCCTCTTAAACATACTACTTCATATTCCTCTTAAATATACTACTTAATATTCCTCTTAAACATACTACTGCATATTCCTCTTAAATATACTACTTCATATTCCTCTTAAACATACTGCTTCATATTCCTCTTAAACATACTACTTCATATTCCTCTTAAACATACTACTTCATATTCCTCTTAAACATACTATTTCATATTCCTCTTAAACAAACTACTTCATATTCCTCTTAAACATACTACTTCATATTCCTCTTAAGCATACTACTTCATATTCCTCTTAAACATACTACTTCATATTCCTCTTAATTATATTACTTCATATTCCTCTTAAATATACTACTTCATATATCTCTTAAACATACTACTTCATATTTTTCTTAAACATAGTACTTCATATTCCTCTTAAACATACTACTTCATATTCCTCTTAAACATACTACTTCACATTCCTCTTAAACATACTGCTTCATATTCCTCTTAAACATACACTTCATATTCCTCTTAAACATACTACTTCATATTCCTTGTAAACATACTACTTCATATTCCTCTTAAATATACTACTTCATATTCCTCTTAAACATACTACTTCACATTCCTCTTAAACATACTACTTCATATTCCTCTTAAATATACTACTTCATATTCCTCTTAAACGAACTACTTCATATTCCTCTTAAACATGCTGCTTCATATTCCTCTTAAACATACTGCTTCATA
Source organism: Atherix ibis (assembly GCA_958298945.1). Classification (NCBI taxonomy): domain Eukaryota; kingdom Metazoa; phylum Arthropoda; class Insecta; order Diptera; family Athericidae; genus Atherix; species Atherix ibis. The sequence continues at coordinate 2,357,380 of CATQJD010000111.1, forward strand.
TTCATCTTAAACATACTACTTCATATTCCTCTTAAACATACTACTTCATATTGCTCTTAAACATACTACTTTATATTCCTTTTAAACATACTACTTCATATTCATCTTAAACATACTACTTCATATTCCTCTTAAACATACTACTTCATATTTCTCTTAAACATACTACTTCATATTCCTTTTAAACATAGTACTTCATATTCCTCTTAAACATACTACTTCATATTCCTCTTAAACATACTACTTCAAATTCCTCTTAAACATACTGCTTCATATTCCTCTTAAACATACTACTTCATATTCCTTTAAACATACTACTTCACATTCCTCTTAAATATGCTACTTCATATTCCTCTTAAATATACTACTTCATATTTCTCTTAAACATACTACTTCATATTCCTCTTAAACATACTACTTCATATTCCTGTTAAACATACTACTTCATATTCCTCTTAAACATACTACTTCATATTCCTCTTAAACATACAACTTCATATTCCTCTTAAACATACTACTTCATATTCCTCTTAAACATACTACTTCATATTCCTCTTAAACATACTACTTCATATTCCTCTTAAACATACTACTTCATATTCCTCTTAAACATACTACTTCATATTCCACTTAAATATACTACTTCATATTCCTCTTAAACATACAGCTTCATATTTCTCTTAAACATACTACTTCATATTCCTCTTAAACATATTACTTCATATTCCTCTTAAATATACTACTTCATATTCCTCTTAAACATACTACTTTATATTCTCCTTAAACATACTACTTCATATTCCTCTTAAACATACTACTTCATATTCCTCTTAAACATACTACTTCATATTCCTCTTAAACATACTACTTCACATTCCTCTTAAACATACTACTTCATATTCCTCTTAAACATACTACTTCATATTCCTCTTAAACATACTACTTCATATTCCTTTAAAATATACTACTTCATATTCCTCTTAAATATACTACTTCATATTCCTCTTAAATATAATACTTCACATTCCTCTTAAACATACTACTTCATATTCCTGTTAAACATAAGACTTCATATTCATCCTAAACATACTACTTCATATTCCTCTTAAACATACTACTTCATATTCCTCTTAAACATACTACTTCATATTCCTCTTAAACATACTACTTCATATTCCTCTTAAATATACTACTTTATATTCCTCTTAAACATACTACTGCATATTCCTCTAAAATATACTACTTCATATTCCTCTGAAACATACTGCTTCATATTCCTCTTAAACATACTACTTCATATTCCTCTTAAACATACTACTTCATATACCTCTTAAACATACTACTTCATATTCCTCTTAAATATACTACTTCATATTCCTCTTAAACATACTACTTCATATTCCTCTTAAACATACTACTTCATATTCCTCTTAAACATACTACTTCATATTCCTCTTAAATATACTACTTCATATTCCTCTTAAATAAACTGCTTCATATATCTCTTAAGCATACTACTTCATATTTTTCTTAAACATACTACTTCATATTCCTCTTAAACATACTACTTCATATTCCTCTTAAACATACTACTTCACATTCCTCTTAAACATACTGCTTCATATTCCTCTTAAACATACTACTTCATATTCCTCTTAAACATGCTACTTCACATTCCTTTTAAACATACTACTTCATATTCCTCTTAAATATAATACTTCATATTCCTCTTAAACATACTACTTCACATTCCTCTTAAACATACTACTTCATATTCCTCTTAAATATACTACTTCATATTCCTCTTAAACGAACTACTTCATATTCCTCTTAAACATACTACTTCATATTCCTCTTAAACATACTGCTTCATATTCATCTTAAACATACTACTTCATATTCCTCTTACAAATACTACTTCATATTCCTCTTAAACATACTACTTTATATTCCTTTTAAACATATTCCTTCATATTCCTCTTAAACATACTACTTCATATTCCTCTTAACCATACTACTTCATATTCCTCTTAAACATACTACTTCATATTCCTCTTAAACATACTACTTCATATTCCTCTTAAACATACTACTTCATATTCCTCTTAAACATACTACTTCACATTCGTCTTAAACATACTATTTCATATTCCTCTTAAACATACTACTTCACATTCCTCTCAAATATACTACTTCATATTCCTCTTAAATATACTACTTCATATTCCTCTTAAACATACTACTTCATATTCCTCTTAAACATACTACTTCATATTCCTCTTAAACATATTACTTCATATTCCTCTTAAACATATTACTTCTTATTCCTCTTAAACATACTACTCCATATTCCTCTTAAATATAATACTTCATATTCCTCTTAAACATACTACTTCATATTCCTCTTAAACATACTACTTCATATTCCTCTTAAACATACTACTTCATATTCCTCTTAAACATACTACTTCATATTCCTCTTAAATATACTTCTTCATATTCCTCTTAAACATACTGCTTCATATTCCTCTTAAACATACTACTTCATATTCCTCTTAAACATACTACTTCATATTCCTCTTAAATATACTACTTCATATTCCCCTTAAACATACTACTTCAATTCCTCTTAAACATACTACTTCATATTCCTTTAAAAATACTACTTCATATTCCTCTTAAACATACTACTTCATATTACTCTTAAACATAATACTTCACATTCCTCTTAAACATACTACTTCATATTCCTCTTAAACATACTACTTCATATTCCTCTTAAACATACTACTTCATATTCCTCTAAAATACACTACTTCATATTCCTCTTAAATATACTACTTTATATTCCTCTTTAACATACTACTTCATATTCCTCTTAAACATACTACTTCATATTTCTCTTAAACATACTGCTTCATATTCCTTTTAAACATACTACTTCATATTCCTCTTAAACATACTACTTCATATTATTCTTAGACATACTACTTCATATTCCTCTTAAACATACTACTTCATATTCCTCTTAAACATACTACTTCATATTCCTCTTAAATATACTACTTACTATTCCTTTTAAACATACTACTTCATATTCCTCTTAAACATACTACTTCATATTCCTCTTAAACATACTGCTTCATATTCCTCTTAAACATACTACTTCATATTCCTCTTAAACATACTACTTCATATTCCTCTTAAACATACTACTTTATATTCCTCTGAAACATACTACTTCATATTCCTCTTAAACATACTACTTCATATTCCTCTTAAACATACTACTTCATATTCCACTTAAATATACTACTTCATATTCCTCTTTAACATACTACTTCATATTCCTCTTAAACATACTACTTCATATTCCTCTTAAACATACTACTTCATATTCCTCTTTAACATACTATTTCATATTAGTCTTAAATATACTACTTCATATTCCTCTTAAATATTCTTCTTCGTATTCTTCTTCAACATACTACTTCATATTCCTCTTAAACATACTACTTCATATTCCTCTTAAACATACTACTTCATATTCCTCTTAAACATACTACTTCATATTCCTCTTAAACATACTACTTCATATTCCTCTTAAACATACTACATCATATTCATCTTAAACATACTACTTCATATTCCTCTTAAATATACTATTTCATATTCCTCTTAAATATACTACTTCATATTCCTCTTAAATATGCTACTTCATATTCCTCTTAAATATACTACTTCATATTCCTCTTCAACGTACTACTTCATATTCCTCTCAAACATACTACTTCATATTCCTCTTAAACATAATATTTCATATTCCTCTTAAACATACTACTTCATATTCCTCTTAAATATACTATTTCATATTCCTCTTAAATATACTACTTCATATTCCTCTTAAATATGCTACTTCATATTCCTCTTAAATATACTACTTCATATTCCTCTTCAACGTACTACTTCATATTCCTCTTAACTATACTACTTCATATTAGTCTTAAATATACAACTTCATATTCCTCTTAAATATACTACTTCATATTCCTCTTAAACATACTACTTCATATTCCTCTTAAACATACTACTTCATATTCCTCTTAAACATACTACTTCATATTCCTCTTAAACATACTACTTCATATTCCTCTCAAACAGACTACTTCATATTCCTCTTAAACATACTACTTCATATTCATCTTAAACATACTACTTCATATTTCACTTAAACAAACTACTTCATATTCCTCTTAAATATACTACTTCATATTCCTCTTAAACATACTGCTTCATATTCCTCTTAAACATACTACTTCATAATATTCCTCTTAAACATACTACTTCATATTCCTCTTAAACATACTACTTCATATTCCTCTTAAACATACTAATTAATATTCCTCTTAAACATACTACTTCATATTCCTCTTAAACATACTACTTCATATTCCTCTTAAACATACTACTTCATATTCCTCTTAAACATACTACTTCATATTCCTCTTAAACATACTACTTCACATTCCTCTTACACATACTACTTCATATTCCTCTTAAACATACTACTTCATATTCCTCTTAAACATACTACTTCGTATTCCTCTTAAGCATACTACTTCATATTCCTCTTAAACATACTACTTCACATTCCTCTTAAACATACTACTTCATATTCCTCTTAAACATACTACTTCGTATTCCTCTTAAACATACTACTTTGTATTCCTCTTAAGCATACTACTTCATATTCCTCTTAAATATACTACGTCATATTCCTCTTAAACATACAACTTCACATTCCTCTTAAATATACTACTTCATATTCCTCTTAAACAAACTACTTCATATTCCTCTTAAATATACTACTTCATATTCCTCTTAAACATACTGCTTCATATTCCTCTTAAACATACTACTTCATATTATTCCTCTTAAACATACTACTTTATATTCCTCTTAAACATACTACTTCATATTCCTCTTAAACATACTACTTCATATTCCTCTTAAACATACTACTTTATATTCCTCTTAAACATACTACTTCATATTCCTCTTAAACATACTACTTCATATTCCTCTTAAACATACTACTTCATATTCCTCTTAAACATACTACTTCACATTCCTCTTAAACATACTACTTCATATTCCTCTTAAACATACTACTTCATATTCCTCTTAAACATACTACTTCGTATTCCTCTTAAGCATACTACTTCATATTCCTCTTAAATATACTACTTCATATTCCTCTTAAACATACAACTTCACATTCCTCTTAAACATACTACTTCATATTCCTCTTAAACATACTACTTCATATTCCTCTTAAACATACTACTTCGTATTCCTCTTAAGCATACTACTTCATAATATTCCTCTTAAACATACTACTTTATATTCCTCTTAAACATACTACTTCATATTCCTCTTAAACATACTAATTCATATTCCTCTTAAACATACTACTTCATATTCCTCTTAAACATACTACTTCATATTCCTCTTAAACATACTACTTCATATTCCTCTTAAACATACTACTTCATATTCCTCTTAAACATACTACTTCACATTCCTCTTAAACATACTACTTCATATTCCTCTTAAACATACTACTTCATATTCCTCTTAAACATACTACTTCGTATTCCTCTTAAGCATACTACTTCATATTCCTCTTAAACATACTACTTCACATTCCTCTTAAACATACTACTTCATATTCCTCTTAAACATACTACTTCATATTCCTCTTAAACATACTACTTTGTATTCCTCTTAAGCATACTACTTCATATTCCTCTTAAATATACTACTTCATATTCCTCTTAAACATACAACTTCACATTCCTCTTAAATATACTACTTCATATTCCTCTTAAACAAACTACTTCATATTCCTCTTAAATATACTACTTTATATTCCTCTTAAACATACTGCTTCATATTCCTCTTAAACATACTACTTCATAATATTCCTCTTAAACATACTACTTCATATTCCTCTTAAACATACTACTTCATATTCCTCTTAAACATACTACTTCATATTCCTCTTAAACATACTACTTTATATTCCTCTTAAACATACTACTTCATATTCCTCTTAAACATACTACTTCATATTCCTCTTAAACATACTACTTCATATTCCTCTTAAACATACTACTTCACATTCCTCTTAAACATACTACTTCATATTCCTCTTAAACATACTACTTCATATTCCTCTTAAACATACTACTTCGTATTCCTCTTAAGCATACTACTTCATTTTCCTCTTAAATATACTACTTCATATTCCTCTTAAACATACAACTTCACATTCCTCTTAAATATACTACTTCATATTCCTCTTAAACATACTACTTCATATTCCCTTTAAATATACTACTTCATATTCCTCTTAAACATACTACTTCATATTCCTCTTAAACATATTACTTTATATTCCTCTTAAACATACTACTTCATATTCCCATTAAAAATACTACTTCGTATTCCTCTTAAATATACTACTTCATATTCCTCTTAAACATACTACTTCATATTCATCTTAAACATACTGCTTCATATTCCTCTTAAACATACTACTTCATATTCCTCTTAAAAATACTACTTCATATTCCTCTTAAATATACTACTTCATATTCCACTTAAACATACTACTTCATATTCCTCTTAAACATACTGCTTCATATTCCTCTTAAACATACTACTTCATATTCCTCTTAAACATACTACTTCATATTCCTCTTAAACATACTATTTAATATTCCTCTTAAACATACTACTTCATATTCCTCTTAAACATACTACTTCATATTCCTCTTAAATATACTACTTCATATTCCCTTTAAATATACTACTTCATATACCTCTTTAACAAACTACTTCATATTCCTCTTATACATACTACTTCACATTCCTCTTAAACATACTACTTCATATTCCTCTTAAACATACTACTTCATATTCCTCTTAAACATACTACTTCATATTCCTCTTAAACATACTACTTCATATTCCTCTTAAACATACTACATCATATTCATCTTAAACATACTACTTCATATTCCACTTAAACAAACTACTTCATATTCCTCTTAAATATACTACTTCATATTCCTCTTAAATATACTACTTTATATTCCTCTTAAACATACTACTTCATATTCCTCTTAAATATACTACTTCATATTCCTCTTAAATTTACTACTTCATATTCCTCTTAAACATACTACTTCATATTCCTCTCAAACATACTACTTCATATTCCTCTTAAATATAATATTTCATATTCCTCTTAAACATACTACTTCATATTCCTCTTAAATATACTATTTCATATTCCTCTTAAATATACTACTTCATATTCCTCTTAAATATGCTAATTCATATTCCTCTTAAATATACTACTTCATATTAGTCTTAAATATACAACTTCATATTCCTCTTAAATATACTACTTCATATTCCTCTTAAACATACTACTTCATATTCCTCTTAAACATACTACTTCATATTCCTCTAAAACATACTACTTCATATTCCTCTTAAGCATACTACTTCATATTCCTCTCAAACATACTACTTCATATTCCTCTTAAACATACTACTTCATATTCATCTTAAACATACTACTTCATATTTCACTTAAACAAACTACTTCATATTCCTCTTAAATATACTACTTCATATTCCTCTTAAACATACTGCTTCATATTCCTCTTAAACATACTACTTCATAATATTCCTCTTAAACATACTACTTCATATTCCTCTTAAACATACTACTTCATATTCCTCTTAAACATACTACTTCATATTCCTCTTAAACATACTACTTCATATTCCTCTTAAACGTACTACTTCATATTCCTCTTAAACATACTACTTCATATTCCTCTTAAACATACTACTTCATATTCCTCTTAAACATACTACTTCACATTCCTCTTAAACATACTACTTCATATTCCTCTTAAACATACTACTTCATATTCCTCTTAAACATACTACTTCGTATTCCTCTTAAGCATACTACTTCATATTCCTCTTAAACATACTACTTCACATTCCTCTTAAACATACTACTTCATATTCCTCTTAAACATACTACTTCATATTCCTCTTAAACATACTACTTCGTATTCCTCTTAAGCATACTACTTCATATTCCTCTTAAATATACTACTTCATATTCCTCTTAAACATACAACTTCACATTCCTCTTAAATATACTACTTCATATTCCTCTTAAACAAACTACTTCATATTCCTCTTAAATATACTACTTCATATTCCTCTTAAACATACTGCTTCATATTCCTCTTAAACATACTACTTCATAATATTCCTCTTAAACATACTACTTCATATTCCTCTTAAACATACTACTTCATATTCCTCTTAAACATACTACTTCATATTCCTCTTAAACATACTACTTCATATTCCTCTTAAACATACTACTTCATATTCCTCTTCAACATACTACTTCATATTCCTCTTAAACATACTACTTCATATTCCTCTTAAACATACTACATCACATTCCCCTTAAACATACTACTTCATATTCCTCTTAAACATACTACTTCATATTCCTCTTAAACATACTACTTCGTATTCCTCTTAAGCATACTACTTCATATTCCTCTTAAATATACTACTTCATATTCCTCTTAAACATACAACTTCACATTCCTCTTAAATATACTACTTCATATTCCTCTTAAACATACTACTTCATATTCCCTTTAAATATACTACTTCATATTCCTCTTAAACATACTACTTCATATTCCTCTTAAACATATTACTTCATATTCCTCTTAAACATACTACTTCATATTCCTCTTAAAAATACTACTTCATATTCCTCTTCAATATACTACTTCATATTCCACTTAAACATACTACTTCATATTCCTCTTAAACATACTGCTTCATATTCCTCTTAAACATACTACTTCATATTCCTCTTAAACATACTACTTTATATTCCTCTTAAACATACTACTTCATATTCCTCTTAAACATACTACTTCATATTTCTCTTAAACATACTATTTCATATTCCTCTTAAACATACTACTTCATATTCCTCTTAAACATCCTACTTCATATTCCTCTTAAATATACTACTTCATATTCCCTTTAAATATACTACTTCATATACCTCTTAAGCAAACTACTTCATATTCCTCTTATACATACTACTTCACATTCCTCTTAAACATACTACTTCATATTCCTCTTAAACATACTACTTCATATTCCTCTTAAACATACTACTTCATATTCCCTTTAAATATATTACTTCATATTCCTCTTAACAAACTACTTCTTATTCCTCTTAAATATACTACTTCATATTCCTTTTAAATATACTACTTCATATTCCTCTTAAACATACTCCTTCATATTCCTCTTAAACATACTACTTCATATTCCTCTTAAACATACTACTTCAAATTCCTCTTAAACATACTACGTCATATTCCACTTAAACATACTACTTCATATTCCTCTTAAACATACTACTTCATATTCCTCTTAAATATACTACTTCATATTCCTCTTAAATATACTACTTCGTATTCCTCTTAAACATACTACTGCATATTCCTCTTAAACATACTACTTAATATTCCTCTTAAACATACTACTTCATATTCCTCTTAAACATACTACTTCATATTCCCTTTAAATATACTACTTCATATTCCTCTTAAACATACTACTGCATATTCCTCTTAAACATACTACTTCGTATTCCTCTTAAAAATACTACTGCATATTCCTCTTAAACATACTACTTCATATTCCTCTTAAACATACTTCTTCATATTCCACTTAAATATACTACTTCATATTCCTCTTAAACATACTACTTCATATTCCTCTTAAACATACTACTTCATATTCCTCTTAAACATACTACTTCATATTCCTCTTAAACATACTACTTCATATTCCTCTTAAATATACTACTTCATATTCCTCTTAAATATACTACTTCGTATTCCTCTTAAACATACTACTGCATATTCCTCTTAAACATACTACTTAATATTCCTCTTAAACATACTACTTCATATTCCTCTTAAACATACTACTTCATATTCCTCTTAAACATACTACTTCATATTCCTCTTAAACATACTACTTCATATTCCTCTTAAACATACTACTTCATATTCCTCTTAAGCATACTACTTCATATTCCTCTTAAACATATTACTTCATATTCCTCTTAAACATACTACTTCATATTCCTCTTAAATATACTACTTCGTTATTCCTCTTAAACATACTACTTCATATTCCTCTTAAACATACTACTTCACATTCCTCTTAAACATACTACTTCATTTTCCTCTTAAATATACTACTTCACATTCCTCTTAAACATACTACTTCATATTCCTCTTAAATATACTACTTCAAATTCCTCTTAAATATACTACTTCATATTCCTCTTAAACATACTACTTCATATTCCTCTTAAATATACTACTTCGTTATTCCTCTTAAACATACTACTTCATATTCCTCTTAAACATACTACTTCACATTCCTCTTAAACATACTACTTCATATTCCCTTTAAATATACTACTTCATATTCCTCTTAAACAAACTACTTCTTATTCCTCTTAAATGTACTACTTCATATTCCTTTTAAATATACTACTTCATATTCCTCTTAAACATACTACTTCATATTCCTCTTAAACATACTACTTCATATTCCTCTTAAACATACTATTTCATATTCTTCTTAAACATACTACTTCATATTCCACTTAAATATACTGCTTCATATTCCTCTTAAACATACTGCTTCATATTCCTCTTAAACATACTACTTCATATTCCTTTTAAACATACTACTTCATATTCCTCTTAAACATACTACTTCATATTCCTCTTAAACATACTATTTCATATTCTTCTTAAACATACTACTTCATATTCCACTTAAATATACTGCTTCATATTCCTCTTAAACATACTGCTTCATATTCCTCTTAAACATACTACTTCATATTCCTTTTAAACATACTACTTCATATTCCTCTTAAACATACTACTTCATATTCCTGTTAAATATACTACTTCATATTCCTCTTAAATATACTACTTCATATTCCTCTTAAACATATTACTTCATATTCCTCTTAAATATACTACTTCATATTCCTCTTAAACATACTACTTCATATTCCTCTTAAACATACTACTTCATATTCCTCTTAAACATACTACTTCATATTCCTCTTAAATATACTACTTCATATTCCACTTAAATATACTACTTCATATTCCTCTTAAACATACTACTTCATATTCCTCTTAAACATACTACTTCATATTCCTCTTAAACATAATACTTCATATTCCTCTGAAACATACTACTTCATATTCATCTTAAACATACTACTTCATATTCCACTTAAACAAACTACTTCATATTCCTCTGAAATATACTACTTCATACTCCTCTTAAACATACTGCTTCATATTCCTCTTAAACATACTACTTCATATTCCTCTTAAACATACTACTTCATATTCCTCTTAAACATACTACTTCATATTCCTCTTAAACATACTACTTCATATTCCTCTTAAACATACTACTTCATATTCCTCTTAAGCATACTACTTCATATTCCTCTTAAACATATTACTTCATATTCCTCTTAAACATACTACTTCATATTCCTCTTAAACATACTACTTCATAATATTCCTCTTAAACATACTACTTCATATTCCTCTTAAACATACTACTTCATATTCCTCTTAAACATACTACTTCATATTCCTCTTAAACATACTACTTCATATTCCTCTTAAACATACTACTTCATATTCCTCTTAAACATACTACTTCATATTCCTCTTAAACATACTACTTCATATTCCTCTTAAACATACAACTTCACATTCCTCTTAAACATACTACTTCATATTCCTCTTAAACATACTACTTCATATTCTTCTTAAACATACTCTTTCGTATTCCTCTTAAGCATACTACTTCATATTCCTCTTAAACATACTACTTCACATTCCTCTTAAACATACTACTTCATATTCCTCTTAAACATACTACTTCATATTCCTCTTAAACATACTACTTCGTATTCCTCTTAAGCATACTACTTCATATTCCTCTTAAATATACTACTTCATATTCCTCTTAAACATACAACTTCACATTCCTCTTAAATATACTACTTCATATTCCTCTTAAACAAACTACTTCATATTTCTCTTAAATATACTACTTCATATTCCTCTTAAACATACTGCTTCATATTCCTCTTAAACATACTACTTCATAATATTCCTCTTAAACATACTACTTCATATTCCTCTTAAACATACTACTTCATATTCCTCTTAAACATACTACTTCATATTCCTCTTAAACATACTACTTCATATTCCTCTTAAACATACTACTTCATATTCCTCTTAAACATACTACTTCATATTCCTCTTAAACATACTACTTCATATTCCTCTTAAACATACTACTTCATATTCCTCTTAAACATACTACTTCACAGTCCTCTTAAGCATACTACTTCATATTCCTCTTAAACATTCTACTTCATATTCCTCTTAAACATACTACTTCGTATTCCTCTTAAGCATACTACTTCATATTCCTCTTAAATATACTACTTCATATTCCTCTTAAACATACAACTTCACATTCCTCTTAAATATACTACTTCATATTCCTCTTAAACATACTACTTTCTATTCCCTCTAAATATACTACTTCATATTCCTCTTAAATATACTACTTCATATTCCTCTTAAACATATTACTTCATATTCCTCTTAAACATACTACTTCATATTCCCCTTAAAAGTACTACTTCGTATTCCTCTTAAATATACTACTTCATATTCCTCTTAAACATACTACTTCATATTCATCTTAAACATACTGCTTCATATTCCTCTTAAACATACTACTTCACATTCCTCTTAAATATACTACTTCATATACCTCTTAAACAAACTGCTTCAAATTCCCTTTAAATATACTACTTCATATTCCTCTTAAACATACTACTTCATATTCCTCTTAAACATACTACTTCATATTCCTCTTAAACATACTACTTCATATTTCTCTTAAAAATACTACTTCATATTCCTCTTAAATATACTACTTCATATTCCACTTAAACATACTACTTCATATTCCTCTTAAACATACTGCTTCATATTCCTCTTAAACATACTACTTCATATTCCTCTTAAACATACTACTTTATATTCCTCTTAAACATACTACTTCATATTCCTCTTAAACATACTACTTCATATTCCTCTTAAACATACTATTTCATATTCCTCTTAAACATACTACTTCATATTCCCCTTAAACATACTACTTCATATTCCTCTTAAATATACTACTTCATATTCCCTTTAAATATACTACTTCATATACCTCTTAAACAAACTACTTCATATTCCTCTTATACATACTACTTCACATTCCTCTTAAACATACTACTTCATATTCCTCTTAAACATACTACTTCATATTCCTCTTAAACATACTACTTCACATTCCTCTTAAACATACTACTTCATATTCCCTTTAAATATACTACTTCATATTCCTCTTAACAAACTACTTCTTATTCCTCTTAAATATACTACTTCATATTCCTTTTAAATATACTACTTCATATTCCTCTTAAACATACTCCATCATATTCCTCTTAAACATACTACTTCATATTCCTCTTAAGCATACTACTTCAAATTCCTCTTAAACATACTACTGCATATTCCACTTAAATATACTGCTTCATATTCCTCTTAAACATACTACTTCATATTCCTCTTAAACATACTACTTCATATTCCCTTTAAATATACTACTTCATATTCCTCTTAAACATACTACTGCATATTCCTCTTAAACACACTACTTCGTATTCCTCTTGAAAATACTACTGCATATTCCTCTTAAACGTACTACTTCATATTCCTCTTAAACATACTACTTCATATTCCACTTAAATATACTACTTCATATTCCTCTTAAACATACTACTTCATATTCCTCTTAAACATACTATTTCATATTCCTCTTAAACATACTACTTCATATTCCTCTTAAACATACTACTTCATATTCCTCTTAAATATACTACTTCATATTCCTCTTAAATATACTACTTCGTATTCCTCTTAAACATACTACTGCATATTCCTCTTAAACATACTACTTAATATTCCTCTTAAACATACTACTTCATATTCCTCTTAAACATACTACTTCATATTCCTCTTAAACATACTACTTCATATTCCTCTTAAACATACTACTTCATATTCCTCTTAAACATACTTCTTCATATTCCTCTTAAGCATACTACTTCATATTCCTCTTAAACATATTACTTCATATTCCTCTTAAACATACTACTTCATATTCCTCTTAAATATACTACTTCGTTATTCCTCTTAAACATACTACTTCATATTCCTCTTAAACGTACTACTTCACATTCCTCTTAAACATACTACTTCATATTCCTCTTAAATATACTACTTCACATTCCTTTTAAACATACTACTTCATATTCCTCTTAAATATACTACTTCAAATTCCTCTTAAATATACTACTTCATATTCCTCTTAAACATACTACTTCATATTCCTCTTAAATATACTACTTCGTTATTCCTCTTAAACATACTACTTCATATTCCTCTTAAACATACTACTTCACATTCCTCTTAAACATACTACTTCATATTCCCTTTAAATATACTACTTCATATTCCTCTTAAACAAACTACTTCTTATTCCTCTTAAATGTACTACTTCATATTCCTCTTAAACATACTAAATCATATTCCGCTTAAATATACTACTTCATATTCCTCTTAAACATACTACTTCACATTCCTCTTAAATATACTACTTCATATTCCTTTAAACATACTACTTCATATTCCTCTTAAACATACTACTGCATATTCCTCTTAAACATACTACTTCATATTCCTCTTAAACATACTACTTCATATTCCTCTTAAACATACTACTTCCTATTCATCTTAAACATACTACTTCATTTTCCACTTAAATATACTACTTCGTATTTCTCTTAAACATACTACTGCATATTCCTCTTTAACATACTACTTCATATTCCTCTTAAACATACTACTTCATATTCCTCTTAAACATACTACTTCATATCCCTCTTAAATATACTACTTCATATTCCTTTAAACATATTACTTCATATTCCTCTTAAACATACTACTTCATATTCCTCTTAAATATACTACTTCATATTCCTCTTAAACATACTACTTCATATTCCTCTTAAACATACTACTTCATATTCCTCTTAAATATACTACTTCATATTCATTTAAACATACTACTTCATATTCATCTTAAACATACTACTTCATATTCCACTTAAATATACTACTTCGTATTCCTCTTAAACATACTACTGCATATTCCTCTTAAACATACTACTTCATATTCCTCTTAAACATACTACTTCATATTCCTCTTAAATATACTACTTCATATTCCTCTTAAACATACTACTTCACATTTCTCTTAAATATACTACTTCATATTCCTTTAAACATGCTACTTTATATTCCTCTTACACATACTACTTCATATTCCTCTTAAACATACTACTTCATATTCCTCTTAAACATACTACTTCATATTCCACTTAAATATACTACTTCGTATTCCTCTTAAACATACTACTGCATATTCCTCTTAAACATACTACTTCATATTCCACTTAAATATACTACTTCATTTTCCTCTTAAACATACTACTTCATATTCATCTTAAACATACTACTTCATATTCCTCTTCAAGACACTACTTCATATTTCTCTTAAACATACTACTTCATATACCTCTTAAACATACTACTTCTTATTCCTCTTAAACATACTACTTCATATTCCTCTTAAATATACTACTTCATATTCCTCTTAAACATACTACTTCATATTCCTCTTAAACATACTACTTCATATTCCTCTTAAACATACTACTTCACATTCCTCTTAAACATACTACTTCATATTCTTCTTAAACATACTACTTCATATTCCTCTTAAATATACTACTTCATATTCCTCTTAAACATACTACTTCATATGCCTCTTAAATATACTACTTCATATTCCTCTTAAACAAACTACTTCATATTCCTCTTAAATATACTACTTCATATTCCTCTTAAATATACTACTTCATATTCCTCTTAAGCATACTACTTCGTATTCCTCTTAAACATACTACTGCAGATTCCTCTTAAACATACTACTTCATATTCCTCTTAAACATACTACTTCATATTCCTCTAAACATACTACTTCATATTCCTCTTAAATATACTACTGCATATTCCTTTAAACATACTACTTCATATTCCTCTAAAACATACTACTTCATATTCCTCTTAAATATACTACTTCATATTCCTCTTAAACATACTACTTCATATTCCTCTTAAACATACTACTTCATATTCCTCTTAAATATACTACTTCATATTCCTCTTAAACATACTACTTCATATTCCTCTTAAACATACTACTTAATATTCCTCTTAAATATACTACTTCACATTCCTCTTAAACATACTACTTCATATTCCTCTTAAACATACTACTTCATATTCCTCCTAAATTTACTACTTCATATTCCTCTTAAACATACTACTTCACATTCCTCTTAAATATACTACTTCATATTCCTTTAAACATACTACTTCATATTCCTCTTAAACGTACTACTGCATATTCCTCTTAAACATACTACTTCATATTCCTCTTGAACATACTACTTCATATTCCTCTTAAACGTACTACTGCATATTCCTCTTAAACATACTACTTCATATTCCTTTAAACATACTACTTCATATTCCTCTTAAACATACTACTTAATATTCCTCTTAAATATACTACTTCACATTCCTCTTAAACATACTACTTCATATTCCTCTTAAACATACTACTTCATATTCCTCCTAAATTTACTACTTCATATTCCTCTTAAACATACTACTTCACATTCCTCTTAAATATACTACTTCATATTCCTTTAAACATACTACTTCATATTCCTCTTAAACGTACTACTGCATATTCCTCTTAAACATACTACTTCATATTCCTCTTAAATATACTACTTCGTATTCCTCTTAAACATACTACTTCATATTCCACTTAAATATACTACTTCGTATTTCTCTTAAACATACTACTGCATATTCCTCTTTAACATACTACTTCATATTCCTCTTAAACATACTACTTCATGTTCCTCTTAAACATACTACTTCATATTCCTCTTAAATATACTACTTCATATTCCTTTAAACATACTACTTCATATCCATCTTAAACATACTACTTCATATTCCACTTAAATATACTACTTCGTATTCCTCTTAAACATACTACTGCATATTCCTCTTAAACATAATACTTCATATTCCTCTTAAACATACTACTTCATATTCCTCTTAAATTTACTACTTCATATTCCTCTTAAACATACTACTTCACATTTTTCTTAAATATACTACTTTATATTCCTTTAAACATACTACTTTATATTCCTCTTAAACATACTACTTCATATTCCTCTTAAACATACTACTTCATATTTCTCTTAAACATACTACTTCATATTCCACTTAAATAAACTACTTCGTATTCCTCTTAAACATACTACTGCATATTCCTCTTAAACATACTACTTCATATTCCACTTAAATATACTACTTCATTTTCCTCTTAAACATACTACTTCATATTCATCTTAAACATACTACTTCATATTCCTCTTAAACATACTACTTCATATTCCTCTTAAACATACTACTTCATATACCTCTTAAACATACTACTTCATATTCCTCTTAAACATACTACTTCATATTCCTCTTAAATATACTACTTCACATTCCTCTTAAACATACTACTTCATATTCCTCTTAAACATGCTACTTCATATTACTCTTAAACATACTACTTCACATTCCTCTTAAACATACTACTTCATATTCCTCTTAAACATACTACTTCTTATTCCTCTTAAATATACTACTTCATATTCCTCTTAAACATACTACTTCATATTCCTCTTAAACATAACACTTCATATGCCTCTTAAATATACTACTTCATATTCCTCTTAAACATACTACTTCATATTCCTCTTAAACATACTACTTCATATTCCTCTTAAATATACTACTTCATATTCATTTAAACATACTACTTCATATTCATCTTAAACATACTACTTCATATTCCACTTAAATATACTACTTCGTATTCCTCTTAAACATACTACTGCATATTCCTCTTAAACATACTACTTCATATTCCTCTTAAACATACTACTTCATATTCCTCTTAAATATACTACTTCATATTCCTCTTAAACATACTACTTCACATTTCTCTTAAATATACTACTTCATATTCCTTTAAACATACTACTTCATATTCCTCTTACACATACTACTTCATATTCCTCTTAAACATACTACTTCATATTCCTCTTAAACATACTACTTCATATTCCACTTAAATATACTACTTCGTATTCCTCTTAAACATACTACTGCATATTCCTCTTAAACATACTACTTCATATTCCACTTAAATATACTACTTCATTTTCCTCTTAAACATACTACTTCATATTCATCTTAAACATACTACTTCATATTCCTCTTCAACATACTACTTCATATTTCTCTTAAACATACTACTTCATATACCTCTTAAACATACTACTTCATATTCCTCTTAAACATACTACTTCATATTCCTCTTAAATATACTACTTCATATTCCTCTTAAACATACTACTTCATATTCCTCTTAAACATACTACTTCATATTCCTCTTAAACATACTACTTCACATTCCTCTTAAACATACTACTTCATATTCTTCTTAAACATACTACTTCCTATTCCTCTTAAATAGACTACTTCATATTCCTCTTAAACATACTACTTCATATGCCTCTTAAATATACTACTTCATATTCCTCTTAAACAAACTACTTCATATTCCTCTTAAATATACTACTTCATATTCCTCTTAAATACGTATATACTACTTCATATTCCTCTTAAGCATACTACTTCGTATTCCTCTTGACATACTACTGCAGATTCCTCTTAAACATACTACTTTATATTCCTCTTAAACATACTACTTCATATTCCTCTAAACATACTACTTCATATTCCTCTTAAATATACTACTGCATATTCCTTTAAACATACTACTTCATATTCCTCTAAAACATACTACTTCATATTCCTCTTAAATATACTACTTCATATTCCTCTTAAACATATTACTTCATATTCCTCTTAAACATACTACTTCATATTCCTCTTAAATATACTACTTCATATTCCTTTAAACATACTACTTCATATTCCTCTTAAACATACTACTTAATATTCCTCTTAAATATACTACTTCACATTCCTCTTAAACATACTACTTCATATTCCTCTTAAACATACTACTTCATATTCCTCTTAAATATACTACTTCATATTCCTCTTAAACATACTACTTCACATTCCTCTTAAATATACTACTTCATATTCCTTTAAACATACTACTTCATATTCCTCTTAAACGTACTACTGCATATTCCTCTTAAACATACTACTTCATATTCCTCTTGAACATACTACTTCATATTCCTCTTAAACAGACTACTTCATATTCATCTTAAACATACTACTTCATATTCCACTTAAATATACTACTTCGTATTTCTCTTAAACATACTACTGCATATTCCTCTTTAACATACTACTTCATATTCCTCTTAAACATACTACTTCATGTTCCTCTTAAACATACTACTTCATATTCCTCTTAAATATACTACTTCATATTCCTTTAAACATACTACTTCATATCCATCTTAAACATACTACTTCATATTCCACTTAAATATACTACTTCGTATTCCTCTTAAACATACTACTGCATATTCCTCTTAAACATAATACTTCATATTCCTCTTAAACATACTACTTCATATTCCTCTTAAATTTACTACTTCATATTCCTCTTAAACATACTACTTCACATTTTTCTTAAATATACTACTTTATATTCCTTTAAACATACTACTTTATATTCCTCTTAAACATACTACTTCATATTCCTCTTAAACATACTACTTCATATTTCTCTTAAACATACTACTTCATATTCCACTTAAATAAACTACTTCGTATTCCTCTTAAACATACTACTGCATATTCCTCTCAAACATACTACTTTATATTCCACTTAAATATACTACTTCATTTTCCTCTTAATCATACTACTTCATATTCATCTTAAACATACTACTTCATATTCCTCTTAAACATACTACTTCATATTCCTCTTAAACATACTACTTCATATACCTCTTAAACATATTACTTCATATTCCTCTTAAACATACTACTTCATATTCCTCTTAAATATACTACTTCACATTCCTCTTAAACATACTACTTCATATTCCTCTTAAACATACTACTTCATATTCCTCTTAAACATACTACTTCACATTCCTCTTAAACATACTACTTCATATTCCTCTTAAACATACTACTTCTTATTCCTCTTAAATATACTACTTCATATTCCTCTTAAACATACTACTTCATATTCCTCTTAAACATACCACTTCATATGCCTCTTAAATATACTACTTCATATTCCTCTTAAACAAACTACTTCATATTCCTCTTAAATATACTATTTCATATTCCTCTTAAATATACTACTTCATATTCCTCTAAAGCATACTACCTCATATTCCTCTTAAACATACTACTTCATATTCCTCTTAAGCATACTACTTCATATTCCTCTTAAATATACTACTTCATATTCCTCTTAAACATACTACTTCATATATCTCTTAAACATACTACTTCATATTCCTCTTAAACATACTACTTCATATTTCTCTTAAACATACCACTTCATATTCCTCTTAAACATACTACTTCATATTCCTCTTAAGCATACTACTTCATATTCCTCTTAAACATACTACTTCATATACCTCTTAAACATACTACTTCATATTCCTCTTAAACATACTACTTCATATTCCTCTTAAATATACTACTTCATATTCCTCTTAAATATACTACTTCATATTCCTCTTAAATATACTACTTCATATTCCTCTTAAACATACTACTTCATATTCCTCTTAAACAAACTACTTCATATTCCTCTTAAACATACTACTTCATATTCCTCTTAAACATACTACTTCACATTCCTCTTAAACATACTACTTCATATTCGTCTTAAACATACTACTTCATATTCCTCTTAAATATACTACTTCATATTCCTCTTAAACATACTACTTCATATGCCTCTTAAATATACAACTGCATATTCCTCTTAAACAAACTACTTCATATTCCTCTTAAATATACTACTCCATATTCCTCTTAAATATAATACTTCATATTCCTCTTAAACATACTACTTCATATTCCTCTTAAACATACTACTTCATATTCCTCTTAAACATACTACTTCACATTCCTCTTAAACATACTACTTCATATTCCTCTTAAACAAACTACTTCATATTCCTCTTAAACATACTACTTCATATTCCTCTTAAACATACTACTTCATATTCCTCTTAAACATACTACTTCATATTCCTCTTAAACATACTACTTCATATTCCTCTTAAACATACTACTTCATATTCCTCTTAAACATACTACTTCATATTCCTCCTTAACATACTACTTCATATTCCTCTTAAACATACTACTTCATATTCCTCTTAAACATACTACCTCATATACCTCTCAAACATACTACTTCATATTCCTCTTATACATACTACTTCATATTCCTCTTAAATATACTACTTCATATTCCTCTTAAATATACTACTTCATATTCCTCTTAAACATACTACTTCATATTTCACTTAAATATACTACTTCGTATTCCTCTTAAACATACTACTTCATATTCCTCCTAAACATACTACTTCATATTCCTCTTAAATATACTACTTCATATTCCTCTTAAATATACTACTTCATATTCCTCTTAAATATACTACTTCATATTCCTCTTAAACATACTACTTCATATATCTCTTAAACATACTACTTCATATTTCTCTTAAACATACTACTTCATATTCCTCTTAAACATACTACTTCATATTCCTCTTAAACATACTACTTCATATTCCTCTTAAACATACTACTTCATATTCCTCTTAAACATACTACTTCATATTCCTCTTAAACATACTACTTCATATTCATCTTAAACATACTACTTCATATTCCACTTAAATAAACTACTTTATATTCCTTTTAAACATACTACTTCATATTCCTCTTAAAATACTACTTCATATTCCTCTTAAACATACTACTTCATATTCCTCTTAAACATACTACTTCATATATCTCTTAAACATACTTCTTCATATTTTTCTTAAAAATACTACTTCATATTCCTCTTAAACATACTACTTCATATTCCTCTTAAACAAACTACTTCATATTCCTCTTAAACATACTACTTCATATTCCTCTTAAACATACTACTTCATATTCCTCTTAAACATACTACTTCATATTCCTCTTAAACATAGTACTTCATATTCGTCTTAAACATACTACTTCATATTCCTCTTAAACATACTACTTCATATTCCTCTTAAACATACTACTTCATATTCCTCTTAAACATACTACTTCATATTCCTCTTAAACATACTACTTCATATACCTCTTAAATATACTACTTCATATTCCTCTTAAATATACTACTTCATATTCCTCTTAAATATACTACTTCATATTCATCTTAAACATACTACTTCATATTCCTCTTATATATACTACTTTATGTTCCTTTTAAACATACTACTTCATATTCCTCTTAAACATACTACTTCATATTCCACTTAAATATACTACTTCATATATCTCTTAAACATACTACTTCATATTCCTCTTAAACATACTACTTCATATTCCACTTAAATATACTACTTTATATTCCTTTTAAACATAATACTTCATATTCCTCTTAAACATACTACTTCATATTCCTCTTAAATATACTACTTCATATTCCTCTTAAACATACTACTTCATATTCCTTTTAAACATAATACTTCATATTCCTCTTAAACATACTACTTCATATTCCTCTTAAATATACTACTTCATATTCCTCTTAAACATACTACTTCATATGCCTCTTAAATATACAACTGCATATTCCTCTTAAACAAACTACTTCATATTCCTCTTAAATATACTACTCCATATTCCTCTTAAATATACTACTTCATATTCCTCTTAAACATACTACTTCATATTACTCTTAAACATACTACTTCATATTCCTCTTAAACATACTACTTCACATTCCTCTTAAACATACTACTTCATATTCCTCTTAAACAAACTACTTCATATTCCTCTTAAACATACTACTTCATATTCCTCTTAAACATACTACTTCATATTCCTCTTAAACATACTACTTCATATTCCTCTTAAACATACTACTTCATATTCCTCTTAAACATACTACTTCATATTCCTCTTAAACATACTACTTCATATTCCTCCTTAACATACTACTTCATATTCCTCTTAAACATACTACTTCATATTCCTCTTAAACATACTACCTCATATACCTCTCAAACATACTACTTCATATTCCTCTTATACATACTACTTCATATTCCTCTTAAATATACTACTTCATATTCCTCTTAAATATACTACTTCATATTCCTCTTAAACATGCTACTTCATATTTCACTTAAATATACTACTTCGTATTCCTCTTAAACATACTACTTCATATTCCTCCTAAACATACTACTTCATATTCCTCTTAAATATACTACTTCATATTCCTCTTAAATATACTACTTCATATTCCTCTTAAATATACTACTTCATATTCCTCTTAAACATACTACTTCATATATCTCTTAAACATACTACTTCATATTTCTCTTAAACATACTACTTCATATTCCTCTTAAACATACTACTTCATATTCCTCTTAAACATACTACTTCATATTCCTCTTAAACATACTACTTCATATTCCTCTTAAACATACTACTTCATATTCATCTTAAACATACTACTTCATATTCCACTTAAATATACTACTTCATATTCCTCTTAAACATACTACTTCATATTCCTCTTAAACATACTACTTCATATTCATCTTAAACATACTACTTCATATTCCACTTAAATAAACTACTTTATATTCCTTTTAAACATACTACTTCATATTCCTCTTAAAATACTACTTCATATTCCTCTTAAACATACTACTTCATATTCATCTTAAACATACTACTTCATATTCCACTTAAATAAACTACTTTATATTCCTTTTAAACATACTACTTCATATTCCTCTTAAAATACTACTTCATATTCCTCTTAAACATACTACTTCATATTCCTCTTAAACATACTACTTCATATATCTCTTAAACATACTTCTTCATATTTTTCTTAAAAATACTACTTCATATTCCTCTTAAACATACTACTTCATATTCCTCTTAAACAAACTACTTCATATTCCTCTTAAACATACTACTTCATATTCCTCTTAAACATACTACTTCATATTCCTCTTAAACATACTACTTCATATTCCTCTTAAACATAGTACTTCATATTCGTCTTAAACATACTACTTCATATTCCTCTTAAACATACTACTTCATATTCCTCTTAAACATACTACTTCATATTCCTCTTAAACATACTACTTCATATTCCTCTTAAACATACTACTTCATATACCTCTTAAATATACTACTTCATATTCCTCTTAAATATACTACTTCATATTCCTCTTAAATATACTACTTCATATTCATCTTAAACATACTACTTCATATTCCTCTTAAACATACTACTTCGTATTCCTCTTAAACATACTACTTCATATTCCTCTTAAACATAGTACTTCATATTCGTCTTAAACATACTACTTCATATTCCTCTTAAACATACTACTTCATATTCCTCTTAAACATACTACTTCATATTCCTCTTAAACATACTACTTCATATTCCTCTTAAACATACTACTTCATATACCTCTTAAATATACTACTTCATATTCCTCTTAAATATACTACTTCATATTCCTCTTAAATATACTACTTCATATTCCTCTTAAACATACTACTTCATATTCCTCTTAAACAAACTACTTCATATTCCTCTTAAACATACTACTTCATATTCCTCTTAAACATACTACTTCATATTCCTCTTAAACATACTACTTCATATTCCTCTTAAACATAGTACTTCATATTCGTCTTAAACATACTACTTCATATTCCTCTTAAACATACTACTTCATATTCCTCTTAAACATACTACTTCATATTCCTCTTAAACATACTACTTCATATTCCTCTTAAACATACTACTTCATATACCTCTTAAATATACTACTTCATATTCCTCTTAAATATACTACTTCATATTCCTCTTAAATATACTACTTCATATTCATCTTAAACATACTACTTCATATTCCTCTTATATATACTACTTTATGTTCCTTTTAAACATACTACTTCATATTCCTCTTAAACATACTACTTCATATTCCACTTAAATATACTACTTCATATATCTCTTAAACATACTACTTCATATTCCTCTTAAACATACTACTTCATATTCCACTTAAATATACTACTTTATATTCCTTTTAAACATAATACTTCATATTCCTCTTAAACATACTACTTCATATTCCTCTTAAATATACTACTTCATATTCCTCTTAAACATACTACTTCATATTCCTCTTAAACAAACTACTTCATATTCCTCTTAAACATACTACTTCATATTCCTCTTAAACATACTACTTCACATTCCTCTTAAACATACTACTTCATATTCCACTTAAACATACTACTTCATATTCCTCTTAAATATACTACTTCATATTCCTCTTAAACATACTACTTCATATTCCTCTTAAACATACTACTTCATATTCCTCTTAAACAAACTACTTCATATTCCTCTTAAACATACTACTTCATATTCCTCTTAAACATACTACTTCACATTCCTCTTAAACATACTACTTCATATTCCTCTTAAACATACTACTTCATATTCCTCTTAAATATACTACTTCATATTCCTCTTAAACATACTACTTCATATGCCTCTTAAATATACAACTGCATATTCCTCTTAAACAAACTACTTCATATTCCTCTTAAATATACTACTCCATATTCCTCTTAAATATACTACTTCATATTCCTCTTAAACATACTACTTCATATTCCTCTTAAACATACTACTTCATATTCCTCTTAAACATACTACTTCACATTCCTCTTAAACATACTACTTCATATTCCTCTTAAACAAACTACTTCATATTCCTCTTAAACATACTACTTCATATTCCTCTTAAACATACTACTTCATATTCCTCTTAAACATACTACTTCATATTCCTCTTAAACATACTACTTCATATTCCTCTTAAACATACTACTTCATATTCCTCTTAAACATACTACTTCATATTCCTCCTTAACATACTACTTCATATTCCTCTTAAACATACTACTTCATATTCCTCTTAAACATACTACCTCATATACCTCTCAAACATACTACTTCATATTCCTCTTATACATACTACTTCATATTCCTCTTAAATATACTACTTCATATTCCTCTTAAATATACTACTTCATATTCCTCTTAAACATACTACTTCATATTTCACTTAAATATACTACTTCGTATTCCTCTTAAACATACTACTTCATATTCCTCCTAAACATACTACTTCATATTCCTCTTAAATATACTACTTCATATTCCTCTTAAATATACTACTTCATATTCCTCTTAAATATACTACTTCATATTCCTCTTAAACATACTACTTCATATACCTCTTAAACATACTACTTCATATTTCTCTTAAACATACTACTTCATATTCCTCTTAAACATACTACTTCATATTCCTCTTAAACATACTACTTCATATTCCTCTTAAACATACTACTTCATATTCCTCTTAAACATACTACTTCATATTCCTCTTAAACATACTACTTCATATTCATCTTAAACATACTACTTCATATTCCACTTAAATAAACTACTTTATATTCCTTTTAAACATACTACTTCATATTCCTCTTAAAATACTACTTCATATTCCTCTTAAACATACTACTTCATATTCCTCTTAAACATACTACTTCATATATCTCTTAAACATACTTCTTCATATTTTTCTTAAAAATACTACTTCATATTCCTCTTAAACATACTACTTCATATTCCTCTTAAACAAACTACTTCATATTCCTCTTAAACATACTACTTCATATTCCTCTTAAACATACTACTTCATATTCCTCTTAAACATACTACTTCATATTCCTCTTAAACATAGTACTTCATATTCGTCTTAAACATACTACTTCATATTCCTCTTAAACATACTACTTCATATTCCTCTTAAACATACTACTTCATATTCCTCTTAAACATACTACTTCATATTCCTCTTAAACATACTACTTCATATACCTCTTAAATATACTACTTCATATTCCTCTTAAATATACTACTTCATATTCCTCTTAAATATACTACTTCATATTCATCTTAAACATACTACTTCATATTCCTCTTATATATACTACTTTATGTTCCTTTTAAACATACTACTTCATATTCCCTCTTAAACATACTACTTCATATTCCACTTAAATATACTACTTCATATATCTCTTAAACATACTACTTCATATTCCTCTTAAACATACTACTTCATATTCCACTTAAATATACTACTTTATATTCCTTTTAAACATAATACTTCATATTCCTCTTAAACATACTACTTCATATTCCTCTTAAATATACTACTTCATATTCCTCTTAAACATACTACTTCATATTCCTTTTAAACATAATACTTCATATTCCTCTTAAACATACTACTTCATATTCCTCTTAAATATACTACTTCATATTCCTCTTAAACATACTACTTCATATGCCTCTTAAATATACAACTGCATATTCCTCTTAAACAAACTACTTCATATTCCTCTTAAATATACTACTCCATATTCCTCTTAAATATACTACTTCATATTCCTCTTAAACATACTACTTCATATTACTCTTAAACATACTACTTCATATTCCTCTTAAACATACTACTTCACATTCCTCTTAAACATACTACTTCATATTCCTCTTAAACAAACTACTTCATATTCCTCTTAAACATACTACTTCATATTCCTCTTAAACATACTACTTCATATTCCTCTTAAACATACTACTTCATATTCCTCTTAAACATACTACTTCATATTCCTCTTAAACATACTACTTCATATTCCTCTTAAACATACTACTTCATATTCCTCCTTAACATACTACTTCATATTCCTCTTAAACATACTACTTCATATTCCTCTTAAACATACTACCTCATATACCTCTCAAACATACTACTTCATATTCCTCTTATACATACTACTTCATATTCCTCTTAAATATACTACTTCATATTCCTCTTAAATATACTACTTCATATTCCTCTTAAACATGCTACTTCATATTTCACTTAAATATACTACTTCGTATTCCTCTTAAACATACTACTTCATATTCCTCCTAAACATACTACTTCATATTCCTCTTAAATATACTACTTCATATTCCTCTTAAATATACTACTTCATATTCCTCTTAAATATACTACTTCATATTCCTCTTAAACATACTACTTCATATATCTCTTAAACATACTACTTCATATTTCTCTAAACATACTACTTCATATTCCTCTTAAACATACTACTCATATTCCTCTTAAACATACTACTTCATATTCCTCTTAAACATACTACTTCATATTCCTCTTAAACATACTACTTCATATTCATCTTAAACATACTACTTCATATTCCACTTAAATATACTACTTCATATTCCTCTTAAACATACTACTTCATATTCCTCTTAAACATACTACTTCATATTCATCTTAAACATACTACTTCATATTCCACTTAAATAAACTACTTTATATTCCTTTTAAACATACTACTTCATATTCCTCTTAAAATACTACTTCATATTCCTCTTAAACATACTACTTCATATTCCTCTTAAACATACTACTTCATATATCTCTTAAACATACTTCTTCATATTTTTCTTAAAAATACTACTTCATATTCCTCTTAAACATACTACTTCATATTCCTCTTAAACAAACTACTTCATATTCCTCTTAAACATACTACTTCATATTCCTCTTAAACATACTACTTCATATTCCTCTTAAACATACTACTTCATATTCCTCTTAAACATAGTACTTCATATTCGTCTTAAACATACTACTTCATATTCCTCTTAAACATACTACTTCATATTCCTCTTAAACATACTACTTCATATTCCTCTTAAACATACTACTTCATATTCCTCTTAAACATACTACTTCATATACCTCTTAAATATACTACTTCATATTCCTCTTAAATATACTACTTCATATTCCTCTTAAATATACTACTTCATATTCATCTTAAACATACTACTTCATATTCCTCTTATATATACTACTTTATGTTCCTTTTAAACATACTACTTCATATTCCTCTTAAACATACTACTTCATATTCCACTTAAATATACTACTTCATATATCTCTTAAACATACTACTTCATATTCCTCTTAAACATACTACTTCATATTCCACTTAAATATAGTACTTTATATTCCTTTTAAACATAATACTTCATATTCCTCTTAAACATACTACTTCATATTCCTCTTAAATATACTACTTCATATTCCTCTTAAACATACTACTTCATATTCCTCTTAAACAAACTACTTCATATTCCTCTTAAACATACTACTTCATATTCCTCTTAAACATACTACTTCACATTCCTCTTAAACATACTACTTCATATTCCACTTAAACATACTACTTCATATTCCTCTTAAATATACTACTTCATATTCCTCTTAAACATACTACTTCATATTCCTCTTAAACATACTACTTCATATTCCTCTTAAACATACTACTTCATATTCCTCTTAAACATACTACTTCACATTCCTCTTAAACATACTACTGCATATTCCTCTTAAACAAACTACTTCATATTCCTCTTAAATATACTACTCCATATTCCTCTTAAATATACTACTTCATATTCCTCTTAAACATACTACTTCATATTCCTCTTAAACATACTACTTCATATTCCTCTTAAACATACTACTTCATATTCCTCTTAAACATACTACTTCATATTTCTCTTAAACAAACTACTTCATATTCCTCTTAAACATACTACTTCATATTCCTCTTAAACATACTACTTCATATTCCTCTTAAACATACTACTTCATATTCCTCTTAAACATATTACTTCATATTCCTCTTAAACATACTACTTCATATTCCTCTTAAACATACTACTTCATATTCCTCTTAAACATACTACTTCATATTCCTCTTAAACATACTACTTCATATTCCTCTTAAACATACTACTTCATATACCTCTCAAACATACTACTTCATATTCCTCTTATACATACTACTTCATATTCCTCTTAAATATACTACTTCATATTCCTCTTAAATATACTACTTCATATTCCTCTTAAACATACAACTTCATATTTCACTTAAATATACTACTTCGTATTCCTCATAAACATACAACTTCATATTCCTCCTAAACATACTACTTCATATTCCTCTTAAATATACTATTTCATATTCCTCTTAAACATACTACTTCATATTCCTCTTAAATATACTACTTCATATTCTTCTTAAACATACTACTTCATATATCTCTTAAACATACTACTTCATATTTCTCTTAAACATACTACTTCATATTCCTCTTAAACATACTACTTCATATTCCTCTTAAACATACTACTTCATATTCCTCTTAAACATACTACTTCATATTCCTCTTAAACATACTACTTCATATTCCACTTAAATATACTACTTTATATTCCTTATAAACATACTACTTCATATTCCTCTTAATATACTACTTCATATTCCTCTTAAACATACTACTTCATATTCCTCTTAAACATACTACTTCATATATCTCTTAAACATACTACTTCATATTTTTCTTAAAAATACTACTTCATATTCCTCTTAAACATACTACTTCATATTCCTCTTAAACAAACTACTTCATATTCCTCTTAAACATACTACTTCATATTCATCTTAAACATACTACTTCATATTCCTCTTAAACATACTACTTCATATTCCTCTTAAACATAGTACTTCATATT
The DNA here is from genome assembly GCA_958298945.1 of Atherix ibis. Classification (NCBI taxonomy): domain Eukaryota; kingdom Metazoa; phylum Arthropoda; class Insecta; order Diptera; family Athericidae; genus Atherix; species Atherix ibis. The sequence continues at coordinate 2,388,959 of CATQJD010000111.1, forward strand.
CCTCTTAAACATACTACTTCATATTCCTCTTAAACATACTACTTCATATTCCTCTTAAACAAACTACTTCATATTCCTCTTAAACATACTACTTCATATTCCTCTTAAACATACTACTTCATATACCTCTTAAACATACTACTTCATATTTCTCTTAAATATGCTACTTCATATTCCACTTAAATATACTACTTCATATTCACCTTAAACATACTACTTCATATTCATCTTAAACATACTACTTCATATTCCACTTAATTATACTACTTCATATTCCTCTTAAACATACTACTTCATATTCCTCTTAAACATACTACTTCATATTCATCTTAAACATACTACTTCATATTCCACTTAAGTATACTACTTTATATTCCTTTTAAACATACTACTTCATATTCCTCTTAAAATACTACTTCATATTCCTCTTAAACATACTACTTCATATTCCTCTTAAACATACTACTTCATATATCTCTTAAACATACTACTTCATATTTTTCTTAAAAATACTACTTCATATTCCTCTTAAACATACTACTTCATATTCCTCTTAAACAAACTACTTCATATTCCTCTTAAACATACTACTTCATATTCCTCTTAAACATACTAGTTCATATTCCTCTTAAACATACTACTTCATATTCCTCTTAAACATAGTACTTCATATTCCTCTTAGACATACTACTTCATATTCCTCTTAAACATACTACTTCATATTCCTCTTAAACATACTACTTCATATTCCTCTTAAACATACTACTTCATATTCCTCTTAAACATACTATTTCATATACCTCTTAAATATACTACTTCATATTCCTCTTAAATATACTACTTCATATTCCTCTTAAGTATACTACTTCATATTCATCTTAAACATACTACTTCATATTCCTCTTATATATACTACTTTATATTCCTTTTAAACATACTACTTCATATTCCTCTTAAACATACTACTTCATATTCCACTTAAATATACTACTTCATATATCTCTTAAACATACTACTTCATATTCCTCTTAAACATACTACTTCATATTCCACTTAAATATACTACTTTATATTCCTTTTAAACATAATACTTCATATTCCTCTTAAACATACTACTTCATATTCCTCTTAAATATACTACTTCATATTCCTCTTAAACATACTACTTCATATTCCTCTTAAACAAACTACTTCATATTCCTCTTAAACATACTACTTCATATTCCTCTTAAACATACTACTTCACATTCCTCTTAAACATACTACTTCATATTCCACTTAAACATACTACTTCGTATTCCTCTTAAATATACTACTTCATATTCCTCTTAAACATACTACTTCATATTCCTCTTAAACATACTACTTCATATTCCTCTTAAACATACTACTTCATATTCCTCTTAAACATACTACTTCACATTCCTCTTAAACATACTACTGCATATTCCTCTTAAACAAACTACTTCATATTCCTCTTAAATATACTACTCCATATTCCTCTTATATATACTACTTCATATTCCTCTTAAACATACTACTTCATATTCCTCTTAAACATACTACTTCATATTCCTCTTAAACATACTACTTCATATTCCTCTTAAACATACTACTTCATATTTCTCTTAAACAAACTACTTCATATTCCTCTTAAACATACTACTTCATATTCCTCTTAAACATACTACTTCATATTCCTCTTAAACATACTACTTCATATTCCTCTTAAACATATTACTTCATATTCCTCTTAAACATACTACTTCATATTCCTCTTAAACATACTACTTCATATTCCTCTTAAACATACTACTTCATATTCCTCTTAAACATACTACTTCATATTCCTCTTAAACATACTACTTCATATACCTCTCAAACATACTACTTCATATTCCTCTTATACATACTACTTCATATTCCTCTTAAATATACTACTTCATAATCCTCTTGAATATACTACTTCATATTCCTCTTAAACATACTACTTCATATTTCACTTAAATATACTACTTCGTATTCCTCTTAAACATACTACTTCATATTCCTCCTAAACATACTACTTCATATTCCTCTTAAATATACTATTTCATATTCCTCTTAAACATACTACTTCATATTCCTCTTAAATATACTACTTCATATTCCTCTTAAACATACTACTTCATATATCTCTTAAACATACTACTTCATATTTCTCTTAAACATACTACTTCATATTCCTCTTAAACATACTACTTCATATTCCTCTTAAACATACTACTTCATATTCCACTTAAATATACTACTTCATATATCTCTTAAACATACTACTTCATATTCCTCTTAAACATACTACTTCATATTCCACTTAAATATACTACTTTATATTCCTTTTAAACATAATACTTCATATTCCTCTTAAACATACTACTTCATATTCCTCTTAAATATACTACTTCATATTCCTCTTAAACATACTACTTCATATTCCTCTTAAACAAACTACTTCATATTCCTCTTAAACATACTACTTCATATTCCTCTTAAACATACTACTTCACATTCCTCTTAAACATACTACTTCATATTCCACTTAAACATACTACTTCGTATTCCTCTTAAATATACTACTTCATATTCCTCTTAAACATACTACTTCATATTCCTCTTAAACATACTACTTCATATTCCTCTTAAACATACTACTTCATATTCCTCTTAAACATACTACTTCACATTCCTCTTAAACATACTACTGCATATTCCTCTTAAACAAACTACTTCATATTCCTCTTAAATATACTACTCCATATTCCTCTTATATATACTACTTCATATTCCTCTTAAACATACTACTTCATATTCCTCTTAAACATACTACTTCATATTCCTCTTAAACATACTACTTCATATTCCTCTTAAACATACTACTTCATATTTCTCTTAAACAAACTACTTCATATTCCTCTTAAACATACTACTTCATATTCCTCTTAAACATACTACTTCATATTCCTCTTAAACATACTACTTCATATTCCTCTTAAACATATTACTTCATATTCCTCTTAAACATACTACTTCATATTCCTCTTAAACATACTACTTCATATTCCTCTTAAACATACTACTTCATATTCCTCTTAAACATACTACTTCATATTCCTCTTAAACATACTACTTCATATACCTCTCAAACATACTACTTCATATTCCTCTTATACATACTACTTCATATTCCTCTTAAATATACTACTTCATATTCCTCTTGAATATACTACTTCATATTCCTCTTAAACATACTACTTCATATTTCACTTAAATATACTACTTCGTATTCCTCTTAAACATACTACTTCATATTCCTCCTAAACATACTACTTCATATTCCTCTTAAATATACTATTTCATATTCCTCTTAAACATACTACTTCATATTCCTCTTAAATATACTACTTCATATTCCTCTTAAACATACTACTTCATATATCTCTTAAACATACTACTTCATATTTCTCTTAAACATACTACTTCATATTCCTCTTAAACATACTACTTCATATTCCTCTTAAACATACTACTTCATATTCCTCTTAAACATACTACTTCATATTCCTCTTAAACATACTACTTCATATTCATCTTAAACATACTACTTCATATTCCTCTTAAATATACTACTTCATATTCCTCTTAAACATACTACTTCATATTCCTCCTAAACATACTACTTCATATTCATCTTAAACATACTACTTCATATTCCACTTAAATATACTACTTTATATTCCTTTTAAACATACTACTTCATATTCTTCTTAATATACTACTTCATATTCCTCTTAAACATACTACTTCATATTCCTCTTAAACATACTACTTCATATATCTCTTAAACATACTACTTCATATTTTTCTTAAAAATACTACTTCATATTCCTCTTAAACATACTACTTCATATTCCTCTTAAACAAACTACTTCATATTCCTCTTAAACATACTACTTCATATTCCTCTTAAACATACTACTTCATATTCCTCTTAAACATACTACTTCATATTCCTCTTAAACATAGTACTTCATATTCCTCTTAAACATACTACTTCATATTCCTCTTAAACATACTACTTCATATTCCTCTTAAACAAACTACTTCATATTCCTCTTAAACATACTACTTCATATTCCTCTTAAACATACTACTTCATATACCTCTTAAACATACTACTTCATATTTCTCTTAAATATACTACTTCATATTCCTCTTAAATATACTACTTCATATTCATCTTAAACATACTACTTCATATTCCTCTTATATATACTACTTTATATTCCTTTTAAACATACTACTTCATATTCGTCTTAAACATACTACTTCATATTCCACTTAAATATACTACTTCATATATCTCTTAAACATACTACTTTATATTCCTCTTAAACATACTACTTCATATTCCACTTAAATATACTACTTCATATTCCTCTTAAACATACTACTTCATATTCCTCTTAAACATACTACTTCATGTTTCTCTTAAACATTCTACTTCATATTCCTCTTAAAATTACTACTTCATATTCCTCTTAAATATACTACTTCGTATTCCTCTTAAACATACTACTTCATATTCCTCTTAAACATACTACTTCATATTCCTCTTAAATATACTACTTCATATTCCTCTTAAACATACTACGTCATATTCCTCTTATATATACTACTTCATATTCCTTTTAAACATACTACTTCATATTCCTCTTAAATATACTACTTTATATTCCTCTTAAACATACTACTTCATATTCCTCTTAAATATACTACTTCATATTCCTCTTAAACATACTACTTTATATTCCTCTTAAACATACTACTTCATATTCCTCTTACATATACTACTTCATATTCCTCTTAAACATACTACTTCATATTCCACTTAAATATACTACTTCATATTCCTCTTAAACATACTACTTCATATTCCTCTTAAACATACTACTTCATTATCCTCTTAAACATACTACTTCATATTCATCTTAAAAATACTACTTCATATTCCTCTTAAATATACTACTTCATATTCTTCTTAAACATACTACTTCAAATTCCTCTTAAACATACTGCTTCATATTCCTCTTAAACATACTACTTCACATTCCTCTTAAACATACTACTTCATATTCCTCTTAAACATACTGCTTCATATATCTCTTAAACATACTACTTCATATTCCTCTTAAACGATCTACTTCGTATTCCTCTTAAACATACTACTGCATATTCCTTTTAAACATACTACTTCATATTCCTCTTAAACATACTACTTCATATTCCTCTTAAACATACTACTTCATATTCATCTTAAATATACTACTTCATATTCCACTTAAATATACTACTTCGTATTCCTCTTAAACATACTACTTCATATTCCTCTTAAACATACTACTTCATATTCCTCTTAAATATACTACTTCATATTCCTCTTAAACATACTACTTCATATTCCTCTTAAATATACTACTTTATATTCCTCTTAAACATATTACTTCATTATCCACTTAACCAAACTACTTTATAATCCTCTTAAATATACTACTTCATAATCCTCTTAAGCATACTACTGCATATTCCTCTTAAACATACTACTTCATATGCCTCTTAAACATACTACTTCACATTCCTCTTAAACATACTACTTCATATTCATCTTAAACATACTACTTCATATTCCTCTTAAACATACTGCTTCATATTCCTCTTAAACATACTACTTCACATTCCTCTTAAACATACTACTTCATATTCCTCTTAAACATACTACTTCATATTCCTCTTAAATATACTACTTCATATTCCTCTTAAACATACTACTTCATATGCCTCTTAAATATACTACTTCATATTCCTCTTAAACAAACTACTTCATATTCCTCTTAAATATACTACTTCATATTCCTCTTAAATATACTACTTCATATTCCTCTTAAGCATACTACTTCATATTCCTCTTAAACATACTACTTCATATTTCTCTTAAACATCCTACTTCATATTCCTCTTAAACATACTACTTCATATTTCTCTTAAACATACTACTTCATATTTCTCTTAAACATACTACTTCATATATCTCTTAAACATACTACTTCATATTTTTCTTAAACATACTGCTTCATATTCCTCTTAAACATACTACTTCATATTCCTCTTAAACATACTACTTCACATTCCTCTTTAACATACTACTTCATATTCCTCTTAAACATACTACTTCATATTCCACTTAAATATACTACTTCGTATTCCTCTTAAACATACTACTGCATATTCCCCTTAAACATACTACTGCATATTCCTCTTAAACATACTACTTCATATTCCTCTTAAACATACTACTTCACATTCCTCTTAAGCATACTACTTCATATTCCTCTTAAGCATACTACTTCATATTCCTCTTAAACATACTGCTTCATATTCCTCTTAAACATACTACTTCATATTCCTCTTAAATATACTACTTCATATTCCTCTTAAATATACTATTTCATATTCCTCTTAAATATACTACTTCATATTCATCTTAAACATACTACTTCACATTCCTCTTAAGCATACTACTTCATATTCCTCTTAAACATACTACTTCATATTCCTCTTAAACATACTACTTCATATTCCTCTTAAACATACTACTTCATATTCCTCTTAAATATACTACTTCATATTCCTCTTAAATATACTACTTCATATTCATCTTAAACATACTACTTCATATTCATCTTAAACATACTACTTCATATTCCTCCTAAACATACTACTTCATATTCCTCTTAAATATAATACTTCATATTCTTCTTAAACATACTACTTTATATTCCTCTTAAATATACTACTTCATATTACTCTTAAATATACTACTTCATATTCCTCTTAAACATACTACTTCATATACCTCTTAAACATACTACTTCATATTTCTCTTAAATATACTACTTCATATTCCTCTTAAATATACTACTTCATATTCATCTTAAACATACTACTTCATATTCCTCTTATATATACTACTTTATATTCCTTTTAAACATACTACTTCATATTCCTCTTAAACATACTACTTCATATTCCACTTAAATATACTACTTCATATATCTCTTAAACATACTACTTTATATTCCTCTTAAACATACTACTTCATATTCCACTTAAATATACTACTTCATATTCCTCTTAAACATACTACTTCATATTCCTCTTAAACATACTACTTCATGTTTCTCTTAAACATTCTACTTCATATTCCTCTTAAAATTACTACTTCATATTCCTCTTAAACATACTACTTCATATTCCTCTTAAATATACTACTTCATATTCCTCTTAAACATACTACGTCATATTCCTCTTAAATATACTACTTCATATTCCTCTTAAACATACTACTTCATATTCCTCTTAAATATACTACTTTATATTCCTCTTAAACATACTACTTCATATTTCTCTTAAATATACTACTTCATATTCCTCTTAAACATACTACTTTATATTCCTCTTAAACATACTACTTCATATTCCTCTTACATATACTACTTCATATTCCTCTTAAACATACTACTTCATATTCCACTTAAATATACTACTTCATATTCCTCTTAAACATACTACCTCATATTCCTCTTAAACATACTACTTCATTATCCTCTTAAACATACTACTTCATATTCCTCTTAAAAATACTACTCCATATTCCTCTTAAATATACTACTTCATATTCCTCTTAAACATACTACTTCAAATTCCTCTTAAACATACTGCTTCATATTCCTCTTAAACATACTACTTCACATTCCTCTTAAACATACTACTTCATATTCCTCTTAAACATACTGCTTCATATATCTCTTAAACATACTACTTCATATTCCTCTTAAACGTTCTACTTCGTATTCCTCTTAAACATACTACTGCATATTCTTTTTAAACATACTACTTCACATTCCTCTTAAACATACTACTTCATATTCCTCTTAAACATACTACTTCATATTCCTCTTAAACATACTACTTCATATTCCTCTTAAACATACTGCTTCATATTCCTCTTAAACATACTACTTCACATTCCTCTTAAACATACTACTTCATATTCCTCTTAAACATACTACTTCATATTCCTCTTAAATATACTCTTTCATATTCCTCTTAAACATACTACTTCATATGCCTCTTAAATATACTACTTCATATTTCTCTTAAACAAACTACTTCATATTCCTCTTAAATATACTACTTCATATTCCTCTTAAATATACTACTTCATATTCCTCTTAAGCATACTACTTCATATTCCTCTTAAACATACTACTTCATATTCCTCTTAAACATCCTACTTCATATTCCTCTTAAACATACTACTTCATATTTCTCTTAAACATACTACTTCATATTTCTCTTAAACATACTACTTCATATATCTCTTAAACATACTACTTCATATTTTTCTTAAACATACTACTTCATATTCCTCTTAAACATACTACTTCATATTCCTCTTAAACATACTACTTCACATTCCTCTTTAACATACTACTTCATATTCCTCTTAAGCAAACTACTTCATATGCCTCTTAAATATATTACTTTATATTCCTCTTACACATACTACTTCATATTCCTCTTAAACATACTACTTCATATTCCACTTAAATATACTACTTCGTATTCCTCTTAAACATACTACTGCATATTCCCCTTAAACATACTACTGCATATTCCTCTTAAACATACTACTTCATATTCCTCTTAAACATACTACTTCACATTCCTCTTAAGCACACTACTTCATATTCCTCTTAAGCATACTACTTCATATTCCTCTTAAACATACTGCTTCATATTCCTCTTAAACATACTACTTCATATTCCTCTTAAATATACTACTTCATATTCCTCTTAAATATACTACTTCATATTCCTCTTAAATATACTACTTCATATTCATCTTAAACATACTACTTCACATTCCTCTTAAGCATACTACTTCATATTCCTCTTAAACATACTACTTCATATTCCTCTTAAACATACTACTTCATATTCCTCTTAAACATACTACTTCATATTCCTCTTAAATATACTACTTCATATTCCTCTTAAATATACTACTTCATATTCATCTTAAACATACTACTTCATATTCATCTTAAACATACTACTTCATATTCCTCCTAAACATACTACTTCATATTCCTCTTAAATATAAAACTTCATATTCATCTTAAACATATTACTTTATATTCCTCTTAAATATACTACTTCATATTACTCTTAAATATACAACATCATATTCCTCTTACACATACTACTTCATATTCCTCTTAAATATACTACTTTATATTCCTCTTAAGCATACTACTTCATATTCCACTTAAACATACTACTTCATATTCCTCTTAAACATACTACTTCATATTCCTCTTAAATATACTACTTTATATTCATTTTAAACATACTACTTCATATTCCACTTAAATATACTACTTCGTACTCACCGTAAACATACTACTTCATATTCCTCTTAAATATACTACTTCATATTCCTCTTAAATATACTACTTCATATTCCTCTTAAACATACTACTTCATATTCCTCTTAAACATACTACTTCATATTCCTCTTAAACATACTACTTCACATTCCTCTTAAACATACTACTTCATATTCCTCTTAAACATACTACTTCATATTCCTCTTAAACATACTACTTCATATTCCTCTTAAACATTTTACTTCATATTCCTCTTAAATATACTACTTCATATTCCTCTTAAATATACTACTTCATATTCATCTTAAACATACTACTTCATATTCATCTTAAACATACTACTTCATATTCCTCTTAAACATACTACTTCATATTCCTCTTAAACATACTACTTCATATTCATCTTAAACATACTACTTCATATCCCTCTTAAATATACTACTTTATATTCCTTTTAAACATACTACTTCATATTCCACTTAAATATACTACTTCATATTCCTCTTAAATATACTACTTTATATTCCTCTTAAGCATACTACTTCATATTCCACTTAAACATACTACTTCATATTCCTCTTAAACATACTACTTCATATTCCTCTTAAATATACTACTTTATATTCATTTTAAACATACTACTTCATATTCCACTTAAATATACTACTTCGTATTCACCGTAAACATACTACTTCATATTCATCTTAAACATACTACTTCATATTCCTCCTAAACATACTACTTCATATTCATCTTAAATATACTACTTCATATTCCTCTTAAACATACTACTTCATATTCCTCTTAAATATACTACTTCATATTCCTATTAAATATAATACTTCATATTCCTCTTAAACATACTACTTCATATTCCTCTTAAATATACTACTTCATATTCCTCTTAAATATACTATATCATATTCCTCTTAAACCTACTACTTCATATTCCTCTTAAACATACTATTTCATATTCCTCTTAAACATACTACTTAATATTCCTCTTAAACATCCTACTTCACATTCCTCTTAAACATACTACTTCATATTCCTCTTAAATATACTACTTCATATTCATCTTAAACATACTACTTCATATTCCTCCTAAACATACTACTTCATATTCCTCTTAAATATACTACTTCATATTCCTCTTAAACATACTACTTCATATTCCTATTAAATATAATACTTCATATTCCTCTTAAACATACTACTTCACATTCCTCTTAAATATACTACTTCATATTCCTCTTAAATATACTACATCATATTCCTCTTAAACCTTCTACTTCATATTCCTCTTAAACATACTATTTCATATTCCTCTTAAACATACTACTTAATATTCCTCTTAAACATACTACTTCATATTCCTCCTAAGCATACTACTTCATATTCCTCTAAAATATAATACTTCATATTCATCTTAAACATACTACTTTATATTCCTCTTAAATATACTACTTCATATTACTCTTAAATATACTACATCATATTCCTCTTAAACATACTACTTCATATTCCTTTTAAACATACTACTTCATATTCCTCTTAAACATACTACTTCATATTCTTCTTAAACATACTACTTCATATTCATCTTAAACATACTACTTCATATTCCTCTTAAATATACTACTTTATATTCCTTTTAAACATACTACTTCATATTCCACTTAAATATACTACTTCATATTCCTCTTAAATATACTACTTTATATTCCTCTTAAGCATACTACTTCATATTCCACTTAAACATACTACTTCATATTCCTCTTAAACATACTACTTCATATTCCTCTTAAATATACTACTTTATATTCCTTTTAGACATACTACTTCATATTCCACTTAAATATACTACTTCGTATTCACCGTAAACATACTACTTCATATTCATCTTAAACATACTACTTCATATTCCTCCTAAACATACTACTTCATATTCCTCTTAAATATACTACTTCATATTCCTCTTAAACATACTACTTCATATTCCTATTAAATATAATACTTCATATTCCTCTTAAACATACTACTTCATATTCCTCTTAAATATACTACTTCATATTCCTCTTAAATATACTACATCATATTCCTCTTAAACCTACTACTTCATATTCCTCTTAAACATACTATTTCATATTCCTCTTAAACATACTATTTCATATTCCTCTTAAAAATCCTACTTCACATTCCTCTTAAACATACTACTTCATATTCCTCTTAAACATACTACTTCATATTCCTCTTAAACATACTACTTCATATTCCTCTTAAACATACTACTTCATATTCCTCTTAAACATACTACTTTATATTCATCTTAAACATACTACTTCATATTCCACTTAAATATACTACTTCATATTCCTCTTAAACATACTACTTCATATTCCTCTTAAACATACTACTTCATATTCATCTTAAACATACTACTTCATATTCCACTTAAATATACTACTTTATATTCCTTTTAAACATACTACTTCATATTCCTGTTAATATACTACTTCATATTCCTCTTAAACAAACTACTTCATATTCCTCTTAAACATACTACTTCATATTCGTCTTAAACATACTACTTTATATTCCTCTTAAACATACTACTTCATATTCCTCTTAAACATAGTACTTCATATTCCTCTTAAACATACTACTTCATATTCCTCTTAAACATACTACTTCATATTCCTCTTAAACATACTTCTTCATATATCTCTTAAACATACTACTTCATATTTTTCTGAAACATACTACTTCATATTCCTCTTAAACATACTACTTCATATTCCTCTTAAACAAACTACTTCATATTCCTCTTAAACATACTACTTCATATTCCTCTTAAACATAGTACTTCATATTCCTCTTAAACATACTACTTCATATTCCTCTTAAACATACTACATCATATTCCTCTTAAACATACTACTTCATATTCATCTTAAATATACTACTTCACATTCCTCTTAAACATACTACTTCATATGCCTCTTAAACATACTACTTCATATTCCTCTTAAATATACTACTTCATATTCCTCTTAAACATACTACTTCATATGCCTCTTAAATATACGACTTCATATTCCTCTTAAACAAACTACTTCATATTCCTCTTAAATATACTACTTCATATTCCTCTTAAATATACTACTTCATATTCCCCTTAAGCGTACTACTTCATATTCCTCTTAAACATACTACTTCATATTCCTCTTAAACATCCTACTTCATATTCCTCTTAAACATACTACTTCATATTCCTCTTAAACATACTACTTCATATTTCTCTTAAACATACTACTTCATATATCTCTTAAATATACTACTTCATATTTTGCTTAAACATACTACTTCATATTCCTCTTAAACATACTACTTCATATTCCTTTTAAACATACTACTTCACATTCCTCTTAAAAATACTACTTCATATTCCTCTTAAACAAACTACTTCATATTCCTCTTAAATATATTACTTCATATTCCTCTTACACATACTACTTCATATTCTTCTTAAACATACTACTTCATATTCCACTTAAATATACTACTTCGTATTCCTCTTAAACATACTACTGCATATTCCTCTTAAACATACAACTGCATATTCCTCTTAAACATACTACTTCATTATCCTCTTAAACATACTACTTCACATTCCTCTTAAGCATACTACTTCGTATTCCTCTTAAGCATACTTCTTCATATTCCTCTTAAACATACTGCTTCATATTCCTCTTAAACATACTACTTCATATTCCTCTTAAATATAATACTTCATATTCCCCTTAAATATACTACTTCATATTCCTCTTAAACATACTACTTCATATTCCTCTTAAACATACTACTTCATATTCCTCTTAAACATACTACTTCACATTCCTCTTAAACATACTACTTCATATTCCTCTTAAACATACTACTTCATATTCCTCTTAAACATACTACTTCATATTCCTCTTAAACATACTACTTCATATTCCTCTTAAATATACTACTTCATATTCCTCTTAAATATACTACTTCATATTCATCTTAAACATACTACTTCATATGCATCTTAAACATACTACTTCATATTCCTCCTAAACATACTACTTTATATTCCTCTTAAATATAATACTTCATATTCATCTTAAACATACTACTTTATATTCCTCTTAAATATACTACTTCATATTACTCTTAAATATACTACATCATATACCTCTTAAACATACTACTTCATATTCCTTTTAAACATAATACTTCATATTCCTCTTAAACATACTACTTCATATTCCTCTTAAACATACTTCTTCATATTCATCTTAAACATACTACTTCATATTCCTCTTAAATATACTACTTTATATTCCTTTTAAACATACTACTTCATATTCCACTTAAATATACTACTTCATATTCCTCTTAAATATACTACTTTATATTCCTCTTAAGCATACTACTTCATATTCCACTTAAGCATACTACTTCATATTCCTCTTAAACATACTACTTCATATTCCTCTTAAATATACTTTTTTATATTCCTTTTAAACATACTACTTCATATTCCTCTTAAATATACTACTTCGTATTCACCGTAAACATACTACTTCATATTCATCTTAAACATACTACTTCATATTCCTCTCAAATATACTACTTCATATTCATCTTAAACATACTACTTGACATTCCTCTTAAGCATACTACTTCATATTCCTCTTAAACATACTACTTCATATTCCTCTTAAACATACTACTTCATATTCCTCTTAAACATACTACTTCATATTCCTCTTAAATATACTACTTCATATTCCTCTTAAATATACTACTTCATATTCATCTTAAACATACTACTTCATATTCATCTTAAACATACTACTTCATATTCCTCCTAAACATACTACTTCATATTCCTCTTAAATATAATACTTCATATTCATCTTAAACATATTACTTTATATTCCTCTTAAATATACTACTTCATATTACTCTTAAATATACAACATCATATTCCTCTTACACATACTACTTCATATTCCTCTTAAATATACTACTTTATATTCCTCTTAAGCATACTACTTCATATTCCACTTAAACATACTACTTCATATTCCTCTTAAACATACTACTTCATATTCCTCTTAAATATACTACTTTATATTCATTTTAAACATACTACTTCATATTCCACTTAAATATACTACTTCGTACTCACCGTAAACATACTACTTCATATTCATCTTAAACATACTACTTCATATTCTTCCTAAACATACTACTTCATATTCATCTTAAATATACTACTTCATATTCCTCTTAAACATACTACTTCATATTCCTCTTAAATATACTACTTCATATTCCTATTAAATATAATACTTCATATTCCTCTTAAACATACTACTTCATATTCCTCTTAAATATACTACTTCATATTCCTCTTAAATATACTACTTCATATTCCTCTTAAACATACTACTTCATATTCCTCTTAAACATACTACTTCATATTCCTCTTAAACATACTACTTCACATTCCTCTTAAACATACTACTTCATATTCCTCTTAAACATACTACTTCATATTCCTCTTAAACATACTACTTCATATTCCTCTTAAACATTTTACTTCATATTCCTCTTAAATATACTACTTCATATTCCTCTTAAATATACTACTTCATATTCATCTTAAACATACTACTTCATATTCATCTTAAACATACTACTTCATATTCCTCTTAAACATACTACTTCATATTCCTCTTAAACATACTACTTCATATTCATCTTAAACATACTACTTCATATCCCTCTTAAATATACTACTTTATATTCCTTTTAAACATACTACTTCATATTCCACTTAAATATACTACTTCATATTCCTCTTAAATATACTACTTTATATTCCTCTTAAGCATACTACTTCATATTCCACTTAAACATACTACTTCATATTCCTCTTAAACATACTACTTCATATTCCTCTTAAATATACTACTTTATATTCATTTTAAACATACTACTTCATATTCCACTTAAATATACTACTTCGTATTCACCGTAAACATACTACTTCATATTCATCTTAAACATACTACTTCATATTCCTCCTAAACATACTACTTCATATTCATCTTAAATATACTACTTCATATTCCTCTTAAACATACTACTTCATATTCCTCTTAAATATACTACTTCATATTCCTATTAAATATAATACTTCATATTCCTCTTAAACATACTACTTCATATTCCTCTTAAATATACTACTTCATATTCCTCTTAAATATACTATATCATATTCCTCTTAAACCTACTACTTCATATTCCTCTTAAACATACTATTTCATATTCCTCTTAAACATACTACTTAATATTCCTCTTAAACATCCTACTTCACATTCCTCTTAAACATACTACTTCATATTCCTCTTAAATATACTACTTCATATTCATCTTAAACATACTACTTCATATTCCTCCTAAACATACTACTTCATATTCCTCTTAAATATACTACTTCATATTCCTCTTAAACATACTACTTCATATTCCTATTAAATATAATACTTCATATTCCTCTTAAACATACTACTTCATATTCCTCTTAAATATACTACTTCATATTCCTCTTAAATATACTACATCATATTCCTCTTAAGCCTTCTACTTCATATTCCTCTTAAACATACTATTTCATATTCCTCTTAAACATACTACTTAATATTCCTCTTAAACATACTACTTCATATTCCTCCTAAGCATACTACTTCATATTCCTCTAAAATATAATACTTCATATTCATCTTAAACATACTACTTTATATTCCTCTTAAATATACTACTTCATATTACTCTTAAATATACTACATCATATTCCTCTTAAACATACTACTTCATATTCCTTTTAAACATACTACTTCATATTCCTCTTAAACATACTACTTCATATTCTTCTTAAACATACTACTTCATATTCATCTTAAACATACTACTTCATATTCCTCTTAAATATACTACTTTATATTCCTTTTAAACATACTACTTCATATTCCACTTAAATATACTACTTCATATTCCTCTTAAATATACTACTTTATATTCCTCTTAAGCATACTACTTCATATTCCACTTAAACATACTACTTCATATTCCTCTTAAACATACTACTTCATATTCCTCTTAAATATACTACTTTATATTCCTTTTAGACATACTACTTCATATTCCACTTAAATATACTACTTCGTATTCACCGTAAACATACTACTTCATATTCATCTTAAACATACTACTTCATATTCCTCCTAAACATACTACTTCATATTCCTCTTAAATATACTACTTCATATTCCTCTTAAACATACTACTTCATATTCCTATTAAATATAATACTTCATATTCCTCTTAAACATACTACTTCATATTCCTCTTAAATATACTACTTCATATTCCTCTTAAATATGCTACATCATATTTCTCTTAAACCTACTACTTCATATTCCTCTTAAACATACTATTTCATATTCCTCTTAAACATACTATTTCATATTCCTCTTAAAAATCCTACTTCACATTCCTCTTAAACATACTACTTCATATTCCTCTTAAACATACTACTTCATATTCCTCTTAAACATACTACTTCATATTCCTCTTAAACATACTACTTCATATTCCTCTTAAACATACTACTTTATATTCATCTTAAACATACTACTTCATATTCCACTTAAATATACTATTTCATATTCCTCTTAAACATACTACTTCATATTCCTCTTAAACATACTACTTCATATTCATCTTAAACATACTACTTCATATTCCACTTAAATATACTACTTTATATTCCTTTTAAACATACTACTTCATATTCCTGTTAATATACTACTTCATATTCCTCTTAAACAAACTACTTCATATTCCTCTTAAACATACTACTTCATATTCGTCTTAAACATACTACTTTATTTTCCTCTTAAACATACTACTTCATATTCCTCTTAAACATAGTACTTCATATTCCTCTTAAACATACTACTTCATATTCCTCTTAAACATACTACTTCATATTCCTCTTAAACATACTTCTTCATATATCTCTTAAACATACTACTTCATATTTTTCTGAAACATACTACTTCATATTCCTCTGAAACATACTACTTCATATTCCTCTTAAACAAACTACTTCATATTCCTCTTAAACATACTACTTCATATTCCTCTTAAACATAGTACTTCATATTCCTCTTAAACATACTACTTCATATTCCTCTTAAACATACTACTTCATATTCCTCTTAAACATACTACTTCATATTCCTCTTAAATATACTACTTCACATTCCTCTTAAACATACTACTTCATATGCCTCTTAAACATACTACTTCATATTCCTCTTAAATATACTACTTCATATTCCTCTTAAACATACTACTTCATATGCCTCTTAAATATACGACTTCATATTCCTCTTAAACAAACTACTTCATATTCCTCTTAAATATACTACTTCATATTCCTCTTAAATATACTACTTCATATTCCCCTTAAGCGTACTACTTCATATTCCTCTTAAACATACTACTTCATATTCCTCTTAAACATCCTACTTCATATTCCTCTTAAACATACTACTTCATATTCCTCTTAAACATACTACTTCATATTTCTCTTAAACATACTACTTCATATATCTCTTAAATATACTACTTCATATTTTTCTTAAACATACTACTTCATATTCCTCTTAAACATACTACTTCATATTCCTTTTAAACATACTACTTCACATTCCTCTTAAACATACTACTTCATATTCCTCTTAAACAAACTACTTCATATTCCTCTTAAATATATTACTTCATATTCCTCTTACACATACTACTTCATATTCTTCTTAAACATACTACTTCATATTCCACTTAAATATACTACTTCGAATTCCTCTTAAACATACTACTGCATATTCCTCTTAAACATACTACTGCATATTCCTCTTAAACATACTACTTCATTATCCTCTTAAACATACTACTTCACATTCCTCTTAAGCATACTACTTCATATTCTTCTTAAGCATACTACTTCATATTCCTCTTAAACATACTGCTTCATATTCCTCTTAAACATACTACTTCATATTCCTCTTAAATATAATACTTCATATTCCCCTTAAATATACTACTTCATATTCCTCTTAAACATACTACTTCATATTCCTCTTAAACATACTACTTCATATTCCTCTTAAACATACTACTTCACATTCCTCTTAAACATACTACTTCATATTCCTCTTAAACATACTACTTCATATTCCTCTTAAACATACTACTTCATATTCCTCTTAAACATACTACTTCATATTCCTCTTAAATATACTACTTCATATTCCTCTTAAATATACTACTTCATATTCATCTTAAACATACTACTTCATATGCATCTTAAACATACTACTTCATATTCCTCCTAAACATACTACTTTATATTCCTCTTAAATATAATACTTCATATTCATCTTAAACATACTACTTTATATTCCTCTTAAATATACTACTTCATATTACTCTTAAATATACTACATCATATACCTCTTAAACATACTACTTCATATTCCTTTTAAACATAATACTTCATATTCCTCTTAAACATACTACTTCATATTCCTCTTAAACATACTACTTCATATTCATCTTAAACATACTACTTCATATTCCTCTTAAATATACTACTTTATATTCCTTTTAAACATACTACTTCATATTCCACTTAAATATACTACTTCATATTCCTCTTAAATATACTACTTTATATTCCTCTTAAGCATACTACTTCATATTCCACTTAAACATACTACTTCATATTCCTCTTAAACATACTACTTCATATTCCTCTTAAATATACTTTTTTATATTCCTTTTAAACATACTACTTCATATTCCACTTAAATATACTACTTCGTATTCACCGTAAACATACTACTTCATATTCATCTTAAACATACTACTTCATATTCCTCCTAAACATACTACTTCATATTCCTCTTAAATATACTACTTCATATTCCTCATAAACATACTACTTCATATTCCTCTTAAATATACTACTTCATATTCCTCTTAAATATACTACTTCATATTCCTCTTAAATATACTACATCATATTCCTCTTAAACCTACTACTTCATATTCCTCTTAAACATCCTACTTCACATTCCTCTTAAACATACTACTTCATATTCCTCTTAAACAGACTACTTCATATTCCTCTGAAACATACTACTTCATATTCCTCTTAAACATACTACTTCATATTCCTCTTAAACATACTACTTCATATTCCTCTTAAACATACTACTTCATATTCCTCTTAAACATACTACTTCATTTTCCTCTTAAACATACTACTTCATATTCCTCTTAAACATACTACTTCATATTCCTCTTAAACATACCGCTTCATATTCCTCTTAAACATACTACTTCACATTTCTCTTAAATATACTACTTCATATTCCACTTAAACATACTACTTCATATTCCTCTTAAATATACTACTTCATATTCCTCTTAAACATACTACTTCATATTCCTCTTAAACATACTACTTCATATTCCTCTTAAACATACTACTTCATATTCCTCTTAAACATACTACTTCATATTGCTCTTAAACATACTACTTCATATTCCTCTTAAACATACTACTTCATATTCCTCTTAAACATACTACTTCATATTCCTCTTAAACATACAACTTCATATTCCTCTTAAACATACTACTTCATATTCCTCTTAAACATACTACTTCATATTCCACTTAAACAAACTAATTCATATTCCTCTTAAATATACTACTTCATATTCCTCTTAAACATACTGCTTCATATTCCTCTTAAACATACTACTTCATATTCCTCTAAAACATACTACTTCATATTCCTCTTAAACATACTACTTCATATTCCTCTTCAACATACTACTTCATATTCCTCTTAAATATACTACTTCATATTCCTCTTAAACATACTACTTTATATTCCTCTTAAACATACTACTTCATGTTCCTCTTAAACATACTACTTCAAATATCTCTTAAACATACTACATCATATTTTTCTTAAACATACTACTTCATATTCCTCTTAAACATACTACTTCATATTCCTCTTAAACATACTACTTCACATTCCTCTTAAACATACTACTTCATATTCCTCTTAAACAAACTACTTCATATTCCTCTTAAATATATTACTTCATATTCCTCTTACACATACTACTTCATATTCCTCTTAAACATACTACTTCATATTCCACTTAAATATACTACTTCGTATTCCTCTTAAACATACTATTGCATATTCCTCTTAAACATACTACTGCATATTCCTCTTAAACATACTACTTCATATTCCTCTTAAACATACTACTTCACATTCCTCTTAAACATACGACTTCATATTCCTCTTAATCATACTACTTCATATTCCTCTTAAACATACTGCTTCATATTCCTCTTAAAAATACTACTTCATATTCCTCTTAAATATACTACTTCATATTCCTCTTAAATATACTACTTCATATTCCTCTTAAACATACTACTTCATGTTCCTCTTAAACATACTACTTCATATCCCTCTTAAACATACTACTTCACATTCCTCTTAAACATACTACTTCATATTCTTCTTAAACATACTACTTCATATTCCTCTTAAACATACTACTTCATATTCCTCTTAAACATATTACTTCATATTCCTCTTAAATATACTACTTCATATTCCTCTTAAATATACTACTTCATTTTCATCTTAAACATACTACTTCATATTCATCTTAAACATACTACTTCATATTCCTCCTAAACATACTACTTCATATTCCTCTTAAATATAATACTTCATATTCATCTTAAACATACTACTTTATATTCCTCTTAAATATACTACTTCATATTACTCTTAAATATACTACATCATATTCCTCTTAAACATACTACTTCATATTCCTCTTAAACATACTACTTCATATTCTACTTAAAAATACTACTTCATATTCCTCTTAAACATACTACTTCATATTCATCTTAAACATACTACTTCATATTTCTATTAAATATACTACTTTATATTCCTTTTAAACATACTTCTTCATATTCCACTTAAATATACGACTTTATATTCCTCTTAAATATACTACTTTATATTCCTCTTAAGCATACTACTTCATATTCCACTTAAACATACTACTTCATATTCCTCTTAAACATATTACTTCATATTCCTCTTAAATATACTACTTTATATTCCTCTTAAATATAATACTTCATATTCCTCTTAAACATACTACTTCATATTCCTCTTAAATATACTACTTCATATTCCTCTTAAATATACTACATCATATTCCTCTTAAACATACTACTTCATATTACTCTTAAACATACTATTTCATATTCCTCTTAAACATACTACTTCATATTCCTCTTAAACATCCTACTTCACATTCCTCTTAAACATACTACTTCATATTCCTCTGAAACATACTACTTCATATTCCTCTTAAACATACTACTTCATATTCCTCTTAAACATACTACTTCATATTGCTCTTAAACATACTACTTCATATTCCTCTTAAACATACCACTTCATATTCCTCTTAAACATACTACTTCATATTCCTCTTAAACATACTACTTCATATTCCTCTTAAACATACTACTTCATATTCCTCTTAAACATACTGCTTCATATTCCTCTTAAACATACTACTTCACATTCCTCTTAAATATACTACTTCATATTCCACTTAAACATACTACTTCATATTCCTCTTAAATATACTACTTCATATTTCTCTTAAACATACTACTTCATATTCCTCTTAAACATACTACTTCATATTCCTCTTAAACATACTAGTTCATATTCCTCTTAAACATACTACTTCATATTCCTCTTAAACATACTACTTCATATTCCTCTTAAACATACTACTTCATATTCCTCTTAAACATACTACTTCATATTCCTCTTAAACATAGTACTTCATATTCCTCTTAAACATACTACTTCATATTCCTCTTAAACATACTACTTCATATTCCTCTTAAACATACTACTTCATATTCCACTTAAACAAACTAATTCATATTCCTCTTAAATATACTACTTCATATTCCTCTTAAACATACTACTTCATATTCCTCTTCAACATACTACTTCATATTCCTCTTAAACATACTACTTCATATTCCTCTTAAACATACTACTTCATATTCCTCTTAAGCATACTACTTCATATTCCTCTTAAACATACTGCTTCATATTCCACTTAAACATACTACTTCGTATTCCTCTTAAATATACTACTTCATATTCCTCTTAAACATACTACTTCATATTCCTCTTAAACATACTACTTCATATTCCTCTTAAACATACTACTTCATATTCCTCTTAAACATACTACTTCATATTCCTCTTAAACATACTACTTCATATTCCTCTTAAACATACTACTTCATATTCCTCTTAAACATACTACTTCATATTCCTCTTAAACATACTACTTCATATTCCTCTTAAACATACTACTTCATATTCCTCTTAAATATACTACTTTATATTCCTCTTAAACATATTACTTCATTATCCACTTAACCAAACTACTTTATAATCCTCTTAAATATACTACTTCATATTCCTCTTAAGCATACTACTGCATATTCCTCTTAAACATACTACTTCATATGCCTCTTAAACATACTACTTCACATTCCTCTTAAACATACTACTTCATATTCCTCTTAAACATACTACTTCATATTCCTCTTAAACATACTGCTTCATATTCCTCTTAAACATACTACTTCACATTCCTCTTAAACATACTACTTCATATTCCTCTTAAACATACTACTTCATATTCCTCTTAAATATACTACTTCATATTCCTCTTAAACATACTACTTCATATGCCTCTTAAATATACTACTTCATATTTCTCTTAAACAAACTACTTCATATTCCTCTTAAATATACTACTTCATATTCCTCTTAAATATACTACTTCATATTCCTCTTAAGCATACTACTTCATATTCCTCTTAAACATACTACTTCATATTCCTCTTAAACATCCTACTTCATATTCCTCTTAAACATACTACTTCATATTTCTCTTAAACATACTACTTCATATTTCTCTTAAACATACTACTTCATATATCTCTTAAACATACTACTTCATATTTTTCTTAAACATACTACTTCATATTCCTCTTAAACATACTACTTCATATTACTCTTAAACATACTACTTCACATTCCTCTTTAACATACTACTTCATATTCCTCTTAAACAAACTACTTCATATGCCTCTTAAATATATTACTTCATATTCCTCTTACACATACTACTTCATATTCCTCTTAAACAGACTTCTTCATATTCTACTTAAATATACTACTTCGTATTCCTCTTAAACATACTACTGCATATTCCCCTTAAACATACTACTGCATATTCCTCTTAAACATACTACTTCATATTCCTCTTAAACATACTACTTCACATTCCTCTTAAGCATACTACTTCATATTCCTCTTAAGCATACTACTTCATATTCCTCTTAAACATACTGCTTCATATTCCTCTTAAACATACTACTTCATATTCCTCTTAAATATACTACTTCATATTCCTCTTAAATATACTACTTCATATTCCTCTTAAATATACTACTTCATATGCATCTTAAACATACTACTTCACATTCCTCTTAAGCATACTACTTCATATTCCTCTTAAACATACTACTTCATATTCCTCTTAAACATACTACTTCATATTCCTCTTAAACATACTACTTCATATTCCTCTTAAATATACTACTTCATATTCCTCTTAAATATACTACTTCATATTCATCTTAAACATACTACTTCATATTCATCTTAAACATACTACTTCATATTCCTCCTAAACATACTACTTCATATTCCTCTTAAATATAATACTTCATATTCATCTTAAACATACTACTTCATATTCCTCTTAAACATACTGCTTCATATTCCTCTTAAACATACTACTTCATATTCCTCTTAAACATACTACTTCAAATTCCTCCTAAACATACTACTTCATATTCCTCTTCAACATACTACTTCATATTCCTCTTAAATATACTACTTCATATTCCTCTTAAACATACTACTTCATATTCCTCTTAAACATACTACTTCATGTTCCTCTTAAACATACTACTTCAAATATCTCTTAAACATACTACATCATATTTTTCTTAAACATACTACTTCATATTCCTCTTAAACATACTACTTCATATTCCTCTTAAACATACTACTTCACATTCCTCTTAAACATACTACTTCATATTCCTCTTAAACAAACTACTTCATATTCCTCTTAAATATATTACTTCATATTCCTCTTAAACATACTACTTCATATTCCTCTTAAACATACTACTTCATATTCCACTTAAATATACTACTTCGTATTCCTCTTAAACATACTACTGCATATTCCTCTTAAACATACTACTGCATATTCCTCTTAAACATACTACTTCATATTCCTCTTAAACATACTACTTCACATTCCTCTTAAACATACGACTTCATATTCCTCTTAATCATACTACTTCATATTCCTCTTAAACATACTGCTTCATATTCCTCTTAAAAATACTACTTCATATTCCTCTTAAATATACTACTTCATATTCCTCTTAAATATACTACTTCATATTCCTCTTAAATATACTACTTCATATTCATCTTAAACATACTACTTCACATTCCTCTTAAGCATACTACTTCATATTCCTCTTAAACATACTACTTCATATTCCTCTTAAACATACTACTTCATATTCCTCTTAAACATACTACTTCACATTCCTCTTAAACATACTACTTCATATTCTTCTTAAACATACTACTTCATATTCCTCTTAAACATACTACTTCATATTCCTCTTAAACATATTACTTCATATTCCTCTTAAATATACTACTTCATATTCCTCTTAAATATACTACTTCATTTTCATCTTAAACATACTACTTCATATTCATCTTAAACATACTACTTCATATTCCTCCTAAACATACTACTTTATATATTTCTCTTAAATATAATACTTCATATTCATCTTAAACATACTACTTTATATTCCTCTTAAATATACTACTTCATATTACTCTTAAATATACTACATCATATTCCTCTTAAACATACTACTTCATATTCCTCTTAAACATACTACTTCATATTCTACTTAAAAATCCTACTTCATATTCCTCTTAAACATACTACTTCATATTCATCTTAAACATACTACTTCATATTTCTATTAAATATACTACTTCATATTTCTCTTAAACATACTACTTCATATATCTCTTAAACATACTACTTCATATTTTTCTTAAACATACTACTTCATATTCCTCTTAAACATACTACTTCATATTACTCTTAAACATACTACTTCACATTCCTCTTTAACATACTACTTCATATTCCTCTTAAACAAACTACTTCATATGCCTCTTAAATATATTCCTTCATATTCCTCTTACACATACTACTTCATATTCCTCTTAAACAGACTACTTCATATTCTACTTAAATATACTACTTCGTATTCCTCTTAAACATACTACTGCATATTCCCCTTAAACATACTACTGCATATTCCTCTTAAACATACTACTTCATATTCCTCTTAAACATACTACTTCACATTCCTCTTAAGCATACTACTTCATATTCCTCTTAAGCATACTACTTCATATTCCTCTTAAACATACTGCTTCATATTCCTCTTAAACATACTACTTCATATTCCTCTTAAATATACTACTTCATATTCCTCTTAAATATACTACTTCATATTCCTCTTAAATATACTACTTCATATTCATCTTAAACATACTACTTCACATTCCTCTTAAGCATACTACTTCATATTCCTCTTAAACATACTACTTCATATTCCTCTTAAACATACTACTTCATATTCCTCTTAAACATACTACTTCACATTCCTCTTAAACATACTACTTCATATTCTTCTTAAACATACTACTTCATATTCCTCTTAAACATACTACTTCATATTCCTCTTAAACATATTACTTCATATTCCTCTTAAATATACTACTTCATATTCCTCTTAAATATACTACTTCATTTTCATCTTAAACATACTACTTCATATTCATCTTAAACATACTACTTCATATTCCTCCTAAACATACTACTTCATATTCCTCTTAAATATAATACTTCATATTCATCTTAAACATACTACTTTATATTCCTCTTAAATATACTACTTCATATTACTCTTAAATATACTACATCATATTCCTCTTAAACATACTACTTCATATTCCTCTTAAACATACTACTTCATATTCTACTTAAAAATCCTACTTCATATTCCTCTTAAACATACTACTTCATATTCATCTTAAACATACTACTTCATATTTCTATTAAATATACTACTTTATATTCCTTTTAAACATACTACTTCATATTCCACTTAAATATACGACTTTATATTCCTCTTAAATATACTACTTTATATTCCTCTTAAGCATACTACTTCATATTCCACTTAAACATACTACTTCATATTCCTCTTAAACATATTACTTCATATTCCTCTTAAATATACTACTTTATATTCCTTTTAAACATACTACTTCATATTCCACTTAAATATACTACTTCGTATTCACCGTAAACATACTACTTCATATTCATCTTAAACATACTACTTCATATTCCTCTTAAATATACTACTTCATATTCCTCTTAAACATACTACTTCATATTCCTCTTAAATATACTACTTCATATTCCTCTTAAATATAATACTTCATATTCCTCTTAAACATACTACTTCATATTCCTCTTAAATATACTACTTCATATTCCTCTTAAATATACTACATCATATTCCTCTTAAACATACTACTTCATATTACTCTTAAACATACTATTTCATATTCCTCTTAAACATACTACTTCATATTCCTCTTAAACATCCTACTTCACATTCCTCTTAAACATACTACTTCATATTCCTCTGAAACATACTACTTCATATTCATCTTAAACATACTACTTCATATTCCTCCTAAACATACTACTTCATATTCCTCTTAAATATAATACTTCATATTCATCTTAAACATACTACTTTATATTCCTCTTAAATATACTACTTCATATTACTCTTAAATATACTACATCATATTCCTCTTAAACATTCTACTTCATATTCCTCTTAAACATACTACTTCATATTCTACTTAAAAATAATACTTCATATTCCTCTTAAACATACTACTTCATATTCATCTTAAACATACTACTTCATATTTCTATTAAATATACTACTTTATATTCCTTTTAAACATACTACTTCATATTCCACTTAAATATACGACTTTATATTCCTCTTAAATATACTACTTTATATTCCTCTTAAGCATACTACTTCATATTCCACTTAAACATACTACTTCATATTCCTCTTAAACATATTACTTCATATTCCTCTTAAATATACTACTTTATATTCCTTTTAAACATACTACTTCATATTCCACTTAAATATACTACTTCGTATTCACCGTAAACATACTACTTCATATTCATCTTAAACATACTACTTCATATTCCTCCTAAACATACTACTTCATTTTCCTCTTAAACATACTACTTCATATTCCTCTTAAACATACTACTTCATATTCCTCTTAAACATACCGCTTCATATTCCTCTTAAACATACTACTTCACATTTCTCTTAAATATACTACTTCATATTCCACTTAAACATACTACTTCATATTCCTCTTAAATATACTACTTCATATTCCTCTTAAGCATACTACTTCATATTCCTCTTAAACATACTACTTCATATTCCTCTTAAACATACTACTTCATATTCCTCTTAAACATACTACTTCATATTGCTCTTAAACATACTACTTCATATTCCTCTTAAACATACTACTTCATATTCCTCTTAAACATACTACTTTATATTCCTCTTAAACATACTACTTCATATTCCTCTTAAACATACTACTTCATATTCCTCTTAAACATACTACTTCATATTCCACTTAAACAAACTAATTCATATTCCTCTTAAATATACTACTTCATATTCCTCTTAAACATACTGCTTCATATTCCTCTTAAACATACTACTTCATATTCCTCTTAAACATACTACTTCATATTCCTCTTAAACATACTACTTCATATTCCTCTTCAACATACTACTTCATATTCCTCTTAAATATACTACTTCATATTCCTCTTAAACATACTACTTCATATTCCTCTTAAACATACTACTTCATGTTCCTCTTAAACATACTACTTCAAATATCTCTTAAACATACTACATCATATTTTTCTTAAACATACTACTTCATATTCCTCTTAAACATACTACTTCATATTCCTCTTAAACATACTACTTCACATTCCTCTTAAACATACTACTTCATATTCCTCTTAAACAAACTACTTCATATTCCTCTTAAATATATTACTTCATATTCCTCTTACACATACTACTTCATATTCCTCTTAAACATACTACTTCATATTCCACTTAAATATACTACTTCGTATTCCTCTTAAACATACTACTGCATATTCCTCTTAAACATACTACTGCATATTCCTCTTAAACATACTACTTCATATTCCTCTTAAACATACTACTTCACATTCCTCTTAAACATACGACTTCATATTCCTCTTAATCATACTACTTCATATTCCTCTTAAACATACTGCTTCATATTCCTCTTAAAAATACTACTTCATATTCCTCTTAAATATACTACTTCATATTCCTCTTAAATATACTACTTCATATTCCTCTTAAACATACTACTTCATATTCCTCTTAAACATACTACTTCATATTCCTCTTAAACATACTACTTCACATTCCTCTTAAACATACTACTTCATATTCTTCTTAAACATACTACTTCATATTCCTCTTAAATATACTACTTCATTTTCATCTTAAACATACTACTTCATATTCATCTTAAACATACTACTTCATATTCCTCCTAAACATACTACTTCATATTCCTCTTAAATATAATACTTCATATTCATCTTAAACATACTACATTATATTCCTCTTAAATATACTACTTCATATTACTCTTAAATTTACTACATCATATTCCTCTTAAACATACTACTTCATATTCCTCTTAAACATACTACTTCATATTCTACTTAAAAATACTACTTCATATTCCTCTTAAACATACTACTTCATATTCATCTTAAACATACTACTTCATATTTCTATTAAATATACTACTTTATATTCCTTTTAAACATACTACTTCATATTCCACTTAAATATACGACTTTATATTCCTCTTAAATATACTACTTTATATTCCTCTTAAGCATACTACTTCATATTCCACTTAAACATACTACTTCATATTCCTCTTAAACATATTACTTCATATTCCTTTTAAATATACTACTTTATATTCCTTTTAAACATACTACTTCATATTCCACTTAAATATACTACTTCGTATTCACCGTAAACATACTACTTCATATTCATCTTAAACATACTACTTCATATTCCTCCTAAACATACTACTTCATATTCCTCTTAAATATACTACTTCATATTCCTCTTAAACATACTACTTCATATTCCTCTTAAATATACTACTTCATATTCCTCTTAAATATAATACTTCATATTCCTCTTAAACATACTACTTCATATTCCTCTTAAATATACTACTTCATATTCCTCTTAAATATACTACATCATATTCCTCTTAAACATACTACTTCATATTACTCTTAAACATACTATTTCATATTCCTCTTAAACATACTACTTCATATTCCTCTTAAACATCCTACTTCACATTCCTCTTAAACATACTACTTCATATTCCTCTGAAACATACTACTTCATATTCTTCTTAAACATACTACTTCATATTCCTCTTAAACATACTACTTCATATTGCTCTTAAACATACTACTTCATATTTTTCTTAAACATACTACTTCATATTCCTCTTAAACATACTACTTCATATTCCTCTTAAACATACTACTTCATATTCCTCTTAAACATACTACTTCATATTCCTCTTAAACATACTGCTTCATATTCCTCTTAAACATACTTCTTAACATTCCTCTTAAATATACTACTTCATATTCCACTTAAACATACTACTTCATATTCCTCTTAAATATACTACTTCATATTTCTCTTAAACATACTACTTCATATTCCTTTTAAACATACTACTTCATATTCCTCTTAAACATACTAGTTCATATTCCTCTTAAACATACTACTTCATATTCCTCTTAAACATACTACTTCATATTCCTCTTAAACATACTACTTCATATTCCTCTTAAACATACTACTTCATATTCCTCTTAAACATAGTACTTCATATTCCTCTTAAACATACTACTTCATATTCCTCTTAAACATACTACTTCATATTCCTCTTAAACATACTACTTCATGTTCCACTTAAACAAACTAATTCATATTCCTCTTAAATATACTACTTCATATTCCTCTTAAACATACTGCTTCATATTCTTCTTAAACATACTACTTCATATTCCTCTTAAACATACTACTTCATATTCCTCTTAAACATACTACTTCATATTCCTCTTCAACATACTACTTCATATTCCTCTTAAACATACTACTTCATATTCCTCTTAAACATACTACTTCATATTCCTCTTAAGCATACTACTTCATATTCCTCTTAAACATACTGCTTCATATTCCACTTAAACATACTACTTCGTATTCCTCTTAAATATACTACTTCATATTCCTCTTAAACATACTACTTCATATTCCTCTTAAACATACTACTTCATATTCCTCTTAAACATACTACTTCATATTCCTCTTAAACATACTACTTCATATTCCTCTTAAGCATACTACTTCATATTCCTCTTAAACATACTACTTCATATTCCTCTTAAACATACTACTTCATATTCCTCTTAAATATACTACTTCATATTCCTCTTAAACATACTACTTCATATTCCTCTTAAATATACTACTTTATATTCCTCTTAAACATATTACTTCATTATCCACTTAACCAAACTACTTTATAATCCTCTTAAATATACTACTTCATATTCCTCTTAAGCATACTACTGCATATTCCTCTTAAACATACTACTTCATATGCCTCTTAAACATACTACTTCACATTCCTCTTAAACATACTACTTCATATTCCTCTTAAACATACTACTTCATATTCCTCTTAAACATACTGCTTCATATTCCTCTTAAACATACTACTTCACATTCCTCTTAAACATACTACTTCATATTCCTCTTAAACATACTACTTCATATTCCTCTTAAATATACTACTTCATATTCCTCTTAAACATACTACTTCATATGGCTCTTAAATATACTACTTCATATTTCTCTTAAACAAACTACTTCATATTCCTCTTAAATATACTACTTCATATTCCTCTTAAATATACTACTTCATATTCCTCTTAAACATACTACTACATATTCCTCTTAAACATACTACTGCATATTCCTCTTAAACATACTACTTCATATTCCTCTTAAACATACTACTTCACATTCCTCTTAAACATACGACTTCATATTCCTCTTAATCATACTACTTCATATTCCTCTTAAACATACTGCTTCATATTCCTCTTAAAAATACTACTTCATATTCCTCTTAAATATACTACTTCATATTCCTCTTAAATATACTACTTCATATTCCTCTTAAACATACTACTTCATATTCCTCTTAAACATACTACTTCATATTCCTCTTAAACATACTACTTCACATTCCTCTTAAACATACTACTTCATATTCTTCTTAAACATACTACTTCATATTCCTCTTAAACATACTACTTCATATTCCTCTTAAACATATTACTTCATATTCCTCTTAAATATACTACTTCATATTCCTCTTAAATATACTACTTCATTTTCATCTTAAACATACTACTTCATATTCATCTTAAACATACTACTTCATATTCCTCCTAAACATACTACTTCATATTCCTCTTAAATATAATACTTCATATTCATCTTAAACATACTACTTTATATTCCTCTTAAATATACGACTTCATATTACTCTTAAATATACTACATCATATTCCTCTTAAACATACTACTTCATATTCCTCTTAAACATACAACTTCATATTCTACTTAAAAATACTACTTCATATTCCTCTTAAACATACTACTTCATATTCATCTTAAACATACTACTTCATATTTCTATTAAATATACTACTTTATATTCCTTTTAAACATACTACTTCATATTCCACTTAAATATACGACTTTATATTCCTCTTAAATATACTACTTTATATTCCTCTTAAGCATACTACTTCATATTCCACTTAAACATACTACTTCATATTCCTCTTAAACATATTACTTCATATTCCTCTTAAATATACTACTTTATATTCCTTTTAAACATACTACTTCATATTCCACTTAAATATACTACTTCGTATTCACCGTAAACATACTACTTCATATTCATCTTAAACATACTACTTCATATTCCTCCTAAACATACTACTTCATATTCCTCTTAAATATACTACTTCATATTCCTCTTAAACATACTACTTCATATTCCTCTTAAATATACTACTTCATATTCCTCTTAAATATAATACTTCATATTCCTCTTAAACATACTACTTCATATTCCTCTTAAATATACGACTTCATATTCCTCTTAAATATACTACATCATATTCCTCTTAAACATACTACTTCATATTACTCTTAAACATACTATTTCATATTCCTCTTAAACATACTACTTCATATTCCTCTTAAACATCCTACTTCACATTCCTCTTAAACATACTACTTCATATTCCTCTGAAACATACTACTTCATATTCCTCTTAAACATACTACTTCATATTCCTCTTAAACATACTACTTCATATTGCTCTTAAACATACTACTTCATATTCCTCTTAAACATACTACTTCATATTCCTCTTAAACATACTACTTCATATTCCTCTTAAACATACTACTTCATATTCCTCTTAAACATACTACTTCATATTCCTCTTAAACATACTGCTTCATATTCCTCTTAAACATACTACTTCACATTCCTCTTAAATATACTACTTCATATTCCACTTAAACATACTACTTCATATTCCTCTTAAATATACTACTTCATATTTCTCTTAAACATACTACTTCATATTCCTCTTAAACATACTACTTCATATTCCTCTTAAACATACTAGTTCATATTCCTCTTAAACATACTACTTCATATTCCTCTTAAACATACTACTTCATATTCCTCTTAAACATACTACTTCATATTCCTCTTAAACATACTACTTCATATTCCTCTTAAACATAGTACTTCATATTCCTCTTAAACATACTACTTCATATTCGTCTTAAACATACTACTTCATATTCCTCTTAAACATACTACTTCATATTCCACTTAAACAAACTAATTCATATTCCTCTTAAATATACTACTTCATATTCCTCTTAAACATACTGCTTCATATTCTTCTTAAACATACTACTTCATATTCCTCTTAAACATACTACTTCATATTCCTCTTAAACATACTACTTCATATTCCTCTTCAACATACTACTTCATATTCCTCTTAAACATACTACTTCATATTCCTCTTAAACATACTACTTCATATTCCTCTTAAGCATACTACTTCATATTCCTCTTAAACATACTGCTTCATATTCCACTTAAACATACTACTTCGTATTCCTCTTAAATATACTACTTCATATTCCTCTTAAACATACTACTTCATATTCCTCTTAAACATACTACTTCATATTCCTCTTAAACATACTACTTCATATTCCTCTTAAACATACTACTCCATATTCCTCTTAAACATACTACTTCATATTCCTCTTAAACATACTACTTCATATTCCTCTTAAACATACTACTTCATATTCCTCTTAAATATACTACTTCATATTCCTCTTAAACATACTACTTCATATTCCTCTTAAATATACTACTTTATATTCCTCTTAAACATATTACTTCATTATCCACTTAAC
This sequence comes from Atherix ibis, assembly GCA_958298945.1. Taxonomy (NCBI): domain Eukaryota; kingdom Metazoa; phylum Arthropoda; class Insecta; order Diptera; family Athericidae; genus Atherix; species Atherix ibis. The sequence goes on from CATQJD010000111.1 coordinate 2,423,816, forward strand.
CCAACTACTTTATAATCCTCTTAAATATACTACTTCATATTCCTCTTAAGCATACTACTGCATATTCCTCTTAAACATACTACTTCATATGCCTCTTAAACATACTACTTCACATTCCTCTTAAACATACTACTTCATATTCCTCTTAAACATACTACTTCATATTCCTCTTAAACATACTGCTTCATATTCCTCTTAAACATACTACTTCACATTCCTCTTAAACATACTACTTCATATTCCTCTTAAACATACTACTTCATATTCCTCTTAAATATACTACTTCATATTCCTCTTAAACATACTACTTCATATGCCTCTTAAATATACTACTTCATATTTCTCTTAAACAAACTACTTCATATTCCTCTTAAATATACTACTTCATATTCCTCTTAAATATACTACTTCATATTCCTCTTAAGCATACTACTTCATATTCCTCTTAAACATACTACTTCATATTCCTCTTAAACATCCTACTTCATATTCCTCTTAAATATACTACTTCATATTCCTCTTAAACATACTACTTCATATGCCTCTTAAATGTACTACTTCATATTTCTCTTAAACAAACTACTTCATATTCCTCTTAAATATACTACTTGATATTCCTCTTAAATATACTACTTCATATTCCTCTTAAGCATACTACTTCATATTTCTCTTAAACATACTACTTCATATATCTCTTAAACATACTACTTCATATTTTGCTTAAACATACTACTTCATATTCCTCTTAAACATACTACTTCATATTCCTCTTAAACATACTACTTCACATTCCTCTTTAACATACTACTTCATATTCCTCTTAAACAAACTACTTCATATGCCTCATAAATATATTACTTCATATTCCTCTTACACATACTACTTCATATTCCTCTTAAACAGACTACTTCATATTCTACTTAAATATACTAATTCGTATTCCTCTTAAACATACTACTGCATATTCCCCTTAAACATACTACTGCATATTCCTCTTAAACATACTACTTCATATTCCTCTTAAACATACTACTTCACATTCCTCTTAAGCATACTACTTCATATTCCTCTTAAGCATACTACTTCATATTCCTCTTAAACATACTGCTTCATATTCCTCTTAAACATACTACTTCATATTCCTCTTAAATATACTACTTCATATTCCTCTTAAATATACTACTTCATATTCCTCTTAAATATACTACTTCATATTCATCTTAAACATACTACTTCACATTCCTCTTAAGCATACTACTTCATATTCCTCTTAAACATACTACTTCATATTCCTCTTAAACATACTACTTCATATTCCTCTTAAACATACTACTTCATATTCCTCTTAAATATACTACTTCATATTCCTCTTAAATATACTACTTCATATTCATCTTAAACATACTACTTCATATTCATCTTAAACATACTACTTCATATTCCTCCTAAACATACTACTTCATATTCCTCTTAAATATAATACTTCATATTCATCTTAAACATACTACTTCATATTCCTCTTAAACATACTGCTTCATATTCCTCTTAAACATACTACTTCATATTCTTCTTAAACATACTACTTCATATTCCTCTTAAACATACTACTTCATATTCCTCTTCAACATACTACTTCATATTCCTCTTAAATATACTACTTCATATTCCTCTTAAACATACTACTTCATATTCCTCTTAAACATACTACTTCATGTTCCTCTTAAACATACTACTTCAAATATATCTTAAACATACTACATCATATTTTTCTTAAACATACTACTTCATATTCCTCTTAAACATACTACTTCATATTCCTCTTAAACATACTACTTCACATTCCTCTTAAACATACTACTTCATATTCCTCTTAAACAAACTACTTCATATTCCTCTTAAATATATTACTTCATATTCCTCTTACACATACTACTTCATATTCCTCTTAAACACACTACTTCATATTCCACTTAAATATACTACTTCGTATTCCTCTTAAACATACTACTGCATATTCCTCTTAAACATACTACTGCATATTCCTCTTAAACATAATACTTCATATTCCTCTTAAACATACTACTTCACATTCCTCTTAAACATACGACTTCATATTCCTCTTAATCATACTACTTCATATTCCTCTTAAACATACTGCTTCATATTCCTCTTAAAAATACTACTTCATATTCCTCTTAAATATACTACTTCATATTCCTATTAAATATAATACTTCATATTCCTCTTAAACATACTACTTCATATTCCTCTTAAATATACTACTTCATATTCCTCTTAAATATACTACATCATATTCCTCTTAAACCTACTACTTCATATTCCTCTTAAACATACTATTTCATATTCCTCTTAAACATACTACTTAATATTCCTCTTAAACATCCTACTTCACATTCCTCTTAAACATACTACTTCATATTCCTCTTAAATATACTACTTCATATTCATCTTAAACATACTACTTCATATTCCTCCTAAACATACTACTTCATATTCCTCTTAAATATACTACTTCATATTCCTCTTAAACATACTACTTCATATTCCTATTAAATATAATACTTCATATTCCTCTTAAACATACTACTTCATATTCCTCTTAAATATACTACTTCATATTCCTCTTAAATATACTACATCATATTCCTCTTAAACCTACTACTTCATATTCCTCTTAAACATACTATTTCATATTCCTCTTAAACATACTACTTAATATTCCTCTTAAACATACTACTTCATATTCCTCCTAAGCATACTACTTCATATTCCTCTAAAATATAATACTTCATATTCATCTTAAACATACTACTTTATATTCCTCTTAAATATACTACTTCATATTACTCTTAAATATACTACATCATATTCCTCTTAAACATACTACTTCATATTCCTTTTAGACATACTACTTCATATTCCTCTTAAACATACTACTTCATATTCTTCTTAAACATACTACTTCATATTCATCTTAAACATACTACTTCATATTCCTCTTAAATATACTACTTTATATTCCTTTTAAACATACTACTTCATATTCCACTTAAATATACTACTTCATATTCCTCTTAAATATACTACTTTATATTCCTCTTAAGCATACTACTTCATATTCCACTTAAACATACTACTTCATATTCCTCTTAAACATACTACTTCATATTCCTCTTAAATATACTACTTTATATTCCTTTTAAACATACAACTTCATATTCCACTTAAATATACTACTTCGTATTCACCGTAAACATACTACTTCATATTCATCTTAAACATACTACTTCATATTCCTCCTAAACATACTACTTCATATTCCTCTTAAATATACTACTTCATATTCCTCTTAAACATACTACTTCATATTCCTATTAAATATAATACTTCATATTCCTCTTAAACATACTACTTCATATTCCTCTTAAATATACTACTTCATATTCCTCTTAAATATACTACATCATATTCCTCTTAAACCTACTACTTCATATTCCTCTTAAACATACTATTTCATATTCCTCTTAAACATACTATTTCATATTCCTCTTAAAAATCCTACTTCACATTCCTCTTAAACATACTACTTCATATTCCTCTTAAACATACTACTTCATATTCCTCTTAAACATACTACTTCATATTCCTCTTAAACATACTACTTCATATTCCTCTTAAACATACTACTTTATATTCATCTTAAACATACTACTTCATATTCCACTTAAATATACTACTTCATATTCCTCTTAAACATACTACTTCATATTCCTCTTAAACATACTACTTCATATTCATCTTAAACATACTACTTCATATTCCACTTAAATATACTACTTTATATTCCTTTTAAACATACTACTTCATATTCCTGTTAATATACTACTTCATATTCCTCTTAAACAAACTACTTCATATTCCTCTTAAACATACTACTTCATATTCGTCTTAAACATACTACTTTATATTCCTCTTAAACATACTACTTCATATTCCTCTTAAACATAGTACTTCATATTCCTCTTAAACATACTACTCCATATTCCTCTTAAACATACTACTTCATATTCCTCTTAAACATACTTCTTCATATATCTCTTAAACATACTACTTCATATTTTTCTGAAACATACTACTTCATATTCCTCTTAAAGATACTACTTCATATTCCTCTTAAACAAACTACTTCATATTCCTCTTAAACATACTACTTCATATTCCTCTTAAACATAGTACTTCATATTCCTCTTAAACATACTACTTCATATTCCTCTTAAACATACTACTTCATATTCCTCTTAAACATACTACTTCATATTCCTCTTAAATATACTACTTCACATTCCTCTTAAACATACTACTTCATATGCCTCTTAAACATACTACTTCATATTCCTCTTAAATATACTACTTCATATTCCTCTTAAACATACTACTTCATATGCCTCTTAAATATACTACTTCATATTCCTCTTAAACAAACTACTTCATATTCCTCTTAAATATACTACTTCATATTCCTCTTAAATATACTACTTCATATTCCCCTTAAGCGTACTACTTCATATTCCTCTTAAACATACTACTTCATATTCCTCTTAAACATCCTACTTCATATTCCTCTTAAACATACTACTTCATATTCCTCTTAAACATACTACTTCATATTTCTCTTAAACATACTACTTCATATATCTCTTAAATATACTACTTCATATTTTTCTTAAACATACTACTTCATATTCCTCTTAAACATACTACTTCATTGTCCTTTTAAACATACTACTTCACATTCCTCTTAAATATACTACTTCATATTCCTCTTAAACAAACTACCTCATATTCCTCTTAAATATATTACTTCATATTCCTCTTACACATACTACTTCATATTCTTCTTAAACATACTACTTCATATTCCACTTAAATATACTACTTCGTATTCCTCTTAAACATACTACTGCATATTCCTCTTAAACATACTACTGCATATTCCTCTTAAACATACTACTTCATATTCCTCTTAAACATACTACTTCACATTCCTCTTAAGCATACTACTTCATATTCCTCTTAAGCATACTACTTCATATTCCTCTTAAACATACTGCTTCATATTCCTCTTAAACATACTACTTCATATTCCTCTTAAATATAATACTTCATATTCCCCTTAAATATACTACTTCATATTCCTCTTAAACATACTACTTCATATTCCTCTTAAACATACTACTTCATATTCCTCTTAAACATACTACTTCACATTCCTCTTAAACATACTACTTCATATTCCTCTTAAACATACTACTTCATATTCCTCTTAAACATACTACTTCATATTCCTCTTAAACATACTACTTTATATTCATCTTAAACATACTACTTCATATTCCACTTAAATATACTACTTCATATTCCTCTTAAACATACTACTTCATATTCCTCTTAAACATACTACTTCATATTCATCTTAAACATACTACTTCATATTCCACTTAAATATACTACTTTATATTCCTTTTAAACATACTACTTCATATTCCTGTTAATATACTACTTCATATTCCTCTTAAACAAACTACTTCATATTCCTCTTAAACATACTACTTCATATTCGTCTTAAACATACTACTTTATATTCCTCTTAAACATACTACTTCATATTCCTCTTAAACATAGTACTTCATATTCCTCTTAAACATACTACTCCATATTCCTCTTAAACATACTACTTCATATTCCTCTTAAACATACTTCTTCATATATCTCTTAAACATACTACTTCATATTTTTCTGAAACATACTACTTCATATTCCTCTTAAAGATACTACTTCATATTCCTCTTAAACAAACTACTTCATATTCCTCTTAAACATACTACTTCATATTCCTCTTAAACATAGTACTTCATATTCCTCTTAAACATACTACTTCATATTCCTCTTAAACATACTACTTCATATTCCTCTTAAACATACTACTTCATATTCCTCTTAAATATACTACTTCACATTCCTCTTAAACATACTACTTCATATGCCTCTTAAACATACTACTTCATATTCCTCTTAAATATACTACTTCATATTCCTCTTAAACATACTACTTCATATGCCTCTTAAATATACTACTTCATATTCCTCTTAAACAAACTACTTCATATTCCTCTTAAATATACTACTTCATATTCCTCTTAAATATACTACTTCATATTCCCCTTAAGCGTACTACTTCATATTCCTCTTAAACATACTACTTCATATTCCTCTTAAACATCCTACTTCATATTCCTCTTAAACATACTACTTCATATTCCTCTTAAACATACTACTTCATATTTCTCTTAAACATACTACTTCATATATCTCTTAAATATACTACTTCATATTTTTCTTAAACATACTACTTCATATTCCTCTTAAACATACTACTTCATTGTCCTTTTAAACATACTACTTCACATTCCTCTTAAATATACTACTTCATATTCCTCTTAAACAAACGACCTCATATTCCTCTTAAATATATTACTTCATATTCCTCTTACACATACTACTTCATATTCTTCTTAAACATACTACTTCATATTCCACTTAAATATACTACTTCGTATTCCTCTTAAACATACTACTGCATATTCCTCTTAAACATACTACTGCATATTCCTCTTAAACATACTACTTCATATTCCTCTTAAACATACTACTTCACATTCCTCTTAAGCATACTACTTCATATTCCTCTTAAGCATACTACTTCATATTCCTCTTAAACATACTGCTTCATATTCCTCTTAAACATACTACTTCATATTCCTCTTAAATATAATACTTCATATTCCCCTTAAATATACTACTTCATATTCCTCTTAAACATACTACTTCATATTCCTCTTAAACATACTACTTCATATTCCTCTTAAACATACTACTTCACATTCCTCTTAAACATAATACTTCATATTCCTCTTAAACATACTACTTCATATTCCTCTTAAACATACTACTTCATATTCCTCTTAAACATACGACTTCATATTCCTCTTAAATATACTACTTCATATTCCTCTTAAATATACTACTTCATATTCATCTTAAACATACTACTTCATATGCATCTTAAACATACTACTTCATATTCCTCCTAAACATACTACTTTATATTCCTCTTAAATATAATACTTCATATTCATCTTAAACATACTACTTTATATTCCTCTTAAATATACTACTTCATATTACTCTTAAATATACTACATCATATACCTCTTAAACATACTACTTCATATTCCTTTTAAACATAATACTTCATATTCCTCTTAAACATACTACTTCATATTCCTCTTAAACATACTACTTCATATTCATCTTAAACATACTACTTCATATTCCTCTTAAATATACTACTTTATATTCCTTTTAAACATACTACTTCATATTCCACTTAAATATACTACTTCATATTCCTCTTAAATATACTACTTTATATTCCTCTTAAGCATACTACTTCACATTCCACTTAAACATACTACTTCATATTCCTCTTAAACATACTACTTCATATTCCTCTTAAATATACTACTTTATATTCCTTTTAAACATACAACTTCATATTCCACTTAAATATACTACTTCGTATTCACCGTAAACATACTACTTCATATTCATCTTAAACATACTACTTCATATTCCTCCTAAACATACTACTTCATATTCCTCTTAAATAGACTACTTCATATTCCTCATAAACATACTACTTCATATTCCTCTTAAATATACTACTTCATATTCCTATTAAATATAATACTTCATATTCCTCTTAAACATACTACTTCATATTCCTCTTAAATATAATACTTCATATTCCTCTTACATATACTACATCATATTCCTCTTAAACCTACTACTTCATATTCCTCTTAAACATCCTACTTCACATTCCTCTTAAACATACTACTTCATATTCCTCTTAAACATACTACTTCATATTCCTCTGAAACATACTACTTCATATTCCTCTTAAACATACTACTTCATATTCCTCTTAAACATACTACTTCATATTCCTCTTAAACATACTACTTCATATTCCTCTTAAACATACTACTTCATTTTCCTCTTAAACATACTACTTCATATTCCTCTTAAACATACTACTTCATATTCCTCTGAAACATACTACTTCATATTCCTCTTAAACATACTACTTCATATTCCTCTTAAACATACTACTTCATATTCCTCTTAAACATACTACTTCATATTCCTCTTAAACATACTACTTCATTTTCCTCTTAAACATACGACTTCATATTCCTCTTAAATATACTACTTCATATTCCTCTTAAATATACTACTTCATATTCATCTTAAACATACTACTTCATATGCATCTTAAACATACTACTTCATATTCCTCCTAAACATACTACTTTATATTCCTCTTAAATATAATACTTCATATTCATCTTAAACATACTACTTTATATTCCTCTTAAATATACTACTTCATATTCCTCTTAAACATACTACTTCATATTCCTCTTAAACATACTACTTCATATTCCTCTTAAACATACTACTTCATATTCCTCTTAAACATACTACTTCATATTCCTCTTAAACATACTACTTCATATTCCACTTAAACAAACTAATTCATATTCCTCTTAAATATACTACTTCATATTCCTCTTAAACATACTGCTTCATATTCCTCTTAAACATACTACTTCATATTCCTCTTAAACATACTACTTCATATTCCTCTTAAACATACTACTTCATATTCCTCTTCAACATACTACTTCATATTCCTCTTAAATATACTACTTCATATTCCTCTTAAACATACTACTTCATATTCCTCTTAAACATACTACTTCATGTTCCTCTTAAACATACTACTTCAAATATCTCTTAAACATACTACATCATATTTTTCTTAAACATACTACTTCATATTCCTCTTAAACATACTACTTCAAATTCCTCTTAAACATACTACTTCACATTCCTCTTAAACATACTACTTCATATTCCTCTTAAACAAACTACTTCATATTCCTCTTAAATATATTACTTCATATTCCTCTTACACATACTACTTCATATTCCTCTTAAACATACTACTTCATATTCCACTTAAATATACTACTTCGTATTCCTCTTAAACATACTACTGCATATTCCTCTTAAACATACTACTGCATATTCCTCTTAAACATACTACTTCATATTCCTCTTAAACATACTACTTCACATTCCTCTTAAACATACGACTTCATATTCCTCTTAATCATACTACTTCATATTCCTCTTAAACATACTGCTTCATATTCCTCTTAAAAATACTACTTCATATTCCTCTTAAATATACTACTTCATATTCCTCTTAAATATACTACCTTATATTCCTCTTAAACATACTACTTCATATTCCTCTTAAACATACTACTTCATATTCCTCTTAAACATACTACTTCACATTCCTCTTAAACATACTACTTCATATTCTTCTTAAACATACTACTTCATATTCCTCTTAAACATACTACTTCATATTCCTCTTAAACATATTACTTCATATTCCTCTTAAATATACTACTTCATATTCCTCTTAAATATACTACTTCATTTTCATCTTAAACATACTACTTCATATTCATCTTAAACATACTACTTCATATTCCTCCTAAACATACTACTTCATATTCCTCTTAAATATAATACTTCATATTCATCTTAAACATACTACTTTATATTCCTCTTAAATATACTACTTCATATTACTCTTAAATATACTACATCATATTCCTCTTAAACATACTACTTCATATTCCTCTTAAACATACTACTTCATATTCTACTTAAAAATACTACTTCATATTCCTCTTAAACATACTACTTCATATTCATCTTAAACATACTACTTCATATTTCTATTAAATATACTACTTTATATTCCTTTTAAACATACTACTTCATATTCCACTTAAATATACGACTTTATATTCCTCTTAAATATACTACTTTATATTCCTCTTAAGCATACTACTTCATATTCCTCTTAAACATACTACTTCATATTCCTCTTAAACATATTACTTCATATTCCTCTTAAATATACTACTTTATATTCCTTTTAAACATACTACTTCATATTCCACTTAAATATACTACATCGTATTCACCGTAAACATACTACTTCATATTCATCTTAAACATACTACTTCATATTCCTCCTAAACATACTACTTCATATTCCTCTTAAATATACTACTTCATATTCCTCTTAAACATACTACTTCATATTCCTCTTAAATCTACTACTTCATATTCCTCTTAAATATAATACTTCATTTTCCTCTTAAACATACTACTTCATATTCCTCTTAAATATACTACTTCATATTCCTCTTAAATATACTACATCATATTCCTCTTAAACATACTACTTCATATTACTCTTAAACATACTATTTCATATTCCTCTTAAACATACTACTTCATATTCCTCTTAAACATCCTACTTCACATTCCTCTTAAACATACTACTTCATATTCCTCTGAAACATACTACTTCATATTCCTCTTAAACATACTACTTCATATTCCTCTTAAACATACTACTTCATATTGCTCTTAAACATACTACTTCATATTCCTCTTAAACATACTACTTCATATTCCTCTTAAACATACTACTTCATATTCCTCTTAAACATACTACTTCATATTCCTCTTAAACATACTACTTCATATTCCTCTTAAACATACTGCTTCATATTCCTCTTAAACATACTACTTCACATTCCTCTTAAATATACTACTTCATATTCCACTTAAACATACTACTTCATATTCCTCTTAAATATACTACTTCATATTTCTCTTAAACATACTACTTCATATTCCTCTTAAACATACTACTTCATATTCCTCTTAAACATACTAGTTCATATTCCTCTTAAACATACTACTTCATATTCCTCTTAAACATACTACTTCATATTCCTCTTAAACATACTACTTCATATTCCTCTTAAACATACTACTTCATATTCCTCTTAAACATAGTACTTCATATTCCTCTTAAACATACTACTTCATATTCCTCTTAAACATACTACTTCATATTCCTCTTAAACATACTACTTCATATTCCACTTAAACAAACTAATTCATATTCCTCTTAAATATACTACTTCATATTCCTCTTAAACATACTGCTTCATATTCTTCTTAAACATACTACTTCATATTCCTCTTAAACATACTACTTCATATTCCTCTTAAACATACTACTTCATATTCCTCTTCAACATACTACTTCATATTCCTCTTAAACATACTACTTCATATTCCTCTTAAACATACTACTTCATATTCCTCTTAAGCATACTACTTCATATTCCTCTTAAACATACTGCTTCATATTCCACTTAAACATACTACTTCGTATTCCTCTTAAATATACTACTTCATATTCCTCTTAAACATACTACTTCATATTCCTCTTAAACATACTACTTCATATTCCTCTTAAACATACTACTTCATATTCCTCTTAAACATACTACTTCATATTCCTCTTAAACATACTACTTCATATTCCTCTTAAACATACTACTTCATATTCCTCTTAAACATACTACTTCATATTCCTCTTAAACATACTACTTCATATTCCTCTTAATCATACTACTTCATATTCCTCTTAAACATACTGCTTCATATTCCTCTTAAAAATACTACTTCATATTCCTCTTAAATATACTACTTCATATTCCTCTTAAATATACTACTTCATATTCCTCTTAAACATACTACTTCATATTCCTCTTACACATACTACTTCATATTCCTCTTAAACATACTACTTCACATTCCTCTTAAACATACTACTTCATATTCTTCTTAAACATACTACTTCATATTCCTCTTAAACATACTACTTCATATTCCTCTTAAACATATTACTTCATATTCCTCTTAAATATACTACTTCATATTCCTCTTAAATATACTACTTCATTTTCATCTTAAACATACTACTTCATATTCATCTTAAACATACTACTTCATATTCCTCCTAAACATACTACTTCATATTCCTCTTAAATATAATACTTCATATTCATCTTAAACATACTACTTTATATTCCTCTTAAATATACTACTTCATATTACTCTTAAATATACTACATCATATTCCTCTTAAACATACTACTTCATATTCCTCTTAAACATACTACTTCATATTCTACTTAAAAATACTACTTCATATTCCTCTTAAACATACTACCTCATATTTATCTTAAACATACTACTTCATATTTCTATTAAATATACTACTTTATATTCCTTTCAAACATACTACTTCATATTCCACTTAAATATACGACTTTATATTCCTCTTAAATATACTACTTTATATTCCTCTTAAGCATACTACTTCATATTCCACTTAAACATACTACTTCATATTCCTCTTAAACATATTACTTCATATTCCTCTTAAATATACTACTTTATATTCCTTTTGAACATACTACTTCATATTCCACTTAAATATACTACTTCGTATTCACCGTAAACATACTACTTCATATTCATCTTAAACATACTACTTCATATTCCTCCTAAACATACTACTTCATATTCCTCTTGAATATACTACCTCATATTCCTCTTAAACATACTACTTCATATTCGTCTTAAATATACTACTTCATATTCCTCTTAAATATAATACTTCATATTCCTCTTAAACATACTACTTCATATTCCTCTTAAATATACTACTTCATATTCCTCTTAAATATACTACATCATATTCCTCTTAAACATACTACTTCATATTACTCTTAAACATACTATTTCATATTCCTCTTAAACATACTACTTCATATTCCTCTTAAACATCCTACTTCACATTCCTCTTAAACATACTACTTCATATGCCTCTGAAACATACTACTTCATATTACTCTTAAACATACTACTTCATATTCCTCTTAAACATACTACTTCATATTGCTCTTAAACATACTACTTCATATTCCTCTTAAACATACTACTTCATATTCCTCTTAAACATACTACTTCATATTCCTCTTAAACATACTACTTCATATTCCTCTTAAACATACTACTTCATATTCCTCTTAAACATACTGCTTCATATTCCTCTTAAACATACTACTTCACATTCCTCTTAAATATACTACTTCATATTCCACTTAAACATACTACTTCATATTCCTCTTAAATATACTACTTCATATTTCTCTTAAATATACTACTTCATATTCCTCTTAAACATACTACTTCATCTTCCTCTTAAACATACTAGTTCATATTCCTCTTAAACATACTACTTCATATTCCTCTTAAACATACTACTTCATATTCCTCTTAAACATACTACTTCATATTCCTCTTAAACATACTACTTCATATTCCTCTTAAACATAGTACTTCATATTCCTCTTAAACATACTACTTCATATTCCTCTTAAACATACTACTTCATATTCCTCTTAAACATACTACTTCATATTCCACTTAAACAAACTAATTCATATTCCTCTTAAATATACTACTTCATATTCCTCTTAAACATACTGCTTCATATTCTTCTTAAACATACTACTTCAAATTCCTCTTAAACATACTACTTCATATTCCTCTTAAACATACTACTTCATATTCCTCTTCAACATACTACTTCATATTCCTCTTAAATATACTACTTCATATTCCTCTTAAACATACTACTTCATATTCCTCTTAAGCATACTACTTCATATTCCTCTTAAACATACTGCTTCATATTCCACTTAAACATACTACTTCGTATTCCTCTTAAATATACTACTTCATATTCCTCTTAAACATACTACTTCATATTCCTCTTAAACATACTACTTCATATTCCTCTTAAACATACTACTTCATATTCCTCTTAAACATACTACTTCATATTCCTCTTAAACATACTACTTCATATTCCTCTTAAACATACTACTTCATATTCCTCTTAAACATACTACTTCATATTCCTCTTAAACATACTACTTCATATTCCTCTTAAACATACTACTTCATATTCCTCCTAAACATACTACTTCATATTCCTCTTAAACAAACTACTTCATATTCCACTTAAATACACTACTTCATATTCCTCTTAAACATACTGCTTCATATTCCTCTTAAACATACTACTTCATATTCCTCTTAAAAATACTACTTCATATTCCTCTTAAACATACTACTTCATATTCCTCTTAAACACACTACTTCATATTCCTCTTAAACATACTACTTCATATTCCTCTTAAACATACTACTTCATATTCCTCTTAAACATACTACTTCATATTCCTCTTAAACATACAACTTCACATTCCTCTTAAACATACTACATCATATTCCTCTTAAACATACTACTTCATATTCCACTTAAATATACTACTTCATATTCCTCTTAAACATACTGCTTCATATTCCTCTTAATATACTACTTCATATTCCTCTTAAACATACTACTTCATATTCCTCTTAAACATACTACTTCATATTCCTCTTAAAAATACTACTTCATATTCCTTTTAAACATACTACTTCATATTCCTCTTAAACATACTACTTCATATTCCACTAAAATATACTGCTTCATATTCCTCTTAAATATACTACATCATATTCCTCTTAAACATACTACTTCATATTACTCTTAAACACACTATTTCATATTCCTCTTAAACATACTACTTCATATTCCTCTTAAACATCCTACTTCACATTCCTCTTAAACATACTACTTCATATTCCTCTGAAACATACTACTTCATATTCCTCTTAAACATACTACTTCATATTCCTCTTAAACATACTACTTCATATTGCTCTTAAGCATACTACTTCATATTCCTCTTAAACATACTACTTCATATTCCTCTTAAACATACTACTTCATTATCCTCTTAAACATACTACTTCATATTCCTCTTAAACATACTACTTCATATTCCTCTTAAACATACTGCTTCATATTCCTCTTAAACATACTACTTCACATTCCTCTTAAATATACTACTTCATATTCCACTTAAACATACTACTTCATATTCCTCTTAAATATACTACTTCATATTTCTCTTAAACATACTACTTCATATTCCTCTTAAACATACTACTTCATATTCCTCTTAAACATACTAGTTCATATTCCTCTTAAACATACTACTTCATATTCCTCTTAAACATACTACTTCATATTCCTCTTAAACATACTACTTCATATTCCTCTTAAACATACTACTTCATATTCCTCTAAAACATACTACTTCATATTCCTCTTAAACATACTACTTCATATTCCTCTTAAACATACTACTTCATATTCCTCTTAAACATACTACTTCATATTCCTCTTAAACATACTACTTCATATTCCTCTTAAACATACTACTTCATATTCCTCTTAAACATACTACTTCATATTCCTCCTAAACATACTACTTCATATTCCTCTTAAACATACTACTTCATATTCCACTTAAATACACTACTTCATATTCCTCTTAAACATACTGCTTCATATTCCTCTTAAACATACTACTTCATATTCCTCTTAAAAATACTCCTTCATATTCCTCTTAAACATACTACTTCATATTCCTCTTAAACATACTACTTCATATTCCTCTTAAACATACTACTTCATATTCCTCTTAAACATACTACTTCATATTCCTCTTAAACATACTACTTCATATTCCTCTTAAACATACAACTTCACATTCCTCTTAAACATACTACTTCATATTCCTCTTAAACATACTACTTCATATTCCACTTAAATATACTACTTCATATTCCTCTTAAACATACTGCTTTATATTCCTCTTAATATACTACTTCATATTCCTCTTAAACATACTACTTCATATTCCTCTTAAACATACTACTTCATATTCCTCTTAAAAATACTACTTCATATTCCTTTTAAACATACTACTTCATATTCCTCTTAAACATACTACTTCATATTCCACTAAAATATACTGCTTCATATTCCTCTTAAATATACTACATCATATTCCTCTTAAACATACTACTTCATATTACTCTTAAACATACTATTTCATATTCCTCTTAAACATACTACTTTATATTCCTCTTAAACATCCTACTTCACATTCCTCTTAAACATACTACTTCATATTCCTCTGAAACATACTACTTCATATTCCTCTTAAACATACTACTTCATATTCCTCTTAAACATACTACTTTATATTCCTCTTAAACATACTACTTCATATTCCTCTTAAACATACTGCTTCATATTCCTCTTAAACATACTACTTCACATTCCTCTTAAATATACTACTTCATATTCCTCTTAAACATACTACTTCATATTCCTCTTAAACATACTGCTTCATATTCCTCTTAAACATACTACTTCACATTCCTCTTAAATATACTACTTCATATTCCACTTAAACATACTACTTCATATTCCTCTTAAACATACTACATCATATTCCTCTTAAACATACTACTTCATATTCCTCTTAAACATACTACTTCATATTCCTCTTAAACATACTACTTCATATTCCTCTTAAACATAGTACTTCATATTCCTCTTAAACATACTACTTCATATTCCTCTTAAACATACTACTTCATATTCCTCTTAAACATACTACTTCATATTCCACTTAAACAAACTAATTCATATTCCTCTTAAATATACTACTTTATATTCCTCTTAAACATACTGCTTCATATTCTTCTTAAACTACTTCATATTCCTCTTAAAAATACTACTTCATATTCCTCTTAAACATACTACTTCATATTCCTCTTAAACATACTACTTCATATTCCTCTTAAACATACTACTTCATATTCCTCTTAAACATACTACTTCATATTCCTCTTAAACATACTACTTCATATTCCTCTTAAACATACAACTTCACATTCCTCTTAAACATACTACTTCATATTCCTCTTAAACATACTACTTCATATTCCTCTTAAACATACTACTTCATATTCCTCTTAAACATACTACTTCATATTCCTCTTAAACATACTACTTCATATTCCTCTTAAACATACTACTTCATATTCCTCTTAAACATACTACTTCATATTCCTCTTAAACATACTACTTCATATTCCTCTTAAACATACTACTTCATATTCCTCTTAAACATACTACTTCATATTCCTCCTAAACATACTACTTCATATTCCTCTTAAACATACTACTTCATATTCCACTTAAATACACTACTTCATATTCCTCTTAAACATACTGCTTCATATTCCTCTTAAACATACTACTTCATATTCCTCTTAAAAATACTACTTCATATTCCTCTTAAACATACTACTTCATATTCCTCTTAAACATACTACTTCATATTCCTCTTAAACATACTACTTCATATTCCTCTTAAACATACTACTTCATATTCCTCTTAAACATACTACTTCATATTCCTCTTAAACATACAACTTCACATTCCTCTTAAACATACTACTTCATATTCCTCTTAAACATACTACTTCATATTCCACTTAAATATACTACTTCATATTCCTCTTAAACATACTGCTTTATATTCCTCTTAATATACTACTTCATATTCCTCTTAAACATACTACTTCATATTCCTCTTAAACATACTACTTCATATTCCTCTTAAAAATACTACTTCATATTCCTTTTAAACATACTACTTCATATTCCTCTTAAACATACTACTTCATATTCCACTAAAATATACTGCTTCATATTCCTCTTAAATATACTACATCATATTCCTCTTAAACATACTACTTCATATTACTCTTAAACATACTATTTCATATTCCTCTTAAACATACTACTTTATATTCCTCTTAAACATCCTACTTCACATTCCTCTTAAACATACTACTTCATATTCCTCTGAAACATACTACTTCATATTCCTCTTAAACATACTACTTCATATTCCTCTTAAACATACTACTTCATATTGCTCTTAAACATACTACTTCATATTCCTCTTAAACATACTACTTCATATTCCTCTTAAACATACTACTTCATATTCCTCTTAAACATACTACTTCATATTCCTCTTAAACATACTACTTCATATTCCTCTTAAACATACTGCTTCATATTCCTCTTAAACATACTACTTCACATTCCTCTTAAATATACTACTTCATATTCCACTTAAACATACTACTTCATATTCCTCTTAAATATACTACTTCATATTTCTCTTAAACATACTACTTCACATTCCTCTTAAACATACTACTTCATATTCCTCTTAAACATACTAGTTCATATTCCTCTTAAACATACTACTTCATATTCCTCTTAAACATACTACTTCATATTCCTCTTAAACATACTACTTCATATTCCTCTTAAACATACTACTTCATATTCCTCTTAAACATAGTACTTCATATTCCTCTTAAACATACTACTTCATATTCCTCTTAAACATACTACTTCATATTCCTCTTAAACATACTACTTCATATTCCACTTAAACAAACTAATTCATATTCCTCTTAAATATACTACTTTATATTCCTCTTAAACATACTGCTTCATATTCTTCTTAAACATACTACTTCATATTCCTCTTAAACATACTACTTCATATTCCTCTTAAACATACTACTTCATATTCCTCTTCAACATACTACTTCATATTCCTCTTAAATATACTACTTCATATTCCTCTTAAACATACTACTTCATATTCCTCTTAAGCATACTACTTCATATTCCTCTTCAACATACTGCTTCATATTCCACTTAAACATACTACTTCGTATTCCTCTTAAATATACTACTTCATATTCCTCTTAAACATACTACTTCATATTCCTCTTAAACATACTACTTCATATTCCTCTTAAGCATACTACTTCATATTCCTCTTAAACATACTACTTCATATTCCTCTTAAACATACTACTTCATATTCCTCTTAAACATACTACTTCATATTCCTCTTAAACATACTACTTCATATTCCTCTTAAACATACTACTTCATATTCCTCTTAAACATACTACTTCATATTCCTCCTAAACATACTACTTCATATTCCTCTTAAACATACTACTTCATATTCCACTTAAATACACTACTTCATATTCCTCTTAAACATACTACTTCATATTCCTCTTAAACATACTACTTCATATTCCTCTTAAACATAGTACTTCATATTCCTCTTAAACATACTACTTCATATTCCTCTTAAACATACTACTTCATATTCCTCTTAAACATACTACTTCATATTCCACTTAAACAAACTAATTCATATTCCTCTTAAATATAGTACTTTATATTCCTCTTAAACATACTGCTTCATATTCTTCTTAAACATACTACTTCATATTCCTCTTAAACATACTACTTCATATTCCTCTTAAACATACTACTTCATATTCCTCTTCAACATACTACTTCATATTCCTCTTAAATATACTACTTCATATTCCTCTTAAACATACTACTTCATATTCCTCTTAAGCATACTACTTCATATTCCTCTTCAACATACTGCTTCATATTCCACTTAAACATACTACTTCGTATTCCTCTTAAATATACTACTTCATATTCCTCTTAAACATACTACTTCATATTCCTCTTAAACATACTACTTCATATTCCTCTTAAGCATACTACTTCATATTCCTCTTAAACATACTACTTCATATTCCTCTTAAACATACTACTTCATATTCCTCTTAAACATACTACTTCATATTCCTCTTAAACATACTACTTCATATTCCTCTTAAACATACTACTTCATATTCCTCTTAAACATACTACTTCATATTCCTCCTAAACATACTACTTCATATTCCTCTTAAACATACTACTTCATATTCCACTTAAATACACTACTTCATATTCCTCTTAAACATACTGCTTCATATTCCTCTTAAACATACTACTTCATATTCCTCTTAAAAATACTACTTCATATTCCTCTTAAACATACTACTTCATATTCCTCTTAAACATACTACTTCATATTCCTCTTAAACATACTACTTCATATTCCTCTTAAACATACTACTTCATATTCCTCTTAAACATACTACTTCATATTCCTCTTAAACATACAACTTCACATTCCTCTTAAACATACTACTTCATATTCCTCTTAAACATACTACTTCATATTCCACTTAAATATACTACTTCATATTCCTCTTAAACATACTGCTTCATATTCCTCTTAATATACTACTTCATATTCCTCTTAAACATACTACTTCATATTCCTCTTAAACATACTACTTCATATTCCTCTTAAAAATACTACTTCATATTCCTTTTAAACATACTACTTCATATTCCTCTTAAACATACTACTTCATATTCCACTTAAATATACTGCTTCATATTCCTCTTAAACATACTACTTCATATTCCTCTTAAACATACTACTCTATATTCCTCTTAAACATACTACTTCATATTCCTCTTAAACATACTACTTCATATTCCTCTTAAATATACTACTTCATATTCCTCTTAAACATACTACTTCATATTCCTCTTAAATATACTACTTCATATTCCTCTTAAACATACTACTTCATATTCCTCTTAAATATACTGCTTCATATTCCATTTAAATATACTACTTCATATTCCTCTTAAACATACTACTTCATATTCCTCTTAAACATACTACTTCATATTCCTCTTAAACATACTACTTCATATTCCTCTTAAACATACTACTTCATATTCCTCTTAAACATACTACTTCATATTCCTCTTAAACATACAACTTCATAATCCTCTTAAACATACTACTTCATATTCCTCTTAAACATACTACTTCATATTCCTCTTAAACATACTACTTCATATTCCTCTTAAACATACTACTTCATATTCCTCTTAAACATACTACTTCATATTCCTCTTAAACATACTACTTCATATTCCTCTTAAACATACTACTTCATATTCCTCTTAAACATACTACTTCATATTCCTCTTAAACATACTACTTCATATTCCTCCTAAACATACTACTTCATATTCCTCTTAAACATACTACTTCATATTCCACTTAAATACACTACTTCATATTCCTCTTAAACATACTGCTTCATATTCCTCTTAAACATACTACTTCATATTCCTCTTAAAAATACTACTTCATATTCCTCTTAAACATACTACTTCATATTCCTCTTAAACATACTACTTCATATTCCTCTTAAACATACTACTTCATATTCCTCTTAAACATACTACTTCATATTCCTCTTAAACATACTACTTCATATTCCTCTTAAACATACAACTTCACATTCCTCTTAAACATACTACTTCATATTCCTCTTAAACATACTACTTCATATTCCACTTAAATATACTACTTCATATTCCTCTTAAACATACTGCTTTATATTCCTCTTAATATACTACTTCATATTCCTCTTAAACATACTACTTCATATTCCTCTTAAACATACTACTTCATATTCCTCTTAAAAATACTACTTCATATTCCTTTTAAACATACTACTTCATATTCCTCTTAAACATACTACTTCATATTCCACTAAAATATACTGCTTCATATTCCTCTTAAATATACTACATCATATTCCTCTTAAACATACTACTTCATATTACTCTTAAACATACTATTTCATATTCCTCTTAAACATACTACTTTATATTCCTCTTAAACATCCTACTTCACATTCCTCTTAAACATACTACTTCATATTCCTCTGAAACATACTACTTCATATTCCTCTTAAACATACTACTTCATATTCCTCTTAAACATACTACTTCATATTGCTCTTAAACATACTACTTCATATTCCTCTTAAACATACTACTTCATATTCCTCTTAAACATACTACTTCATATTCCTCTTAAACATACTACTTCATATTCCTCTTAAACATACTACTTCATATTCCTCTTAAACATACTGCTTCATATTCCTCTTAAACATACTACTTCACATTCCTCTTAAATATACTACTTCATATTCCACTTAAACATACTACTTCATATTCCTCTTAAATATACTACTTCATATTTCTCTTAAACATACTACTTCACATTCCTCTTAAACATACTACTTCATATTCCTCTTAAACATACTAGTTCATATTCCTCTTAAACATACTACTTCATATTCCTCTTAAACATACTACTTCATATTCCTCTTAAACATACTACTTCATATTCCTCTTAAACATACTACTTCATATTCCTCTTAAACATAGTACTTCATATTCCTCTTAAACATACTACTTCATATTCCTCTTAAACATACTACTTCATATTCCTCTTAAACATACTACTTCATATTCCACTTAAACAAACTAATTCATATTCCTCTTAAATATACTACTTTATATTCCTCTTAAACATACTGCTTCATATTCTTCTTAAACATACTACTTCATATTCCTCTTAAACATACTACTTCATATTCCTCTTAAACATACTACTTCATATTCCTCTTCAACATACTACTTCATATTCCTCTTAAATATACTACTTCATATTCCTCTTAAACATACTACTTCATATTCCTCTTAAGCATACTACTTCATATTCCTCTTCAACATACTGCTTCATATTCCACTTAAACATACTACTTCGTATTCCTCTTAAATATACTACTTCATATTCCTCTTAAACATACTACTTCATATTCCTCTTAAACATACTACTTCATATTCCTCTTAAGCATACTACTTCATATTCCTCTTAAACATACTACTTCATATTCCTCTTAAACATACTACTTCATATTCCTCTTAAACATACTACTTCATATTCCTCTTAAACATACTACTTCATATTCCTCTTAAACATACTACTTCATATTCCTCTTAAACATACTACTTCATATTCCTCCTAAACATACTACTTCATATTCCTCTTAAACATACTACTTCATATTCCACTTAAATACACTACTTCATATTCCTCTTAAACATACTACTTCATATTCCTCTTAAACATACTACTTCATATTCCTCTTAAACATAGTACTTCATATTCCTCTTAAACATACTACTTCATATTCCTCTTAAACATACTACTTCATATTCCTCTTAAACATACTACTTCATATTCCACTTAAACAAACTAATTCATATTCCTCTTAAATATAGTACTTTATATTCCTCTTAAACATACTGCTTCATATTCTTCTTAAACATACTACTTCATATTCCTCTTAAACATACTACTTCATATTCCTCTTAAACATACTACTTCATATTCCTCTTCAACATACTACTTCATATTCCTCTTAAATATACTACTTCATATTCCTCTTAAACATACTACTTCATATTCCTCTTAAGCATACTACTTCATATTCCTCTTCAACATACTGCTTCATATTCCACTTAAACATACTACTTCGTATTCCTCTTAAATATACTACTTCATATTCCTCTTAAACATACTACTTCATATTCCTCTTAAACATACTACTTCATATTCCTCTTAAGCATACTACTTCATATTCCTCTTAAACATACTACTTCATATTCCTCTTAAACATACTACTTCATATTCCTCTTAAACATACTACTTCATATTCCTCTTAAACATACTACTTCATATTCCTCTTAAACATACTACTTCATATTCCTCTTAAACATACTACTTCATATTCCTCCTAAACATACTACTTCATATTCCTCTTAAACATACTACTTCATATTCCACTTAAATACACTACTTCATATTCCTCTTAAACATACTGCTTCATATTCCTCTTAAACATACTACTTCATATTCCTCTTAAAAATACTACTTCATATTCCTCTTAAACATACTACTTCATATTCCTCTTAAACATACTACTTCATATTCCTCTTAAACATACTACTTCATATTCCTCTTAAACATACTACTTCATATTCCTCTTAAACATACTACTTCATATTCCTCTTAAACATACAACTTCACATTCCTCTTAAACATACTACTTCATATTCCTCTTAAACATACTACTTCATATTCCACTTAAATATACTACTTCATATTCCTCTTAAACATACTGCTTCATATTCCTCTTAATATACTACTTCATATTCCTCTTAAACATACTACTTCATATTCCTCTTAAACATACTACTTCATATTCCTCTTAAAAATACTACTTCATATTCCTTTTAAACATACTACTTCATATTCCTCTTAAACATACTACTTCATATTCCACTTAAATATACTGCTTCATATTCCTCTTAAACATACTACTTCATATTCCTCTTAAACATACTACTCTATATTCCTCTTAAACATACTACTTCATATTCCTCTTAAACATACTACTTCATATTCCTCTTAAATATACTACTTCATATTCCTCTTAAACATACTACTTCATATTCCTCTTAAATATACTACTTCATATTCCTCTTAAACATACTACTTCATATTCCTCTTAAATATACTGCTTCATATTCCATTTAAATATACTACTTCATATTCCTCTTAAACATACTACTTCATATTCCTCTTAAACATACTACTTCATATTCCTCTTAAACATACTACTTCATATTCCTCTTAAACATACTACTTCATATTCCTCTTAAACATACTACTTCATATTCCTCTTAAACATACAACTTCATAATCCTCTTAAACATACTACTTCATATTCCTCTTAAACATACTACTTCATATTCCTCTTAAACATACTACTTCATGTTCCTCTTAAACATACTACTTCATATTCCACTTAAATATACTACTTCATATTTCTCTAAAACATACTACTTCATATTCCTCTTAAACGTTCTACTTCATATTCCTCTTAAACATACTACTTCATATTCCTCTTAAACATACTACTTCATATTCCTCTTAAACATACTACTTCATATTCCTCTTAAACATACTACTTCATATTCCTCTTAAATATACTACTTCATATATCTCTTAAACATACTACTTCATATTCCTCTTAAACATACTACTTCATATTCCTCTTAAATATACTACTTCATATTCCTCTTAAACATACTACTTCATATTCCTCTTAAACATACTACTTCATATTCCTCTTAAACATACAACTTCACATTCCTCTTAAACATACTACTTCATATTCCTATTAAACATACTACTTCATATTCCACTTAAATATACTTCTTCATATTCCTCTTAAACATACTGCTTTATATTCCTCTTAAATATACTACTTCATATTCCTCTTAAATATACTACTTCATATTCCTCTTAAACATACTACTTCATATTCCTATTAAAAATACTACTTCATATTCCTCTTAAACATACTTCTTCATATTCCTCTTAAACATACTACTTCATATTCCACTTAAATATACTGCTTCATATTCCTCTTAAACATACTACTTCATATTCCTCTTAAACATACTACTTTATATTCCTCTTAAACATACTACTTCATATTCATCTTACACATACTACTTCATATTCGTCTTAAATATACTACTTCATATTCCTCTTAAATATACTACTTCATATTCCTCTTAAACATACTACTTCATATTCATCTTAAGCATACTACTTCATATTCCTCTTAAACATACTACTTCATATTCCTCTTAAACATACTACTTCATATTCCTCTTAAATATACTGCTTCATATTCCTCTTAAATATACTACTTCATATTCCTCTTAAACATACTACTTCATATTTCTCCTAAACATACTACTTCATATTCCTCTTAAACATACTACTTCATATTCCTCTTAAACATACTACTTCATATTCCTCTTAAACATACTACTTCATATTCCTCTTAAACATGCTACTTCATATTCCTCTTAAACATACTACATCATATTCCTCTTAAACATACTACTTCATATTCCTCTTAAACATACTACTTCATATTCCTCTTAAGCATACTACTTCATATTCCACTTAAACATACTACTTCATTATCCTCTTAAATATACTACTTCATATTCCACTTAAATATACTACTTCATATTCCTCTTAAACATACTACTTCATATTCCTCTTAAACATAATACTTCATATTCCTCTTAAACATACTACTTCATATTCCTCTTAAACATACTACTTCATATTCCTCTTAAACATACTACTTCATATTCCCCTTAAACATACTACTTCATATTCCTCTTAAACATACTACTTCATATTCCTCTTAAACATACTACTTCATATTCCTCTTAAACATACTACTTCATATTCCTCTTAAACATACTACTTCATATTCCTCTTAAACATACTACTTCATATTCCTCTTAAACATACTACTTCATATTCCTCTTAAACATACAACTTCATATTCCTCTTAAACATACTACTTCATATTCCTCTTAAACATACTACTTCATATTCCTCTTAAACATACTACTTCATATTCCTCTTAAACATACTACTTCATATTCCTCTTAAACATACTACTTCATATTCCTCTTAAACATACTATTTCATATTCCTCTTAAACACACTACTTCATATTCCTCTTAAACATACTACTTCATATTCCTCTTAAACATACTACTTCATATTCCTCTTAAACATACTACTTCATATTCCTCTTAAACATACTACTTCATATTCCTCTTAAACATACTACTTCATATTCCTCTTAAACATACTACTTCATATTCCTCTTAAACATACAACTTCACATTCCTCTTAAACATAATACTTCATATTCCTCTTAAACATACTACTTCATATTCCACTTAAATATACTACTTCATATTCCTCTTAAACATACTGCTTCATATTCCTCTTAAATATACTACTTCATATTCCTCTTAAACATACTACTTCATATTCCTCTTAAACATACTACTTCATATTCCTCTTAAAAATACTACTTCATATTCCTCTTAAACATACTACTTCATATTCCTCTTAAACATACTACTTCATATTCCACTTAAATATACTGCTTCATATTCCTCTTAAACATACTACTTCATATTCCTCTTAAACATACTACTTTATATTCCTCTTAAACATACTACTTCATATTCCTCTTAAACATACTACTTCATATTCCTCTTAAATATACTACTTTATATTCCTCTTAAATATACTACTTCATATTCCTCTTAAACATACTACTTCATATTCCTCTTAAGCATACTACTTCATATTCCTCTTAAACATACTACTTCATATTCCTCTTAAACATACTACTTCATATTCCTCGTAAATATACTACTTCACATTCCTCTTAAACATACTACCTCATATTCCTCTTAAATATACTGCTTCATATTCCTCTTAAATATACTACTTCATATTCCTCTTAAACATACTACTTCATATTCCTCTTAAACATACAACTTCATATTCCTCCTAAACATACTACTTCATATTCCTCTTAAACATACTACTTCATATTCCTCTTAAACATACTACTTCATATTCCTCTTAAACATACTACTTCATATTCCTCTTAAACATACTACTTCATATTCTTCTTAAACATACTACTTCATATTCCTCTTAAACATACTACTTCATATTCCTCTTAAACATACTACTTCATATTCCACTTAAATATACTACTTCATATTTCTCTTAAACATACTACTTCATATTCCTCTTAAACGTTCTACTTCATATTCCTCTTAAACATACTACTTCATATTCCTCTTAAACATATTACTTCATATTCCTCTTAAACATACTACTTCATATTCCTCTTAAACATACTACTTCATATTCCTCTTAAATATACTACTTCATATATCTCTTAAACATACTACTTCATATTCCTCTTAAACATACTACTTCATATTCCTCTTAAATATACTACTTCATATTCCTCTTAAACATACTACTTCATATTCCTCTTAAACATACTACTTCACATTCCTCTTAAACATACAACTTCACATTCCTCTTAAACATACTACTTCATATTCCTATTAAACATACTACTTCATATTCCACTTAAATATACTACTTCATATTCCTCTTAAACATACTGCTTCATATTCCTCTTAAATATACTACTTCATATTCCTCTTAAACATACTACTTCATATTCCTCTTAAACATACTACTTCATATTCCTATTAAAAATACTACTTCATATTCCTCTTAAACATACTACTTCATATTCCTCTTAAACATACTACTTCATATTCCACTTAAATATACTGCTTCATATTCCTCCTAAACATACTACTTCATATTCCTCTTAAACATACTACTTTATATTCCTCTTAAACATACTACTTCATATTCCTCTTAAACATACTACTTCATATTCCTCTTAAATATACTACTTCATATTCCTCTTAAATATACTACTTCATATTCCTCTTAAACATACTACTTCATATTCCTCTTCAGCATACTACTTCATATTCCTCTTAAACATACTACTTCATATTCCTCTTAAACATACTACTTCATATTCCTCTTAAATATACTACTTCATATTCCTCTTAAACATACTACTTCATATTCCTCTTAAATATACTGCTTCATATTCCTCTTAAATATACTACTTCATATTCCTCTTAAACATACTACTTCATATTCCTCTTAAACATACTACTTCATATTTCTCTTAAACATACTACTTCATATTCCTCTTAAACATACTACATCATATTCCTCTAAAACATACTACTTCATATTTCTCTTAAACATACTACTTCATATTCCTCTTAAACGTTCTACTTCATATTCCTCTTAAGCATACTACTTCATATTCCACTTAAACATACTACTTCATTATCCTCTTAAATATACTACTTCATATTCCACTTAAATATACTACTTCATATTCCTCTTAAACATACTACTTCATATTCCTCTTAAACATAATACTTCATATTCCTCTTAAACATACTACTTCATATTCCTCTTAAACATACTACTTCATATTCCTCTTAAACATACTACTTCATATTCCCCTTAAACATACTACTTCATATTCCTCTTAAACATACTACTTCATATTCCTCTTAAACATACTACTTCATATTCCTCTTAAACATACTACTTCATATTCCTCTTAAACATACTACTTCATATTCCTCTTAAACATACTACTTCATATTCCTCTTAAACATACTACTTCATATTCCTCTTAAACATACAACTTCACATTCCTCTTAAACATACTACTTCATATTCCTCTTAAACATACTACTTCATATTCCTCTTAAACATACTACTTCATATTCCTCTTAAACAAACAAATTCACATTTCTCTTAAACATACTACTTCATATTCCTCTTAAACATACTACTTCATATTCCACTTAAATATACTACTTCATATTCCTCTTAAACATACTGCTTCATATTCCTCTTAAATATACTACTTCATATTCCTCTTAAACATACTACTTCATATTCCTCTTAAATATACTACTTCATATTCCTCTTAAAAATACTACTTCATATTCCTCTTAAACATACTACTTCATATTCCTCTTAAACATACTACTTCATATTCCTCTTAAACATACTACTTCATATTCCTCTTAAACATACTACTTCATATTCCTCTTAAACACACTACTTCATATTCCTCTTAAACATACTACTTCATATTCCTCTTAAACATACTACTTCATATTCCTCTTAAACATACTACTTCATATTCCTCTTAAACATACTACTTCATATTCCTCTTAAACATACTACTTCATATTCCTCTTAAACATACTACTTCATATTCCTCTTAAACATACAACTTCACATTCCTCTTAAACATACTACTTCATATTCCTCTTAAACATACTACTTCATATTCCACTTAAATATACTACTTCATATTCCTCTTAAACATACTGCTTCATATTCCTCTTAAATATACTACTTCATATTCCTCTTAAACATACTACTTCATATTCCTCTTAAACATACTACTTCATATTCCTCTTAAAAATACTACTTCATATTCCTCTTAAACATACTACTTCATATTCCTCTTAAACATACTACTTCATATTCCACTTAAATATACTGCTTCATATTCCTCTTAAACATACTACTTCATATTCCTCTTAAACATACTACTTTATATTCC
The DNA here is from genome assembly GCA_958298945.1 of Atherix ibis. Lineage (NCBI taxonomy): Eukaryota > Metazoa > Arthropoda > Insecta > Diptera > Athericidae > Atherix > Atherix ibis. The sequence continues at coordinate 2,453,972 of CATQJD010000111.1, forward strand.
TCTTAAACATACTACTTCATATTCCTCTTAAACATACTACTTCATATTCCTCTTAAATATACTACTTTATATTCCTCTTAAATATACTACTTCATATTCCTCTTAAACATACTACTTCATATTCCTCTTAAGCATACTACTTCATATTCCTCTTAAACATACTACTTCATATTCCTCTTAAACATACTACTTCATATTCCTCGTAAATATACTACTTCACATTCCTCTTAAACATACTACCTCATATTCCTCTTAAATATACTGCTTCATATTCCTCTTAAATATACTACTTCATATTCCTCTTAAACATACTACTTCATATTCCTCTTAAACATACTAATTCATATTCCTCCTAAACATACTACTTCATATTCCTCTTAAACATACTACTTCATATTCCTCTTAAACATACTACTTCATATTCCTCTTAAACATACTACTTCATATTCCTCTTAAACATACTACTTCATATTCCTCTTAAACATACTACTTCATATTCCACTTAAATATACTACTTCATATTTCTCTTAAACATACTACGTCATATTCCTCTTAAACGTTCTACTTCATATTCCTCTTAAACATACTACTTCATATTCCTCTTAAACATATTACTTCATATTCCTCTTAAACATACTACTTCATATTCCTCTTAAACATACTACTTCATATTCCTCTTAAATATACTACTTCATATATCTCTTAAACATACTACTTCATATTCCTCTTAAGCATACTACTTCATATTCCTCTTAAATATACTACTTTATATTCCTCTTAAACATACTACTTCATATTCCTCTTAAACATACTACTTCACATTCCTCTTAAACATACAACTTCACATTCCTCTTAAACATACTACTTCATATTCCTATTAAACATACTACTTCATATTCCACTTAAATATACTACTTCATATTCCTCTTAAACATACTGCTTCATATTCCTCTTAAATATACTACTTCATATTCCTCTTAAACATACTACTTCATATTCCTCTTAAACATACTACTTCATATTCCTATTAAAAATACTACTTCATATTCCTCTTAAACATACTACTTCATATTCCTCTTAAACATACTACTTCATATTCCACTTAAATATACTGCTTCATATTCCTCCTAAACATACTACTTCATATTCCTCTTAAACATACTACTTTATATTCCTCTTAAACATACTACTTCATATTTCTCTTAAACATACTACTTCATATTCCTCTTAAATATACTACTTCATATTCCTCTTAAATATACTACTTCATATTCCTCTTAAACATACTACTTCATATTCCTCTTCAGCATACTACTTCATATTCCTCTTAAACATACTACTTCATATTCCTCTTAAACATACTACTTCATATTCCTCTTAAATATACTACTTCATATTCCTCTTAAACATACTACTTCATATTCCTCTTAAATATACTGCTTCATATTCCTCTTAAATATACTACTTCATATTCCTCTTAAACATACTACTTCATATTCCTCTTAAACATACTACTTCATATCTCTCTTAAACATACTACTTCATATTCCTCTTAAACATACTACATCATATTCCTCTAAAACATACTACTTCATATTCCTCTTAAACATACTACTTCATATTCCTCTTAAACATACTACTTCATATTCCTCTTAAACATACTACTTCATATTCCTCTTAAACATACTACTTCATATTCCTCTTAAACATACTACTTCATATTCCACTTAAATATACTACTTCATATTTCTCTTAAACATACTACTTCATATTCCTCTTAAACGTTCTACTTCATATTCCTCTTAAACATACTACTTCATATTCCTCTTAAACATACTACTTCATATTCCTCTTAAACAGACTACTACATATTCCTCTTAATCATACTACTTCATATACCTCTTAAATATACGACTTCATATATCTCTTAAACATACTACTTCATATTCCTCTTAAACATACTACTTCATATTCCTCTTAAATATACTACTTCATATTCCTCTTAAACATACTACTTCATATTCCCCTTAAATGTACTTCTTCATATTCCTCTTAAACAAACTACTTCATATTCCTCTTAAATATACTACTTCATATTCCTCTTAAATATACTACTTCATATTCCTCTTAAACATACTACTTCATATTCCTCTTAAACATACTTCTTCACATTCCTCTTAAACATACTACTTCATATTCCTCTTAAACATACAACTTCACATGCCTCTTAAACATACTACTTCATTATCCTCTTAAATATACAACTTCATATTCCACTTAAATATACTACTTCATATTCCTCTTAAACATACTACTTCATATTCCTCTTGAACATACTACTTCATATTCCTCTTAAGCATACTACTTCATATTCCTCTTAAGCATACTACTTCATATTCCTCTTAAACATACTACTTCACATTTCTCTTAAACATACTGCTTCATATTCCTCTTAAACATACTACTTCATATTCCTCTCAAACATACTACTTCACATTCCTTGTAAACATACTACTTCATATTCCTCTTAAATATACTACTTCATATTCCTCTTAAACATACTACTTCACATTCCTCTTAAACATACTAATTCATATTCCTCTTAAATATACTACTTCATATTCCTCTTAAACAAACTACTTCATATTCCTCTTAAACATACTACTTCATATTCCTCTTAAACATACTGCCTCATATTCCTCTTAAACATACTACTTCATATTCCTCTTAAATATAATACTTCATATTCCTCTTAAACATACTACTTCATATTCCTCTTAAACATACTACTTCATATTCCTCATAAACATACTACTTCATATTCCTCTTAAACATACTACTTCATATTCGTCTTAAACATACTACTTCATATTCCTCTTAAACATACTACTTCACATTCCTCTTAAACATACTGCTTCATATTCCTCTTAAACATACTACTTCATAATCCTCTTATACATACTACTTCATATTCCTCTTAAACATACTACTTCATATTCCTCTGAAACAAACTACTTCATATTCCTCTTAAATATACTATTTCATATTCCTCTTAAACATACTACTTCATATTCCTCTTAAATATACTACTTCATATTCCTCTTAAACATACTACTTCATATTCCTCTTAAACATACTACTTCATATTCCTCTTAAACATACTACGTCATATTCCTCTTAAACACACTACTTCATATTCCTCTTAAACATACTACTTCATATTCCTCTTAAACATACTACTTCATATTCCTCTTAAACATACTACTTCATATTCCTCTTAAACATACTACTTCATATTCCTCTTAAACATACTACTTCATATTCCACTTAAATATACTACTTCATATTCCTCTTAAACATACTGCTTCATATTCCTCTTAAACATACTACTTCATATTCCTCTTAAACATACTACTTCATATTCCTCTTAAACATACTACTTCATATTCCTCTTAAACATACTACTTCATATTCCTCTTAAACATACTACTTCATATTCCTCTTAAACATACTACTTCATATTCCTCTTAAACATACTACTTCATATTCCTCTTAAACATACAACTTCACATTCCTCTTAAACATACTACTTCATATTCCTCTTAAACATACTACTTCATATTCCACTTAAATATACTACTTCATATTCCTCTTAAACATACTGCTTCATATTCCTCTTAAATATACTACTTCATATTCCTCTTAAACATACTACTTCATATTCCTCTTAAACATACTACTTCATATTCCTCTTAAAAATACAACTTCATATTCCTCTTAAACATACTACTTCATATTCCTCTTAAACATACTACTTCATATTCCACTTAAATATACTGCTTCATATTCCTCTTAAACATACTACTTCATATTCCTCTTAAACATACTACTTTATATTCCTCTTAAACATACTACTTCATATTCCTCTTAAACATACTACTTCATATTCCTCTTAAATATACTACTTTATATTCCTCTTAAATATACTACTTCATATTCCTCTTAAACATACTACTTCATATTCCTCTTAAGCATACTACTTCATATTCCTCTTAAACATACTACTTCATATTCCTCTTAAACATACTACTTCATATTCCTCGTAAATATACTACTTCATATTCCTCTTAAACATACTACCTCATATTCCTCTTAAATATACTGCTTCATATTCCTCTTAAATATACTACTTCATATTCCTCTTAAACACACTACTTCATATTCCTCTTAAACATACTACTTCATATTCCTCTTAAACATACAACTTCATATTCCTCTTAAACATACTACTTCATATTCCTCTTAAACATACTACTTCATATTCCTCTTAAACATACTACTTCATATTCCTCTTAAACATACTACTTCATATTCCTCTTAAACATACTACTTCATATTCCTCTTCAACATACTACTTCATATTCCACTTAAATATACTACTTCATATTTCTCTTAAACATACTACTTCATATTCCTCTTAAACGTTCTACTTCATATTCCTCTTAAACATACTACTTCATATTCCTCTTAAACATATTACTTCATATTCCTCTTAAACATACTACTTCATATTCCTCTTAAACATACTACTTCATATTCCTCTTAAATATACTACTTCATATATCTCTTAAACATACTACTTCATATTCCTCTTAAACATACTACTTCATATTCCTCTTAAATATACTACTTCATATTCCTCTTAAACATACTACTTCATATTCCTCTTAAACATACTACTTCATATTCCTCTTAAACATACAACTTCACATTCCTCTTAAACATACTACTTCATATTCCTATTAAACATACTACTTCATATTCCACTTAAATATACTACTTCATATTCCTCTTAAACATACTGCTTCATATTCCTCTTAAATATACTACTTCATATTCCTCTTAAACATACTACTTCATATTCCTCTTAAACATACTACTTCATATTCCTATTAAAAATACTACTTCATATTTCTCTTAAACATACTACTTCATATTCCTCTTAAACATACTACTTCATATTCCACTTAAATATACTGCTTCATATTCCTCTTAAACATACTACTTCATATTCCTCTTAAACATACTACTTTATATTCCTCTTAAACATACTACTTCATATTCCTCTTAAACATACTACTTCATATTCCTCTTAAATATACTACTTCATATTCCTCTTAAATATACTACTTCATATTCCTCTTAAATATACTACTCCATATTCCTCTTAAACATACTACTTCATATTCCCCTTAAATGTACTTCTTCATATTCCTCTTAAACAAACTACTTCATATTCCTCTTAAACATACTACTTCATTATCCTCTTAAATATACAACTTCATATTCCACTTAAATATACTACTTCATATTCCTCTTAAACATACTACTTCATATTCCTCTTGAACATACTACTTCATATTCCTCTTAAACATACTACTTCATATTCCTCTTAAACATACTACTTCATATTCCTCTTAAACATACTACTTCACATTTCTCTTAAACATACTGCTTCATATTTCTCTTAAACATACTACTTCATATTCCTCTCAAACATACTACTTCACATTCCTTGTAAACATACTACTTCATATTCCTCTTAAATATACTACTTCATATTCCTCTCAAACATACTACTTCACATTCCTCTTAAACATACTAATTCATATTCCTCTTAAATATACTACTTCATATTCCTCTTAAACAAACTACTTCATATTCCTCTTAAACATACTACTTCATATTCCTCTTAAACATACTGCTTCATATTCCTCTTAAACATATTACTTCATATTCCTCTTAAATATAATACTTCATATTCCTCTTAAACATACTACTTTATATTCCTTTTAAACATACTACTTCATATTCCACTTAAATATACTACTTCATATTTCTCTTAAACATACTACTTCATATTCCTCTTAAACATACTACTTCATATTCCTCGTAAATATACTACTTCATATTCCTCTTAAACATACTACCTCATATTCCTCTTAAATATACTGCTTCATATTCCTCTTAAATATACTACTTCATATTCCTCTTAAACATACTACTTCATATTCCTCTTAAACATACTACTTCATATTCCTCTTAAACATACTACTTCATATTCCTCTTAAACATACTACTTCATATTCCTCTTAAACATACTACTTCATATTCCTCTTAAACATACTACTTCATATTCCTCTTAAACATACTACTTCATATTCCTCTTAAACATACTACTTCATATTCCTCTTAAACATACTACTTCATATTCCACTTAAATATACTACTTCATATTTCTCTTAAACATACTACTTCATATTCCTCTTAAACGTTCTACTTCATATTCCTCTTAAACATACAACTTCATATTCCTCTTAAACATATTACTTCATATTCCTCTTAAACATACTACTTCATATTCCTCTTAAACATACTACTTCATATTCCTCTTAAATATTCTACTTCATATATCTCTTAAACATACTACTTCATATTCCTCTTAAACATACTACTTCATATTCCTCTTAAACGTTCTACTTCATATTCCTCTTAAACATACAACTTCATATTCCTCTTAAACATATTACTTCATATTCCTCTTAAACATACTACTTCATATTCCTCTTAAACATACTACTTCATATTCCTCTTAAATATTCTACTTCATATATCTCTTAAACATACTACTTCATATTCCTCTTAAACATACTACTTCATATTCCTCTTAAATATACTACTTCATATTCCTCTTAAACATACTACTTCATATTCCTCTTAAACATACTACTTCATATTCCTCTTAAACATACTACTTCATATTCCTCTTAAACATACTACTTCATATTCCTCATAAACATACTACTTCATATTCCTCTTAAACATACTACTTCATATTCGTCTTAAACATACTACTTCATATTCCTCTTAAACATACTACTTCACGTTCCTCTTAAACATACTGCTTCATATTCCTCTTTAACATACTACTTCATATTCCTCATAAACATACTACTTCATATTCCTCTTAAACATACTACTTCATATTCCTCTTAAACAAACTACTTCATATTCCTCTTAAATATACTACTTCATATTCCTCTTAAACATACTACTTCATATTCCTCTTAAACATACACGTACTACTTCATATTCCTCTTAAATATAATACTTCATATTCCTCTTAAACATACTACTTTTTATTCTTTTTAAACATACTACTTCATATTCCTCTTAAACATACTACTTCATATTCCTCTTCAACATACTACTTCATATTCCTCTTAAACATACTACTGCATATTCCTCTTAAATATACTATTTCATATTCCTCTTAAATATACTACTTCATATTCATCTTAAACATACTACTTCATATTCATCTTAAACATACTACTTCATTTTCCTCTTAAACAAACTACTTCATATTCCTCTTAAACATACTATTTCATATTCCTCTTAAACATACTACTTCATATTCCTCTTAAACAAACTACTTCGTATTCCTCTTAAATATACTACTTCATGTTCCTCTTAAACATACTACTTCATATTCCTCTTAAATATACTACTTCATATTCCTCTTAAATATACTACTTCATATTCCTCTTAAACATACTACTTCATATTCCTCTTTAATATACTACTTCATATTCCTCTTAAACATACTACTTCATATTCCTCTTAAACATACTACTTCATATTCCTCTTAAACATACTACTTCATATTTCTTTTAAACATACTGCTTCATATTCCTCTTAAACATACTACTTCATATTCCTCTTAAATATACTACTTCATATTCCTCTTAAACAAACTACTTCATATTCCACTTAAATATACTACTTCATATTCCTCTTAAACATACTACTTCATATTCCTCTTGAACATACTACTTCATATTCCTCTTAAACATACTACTTCATATTCCTCTTAAACATACTACTTCATATTCCTCTTAAACATACTACTTCACATTTCTCTTAAACATACTGCTTCATATTTCTCTTAAACATACTACTTCATATTCCTCTCAAACATACTACTTCACATTCCTTGTAAACATACTACTTCATATTCCTCTTAAATATACTACTTCATATTCCTCTTAAACATACTACTTCACATTCCTCTTAAACATACTAATTCATATTCCTCTTAAATATACTACTTCATATTCCTCTTAAACAAACTACTTCATATTCCTCTTAAACATACTACTTCATATTCCTCTTAAACATACTGCTTCATATTCCTCTTAAACATACTACTTCATATTCCTCTTAAATATAATACTTCATATTCCTCTTAAACATACTACTTTATATTCCTTTTAAACATACTACTTCATATTATTCTTAAACATACTACTTCATATTCCTCTTAAACATACTACTTCATATTCCTCATAAACATACTACTTCATATTCCTCTTAAACATACTACTTCATATTCGTCTTAAACATACTACTTCATATTCCTCTAAAACATACTACTTCACGTTCCTCTTAAACATACTGCTTCATATTCCTCTTAAACATACTACTTCATATTCCTCTTAAACATACTACTTCATATTCCTCTTAAACATACTACTTCATATTCCTCTTAAACAAACTACTTCATATTCCTCTTAAATATACTACTTCATATTCCTCTTAAACATACTACTTCATATTCCTCTTAAACATACTACTTCATATTCCTCTTAAATATAATACTTCATATTCCTCTTAAACATACTACTTTTTATTCTTTTTAAACATACTACTTCATATTCCTCTTAAACATACTACTTCATATTCCTCTTCAACATACTACTTCATATTCCTCTTAAACATACTACTGCATATTCCTCTTAAATATACTATTTCATATTCCTCTTAAATATACTACTTCATATTCATCTTAAACATACTACTTCATATTCATCTTAAACATACTACTTCATTTTCCTCTTAAACAAACTACTTCATATTCCTCTTAAACATACTACTTCATATTCCTCTTAAACATACTACTTCATATTCCTCTTAAACAAACTACTTCGTATTGCTCTTAAATATACTACTTCATGTTCCTCTTAAACATACTACTTCATATTCCTCTTAAATATACTACTTCATATTCCTCTTAAATATACTACTTCATATTCCTCTTAAACATACTACTTCATATTCCTCTTCAACATACTACTTCACATTCCTCTTAAACATTCTACTTCATATTCCTCTTAAGCATACTACTTCACATTCCTCTTAAACATACTACTTCATATTCCTCTTAAACATACTGCTTCATATTCCTCTTAAACAAACTACTTCATATTCCTCTTAAATATACTACTTCATATTCCTCTTAAACAAACTACTTCATATTCTACTTAAATATACTACTTTATATTCCTCTTAAATATACTACTTCATATTCCTCTTAAACATACTACTTTATATTCCTCTTAAACATACTACTTCACATTCCTCTTAAACATACTACTTCATATTCCTCTTAAGCATACTACTTCATATTCCTCTTAAACATACTACTTCATATTCCTCTTAAATATACTACTGCATATTCCTCTTAAATATACTACTTCATATTCCTCTTAAATATACTACTTCATATTCATCTTAAACATACTACTTCATATTCATCTTAAACATACTACTTCATATTCCTCTTAAACAAACTACTTCATATTCCTCTTAAATATACTACTTCATATTCCTCTTAAACATACTACTTCATATTCCTCTTAAATATACTACTTCATATTCCTCTTAAATATACTACTTCATATTCCTCTTAAACATACTACTTCATATTCCTCTTTAATATACTACTTCATATTCCTCTTAAACATACTACTTCATATTCCTCTTAAACATACTACTTCATATTCCTCTTAAACATACTACTTCATATTCCTTTTAAACATACTGCTTCATATTCCTCTTAAACATACTACTTCATATTCCTCTTAAACATACAACTTCACATTCCTCTTAAACATACTACTTCATATTCCTTTTAAACAAACTACTTCATATTCCTCTTAAATATACTACTTCATATTCCTCTTAAACATACTACTTCATATTCCTCTTAAACATATTACTTCATATTCCTCTTAAACATAGTACTTCACATTCCTCTTAAACGCAATACTTCATATTCCTCTTAAACAAACTACTTCATATTCCTTTTAATTATAATACTTCATATTCCTCTTAAACATACTACTTTATATTCCTTTTAAACATACTACTTCATATTATTCTTAAACATACTACTTCATATTCCTCTCAAACATACTACTTCACATTCCTTGTAAACATACTACTTCATATTCCTCTTAAATATACTACTTCATATTCCTCTTAAACATACTACTTCACATTCCTCTTAAACATACTAATTCATATTCCTCTTAAATATACTACTTCATATTCCTCTTAAACAAACTACTTCATATTCCTCTTAAACATACTACTTCATATTCCTCTTAAACATACTGCTTCATATTCCTCTTAAACATACTACTTCATATTCCTCTTAAATATAATACTTCATATTCCTCTTAAACATACTACTTTATATTCCTTTTAAACATACTACTTCATATTATTCTTAAACATACTACTTCATATTCCTCTTAAACATACTACTTCATATTCCTCATAAACAAACTACTTCATATTCCTCTTAAACATACTACTTCATATTCGTCTTAAACATACTACTTCATATTCCTCTTAAACATACTACTTCACATTCCTCTTAAACATACTGCTTCATATTCCTCTTAAACATACTACTTCATATTCCTCTTAAACATACTACTTCATATTCCTCTTAAACATACTACTTCATATTCCTCTTAAACAAACTACTTCATATTCCTCTTAAATATACTACTTCATATTCCTCTTAAACATACTACTTCATATTCCTCTTAAACATACTACTTCATATTCCTCTTAAAAATACTACTTCATATTCCTTTTAAACATACTGCTTCATATTCCTCTTAAACATACTACTTCATATTCCTCTTAAACATACTACTTCACATTCCTCTTAAACATACTACTTCATATTCCTTTTAAACAAACTACTTCATATTCCTCTTAAATATACTACTTCATATTCCTCTTAAACATACTACTTCATATTCCTCTTAAACATATTACTTCATATTCCTCTTAAACATAGTACTTCACATTCCTCTTAAACGCACTACTTCATATTCCTCTTAAACAAACTACTTCATATTCCTCTTAAATATACTACTTCATATTCCTCTTAAACGTTCTACTTCATATTCCTCTTAAACATACTACTTCATATTCTTTTTAAACATACTACTTCATATTCCTCTTAAACATACTACTTCATATTCTTCTTAAACATACTACTTCATATTCCTCTTAAATATACTACTTCATATATCTCTTAAACATACTACTTCATATTCCTCTTAAACATACTACTTCATATTCCTCTTAAACATACTGCTTCATATTCCTCTTAAACATACTACTTCATATTCCTCTTAAATATACTACATCATATTCCTCTTAAGCATACTACTTCATATTCCTCTTAAATATACTACTTCATATTCCTCTTAAATATACTACTTCATATTCCTCTTAAACATACTACTTCATATTCCTCTTAAACATAATACTTCACATTCCTCTTAAACATACTACTTCATATTCCTCTTAAACATACTATTTTATATTTCTCTCAAACATACTACTTCATATTCCTCTTAAGCATACTACTTCATATTCCTCTTAAATATACTACTTCATATTTCTCTTAAACATACTACTTCATATTCCTCCTAAACATACTACTTCATATTGCTCTTAAACATACTACTTCATATTCCTCTTAAACATACTACTTCATAGTCCTCTTAAACATACCACTTCATATTCCTCTTAAATATAGTACTTCATATTCCTCTTAAGCTTACTACTTCATTTTCCTCTTAAACATACTACTTCATATTCCTCTTAAATATACTACTTCATATTCCTCTTAAACATACTACTTCATATTCCTCTTAAACATACTACTTAATATTCCTCTTATACATACTACTTCATATTCCTCTTAAACATACTACTTCATATTCCTCTTAAACATACTACTTCATATTCCTCTTAAACATACTACTTCATATTCCTCTTAAACTTACTACTTCATATTCCTCTTAAACATACTACTTCATATTCCTCTTAAACATACTACTTCATATTCCTCTTAAACATACAACTTCACATTCCTCTTAAACATACTACTTCATATTCCTCTTAAACATACTACTTCATATTCCACTTAAATATACTACTTCATATTCCTCTTAAACATACTGCTTCATATTCTTCTTAAATATACTAATTCATATTTCTCTTAAACAAACTACTTCATATTCCTCTTAAACATACTACTTCATATTCCTCTTAAACATACTACTTCATATTCCTCTTAAACAAACTACTTCATATTCCTCTTAAATATACTATTTCATATTCCTCTTAAACATACTACTTCATATTCCTCTTAAACATACTACTTTATATTCCTCTTAAACATACTACTTCATATTCCTCTTAAACATACTGCTTCATATTCCTCTTAAATATACTACTTCATATTCCTCGTAAACAAACTACTTCATATTCCTCTTAAACATACTACTTCATATTCATCTTAAACATACTACTTCATATTCCTCTTAATCAAACTACTTCATATTCCTCTTATATATACTACTTCATATTCCTCTTAAACATGCTACTTCATATTCCTCTTAAAAATACTACTTCATATTCCTCTTAAATATACTACTTCATATTCCTCTTAAACATACTACTTCTAATTCCTCTTTAATATACTACTTCATATTCCTCTTAAACATACTACTTCATATTCCTCTTAAACATACTACTTCATATTCCTCTTAAACATACAACTTCATATTCCTTTTAAACATACTGCTTCATATTCCTCTTAAACAATCTACTTCATATTCCTCTTAAATATACTACTTCATATTCCTCTTAAATATACTACTTCATATTCCTCTTAAACATACAAATTCATATTCCTCTTCAACATACTACTTCACATTCCTCTTAAACATACTACTTCATATTCCTCTTAAACATACTACTTCATATTCATCTTAAATATACTACTTCATATTCCTCTTAAACAAACTACTTCATATTCCTCTTAAACATACTACTTCATATTCCTCTTAAACATACTACTTCATATTCCTCTTAAACAAACTACTTCATATTCCTCTTAAATATACTATTTTATATTCCACTTAAACATACTACTTCATATTCCTCTTAAATATACTACTTCATATTCCTCTTAAATATACTACTTCATATTCCTCTTAAACATACTACTTCATATTCCTCTTTAATATACTACTTCATATTCCTCTTAAACATACTACTTCATATTCCTCTTAAACAAACTACTTCATATTCCTCTTAAACATACTACTTCATATTCCTCTTAAACATACTACTTCATATTCCTCTTAAACATACTACTTCATATTCCTCTTAAACAAACTACTTCATATTCCACTTAAACATACTACTTCATATTCCTCTTAAATATACTACTTCATATTCCTCTTAAATATACTACTTCATATTCCTCTTAAACATACTACTTCATATTCCTCTTTAATATACTACTTCATATTCCTCTAAAACATACTACTTCATATTCATCTTAAACATACTACTTCATATTCCTCTTAAACAAACTACTTCATATTCCTCTTAAATATACTACTTCATATTCCTCTTAAACATACTACTTCATATTCCTCTTAAATATACTACTTCATATTCCTCTTAAATATACTACTTCATATTCCTCTTAAACATACTACTTCATATTCCTCTTTAATATACTACTTCATATTCCTCTTAAACATACTACTTCATATTCATCTTAAACATACTACTTCATATTCCTCTTAAACATACTACTTCATATTCCTCTTCAACATACTACTTCATATTCCTCTTAAACATTCTACTTCATATTCCTCTTAAGCATACTACTTCACATTCCTCTTAAACATACTACTTCATATTCCTCTTAAACATACTGCTTCATATTTCTCTTAAACATACTACTTCATATTCCTCTTAAATAAACTACTTCATATTCCTCTTAAACAAACTACTTCATATTCCTCTTAAATATACTACTTTATATTCCTCTTAAATATACTACTTCATATTCCTCTTAAACATACTACTTCATATTCCTCTTAAACATACTACTTCACATTCCTCTTACACATACTACTTCATATTCTTCTTAAACATACTACTTCATATTCCTCTTAAACATACTAGTTCATATTCCTCTTAAACATACTACTGCATATTCCTCTTAAATATACTACTTCATATTCCTCTTAAATATACTACTTCATATTCATCTTAAACATACTACTTCATATTCCTCTTAAATATACTACTTCATATTCCTCTTAAACAAACTACTTCATATTCCTCTTAAACATACTATTTCATATTCCTCTTAAACATACTGCTTCATATTCCTCTTAAACATACTACTTCATATTCCTCTTAAATATAATACTTCATATTCCTCTTAAACATACTACTTTATATTCCTTTTAAACATACTACTTCATATTCCACTTAAATATACTACTTCATATTTCTCTTAAACATACTACTTCATATTCCTCTTAAACATACTACTTCATATTCCTCGTAAATATACTACTTCATATTCCTCTTATACATAATACCTCATATTCCTCTTAAATATACTGCTTCATATTCCTCTTAAATATACTACTTCATATTCCTCTTAAACATACTACTTCATATTCCTCTTAAACATACTACTTCATATTCCTCTTAAACATACTACTTCATATTCCTCTTAAACATACTACTTCATATTCCTCTTAAACATACTACTTCATATTCCTCTTAAACATACTACTTCATATTCCTCTTAAACATACTACTTCATATTCCTCTTAAACATACTACTTCATATTCCTCTTAAACATACTACTTCATATTCCACTTAAATATACTACTTCATATTTCTCTTAAACATACTACTTCATATTCCTCTTAAACGTTCTACTTCATATTCCTCTTAAACATACTACTTCATATTCCTCTTAAACATATTACTTCATATTCCTCTTAAACATACTACTTCATATTCCTCTTAAACATACTACTTCATATTCCTCTTAAATATACTACTTCATATATCTCTTAAACATACTACTTCATATTCCTCTTAAACATACTACTTCATATTCCTCTTAAATATACTACTTCATATTCCTCTTAAACATACTACTTCATATTCCCCTTAAACATACTACTTCATATTCCTCTTAAACATACTACTTCATATTCCTCTTAAACATACTTCTTCATATTCCTCATAAACATACTACTTCATATTCCTCTTAAACATACTACTTCATATTCGTCTTAAACATACTACTTCATATTCCTCTTAAACATACTACTTCACGTTCCTCTTAAACATACTGCTTCATATTCCTCTTAAACATACTACTTCATATTCCTCTTAAACATACTACTTCATATTCCTCTTAAACATACTACTTCATATTCCTCTTAAACAAACTACTTCATATTCCTCTTAAATATACTACTTCATATTCATCTTAAACATACTACTTCATATTCCTCTTAAACATACTACTTCATATTCCTCTTAAACATACAACTTCATATTCCTTTTAAACATACTGCTTCATATTCCTCTTAAACAAACTACTTCATATTCCTCTTAAATATACTACTTCATATTCCTCTTAAACATACTACTTCATATTCCTCTTAAACATACTAATTCATATTCCTCTTCAACATACTACTTCACATTCCTCTTAAACATACTACTTCATATTCCTCTTAAACATACTACTTCATATTCATCTTAAATATACTACTTCATATTCCTCTTAAACAAACTACTTCATATTCCTCTTAAACATACTACTTCATATTCCTCTTAAACATACTACTTCATATTCCTCTTAAACAAACTACTTCATATTCCTCTGAAATATACTATTTCATATTCCACTTAAACATACTACTTCATATTCCTCTTAAATATACTACTTCATATTCCTCTTAAATATACTACTTCATATTCCTCTTAAACATACTACTTCATATTCCTCTTTAATATACTACTTCATATTCCTCTTAAACATACTACTTCATATTCATCTTAAACATACTACTTCATATTCCTCTTAAACAAACTACTTCATATTCCTCTTAAATATACTACTTCATATTCCTCTTAAACATACTACTTCATATTCCTCTTAAATATACTACTTCATATTCCTCTTAAATATACTACTTCATATTCCTCTTAAACATACTACTTCATATTCCTCTTTAATATACTACTTCATATTCCTCTTAAACATACTACTTCATATTCATCTTAAACATACTACTTCATATTCCTCTTAAACATACTACTTCATATTCCTCTTCAACATACTACTTCATATTCCTCTTAAACATTCTACTTCATATTCCTCTTAAGCATACTACTTCATATTCCTCTTAAACATACTACTTCATATTCCTCTTAAACATACTACTTCATATTCCTCTTAAACATACTACTTCATATTCCTCTTAAACATACTACTTCATATTCCTCTTAAACATACTACTTCATATTCCTCTTAAACATACTGCTTCATATTTCTCTTAAAAATACTACTTCATATTCCTCTTAAATATACTACTTCATATTCCTCTTAAACAAACTACTTCATATTCCTCTTAAATATACTACTTTATATTCCTCTTAAATATACTACTTCATATTCCTCTTAAACATACTACTTCATATTCCTCTTAAACATACTACTTCACATTCCTCTTACACATACTACTTCATATTCTTCTTAAACATACTACTTCATATTCCTCTTAAACATACTAGTTCATATTCCTCTTAAACATACTACTGCATATTCCTCTTAAATATACTACTTCATATTCCTCTTAAATATACTACTTCATATTCATCTTAAACATACTACTTCATATTCCTCTTAAATATACTACTTCATATTCCTCTTAAACAAACTACTTCATATTCCTCTTAAACATACTACTTCATATTCCTCTTAAACATACTGCTTCATATTCCTCTTAAACATACTACTTCATATTCCTCTTAAATATAATACTTCATATTCCTCTTAAACATACTACTTTATATTCCTTTTAAACATACTACTTCATATTCCACTTAAATATACTACTTCATATTTCTCTTAAACATACTACTTCATATTCCTCTTAAACATACTACTTCATATTCCTCGTAAATATACTACTTCATATTCCTCTTATACATACTACCTCATATTCCTCTTAAATATACTGCTTCATATTCCTCTTAAATATACTACTTCATATTCCTCTTAAACATACTACTTCATATTCCTCTTAAACATACTACTTCATATTCCTCTTAAACATACTACTTCATATTCCTCTTAAACATACTACTTCATATTCCTCTTAAACATACTACTTCATATTCCTCTTAAACATACTACTTCATATTCCTCTTAAGCATACTACTTCATATTCCTCTTAAACATACTACTTCATATTCCTCTTAAACATACTACTTCATATTCCACTTAAATATACTACTTCATATTTCTCTTAAACATACTACTTCATATTCCTCTTAAACGTTCTACTTCATATTCCTCTTAAACATACTACTTCATATTCCTCTTAAACATATTACTTCATATTCCTCTTAAACATACTACTTCATATTCCTCTTAAACATACTACTTCATATTCCTCTTAAATATACTACTTCATATATGTCTTTAACATACTACTTCATATTCCTCTTAAACATACTACTTCATATTCCTCTTAAATATACTACTTCATATTCCTCTTAAACATACTACTTCATATTCCCCTTAAACATACTACTTCATATTCCTCTTAAACATACTACTTCATATTCCTCTTAAACATACTACTTCATATTCCTCATAAACATACTACTTCATATTCCTCTTAAACATACTACTTCATATTCGTCTTAAACATACTACTTCATATTCCCCTTAAACATACTACTTCACGTTCCTCTTAAACATACTGCTTCATATTCCTCTTAAACATACTACTTCATATTCCTCTTAAACATACTACTTCATATTCTTCTTAAACATACTACTTCATATTCCTCTTAAACAAACTACTTCATATTCCTCTTAAATATACTACTTCATATTCCTCTTAAACATACTACTTCATATTCCTCTTAAACATACTACACGTACTTCATATTCCTCTTAAATATAATACTTCATATTCCTCTTAAACATACTACTTTTTATTCTTTTTAAACATACTACTTCATATTCCTCTTAAACATACTACTTCATATTCCTCTTCAACATACTACTTCATATTCCTCTTAAACATACTACTGCATATTCCTCTTAAATATACTATTTCATATTCCTCTTAAATATACTACTTCATATTCATCTTAAACATAATACTTCATATTCATCTTAAACATACTACTTCATTTTCCTCTTAAACAAACTACTTCATATTCCTCTTAAACATACTACTTCATATTCCTCTTAAACATACTACTTCTTATTCCTCTTAAACAAACTACTTCGTATTCCTCTTAAATATACTACTTCATGTTCCTCTTAAACATACTACTTCATATTCCTCTTAAATATACTACTTCATATTCCTCTTAAATATACTACTTCATATTCCTCTCAAACATACTACTTCATATTCCTCTTTAATATACTACTTCATATTCCTCTTAAACATACTACTTCATATTCCTCTTAAACATGCTACTTCATATTCCTCTTAAACATACTACTTCATATTCCTTTTAAACATACTGCTTCATATTCCTCTTAAACATACTACTTCATATTCCTCTTAAATATACTACTTCATATTCCTCTTAAACAAACTACTTCATATTCCACTTAAATATACTACTTCATATTCCTCTTAAACATACTACTTCATATTCCTCTTGAACATACTACTTCATATTCCTCTTAAACATACTACTTCATATTCCTCTTAAACATACTACTTCATATTCCTCTTAAACATACTACTTCACATTTCTCTTAAACATACTGCTTCATATTTCTCTTAAACATACTACTTCATATTCCTCTCAAACATACTACTTCACATTCCTTGTAAACATACTACTTCATATTCCTCTTAAATATACTACTTCATATTCCTCTTAAACATACTACTTCACATTCCTCTTAAACATACTAATTCATATTCCTCTTAAATATACTACTTCATATTCCTCTTAAACAAACTACTTCATATTCCTCTTAAACATACTACTTCATATTCCTCTTAAACATACTGCTTCATATTCCTCTTAAACATACTACTTCATATTCCTCTTAAATATAATACTTCATATTCCTCTTAAACATACTACTTTATATTCCTTTTAAACATACTACTTCATATTATTCTTAAACATACTACTTCATATTCCTCTTAAACATACTACTTCATATTCCTCTTAAACATACTACTTCACGTTCCTCTTAAACATACTGCTTCATATTCCTCTTAAACATACTACTTCATATTCCTCTTAAACATACTACTTCATATTCCTCTTAAACATACTACTTCATATTCCTCTTAAACAAACTACTTCATATTCCTCTTAAATATACTACTTCATATTCCTCTTAAACATACTACTTCATATTCCTCTTAAACATACTACTTCATATTCCTCTTAAATATAATACTTCATATTCCTCTTAAACATACTACTTTTTATTCTTTTTAAACATACTACTTCATATTCCTCTTAAACATACTACTTCATATTCCTCTTCAACATACTACTTCATATTCCTCTTAAACATACTACTGCATATTCCTCTTAAATATACTATTTCATATTCCTCTTAAATATACTACTTCATATTCATCTTAAACATACTACTTCATATTCATCTTAAACATACTACTTCATTTTCCTCTTAAACAAACTACTTCATATTCCTCTTAAACATACTACTTCATATTCCTCTTAAACATACTACTTCATATTCCTCTTAAACAAACTACTTCGTATTCCTCTTAAATATACTACTTCATGTTCCTCTTAAACATACTACTTCATATTCCTCTTAAATATACTACTTCATATTCCTCTTAAATATACTACTTCATATTCCTCTTAAACATACTACTTCATATTCCTCTTTAATATACTACTTCATATTCCTCTTAAACATACTACTTCATATTCCTCTTAAACATACTACTTCATATTCCTCTTAAACATACTACTTCATATTCCTCTTAAATATACTACTTCATATTCCTCTTAAACAAACTACTTCATATTCCTCTTATATATACTACTTCATATTCCTCTTAAATATACTACTTCATATTCCTCTTAAACATACTACTTCATATTCCTCTTCAACATACTACTTCACATTCCTCTTAAACATTCTACTTCATATTCCTCTTAAGCATACTACTTCACATTCCTCTTAAACATACTACTTCATATTCCTCTTAAACATACTGCTTCATATTCCTCTTAAACAAACTACTTCATATTCCTCTTAAATATACTACTTCATATTCCTCTTAAACAAACTACTTCATATTCTACTTAAATATACTACTTTATATTCCTCTTAAATATACAACTTCATATTCCTCTTAAACATACTACTTTATATTCCTCTTAAACATACTACTTCACATTCCTCTTAAACATACTACTTCATATTCCTCTTAAGCATACTACTTCATATTCCTCTTAAACATACTACTTCATATTCCTCTTAAACATACTACTGCATATTCCTCTTAAATATACTACTTCATATTCCTCTTAAATATACTACTTCATATTCATCTTAAACATACTACTTCATATTCATCTTAAACATACTACTTCATATTCCTCTTAAATAAACTACTTCATATTCCTCTTAAATATACTACTTCATATTCCTCTTAAACATACTACTTCATATTCCTCTTAAATATACTACTTCATATTCCTCTTAAATATACTACTTCATATTCCTCTTAAACATACTACTTCATATTCCTCTTTAATATACTACTTCATATTCCTTTTAAACATACTACTTCATATTCCTCTTAAACATACTACTTCATATTCCTCTTAAACATACTACTTCATATTCCTTTTAAACATACTGCTTCATATTCCTCTTAAACATACTACTTCATATTCCTCTTAAACATACTACTTCACATTCCTCTTAAACATACTACTTCATATTCCTTTTAAACAAACTACTTCATATTCCTCTTAAATATACTACTTCATATTCCTCTTAAACATACTACTTCATATTCCTCTTAAACATATTACTTCATATTCCTCTTAAACATAGTACTGCACATTCCTCTTAAACGCACTACTTCATATTCCTCTTAAACAAACTACTTCATATTCCTTTTAAATATAATACTTCATATTCCTCTTAAACATACTACTTTATATTCCTTTTAAACATACTACTTCATATTATTCTTAAACATACTACTTCATATTCCTCTCAAACATACTACTTCACATTCCTTGTAAACATACTACTTCATATTCCTCTTAAATATACTACTTCATATTCCTCTTAAACATACTACTTTACATTCCTCTTAAACATACTAATTCATATTCCTCTTAAATATACTACTTCATATTCCTCTTAAACAAACTACTTCATATTCCTCTTAAATATACTACTTCATATTCCTCTTAAACATACTGCTTCATATTCCTCTTAAACATACTACTTCATATTCCTCTTAAATATAATACTTCATATTCCTCTTAAACATACTACTTAATATTCCTTTTAAACATACTACTTCATATTATTCTTAAACATACTACTTTATATTCCTCTTAAACATACTACTTCATATTCCTCATAAACATACTACTTCATATTCCTCTTAAACATACTACTTCATATTCGTCTTAAACATACTACTTCATATTCCTCTTAAACATACTACTTCACATTCCTCTTAAACATACTGCTTCATATTCCTCTTAAACATACTACTTCATATTCCTCTTCAACATACTACTTCATATTCCTCTTAAACATACTACTTCATATTCCTCTTAAACAAACTACTTCATATTCCTCTTAAATATACTACTTCATATTCCTCTTAAACATACTACTTCATATTCCTCTTAAACATACTACTTCATATTCCTCTTAAACATACTACTTCATATTCCTTTTAAACATACTGCTTCATATTCCTCTTAAACATACTACTTCCTATTCCTCTTAAACATACTACTTCACATTCCTCTTAAACATACTACTTCATATTCCTTTTAAACAAACTACTTCATATTCCTCTTAAATATACTACTTCATATTCCTCTTAAACATACTACTTCATATTCCTCTTAAACATATTACTTCATATTCCTCTTAAACATAGTACTTCACATTCCTCTTAAACGCACTACTTCATATTCCTCTTAAACAAACTACTTCATATTCCTCTTAAATATACTACTTCATATTCCTCTTAAACGTTCTACTTCATATTCCTCTTAAACATACTACTTCATATTCTTTTTAAACATACTACTTCATATTCCTCTTAAACATACTACTTCATATTCTTCTTAAACATACTACTTCATATTCCTCTTAAATATACTACTTCATATATCTCTTAAACATACTACTTCATATTTCTCTTAAACATACTACTTCATATTCCTCTTAAACATACTGCTTCATATTCCTCTTAAACATACTACTTCATATTCCTCTTAAATATACTACTTCATATTCCTCTTAAGCATACTACTTCATATTCCTCTTAAATATACTACTTCATATTCCTCTTAAATATACTACTTCATATTCCTCTTAAACATACTACTTCATATTCCTCTTAAACATAATACTTCACATTCCTCTTAAACATACTACTTCATATTCCTCTTAAACATACTACTTCATATTTCTCTCAAACATACTACTTCATATTCTTCTTAAGCATACTACTTCATATTCCTCTTAAATATACTACTTCATATTCCTCTTAAACATACTACTTCATATTCCTCCTAAACATACTACTTCATATTGCTCTTAAACATACTACTTCATATTCCTCTTAAACATACTACTTCATATTCCTCTTAAACATACCACTTCATATTCCTCTTAAATATACTACTTCATATTCCTCTTAAGCTTACTACTTCATTTTCCTCTTAAACATACTACTTCATATTCCTCTTAAATATACTACTTCATATTCCTCTTAAACATACTACTTCATATTCCTCTTAAACATACTACTTCATATTCCTCTTATACATACTACTTCATATTCCTCTTAAACATACTACTTCATATTCCTCTTAAACATACTACTTCATATTCCTCTTAAACATACTACTTCATATTCCTCTTAAACTTACTACTTCATATTCCTCTTAAA
Source organism: Atherix ibis (assembly GCA_958298945.1). Lineage (NCBI taxonomy): Eukaryota > Metazoa > Arthropoda > Insecta > Diptera > Athericidae > Atherix > Atherix ibis. Next base: position 2,477,666 of record CATQJD010000111.1, read on the forward strand.
CATACTACTTCATATTCCTCTTAAACATACTACTTCATATTCCTCTTAAACATACAACTTCACATTCCTCTTAAACATACTACTTCATATTCCTCTTAAACATACTACTTCATATTCCACTTAAATATACTACTTCATATTCCTCTTAAACATACTGCTTCATATTCCTCTTAAATATACTACTTCATATTCCTCTTAAACAAACTACTTCATATTCCTCTTAAACATACTACTTCATATTGCTCTTAAACATACTACTTCATATTCCTCTTAAACAAACTACTTCATATTCCTCTTAAATATACTATTTCATATTCCTCTTAAACATACTACTTCATATTCCTCTTAAACATACTACTTTATATTCCTCTTAAACATACTACTTCATATTCCTCTTAAACATACTGCTTCATATTCCTCTTAAATATACTACTTCATATTCCTCGTAAACAAACTACTTCATATTCCTCTTAAACATACTACTTCATATTCATCTTAAACATACTACTTCATATTCCTCTTAATCAAACTACTTCATATTCCTCTTAAATATACTACTTCATATTCCTCTTAAACATACTACTTCATATTCCTCTTAAAAATACTACTTTATATTCCTCTTAAATATACTACTTGATATTCCTCTTAAACATACTACTTCTAATTCCTCTTTAATATACTACTTCATATTCCTCTTAAACATACTACTTCATATTCCTCTTAAACATACTACTTCATATTCCTCTTAAATATACTACTTCATATTCCTCTTAAGCATACTACTTCATATTCCTCTTAAATATACTACGTTACTTCATATTCCTCTTAAATATACTACTTCATATTCCTCTAAAACATACTACTTCATATTCCTCTTAAACATAATACTTCACATTCCTCTTAAACATACTACTTCATATTCCTCTTAAACATACTACTTCATATTTCTCTCAAACATACTACTTCATATTCTTCTTAAGCATACTACTTCATATTCCTCTTAAATATACTACTTCATATTCCTCTTAAACATACTACTTCATATTCCTCCTAAACATACTACTTCATATTGCTCTTAAACATACTACTTCATATTCCTCTTAAACATACTACTTCATATTCCTCTTGAACATACCACTTCATATTCCTCTTAAATATACTACTTCATATTCCTCTTAAGCTTACTACTTCATTTTCCTCTTAAACATACTACTTCATATTCCTCTTAAATATACTACTTCATATTCCTCTTAAACATACTACTTCATATTCCTCTTAAACATACTACTTCATATTCCTCTTATACATACTACTTCATATTCCTCTTAAACATACTACTTCATATTCCTCTTAAACATACTACTTCATATTCCTCTTAAACATACTACTTCATATTCCTCTTAAACTTACTACTTCATATTCCTCTTAAACATACTACTTCATATTCCTCTTAAACATACTACTTCATATTCCTCTTAAACATACAACTTCACATTCCTCTTAAACATACTACTTCATATTCCTCTTAAACATACTACTTCATATTCCACTTAAATATACTACTTCATATTCCTCTTAAACATACTGCTTCATATTCCTCTTAAATATACTACTTCATATTCCTCTTAAACAAACTACTTCATATTCCTCTTAAACATACTTCTTCATATTGCTCTTAAACATACTACTTCATATTCCTCTTAAACAAACTACTTCATATTCCTCTTAAATATACTATTTCATATTCCTCTTAAACATACTACTTCATATTCCTCTTAAACATACTACTTTATATTCCTCTTAAACATACTACTTCATATTCCTCTTAAACATACTGCTTCATATTCCTCTTAAATATACTACTTCATATTCCTCGTAAACAAACTACTTCATATTCCTCTTAAACATACTACTTCATATTCATCTTAAACATACTACTTCATATTCCTCTTAATCAAACTACTTCATATTCCTCTTAAATATACTACTTCATATTCCTCTTAAACATACTACTTCATATTCCTCTTAAAAATACTACTTTATATTCCTCTTAAATATACTACTTGATATTCCTCTTAAACATACTACTTCTAATTCCTCTTTAATATACTACTTCATATTCCTCTTAAACATACTACTTCATATTCCTCTTAAACATACTACTTCATATTCCTCTTAAACATACAACTTCATATTCCTTTTAAACATACTGCTTCATATTCCTCTTAAACAAACTACTTCATATTCCTCTTAAATATACTACTTCATATTCCTCTTAAATATACTACTTCATATTCCTCTTAAACATACTAATTCATATTCCTCTTCAACATACTACTTCACATTCCTCTTAAACATACTACTTCATATTCCTCTTAAACATACTACTTCATATTCATCTTAAATATACTACTTCATATTCCTCTTAAACAAACTACTTCATATTCCTCTTAAACATACTACTTCATATTCCTCTTAAACATACTACTTCATATTCCTCTTAAATATACTACTTCATATTCCTCTTAAATATACTACTTCATATTCCTCTTAAACATACTACTTCATATTCCTCTTTAATATACTACTTCATATTCCTCTTAAACATACTACTTCATATTCATCTTAAACATACTATTTCATATTCCTCTTAAACAAACTACTTCATATTCCTCTTAAATATACTACTTCATATTCCTCTTAAACATACTACTTCATATTCCTCTTAAATATACTACTTCATATTCCTCTTAAATATACTACTTCATATTCCTCTTAAACATACTACTTCATATTCCTCTTTAATATACTACTTCATATTCCTCTTAAACATACTACTTCATATTCATCTTAAACATACTACTTCATATTCCTCTTAAACATACTACTTCATATTCCTCTTCAACATACTACTTCATATTCCTCTTAAACATTCTACTTCATATTCCTCTTAAGCATACTACTTCACATTCCTCTTAAACATACTACTTCATATTCCTCTTCAACATACTGCTTCATATTTCTCTTAAACATACTACTTCATATTCCTCTTAAATATACTACTTCATATTCCTCTTAAACAAACTACTTCATATTCCTCTTAAATATACTACTTTATATTCCTCTTAAATATACTACTTCATATTCCTCTTAAACATACTACTTCATTTTCCTCTTAAACATACTACTTCACATTCCTCTTACACATACTACTTCATATTCTTCTTAAACATACTACTTCATATTCCTCTTAAACATACTAGTTCATATTCCTCTTAAACATACTACTGCATATTCCTCTTAAATATACTACTTCATATTCCTCTTAAATATACTACTTCATATTCATCTTAAACATACTACTTCATATTCATCTTAAACATACTACTTCATATTCCTCTTAAACAAACTACTTCATATTCCTCTTAAACATACTACTTCATATTCCTCTTAAACATACTACTTCATATTCCTCTTAAACAAACTACTTCATATTCCTTTTAAATATACTACTTCATATTCCTCTTAGACATACTACTTCATATTCCTCTTAAATATACTACTTCATATTCCTCTTAAATATACTACTTCATATTCCTCTTAAACATACTACTTCATATTCCTCTTTAATATACTACTTCATATTCCTCTTAAACGTACTACTTCATATTCCTCTTAAACATACTACTTCATATTCCTCTTAAACATACTACTTCATATTCCTTTTAAACATACTGCTTCATATTCCTCTTAAACATACTACTTCATATTCCTCTTAAATATACTACTTCATATTCCTCTTAAACAAACTACTTCATATTCCTCTTAAATATACTACTTCATATTCCTCTTAAATATACTACTTCATATTCCTCTTAAACATACTACTTCATATTCCTCTTCAACATACTACTTCACATTCCTCTTAAACATTCTACTTCATATTCCTCTTAAGCATACTACTTCACATTCCTCTTAAACATACTACTTTATATTCCTCTTAAACATACTGCTTCATATTCCTCTTCAACATACTACTTCATATTCCTCTTAAATATACTACTTCATATTCCTCTTAAACAAACTACTTCATATTCCTCTTAAATATACTACTTTATATTCCTCTTAAATATACTACTTCATATTCCTCTTAAACATACTACTTTATATTCCTCTTAAACATACTACTTCATATTCCTCTTAAACATACTACTTCACATTCCTCTTAAACACACTACTTCATATTCCTCTTAAACAAACTACTTCATATTCCTCTTAAATATACTACTTCATATTCCTCTTGAACATACTACTTCATATTCCTCTTAAACATACTACTTCATATTCCTCTTAAACATAGTACTTCACATTCCTCTTAAACGTACTACTTCATATTTTTCTTAAACAAACTACTTCATATTCCTCTTAAATATACTACTTCATATTCCTCTTAAACGTTCTACTTCATATTCCTCTTAAACATACTACTTCATATTCTTTTTAAACATACTACTTCATATTCCTCTTAAACATACTACTTCATATTCCTCTTAAACATACTACTTCATATTCCTGTTAAATATACTACTTCATATATCTCTTAAACATACTACTTCATATTCCTCTTAAACAATCTACTTCATATTCCTCTTAAACATACTGCTTCATATTCCTCTTAAACATACTACTTCATATTCCTCTTAAATATACTACTTCATATTCCTCTTAAGCATACTACTTCATATTCCTCTTAAATATACTACTTTATATTTCTCTTAAATATACTACTTCATATTCCTCTTAAACATACTACTTCATATTCCTCTTAAACATACTACTTCCCATTCCTCTTAAACATACTACTTCATATTCCTCTTAAACATACTACTTCATCTTTCTCTTAAACATACTACTTCATATTCCTCTTAAGCATACTACTTCATATTCCTCTTAAATATACTACTTCATATTCCTCTTAAATATACTCCTTTATATTCATCTTAAACATACTACTTCATATTCCTCTTAAACATACTACTTCACCTTTCTCTTAAAAATACTACTTCATATTCCTCTTAAGCATACTACTTCATATTCCTCTTAAATATACTACTTCATATTCCTCTTAAATATACTCCTTTAAATTCCTCTTAAACATACTACTTCATATTCCTCTTAAACATACTACTTAATATTCCTCTTAAACATACTACTTCATATTCCTCTTAAACGTACTACTTCATACTCCTCTTAAACATACTACTTCATAGTCCTCTTAAATATACTACTTCATATTCCTCTTAAACATACTACTTCATATTCCTCTTAAATATACTACTTCATATTCCTCTTAAGCATACTACTTCATATTCCTCTTAAACATACTACTTCATATTCCTCTTAAATATACTACCTCATATTCCTCTTAAACATACTACTTCATATTCCTCTTAAACATACTACTTCATATTCCTCTTAAACATACTACTTCATATTCCTCTTAAACATACTACTTCATATTCCTCTTAAACATACAACTTCATATTCCTCTTAAACATACTACTTCATATTCCTCTTAAACATACTACTTCATATTCCTCTTAAACATTCTACTTCATATTCCTCTTAAACATACTACTTCATATTCCTCTTAAACATACAACTTCACATTCCTCTTAAACATACTACTTCATATTCCTCTTAAACATACTACTTCATATTCCTCTTAAATATACTACTTCATATTCCTCTTAAACAAACTACTTCATATTCCTCTTAAATATACTACTTCATATTCCTCTTAAATATACTACTTCATATTCCTCTTAAACATACTACTTCATATTCCTCTTCAACATACTACTTCACATTCCTCTTAAACATTCTACTTCATATTCCTCTTAAGCATACTACTTCACATTCCTCTTAAACATACTACTTTATATTCCTCTTAAACATACTGCTTCATATTCCTCTTCAACATACTACTTCATATTCCTCTTAAATATACTACTTCATATTCCTCTTAAACAAACTACTTCATATTCCTCTTAAATATACTACTTTATATTCCTCTTAAATATACTACTTCATATTCCTCTTAAACATACTACTTTATATTCCTCTTAAATATACTACTTCATATTCCTCTTAAGCATACTACTTCATATTCCTCTTAAACATACTACTTCATATTCCTCTTAAATATACTACCTCATATTCCTCTTAAACATACTACTTCATATTCCTCTTAAACATACTACTTCATATTCCTCTTAAACATACTACTTCATATTCCTCTTAAACATACTACTTCATATTCCTCTTAAACATACAACTTCATATTCCTCTTAAACATACTACTTCATATTCCTCTTAAACATACTACTTCATATTCCTCTTAAACATTCTACTTCATATTCCTCTTAAACATACTACTTCATATTCCTCTTAAACATACAACTTCACATTCCTCTTAAACATACTACTTCATATTCCTCTTACACATACTACTTCATATTCCACTTAAATATACTACTTCATATTCCTCTTAAACATACTGCTTCATATTCCTCTTAAATATACTACTTCATATTCCTCTTTAACATACTACTTCATATTCCTCTTAAACATACTACTTCATATTCCTCTTAAACATACTACTCCATATTGCTCTTAAACATACTAATTCATATTCCTCTTAAACATACTACTTCATATTCCTCTTAAATATACTGCTTCATATTCCTCTTAAACATACTACTTCATATTCCTCTTAAACATACTACTTTATATTCCTCTTAAACATACTACTTCATATTCCTCTTAAACATACTGCTTCATATTCCTCTTAAATATACTACTTCATATTCCTCTTAAACATACTACTTCATATTCCCCTTAAACATACTACTTCATATTCCTCTTAAACATACTACTTCATATTCCACTTAAATATACTGCTTCATATTCCTCTTAAACATACTACTTCATATTCCTCTTAAACATACTACTTTATATTCCTCTTAAACATACAACTTCATATTCCTCTTAAACATACTACTTCATATTGCTCTTAAATATACTACTTCATATTCCTCTTAAACATATTACTTCATATTCCTCTTAAATGTACTACTTCATATTCCTCTTAAACAAACTACTTCATATTCCTCTTAAATATACTACTTCATATTCCTCTTAAATATACTACTTCATATTCCTCTTAAACATACTACTTCATATTCCTCTTAAACATACTACTTCACATTCCTCTTAAACATACTACTTCATATTCCTCTTAAACATACAACTTCACATTCCTCTTAAACATACTACTTCATATTCCTCTTAAATATACTACTTCATATTCCACTTAAATATACTACTTCATATTCCTCTTAAACATCCTACTTCATGTTGCTCTTAAACATACTACTCCATATTGCTCTTAAACATACTAATTCATATTCCTTTTAAACATACTACTTCATATTCCTCTTAAATATACTGCTTCATATTCCTCTTAAACATACTACTTCATATTCCTCTTAAACATACTACTTTATATTCCTCTTAAACATACTACTTCATATTCCTCTTAAACATACTGCTTCATATTCCTCTTAAATATACTACTTCATATTCCTCTTAAACATACTACTTCATATTCCCCTTAAACATACTACTTCATATTCCTCTTAAGCATACTACTTCATATTCCACTTAAATATACTGCTTCATATTCCTCTTAAACATACTACTTCATATTCCTCTTAAACATACTACTTTATATTCCTCTTAAACATACAACTTCATATTCCTCTTAAACATACTACTTCATATTGCTCTTAAATATACTACTTCATATATTCCTCTTAAATATACTACTTCATAATCCTCTTAAACATACTACTTCATATTCCTCTTAAGCATACTACTTCATATTCCTCTTAAATATACTACTTCATATTCCTCTTAAACATACTACTTCATATTTCTCTTAAACATACTACTTCATATTCCTCTTAAACATACTACTTCATATTCCTGTTAAACATACTACCTCATATTCCTCTTAAACATACTACTTCATATTCCACTTAAATATACTACTTCATATTTCTCTTAAACATACTACCTCATATTCCTCTTAAACATTCTACTTCATATTCCTCTTAAACATACTACTTCATATTCCTCTTAAACATACTTTTTCATATTCCTCTTAAACCTACTACTTCATATTCCTCTTAAACATACAACTTCATATTCCTCTTAAATATACTACTTCATATATCTCTTAAACATACTACTTCATATTCCTCCTAAACATACTACTTCATATTCCTCTTAAATATACTACTTCATATTCCTCTTAAACATATTACTTCATATTCCTCTTAAATGTACTACTTCATATTCCTCTTAAACAAACTACTTCATATTCCTCTTAAATATACTACTTCATATTCCTCTTAAATATACTACTTCATATTCCTCTTAAACATACTACTTCATATTTCTCTTAAACATACTACTTCACATTCCTCTTAAACATACTACTTCATATTCCTCTTAAACATACAACTTCACATTCCTCTTAAACATACTACTTCATATTCCTCTTAAATATACTACTTCATATTCCATTTAAATATACTACTTCATATTCCTCTTAAATATACTACTTCATATTCCTCTTAAACATACTACTTCATATTCCTCTTAAACATACTACTTCACATTCCTCTTAAACATACTACTTCATATTCCTCTTAAACATACTACTTCACATTCCTCTTAAACATACTACTTCATATTCCTCTTAAACAAACTACTTCATATTCCTCTTAAATATACTACTTCATATTCCTCTTAAACATACTACTTCATATTCCTCTTAAACATACTACTTTATATTCCTCTTAAACATAGTACTTCACATTCCTCTTAAACGTACTTCTTCATATTCATCTTAAACAAACTACTTCATATTCCTCTTAAATATACTACTTCATATTTCTCTTAAACGTTCTACTTCATATTCCTCTTAAACATACTACTTCATATTCTTCTTAAACATACTACTTCATATTCCTCTTAAACATACTACTTCACATTCCTTTTAAACATACTACTTCATATTCCTCTTAAACATACTCCTTCATATTCCTCTTAAACATACTACTTCATATTCCTCTTAAATATACTACTTCACATTCCTCTTAAAAATACTGCTTCATATTCCTCTTAAACATACTACTTCATATTCCTCTTAAACATACTACTTCACATTCCTTTTAAACATACTACTTCATATTCCTCTTAAATATACTACTTCATATTCCTCTTAAAAAAACTACTTCATATTCCTCTTAAATATATTACTTTATATTCCTCTTAAATATACTACTTCATATTCCTCTTAAACATACTACTTCATATTCCTCTTAAACATAATACTTCACATTCCTCTTAAACATACTACTTCATATTCCTCTTAAACATACTACTTCACATTCCTCTTAAACATACTACTTCATATTCCTCTTAAACAAACTACTTCATATTCCTCTTAAATATACTACTTCATATTCCTCTTAAACATACTACTTCATATTCCTCTTAAACATACTACTTCATATTCCTCTTAAACATAGTACTTCACATTCCTCTTAAACGTACTTCTTCATATTCATCTTAAACAAACTACTTCATATTCCTCTTAAATATACTACTTCATATTTCTCTTAAACGTTCTACTTCATATTCCTCTTAAACATACTACTTCATATTCTTCTTAAACATACTACTTCATATTCCTCTTAAACATACTACTTCACATTCCTTTTAAACATACTACTTCATATTCATCTTAAATATACTACTTCATATTCCTCTTAAAAAAACTACTTCATATTCCTCTTAAATATACTACTTTATATTCCTCTTAAATATACTACTTCATATTCCTCTTAAACACACTACTTCATATTCCTCTAAAACATACTACTTCACATTCCTCTTAAACATACTACTTCACATTCCTCTTAAACATACTACTTCATATTCCTCTTAAACAAACTACTTCATATTCCTCTTAAATATACTACTTCACATTCCTCTTAAACATACTACTTCATATTCCTCTTAAACATACTACTTCACATTCCTCTTAAATATACTACTTCATATTCCTCTGAAACATACTACTTCATATTCCTCTTAAATATACTACTTCATATTCCTCTTAAGCATACTACTTCATATTCCTCTTAAACATACTACTTCATATTCCTCTTAAATGTACTACTTCATATTCCTCTTAAACATACTACTTCATATTCCTCTTAAATATACTACATCATATTCCTCTTAAACATACTACTTCATATTCCTCTTAAACATGCTACTTCATATTCCTCTTAAACATACTACTCCATATTCCTCGTAAACATACTTCATCATCCTCTTAAACATACTACTTCATATTCCTCTTAAACATACTACTTCATATTCCTCTTAAACATACTACTTCATATTCGTCTTAAACATACAACTTCACATTCCTCTTAAACATACTACTTCATATTCCTCTTAAACATACTACATCATATTCCACTTAAATATACTGCTTCATATTCCTCTTAAACATACTACTTCATATTCCTCTTAAACATACTACTTTATATTCCTCTTAAACATACTACTTCATATTCCTCTTAAACATACTGGTTCATATTCCTCTTAAATATACTACTTCATATTCCTCTTAAACATACTACTTCATATTCCTCTTAAACATACTACTTCATATTCCTCTTAAACATACTACTTCATATTCCACTTAAATATACTGCTTCATATTCCTCTTAAACATACTACTTCATATTCCTCTTAAACATACTACTTTATATTCCTCTTAAACATACTACTTTATATTCCTCTTAAACATACTACTTCATATTCCTCTTAAATATACTACTTCATATATTCCTCTTAAATATACTACTTCATATTCCTCTTAAACATACTACTTCATATTCCTCTTAAGCATACTACTTCATATTCCTCTTAAACATACTACTTCACATTCCTCTTAAACATACTACTTCATATTCCTCTTAAACATACTACTTCACATTCCTCTGAAACATACTACTTCATATTCCTCTTAAACAAACTACTTCATATTCCTCTTAAATATACTACTTCATATTCATCTTAAACATACTACTTCATATTCCTCTTAAACATACTACTTCATATTCCTCTTAAACATAGTACTTCACATTCCTCTTAAACGTACTACTTCATATTCATCTTAAACAAACTACTTCATATTCCTCTTAAATATACTACTTCATATTCCTCTTAAACGTTCTACTTCATATTCCTCTTAAACATACTACTTCATATTCCTCTTCAACATACTACTTCCCATTCCTCTTAAACATTCTACTTCATATTCCTCTTAAGCATACTACTTCACATTCCTCTTAAACATACTACTTTATATTCCTCTTTAACATACTGCTTCATATTCCTCTTCAACATACTACTTCATACTCCTCTTAAATATACTACTTCATATTCCTCTTAAACAAACTACTTCATATTCCTCTTAAATATACTACTTTATATTCCTCTTAAATATACTACTTCATATTCCTCTTAAACATACTACTTCATATTCCTCTTAAACATACTACTTCACATTCCTCTTAAACATACTACTTCATATTCCTCTTAAACATACTATTTCACATTCCTCTTAAACATACTACTTCATATTCCTCTTAAACAAACTACTTCATATTCCTCTTAAATATACTACTTCATATTCCTCTTAAACATACTACTTCATATTCCTCTTAAACATACTACTTCATATTCGTCTTAAACATACAACTTCACATTCCTCTTAAACATACTACTTCATATTCCTCTTAAACATACTACTTCATATTCCACTTAAATATACTGCTTCATATTCCTCTTAAACATACTACTTCATATTCCTCTTAAACATACTACTTTATATTCCTCTTAAACATACTACTTCATATTCCTCTTAAACATACTGCTTCATATTCCTCTTAAATATACTACTTCATATTCCTCTTAAACATACTACTTCATATTCCTCTTAAACATACTACTTCATATTCCTCTTAAACATACTACTTCATATTCCACTTAAATATACTGCTTCATATTCCTCTTAAACATACTACTTCATATTCCTCTTAAACATACTACTTCATATTCCTCTTAAACATACTACTTCATATTCCTCTTAAACATACTACTTCATATTCCTCTTAAATATACTACTTCATATATTCCTCTTAAATATACTACTTCATATTCCTCTTAAACATACTACTTCATATTCCTCTTAAGCATACTACTTCATATTCCGCTTAAATATACTACTTCATATTCCTCTTAAACATACTACTTCATATTCCTCTTAAACATACTACTTTATATTCCTCTTAAACATACTACTTCATATTCCTCTTAAACATACTACTTCATATTCCTCTTAAACATACTACTTCATATTCCTCTTAAACATACTACTTCATATTCCTCTTAAACATACTACTTCATATTCCTCTTAAACATACTACTTCATATTCCTCTTAAACATACTACTTCTTATTCCTCTTAAACATACTACTTCATATTCCACTTAAATATACTACTTCATATTTCTCTTAAACATACTACCTCATATTCCTCTTAAACGTTCTACTTCATATTCTTCTTAAACATACTACTTCATATTCCTCTTAAACATACTACTTCATATTCCTCTTAAACCTACTACTTCATATTCGTCTTAAACATACTACTTCATATTCCTCTTAAATATACTACTTCATATATCTCTTAAACATACTACTTCATATTCCTCCTAAACATACTACTTCATATTCCTCTTAAATATACTACTTCATATTCCTCTTAAACATATTACTTCATATTCCTCTTAAATGTACTACTTCATATTCCTCTTAAACAAACTACTTCATATTCCTCTTAAATATACTACTTCATATTCCTCTTAAATATACTACTTCATATTCCTCTTAAACATACTACTTCATATTCCTCTTAAACATACAACTTCACATTCCTCTTAAACATACTACTTCATATTCCTCTTAAATATACTACTTCATATTCCACTTAAATATACTACTTCATATTCCTCTTAAGCATACTACTTCATATTCCTCTTAAACATACTACTTCATATTCCTCTTAAACATACTACTTCATATTCCTCTTAAACATACTACTTCATATTCCTCTTAAACATACTACTTCATATTCCTCTTAAACATACTACTTCATATTCCTCTTAAACATACTACTTCATATTCCTCTTAAACATACTACTTCATATTCCTCTTAAACATACTACTTCTTATTCCTCTTAAACATACTACTTCATATTCCACTTAAATATACTACTTCATATTTCTCTTAAACATACTACCTCATATTCCTCTTAAACGTTCTACTTCATATTCTTCTTAAACATACTACTTCATATTCCTCTTAAACATACTACTTCATATTCCTCTTAAACCTACTACTTCATATTCGTCTTAAACATACTACTTCATATTCCTCTTAAATATACTACTTCATATATCTCTTAAACATACTACTTCATATTCCTCCTAAACATACTACTTCATATTCCTCTTAAATATACTACTTCATATTCCTCTTAAACATATTACTTCATATTCCTCTTAAATGTACTACTTCATATTCCTCTTAAACAAACTACTTCATATTCCTCTTAAATATACTACTTCATATTCCTCTTAAATATACTACTTCATATTCCTCTTAAACATACTACTTCATATTCCTCTTAAACATACTACTTCACATTCCTCTTAAACATACTACTTCATATTCCTCTAAAACATACTACTTCATATTCCTCTTAAACATACTACTTCATATTCCTCTTAAATATACTAATTTATATTCCTCTTAAATATACTACTTCATATTCCTCTTAAACATACTACTTCATATTCCTCTTAAACATACTACTTCACATTCCTCTTAAACATACTACTTCATATTCCTCTTAAACATACTACTTCACATTCCTCTTAAACATACTACTTCATATTCCTCTTAAACAAACTACTTCATATTCCTCCTAAATATACTACTTCATATTCCTCTTAAACATACTACTTCATATTCCTCTTAAACATACTACTTTATATTCCTCTTAAACATAGTACTTCACATTCCTCTTAAACGTACTACTTCATATTCCTCTTAAACAAACTACTTCATATTCCTCTTAAATATACTACTTCATATTCCTCTTAAACGTTCTACTTCATATTCCTCTTAAACATACTACTTCATATTCTTCTTAAACATACTACTTCATATTCTTCTTAAACATACTACTTCATATTCCTCTTAAACATACTACTTCATATTCCTCTTAAATATACTACTTCATATATCTTTTAAACATACTACTTCATATTCCTCTTAAACATACTACTTCATATTCCTGTTAAACATACTTCTTCATATTCCTCTTAAACATACTACTTCATATTCCTCTTATATATACTACTTCATATTCCTCTTAAGCATACTACTTCATATTCCTCTTAAATATACTACTTCATATTTCTCTTAAATATACTACTTCATATTCCTCTTAAACATACTACTTCATATTCCTCTTAAACATACTACTTCACATTCCTCTAAAACATACTACTTCATATTCCTCTTAAACATACTACTTCATATTTCTCTTAAACATATTACTTCATATTCCTCTTAAGCATACTACTTCATATTCCTCTTAAATATACTACTTCATATTCCTCTTAAATATACTACTTCAAATTCCTCTTAAAAATACTACTTCATATTCCTCTTAAACATACTACTTCATATTCCTCTTAAACATACTACTTCATATTCCTCTTAAACATACTACTTCATATTCCTCTTAAACATAGTACTTCATATTCCTCTTAAATATACTACTTCATATTCCTCTTAAACATACTACTTCATATTCCTCTTAAACATACTACTTCATATTCCTCTTAAACATACTACTTTATATTCCTCTTAAACATACT
Organism: Atherix ibis; assembly: GCA_958298945.1. NCBI lineage: Eukaryota > Metazoa > Arthropoda > Insecta > Diptera > Athericidae > Atherix > Atherix ibis. The sequence goes on from CATQJD010000111.1 coordinate 2,492,830, forward strand.
ACTTCATATTCCTCTTAAACATACTGCTTCATATTTCTCCTAAATATACTACTTCATATTGCTCTTAAACATACTACTTCATATTCCTCTTAAACATACTACTTCATATTCCTCTTAAACATACTACTTCATATTCCTCTTAAACATACTACTTCATATTCCTCTTAAACATACTACTTCATATTCCACTTAAATATACTGCTTCATATTCCTCTTAAACATACTATTTCATATTCCTCTAAAACATACTACTTTATATTCCTCTTAAACATACTACTTCATATTCCTCTTAAACATACAACTTCATATTCCTCTTAAATATACTACTTCATATATTCCTCTTAAATATACTACTTCATATTCCTTTTAAACATACTACTTCATATTCCTCTTAAGCATACTACTTCATATTCCTCTTAAATATACTACTCCATATTCCTCTTAAACATACTACTTCATATTCCTCTTAAACATACTACTTCATATTCCTCTTAAACATACTACTTCATATTCCTCTTAAACATACTACTTCATATTCCTCTTAAACATACTACTTCATATTCCTCTTAAACATACTACTTCATATTCCTCTTAAACATACTACTCCATATTCCTCTTAAACATACTACTTCATATTCCTCTTAAACATACTACTTCATATTCCTCTTAAACATACTACTTCATATTCCACTTAAATATACTACTTCATATTTCTCTTAAGCATACTACTTCATATTCCTCTTAAACGTTCTACTTCATATTCGCTTAAACATACTACTTCATATTCCTCTTAAATATACTACTTCATATTCCTCTTAAACATACTACTTCATATTCCTCTTAAACATACTACTTCACATTCCTCTTAAACATACTACTTCATATTCCTCTTAAACATACAACTTCACATTCCTCTTAAACATACTACTTCATATTCCTCTTAAATATACTACTTCATATTCCACTTAAATATACTACTTCATATTCCTCTTAAACAAACTACTTCATATTGCTCTTAAACATACTACTTCATATTCCTCTTAAACATACTACTTCATATTCCTCTTAAACATACTACTTCATATTCCTCTTAAACATACAACTTCACATTTCTTTTAAACATACTACTTCATATTCCTCTTAAATATACTACTTCATATTCCTCTTAAACATACTACTTCACATTCCTCTTAAACACACTACTTCATATTCCTCTTAAATATACTACTTCATATTCCTCTTAAACAAACTACTTCACATTCCTCTTAAACATACTACTTCATAGTCCTCTTAAACATACTACTTTATATTCCTTTTAAACACACTACTTCATATTCCTCTTAAATATAATACTTCATATTCCTCTTAAACATACTACTTTATATTCCTTTTAAACATACTACTTCATATTCCTCTTAAACATACTACTTCATATTCCTCTTAAACATACTACTTCATATTCCTCTTAAATGTACTACTTCATATTCCTCTTAAACATACTACTTCATATTCCTCTTAAATGTACTACTTCATATTCTTTTAAACAAACTACTTCATATTCCTCTTAAATATACTACTTCATATTCCTCTTAAATATACTACTTCATATTCTTCTTAAACATACAACTTCACATTCCTCTAAAACATACTACTTCATATTCCTCTTAAATATACTACTTCATATTCCACTTAAATATACTACTTCATATTCCTCTTAAACATACTACTTCATATTCCTCTTACACATACTACTTCATATTCCTCTTAAACATACTACTTCATATTCCTCTTAAACATACTACTTCATATTCCTCTTAAACATACTACTTCACATTCCTCTTAAACATACTGCTTCATATTCCTCTTAAACATACTACTTCATATTCCTCTTAAACATACTACTTCACATTCCTTTTAAACATACTACTTCATATTCCTCTTAAATATACTACTTCATATTCCTCTTAAACATACTACTTCACATTCCTCTTAAACATACTGCTTCATATTCCTCTTAAACATACTACTTAATATTCCTCTTAAACATACTACTTCACATTCCTTTCTAAACATACTACTTCATATTCCTCTTAAATATACTACTTCATATTCCTCTTAAACATGCTACTTCACATTCCTCTTAAACATACTACTTCATATTCCTCTTAAATATACTACTTCATATTCCTCTTAAACAAACTACTTTATATTCCTCTTAAACATACTACTTCATATTCCTCTTAAACGTTCTACTTCATATTCCTCTTAAATATACTACTTCATATTCCTCTTAAATATACTACTTCATATTCCTCTTAAACATACTACTTTATATTCCTCTTAAATATACTACTTCATATTCCTCTTAAACATACTGCTTCATATTCCTCTTAAACATGCTACTTCATATTCCTCTTAAACATACTACTTCATATTCCTCTTAAACATACTACTTCATCGTCCTCTTAAACATACTACTTCATATTCCTCTTAAACATACTACTTCATATTCCTCTTAAATATACTACTTCATATTCCTCTTAAACATACTACTTCACATTCCTCTTAAACATAATACTTCATATTCCTCTTAAACATACAACTTCACATTTCTTTTAAACATACTACTTCATATTCCTCTTAAATATACTACTTCATATTCCACTTAAATTCACTACTTCATATTCTTCTTAAACATACTACGTCATATTGCTCTTAAACATACTACTTCATATTCCTCTTAAACATACTACTTCATATTCCTCTTAAACATACTACTTCATATTCCTCTTAAACATACAACTTCACATTTCTTTTAAGCATACTACTTCATATTCCTCTTAAATATACTACTTCATATTCCTCTTAAACATATTACTTCACATTCCTCTTAAACATACTACTTCATATTCCTCTTAAATATACTACTTCATATTCCTCTTAAACATACTACTTCATATTCCTCTTAAACATACTACTTCATATTCCTCTTAAACATACTACTTCATATTCCTCTTAAACATACTACTTCACATTCCTCTTAAACATACTGCTTCATATTCCTCTTAAACATACTACTTCATATTCCTCTTAAACATACTACTTCACATTCCTTTTAAACATACTACTTCATATTCCTCTTAAATATACTACTTCATATTCCTCTTAAACATACTACTTCACATTCCTCTTAAACATACTGCTTCATATTCCTCTTAAACATACTACTTAATATTCCTCTTAAACATACTACTTCACATTCCTTTCTAAACATACTACTTCATATTCCTCTTAAATATACTACTTCATATTCCTCTTAAACATGCTACTTCACATTCCTCTTAAACATACTACTTCATATTCCTCTTAAATATACTACTTCATATTCCTCTTAAACAAACTACTTTATATTCCTCTTAAACATACTACTTCATATTCCTCTTAAACGTTCTACTTCATATTCCTCTTAAATATACTACTTCATATTCCTCTTAAATATACTACTTCATATTCCTCTTAAACATACTACTTCATATTCCTCTTAAATATACTACTTCATATTCCTCTTAAACATACTACTTCATATTCCTCTTAAACATACTACTTCATATTCCTCTTAAACATACTACTTCATATTCCTCTTAAACATACTACTTCATATTCCTCTTAAACATACTACTTCATATTCCTCTTAAACATACTACTTCATTTTCCTCTTAAACATACTACTTCATATTCCTCTTAAACATACTACTTCATATTCCTCTTAAACATACTACTTCATATTCCTCTTAAACATACTACTTCATATTCGTCTTAAACATACTACTTCATATTCCTCTTAAACATACAACTTCACATTCCTCTTAAACATACTACTTCATATTCCTCTTAAACATACTACTTCATATTCCACTTAAATATACTACTTCATATTCCTCTTAAACATACTACTTCATATTCCTCTTAAATATACTACTTCATATTCCTCTTTAACATACTACTTAATATTGCTCTTAAACATAAAACTTCATATTCCTCTTAAACATACTACTTCATATTCCTCTTAAGCATACTACTTCATATTCCTCTTAAACATACTACTTCATATTCCACTTAAATATACTGCTTCATATTCCTCTTAAACATACTACTTCATATTCCTCTTAAACATACTACTTCATATTCCTCTTAAATATACTACTTAATAGTACTCTTAAATATAGTACTTCATATTTCTCTTAAACATACTACTTCATATTCCTCTTCAGCATACTACTTCATATTCCTCTTAAACATACTACTTCATATTTCTCTTAAACATACTACTTCATATTCCTCTTAAATATACTACTTCATATTCCTCTTAAACATACTACTTCATATTCCTCTTAAATATACTGCTTCATATTCCTCTTAAATATACTACTTCAAATTCCTCTTAAACATACTACTTCATATTCCTCTTAAACATACTACTTCATATTCCTCTTAAACATACTACTTCATATTCCTCTTAAATATACTACTTAATAGTCCTCTTAAATATAGTACTTCATATTTCTCTTAAATATACTACTTCATATTCCTCTTAAGCATACTACTTCATATTCCTCTTAAACATACTACTTCATATTCCTCTTAAACATACTACTTCATATTCCTCTTAAATATACTACTTCATATTCCTCTTAAACATACTACTTCATATTCCTCTTAAATATACTGCTTCATATTCCTCTTAAATATACTACTTCAAATTCCTCTTAAACATACTACTTCATATTCCTCTTAAACATACTACTTCATATTCCTCTTAAACATACTACTTCATATTCCTCTTAAACATACTACTTCATATTCCTCTTAAACATACTACTTCATATTCCTCTTAAACATACTACTTTATATTCCTCTTAAACATACTACTTCATATTCCTCTTAAACATACTACTTCATATATCTCTTAAACATACAACTTCATATTCCTCCTAAACATACTACTTCATATTCCTCTTAAATATACTACTTCATATTCCTCTTAAACATATTACTTCATATTCCTCTTAACTGTACTACTTCATATTCCTCTTAAACAAACTACTTCATATTCCTCTTAAATATACTACTTCATATTCCTCTTAAATATACTACTTCATATTCCTCTTAAACATACTACTTCACATTCCTCTTAAACATACTACTTCACATTCCTCTTAAACATACTACTTCATATTCCTCTTAAACATACAACTTCATATTCCTCTTAAACATACTACTTCATATTCCTCTTAAATATACTACTTCATATTCCACTTAAATATACTACTTCATATTCCTCTTAAACATACTACTTCATATTGCTCTTAAACATACTACTTCATATTCCTCTTAAACATACTACTTCATATTCCTCTTAAACATACTACTTCATATTCCTCTTAAACATACTACTTGACATTCCTCTTAAACATACTGCTTCATATTCCTCTTAAACAGACTACTTCATATTCCTCTTAAACATACTACTTCACATTCCTTTTAAACATACTACTTCATATTCCTCTTAAATATACTACTTCACATTCCTCTTAAAAAAACTACTTCATATTACTCTTAAATATACTACTTTATATTCCTCTTAAATATACTACTTCATATTCCTCCTAAACATACTACTTCATATTCCTCTTAAACATACTACTTCACATTCCTCTTAAACATACTACTTCATATTCCTCTTAAACATACTACTTCACATTCCTCTTAAACATACTACTTCATATTTCTCTTAAACAAACTACTTCATATTCCTCTTAAATATACTACTTCATATTCCTCTTAAACATACTACTTCATATTCTTCTTAAACATACTACTTCATATTCCTCTTAAACATAGTACTTCACATTCCTCTTAAACGTACTACTTCATATTCCTCTTAAACAAACAACTTCATATTCGTCTTAAATGTACTACTTCATATTCCTCTTAAACGTTGTACTTCATATTCCTCTTAAACATACTACTTCATATTCTTCTTAAACATACTACTTCATATTCTTCTTAAACATACTACTTCATATTCCTCTTAAACATACTACTTCATATTCCTCTTAAATATACTACTTCATATATCTTCTAAACATACTACTTCATATTCCTCTTAAACATACTACTTCATATTCCTCTTAAACATACTTCTTCATATTCCTCTTAAACATACTACTTCATATTCCTCTTAAATATACTACTTCATATTCCTCTTAAGCATACTACTTCATATTCCTCTTAAATATACTACTTCATATTCCTCTTAAATATACTACTTCATATTCCTCTTAAACATACTACTTCATATTCCTCTTAAACATACTACTTCACATTCCTCTAAAACATACTACTTCATATTCCTCTTAAACATACTACTTCATATTTCTCTTAAACATACTACTTCATATTCCTCTTAAGCATACTACTTCATATTCCTCTTAAATATACTACTTCATATTCCTCTTAAATATACTACTTCAAATTCCTCTTAAACATACTACTTCATATTCCTCTTAAACATACTACTTCATATTCCTCTTAAACATACTACTTCATATTCCTCTTATATATACTACTTCATATTCCTCTTAAACATACTACTTCATATTTCTCTTAAACATACTACTTCATATTCCTCTTAAACATACTACTTCATATTCCTCTTAAACATACTACTTCATATTCCTCTTAAACATACTACTTCATATGCCTCTTAAACATACTACTTCATATTCCTCTTAAACATACTACTGCATATTCCTCTTAAACATACTACTTCCTATTCCTCTTAAACATACTACTTCATATTCCTCTTAAACATACAACTTCACATTCCTCTTAAACATACTACTTTATATTCTTCTTAAACATACTACTTCATATTCCACATAAATATACTACTTCATATTCCTCTTAAACATACTGCTTCATATTCCTCTTAAATATACTACTTCATATTCCTCTTAAAGATAACTACTTCATATTCCTCTTAAATATACTACTTCATATTCCTCTTAAACATACTACTTCATATTCCTCTTAAACATACTACTTCACATTCCTCTAAAACATACTACTTCATATTCCTCTTAAACATACTACTTCATATTTCTCTTAAACATACTACTTCATATTCCTCTTAAGCATACTACTTCATATTCCTCTTAAATATACTACTTCATATTCCTCTTAAATATACTACTTCAAATTCCTCTTAAACATACTAGTTCATATTCTTCTTAAACATACTACTTCATATTCCTCTTAAACGTACTACTTTATATTCCTCTTAAACATACTACTTCATATTCCTCTTAAACATACTACTTCACATTCCTCTTAAACATACTACCTCATATTCCTCTTAAACCTTCTACTTCATATTCCTCTAAAACATACTACTTCATATTCCTCTTAAACATACTACTTCATATTTCTCTTAAACATACTACTTCATATTCCTCTTAAGCATACTACTTCATATTCCTCTTAAATATACTACTTCATATTCCTCTTAAATATACTACTTCAAATTCCTCTTAAACATACTACTTCATATTCCTCTTAAACATACTACTTCATATTCCTCTTAAACATACTACTTCATATTCCTCTTATATATACTACTTCATATTCCTCTTAAACATACTACTTCATATTTCTCTTAAACATACTACTTCATATTCCTCTTAAACATACTACTTCATATTCCTCTTAAACATACTACTTCATATTCCTCTTAAACATACTACTTCATATGCCTCTTAAACATACTACTTCATATTCCTCTTAAACATACTACTGCATATTCCTCTTAAACATACTACTTCCTATTCCTCTTAAACATACTACTTCATATTCCTCTTAAACATACAACTTCACATTCCTCTTAAACATACTACTTCATATTCTTCTTAAACATACTACTTCATATTCCACATAAATATACTACTTCATATTCCTCTTAAACATACTACTTCCTATTCCTCTTAAACATACTACTTCATATTCCTCTTAAACATACTACTTCATATTCCTCTTAAACATACTACTCCATATTCCTCTTAAACATACTAGTTCATATTCTTCTTAAACATACTACTTCATATTCCTCTTAAACGTACTACTTTATATTCCTCTTAAACATACTACTTCATATTCCTCTTAAACATACTACTTCACATTCCTCTTAAACATACTACCTCATATTCCTCTTAAACCTTCTACTTCATATTCCTCTAAAACATACTACTTCATATTCCTCTTAAACATACTACTTCATATTTCTCTTAAACATACTACTTCATATTCCTCTTAAGCATACTACTTCATATTCCTCTTAAATATACTACTTCATATTCCTCTTAAATATACTACTTCATATTCCTCTTAAAGATAACTACTTCACATTCCTCTTAAACATACTACTTCATATTTCTCTTAAACATACTACTTCATATTCCTCTTAAGCATACTACTTCATATTCCTCTTAAATATACTACTTCATATTCTTCTTAAACATACTACTTCATATTCCACATAAATATACTACTTCATATTCCTCTTAAACATACAACTTCACATTCCTCTTAAACATACTACTTCATATTCTTCTTAAACATACTACTTCATATTCCTCTTAAACATACTACTCCATATTCCTCTTAAACATACTAGTTCATATTCTTCTTAAACATACTACTTCATATTCCTCTTAAACGTACTACTTTATATTCCTCTTAAACATACTACTTCATATTCCTCTTAAACATACTACTTCACATTCCTCTTAAACATACTACCTCATATTCCTCTTAAACCTTCTACTTCATATTCCTCTAAAACATACTACTTCATATTCCTCTTAAACATACTACTTCATATTTCTCTTAAACATACTACTTCATATTCCTCTTAAGCATACTACTTCATATTCCTCTTAAATATACTACTTCATATTCCTCTTAAATATACTACTTCATATTCCTCTTAAAGATAACTACTTCACATTCCTCTTAAACATACTACTTCATATTTCTCTTAAACATACTACTTCATATTCCTCTTAAGCATACTACTTCATATTCCTCTTAAATATACTACTTCATATTCCTCTTAAATATACTACTTCAAATTCCTCTTAAACATACTACTTCATATTCCTCTTAAACATACTACTTCATATTCCTCTTAAACATACTACTTCATATTCCTCTTATATATACTACTTCATATTCCTCTTAAACATACTACTTCATATTTCTCTTAAACATAATACTTCATATTCCTCTTAAACATACTACTTCATATTCCTCTTAAACATACTACTTCATATTCCTCTTAAACATACTACTTCATATGCCTCTTAAACATACTACTTCATATTCCTCTTAAACATACTACTGCATATTCCTCTTAAACATACTACTTCCTATTCCTCTTAAACATACTACTTCATATTCCTCTTAAACATACAACTTCACATTCCTCTTAAACATACTACTTCATATTCTTCTTAAACATACTACTTCATATTCCACATAAATATACTACTTCATATTCCTCTTAAACATACTGCTTCATATTCCTCTTAAATATACTACTTCATATTCCTCTTAAAGATTACTACTTCACATTCCTCTTAAACATACTACTTCATATTCCTCTTAAACATACTACTCCATATTCCTCTTAAACATACTAGTTCATATTCTTCTTAAACATACTACTTCATATTCCTCTTAAACGTACTACTTTATATTCCTCTTAAACATACTACTTCATATTCCTCTTAAACATTCTACTTCACATTCCTCTTAAACATACTACCTCATATTCCTCTTAAACCTTCTACTTCATATTCCTCTTAAACATACTACTTCATATTCCTCTTAAACATACTACTTCATATTCCTCTTAAACCTACTTCTTCATATTCCTCTAAAACATACAACTTCATATTCCTCTTAAACATACTACTGCATATTCCTCTTAAACATACTACTTCCTATTCCTCTTAAACATACTACTTCATATTCCTCTTAAACATACAACTTCACATTCCTCTTAAACATACTACTTCATATTCTTCTTAAACATACTACTTCATATTCCACATAAATATACTACTTCATATTCCTCTTAAACATACTGCTTCATATTCCTCTTAAATATACTACTTCATATTCCTCTTAAAGATTACTACTTCACATTCCTCTTAAACATACTACTTCATATTCCTCTTAAACATACTACTCCATATTCCTCTTAAACATACTAGTTCATATTCTTCTTAAACATACTACTTCATATTCCTCTTAAACGTACTACTTTATATTCCTCTTAAACATACTACTTCATATTCCTCTTAAACATACTACTTCACATTCCTCTTAAACATACTACCTCATATTCCTCTTAAACCTTCTACTTCATATTCCTCTTAAACATACTACTTCATATTCCTCTTAAACATACTACTTCATATTCCTCTTAAACCTACTTCTTCATATTCCTCTAAAACATACAACTTCATATTCCTCTTAAATATACTACTTCATATATCTCTTAAACATACTACTTCATATTCCTCCTAAACATACTACTTCATATTCCTCTTAAATATACTACTTCATATTCCTCTTAAACATATTACTTCATATTCCTCTTAAATGTACTACTTCATATTCCTCTTAAACAAACTACTTCATATTCCTCTTAAATATACTACTTCATATTCCTCTTAAATATACTACTTCAAATTCCTCTTAAACATACTACTTCATATTCCTCTTAAACATACTACTTCACATTCCTCTTAAACATACTACTTCATATTCCTCTTAAACATACAACTTCACATTCCTCTTAAACATACTACTTCATATTCCTCTTAAATATACTACTTCATATTCCACTTAAATATACTACTTCAAATTCCTCTTAAACATACTACTTCATATTGCTCTTAAACATACTACTTCATATTCCTCTTAAACATACTACTTCATATTCCTCTTAAACATACTACTTCATATTCATCTTAAAAATACTACTTCACATTCCTCTTAAACATACTGCTTCATATTCCTCTTAAACATACTACTTCATATTCCTCTTAAACATACTACTTCACATTCCTTTTAAACATACAACTTCATATTTCTCTTAAATATACTACTTCATATTCCTCTTAAAAAAACTACTTCATATTCCTCTTAAATATACTACTTTATATTCCTCTTAAATATACTACTTCATATTCCTCTTAAACATACTACTTCATATTCCTCTTAAACATACTACTTCACATTCCTCTTAAACATACTACTTCATATTCCTCTTAAACATACTACTTCACATTCCTCTTAAACATACTACTTCATATTCCTCTTAAACAAACTACTTCATATTCATCTTAAATATACTACTTCATATTCCTCTTAAACATACTACTTCATATTCCTCTTAAACATACTACTTCATATTCCTCTTAAACATAGTACTTCACATTCCTCTTAAACCTACTACTTCATATTCCTCTTAAACAAACTACTTCATATTCCTCTTAAATATACTACTTCATATTCCTCTTAAACGTTCTACTTCATATTCCTCTTAAACATACTACTTCATATTCTTCTTAAACATACTACTTCATATTCTTCTTAAACAAACTACTTCATATTCCTCTTAAACATACCACTTCATATTCCTCTTAAACATACTACTTCATATTCCTCTTAAACAAACTACTTCATATTCCTCTTAAACATACTACTTCATATTCCTTTTAAACATACTGCTTCATATTCCTCTTAAACATACTACTTCATATTCCTCTTAAATATACTACTTCATATTCCTCTTAAACAAACTACTTCATATTCCTCTTCAATATACTACTTCATATTCCTCTTAAATATACTACTTCATATTCCTCTTAAACATACTACTTCATATTCCTCTTCAACATACTACTTCACATTCCTCTTAAACATTCTACTTCATATTCCTCTTAAGCATACTACTTTACATTCCTCTTAAACATACTACTTCATATTCCTCTTTAACATACTGCTTCTTATTCCTCTTCAATATACTACTTCATATTCCTCTTAAATATACTACTTCATATTCCACTTAAACAAACTACTTCATATTCCTCTTAAATATACTAGTTTATATTCCTCTTAAATATACTACTTCATATTCCTCTAAAAGCATACTACTTCATATTCCTCTTAAACATACTACTTCACATTCCTCTTAAACATACTACTTCATATTCCTCTTAAACATACTACTTCACATTCCTCTTAAACATACTACTTCATATTCCTCTTAAACAAACTACCTCATATTCTTCTTAAATATGCTACTTCATATTCCTCTTAAACATACTACTTCATATTCCTCTTAAACATACTACTTCATATTCCTCTTAAACATAGTACTTCACATTCCTCTTAAACGTACTACTTCATATTCCTCTTAAACAAACTGCTTCATATTCCTCTTAAATATACTACTTCATATTCCTCTTAAACGTTCTACTTCATATTCCTCTTAAACATACTACTTCATATTCCTCTTAAACATACTACTTCATATTCCTCTTAAACATACTACTTCATATTCCTCTTAAATATACTACTTCATATATATCTTTAATATTATACTTCATATCCTCTTAAACATACTACTTCATATTCCTCTTAAACATACTTTTTCATATTCCTCTTAAACATACTACTTCATATTCCTCTTAAATATACTACTTGATATTCCTCTTAAACATACTACTTCATATTCCTCTTAAATATACTACTTCATATTCCTCTTAAACATACTACTTCATATTCCTCTTAAACATACTACTTCACATTCCTCTTAAACATACTACTTCATATTCCTCTTAAACATACTACTTCACATTCCTCTTAAACATACTACTTCATATTCCTCTTAAACATACTACTTCATATTTCTCTTAAACATACTACTTCATATTCCTCTTAAGCATACTACTTCATATTCCTCTTAAATATACTACTTCATATTCCTCTTAAATATACTCCTTCATATACCTCTTAAACATACTACTTCATATTCCTCTTAAACATACTACTTCATATTCCTCTTGAACATACTACTTCATATTCCTCTTAAACATACTACTTCATATTCCTCTTAAACATACTACTTCATATTCCCCTTAAATCAACTACTTCATATTCCTCTTAAACATACTACTTCATATTCCTCTTAAATATACTACTTCATATTCCTCTTAAGCATACTACTTCATATTCTTCTTAAACATAATACTTCATATTCCTCTTAAATATACTACTTCATATTCCTCTTAAACATACTACTTCATATTCCTCTTAAACATACTACTTCATATTCCTCTTAAACATACTACTTCATATTCATATTCCTATTAAACATACTACTTCATATTCCTCTTAAAAAAACTACTTCATATTCCTCTTAAATATACTACTTTATATTCCTCTTAAATATACTACTTCATATTCCTCTTAAACATACTACTTCATATTCCTCTTAAACATACTACTTCACATTCCTCTTAAACATACTACTTCATATTCCTCTTAAACATACTACTTCACATTCCTCTTAAACATACTACTTCATATTCCTCTTAAACAAACTACTTCATATTCATCTTAAATATACTACTTCATATTCCTCTTAAACATACTACTTCATATTCCTCTTAAACATACTACTTCATATTCCTCTTAAACATAGTACTTCACATTCCTCTTAAACCTACTACTTCATATTCCTCTTAAACAAACTACTTCATATTCCTCTTAAATATACTACTTCTTATTCCTCTTAAACGTTCTACTTCATATTCCTCTTAAACATACTACTTCATATTCTTCTTAAACATACTACTTCATATTCTTCTTAAACAAACTACTTCATATTCCTCTTAAACATACCACTTCATATTCCTCTTAAACATACTACTTCATATTCCTCTTAAACAAACTACTTCATATTCCTCTTAAACATACTACTTCATATTCCTTTTAAACATACTGCTTCATATTCCTCTTAAACATACTACTTCATATTCCTCTTAAATATACTACTTCATATTCCTCTTAAACAAACTACTTCATATTCCTCTTCAATATACTACTTCATATTCCTCTTAAATATACTACTTCATATTCCTCTTAAACATACTACTTCATATTCCTCTTCAACATACTACTTCACATTCCTCTTAAACATTCTACTTCATATTCCTCTTAAGCATACTACTTTACATTCCTCTTAAACATACTACTTCATATTCCTCTTTAACATACTGCTTCTTATTCCTCTTCAATATACTACTTCATATTCCTCTTAAATATACTACTTCATATTCCACTTAAACAAACTACTTCATATTCCTCTTAAATATACTAGTTTATATTCCTCTTAAATATACTACTTCATATTCCTCTAAAAGCATACTACTTCATATTCCTCTTAAACATACTACTTCACATTCCTCTTAAACATACTACTTCATATTCCTCTTAAACATACTACTTCACATTCCTCTTAAACATACTACTTCATATTCCTCTTAAACAAACTACTTCATATTCTTCTTAAATATGCTACTTCATATTCCTCTTAAACATACTACTTCATATTCCTCTTAAACATACTACTTCATATTCCTCTTAAACATAGTACTTCACATTCCTCTTAAACGTACTACTTCATTTTCCTCTTAAACAAACTGCTTCATATTCCTCTTAAATATACTACTTCATATTCCTCTTAAACGTTCTACTTCATATTCCTCTTAAACATACTACTTCATATTCTTTTTAAACATACTACTTCATATTCCTCTTAAACATACTACTTCATATTCCTCTTAAACATACTACTTCATATTCCTCTTAAATATACTACTTCATATATATCTTTAATATACTACTTCATATCCTCTTAAACATACTACTTCATATTCCTCTTAAACATACTTTTTCATATTCCTCTTAAACATACTACTTCATATTCCTCTTAAATATACTACTTGATATTCCTCTTAAGCATACTACTTCATATTCCTCTTAAATATACTACTTCATATTCCTCTTAAACATACTACTTCATATTCCTCTTAAACATACTACTTCACATTCCTCT
Organism: Atherix ibis; assembly: GCA_958298945.1. NCBI lineage: Eukaryota > Metazoa > Arthropoda > Insecta > Diptera > Athericidae > Atherix > Atherix ibis. The sequence continues at coordinate 2,508,083 of CATQJD010000111.1, forward strand.
TAAACATACTACTTCATATTCCTCTTAAACATACTACTTCACATTCCTCTTAAACATACTACTTCATATTCCTCTTAAACATACTACTTCATATTCCTCTTAAACATACTACTTCATATTCCCCTTAAATCTACTACTTCATATTCCTCTTAAACATACTACTTCATATTCCTCTTAAATATACTACTTCATATTCCTCTTAAGCATACTACTTCATATTCTTCTTAAACATAATACTTCATATTCCTCTTAAATATACTACTTCATATTCCTCTTAAACATACTACTTCATATTCCTCTTAAACATACTACTTCATATTCCTCTTAAACATACTACTTCATATTCATATTCCTCTTAAACATACTACTTCATATTCCTCTTAAACATACTACTTCATATTCCTCTTAAACATACTACATCATATTCCTCTTAAACATACTACTTCATATTCCTCTTAAACATACTACTTCATATTCCTCTTAAACATACTACTTCATATTCCTCTTAAACATACTACTTCATATTCCACTTAAACATACAACTTCACATGCCTCTTAAACATACTACTTCATATTCCTCTTAAACATACTACTTCATATTCCACTTAAATATACTACTTCATATTCCTCTTAAACATACTGCTTCATATTCCTCTTAAATATACTACTTCATATTCCTCTTAAACATAGTACTTCATATTCCTCTTAAACATACTAATTCATATTCCTCTTAAACATACTACTCCATATTGCTCTTAAACATACTACTTCATATTCCTCTTAAACATACTACTTCATATTCCACTGAAATATACTGCTTCATATTCCTCCTAAACATTCAACTTCATATTCCTCTTAAACATACTACTTTATATTCCTCTTAAACATACTACTTCATATTCCTCTTAAACATACTGCTTCATATTCCTCTTAAATATACTACTTCATATTCCTCTTAAACATACTACTTCATATTCCTCTTAAACATACTACTTCATATTCCTCTTAAACATACTACTTCATATTCCACTTAAATATACTGCTACATATTCCTCTTAAACATACTACTTCATTTTCCTCTTAAACATACTACTTTATATTCCTCTTAAACATACTACTTCATATTCCTCTTAAACATACTACTTCATATTCCTCTTAAATATACTACTTCATATATTCCTCTTAAATATACTACTTCATATTCCTCTTAAACATACTACTTCATATTCCTCTTAAGCATATTACTTCATATTCCTCTTAAATATACTACTTCATATTCCTCTTAAACATACTACTTCATATTCCTCTTAAACATACTACTTCATATTCCTCTTAAACATACTACTTCATATTCCTCTTAAACATGCTACTTCATATTCATCTTAAACATACTACTTCATATTCCTCTTAAACATACTACTTCATATTCCTCTTAAACATACTACTTCATATTCCTCTTAAACATACTACTTCATATTCCTCTTAAACATACTACTTCATATTCCTCTTAAACATACTACTTCATATTCCACTTAAATATACTACTTCATATTTCTCTTAAACATACTACCTCATATTCCTCTTAAACGTTCTACTTCATATTCCTCTTAAACATACTACTTCATATTCCTCTTAAACATACTACTTCATATTCCTCTTAAACCTACTACTTCATATTCCTCTTAAACATACTACTTCATATTCCTCTTAAATATACTACTTCATATATCTCTTAAACATACTACTTCATATTCCTCCTAAACATACTTCTTCATATTCCTCTTAAATATACTACTTCATATTCCTCTTAAACATATTACTTCATATTCCTCTTAAATATACTACTTCATATTCCTCTTAAACATACTGCTTCATATTCCTCTTAAACATACTACTTCACATTCCTCTTAAACATACTACTTCATATTCCTCTTAAACATACAACTTCACATTCCTCTTAAACATACTACTTCATATTCCTCTTAAATATACTACTTCATATTCCACTTAAATATACTACTTCATATTCCTCTTAAACATACTACTTCATATTGCTCTTAAACATACTACTTCATATTCCTCTTAAACATACTACTTCATATTCCTCTTAAACATACTACTTCATATTCCTCTTAAACATAGTACTTCACATTCCTCTTAAACATACTACTTCACATTCCTTTTAAACATACTACTTCATATTCCTCTTAAATATACTACTTCATATTCCTCTTAAAAAAACTACTTTATATTCCTCTTAAATATACTACTTCATATTCCTCTTAAACGTTCTACTTCATATTCCTCTTAAACATACTACTTCATATTCTTTTTAAACATACTACTTCATATTCCTCTTAAACAAACTACTTCATATTCCTCTTAAACATACTACTTCATATTCCTCTTAAACATAGTACTTCACATTCCTCTTAAACGTACTACTTCATATTCCTCTTAAACAAACTGCTTCATATTTCTCTTAAATATACTACTTCATATTCCTCTTAAACGTTCTACTTCATATTCCTCTTAAACATCCTACTTCATATTCTTTTTAAACATACTACTTCATATTCCTCTTAAACATACTACTTCATATTCCTCTTAAACATACTACTTCATATTCCTCTTAAATATACTACTTCATATTCCTCTTAAACATAGTACTTCACATTCCTCTTAAACGTACTACTTCATATTCCTCTTAAACGAACTGCTTCATATTCCTCTTAAATATACTACTTCATATTCCTCTTAAACGTTCTACTTCATATTCCTCTTAAACATACTACTTCATATTCTTTTTAAACATACTACTTCATATTCCTCTTAAACATACTACTTCATATTCCTCTTAAACATACTACTTCATATTCCTCTTAAATATACTACTTCATATTCCTCTTAAACATACTACTTCATATTCCACTTAAATATACTGCTACATATTCCTCTTAAACATACTACTTCATTTTCCTCTTAAACATACTACTTTATATTCCTCTTAAACATACTACTTCATATTCCTCTTAAACATACTACTTCATATTCCTCTTAAATATACTACTTCATATATTCCTCTTAAATATACTACTTCATATTCCTCTTAAACATACTACTTCATATTCCTCTTAAGCATATTACTTCATATTCCTCTTAAATATACTACTTCATATTCCTCTTAAACATACTACTTCATATTCCTCTTAAACATACTACTTCATATTCCTCTTAAACATACTACTTCATATTCCTCTTAAACATACTACTTCATATTCATCTTAAACATACTACTTCATATTCCTCTTAAACATACTACTTCATATTCCTCTTAAACATACTACTTCATATTCCTCTTAAACATACTACTTCATATTCCTCTTAAACATACTACTTCATATTCCTCTTAAACATACTACTTCATATTCCACTTAAATATACTACTTCATATTTCTCTTAAACATACTACCTCATATTCCTCTTAAACGTTCTACTTCATATTCCTCTTAAACATACTACTTCATATTCCTCTTAAACATACTACTTCATATTCCTCTTAAACCTACTACTTCATATTCCTCTTAAACATACTACTTCATATTCCTCTTAAACATACTACTTCATATTCCTCTTAAATATACTACTTCATATATATCTTTAATATTATACTTCATATCCTCTTAAACATACTACTTCATATTCCTCTTAAACATACTTTTTCATATTCCTCTTAAACATACTACTTCATATTCCTCTTAAATATACTACTTGATATTCCTCTTAAACATACTACTTCATATTCCTCTTAAATATACTACTTCATATTCCTCTTAAACATACTACTTCATATTCCTCTTAAACATACTACTTCACATTCCTCTTAAACATACTACTTCATATTCCTCTTAAACATACTACTTCACATTCCTCTTAAACATACTACTTCATATTCCTCTTAAACATACTACTTCATATTTCTCTTAAACATACTACTTCATATTCCTCTTAAGCATACTACTTCATATTCCTCTTAAATATACTACTTCATATTCCTCTTAAATATACTCCTTCATATACCTCTTAAACATACTACTTCATATTCCTCTTAAACATACTACTTCATATTCCTCTTGAACATACTACTTCATATTCCTCTTAAACATACTACTTCATATTCCTCTTAAACATACTACTTCATATTCCCCTTAAATCAACTACTTCATATTCCTCTTAAACATACTACTTCATATTCCTCTTAAATATACTACTTCATATTCCTCTTAAGCATACTACTTCATATTCTTCTTAAACATAATACTTCATATTCCTCTTAAATATACTACTTCATATTCCTCTTAAACATACTACTTCATATTCCTCTTAAACATACTACTTCATATTCCTCTTAAACATACTACTTCATATTCATATTCCTATTAAACATACTACTTCATATTCCTCTTAAAAAAACTACTTCATATTCCTCTTAAATATACTACTTTATATTCCTCTTAAATATACTACTTCATATTCCTCTTAAACATACTACTTCATATTCCTCTTAAACATACTACTTCACATTCCTCTTAAACATACTACTTCATATTCCTCTTAAACATACTACTTCACATTCCTCTTAAACATACTACTTCATATTCCTCTTAAACAAACTACTTCATATTCATCTTAAATATACTACTTCATATTCCTCTTAAACATACTACTTCATATTCCTCTTAAACATACTACTTCATATTCCTCTTAAACATAGTACTTCACATTCCTCTTAAACCTACTACTTCATATTCCTCTTAAACAAACTACTTCATATTCCTCTTAAATATACTACTTCTTATTCCTCTTAAACGTTCTACTTCATATTCCTCTTAAACATACTACTTCATATTCTTCTTAAACATACTACTTCATATTCTTCTTAAACAAACTACTTCATATTCCTCTTAAACATACCACTTCATATTCCTCTTAAACATACTACTTCATATTCCTCTTAAATATACTACTTGATATTCCTCTTAAGCATACTACTTCATATTCCTCTTAAATATACTACTTCATATTCCTCTTAAACATACTACTTCATATTCCTCTTAAACATACTACTTCACATTCCTCTTAAACATACTACTTCATATTCCTCTTAAACATACTACTTCACATTCCTCTTAAACATACTACTTCATATTCCTCTTAAACATACTACTTCATATTTCTCTTAAACATACTACTTCATATTCCTCTTAAGCATACTACTTCATATTCCTCTTAAATATACTACTTCATATTCCTCTTAAATATACTCCTTCATATACCTCTTAAACATACTACTTCATATTCCTCTTAAACATACTACTTCATATTCCTCTTGAACATACTACTTCATATTCCTCTTAAACATACTACTTCATATTCCTCTTAAACATACTACTTCATATTCCCCTTAAATCTACTACTTCATATTCCTCTTAAACATACTACTTCATATTCCTCTTAAATATACTACTTCATATTCCTCTTAAGCATACTACTTCATATTCTTCTTAAACATAATACTTCATATTCCTCTTAAATATACTACTTCATATTCCTCTTAAACATACTACTTCATATTCCTCTTAAACATACTACTTCATATTCCTCTTAAACATACTACTTCATATTCATATTCCTCTTAAACATACTACTTCATATTCCTCTTAAACATACTACTTCATATTCCTCTTAAACATACTACATCATATTCCTCTTAAACATACTACTTCATATTCCTCTTAAACATACTACTTCATATTCCTCTTAAACATACTACTTCATATTCCTCTTAAACATACTACTTCATATTCCACTTAAACATACAACTTCACATGCCTCTTAAACATACTACTTCATATTCCTCTTAAACATACTACTTCATATTCCACTTAAATATACTACTTCATATTCCTCTTAAACATACTGCTTCATATTCCTCTTAAATATACTACTTCATATTCCTCTTAAACATAGTACTTCATATTCCTCTTAAACATACTAATTCATATTCCTCTTAAACATACTACTCCATATTGCTCTTAAACATACTACTTCATATTCCTCTTAAACATACTACTTCATATTCCACTGAAATATACTGCTTCATATTCCTCCTAAACATACAACTTCATATTCCTCTTAAACATACTACTTTATATTCCTCTTAAACATACTACTTCATATTCCTCTTAAACATACTGCTTCATATTCCTCTTAAATATACTACTTCATATTCCTCTTAAACATACTACTTCATATTCCTCTTAAACATACTACTTCATATTCCTCTTAAACATACTACTTCATATTCCACTTAAATATACTGCTACATATTCCTCTTAAACATACTACTTCATTTTCCTCTTAAACATACTACTTTATATTCCTCTTAAACATACTACTTCATATTCCTCTTAAACATACTACTTCATATTCCTCTTAAATATACTACTTCATATATTCCTCTTAAATATACTACTTCATATTCCTCTTAAACATACTACTTCATATTCCTCTTAAGCATATTACTTCATATTCCTCTTAAATATACTACTTCATATTCCTCTTAAACATACTACTTCATATTCCTCTTAAACATACTACTTCATATTCCTCTTAAACATACTACTTCATATTCCTCTTAAACATGCTACTTCATATTCATCTTAAACATACTACTTCATATTCCTCTTAAACATACTACTTCATATTCCTCTTAAACATACTACTTCATATTCCTCTTAAACATACTACTTCATATTCCTCTTAAACATACTACTTCATATTCCTCTTAAACATACTACTTCATATTCCACTTAAATATACTACTTCATATTTCTCTTAAACATACTACCTCATATTCCTCTTAAACGTTCTACTTCATATTCCTCTTAAACATACTACTTCATATTCCTCTTAAACATACTACTTCATATTCCTCTTAAACCTACTACTTCATATTCCTCTTAAACATACTACTTCATATTCCTCTTAAATATACTACTTCATATATCTCTTAAACATACTACTTCATATTCCTCCTAAACATACTTCTTCATATTCCTCTTAAATATACTACTTCATATTCCTCTTAAACATATTACTTCATATTCCTCTTAAATATACTACTTCATATTCCTCTTAAACATACTGCTTCATATTCCTCTTAAACATACTACTTCACATTCCTCTTAAACATACTACTTCATATTCCTCTTAAACATACAACTTCACATTCCTCTTAAACATACTACTTCATATTCCTCCTAAATATACTACTTCATATTCCACTTAAATATACTACTTCATATTCCTCTTAAACATACTACTTCATATTGCTCTTAAACATACTACTTCATATTCCTCTTAAACATACTACTTCATATTCCTCTTAAACATACTACTTCATATTCCTCTTAAACATAGTACTTCACATTCCTCTTAAACATACTACTTCACATTCCTTTTAAACATACTACTTCATATTCCTCTTAAATATACTACTTCATATTCCTCTTAAAAAAACTACTTTATATTCCTCTTAAATATACTACTTCATATTCCTCTTAAACGTTCTACTTCATATTCCTCTTAAACATACTACTTCATATTCTTTTTAAACATACTACTTCATATTCCTCTTAAACAAACTACTTCATATTCCTCTTAAACATACTACTTCATATTCCTCTTAAACATAGTACTTCACATTCCTCTTAAACGTACTACTTCATATTCCTCTTAAACAAACTGCTTCATATTTCTCTTAAATATACTACTTCATATTCCTCTTAAACGTTCTACTTCATATTCCTCTTAAACATCCTACTTCATATTCTTTTTAAACATACTACTTCATATTCCTCTTAAACATACTACTTCATATTCCTCTTAAACATACTACTTCATATTCCTCTTAAATATACTACTTCATATTCCTCTTAAACATAGTACTTCACATTCCTCTTAAACGTACTACTTCATATTCCTCTTAAACGAACTGCTTCATATTCCTCTTAAATATACTACTTCATATTCCTCTTAAACGTTCTACTTCATATTCCTCTTAAACATACTACTTCATATTCTTTTTAAACATACTACTTCATATTCCTCTTAAACATACTACTTCATATTCCTCTTAAACATACTACTTCATATTCCTCTTAAATATACTACTTCATATTCCTCTTAAACATACTACTTCATATTCCACTTAAATATACTGCTACATATTCCTCTTAAACATACTACTTCATTTTCCTCTTAAACATACTACTTTATATTCCTCTTAAACATACTACTTCATATTCCTCTTAAACATACTACTTCATATTCCTCTTAAATATACTACTTCATATATTCCTCTTAAATATACTACTTCATATTCCTCTTAAACATACTACTTCATATTCCTCTTAAGCATATTACTTCATATTCCTCTTAAATATACTACTTCATATTCCTCTTAAACATACTACTTCATATTCCTCTTAAACATACTACTTCATATTCCTCTTAAACATACTACTTCATATTCCTCTTAAACATACTACTTCATATTCATCTTAAACATACTACTTCATATTCCTCTTAAACATACTACTTCATATTCCTCTTAAACATACTACTTCATATTCCTCTTAAACATACTACTTCATATTCCTCTTAAACATACTACTTCATATTCCTCTTAAACATACTACTTCATATTCCACTTAAATATACTACTTCATATTTCTCTTAAACATACTACCTCATATTCCTCTTAAACGTTCTACTTCATATTCCTCTTAAACATACTACTTCATATTCCTCTTAAACATACTACTTCATATTCCTCTTAAACCTACTACTTCATATTCCTCTTAAACATACTACTTCATATTCCTCTTAAATATACTACTTCATATATCTCTTAAACATACTACTTCATATTCCTCCTAAACATACTTCTTCATATTCCTCTTAAATATACTACTTCATATTCCTCTTAAACATATTACTTCATATTCCTCTTAAATATACTACTTCATATTCCTCTTAAACATACTGCTTCATATTCCTCTTAAACATACTACTTTTCATTCCTCTTAAACATACTACTTCATATTCCTCTTAAACATACAACTTCACATTCCTCTTAAACATACTACTTCATATTCCTCTTAAATATACTACTTCATATTCCACTTAAATATACTACTTCATATTCCTCTTAAACATACTACTTCATATTGCTCTTAAACATACTACTTCATATTCCTCTTAAACATACTACTTCATATTCCTCTTAAACATACTACTTCATATTCCTCTTAAACATAGTACTTCACATTCCTCTTAAACATACTACTTCACATTCCTTTTAAACATATTACTTCATATTCCTCTTAAATATACTACTTCATATTCCTCTTAAAAAAACTACTTTATATTCCTCTTAAATATACTACTTCATATTCCTCTTAAACGTTCTACTTCATATTCCTCTTAAACATACTACTTCATATTCTTTTTAAACATACTACTTCATATTCCTCTTAAACAAACTACTTCATATTCCTCTTAAACATACTACTTCATATTCCTCTTAAACATAGTACTTCACATTCCTCTTAAACGTACTACTTCATATTCCTCTTAAACAAACTGCTTCATATTTCTCTTAAATATACTACTTCATATTCCTCTTAAACGTTCTACTTCATATTTCTCTTAAACATCCTACTTCATATTCTTTTTAAACATACTACTTCATATTCCTCTTAAACATACTACTTCATATTCCTCTTAAACATACTACTTCATATTCCTCTTAAATATACTACTTCATATTCCTCTTAAACATAGTACTTCACATTCCTCTTAAACGTACTACTTCATATTCCTCTTAAACGAACTGCTTCATATTCCTCTTAAATATACTACTTCATATTCCTCTTAAACGTTCTACTTCATATTCCTCTTAAACATACTACTTCATATTCTTTTTAAACATACTACTTCATATTCCTCTTAAACATACTACTTCATATTCCTCTTGAACATACTACTTCATATTCCTCTTAAATATACTACTTCATATATCTCTTAAACATACTACTTCATATTCCTCTTAAACATACTACTTCATATTCCTCTTAAACATACTGCTTCATATTCCTCTTAAACATACTACTTCATATTCCTCTTAAATATACTACTTCATATTCCTCTTCAGCATACTACTTCATATTCCTCTTAAATATACTACTTCATATTCCTCTTAAATATACTACTTCATATTCCTCTTAAACATACTACTTCATATTCCTCTTAAACATACTACTTCACATTCCTCTTAAACATACTACTTCATATTCCTCTTAAACATACTACTTCATATTTCTCTTAAACATACTACTTCATATTCCTCTTAAGCATACTACTTCATATTCCTCTTAAATATACTACTTCATATTCCTCTTAAATATACTCCTTCATATTCCTCTTAAACATATTACTTCATATTCCTCTTAAACATACTACTTCATATTCCTCATAAACATACTACTTCATATTCCTCTTAAACATACTACTTCATATTCCTCTTAAACATACTACTTCATATTCCTCTTAAATATTTTACTTCATATTCCTCTTAAACATACTGCTTCATATTCCTCTTAAATATACTACTTCATATTCCTCTTAAACATAGTACTTCATATTCCTCTTAAACATACTAATTCATATTCCTCTTAAACATACTACTTCATATTTCTCTTAAACATACTACTTCATATTCCTCTTAAGCATACTACTTCATATTCCTCTTAAATATACTACTTCATATTCCTCTTAAATATACTCCTTCATATTCCTCTTAAACATACTACTTCATATTCCTCTTAAACATACTACTTCATATTCCTCATAAACATACTACTTCATATTCTTCTTAAACATACTACTTCATATTCCTCTTAAACATACTACTTCATATTCCTCTTAAACATAGTACTTCACATTCCTCTTAAACGTACTACTTCATATTCCTCTTAAACAAACTGCTTCATATTTCTCTTAAATATACTACTTCATATTCCTCTTAAACGTTCTACTTCATATTCCTCTTAAACATCCTACTTCATATTCTTTTTAAACATACTACTTCATATTCCTCTTAAACATACTACTTCATATTCCTCTTAAACATACTACTTCATATTCCTCTTAAATATACTACTTCATATTCCTCTTAAACATAGTACTTCACATTCCTCTTAAACGTACTACTTCATATTCCTCTTAAACGAACTGCTTCATATTCCTCTTAAATATACTACTTCATATTCCTCTTAAACGTTCTACTTCATATTCCTCTTAAACATACTACTTCATATTATTTTTAAACATACTACTTCATATTCCTCTTAAACATACTACTTCATATTCCTCTTAAACATACTACTTCATATTCCTCTTAAATATACTACTTCATATATCTCTTAAACATACTACTTCATATTCCTCTTAAACATACTACTTCATATTCCTCTTAAACATACTGCTTCATATTCCTCTTAAACATACTACTTCATATTCCTCTTAAATATACTACTTCATATTCCTCTTCAGCATACTACTTCATATTCCTCTAAAATATACTACTTCATATTCCTCTTAAATATACTACTTCATATTCCTCTTAAACATACTACTTCATATTCCTCTTAAACATACTACTTCACATTCCTCTTAAACATACTACTTCATATTCCTCTTAAACATACTACTTCATATTTCTCTTAAACATACTACTTCATATTCCTCTTAAGCATACTACTTGATATTCCTCTTAAATATACTACTTCATATTCCTCTTAAATATACTCCTTCATATTCCTCTTAAACATACTACTTCATATTCCTCTTAAACATACTACTTCATATTCCTCATAAACATACTACTTCATATTCCTCTTAAACATACTACTTCATATTCCTCTTAAACATACTACTTCATATTCCTCTTAAATATACTACTTCATATTCCTCTTAAACATACTACTTCATATTCCTCTTAAATATACTACTTCATATTCCTCTTAAGCATACTACTTCATATTCCTCTTAAACATACTACTTCATATTCCTCTTGAATATACTACTTCATATTCCTCTTAAACATACTACTTCATATTCCTCTTAAACATACTACTTCATATTCCTCTTAAACATACTACATCATATTCCTCTTAAACATACTACTTCATATTCCTCTTAAACATACAACTTCACATTCCTCTTAAACATACTACTTCATATTCGTCTTAAACATACTACTTCATATTCCACTTAAACATAGTACTTCATATTCTTCTTAAACATACTACTTCATATTCCTCTTAAACATACTACTTCATATTCCTCTTAAACATACTACTTTATATTCCTCTTAAACATACTACTTCATATTCCTCTTAAACATACTGCTTCATATTCATCTTAAATATACTACTTCATATTCCTCTTAAACATACTACTTCATATTCCTCTTAAACATACTACTTCATATTCCTCTTAAACATACTACTTCATATTCCACTTAAATATACTGCTTCATATTCCTCTTAAACATACTACTTCATATTCCTCTTAAACATACTACTTTATATTCCTCTTAAACATACTACTTCATATTCCTCTTAAACAAACTACTTCATATTCCTCTTAAATATACTACTTCATATATTCCACTTAAATATACTACTTCATATTCCTCTTAAACATACTACTTCATATTCCTCTTAAGCATACTACTTCATATTCCTCTTAAATATACTACTTCATATTCCTCTTAAACATACTACCTCATATTCCTCTTAAACATTCTACTTCATATTCCTCTTAAACATACTACTTCATATTCCTCTTAAACATACTACTTCATATTCATCTTAAACCTACAACTTCATATTCCTCTTAAACATACCACTTCATATTCCTCTTAAATATACTACTTCATATATCTCTTAAACATACTACTTCATATTCCTCCTAAAAATACTACTTCATATTCCTCTTAAATATACTAGTTCATATTCCTCTTAAACATATTACTTCATATTCCTCTTAAATGTACTACTTCATATTCCTCTTAAACAAACTACTTCATATTCCTCTTAAATATACTACTTCATATTCCTCTTAAATATACAACTTCATATTCCTCTTAAACATACTACTTCATATTCCTCTTAAACATACTACTTCACATTCCTCTTAAACATACTACTTCATATTCCTCTTAAACATACAACTTCACATTCTTCTTAAACATACTACTTCATATTCCTCTTAAATATACTACTTCATATTCCACTTAAATATAATGCTTCACATTCCTCTTAAACATACTACTTCATATTGCTCTTAAACATACTACTTCATATTCCTCTTAAACATACTACTTCATATTCCTCTTAAACATACTACTTCATATTCCTCTTAAACATAGTACTTCACATTCCTCTTAAACATACTGCTTCATATTCCTCTTAAACATACTACTTCATATTCCTCTTAAACATACTACTTCACATTCCTTTTAAACATACTACTTCATATTCCTCTTAAATATACTACTTCATATTCCTCTTAAAAAAACTACTTCATATTCCTCTTAAATATACTACTTTATATTGCTCTTAAATATACTACTTCATATTCCTCTTAAACATACTACTTCATATTCCTCTTAAACTTACTACTTCAAATTCCTCTTAAACATACTACATCATATTCCTCTTAAACATACTACTTCATATTCCTCTTAAACATACTACTTCATATTCCTCTTAAACATACTACTTCATATTCCTCTTAAACATACTACTTCATATTCCTCTTAAATATACTACTTCATATTCCTCTTAAACATACTACTTCATATTCCTCTTAAACATACTACTTCATATTCCTCTTAAACATACTACTTTATATTCCTCGAAACATACTACTTCATATTCCTCTTAAACATACTGCTTCATATTTCTCTTAAATATACTACTTCATATTCCTCTTAAATATACTACTTCATATTCCTCTTAAACATACTACTTCATATTCCTCTTAAACATACTACTTCATATTCCTCTTAAACATACTACTTCATATTCCTCTTAAACATACTACTTCATATTCTACTTAAATATACTGCTTCATATTCCTCTTAAACATACTACTTCATATTCCTCTTAAACATACTACTTTATATTCCTCTTAAACATACTACTTCATATTCCTCTTAAACATACTACTTCATATTGCTCTTAAATATACTACTTCATATATTCCTCTTAAATATACTACTTCATATTCCTCTTAAACATACTACTTCATATTCCTCTTAAGCATACTACTTCATATTCCTCTTAAATATACTACTTCATATTCCTCTTAAACATACTACTTCATATTCCTCTTAAACATACTACTTCATATTCCTCTTAAACATACTACTTCATATTCCTCTTAAACATACTACTTCATATTCCTCTTAAACATACTACTTCATATTCCTCTTAAACATACTACTTCATATTCCTCTTAAACATACTAATTCATATTCCTCTTAAACATACTACTTCATATTCCTCTTAAACATACTACTTCATATTCCACTTAAATATACTACTTCATATTTCTCTTAAACATACTACTTCATATTCCTCTTAAACGTTCTACTTCATATTCGCTTAAACATACTACTTCATATTCCTCTTAAATATACTACTTCATATTCCTCTTAAACATACTACTTCATATTCCTCTTAAACATACTACTTCACATTCCTCTTAAACATACTACTTCATATTCCTCTTAAACATACAACTTCACATTCCTCTTAAACATACTACTTCATATTCCTCTTAAATATACTACTTCATATTCCACTTAAATATACTACTTCATATTCCTCTTAAACATACTACTTCATAATGCTCTTAAACATACTACTTCATATTCCTCTTAAACATACTACTTCATATTCCTCTTAAACATACTACTTCATATTCCTCTTAAACATACTACTTCACATTTCTTTTAAACATACTACTTCATATTCCTCTTAAATATACTACTTTATATTCCTCTTAAACATACTACTTCACATTCCTCTTAAACATACTACTTCATATTCCTCTTAAATATACTACTTCATATTCCTCTTAAACAAATTACTTCATATTCCTCTTAAACATACTACTTCATATTCCTCTTAAACATACTACTTTATATTCCTTTTAAACACACTACTTCATATTCCTCTTAAATATAATACTTCATATTCCTCTTAAACATACTACTTTATATTCCTTTTAAACATACTACTTCATATTCCTCTTAAACATACTACTTCATATTCCTCTTAAATGTACTACTTCATATTCCTCTTAAACAAACTACTTCATATTCCTCTTAAATATACTACTTCATATTCCTCTTAAATATACTACTTCATATTCCTCTTAAAGATACTACTTCATATTCCTCTTAAACATACTACTTCACATTCCTCTTAAACATACTACTTCATATTTATCTTAAATATACAACTTCACATTCCTCTAAAACGTACTACTTCATATTCCTCTTAAATATACTACTTCATATTCCACTTAAATATACTACTTCATATTCCTCTTAAACATACTACTTCATATTCCTCTTAAACATACTACTTCATATTCCTCTTAAACATACTACTTCATATTCCTCTTAAACATACTACTTCATATTCCTCTTAAACATACTACTTCACATTCCTCTTAAACATACTGCTTCATATTCCTCTTAAACATACTACTTCATATTCCTCTTAAACATACTACTTCACATTCCTTTTAAACATACTACTTCATATTCCTCTTAAATATACTACTTCATATTCCTCTTAAACATACTACTTCACATTCCTCTTAAACATGCTGCTTCATATTCCTCTTAAACATACTACTTCATATTCCTCTTAAACATACTACTTCACATTCCTTTCTAAACATACTACTTCATATTCCTCTTAAATATACTACTTCATATTCCTCTTAAACATGCTACTTCACATTCCTCTTAAACATACTACTTCATATTCCTCTTAAATATACTACTTCATATTCCTCTTAAACAAACTACTTCATATTCCTCTTAAACATACTACTTCATATTCCTCTTAAACAAACTACTTTATATTCCTCTTAAACATACTACCTCATATTCCTCTTAAACGTTCTACTTCATATTCCTCTTAAATATACTACTTCATATTACTCTTAAATATCCTACTTCATATTCCTCTTAAACATACTACTTCATATTCCACTTAAATATACTACTTCATATTCCTCTTAAACATACTGCTTCATATTCCTCTTAAACATACTACTTCATATTCCTCTTAAACATACTACTTCATATTCCTCTTAAACATACTACTTCATATTCCTCTTAAACATACTACTTCATATTCCTCTTAAACATACTACTTCATATTCCTCTTAAACATACTACTTCATATTCCTCTTAAACATACTACTTCATATTCCTCTTAAACATACTACTTCATATTCCTCTTAAACATACTACTTCATATTCCTCTTAAACATACTACTTCATATGCCTCTTAAACATACAACTTCACATTCCTCTTAAACATGCTACTTCATATTCCTCTTAAACATACTACTTCATATTCCACTTAAATATACTACTTCATATTCCTCTTAAACATACTACTTCATATTCCTCTTAAATATACTACTTCATATTCCTCTTAAACATACTACTTAATATCGCTCTTAAACATACTACTTCATATTCCTCTTAAACATACTACTTCATATTCCTCTTAAACATACTACTTCATATTCCACTTAAACATACTACTTCATATTCCACTTAAATATACTGCTTCATATTCCTCTTAAACATACTACTTCATATTCCTCTTAAATATACTACTTCATATTCCTCTTAAATATACTACTTCATATTCCTCTTAAACATACTACTTCATATTCCTCTTAAATATACTGCTTCATATTCCTCTCAAATATACTACTTCAAATTCCTCTTAAACATACTACTTCATATTCCTCTTAAACATACTACTTCATATTCCTCTTAAACATACTACTTCATATTCCTCTTAAACATACTACTTCATATTCCTCTTAAACATACTACTTCGTATTCCTCTTAAACATACTACTTTATATTCCTCTTAAACATACTACTTCATATTCCTCTTAAACATACTACTTCATATATCTCTTAAACATACTACTTCATATTCCTCATAAACATACTACTTCATATTCCTCTTAAATATACTACTTCATATTCCTCTTAAACATATTACTTCATATTCCTCTTAAATTTACTACTTCATATTCCTCTTAAACAAACTACTTCATATTCCTCTTAAATATACTACTTCATATTCCTCTTAAATATACTACTTCATATTCCTCTTAAACATACTACTTCATATTCCTCTTAAACATACTACTTCACATTCCTCTTAAACATACTACTTCATATTCCTCTTAAACAAACAACTTCACATTCCTCTTAAACATACTACTTCATATTCCTCTTAAATATACTACTTCATATTCCACTTAAATATACTACTTCATATTCCTCTTAAACATACTACTTCATATTGCTCTTAAACATACTACTTCATATTCCTCTT
Organism: Atherix ibis; assembly: GCA_958298945.1. Lineage (NCBI taxonomy): Eukaryota > Metazoa > Arthropoda > Insecta > Diptera > Athericidae > Atherix > Atherix ibis. Next base: position 2,525,887 of record CATQJD010000111.1, read on the forward strand.
AAATATACTACTTCATATTCGTCTTAAACATACTACTTCATATTCCTCTTAAACATACTACTTCACATTCCTCTTAAACATACTGCTTCATATTCCTCTTAAACATACTACTTCATATTCCTCTTAAACATTCTACTTCACATTCCTTTTAAACATACTACTTCATATTAATCTTAAATATACTACTTCATATTCCTCCTAAAAATACTACTTCATATTACTCTTAAATATACTACTTTATATTCCTCTTAAATATACTACTTCATATTCCTCTTAAACATACTACTTCATATTCCTCTTAAACATACTACTTCATATTCCTCTTAAACATAGTACTTCACATTCCTCTGAAACGTACTACTTCATATTCCTCTTAAACAAACTACTTCATATTCCTCTTAAATATACTACTTCATATTCCTCTTAAGCGTTCTACTTCATATTCCTCTTAAACATACTACTTCATATTCTTCTTAAACATACTACTTCATATTCTTCTTAAACATACTACTTCATATTCCTCTTAAACATACTACTTCATATTCATCTTAAATATACTACTTCATATATCTTCTAAACATACTACTTCATATTCCTCTTAAACATACTACTTCATATTCCTCTTAAACATACTTCTTCATATTCCTCTTAAACATACTACTTCACATTCCTCTAAAACATACTACTTCATATTCCTCTTAAACATACTACTTCATATTTCTCTTAAACACACTACTTCATATTCCTCTCAAGCATACTATTTCATATTCCTCTTAAATATACTACTTCATATTCCTCTTAAATATACTACTTCAAAATCCTCTTAAACATACTACTTCATATTCCTCTTCAACATACTACTTCATATTCCTCGTAAACATACTACTTCATATTCCTCTTAAACATACTACTTCATATTCCTCTTAAACATACTACTTCATATTCCTCTTAAATATACTACTTCATATTCCTCTTAAACATACTACTTCATATTCCTCTTAAATATATTACTTCATATTCCTCTTAGGCATACTACTTCATATTTCTCTTAAACATACTACTTCATATTCCTCTTATATATACTACTTCATATTCCTCTTAAACATACTACTTCATATTTCTCTTAAACATACTACTTCATATTCCTCTTAAACATACTACTTCATATTCCTCTTAAACATACTACTTCATATTCCTCTTAAACATACTACTTCATATTCCTCTTAAACATACTACTTCATATTCCTCTTAAACATACTACTTCATATTCCTCTTAAACATACTACTTCATATTCCTCTTAAACATACTACTTCATATTCCTCTTAAACATACAACTTCACATTCCTCTTAAACATACTACTTCATATTCCTCTTAAACATACTACTTCATATGCCACATAAATATACTACTTCATATTCCTCTTAAACATACTGCTTCATATTCCTCTTAAACATACTACTTCATATTCCTCTTAAACATACTACTTCACATTCCTCTTAAACATACTACTTCATATTCCTCTTAAACATACTACTCCATATTCCTCTTAAACATACTACTTCATATTCCTCTTAAACATACTACTTCATATTCCAATTAAATATAATGCTTCATATTCCTCTTAAACATACTACTTCATATTCCTGTTAAACATACTACTTTATATTCCTCTTAAATATACTAATTCATATTCCTCTTAAACATACTGCTTCATATTTCTCTTAAATATACTACTTCATATTCCTCTTAAACATACTACTTCATATTCCTCTTAAACATACTACTTCATATTCCTCTTAAACATACTACTTCATATTCCTCTTAAACATACTACTTCATATTCCTCTTAAACATACTACTTCATATTCCACTTAAATATACTGCTTCGTATTCCTCTTAAACATACTACTTCATATTCCTCTTAAACATACTACTTCATATTCCACTTAAATATACTGCTTCGTATTCCTCTTAAACATACTACTTCATATTCCTCTTAAACGTACTACTTTATATTCCTCTTAAACATACTACTTCATATTCCTTTTAAACATACTACTTCATATTCCTCTAAAATATACTACTTCATATATTCCTCTTATATATACAACTTCATATTCCTCTTAAACATACTACTTCATATTCCTCTTAAGCATATTACTTCATATTCCTCTTAAATATACTACTTCATATTCCTCTTAAACATACTACTTCATATTCCTCTTAAACATACTACTTCATATTCCTCTTAAACATACTACTTCATATTCCTCTTAAACGTTCTACTTCATATTCGCTTAAACATACTACTTCATATTCCTCTTAAATATACTAATTCATATTCCTCTTAAACATACTACTTCATATTCCTCTTAAACATACTACTTCACATTCCTCTTACACATACTACTTCATATTCCTCTTAAACATACAACTTCACATTCCTCTTAAACATACTACTTCATATTCCTCTTAAATATACTACTTCATATTCCACTTAAATATACTACTTCATATTCCTCTTAAACATACTACTTCATATTGCTCTTAAACATAATACTTCATATTCCTCTTAAATATACTACTTCATATTCCTCTTAAACAAACTACTTCATATTCCTCTTAAACATACTACTTCATATTCCTCTTAAACATACTACTTTATATTCCTTTTAAACACACTACTTCATATTCCTCTTAAATATAATACTTCATATTCCTCTTAAACATACTACTTTATATTCCTTTTAAACATACTACTTCATATTCCTCTTAAACATACTACTTCATATTCCTCTTAAACGTTCTACTTCATATTCCTCTTAAATGTACTACTTCATATTCCTCTTAAATATACTACTTCATATTCCTCTTAAACATACTACTTCATATTCCTCTTAAATATACTACTTCATATTCCTCTTAAACATACTGCTTCATATTCCTCTTAAACATACTACTTCATATTCCTCTTAAACATACTACTTCATATTCCTCTTAAACATACTACTTCATATTCCTCTTAAACATACTACTTCATATTCCTCTTAAACATAATACTTCATATTCCTCTTAAACATACTACTTCATATTCCTCTTAAACATACTACTTCATATTCCTCTTAAACATACTACTTCATATTCTTCTTAAACATACTACTTCATATTCCTCTTAAACATACTACTTCATATTCCTCTTAAACATACAACTTCACATTCCTCTTAAACATACTACTTCATATTCCTCTTAAACATACTACTTCATATTCCACTTAAATATACTACTTCATATTCCTCTTAAACATACTGCTTCATATTCCTCTTAAACATACGACTTCATATTCCTCTTAAACATACTACTTCATATTCCTCTTAAACATACTACTTGATATTCCACTTAAATATACTGCTTCATATTCCTCTTAAACATTCTACTTCATATTCCTATTTAATATACTACTTTATATTCCTCTTAAACATACTACTTCATATTCCTCTTAAACATACTACTTCATATTCCTCTTAAATATACTACTTAATATTCCTCTTAAATATACTAATTCATATTTCTCTTAAACATACTACTTTATATTCCTCTTAAGCATACTACTTCATATTCCTCTTAAACATACTACTTCATATTCCTCTTAAACATACTACTTCATATTCCTCTTAAATATACTACTTCATATTCCTCTTAAACATACTACTTCATATTCCTCTTAAATATACTGCTTCATATTCCTCTTAAATATAATACTTCAAATTCCTCTTAAACATACTACTTCATATTCCTCTTAAACATACTACTTCATATTCCTCTTAAACATACTACTTCATATTCCTCTTAAACATACTACTTCATATTCCTCTTAAACATACTACTTCATATTCCTCTTAAACATACTACTTTATATTCCTCTTAAACATACTACTTCATATTCCTCTTAAACATACTACTTCACATTCCTCTTAAACATACTACTTCATATTCCTCTTAAATATACTACTTCATATTCCACTTAAATATACTACTTCATATTCCTCTTAAACATACTACTTCATATTGCTCTTAAACATAATACTTCATATTCCTCTTAAATATACTACTTCATATTCCTCTTAAACAAACTACTTCATATTCCTCTTAAACATACTACTTCATATTCCTCTTAAACATACTACTTTATATTCCTTTTAAACACACTACTTCATATTCCTCTTAAATATAATACTTCATATTCCTCTTAAACATACTACTTTATATTCCTTTTAAACATACTACTTCATATTCCTCTTAAACATACTACTTCATATTCCTCTTAAACGTTCTACTTCATATTCCTCTTAAATATACTACTTCATATTCCTCTTAAATATACTACTTCATATTCCTCTTAAACATACTACTTCATATTCCTCTTAAATATACTACTTCATATTCCTCTTAAACATACTGCTTCATATTCCTCTTAAACATACTACTTCATATTCCTCTTAAACATACTACTTCATATTCCTCTTAAACATACTACTTCATATTCCTCTTAAACATACTACTTCATATTCCTCTTAAACATAATACTTCATATTCCTCTTAAACATACTACTTCATATTCCTCTTAAACATACTACTTCATATTCCTCTTAAACATACTACTTCATATTCTTCTTAAACATACTACTTCATATTCCTCTTAAACATACTACTTCATATTCCTCTTAAACATACAACTTCACATTCCTCTTAAACATACTACTTCATATTCCTCTTAAACATACTACTTCATATTCCACTTAAATATACTACTTCATATTCCTCTTAAACATACTGCTTCATATTCCTCTTAAACATACGACTTCATATTCCTCTTAAACATACTACTTCATATTCCTCTTAAACATACTACTTGATATTCCACTTAAATATACTGCTTCATATTCCTCTTAAACATTCTACTTCATATTCCTATTTAATATACTACTTTATATTCCTCTTAAACATACTACTTCATATTCCTCTTAAACATACTACTTCATATTCCTCTTAAATATACTACTTAATATTCCTCTTAAATATACTAATTCATATTTCTCTTAAACATACTACTTTATATTCCTCTTAAGCATACTACTTCATATTCCTCTTAAACATACTACTTCATATTCCTCTTAAACATACTACTTCATATTCCTCTTAAATATACTACTTCATATTCCTCTTAAACATACTACTTCATATTCCTCTTAAATATACTGCTTCATATTCCTCTTAAATATAATACTTCAAATTCCTCTTAAACATACTACTTCATATTCCTCTTAAACATACTACTTCATATTCCTCTTAAACATACTACTTCATATTCCTCTTAAACATACTACTTCATATTCCTCTTAAACATACTACTTCATATTCCTCTTAAACATACTACTTTATATTCCTCTTAAACATACTACTTCATATTCCTCTTAAACATACTACTTCATATTCCTCTTAAACATACTACTTCATATTCCTCTTAAATATTATACTTCATATTCCTCTTAAACATACTACTTTATATTCCTTTTAAACATACTACTTCATATTCCTCTTAAACATACTACTTCATATTCCTCTTAAACATACTACTTCATATTCCTCTTAAATGTACTACTTCATATTCCTCTTAAACATACTACTTCATATTCCTCTTAAACATACTACTTCACATTCCTCTTAAACATACTACTTCATATTCCTCTTAAACATACAACTTCACATTCCTCTTAAACATACTACTTCATATTCCTCTTAAATATACAACTTCATATTCCACTTAAATATACTACTTCATATTCCTCTTAAACATACTACTTCATATTGCTCTTAAACATACTACTTCATATTCCTCTTAACCATACTACTTCATATTCCTCTTAAACATACTACTTCATATATCTCTTAAACATACTACTTCACATTCCTCTTAAACATACTGCTTCATATTCCTCTTAAACATACTACTTCATATTCCTCTGAAACATACTACTTCACATTCCTTTTAAACATACTACTTCAGATTCCTCTTAAACATACTACTTCATATTCCTCTTAAATATACTGCTTCATATTCATCTTAAATATGCTACTATAAATGCCTCTTAAGCATACTACTTCATATTCCTCTTAAACATACTACTTCATATTCCTCTTAAACATACTACTTCATATTCCTCTTAAACATACTACTTCATATTCCTCTTAAATATACTACTTTATATTCCTCTTAAATATACTACTTTATATTCCTCTTAAACATACTACTTCATATTCCTCTTAAACATACTACTTCATATTCCTCTTAAACATACTACTTCATATTCCTCTTAAATATAATACTTCATATTCCTCTTAAACATACTACTTTATATTCCTTTTAAACATACTACTTCATATTCCTCTTAAACATACTACTTCATATTCCTCTTAAACATACTACTTCATATTCCTCTTAAATATACTACTTCATATTCCTCTTAAACATACTACTTCATATTCCTCTTAAACATACTACTTCATATTCCTCTTAAACATACAACTTCACATTCCTCTTAAACATACTACTTTATATTCCTCTTAAATATACTACTTCATATTCCACTTAAATATACTACTTCATATTCCTCTTAAACATACTACTTCATATTGCTCTTAAACATACTACTTCATATTCCTCTTAAACATACTACTTCATATTCCTCTTAAACATACTACTTCATATTCCTCTTAAACATACTACTTCACATTCCTCTTAAACATACTGCTTCATATTCCTCTTAAACATACTACTTCATATTCCTCTTAAACATACTACTTCACATTCCTTTTAAACATACTACTTCATATTCCTCTTAAATATACTACTTCATATTCCTCTTAAACATACTACTTCATATTCCTCTTAAACATACTACTTCATATTCCTCTTAAATATACTACTTCATATTCCTCTTAAACAAACTACTTCATATTCCTCTTAAACATACTATTTCATATTCCTCTTAAACATACTACTTTATATTCCTTTTAAACATATTACTTCATATTCCTCTTAAATATAATACTTCATATTCCTCTTAAACATACTACTTTATATTCCTTTTAAACATACTACTTCATATTCCTTTTAAACATACTACTTCATATTCCTCTTAAACATACTACTTCATATTCCTCTTAAATGTACTACTTCATATTCCTCTTAAACAAACTACTTCATATTCCTCTTAAATATACTAATTCATATTCCTCTTAAATATACTACTTCATATTCCTCTTAAACATACTACTTCATATTCCTCTTAAACATACTACTTCACATTCCTCTTAAAAATACTACTTCATATTCCTCTTAAACATACAACTTCACATTCCTCTAAAACATACTACTTCATATTCCTCTTAAATATACTACTTCATATTCCACTTAAATATACTACTTCATATTCCTCTTAAACATACTACTTCATATTCCTCTTAAACATACAACTTCATATTCCTCTTAAACATACTACTTCATATTCCTCTTAAACATACAACTTCATATTCCTCTTAAACATACTACTTCACATTCCTCTTAAACATACTGCTTCATATTCCTCTTAAACATACTACTTCATATTCCTCTTAAACATACTACTTCACATTCCTTTTAAACATACTACTTCAGATTCCTCTTAAGTATACTACTTCATATGCCTCTTAAACATACTACTTCACATTCCTCTTAAACATACTGCTTCATATTCCTCTTAAACATACTACTTCATATTCCTCTTAAACATACTACTTCACATTCCTTTTAAACATACTACTTCATATTCCTCTTAAATATACTACTTCATATTCCTCTTAAACATACTACTTCACATTCCTTTTAAACATACTACTTCATATTCCTCTTAAATATACTACTTCATATGCCTCTTAAACAAACTACTTCATATTCCTCTTAAACATACTACTTCATATTCCTCTTAAACATACTACTTTATATTCCTCTTAAACATACTACTTCATATTCCTCTTAAACGTTCTACTTCATATTCCTCTTAAATATACTACTTCATATTCCTCTTAAATATACTACTTCATATTCCTCTTAAACATACTACTTCATATTCCTCTTAAATATACTACTTCATATTCCGCTTAAACATACTGCTTCATATTCCTCTTAAACATACTACTTCATATTCCTCTTAAACATACTACTTCATATTCCTCTTAAACATACTACTTCATATTCCTCTTAAACATACTACTTCATATTCCTCTTAAACATACTACTTCATATTCCTCTTAAACATACTACTTCATATTCCTCTTAAACATACTACTTCATACTCCTCTTAAACATACTACTTCATATTCCTCTTAAACATACTACTTTATATTCCTTTTAAACATACTACTTCATATTCCTCTTAAATATAATACTTCATATTCCTCTTAAACATACTACTTTATATTCCTTTTAAACATACTACTTCATATTCCTTTTAAACATACTACTTCATATTCCTCTTAAACATACTACTTCATATTCCTCTTAAATGTACTACTTCATATTCCTCTTAAACAAACTACTTCATATTCCTCTTAAATATACTACTTCATATTCCTCTTAAATATACTACTTCATATTCCTCTTAAACATACTACTTCATATTCCTCTTAAACATACTACTTCACATTCCTCTTAAAAATACTACTTCATATTCCTCTTAAACATACAACTTCACATTCCTCTAAAACATACTACTTCATATTCCTCTTAGATATACTACTTCATATTCCACTTAAATATACTACTTCATATTCCTCTTAAACATACTATTCATATTCCTCTTAAACATACTACTTCATATTCCTCTTAAACATACTACTTAATATTCCTCTTAAACATACTACTTCATATTCCTCTTAAACATACTACTTCACATTCCTCTTAAACATACTGCTTCATATTCCTCTTAAACATACTACTTCATATTCCTCTTAAACATACTACTTCACATTCCTTTTAAACATACTACTTCATATTCCTCTTAAATATACTACTTCATATTCCTCTTAAACATACTACTTCACATTCCTCTTAAACATACTGCTTCATATTCCTCTTAAACATACTACTTCATATTCCTCTTAAACATACTACTTCACATTCCTTTTAAACATACTACTTCATATTCCTCTTAAATATACTACTTCATATTCCTCTTAAACATACTACTTCACATTCCTTTTAAACATACTACTTCATATTCCTCTTAAATATACTACTTCATATGCCTCTTAAACAAACTACTTCATATTCCTCTTAAACATACTACTTCATATTCCTCTTAAACATACTACTTTATATTCCTCTTAAACATACTACTTCATATTCCTCTTAAACGTTCTACTTCATATTTCTCTTAAATATACTACTTCATATTCCTCTTAAATAAACTACTTCATATTCCTCTTAAACATACTACTTCATATTCCTCTTAAATATACTACTTCATATTCCGCTTAAACATACTGCTTCATATTCCTCTTAAACATACTACTTCATATTCCTCTTAAACATACTACTTCATATTCCTCTTAAACATACTACTTCATATTCCTCTTAAACATACTACTTCATATTCCTCTTAAACATACTACTTCATATTCCTCTTAAACATACTACTTCATATTCCTCTTAAACATACTACTTCATACTCCTCTTAAACATACTACTTCATATTCCTCCTAAACATACTACTTCATATTCCTCTTAAACATACTGCTTCATATTCCTCTTAAACATACTACTTCATATTCCTCTTAAACATACTACTTCATATTCCTCTTAAATATACTACTTCATATTCCTCTTAAACATACTACTTAATATTCCTCTTAAACATACTACTTTATATATCTCTTAAACATACTACTTCATATTCCTCTTAAACATACTACTTCATATTCCTCTTAAATATACTACTTCATATTCCTCTTAAACATACTACTTCATATTCCTCTTAAATGTACTACTTCATATTCCTCTTAAACAAACTACTTCATATTCCTCTTAAATATACTACTCCATATTCCTCTTAAATATACAACTTCATATTCCTTTTAAACATACTACTTCACATTCCTCTTAAACATATAACTTCATATTCCTCTTAAACATACTACTTCATATTCCTCTTAAACATACAAATTCACATTCCTCTTAAACATACTACTTCATATTACTCTTAAACATACTACTTCACATTCCTCTTAAACATACTACTTCATATTCCTCTTAAATATACTACTTCATATTCCTCTTAAACAATCTACTTCATATTCCTCTTAAACATACTACTTCATATTCCTCTTAAACATACTACTTTATATTCCTCTTAAACATACTACTTCATATTCCTCTTAAACGTTCTACTTCATATTCCTCTTAAACATACTACTTCATATTCCTCTTAAACATACTACTTCATATTCCTCTTAAACATACTACTTCATACTCCTCTTAAACATACTACTTCATATTCCTCCTAAACATACTACTTCATATTCCTCTTAAACATACTGCTTCATATTCCTCTTAAACATACTACTTCATATTCCTCTTAAACATACTACTTCATATTCCTCTTAAATATACTACTTCATATTCCTCTTAAACATACTACTTAATAATCCTCTTAAACATACTGCTTCATATTCCTCTTAAACATACTACTTCATATTCCTCTTAACTATACTACTTCATATTCCTCTTAAACATACTACTTCATATTCCACTTAAATATACTGCTTCATATTCGTCTTAAACATGCTACTTCATATTCCTCTTAAACATACTACTTTATATTCTTCTTAAACATACTACTTCATATTCCTCTTAAACATACTACTTCAGAATCCTCTTAAATATACTACTTCATATTCCTCTTAAATATACTACTTCATATTACTCTTAAACATAGTATTTCATATTCCTCTTAAGCATACTACTTCATATTCCTCTTAAACATACTACTTCATATTCCTCTTAAACATACTAGTTCATATTCCTCTTAAATATACTACTTCATATTCCTCTTAAACATACTACTTCATATTCCTCTTAAATATACTACTTCATATTCCTCTTAAATATACTACTTCATATTCCTCTTAAACATACTACTTCATATTCCTTTTAAACATACTACTTCATATTCCTCTTAAACATACTACTTCATATTCCTCTTAAACATACTACTTCATATTCCACTTAAATATACTACTTCATATTTCTCTTAAACATACTACTTCATATTCCTCTTAAACGTTCTACTTCATATTCCTCTTAAACATACTACTTCATATTCCTCTTAAACATACTACTTCATATTCCTCTTAAACATACTACTTCATATTCCTCTTAAACATACTACTTCATATTCCTCTTAAATATACTACTTCATATATCTCTTAAACATACTACTTCATATTCCTCTTAAACATACTACTTCATATTCCTCTTAAATATACTACTTCATATTCCTCTTAAACATACTACTTCATATTCCTCTTAAATGTACTACTTCATATTCCTCTTAAACAAACTACTTCATATTCCTCTTAAATATACTACTTCATATTCCTCTTAAATATACTACTTCATATTCCTCTTAAACATACTACTTCACATTCCTCTTAAACATATTACTTCATATTCCTCTTAAACATACTACTTCATATTCCTCTTAAACATACAAATTCACATTCCTCTTAAACATACTACTTCATATTCCTCTTAAACATACTACTTCACATTCCTCTTAAACATACTACTTCATATTCCTCTTAAATATACTACTTCATATTCCTCTTAAACAAACTACTTCATATTCCTCTTAAACATACTACTTCATATTCCTCTTAAACATACTACTTTATATTCCTCTTAAACATACTACTTCATATTCCTCTTAAACGTTCTACTTCATATTCCTCTTAAATATACTACTTCATATTCCTCTTAAATATACTACTTCATATTCCTCTTAAACATACTACTTCATATTCCTATTAAAAATACTACTTCATATTCCTCTTAAACATACTGCTTCATATTCCTCTTAAACATACTACTTCATATTCCTCTTAAACATACTACTTCATATTCCTCTTAAATATACTACTTCATGTTCCTCTTAAACATACTACTTCACATTCCTCTTAAACATACTACTTCATATTCCTCTTAAACATACTACTTGATACTCCTCTTAAACATACTAGTTCATATTCCTCTTAAATATACTACTTCATATTCCTCTTAAACATTCTACTTCATATTCCTCTTAAATATACTACTTCATATTCCTCTTAAATATACTACTTCATATTCCTCTTAAACATACTACTTCATATTCCTCTTAAACATACTACTTCATATTCCTCTTAAACATACTACTTCATATTCCTCTTAAACATACTACTTCATATTCCACTTAAATATACTACTTCATATTTCTCTTAAACATACTACTTCATATTCCTCTTAAACGTTCTACTTCATATTCCTCTTAAACATACTACTTCATATTCCTCTTAAACATACTACTTCATATTCCTCTTAAACATACTACTTCATATTCATCTTAAACACACTACTTCATATTCCTCTTAAATATACTACTTTATATATCTCTTAAACATACTACTTCATATTCCTCTTAAACATACTACTTCATATTCCTCTTAAATATACTACTTCATATTCCTCTTAAACATACTACTTCATATTCCTCTTAAATGTACTACTTCATATTCCTCTTAAACAAACTACTTCATATTCCTCTTAAATATACTACTTCATATTCCTCTTAAATATACTACTTCATATTCCTCTTAAACATACTACTTCACATTCCTCTTAAACATATAACTTCATATTCCTCTTAAACATACTACTTCATATTCCTCTTAAACATACAAATTCACATTCCTCTTAAACATACTACTTCATATTCCTCTTAAACATACTACTTCACATTCCTCTTAAACATACTACTTCATATTCCTCTTAAATATACTACTTCATATTCCTCTTAAACAATCTACTTCATATTCCTCTTAAACATACTACTTCATATTCCTCTTAAACATACTACTTTATATTCCTCTTAAACATACTACTTCATATTCCTCTTAAACGTTCTACTTCATATTCCTCTTAAACATACTACTTCATATTCCTCTTAAACATACTACTTCATATTCCTCTTAAACATACTACTTCATACTCCTTTTAAACATACTACTTCATATTCCTCCTAAACATACTACTTCATATTCCTCTTAAACATACTGCTTCATATTCCTCTTAAACATACTACTTCATATTCCTCTTAAACATACTACTTCATATTCCTCTTAAATATACTACTTCATATTCCTCTTAAACATACTACTTAATATTCCTCTTAAACATACTGCTTCATATTCCTCTTAAACATACTACTTCATATTCCTCTTAAATATACTACTTCATATTCCTCTCAAACATACTACTTCATATTCCACTTAAATATACTGCTTCATATTCCTCTTAAACATGCTACTTCATATTCCTCTTAAACATACTACTTTATATTCCTCTTAAACATACTACTTCATATTCCTCTTAAACATACTACTTCATAATCCTCTTAAATATACTACTTCATATTCCTCTTAAACATACTACTTCATATTCCTCTTAAATATACTACTTCATATTCCTCTTAAATATACTACTTCATATTCCTCTTAAACATACTACTTCATATTCCTCTTAAACATACTACTTCATATTCCTCTTAAACATACTAGTTCATATTCCTCTTAAATATACTACTTCATATTCCTCTTAAACATACTACTTCATATTCCTCTTAAATATACTACTTCATATTCCTCTTAAATATACTACTTCATATTCCTCTTAAACATACTACTTCATATTCCTCTTAAACATACTACTTCATATTCCTCTTAAACATACTACTTCATATTCCTCTTAAACATACTACTTCATATTCCACTTAAATATACTACTTCATATTTCTCTTAAACATACTACTTCATATTCCTCTTAAACGTTCTACTTCATATTCCTCTTAAACATACTACTTCATATTCCTCTTAAACATACTACTTCATATTCCTCTTAAACATACTACTTCATATTCCTCTTAAACATACTACTTCATATTCCTCTTAAATATACTACTTCATATATCTCTTAAACATACTACTTCATATTCCTCTTAAACATACTACTTCATATTCCTCTTAAATATACTACTTCATATTCCTCTTAAACATACTACTTCATATTCCTCTTAAATGTACTACTTCATATTCCTCTTAAACAAACTACTTCATATTCCTCTTAAATATACTACTTCATATTCCTCTTAAATATACTACTTCATATTCCTCTTAAACATACTACTTCACATTCCTCTTAAACATATAACTTCATATTCCTCTTAAACATACTACTTCATATTCCTCTTAAACATACAAATTCACATTCCTCTTAAACATACTACTTCATATTCCTCTTAAACATACTACTTCACATTCCTCTTAAACATACTACTTCATATTCCTCTTAAATATACTACTTCATATTCCTCTTAAACAAACTACTTCATATTCCTCTTAAACATACTACTTCATATTCCTCTTAAACATACTACTTTATATTCCTCTTAAACATACTACTTCATATTCCTCTTAAACGTTCTACTTCATATTCCTCTTAAATATACTACTTCATATTCCTCTTAAATATACTACTTCATATTCCTCTTAAACATACTACTTCATATTCCTATTAAAAATACTACTTCATATTCCTCTTAAACATACTGCTTCATATTCCTCTTAAACATACTACTTCATATTCCTCTTAAACATACTACTTCATATTCCTCTTAAATATACTACTTCATATTCCTCTTAAACATACTACTTCATATTCCTCTTAAATATACTACTTCATATATCTCTTAAACATACTACTTCATATTCCTCTTAAACATACTACTTCATATTCCTCTTAAATATACTACTTCATATTCCTCTTAAACATACTACTTCATATTCCTCTTAAATGTACTACTTCATATTCCTCTTAAACAAACTACTTCATATTCCTCTTAAATATACTACTTCATATTCTTCTTAAATATACTACTTCATATTCCTCTTAAACATACTACTTCACATTCCTCTTAAACATATAACTTCATATTCCTCTTAAACATACTACTTCATATTCCTCTTAAACATACAAATTCACATTCCTCTTAAACATACTACTTCATATTCCTCTTAAACATACTACTTCACATTCCTCTTAAACATACTACTTCATATTCCTCTTAAAAATACTACTTCATATTCCTCTTAAACAATCTACTTCATATTCCTCTTAAACATACTACTTCATATTCCTCTTAAACATACTACTTTATATTCCCCTTAAACATACTACTTCATATTCCTCTTAATCGTTCTACTTCATATTCCTCTTAAACATACTACTTCATATTCCTCTTAAACATACTACTTCATATTCCTCTTAAACATACTACTTCATACTCCTCTTAAACATACTACTTCATATTCCTCCTAAACATACTACTTCATATTCCTCTTAAACATACTGCTTCATATTCCTCTTAAACATACTACTTCATATTCCTCTTAAACATACTACTTCATATCCCTCTTAAATATACTACTTCATATTCCTCTTAAACATACTACTTAATATTCCTCTTAAACATACTGCTTCATATTCCTCTTAAACATACTACTTCATATTCCTCTTAAATATACTACTTCATATTCCTCTTAAACATACTACTTCATATTCCACTTAAATATACTGCTTCATATTCCTCTTAAACATGCTACTTCATATTCCTCTTAAACATACTACTTTATATTCCTCTTAAACATACTACTTCATATTCCTCTTAAACATACTACTTCATAATCCTCTTAAATATACTACTTCATTTTCCTCTTAAATATACTACTTCATATTTCTCTTAAACATAGTACTTCATATTCCTCTTAAGCATACTACTTCATATTCCTCTTAAACATACTACTTCATATTCCTCTTAAACATACTAGTTCATATTCCTCTTAAATATACTACTTCATATTCCTCTTATACATACTACTTCATATTCCTCTTAAATATACTACTTCATATTCCTCTTAAATATACTACTTCATATTCCTCTTAAACATACTACTTCATATTCCTCTTAAACATACTACTTCATATTCCTCTTAAACATACTACTTCATATTCCTCTTAAACATACTACTTCATATTCCACTTAAATATACTACTTCATATTTCTCTTAAACATACTACTTCATATTCCTCTTACACGTTCTACTTCATATTCCTCTTAAACATACTACTTCATATTCCTCTTAAACATACTACTTCATATTCCTCTTAAACATACTACTTCATATTCCTCTTAAATATACTACTTCATATTCCTCTTAAATATACTACTTCATATATCTCTTAAACATACTACTTCATATTCCTCTTAAACATACTACTTCATATTCCTCTTAAATATACTACTTCATATTCCTCTTAAACATACTACTTCATATTCCTCTTAAATGTACTACTTCATATTCCTCTTAAACAAACTACTTCATGTTCCTCTTAAATATACTACTTCATATTCCTCTTAAATATACTACTTCATATTCCTCTTAAACATACTACTTCACATTCCTCTTAAACATATAACTTCATATTCCTCTTAAACATACTACTTCATATTCCTCTTAAACATACAAATTCACATTCCTCTTAAACATACTACTTCATATTCCTCTTAAACATACTACTTCACATTCCTCTTAAACATACTACTTCATATTCCTCTTAAATATACTACTTCATATTCCTCTTAAACAAACTACTTCATATTCCTCTTAAACATACTACTTCATATTCCTCTTAAACATACTACTTCATATTCCTCTTAAACATACTACTTCATATTTCTCTTAAACATACTACTTCATATTCCTCTTAAACATACTACTTCATATTCCTCTTAAACATACTACTTCATATTTCTCTTAAGCATACTACTTCATATTCCTCTTAAACGTTCTACTTCATATTCCTCTGAAACATACTACTTCATATTCCTCTTAAACATACTACTTCATATTCCTCTTAAACATACTACTTCATATTCCTCTTAAACATACTACTTCATATTCCTCTTAAATATACTACTTCATATATCTCTTAAACATACTACTTCATATTCCTCTTAAACATACTACTTCATATTCCTCTTAAATATACTACTTCATATTCCTCTTAAACATACTACTTCATATTCCTCTTAAATGTACTACTTCATATTCCTCTTAAACAAACTACTTCATATTCCTCTTAAATATACTACTTCATATTCGTCTTAAATATACTATTTCATATTCCTCTTAAACATACTACTTCATATTCCTCTTAAACATACTACTTCACATTCCTCTTAAACGTACTACTTCATATTCCTCTTAAACATACAAATTCACATTCCTCTTAAACATACTACTTCATATTCCTCTTAAATATACTACTTCATATTCCACTTAAATATACTACTTCATATTCCTCTTAAACATACTACTTCATATTCCTCTTTAACATACTACTTCATATTCCTCTTAAACATACTACTTCATATTCCTCTTAAACATACTACTTCATATTCCTCTTAAACATACTACTTCACATTCCTCTTAAACTTACTGCTTCATATTCCTCTTAAACATACTACTTCATATTCTACTTAAACATACTACTTCACATTCCTTTTAAACATGTTACTTCATATTCCTCTTAAATTTACTACTTCATATTCCTCTTAAATATACTACTTCACATTCCTCTTAAACATACTACTTCATATTCCTCTTAAACATACTACTTTATATTCCTTTTAAAAATACTACTTCATATTCCTCTTAAATATACTACTTCATATTCCTCTTAAACATAATATTTCACATTCCTCTTAAACATACTACTTCATATTCCTCTTAAACATACTACTTTATATTCCTTTTAAACATACTACTTCATATTCCTCTTAAATATAATACTTAATATTCCTCTTAAACATTCTACTTTATATTCCTTTTAAACATACTACTTCATATTCCTTTTAAACATACTACTTCATATTCCTCTTAAACATACTACTTCATATTCCTCTTAAATGTACTACTTCATATTCCTCTTAAACAAACTACTTCATATTCCTCTTAAATATACTACTTCATATTCCTCTTAAACATATAACTTCATATTCCTCTTAAACATACTACTTCATATTCCTCTTAAACATACAAATTCACATTCCTTTTAAACATACTACTTCATATTCCTCTTAAACATACTACTTCACATTCCTCTTAAACATACTACTTCATATTCCTCTTAAATATACTACTTCATATTCCTCTTAAACAATCTACTTCATATTCCTCTTAAACATACTACTTCATATTCCTCTTAAACATACTACTTTATATTCCTCTTAAACATACTACTTCATATTCCTCTTAAACGTTCTACTTCATATTCCTCTTAAACATACTACTTCATATTACTCTTAAACATACTACTTCATATTCCTCTTAAACATACTACTTCATACTCCTCTTAAACATACTACTTCATATTCCTCCTAAACATACTACTTCATATTCCTCTTAAGCATACTGCTTCATATTCCTCTTAAACATACTACTTCATATTCCTCTTAAACATACTACTTCATATTCCTCTTAAATATACTACTTCATATTCCTCTTAAACATACTACTTAATATTCCTCTTAAACATACTGCTTCATATTCCTCTTAAACATACTACTTCATATTTCTCTTAAATATACTACTTCATATTCCTCTTAAACATACTACTTCATATTCCACTTAAATATACTGCTTCATATTCCTCTTAAACATGCTACTTCATATTCCTCTTAAACATACTACTTTATATTCCTCTTAAACATACTACTTCATATTCCTCTTAAACATACTACTTCATAATCCTCTTAAATATACTACTTCATATTCCTCTTAAATATACTACTTCATATTTCTCTTAAACATAGTACTTCATATTCCTCTTAAGCATACTACTTCATATTCCTCTTAAACATACTACTTCATATTCCTCTTAAACATACTAGTTCATATTCCTCTTAAATATACTACTTCATATGCCTCTTAAACATACTACTTCATATTCCTCTTAAATATACTACTTCATATTCCTCTTAAATATACTACTTCATATTCCTCTTAAACATACTACTTCATATTCCTCTTAAACATACTACTTCATATTCCTCTTAAACATACTACTTCATATTCCTCTTAAACATACTACTTCATATTCCACTTAAATATACTACTTCATATTTCTCTTAAACATACTACTTCATATTCCTCTTAAACGTTCTACTTCATATTCCTCTTAAACATACTACTTCATATTCCTCTTAAACATACTACTTCATATTCCTCTTAAACATACTACTTCATATTCCTCTTAAACATACTACTTCATATTCCTCTTAAATATACTACTTCATATATCTCTTAAACATACTACTTCATATTCCTCTTAAACATACTACTTCATATTCCTCTTAAATATACTACTTCATATTCCTCTTAAACATACTACTTCATATTCCTCTTAAATGTACTACTTCATATTCTTCTTAAACAAACTACTTCATATTCCTCTTAAATATACTACTTCATATTCCTCTTAAATATACTACTTCATATTCCTCTTAAACATACTACTTCACATTCCTCTTAAACATATAACTTCATATTCCCCTTAAACATACTACTTCATATTCCTCTTAAACATACAAATTCACATTCCTCTTAAACATACTACTTCATATTCCTCTTAAACATACTACTTCACATTCCTCTTAAACATACTACTTCATATTCCTCTTAAATATACTACTTCATATTCCTCTTAAACAAACTACTTCATATTCCTCTTAAACATACTACTTCATATTCCTCTTAAACATACTACTTTATATTCCTCTTAAACATACTACTTCATATTTCTCTTAAACGTTCTACTTCATATTCCTCTTAAATATACTACTTCATATTCCTCTTAAATATACTACTTCATATTCCTCTTAAACATACTACTTCATATTCCTCTTAAATATACTACTTCATATTCCTCTTAAACATACTACTTTATATTCCTTTTAAACATACTACTTCATATTCCTCTTAAATATAATACTTCATATTCCTCTTAAACATTCTACTTTATATTCCTTTTAAACATACTACTTCATATTCCTTTTAAACATACTACTTCATATTCCTCTTAAACATACTACTTCATATTCCTCTTAAATGTACTACTTCATATTCCTCTTAAACAAACTACTTCATATTCCTCTTAAATATACTACTTCATATTCCTCTTAAATATACTACTTCATATTCCTCTTAAACATACTACTTCACATTCCTCTTAAACATATAACTTCATATTCCTCTTAAACATACTACTTCATATTCCTCTTAAACATACAAATTCAAATTCCTCTTAAACATACTACTTCATATTCCTCTTAAACATACTACTTCACATTCCTCTTAAACATACTACTTCATATTCCTCTTAAATATACTACTTCATATTCCTCTTAAACAATCTACTTCATATTCCTCTTAAACATACTACTTCATATTCCTCTTAAACATACTACTTTATATTCCTCTTAAACATACTACTTCATATTCCTTTTAAACGTTCTACTTCATATTCCTCTTAAACATACTACTTCATATTCCTCTTAAACATACTACTTCATATTCCTCTTAAACATACTACTTCATACTCCTCTTAAACATACTACTTCATATTCCTCCTAAACATACTACTTCATATTCCTCTTAAGCATACTGCTTCATATTCCTCTTAAGTATACTACTTCATATTCCTCTTAAACATACTACTTCATATTCCTCTTAAATATACTACTTCATATTCCTCTTAAACATACTACTTAATATTCCTCTTAAACATACTGCTTCATATTCCTCTTAAACATACTACTTCATATTCCTCTTAAATATACTACTTCATATTCCTCTTAAACATACTACTTCATATTCCACTTAAATATACTGCTTCATATTCCTCTTAAACATGCTACTTCATATTCCTCTTAAACATACTACTTTATATTCCTCTTAAACATACTACTTCATATTCCTCTTAAGCATACTACTTCATATTCCTCTTAAACATACTACTTCATATTCCTCTTAAACATACTAGTTCATATTCCTCTTAAATATACTACTTCATATTCCTCTTAAACATACTACTTCATATTCCTCTTAAATATACTACTTCATATTCCTCTTAAATATACTACTTCATATTCCTCTTAAACATTCTACTTCATATTCCTCTTAAACATACTACTTCATATTCCTCTTAAACATACTACTTCATATTCCTCTTAAACATACTACTTCATATTCCACTTAAATATACTACTTCATATTTCTCTTAAACATACTACTTCATATTCCTCTTAAACGTTCTACTTCATATTCCTCTTAAACATACTACTTCATATTCCTCTTAAACATACTACTTCATATTCCTCTTAAACATACTACTTCATATTCCTCTTAAACATACTACTTCATATTCCTCTTAAATATACTACTTCATATATCTCTTAAACATACTACTTCATATTCCTCTTAAACATACTACTTCATATTCCTCTTAAATATACTACTTCATATTCCTCTTAAACATACTACTTCATATTCCTCTTAAATGTACTACTTCATATTCCTCTTAAACAAACTACTTCATATTCCTCTTAAATATACTACTTCATATTCCTCTTAAATATACTACTTCATATTCCTCTTAAACATACTACTTCACATTCCTCTTAAACATATAACTTCATATTCCTCTTAAACATACTACTTCATATTCCTCTTAAACATACAAATTCACATTCCTCTTAAACATACTACTTCATATTCCTCTTAAACATACTACTTCACATTCCTCTTAAACATACTACTTCATATTCCTCTTAAATATACTACTTCATATTCCTCTTAAACAAACTACTTCATATTCCTCTTAAACATACTACTTCATATTCCTCTTAAACATACTACTTTATATTCCTCTTAAACATACTACTTCATATTCCTCTTAAACGTTCTACTTCATATTCCTCTTAAATATACTACTTCATATTCCTCTTAAATATACTACTTCATATTCCTCTTAAACATACTACTTCATATTCCTCTTAAATATACTACTTCATATTCCTCTTAAACATACTGCTTAATATTCCTCTTAAACATACTACTTCATATTCCTCTTAAACATACTACTTCATATTCCTCTTAAACATACTACTTTATATTCCTCTTAAATATACTACTTCATATTCCTCTTAAACATACTACTTCATATTCCTCTTAAATATACTGCTTCATATTCCTCTTAAATATACTACTTCATATTCCTCTTAAACATACTACTTCATATTCCTCTTAAACATACTACTTCATATTCCTCTTAAACATACTACTTCATATTTCTCTTAAACATACTACTTCATATTCCTCTTAAACATACTACTTCATATTCCTCTTAAACATACTACTTCATATTCCTCTTAAACATACTACTTCATATTCCACTTAAATATACTCCTTCATATTTCTCTTAAGCATACTACTTCATATTCCTCTTAAACGTTCTACTTCATATTCCTCTTAAACATACTACTTCATATTCCTCTTAAACATACTACTTCATATTCCTCTTAAACATACTACTTCATATTCCTCTTAAACATACTACTTCATATTCCTCTTAAATATACTACTTCATATATCTCTTAAACATACTACTTCATATTCCTCTTAAACATACTACTTCATATTCCTCTTAAATATACTACTTCATATTCCTCTTAAACATACTACTTCATATTCCTCTTAAATGTACTACTTCATATTCCTCTTAAACAAACTACTTCATATTCCTCTTAAATATACTACTTCATATTCGTCTTAAATATACTATTTCATAATCCTCTTAAACATACTACTTCATATTCCTCTTAAACATACTACTTCACATTCCTCTTAAACATACTACTTCATATTCCTCTTAAACATCCAAATTCACATTCCTCTTAAACATACTACTTCATATTCCTCCTAAATATACTACTTCATATTCCACTTAAATATACTACTTCATATTCCTCTTAAACATACAACTTCATATTCCTCTTAAACATACTACTTCATATTCCTCTTAAACATACTACTTCATATTCCTCTTAAACATACTACTTCATATTCCTCTTAAACATACTACTTCACATTCCTCTTAAACATACTGCTTCATATTCCTCTTAAACATACTACTTCATATTCCTCTTAAACATACTACTTCACATTCCTTTTAAACATGCTACTTCATATTCCTCTTAAATTTACTACTTTATATTCCTCTTAAATATACTACTTCACATTCCTCTTAAACATACTACTTCATATTCCTCTTAAACATACTACTTTATATTCCTTTTAAACATACTACTTCATATTCCTCTTAAATATACTACTTCATATTCCTCTTAAATATACTACTTCATATTCCTCTTAAATATACTACTTCATATTCCTCTTAAACAAACTACTTCATATTCCTCTTAAACATACTACTTCATATTCCTCTTAAACATACTACTTTATATTCCTCTTAAACAAACTACTTCATATTCCTCTTAAATATAATACTTCATATTCCTCTTAAACATTCTACTTTATATTCCTTTTAAACATACTACTTCATATTCCTTTTAAACATACTACTTCATATTCCTCTTAAATATACTACTTCATATTCCTCTTAAATATACTACTTCATATTCCTCTTAAACAAACTACTTCATATTCCTCTTAAACATACTACTTCATATTCCTCTTAAACATACTACTTTATATTCCTCTTAAACAAACTACTTCATATTCCTCTTAAATATACTACTTCATATTCCTCTTAAATATACTACTTCATATTCCTCTTAAACATACTACTTCATATTCCTCTTAAACATACTACTTCACATTCCTCTTAAACATACTACTTCATATTCCTCTTAAACATACTACTTCACATTCCTTTCTAAACATACTACTTCATATTCCTCTTAAATATACTACTTCATATTCCTCTTAACAAACTACTTCATATTCCTCTGAAACATACTACTTCATATTCCTCTTAAACATACTACTTTATATTCCTCTTAAACATACTACTTCATATTCCTCTTAAATATACTACTTCACATTCCTCTTAAACATACTACTTCATATTCCTCTTAAACATACAACTTTATATTCCTCTTAAACATACTACTTCATATTCCTCTTAAATGTACTACTTCATATTCCTCTTAAACAAACTACTTCATATTCCTCTTAAATATACTACTTCATATTCCTCTTAAATATACTACTTCATATTCCTCTTAAATATACTACTTCATATTCCTCTTAAACAAACTACTTCATATTCCTCTTAAACATACTACTTCATATTCCTCTTAAACATACTACTTTATATTCCTCTTAAACAAACTACTTCATATTCCTCTTAAATATACTACTTCATATTCCTCTTAAACATACTACTTCATAATCCTCTTAAATATACTTCTTCATATTCCTCTTAAATATACTACTTCATATTCCTCTTAAACATACTACTTCATATTCCTCTTAAACATACTACTTCATATTCCTCTTAAACATACTACTTCATATTCCTCTTAAACATACTACTTCATATTCCACTTAAATATACTACTTCATATTTCTCTTAAGCATACTACTTCATATTCCTCTTAAACGTTCTACTTCATATTCCTCTTAAACATACTACTTCATATTCCTCCTAAACATACTACTTCATATTCCTCTTAAACATACTACTTCATATTCCTCTTAAACATACTACTTCATATTCCTCTTAAATATACTACTTCATATATCTCTTAAACATACTACTTCATATTCCTCTTAAACATACTACTTCATATTCCTCTTAAACATACTACTTCATATTCCTCTTAAATATACTACTTCATATATCTCTTAAACATACTACTTCATATTCCTCTTAAACATACTACTTCATATTCCTCTTAAATATACTACTTCATATTCCTCTTAAACATACTACTTCATATTCCTCTTAAATGTACTACTTCATATTCCTCTTAAACAAACTACTTCATATTCCTCTTAAATATACTACTTCATATTCGTCTTAAATATACTATTTCATAATCCTCTTAAACATACTACTTCATATTCCTCTTAAACATACTACTTCACATTCCTCTTAAACATACTACTTCATATTCCTCTTAAACATACAAATTCACATTCCTCTTAAACATACTACTTCATATTCCTCTTAAATATACTACTTTATATTCCACTTAAATATACTACTTCATATTCCTCTTAAACATACAACTTCATATTCCTCTTAAACATACTACTTCATATTCCTCTTAAACATACTACTTCATATTCCTCTTAAACATACTACTTCATATTCCTCTTAAACATACTACTTCACATTCCTCTTAAACATACTGCTTCATATTCCTCTTAAACATACTACTTCATATTCCTCTTAAACATACTACTTCACATTCCTTTTAAACATGCTACTTCATATTCCTCTTAAATTTACTACTTCATATTCCTCTTAAATATACTACTTCACATTCCTCTTAAACATACTACTTCATATTCCTCTTAAACATACTACTTTATATTCCTTTTAAACATACTACTTCATATTCCTCTTAAATATACTACTTCATATTCCTCTTAAATATACTACTTCATATTCCTCTTAAATATACTACTTCATATTCCTCTTAAACAAACTACTTCATATTCCTCTTAAACATACTACTTCATATTCCTCTTAAACATACTACTTTATATTCCTCTTAAACAAACTACTTCATATTCCTCTTAAATATAATACTTCATATTCCTCTTAAACATTCTACTTTATATTCCTTTTAAACATACTACTTCATATTCCTTTTAAACATACTACTTCATATTCCTCTTAAACATACTACTTCATATTCCTCTTAAATGTACTACTTCATATTCCTCTTAAACAAACTACTTCATATTCCTCTTAAATATACTACTTCATATTCCTCTTAAATATACTACTTCATATTCCTCTTAAACATACTACTTCATATTCCTCTTAAACATACTACTTCACATTCCTCTTAAACATAGTACTTCATATTCCTCTTAAACATACTACTTCACATTCCTTTCTAAACATACTACTTCATATTCCTCTTAAATATACTACTTCATATTCCTCTTAACAAACTACTTCATATTCCTCTGAAACATACTACTTCATATTCCTCTTAAACATACTACTTTATATTCCTCTTAAACATACTACTTCATATTCCTCTTAAATATACTACTTCACATTCCTCTTAAACATACTACTTCATATTCCTCTTAAACATACTACTTTATATTTCTCTTAAACATACTACTTCATATTCCTCTTAAATGTACTACTTCATATTCCTCTTAAACAACCTACTTCATATTCCTCTTAAATATACTACTTCATATTCCTCTTAAATATACTACTTCATATTCCTCTTAAATATACTACTTCATATTCCTCTTAAACAAACTACTTCATATTCCTCTTAAACATAATACTTCATATTCCTCTTAAACATACTACTTTATATTCCTCTTAAACAAACTACTTCATATTCCTCTTAAATATACTACTTCATATTCCTCTTAAACATACTACTTCATAATCCTCTTAAATATACTTCTTCATATTCCTCTTAAATATACTACTTCATATTCCTCTTAAACATACTACTTCATATTCCTCTTAAACATACTACTTCATATTCCTCTTAAACATACTACTTCATATTCCTCTTAAACATACTACTTCATATTCCACTTAAATATACTACTTCATATTTCTCTTAAGCATACTACTTCATATTCCTCTTAAACGTTCTACTTCATATTCCTCTTAAACATACTACTTGATATTCCTCTTAAACATACTACTTCATATTCCTCTTAAACATACTACTTCATATTCCTCTTAAATATACTACTTCATATATCTCTTAAACATACTACTTCATATTCCTCTTAAACATACTACTTCATATTCCTCTTAAATATACTACTTCATATTCCTCTTAAATATAATACTTCATAGTCCTCTTAAACATACTACTTTATATTCCTTTTAAACATACTACTTCATATTCCTTTTAAACATACTACTTCATATTCCTCTTAAACATACTACTTCATATTTCTCTTAAATGTACTACTTCATATTCCTCTTAAACAAACTACTTCATATTCCTCTTAAATATACTACTTCATATTCCTCTTAAATATACTACATCATATTCCTCTTAAATATACTACTTCATATTCCTCTTAAGCAAACTACTTCATATTCCTCTTAAACATACTACTTCATATTCTTCTTAAACATACTACTTTATATTCCTCTTAAACATACTACTTCATAATCCTCTTAAATATACTACTTCATATTCCTCTTAAACATACAACTTCATAATCCTCTTAAATATACTGCTTCATATTCCTCTTAAATATACTACTTCATATTCCTCTTAAACATACTACTTCATATTCCTCTTAAGCATACTACTTCATATTCCTCTTAAACATACTACTTCATATTCCTCTTAAACATACTACTTCATATTCCACTTAAATATACTACTTCATATTTCTCTTAAACATACTACTTCATATTCCTCTTAAACGTTCTACTTCATATTCCTCTTAAACATACTACTTCATATTCCTCTTAAACATACTACTTCATATTCCTCTTAAACATACTACTTCATATTCCTCTTAAACATACTACTTCATATTCCTCTTAAATATACTACTTCATATATCTCTTAAACATACTACTTCATATTCCTCTTAAACATACTACTTCATATTCCTCTTAAATATACTACTTCATATTCCACTAACACATACTACTTCATATTCCTCTTAAATGTACTACTTCATATTCCTCTTAAACAAACTACTTCATATTCCACTTAAAAATACTACTTCATATTCGTCTTAAATATACTACTTCATATTCCTCTTAAACATACTACTTCATATTCCTCTTAAACATACTACTTTACATTCCTCTTAAACATACTACTTCATATTCCTCTTAAACATACAAATTCACATTCCTCTTAAACATACTACTTCATATTCCTCTTAAATATACTACTTCATATTCCACTTAAATATACTACTTCATATTCCTCTTAAACATACTACTTCATATTCCTCTTAAACATACTACTTCATATTCCTCTTAAACATACTACTTCATATTCCTCTTAAACATACTACTTCATATTCCCCTTAAACATACTACTTCATATTCCTCTTAAATATACTACTTCATATTCCTCTTAAACATACTACTTCACATTCCTCTTAAACATACTGCTTCATATTCCTCTTAAACATACTACTTCATATTCCTCTTAAACATACTACTTCACATTCCTTTCTAAACATACTACTTCATATTCCTCTTAATTATACTACTTCATATTCCTCTTAAACATACTACTTCACATTCCTCTTAAACACACTACTTCATATTCCTCTTAAATATTCTCTTTCATATTCCTCTTAAACAAACTACTTCATATTCCTCTTAAACATACTACTTCATATTCCTCTTAAACATACTACTTTATATTCCTCTTAAACATACTACTTCATATTCCTCTTAAACGTTCTACTTCATATTCCTCTTAAATATACTACTTCATATTCCTCTTAAATATACTACTTCATATTCCTCTTAAACATACTACTTCATATTCCTCTTAAATATACTTCTTCATATTCCTCTTAAACATACTGCTTCATATTCCTCTTAAACATACTACTTCATATTCCTCTTAAACATACTACTTCATATTCCTCTTAAACATACTACTTCATATTCCTCTTAAACATACTACTTCATATTCCTCTTAAACACACCACTTCATATTCCTCTTAAACATACTACTTCATATTCCTCTTAAACATACTACTTCATATTCCTCTTAAACATACTACTTCATATTCCTCTTAAACATACTACTTCATATTCGTCTTAAACATACTACTTCATATTCCTCTTAAACATACTACTTCATATTCCTCTTAAACATACAACTTCACATTCCTCTTAAACATACTACTTCTTATTCCTCTTAAACATACTACTTCATATTCCACTTAAATATACTACTTCATATTCCTCTTAAACATACTGCTTCATATTCCTCTTAAATATTCTACTTCATATTCCTCTTAAACATACTACTTAATATTCCTCTTAAACATACTACTTCATATTCCTCTTAAACATACTACTTCATATTCCTCTTAAACATACTACTTCATATTCCTCTTAAACATACTACTTCATATTCCACTTAAATATACTGCTTCATATTCCTCTTAAACATACTACTTCATATTCCTCTTAAACATACTGCTTTATATTCCTCTTAAACATACTACTTCATATTCCTCTTAAACATACTACTTCATATTCCTCTTAAATATACTACTTCATATTCCTCTTAAATATACTACTTCATATTTCTCTTAAACATACTACTTCACATTCCTCTTAAGCATACTACTTCATTTTCCTCTTAAACATACTACTTCATATTCCTCTTAAACATACTACTTCATATTCCTCTTAAATATACTACTTCATATTCCTCTTAAACATACTACTTCATATTCCTCTTAAACATACTACTTCATATTCCTCTTAAACATACTACTTCACATTCCTCTTAAACATACTGCTTCATATTCCTCTTAAACATACTACTTCATATTCCTCTTAAACATACTACTTCACATTCCATTTAAACATGCTACTTCATATTCCTCTTAAATTTACTACTTCATATTCCTCTTAAATATACTACTTCACATTCCTCTTAAACATACTACTTCATATTCCTCTTAAACATACTACTTTATATTCCTTTTAAACATACTACTTCATATTCCTCTTAAATATACTACTTCATATTCCTCTTAAACATAATATTTCACATTCCTCTTAAACATACTACTTCATATTCCTCTTAAACATACTACTTTATATTCCTTTTAAACATACTACTTCATATTCCTCTTAAACATACTACTTCATATTCCTCTTAAACATACTACTTCATATTCCTCTTAAACATACTACTTCATATTCGTCTTATACATACTACTTCATATTCCTCTTAAACATACTACTTCATATTCCTCTTAAACATACAAATTCACATTCCTCTTAAACATACTACTTCTTATTCCTCTTAAACATACTACTTCATATTCCCCTTAAATATACTACTTCATATTCCTCTTAAACATACTGCTTCATATTCCTCTTAATTATTCTACTTCATATTCCTCTTAAACATACTACTTAATATTCCTCTTAAACATACTACTTCATATTCCTCTTAAACATACTACTTCATATTCCTCTTAAACATACTACTTCATATTCCTCTTAAACATACTACTTCATATTCCACTTAAATATACTGCTTCATATTCCTCTTAAACATACTACTTCATATTCCTCTTAAACATACTGCTTTATATTCCTCTTAAACATACTACTTCATATTCCTCTTAAACATACTACTTCATATTCCTCTTAAATATACTACTTCATATTCCTCTTAAATATACTACTTCATATTTCTCTTAAACATACTACTTCACATTCCTCTTAAGCATACTACTTCATTTTCCTCTTAAACATACTACTTCATATTCCTCTTAAACATACTACTTCATATTCCTCTTAAATATACTACTTCATATTCCTCTTAAACATACTACTTCATATTCCTCTTAAACATACTACTTCATATTCCTCTTAAACATACTACTTCACATTCCTCTTAAACATACTGCTTCATATTCCTCTTAAACATACTACTTCATATTCCTCTTAAACATACTACTTCACATTCCATTTAAACATGCTACTTCATATTCCTCTTAAATTTACTACTTCATATTCCTCTTAAATATACTACTTCACATTCCTCTTAAACATACTACTTCATATTCCTCTTAAACATACTACTTTATATTCCTTTTAAACATACTACTTCATATTCCTCTTAAATATACTACTTCATATTCCTCTTAAACATAATATTTCACATTCCTCTTAAACATACTACTTCATATTCCTCTTAAACATACTACTTCATATTCCTCTTAAATGTACTACTTCATATTCCTCTTAAACAAACTACTTCATATTCCTCTTAAATATACTACTTCATATTCCTCTTAAATATACTACTTCATATTCCTCTTAAACATATTACTTCACATTCCTTTCTAAACATACTACTTCATATTCCTCTTAAATATACTACTTCATATTCCACTTAAACAAACTACTTCATATTCCTCTTAAACATACTACTTCATATTCCTCTTAATTATACTACTTTATATTCCTCTTAAACATACTACTTCATATTCCTCTTAAACATACTACTTTATATTCCTCTTAAACATACTACTTCATATTCCTCTTAAATGTACTACTTCATATTCCTCTTAAACAAACTACTTCATATTCCTCTTAAATATACTACTTCATATTCCTCTTAAATATACTACTTCATATTCCTCTTAAATATACTACTTCATATTCCTCTTAAACAAACTACTTCATATTCCTCTTAAACATACTACTTCATATTCCTCTTAAACATACTACTTTATATTCCTCTTAAACATACTACTTCATATTCCTCTTAAATATACTACTTCATATTCCTCTTAAACATACTACTTCATAATCCTCTTAAATATACTGCTTCATATTCCTCTTAAATATACTACTTCATATTCCTCTTAAACATACTACTTCATATTCCTCTTAAACATACTACTTCATATTCCTCTTAAACATACTACTTCATATTCCTCTTAAACATACTACTTCATATTCCACTTAAATATACTACTTCATATTTCTCTTAAACATACTACTTCATATTCCTCTTAAACGTTCTACTTCATATTCCTCTTAAACATACTACTTCATATTCCTCTTAAACATACTACTTCATATTCCTCTTAAACACACTACTTCATATTCCTCTTAAATATACTACTTCATATTCCTCTTAAATATACTACTTCATATTCCTCTTAAATATAATACTTCATATTCCTCTTAAACATACTACTTTATATTCCTTTTAAACATACTACTTCATATTCCTTTTAAACATACTACTTCATATTCCTCTTAAATATACTACTTCATATTCCTCTTAAATATAATACTTCATATTCCTCTTAAACATACTACTTTATATTCCTTTTAAACATACTACTTCATATTCCTTTTAAACATACTACTTCATATTCCTCTTAAACATACTACTTCATATTTCTCTTAAATGTACTACTTCATATTCCTCTTAAACAAACTACTTCATATTCCTCTTAAATATACTACTTTATATTCCTCTTAAATATACTACATCATATTCCTCTTAAATATACTACTTCATATTCCTCTTAAACAAACTACTTCATATTCCTCTTAAACAAACTACTTCATATTCCTCTTAAACATACTACTTCATATTCCTCTTAAATATACTACTTCATATTCCTCTTAAACATACTACTTCATATTCCTCTTAAACATACTACTTTATATTCCTCTTAAACATACTACTTCATATTCCTCTTAAATATACTAATTCACATTCCTCTTAAACATACTACTTCATATTCCTCTTAAACATACTACTTTATATTCCTCTTAAACATACTACTTCATATTCCTCTTAAATGTACTACTTCATATTCCTCTTAAACAAACTACTTCATATTCCTCTTAAATATACTACTTCATATTCCTCTTAAAAATACTACTTCATATTCCTCTTAAATATACTACTTCATATTCCTCTTAAACAAACTACTTCATATTCCTCTTAAACATACTACTTCATATTCCTCTTAAACATACTACTTTATATTCCTCTTAAACATACTACTTCATATTCCTCTGAAATATACTACTTCATATTCCTCTTAAACAAACTACTTCATAATCCTCTTAAATATACTGCTTCATATTCCTCTTAAATATACTACTTCATATTCCTCTTAAACATACTACTTCATATTCCTCTTAAACATACTACTTCATATTCCTCTTAAACATACTACTTCATATTCCTCTTAAACATACTACTTCATATTCCACTTAAATATACTACTTCATATTTCTCTTAAACATACTACTTCATATTCCTCTTAAACGTTCTACTTCATATTCCTCTTAAACATACTACTTCATATTCCTCTTAAACATACTACTTCATATTCCTCTTAAACATACTACTTCATATTCCTCTTAAACATACTACTTCATATTCCTCTTAAATATACTACTTCATATTCCTCTTAAATATAATACTTCATATTCCTCTTAAACATACTACTTTATATTCCTTTTAAACATACTACTTCATATTCCTTTTAAACATACTACTTCATATTCCACTTAAATATACTACTTCATATTCCTCTTAAATATAATACTTCATATTCCTCTTAAACATACTACTTTATATTCCTTTTAAACATACTACTTCATATTCCTTTTAAACATACTACTTCATATTCCTCTTAAACATACTACTTCATATTCCTCTTAAACATACTACTTTATATTCCTCTTAAACATACTACTTCATATTCCTCTTAAATATACTACTTCACATTCCTCTTAAACATACTACTTCATATTCCTCTTAAACATACAAATTCACATTCCTCTTAAACATACTACTTCATATTCCTCTTAAATATACTACTTCATATTCCACTTAAATATACTACTTCATATTCCTCTTAAACATACTACTTCATATTCCTCTTAAACATACTACTTCATATTCCTCTTAAACATACTACTTCATATTCCTCTTAAACATACTACTTCATATTCCTCTTAAACATACTACTTCATATTCCTCTTAAATATACTACTTCATATTCCTCTTAAACATACTACTTCACATTCCTCTTAAACATACTGCTTCATATTCCTCTTAAACATACTACTTCATATTCCTCTTAAACATACTACTTCACATTCCTTTCTAAACATACTACTTCATATTCCTCTTAAATATACTACTTCATATTCCTCTTAAACATACTACTTCACATTCCTCTTAAACATACTACTTCATATTCCTCTTAAATATACTATTTCATATTCCTCTTAAACAAACTACTTCATTATCCTCTTAAACATACTACTTCATATTCCTCTTAAACATACTATTTTATATTCCTCTTAAACATACTACTTCATATTCCTCTTAAACGTTCTACTTCATATTCCTCTTAAATATACTACTTCATATTCCTCTTAAATATACTACTTCATATTCCTCTTAAACATACTACTTCATATTCCTCTTAAATATACTACTTCATATTCCTCTTAAACATACTGCTTCATATTCCTCTTAAACATACTACTTCATATTCCTCTTAAACATACTACTTCATATTCCTCTTAAACATACTACTTCATATTCCTCTTAAACATACTACTTCATATTCCTCTTAAACATACCACTTCATATTCCTCTTAAACATACTACTTCATATTCCTCTTAAACATACTACTTCATATTCCTCTTAAACATTCTACTTCATATTCCTCTTAAACATACTACTTCATATTCGTCTTAAACATACTACTTCATATTCCTCTTAAACATACTACTTCATATTCCTCTTAAACATACAACTTCACATTTCTCTTAAACATACTACTTCTTATTCCTCTTAAACATACTACTTCATATTCCTCTTAAATATACTACTTCATATTTCTCTTAAACATACTGCTTCATATTCCTCTTAAATATTCTACTTCATATTCCTCTTAAACATACTACTTAATATTCCTCTTAAACATACTTCTTCATATTCCTCTTAAACATACTACTTCATATTCCTCTTAAACATACTACTTCATATTCCTCTTAAACATACTACTTCATATTCCACTTAAATATACTGCTTCATATTCCTCTTAAACATACTACTTCATATTCCTCTTAAACATACTGCTTTATATTCCTCTTAAACATACTACTTCATATTCCTCTTAAACATACTACTTCATATTCCTCTTAAATATACTACTTCATATTCCTCTTAAATATACTACTTCATATTTCTCTTAAACATACTACTTCACATTCCTCTTAAGCATACTACTTCATTTTCCTCTTAAACATACTACTTCATATTCCTCTTAAACATACTACTTCATATTCCTCTTAAATATACTACTTCATATTCCTCTTAAACATACTACTTCATATTCCTCTTAAATATACTGCTTCATATTCCTCTTAAATATACTACTTCATATTCCTCTTAAACATACTACTTCATATTCCTCTTAAACATACTACTTCATATTCCTCTTAAACATACTACTTCATATTCCTCTTAAACATACTACTTCATATTCCTCTTAAACATACTACTTCATATTCATCTTAAACATACTACTTCATATTCCTCTTAAACATACTACTTCACATTCCTCTTAAACATACTACTTCATAGTCCTCTTAAACATACAACTTCACATTCCTCTTAAACATACTACTTCATATTCCTCTTAAATATACTACTTCATATTCCACTTAAATATACTACTTCATATTCCTCTTAAACATACTACTTCATATTGCTCTTAAACATACTACTTCATATTCCTCTTAAATGTACTACTTCATATTCCTCTTAAACATACTACTTCATATTCCTCTTAAACATACTACTTCACATTCCTCTTAAACATACTACTTCATATTCCTCTTAAACATACAACTTCACATTCCTCTTAAACATACTACTTCATATTCCTCTTAAATATACTACTTCATATTCCACTTAAATATACTACTTCATATTCTTCTTAAATATACTACTTTATATATCTCTTAAACATACTACTTCATATTCCTCTTAAACATACTACTTCATATTCCTCTTAAATATACTACTTTATATTCCTCTTAAACATACTACTTCATATTCCTCTTAAATGTACTACTTCATATTCCTCTTAAACAAACTACTTCATATTCCTCTTAAATATACTACTTCATATTCCTCTTAAATATACTACTTCATATTCCTCTTAAACAAACTACTTCATATTCCTCTTAAATATACTACTTCATATTCCTCTTAAACATACTACTTCACATTCCTTTCTAAACATACTACTTCATATTCCTCTTAAATATACTACTTCATATTCCTCTTAAACATACTACTTCACATTCCTCTTAAACATACTACTTCATATTCCTCTTAAATATACTACTTCATATTTCTCTTAAACATACTACTTTATATTCCTCTTAAACATACTACTACATATTCCTCTTAAACATACTACTTCATATTCCTCTTAAATATACTACTTCATATTCCTCTTAAATGTACTACTTCATATTCCTCTTAAACAAACTACTTCATATTCCTCTTAAATATACTACTTCATATTCCTCTTAAACTTACTACTTCACATTACTTTCTAAACATACTACTTCATATTCCTCTTAAATATACTACTTCATATTCCTCTTAAACATACTACTTCACATTCCTCTTAAACATACTACTTCATATTCCTCTTAAATATACTACTTCATATTCCTCTTAAACAAACTACTTCATATTCCTCTTAAACATACTACTTCATATTCCTCTTAAACATACTACTTTATATTCCTCGTAAACATACTACTTCATATTCCTCTTAAACGTTCTACTTCATATTCCTCTAAAATATACTACTTCATATTCCTCTTAAATATACTACTTCATATTCCTCTTAAATATACTACTTCATATTCCTCTTAAATATACTACTTCATATTCCTCTTAAACATACTACTTCATATTCCTCTTAAACATACTACTTCATATTCCTCTTAAACATACTACTTCATATTCCACTTAAATATACTGCTTCATATTCCTCTTAAACATACTACTTCATATTCCTCTTAAACATACTACTTTATATTCCTCTTAAACATACTACTTCATATTCCTCTTAAACATACTACTTCATATTCCTCTTAAATATACTACTTCATATTCCTCTTAAATATACTACTTCATATTTCTCTTAAACATACTACTTCATATTCCTCTTAAACATACTACTTCATATTCCTCTTAAACATACTACTTCATATTCCTCTTAAACATACTACTTCATATTCCTCTTAAATATACTACTTCATATTCCTCTTAAACATACTACTTCATATTCCTCTTAAATATACTGCTTCATATTCCTCTTAAATATACTACTTCATATTCCTCTTAAACATACTACTTCATATTCCTCTTAAACATACTACTTCATATTCCTCTTAAACATACTACTTCATATTCCTCTTAAACATACTACTTCATATTCCACTTAAATATACTACTTCATATTTCTCTTAAACATACTACTTCATATTCCTCTTAAACGTTCTACTTCATATTCCTCTTAAACATACTACTTCATATTCCTCTTAAACATACTACTTCATATTCCTCTTAAACATACTACTTCATATTCCTCTTAAACATACTACTTCATATTCCTCTTAAATATACTACTTCATATTCCTCTTAAATATACTACTTCATATATCTCTTAAACATACTACTTCATATTCCTCTTAAATATACTACTTCATATTCCTCTTAAACATACTACTTCATATTGCTCTTAAATGTACTACTTCATATTCCTCTTACACAAACTACTTCATATTCCTCTTAAATATACTACTTCATATTCCTCTTAAATATACTACTTCATATTCCTCTTAAACATACTACTTCATATTCCTCTTAAACATACTACTTTACATTCCTCTTAAACATACTACTTCATATTCCTCTTAAACATACAAATTCACATTCCTCTTAAACATACTACTTCATATTCCTCTTAAATATACTACTTCATATTCCGCTTAAATATACTACTTCATATTCCTCTTAAACATACTACTTCATATTCCTCTTAAACATACTACTTCATATTCCTCTTAAACATACTACTTCATATTCCTCTTAAACATACTACTTCATATTCCTCTTAAACATACTACTTCACATTCCTCTTAAACATACTGCTTCATATTCCTCTTAAACATACTACTTCATATTCATCTTAAACATACTACTTCACATTCCTTTTAAACATACTACTTCATATTCCTCTTAAATATACTACTTCATATTCCTCTTAAACATACTACTTCACATTCCTCTTAAACATACTACTTCATATTCCTCTTAAACATACTACTTTATGTTCCTTTTAAACATACTACTTCATATTCCTCTTAAATATACTACTTAATATTCCTCTTAAACATACTACTTCACATTCCTCTTAAAAATACTACTTCATATTCCTCTTAAACATACTACTTTATATTCCTTTTAAACATACTACTTCATATTCCTCTTAAATATAATACTTCATTTTCCTCTTAAACATACTACTTTATATTCCTTTTAAACATACTACTTCATATTCCTTTTAAACATACTACTTCATATTCCTCTTAAACATACTACTACATATTCCTCTTAAATATACTACTTCATATTCCTCTTAAATATACTACTTCATATTCCTCTTATATGTACTACTTCATATTCCTCTTAAACAAACTACTTCATATTCCTCTTAAATATACTACTTCATATTCCTCTTAAACATACTACTTCACATTCCTTTCTAAACATACTACTTCATATTCCTCTTAAATATACTACTTCATATTCCTCTTAAACATACTACTTCACATTCCTCTTAAACATACTACTTCATATTCCTCTTAAATATACTACTTCATATTCCTCTTAAACAAACTACTTCATATTCCTCTTAAACATACTACTTCATATTCCTCTTAAACATACTACTTTATATTCCTCTTAAACATACTACTTCATATTCCTCTTAAACGTTCTACTTCATATTCCTCTTAAATATACTACTTCATATTCCTCTTAAATATACTACTTCATATTCCTCTTAAATATACTACTTCATATTCCTCTTAAATATACTACTTCATATTCCTCTTAAACATACTATTTCATATTCCTCTCAAACATACTACTTCATATTCCTCTTAAACATACTACTTCATATTCCACTTAAATATACTGCTTCATATTCCTCTTAAACATACTACTTCATATTCCTCTTAAACATACTACTTTATATTCCTCTTAAACATACTACTTCATATTCCTCTTAAACATACTACTTCATATTCCTCTTAAATATACTACTTCATATTCCTCTTAAATATACTACTTCATATTCCTCTTAAACATACTACTTCATATTCCTCTTAAACATACTATTTCATATTCCTCTTAAACATACTACTTCATATTTCACTTAAATATACTGCTTCATATTCCTCTTAAACATA
Organism: Atherix ibis; assembly: GCA_958298945.1. Lineage (NCBI taxonomy): Eukaryota > Metazoa > Arthropoda > Insecta > Diptera > Athericidae > Atherix > Atherix ibis. Next base: position 2,565,900 of record CATQJD010000111.1, read on the forward strand.
TTACTTCATATTCCTCTTAAACATACTACTTCATATTCCTCTTAAACATACTACTTCACATTCCTCTTAAACATACTGCTTCATATTCCTCTTAAACATACTACTTCATATTCCTCTTAAACATACTACTTCACATTCCTTTTAAACATATTACTTCATATTCCTCTTAAATATAGTACTTCATATTCCTCCTAAACATACTACTTCAAATTCCTCTTAAACATACTACTTCATATTCCTCTTAAACATACTACTTTATATTCCTTTTAAACATACTACTTTATATTCCTCTTAAATATACTACTTCATATTCCTCTTAAACATACTACTTCACATTCCTCTTAAACATACTACTTCATATTCCTCTTAAATATACTACTTCATATTCCTCTTAAATATTCTACTTCATATTCCTCTTAAATATACTACTTCATATTCCTCTTAAACATACTATTTCATATTCCTCTCAAACATACTACTTCATATTCCTCTTAAACATACTACTTCATATTCCACTTAAATATACTGCTTCATATTCCTCTTAAACATACTACTTCATATTCCTCTTAAACATACTACTTCATATTCCTCTTAAATATACTACTTCATATTCCTCTTAAATATACTACTTCATATTTCTCTTAAACATACTACTTCACATTCCTCTTAAGCATACTACTTCATTTTCCTCTTAAACATACTACTTCATATTCCTCTTAAACATACTACTTCATATTCCTCTTAAATATACTACTTCATATTCCTCTTAAACATACTACTTCATATTCCTCTTAAATATACTGCTTCATATTCCTCTTAAATATACTACTTCATATTCCTCTTAAACATACTACTTCATATTCCTCTTAAACATACTACTTCATATTCCTCTTAAACATACTACTTCATATTCCTCTTAAACATACTACTTCATATTCCTCTTAAACATACTACTTCATATTCATCTTAAACATACTACTTCATATTCCTCTTAAACATACTACTTCACATTCCTCTTAAACATACTACTTCATAGTCCTCTTAAACATACAACTTCACATTCCTCTTAAACATACTACTTCATATTCCTCTTAAATATACTACTTCATATTCCACTTAAATATACTACTTCATATTCCTCTTAAACATACTACTTCATATTGCTCTTAAACATACTACTTCATATTCCTCTTAAATGTACTACTTCATATTCCTCTTAAACATACTACTTCATATTCCTCTTAAACATACTACTTCACATTCCTCTTAAACATACTACTTCATATTCCTCTTAAACATACAACTTCACATTCCTCTTAAACATACTACTTCATATTCCTCTTAAATATACTACTTCATATTCCACTTAAATATACTACTTCATATTCTTCTTAAATATACTACTTTATATATCTCTTAAACATACTACTTCATATTCCTCTTAAACATACTACTTCATATTCCTCTTAAATATACTACTTTATATTCCTCTTAAACATACTACTTCATATTCCTCTTAAATGTACTACTTCATATTCCTCTTAAACAAACTACTTCATATTCCTCTTAAATATACTACTTCATATTCCTCTTAAATATACTACTTCATATTCCTCTTAAACAAACTACTTCATATTCCTCTTAAATATACTACTTCATATTCCTCTTAAACATACTACTTCACATTCCTTTCTAAACATACTACTTCATATTCCTCTTAAATATACTACTTCATATTCCTCTTAAACATACTACTTCACATTCCTCTTAAACATACTACTTCATATTCCTCTTAAATATACTACTTCATATTTCTCTTAAACATACTACTTTATATTCCTCTTAAACATACTACTACATATTCCTCTTAAACATACTACTTCATATTCCTCTTAAATATACTACTTCATATTCCTCTTAAATGTACTACTTCATATTCCTCTTAAACAAACTACTTCATATTCCTCTTAAATATACTACTTCATATTCCTCTTAAACTTACTACTTCACATTACTTTCTAAACATACTACTTCATATTCCTCTTAAATATACTACTTCATATTCCTCTTAAACATACTACTTCACATTCCTCTTAAACATACTACTTCATATTCCTCTTAAATATACTACTTCATATTCCTCTTAAACAAACTACTTCATATTCCTCTTAAACATACTACTTCATATTCCTCTTAAACATACTACTTTATATTCCTCGTAAACATACTACTTCATATTCCTCTTAAACGTTCTACTTCATATTCCTCTAAAATATACTACTTCATATTCCTCTTAAATATACTACTTCATATTCCTCTTAAATATACTACTTCATATTCCTCTTAAATATACTACTTCATATTCCTCTTAAACATACTACTTCATATTCCTCTTAAACATACTACTTCATATTCCTCTTAAACATACTACTTCATATTCCACTTAAATATACTGCTTCATATTCCTCTTAAACATACTACTTCATATTCCTCTTAAACATACTACTTTATATTCCTCTTAAACATACTACTTCATATTCCTCTTAAACATACTACTTCATATTCCTCTTAAATATACTACTTCATATTCCTCTTAAATATACTACTTCATATTTCTCTTAAACATACTACTTCATATTCCTCTTAAACATACTACTTCATATTCCTCTTAAACATACTACTTCATATTCCTCTTAAACATACTACTTCATATTCCTCTTAAATATACTACTTCATATTCCTCTTAAACATACTACTTCATATTCCTCTTAAATATACTGCTTCATATTCCTCTTAAATATACTACTTCATATTCCTCTTAAACATACTACTTCATATTCCTCTTAAACATACTACTTCATATTCCTCTTAAACATACTACTTCATATTCCTCTTAAACATACTACTTCATATTCCACTTAAATATACTACTTCATATTTCTCTTAAACATACTACTTCATATTCCTCTTAAACGTTCTACTTCATATTCCTCTTAAACATACTACTTCATATTCCTCTTAAACATACTACTTCATATTCCTCTTAAACATACTACTTCATATTCCTCTTAAACATACTACTTCATATTCCTCTTAAATATACTACTTCATATTCCTCTTAAATATACTACTTCATATATCTCTTAAACATACTACTTCATATTCCTCTTAAATATACTACTTCATATTCCTCTTAAACATACTACTTCATATTGCTCTTAAATGTACTACTTCATATTCCTCTTACACAAACTACTTCATATTCCTCTTAAATATACTACTTCATATTCCTCTTAAATATACTACTTCATATTCCTCTTAAACATACTACTTCATATTCCTCTTAAACATACTACTTTACATTCCTCTTAAACATACTACTTCATATTCCTCTTAAACATACAAATTCACATTCCTCTTAAACATACTACTTCATATTCCTCTTAAATATACTACTTCATATTCCGCTTAAATATACTACTTCATATTCCTCTTAAACATACTACTTCATATTCCTCTTAAACATACTACTTCATATTCCTCTTAAACATACTACTTCATATTCCTCTTAAACATACTACTTCATATTCCTCTTAAACATACTACTTCACATTCCTCTTAAACATACTGCTTCATATTCCTCTTAAACATACTACTTCATATTCATCTTAAACATACTACTTCACATTCCTTTTAAACATACTACTTCATATTCCTCTTAAATATACTACTTCATATTCCTCTTAAACATACTACTTCACATTCCTCTTAAACATACTACTTCATATTCCTCTTAAACATACTACTTTATGTTCCTTTTAAACATACTACTTCATATTCCTCTTAAATATACTACTTAATATTCCTCTTAAACATACTACTTCACATTCCTCTTAAAAATACTACTTCATATTCCTCTTAAACATACTACTTTATATTCCTTTTAAACATACTACTTCATATTCCTCTTAAATATAATACTTCATTTTCCTCTTAAACATACTACTTTATATTCCTTTTAAACATACTACTTCATATTCCTTTTAAACATACTACTTCATATTCCTCTTAAACATACTACTACATATTCCTCTTAAATATACTACTTCATATTCCTCTTAAATATACTACTTCATATTCCTCTTAAATGTACTACTTCATATTCCTCTTAAACAAACTACTTCATATTCCTCTTAAATATACTACTTCATATTCCTCTTAAACATACTACTTCACATTCCTTTCTAAACATACTACTTCATATTCCTCTTAAATATACTACTTCATATTCCTCTTAAACATACTACTTCACATTCCTCTTAAACATACTACTTCATATTCCTCTTAAATATACTACTTCATATTCCTCTTAAACAAACTACTTCATATTCCTCTTAAACATACTACTTCATATTCCTCTTAAACATACTACTTTATATTCCTCTTAAACATACTACTTCATATTCCTCTTAAACGTTCTACTTCATATTCCTCTTAAATATACTACTTCATATTCCTCTTAAATATACTACTTCATATTCCTCTTAAATATACTACTTCATATTCCTCTTAAATATACTACTTCATATTCCTCTTAAACATACTATTTCATATTCCTCTCAAACATACTACTTCATATTCCTCTTAAACATACTACTTCATATTCCACTTAAATATACTGCTTCATATTCCTCTTAAACATACTACTTCATATTCCTCTTAAACATACTACTTTATATTCCTCTTAAACATACTACTTCATATTCCTCTTAAACATACTACTTCATATTCCTCTTAAATATACTACTTCATATTCCTCTTAAATATACTACTTCATATTCCTCTTAAACATACTACTTCATATTCCTCTTAAACATACTATTTCATATTCCTCTTAAACATACTACTTCATATTTCACTTAAATATACTGCTTCATATTCCTCTTAAACATATTACTTCATATTCCTCTTAAACATACTACTTCATATTCCTCTTAAACATACTACTTCACATTCCTCTTAAACATACTGCTTCATATTCCTCTTAAACATACTACTTCATATTCCTCTTAAACATACTACTTCACATTCCTTTTAAACATATTACTTCATATTCCTCTTAAATATAGTACTTCATATTCCTCCTAAACATACTACTTCAAATTCCTCTTAAACATACTACTTCATATTCCTCTTAAACATACTACTTTATATTCCTTTTAAACATACTACTTTATATTCCTCTTAAATATACTACTTCATATTCCTCTTAAACATACTACTTCACATTCCTCTTAAACATACTACTTCATATTCCTCTTAAATATACTACTTCATATTCCTCTTAAATATTCTACTTCATATTCCTCTTAAATATACTACTTCATATTCCTCTTAAACATACTATTTCATATTCCTCTCAAACATACTACTTCATATTCCTCTTAAACATACTACTTCATATTCCACTTAAATATACTGCTTCATATTCCTCTTAAACATACTACATCATATTCCTCTTAAACATACTACTTTATATTCCTCTTAAACATACTACTTCATATTCCTCTTAAACATACTACTTCATATTCCTCTTAAATATACTACTTCATATTCCTCTTAAATATACTACTTCATATTCCTCTTAAACATACTACTTCATATTCCTCTTAAACATACTATTTCATATTCCTCTTAAACATACTACTTCATATTTCACTTAAATATACTGCTTCATATTCCTCTTAAACATATTACTTCATATTCCTCTTAAACATACTACTTCATATTCCTCTTAAACATACTACTTCACATTCCTCTTAAACATACTGCTTCATATTCCTCTTAAACATACTACTTCATATTCCTCTTAAACATACTACTTCACATTCCTTTTAAACATATTACTTCATATTCCTCTTAAATAAAGTACTTCATATTCCTCCTAAACATACTACTTCAAATTCCTCTTAAACATACTACTTCATATTCCTCTTAAGCATACTACTTTATATTCCTTTTAAACATACTACTTTATATTCCTCTTAAATATACTACTTCATATTCCTCTTAAACATACTACTTCACATTCCTCTTAAACATACTACTTCATATTCCTCTTAAACAAACTACTTCATATTCCTCTTAAATATACTACTTCATATTCCTCTTAAACAAACTACTTCATATTCCTCTTAAATATACTACTTCATATTCCTCTTAAACACACTACTTCACATTCCTTTCTAAACATACTACTTCATATTCCTCTTAAATATACTACTACATATTCCTCTTAAACATACTACTTCACATTCCTCTTAAACATACTACTTCATATTCCTCTTAAATATACTACTTCATATTTCTCTTAAACATACTACTTTATATTCCTCTTAGACATACTACTTCATATTCCTCTTAAACATACTACTTCATATTCCTCTTAAATATACTACTTCATATTCCTCTTAAATGTACTACTTCATATTCCTCTTAAACAAACTACTTCATATTCCTCTTAAATATACTACTTCATATTCCTCTTAAACATACTACTTCACATTCCTTTCTAAACATACTACTTCATATTCCTCTTAAATATACTACTTCATATTCCTCTTAAACATACTACTTCACATTCCTCTTAAACATACTACTTCATATTCCTCTTAAATATACTACTTCATATTGCTCTTAAACAAACTACTTCATATTCCTCTTAAACATACTACTTCATATTCCTCTTAAACATACTACTTTATATTCCTCTTAAACATACTACTTCATATTCCTCTTAAACGTTCTACTTCATATTCCTCTTAAATATACTACTTCATATTCCTCTTAAATATACTACTTCATATTCCTCTTAAATATACTACTTCATATTCCTCTTAAATATACTACTTCATATTCCTCTTAAACATACTACTTCATATTCCTCTTAAACATACTACTTCATATTCCTCTTAAACATACCACTTCATATTCCACTTAAATATACTGCTTCATATTCCTCTTAAACATACTTTTTCATATTCCTCTTAAACATACTACTTTATATTCCTCTTAAACATACTACTTCATATTCCTCTTAAACATACTACTTCATATTCCTCTTAAATATACTACTTCATATTCCTCTTAAATATACTACTTCATATTTCTCTTAAACATACTACTGCATATTCCTCTTAAGCATACTACTTCAAATTCCTCTTAAACATACTACTTCATATTCCTCTTAAACATACTACTTCATATTCCTCTTAAATATACTACTTCATATTCCTCTTAAACATACTACTTCATATTCCTCTTAAATATACTGCTTCATATTCCTCTTAAATATACTACTTCATATTCCTCTTAAACATACAACTTCATATTCCTCTTAAGCATACTACTTCATATTCCTCTTAAACATACTACTTCATATTCCTCTTAAACATACTACTTCATATTCCACTTAAATATACTACTTTATATTTTTCTTAAACATACTACTTCATATTCCTCTTAAACGTTCTACTTCATATTCCTCTTAAACATACTACTTCATATTCCTCTAAAACAACTACTTCATATTCCTCTTAAACATACTACTTCATATTCCTCTTAAACATACTACTTCATATTCCTCTTAAATATACTACTTCATATTCCTCTTAAATATACTACTTCATATATCTCTTAAACATACTACTTCATATTCCTCTTAAATATACTACTTCATATTCCTCTTAAACATACTACTTCATATTCCTCTTAAATGTACTACTTCATATTCCTCTTAAACAAACTACTTCATATTCCTCTTAAATATACTACTTCATATTCCTCTTAAATATACTACTTCATATTCCTGTTAAACAACCTACTTTATATTCCTCTTAAATATACTACTTCATATTCCTCTTAAACATACTACTTCACATTCCTTTCTAAACATACTACTTCATATTCCTCTTAAATATACTACTTCATATTCCTCTTAAACATACTACTTCACATTCCTCTTAAACATACTACTTCATATTCCTCTTAAATATACTACTTCATATTTCTCTTAAACATACTACTTTATATTCGTCTTAAACATACTACTTCATATTCCTCTTTAACATACTACTTCATATTCCTCTTAAATATACTACTTCATATTCCTCTTAAATGTACTACTTCATATTCCTCTTAAACAAACTACTTCATATTCCTCTTAAATATACTACTTCATATTCCTCTTAAACATACTACTTCACATTCCTTTCTAAACATACTACTTAATATTCCTCTTAAATGTACTACTTCATATTCCTCTTAAACATACTTCTTCACATTCCTCTTAAACATACTACTTCATATTCCTCTTAAATATACTACTTTATATTCCTCTTAAACAAACTACTTCGTATTCCTCTTAAACATACTACTTCATATTCCTCTTAAACATACTACTTTATATTCCTCTTAAACATACTACTTCATATTCCTCTTAAACGTTCTACTTCATATTCCTCTTAAATATACTACTTCATATTCCTCTTAAATATACTACTTCATATTCCTCTTAAATATACTACTTTATATTCCTCTTAAATATACTACTTCATATTCCTCTTAAACATACTACTTAATATTCCTCTTAAACATACTACTTCATATTCCTCTTAAATATACTACTTCATATTCCTCTTAAATATACTACTTCATATTCCTCTTAAATATACTACTTCATATTCCTCTTAAACATACTACTTCATATTCCTCTTAAACATACTACTTCATATTCCTCTTAAACATACCACTTCATATTCCACTTAAATATACTGCTTCATATTCCTCTTAAACATACTTTTTCATATTCCTCTTAAACATACTACTTTATATTCCTCTTAAACATACTACTTCATATTCCTCTTAAACATACTACTTCATATTCCTCTTAAATATACTACTTCATATTCCTCTTAAATATACTACTTCATATTTCTCTTAAACATACTACTGCATATTCCTCTTAAGCATACTACTTCAAATTCCTCTTAAACATACTACTTCATATTCCTCTTAAACATACTACTTCATATTCCTCTTAAATATACTACTTCATATTCCTCTTAAACATACTACTTCATATTCCTCTTAAATATACTGCTTCATATTCCTCTTAAATATACTACTTCATATTCCTCTTAAACATACAACTTCATATTCCTCTTAAACATACTACTTCATATTCCTCTTAAACATACTACTTCATATTCCTCTTAAACATACTACTTCATATTCCACTTAAATATACTACTTTATATTTTTCTTAAACATACTACTTCATATTCCTCTTAAACGTTCTACTTCATATTCCTCTTAAACATACTACTTCATATTCCTCTAAAACATACTACTTCATATTCCTCTTAAACATACTACTTCATATTCCTCTTAAACATACTACTTCATATTCCTCTTAAATATACTACTTCATATTCCTCTTAAATATACTACTTCATATATCTCTTAAACATACTACTTCATATTCCTCTTAAATATACTACTTCATATTCCTCTTAAACATACTACTTCATATTCCTCTTAAATGTACTACTTCATATTCCTCTTAAACAAACTACTTCATATTCCTCTTAAATATACTACTTCATATTCCTCTTAAATATACTACTTCATATTCCTGTTAAACAACCTACTTCATATTCCTCTTAAATATACTACTTCATATTCCTCTTAAACATACTACTTCACATTCCTTTCTAAACATACTACTTCATATTCCTCTTAAATATACTACTTCATATTCCTCTTAAGCATACTACTTCACATTCCTCTTAGACATACTACTTCATATTCCTCTTAAATATACTACTTCATATTTCTCTTAAACATACTACTTTATATTCGTCTTAAACATACTACTTCATATTCCTCTTAAACATACTACTTCATATTCCTCTTAAATATACTACTTCATATTCCTCTTAAATGTACTACTTCATATTCCTCTTAAACAAACTACTTCATATTCCTCTTAAATATACTACTTCATATTCCTCTTAAACATACTACTTCACATTCCTTTCTAAACATACTACTTAATATTCCTCTTAAATGTACTACTTCATATTCCTCTTAAACATACTTCTTCACATTCCTCTTAAACATACTACTTCATATTCCTCTTAAATATACTACTTTATATTCCTCTTAAACAAACTACTTCGTATTCCTCTTAAACATACTACTTCATATTCCTCTTAAACATACTACTTTATATTCCTCTTAAACATACTACTTCATATTCCTCTTAAACGTTCTACTTCATATTCCTCTTAAATATACTACTTCATATTCCTCTTAAATATACTACTTCATATTCCTCTTAAATATACTGCTTCATATTCCTCTTAAACATACAACTTCATATTCCTCTTAAACATACTACTTCATATTCCTCTTAAACATACTACTTCATATTCCTCTTAAACATACTATACTACTTCATATTCCTCTTAAATATACTACTTCATATTCCTCTTAAATATACTACTTCATATTCCTCTTAAACATACTACTTCATATTCCTCTTAAACATACTACTTCATATTCCTCTTAAACATACCACTTCATATTCCACTTAAATATACTGCTTCATATTCCTCTTAAACATACTTTTTCATATTCCTCTTAAACATACTACTTTATTCCTCTTAAACATACTACTTCATATTCCTCTTAAACATACTACTTCATATTCCTCTTAAATATACTACTTCATATTCCTCTTAAATATACTACTTCATATTTCTCTTAAACATACTACTGCATATTCCTCTTAAGCATACTACTTCAAATTCCTCTTAAACATACTACTTCATATTCCTCTTAAACATACTACTTCATATTCCTCTTAAATATACTACTTCATATTCCTCTTAAACATACTACTTCATATTCCTCTTAAATATACTGCTTCATATTCCTCTTAAATATACTACTTCATATTTCTCTTAAACATACAACTTCATATTCCTCTTAAACATACTACTTCATATTCCTCTTAAACATACTACTTCATATTCCTCTTAAACATACTACTTCATATCCACTTAAATATACTACTTTATATTTTTCTTAAACATACTACTTCATATTCCTCTTAAACGTTCTAACTTCATATTCCTCTTAAACATACTACTTCATATTCCTCTAAAACATACTACTTCATATTCCTCTTAAACATACTACTTCATATTCCTCTTAAACATACTACTTCATATTCCTCTTAAATATACTACTTCATATTCCTCTAAATATACTACTTCATATATCTCTTAAACATACTACTTCATATTCCTCTTAAATATACTACTTCATATTCCTCTTAAACATACTACTTCATATTCCTCTTAAATGTACTACTTCATATTCCTCTTAAACAAACTACTTCATATTCCTCTTAAATATACTACTTCATATTCCTCTTAAATATACTACTTCATATTCCTGTTAAACAACCTACTTCATATTCCTCTTAAATATACTACTTCATATTCCTCTTAAACATACTACTTCACATTCCTTTCTAAACATACTACTTCATATTCCTCTTAAATATACTACTTCATATTCCTCTTAAGCATACTACTTCACATTCCTCTTAAACATACTACTTCATATTCCTCTTAAATATACTACTTCATATTTCTCTTAAACATACTACTTTATATTCGTCTTAAACATACTACTTCATATTCCTCTTAAACATACTACTTCATATTCCTCTTAAATATACTACTCATATTCCTCTTAAATGTACTACTTCATATTCCTCATAAACAAACTACTTCATATTCCTCTTAAATATACTACTTCATATTCCTCTTAAACATACTACTTCACATTCCTTTCTAAACATACTACTTAATATTCCTCTTAAATGTACTACTTCATATTCCTCTTAACATACTTCTTCACATTCCTCTTAAACATACTACTTCATATTCCTCTTAAATATACTACTTTATATTCCTCTTAAACAAACTACTTCGTATTCCTCTTAAACATACTACTTCATATTCCTCTTAAACATACTACTTTATATTCCTCTTAAACATACTACTTCATATTCCTCTTAAACGTTCTACTTCATATTCCTCTTAAATATACTACTTCATATTCCTCTTAAATATACTACTTCATATTCCTCTTAAATATACTACTTTATATTCCTCTTAAATATACTACTTCATATTCCTCTTAAACATACTACTTAATATTCCTCTTAAACATACTACTTCATATTCCTCTTAAACATACTACTTCATATTCCACTTAAATATACTGCTTCATATTCCTCTTAAACATACTACTTCATATTCCTCTTAAACATACTACTTTATATTCCTCTTAAACATACTACTTCATATTCCTCTTAAACATACTACTTCATATTCCTCTTAAATATATTACTTCATTATCCTCTTAAATATACTACTTCATATTTCTCTTAAACATACTACTTTATATTCTTCTTAAGCATACTACTTCATATTCCTCTTAAACATACTACTTCATATTCCTCTTAAACATAATACTTCATATTCCTCTTAAATATACTACTTCATATTCCTCTTAAACATACTACTTCATATTCCTCTTAAATATACTGCTTCATATTCCTCTTAAATATACTACTTCATATTCCTCTTAAACATACTACTTCATATTCCTCTTAAACATACTACTTCATATTCCTCTTAAACATACTACTTCATATTCCTCTTAAACATACTACTTCATATTCCACTTAAATATACTACTTCATATTTCTCTTAAACATACTACTTCATATTCCTCTTAAACGTTCTACTTCATATTCCTCTTAAACATACTACTTCATATTCCTCTTAAACATACTACTTCATATTCCTCTTAAACATACTACTTCATATTCCTCTTAAACATACTACTTCATATTCCTCTTAAATATACTACTTCATATTCCTCTTAAATATACTACTTCATATATCTCTTAAACATACTACTTCATATTCCTCTTAAATTTACTACTTCATATTCCTCTTAAACATATTACTTCATATTCCTCTTAAATGTACTACTTCATATTACTCTTAAACAAACTACTTCATATTCCTCTTAAATAAACTACTTCATATTCCTCTTAAACAAACTACTTCATATTCCTCTTAAATATACTACTTCATATTCCTCTTAAACATACTACTTCACATTCCTTTCTAAACATACTACTTCATATTCCTCTTAAATATACTACTTCATATTCCTCTTAAACATACTACTTCACATTCCTCTTAAACATACTACTTCATATTCCTCTTAAATATACTACTTCATATTTCTCTTAAACATACTACTTTATATTCGTCTTAAACATACTACTTCATATTCCTCTTAAACATACTACTTCATATTCCTCTTAAATATACTACTTCATATTCCTCTTAAATGTACTACTTCATATTCCTCTTAAACAAACTACTTCATATTCCTCTTAAACATACTACTTTATATTCCTCTTAAACATACTACTTCATATTCCTCTTAAACATACTACATCATATTCCTCCTAAATATACTACTTCATTATCCTCTTAAATATACTACTTCATATTTCTCTTAAACATACTACTTCATATTCCTCTTAAGCATACTACTTCATATTCCTCTTAAACATACTACTTCATATTCCTCTTAAACATACTACTTCATACTCCTCTTAAATATACTACTTCATATTCCTCTTAAACATACTACTTCATATTCCTCTTAAATATACTGCTTCATATTCCTCTTAAATATACTACTTCATATTCCTCTTAAACATACTACTTCATATTCCTCTTAAACATACTACTTCATATTCCTCTTAAACATACTACTTCATATTCCTTTTAAACATACTACTTCATATTCCACTTAAATATACTACTTCATATTTCTCTTAAACATACTACTTCATATTCCTCTTAAACGTTCTACTTCATATTCCTCTTAAACATACTACTTCATATTCCTCTTAAACATACTACTTCATATTCCTCTTAAACATACTACTTCATATTCCTCTTAAACATACTACTTCATATTCCTCTTAAATATACTACTTCATATTCCTCTTAAATATACTACTTCATATATCTCTTAAACATACTACTTCATATTCCTCTTAAATTTACTACTTCATATTCCTCTTAAACATACTACTTCATATTCCTCTTAAATGTACTACTTCATATTACTCTTAAACAAACTACTTCATATTCCTCTTAAATATACTACTTCATATTCCTCTTAAATATACTACTTCATATTCCTCTTAAACAAACTACTTCATATTCCTCTTAAATATACTACTTCATATTCCTCTTAAACATACTACTTCACATTCCTTTCTGAACATACTACTTCATATTCCTCTTAAATATACTACTTCATATTCCTCTTAAACATACTACTTAACATTCCTCTTAAACATACTACTTCATATTCCTCTTAAATATACTATTTCATTTTTCTCTTAAACATACTACTTTATATTCCTCTTAAACATACTACTTCATATTCCTCTTAAACATACTACTTCATATTCCTCTTAAATATACTACTTCATATTCCTCTTAAATGTACTACTTCATATTCCTCTTAAACAAACTACTTCATATTCCTCTTAAATATACTACTTCATATTCCTCTTAAACATACTACTTCACATTCCTTTCTAAACATACTACTTCATATTCCTCTTAAATATACTACTTCATATTCCTCTAAAACATACTACTTCACATTCCTCTTAAACATACTACTTCATATTCCTCTTAAATATACTACTTCATATTCCTCTTAAACAAACTACTTCATATTCCTCTTAAACATACTACTTCATATTCCTCTTAAACATACTACTTTATATTCTTCTTAAACATACTACTTCATATTCCTCTTAAACGTTCTACTTCATATTCCTCTTAAATATACTACTTCATATTCGTCTTAAATATACTACTTCATATTCCTCTTAAATATACTACTTCATATTTCTCTTAAATATACTATTTCATATTCCTCTTAAACATACTACTTCATATTCCTCTTAAATATACTACTTCATATTCCTCTTAAACAAACTACTTCATATTCCTCTTAAACATACTACTTCATATTCCTCTTAAACATACTACTTTATATTCCTCTTAAACATACTACTTCATATTCCTCTTAAACGTTCTGCTTTATATTCATCTTAAATATACTACTTCATATTCCTCTTAAATATACTACTTCATATTCCTCTTAAATATACTACTTCATATTCCTCTTAAATATACTACTTCATATTCCTCTTAAACATACTACTTCATATTCCTCTTAAACATACTACTTCATATTCCTCTTAAACATACTACTTCATATTCCACTTAAATATACTGCTTCATATTCCTCTTAAACATACTACTTCATATTCCTCTTAAACATACTACTTTATATTCCTCTTAAACATACTACTTCATATTCCTCTTAAACATACTACTTCATATTCCTCTTAAATATACTACTTCATATTCCTCTTAAATATACTACTTCATATTCCTCTTAAACATACTACTTCATATTCCTCTTAAACATACTACTTCATATTCCTCTTAAACATACTACTTCATATTCCACTTAAATATACTGCTTCATATTCCTCTTAAACATACTACTTCATATTCCTCTTAAACATACTACTTCATATTCCTCTTAAACATACTACTTCACATTCCTCTTAAACATACTGCTTCATATTCCTCTTAAACATACTACTTCATATTCCTCTTAAACATACTACTTCACATTCCTTTTAAACATACTACTTCATATTCCTCTTAAATATAGTACTTCATATTCCTCCTAAACATACTACTTCAAATTCCTTTTAAACATACTACTTCATAGTCCTCTTAAACATACTACTTTATATTCCTTTTAAACATACTACTTCATATTCCTCTTGAATATACTACTTCATATTCCTCTTAAACATACTACTTCACATTCCTCTTAAATATACTACTTCATATTCCTATTAAACATACTACTTTATATTCCTTTTAATCATACTACTTCATATTCCTTTTAAACATACTACTTCATATTCCTCTTAAACATACTACTTCATATTCCTCTTAAATGTACTACTTCATATTCCTCTTAAACAAACTACTTCATATTCCTCTTAAATATACTACTTCATATTCCTCTTAAACAAACTACTTCATATTCCTCTTAAATATACTACTTCATATTCCTCTTAAACATACTACTTCACATTCCTTTCTAAACATACTACTTCATATTCCTCTTAAATATACTACTTCATATTCCTCTTAAACATACTACTTCACATTCCTCTTAAACATACTACTTCATATTCCTCTTAAATATACTACTTCATATTTCTCTTAAACATACTACTTTATATTCCTCTTAAACATACTACTTCATATTCCTCTTAAACATACTACTTCATATTCCTCTTAAACATACTACTTCATATTCCTCTTAAACATACTACTTTATATTCCTCTTAAACATACTACTTCATATTCCTCTTAAACGTTCTACTTCATATTCCTCTTAAATATACTACTTCATATTCCTCTTAAACAACCTACTTCATATTCCTCTTAAATATACTACTTCATATTCCTCTTAAACATACTACTTCACATTCCTTTCTAAACATACTACTTCATATTCCTCTTAAATATACTACTTCATATTCCTCTTAAGCATACTACTTCACATTCCTCTTAAACATACTACTTCATATTCCTCTTAAATATACTACTTCATATTTCTCTTAAACATACTACTTTATATTCGTCTTAAACATACTACTTCATATTCCTCTTAAACATACTACTTCATATTCCTCTTAAATATACTACTTCATATTCCTCTTAAATGTACTACTTCATATTCCTCTTAAATATACTGCTTCATATTCCTCTTAAACATACAACTTCATATTCCTCTTAAACATACTACTTCATATTCCTCTTAAACATACTACTTCATATTCCTCTTAAACATACTACTTCATATTCCTCTTAAATATACTACTTCATATTCCTCTTAAATATACTACTTCATATTCCTCTTAAACATACTACTTCATATTCCTCTTAAACATACTACTTCATATTCCTCTTAAACATACCACTTCATATTCCACTTAAATATACTGCTTCATATTCCTCTTAAACATACTTTTTCATATTCCTCTTAAACATACTACTTTATATTCCTCTTAAACATACTACTTCATATTCCTCTTAAACATACTACTTCATATTCCTCTTAAATATACTACTTCATATTCCTCTTAAATATACTACTTCATATTTCTCTTAAACATACTACCGCATATTCCTCTTAAGCATACTACTTCAAATTCCTCTTAAACATACTACTTCATATTCCTCTTAAACATACTACTTCATATTCCTCTTAAATATACTACTTCATATTCCTCTTAAACATACTACTTCATATTCCTCTTAAATATACTGCTTCATATTCCTCTTAAATATACTACTTCATATTCCTCTTAAACATACAACTTCATATTCCTCTTAAACATACTACTTCATATTCCTCTTAAACATACTACTTCATATTCCTCTTAAACATACTACTTCATATTCCACTTAAATATACTACTTTATATTTTTCTTAAACATACTACTTCATATTCCTCTTAAACGTTCTACTTCATATTCCTCTTAAACATACTACTTCATATTCCTCTAAAACATACTACTTCATATTCCTCTTAAACATACTACTTCATATTCCTCTTAAACATACTACTTCATATTCCTCTTAAATATACTACTTCATATTCCTCTTAAATATACTACTTCATATATCTCTTAAACATACTACTTCATATTCCTCTTAAATATACTACTTCATATTCCTCTTAAACATACTACTTCATATTCCTCTTAAATGTACTACTTCATATTCCTCTTAAACAAACTACTTCATATTCCTCTTAAATATACTACTTCATATTCCTCTTAAATATACTACTTCATATTCCTGTTAAACAACCTACTTCATATTCCTCTTAAATATACTACTTCATATTCCTCTTAAACATACTACTTCACATTCCTTTCTAAACATACTACTTCATATTCCTCTTAAATATACTACTTCATATTCCTCTTAAGCATACTACTTCACATTCCTCTTAAACATACTACTTCATATTCCTCTTAAATATACTACTTCATATTTCTCTTAAACATACTACTTTATATTCGTCTTAAACATACTACTTCATATTCCTCTTAAACATACTACTTCATATTCCTCTTAAATATACTACTTCATATTCCTCTTAAATGTACTACTTCATATTCCTCTTAAACAAACTACTTCATATTCCTCTTAAATATACTACTTCATATTCCTCTTAAACATACTACTTCACATTCCTTTCTAAACATACTACTTAATATTCCTCTTAAATGTACTACTTCATATTCCTCTTAAACATACTTCTTCACATTCCTCTTAAACATACTACTTCATATTCCTCTTAAATATACTACTTTATATTCCTCTTAAACAAACTACTTCGTATTCCTCTTAAACATACTACTTCATATTCCTCTTAAACATACTACTTTATATTCCTCTTAAACATACTACTTCATATTCCTCTTAAACGTTCTACTTCATATTCCTCTTAAATATACTACTTCATATTCCTCTTAAATATACTACTTCATATTCCTCTTAAATATACTACTTTATATTCCTCTTAAATATACTACTTCATATTCCTCTTAAACATACTACTTAATATTCCTCTTAAACATACTACTTCATATTCCTCTTAAACATACTACTTCATATTCCACTTAAATATACTGCTTCATATTCCTCTTAAACATACTACTTCATATTCCTCTTAAACATACTACTTTATATTCCTCTTAAACATACTACTTCATATTCCTCTTAAACATACTACTTCATATTCCTCTTAAATATATTACTTCATTATCCTCTTAAATATACTACTTCATATTTCTCTTAAACATACTACTTTATATTCTTCTTAAGCATACTACTTCATATTCCTCTTAAACATACTACTTCATATTCCTCTTAAACATAATACTTCATATTCCTCTTAAATATACTACTTCATATTCCTCTTAAACATACTACTTCATATTCCTCTTAAATATACTGCTTCATATTCCTCTTAAATATACTACTTCATATTCCTCTTAAACATACTACTTCATATTCCTCTTAAACATACTACTTCATATTCCTCTTAAACATACTACTTCATATTCCTCTTAAACATACTACTTCATATTCCACTTAAATATACTACTTCATATTTCTCTTAAACATACTACTTCATATTCCTCTTAAACGTTCTACTTCATATTCCTCTTAAACATACTACTTCATATTCCTCTTAAACATACTACTTCATATTCCTCTTAAACATACTACTTCATATTCCTCTTAAACATACTACTTCATATTCCTCTTAAATATACTACTTCATATTCCTCTTAAATATACTACTTCATATATCTCTTAAACATACTACTTCATATTCCTCTTAAATTTACTACTTCATATTCCTCTTAAACATACTACTTCATATTCCTCTTAAATGTACTACTTCATATTACTCTTAAACAAACTACTTCATATTCCTCTTAAATAAACTACTTCATATTCCTCTTAAACAAACTACTTCATATTCCTCTTAAATATACTACTTCATATTCCTCTTAAACATACTACTTCACATTCCTTTCTAAACATACTACTTCATATTCCTCTTAAATATACTACTTCATATTCCTCTTAAACATACTACTTCACATTCCTCTTAAACATACTACTTCATATTCCTCTTAAATATACTACTTCATATTTCTCTTAAACATACTACTTTATATTCGTCTTAAACATACTACTTCATATTCCTCTTAAACATACTACTTCATATTCCTCTTAAATATACTACTTCATATTCCTCTTAAATGTACTACTTCATATTCCTCTTAAACAAACTACTTCATATTCCTCTTAAACATACTACTTTATATTCCTCTTAAACATACTACTTCATATTCCTCTTAAACATACTACATCATATTCCTCCTAAATATACTACTTCATTATCCTCTTAAATATACTACTTCATATTTCTCTTAAACATACTACTTCATATTCCTCTTAAGCATACTACTTCATATTCCTCTTAAACATACTACTTCATATTCCTCTTAAACATACTACTTCATACTCCTCTTAAATATACTACTTCATATTCCTCTTAAACATACTACTTCATATTCCTCTTAAATATACTGCTTCATATTCCTCTTAAATATACTACTTCATATTCCTCTTAAACATACTACTTCATATTCCTCTTAAACATACTACTTCATATTCCTCTTAAACATACTACTTCATATTCCTTTTAAACATACTACTTCATATTCCACTTAAATATACTACTTCATATTTCTCTTAAACATACTACTTCATATTCCTCTTAAACGTTCTACTTCATATTCCTCTTAAACATACTACTTCATATTCCTCTTAAACATACTACTTCATATTCCTCTTAAACATACTACTTCATATTCCTCTTAAACATACTACTTCATATTCCTCTTAAATATACTACTTCATATTCCTCTTAAATATACTACTTCATATATCTCTTAAACATACTACTTCATATTCCTCTTAAATTTACTACTTCATATTCCTCTTAAACATACTACTTCATATTCCTCTTAAATGTACTACTTCATATTACTCTTAAACAAACTACTTCATATTCCTCTTAAATATACTACTTCATATTCCTCTTAAATATACTACTTCATATTCCTCTTAAACAAACTACTTCATATTCCTCTTAAATATACTACTTCATATTCCTCTTAAACATACTACTTCACATTCCTTTCTGAACATACTACTTCATATTCCTCTTAAATATACTACTTCATATTCCTCTTAAACATACTACTTAACATTCCTCTTAAACATACTACTTCATATTCCTCTTAAATATACTATTTCATTTTTCTCTTAAACATACTACTTTATATTCCTCTTAAACATACTACTTCATATTCCTCTTAAACATACTACTTCATATTCCTCTTAAATATACTACTTCATATTCCTCTTAAATGTACTACTTCATATTCCTCTTAAACAAACTACTTCATATTCCTCTTAAATATACTACTTCATATTCCTCTTAAACATACTACTTCACATTCCTTTCTAAACATACTACTTCATATTCCTCTTAAATATACTACTTCATATTCCTCTAAAACATACTACTTCACATTCCTCTTAAACATACTACTTCATATTCCTCTTAAATATACTACTTCATATTCCTCTTAAACAAACTACTTCATATTCCTCTTAAACATACTACTTCATATTCCTCTTAAACATACTACTTTATATTCTTCTTAAACATACTACTTCATATTCCTCTTAAACGTTCTACTTCATATTCCTCTTAAATATACTACTTCATATTCCTCTTAAATATACTACTTCATATTCCTCTTAAATATACTACTTCATATTTCTCTTAAATATACTATTTCATATTCCTCTTAAACATACTACTTCATATTCCTCTTAAATATACTACTTCATATTCCTCTTAAACAAACTACTTCATATTCCTCTTAAACATACTACTTCATATTCCTCTTAAACATACTACTTTATATTCCTCTTAAACATACTACTTCATATTCCTCTTAAACGTTCTGCTTTATATTCCTCTTAAATATACTACTTCATATTCCTCTTAAATATACTACTTCATATTCCTCTTAAATATACTACTTCATATTCCTCTTAAATATACTACTTCATATTCCTCTTAAACATACTACTTCATATTCCTCTTAAACATACTACTTCATATTCCTCTAAAACATACTACTTCATATTCCACTTAAATATACTGCTTCATATTCCTCTTAAACATACTACTTCATATTCCTCTTAAACATACTACTTTATATTCCTCTTAAACATACTACTTCATATTCCTCTTAAACATACTACTTCATATTCCTCTTAAATATACTACTTCATATTCCTCTTAAATATACTACTTCATATTCCTCTTAAACATACTACTTCATATTCCTCTTAAACATACTACTTCATATTCCTCTTAAACATACTACTTCATATTCCACTTAAATATACTGCTTCATATTCCTCTTAAACATACTACTTCATATTCCTCTTAAACATACTACTTCATATTCCTCTTAAACATACTACTTCACATTCCTCTTAAACATACTGCTTCATATTCCTCTTAAACATACTACTTCATATTCCTCTTAAACATACTACTTCACATTCCTTTTAAACATACTACTTCATATTCCTCTTAAATATAGTACTTCATATTCCTCCTAAACATACTACTTCAAATTCCTTTTAAACATACTACTTCATAGTCCTCTTAAACATACTACTTTATATTCCTTTTAAACATACTACTTCATATTCCTCTTGAATATACTACTTCATATTCCTCTTAAACATACTACTTCACATTCCTCTTAAATATACTACTTCATATTCCTATTAAACATACTACTTTATATTCCTTTTAATCATACTACTTCATATTCCTTTTAAACATACTACTTCATATTCCTCTTAAACATACTACTTCATATTCCTCTTAAATGTACTACTTCATATTCCTCTTAAACAAACTACTTCATATTCCTCTTAAATATACTACTTCATATTCCTCTTAAACAAACTACTTCATATTCCTCTTAAATATACTACTTCATATTCCTCTTAAACATACTACTTCACATTCCTTTCTAAACATACTACTTCATATTCCTCTTAAATATACTACTTCATATTCCTCTTAAACATACTACTTCACATTCCTCTTAAACATACTACTTCATATTCCTCTTAAATATACTACTTCATATATCTCTTAAACATACTACTTTATATTCCTCTTAAACATACTACTTCATATTCCTCTTAAACATACTACTTCATATTCCTCTTAAATATACTACTTCATATTCCTCTTAAATGTACTACTTCATATTCCTCTTAAACAAACTACTTCATATTCCTCTTAAATATACTACTTCATATTCCTCTTAAACATACTACTTCACATTCCTTTCTAAACATACTACTTCATATTCCTCTTAAATATACTCATCATATTCCTCTTAAACATACTACTTCACATTCCTCTTAAACATACTACTTCATATTCCTCTTAAATATACTACTTCATATTCCTCTTAAACAAACTACTTCATATTCCTCTTAAACATACTACTTCATATTCCTCTTAAACATACTACTTTATATTCCTCTTAAACATACTACTTCATATTCCTCTTAAACGTTCTATACTACTTTATATTCCTTTTAATCATACTACTTCATATTCCTTTTAAACATACTACTTCATATTCCTCTTAAACATACTACTTCATATTCCTCTTAAATGTACTACTTCATATTCCTCTTAAACAAACTACTTCATATTCCTCTTAAATATACTACTTCATATTCCTCTTAAACAAACTACTTCATATTCCTCTTAAATATACTACTTCATATTCCTCTTAAACATACTACTTCACATTCCTTTCTAAACATACTACTTCATATTCCTCTTAAATATACTACTTCATATTCCTCTTAAACATACTACTTTACATTCCTCTTAAACATACTACTTCATATTCCTCTTAAATATACTACTTCATATTTCTCTTAAACATACTACTTTATATTCCTCTTAAACATACTACTTCATATTCCTCTTAAACATACTACTTCATATTCCTCTTAAATATACTACTTCATATTCCTCTTAAATGTACTACTTCATATTCCTCTTAAACAAACTACTTCATATTCCTCTTAAATATACTACTTCATATTCCTCTTAAACATACTACTTCACATTCCTTTCTAAACATACTACTTCATATTCCTCTTAAATATACTCATCATATTCCTCTTAAACATACTACTTCACATTCCTCTTAAACATACTACTTCATATTCCTCTTAAATATACTACTTCATATTCCTCTTAAACAAACTACTTCATATTCCTCTTAAACATACTACTTCATATTCCTCTTAAACATACTACTTTATATTCCTCTTAAACATACTACTTCATATTCCTCTTAAACGTTCTACTTCATATTCCTCTTAAATATACTACTTCATATTCCTCTTAAATATACTACTTCATATTCCTCTTAAATATACTACTTCATATTCCTCTTAAATATACTACTTCATATTCCTCTTAAACATACTACTTCATATTCCTCTTAAACATACTACTTCATATTTGTCTTAAACATACTACTTCATATTCCACTTAAATATACTGCTTCATATTCCTCTTAAACATACTACTTCATATTACTCTTAAACATACTACTTTATATTCCTCTTAAACATACTACTTCATATTCGTCTTAAGCATACTACTTCATATTCAACTTAAATATACTACTTCATATTTCTTTAAAACATACTACTTCATATTCCTCTTAAACGTTCTACTTCATATTCTTCTTAAACATACTACTTCATATTCCTCTTAAACTTACTACTTCATATTCCTCTTAAACATACTACTTCATATTCCTCTTAAATATACTACTTCATATTCCTCTTAAACATACTACTTCATATTCCTCTTAAATATACTGCTTCATATTCCTCTTAAATATACTACTTCATATTCCTCTTAAACATACTACTTCATATTCCTCTTAAACATACTACTTCATATTCCTCTTAAACATACTACTTCATATTCCTCTTAAACATACTACTTCATATTCCACTTAAATATACTACTTCATATTCCTCTTAAATATACTACTTCATATTCCTCTTAAATATACTACTTCATATATCTCTTAAACATACTACTTCATATTCCTCTTAAATATACTACTTCATATTCCTCTTAAACATACTACTTCATATTCCTCTTAAATGTACTACTTCATATTCCTCTTAAACAAACTACTTCATATTCCTCTTAAATATACTACTTCATATTCCTCTTAAATATACTACTTCATATTCCTCTTAAACAAACTACTTCATATTCCTCTTAAATATACTGCTTCATATTCCTCTTAAACATACTACTTCACATTCCTTTCTAAACATACTACTTCATATTCCTCTTAAATATACTACTTCATATTCCTCTTAAACATACTACTTCACATTCCTCTTAAACATACTACTTCATATTCCTCTTAAATATACTACTTCATATTTTTCTTAAACATACTACTTTATATTCCTCTTAAACATACTACTTCATATTCCTCTTAAACATACTACTTCATATTCCTCTTAAACATACTACTTCATATTCCTCTTAAACATACTATGTTATTTCATATTCCTCTTAAACATACTACTTCATATTTCACTTAAATATACTGCTTCATATTCCTCTTAAACATATTACTTCATATTCCTCTTAAACATACTACTTCATATTCCTCTTAAACATACTACTTCACATTCCTCTTAAACATACTGCTTCATATTCCTCTTAAACATACTACTTCATATTCCTCTTAAACATACTACTTCACATTCCTTTTAAACATATTACTTCATATTCCTCTTAAATATAGTACTTCATATTCCTCCTAAACATACTACTTCAAATTCCTCTTAAACATACTACTTCATATTCCTCTTAAACATACTACTTTATATTCCTTTTAAACATACTACTTTATATTCCTCTTAAATATACTACTTCATATTCCTCTTAAACATACTACTTCACATTCCTCTTAAACATACTACTTCATATTCCTCTTAAATATACTACTTCATATTGCTCTTAAATATACTACTTCATATTCCTCTTAAATATACTACTTCATATTCCTCTTAAACATACTACTTCATATTCCTCCTAAACATACTATTTCATATTCCTCTTAAACATACTACTTCATATTTCACTTAAATATACTGCTTCATATTCCTCTTAAACATATTACTTCATATTCCTCTTAAACATACTACTTCATATTCCTCTTAAACATACTACTTCACATTCCTCTTAAACATACTGCTTCATATTCCTCTTAAACATACTACTTCATATTCCTCTTAAACATACTACTTCACATTCCTTTTAAACATATTACTTCATATTCCTCTTAAATATAGTACTTCATATTCCTCCTAAACATACTACTTCAAATTCCTCTTAAACATACTACTTCATATTCCTCTTAAACATACTACTTTATATTCCTTTTAAACATACTACTTTATATTCCTCTTAAATATACTACTTCATATTCCTCTTAAACATACTACTTCACATTCCTCTTAAACATACTACTTCATATTCCTATTAAACATACTACTTTATATTCCTTTTAAACATACTACTTCATATTCCTTTTAAACATACTACTTCATATTCCTCTTAAACATACTACTTCATATTCCTCTTAAATGTACTACTTCTTATTCCTCTTAAACAAACTACTTCATATTCCTCTTAAATATACTACTTCATATTCCTCTTAAACAAACTACTTCATATTCCTGTTAAATATACTACTTCATATTCCTCTTAAACATACTACTTCACATTCCTTTCTAAACATACTACTTCATATTCCTCTTAAATATACTACTTCATATTCCTTTTAAACATACTACTTCACATTCCTCTTAAACATACTACTTCATATTCCTCTTAAATATTCTACTTCATATTTCTCTTAAACATACTACTTTATATTCCTCTTAAACATACTACTTCATATTCCTCTTAAACATACTACTTCATATTCCTCTTAAATATACTACTTCATATTCCTCTTAAATGTACTACTTCATATTCCTCTTAAACAAACTACTTCATATTCCTCTTAAATATACTACTTCATATTCCTCTTAAACATACTACTTCACATTCCTTTCTAAACATACTACTTCATATTCCTCTTAAATATACTACTTCATATTCCTCTTAAACATACTACTTCACATTCCTCTTAAACATACTACTTCATATTCCTCTTAAATATACTACTTCATATTCCTCTTAAACAAACTACTTCATATTCCTCTTAAACATACTACTTCATATTCCTCTTAAACATACTACTTTATATTCCTCTTAAACATACTACTTCATATTCCTCTTAAACGTTCTACTTCATATTCCTCTTAAATATACTACTTCATATTCCTCTTAAATATACTACTTCATATTCCTCTTACATATACTACTTCATATTCCTCTTAAATATACTACTTCATATTCCTCTTAAACATACTACTTCATATATTCCTATCTTAAACATACTACTTCATATTCCTCTTAAACATACCACTTCATATTCCACTTAAATATACTGCTTCATATTCCTCTTAAACATACTACTTCATATTCCTCTTAAACATACTACTTTATATTCCTCTTAAACATACTACTTCATATTCCTCTTAAACATACTACTTCATATTCCTCTTAAATATACTACTTCATATTCCTCTTAAATATACTACTTCATATTTCTCTTAAACATACTACTGCATATTCCTCTTAAGCATACTACTTCATATTCCTCTTAAACATACTACTTCATATTCCTCTTAAACATACTACTTCATATTCCTCTTAAATATACTACTTCATATTCCTCTTAAACATACTACTTCATATTCCTCTTAAATATACTGCTTCATATTTCTCTTAAATATACTACTTCATATTCCTCTTAAACATACAACTTCATATACCTCTTAAACATACTACTTCATATTCCTCTTAAACATACTACTTCATATTCCTCTTAAACATACTACTTCATATTCCACTTAAATATACTACTTTATATTTTTCTTAAACATACTACTTCATATTCCTCTTAAACGTTCTACTTCATATTCCTCTTAAACATACTACTTCATATTCCTCTTAAACATACTACTTCATATTCCTCTTAAACATACTACTTCATATTCCTCTTAAACATACTACTTCATATTCCTCTTAAATATACTACTTCATATTCCTCTTAAATATACTACTTCATATATCTCTTAAACATACTACTTCATATTCCTCTTAAATATACTACTTCATATTCCTCTTAAACATACTACTTCATATTCCTCTTAAATGTACTACTTCATATTCCTCTTAAACAAACTACTTCATATTCCTCTTAAATATACTACTTCATATTCCTCTTAAATATACTACTTCATATTCCTCTTAAACAAACTACTTCATATTCCTCTTAAATATACTACTTCATATTCCTCTTAAACATACTACTTCACATTCCTTTCTAAACATACTACTTCATATTCCTCTTAAATATACTACTTCATATTCCTCTTAAACATACTACTTCACATTCCTCTTAAACATACTACTTCATATTCCTCTTAAATATACTACTTCATATTTCTCTTAAACATACTACTTTATATTCGTCTTAAACATACTACTTCATATTCCTCTTAAACATACTACTTCATATTCCTCTTAAATATACTACTTCATATTCCTCTTAAATGTACTACTTCATATTCCTCTTAAACAAACTACTTCATATTCCTCTTAAATATACTACTTCACATTCCTCTTAAACATACTACTTCACATTCCTTTCTAAACATACTACTTAATATTCCTCTTAAATGTACTACTTCATATTCCTCTTAAACATACTTCTTCACATTCCTCTTAAACATACTACTTCATATTCCTCTTAAATATACTACTTCATATTCCTCTTAAACAAACTACTTCGTATTCCTCTTAAACAAACTACTTCATATTCCTCTTAAACATACTACTTTATATTCCTCTTAAACATACTACTTCATATTCCTCTTAAACGTTCTACTTCATATTCCTCTTAAATATACTACTTCATATTCCTCTTAAATATACTACTTCATATTCCTCTTAAATATACTACTTTATATTCCTCTTAAATATACTACTTCATATTCCTCTTAAACATACTACTTAATATTCCTCTTAAACATACTACTTCATATTCCTCTTAAACATACTACTTCATATTCCACTTAAATATACTGCTTCATATTCCTCTTAAACATACTACTTCATATTCCTCTTAAACATACTACTTTATATTCCTCTTAAACATACTACTTCATATTCCTCTTAAACATACGTCTTCATATTCTTCTTAAGCATACTACTTCATATTCCTCTTAAACATACTACTTCATATTCCTCTTAAACATACTACTTCATATTCCTCTTAAATATACTACTTCATATTCCTCTTAAACATACTACTTCATATTCCTCTTAAATATACTGCTTCATATTCCTCTTAAATATACTACTTCATATTCCTCTTAAACATACTACTTCATATTCCTCTTAAACATACTACTTCATATTCCTCTTAAATATACTACTTCATATTCCTCTTAAACATACTACTTCACATTCCTTTCTAAACATACTACTTCATATTCCTCTTAAATATACTACTTCATATTCCTTTTAAACATACTACTTCACATTCCTCTTAAACATACTACTTCATATTCCTCTTAAATATTCTACTTCATATTTCTCTTAAACATACTACTTTATATTCCTCTTAAACATACTACTTCATATTCCTCTTAAACATACTACTTCATATTCCTCTTAAATATACTACTTCATATTCCCCTTAAATGTACTACTTCATATTCCTCTTAAACAAACTACTTCATATTCCTCTTAAATATACTACTTCATATTCCTCTTAAACATACTACTTCACATTCCTTTCTAAACATACTACTTCATATTCCTCTTAAATATACTACTTCATATTCCTCTTAAACATACTACTTCACATTCCTCTTAAACATACTACTTCATATTCCTCTTAAATATACTACTTCATATTCCTCTTAAACAAACTACTTCATATTCCTCTTAAACATACTACTTCATATTCCTCTTAAACATACTACTTTATATTCCTCTTAAACATACTACTTCATATTCCTCTTAAACGTTCTACTTCATATTCCTCTTAAATATACTACTTCATATTCCTCTTAAATATACTACTTCATATTCCTCTTACATATACTACTTCATATTCCTCTTAAATATACTACTTCATATTCCTCTTAAACATACTACTTCATATTCCTCTTAAACATACTACTTCATATTCCTCTTAAACATACCACTTCATATTCCACTTAAATATACTGCTTCATATTCCTCTTAAACATACTACTTCATATTCCTCTTAAACATACTACTTTATATTCCTCTTAAACATACTACTTCATATTCCTCTTAAACATACTACTTCATATTCCTCTTAAATATACTACTTCATATTCCTCTTAAATATACTACTTCATATTTCTCTTAAACATATTACTGCATATTCCTCTTAAGCATACTACTTCATATTCCTCTTAAACATACTACTTCATATTCCTCTTAAACATACTACTTCATATTCCTCTTAAATATACTACTTCATATTCCTCTTAAACATACTACTTCATATTCCTCTTAAATATACTGCTTCATATTTCTCTTAAATATACTACTTCATATTCCTCTTAAACATACAACTTCATATACCTCTTAAACATACTACTTCATATTCCTCTTAAACATACTACTTCATATTCCTCTTAAACATACTACTTCATATTCCACTTAAATATACTACTTTATATTTTTCTTAAACATACTACTTCATATTCCTCTTAAACGTTCTACTTCATATTCCTCTTAAACATACTACTTCATATTCCTCTTAAACATACTACTTCATATTCCTCTTAAACATACTACTTCATATTCCTCTTAAACATACTACTTCATATTCCTCTTAAATATACTACTTCATATTCCTCTTAAATATACTACTTCATATATCTCTTAAACATACTACTTCATATTCCTCTTAAATATACTACTTCATATTCCTCTTAAACATACTACTTCATATTCCTCTTACATGTACTACTTCATATTCCTCTTAAACAAACTACTTCATATTCCTCTTAAATATACTACTTCATATTCCTCTTAAATATACTACTTCATATTCCTCTTAAACAAACTACTTCATATTCCTCTTAAATATACTACTTCATATTCCTCTTAAACATACTACTTCACATTCCTTTCTAAACATACTACTTCATATTCCTCTTAAATATACTACTTCATATTCCTCTTAAACATACTACTTCACATTCCTCTTAAACATACTACTTCATATTCCTCTTAAATATACTACTTCATATTTCTCTTAAACATACTACTTTATATTCGTCTTAAACATACTACTTCATATTCCTCTTAAACATACTACTTCATATTCCTCTTAAATATACTACTTCATATTCCTCTTAAATGTACTACTTCATATTCCTCTTAAACAAACTACTTCATATTCCTCTTAAATATACTACTTCACATTCCTCTTAAACATACTACTTCACATTCCTTTCTAAACATACTACTTAATATTCCTCTTAAATGTACTACTTCATATTCCTCTTAAACATACTTCTTCACATTCCTCTTAAACATACTACTTCATATTCCTCTTAAATATACTACTTCATATTCCTCTTAAACAAACTACTTCGTATTCCTCTTAAACAAACTACTTCATATTCCTCTTAAACATACTACTTTATATTCCTCTTAAACATACTACTTCATATTCCTCTTAAACGTTCTACTTCATATTCCTCTTAAATATACTACTTCATATTCCTCTTAAATATACTACTTCATATTCCTCTTAAATATACTACTTTATATTCCTCTTAAATATACTACTTCATATTCCTCTCAAACATACTACTTAATATTCCTCTTAAACATACTACTTCATATTCCTCTTAAACATACTACTTCATATTCCACTTAAATATACTGCTTCATATTCCTCTTAAACATACTACTTCATATTCCTCTTAAACATACTACTTTATATTCCTCTTAAACATACTACTTCATATTCCTCTTAAACATACGTCTTCATATTCTTCTTAAGCATACTACTTCATATTCCTTTTAAACATACTACTTCATATTCCTCTTAAACATACTACTTCATATTCCTCTTAAATATACTACTTCATATTCCTCTTAAACATACTACTTCATATTCCTCTTAAATATACTGCTTCATATTCCTCTTAAATATACTACTTCATATTCCTCTTAAACATACTACTTCATATTCCTCTTAAACATACTACTTCATATTCCTCTTAAACATACTACTTCATATTCCTCTTAAACATACTACTTCATATTCCACTTAAATATACTACTTCATATTTCTCTTAAACATACTACGTCATATTCCTCTTAAACGTTCTACTTCATATTCCTCTTAAACATACTACTTCATATTCCTCTTAAACATACTACTTCATATTCCTCTTAAACATACTACATCATATTCCTCTTAAACATACTACTTCATATTCCTCTTAAATATACTACTTCATATTCCTCTTAAATATACTACTTCATATATCTCTTAAACATACTACTTCATATTCCTCTTAAATTTACTACTTCATATTCCTCTTAAACATACTACTTCATATTCCTCTTAAATGTACTACTTCATATTACTCTTAAACAAACTACTTCATATTCCTCTTAAATATACTACTTCATATTCCTCTTAAATATACTACTTCATATTCCTCTTAAACAAACTACTTCATATTCCTCTTAAATATACTACTTCATATTCCTCTTAAACATACTACTTCACATTCCTTTCTAAACATACTACTTCATATTCCTCTTAAATATACTACTTCATATTCCTCTTAAACATACTACTTAACATTCCTCTTAAACATACTACTTCATATTCCTCTTAAATATACTATTTCATTTTTCTCTTAAACATACTACTTTATATTCCTCTTAAACATACTACTTCATATTCCTCTTAAACATACTACTTCATGTTCCTCTTAAATATACTACTTCATATTCCTCTTAAATGTACTACTTCATATTCCTCTTAAACAAACTACTTCATATTCCTCTTAAATATACTACTTCATATTCCTCTTAAACATACTACTTCACATTCCTTTCTAAACATACTACTTCATATTCCTCTTAAATATACTACTTCATATTCCTCTAAAACATACTACTTCACATTCCTCTTAAACATACTACTTCATATTCCTCTTAAATATACTACTTCATATTCCTCTTAAACAAACTACTTCATATTCCTCTTAAACATACTACTTCATATTCCTCTTAAACATACTACTTTATATTCCTCTTAAACATACTACTTCATATTCCTCTTAAACGTTCTACTTCATATTCCTCTTAAATATACAACTTCATATTCCTCTTAAATATACTACTTCATATTCCTCTTAAATATACTACTTCATATTTCTCTTAAATATACTATTTCATATTCCTCTTAAACATACTACTTCATATTCCTCTTAAATATACTACTTCATATTCCTCTTAAACAAACTACTTCATATTCCTCTTAAACATACTACTTCATATTCCTCTTAAACATACTACTTTATATTCCTCTTAAACATACTACTTCATATTCCTCTTAAACGTTCTACTTCATATTCCTCTTAAATATACTACTTCATATTCCTCTTAAATATACTACTTCATATTCCTCTTAAATATACTACTTCATATTCCTCTTAAATATACTACTTCATATTCCTCTTAAACATACAACTTCATATTCCTCTTAAACATACTACTTCATATTCCTCTTAAACATACTACTTCATATTCCACTTAAATATACTGCTTCATATTCCTCTTAAACATACTACTTCATATTCCTCTTAAACATACTACTTTATATTCCTCTTAAACATACTACTTCATATTCCTCTTAAACATACTACTTCATATTCCTCTTAAATATACTACTTCATATTCCTCTTAAATATACTACTTCATATTCCTCTTAAACATACTACTTCATATTCCTCTTAAACATACTACTTCATATTCCTCTTAAACATACTACTTCATATTCCACTTAAATATACTGCTTCATATTCCTCTTAAACATACTACTTCATATTCCTCTTAAACATACTACTTCATATTCCTCTTAAACATACTACTTCACATTCCTCTTAAACATACTGCTTCATATTCCTCTTAAACATACTACTTCATATTCCTCTTAAACATACTACTTCACATTCCTTTTAAACATACTACTTCATATTCCTCTTAAATATAGTACTTAATATTCCTCCTAAACATACTACTTCAAATTCCTCTAAACATACTACTTCATATTCCTCTTAAACATACTACTTTATATTCCTTTTAAACATACTACTTCATATTCCTCTTGAATATACTACTTCATATTCCTCTTAAACATACTACTTCACATTCCTCTAAAACATACTACTTCATATTCCTATTAAACATACTACTTTATATTCCTTTTAAACATACTACTTCATATTCCTTTTAAACATACTACTTCATATTCCTCTTAAACATACTACTTCATATTCCTCTTAAATATACTACTTCATATTCCTCTTAAACAAACTACTTCATATTCCTCTTAAATATACTACTTCATATTCCTCTTAAACAAACTACTTCATATTCCTCTTAAATATACTACTTCATATTTCTCTTAAACATACTACTTCACATTCCTTTCTAAACATACTACTTCATATTCCTCTTAAATATACTACTTCATATTCCTCTTAAACATACTACTTCACATTCCTCTTAAACATACTACTTCATATTCCTCTTAAATATACTACTTCATATTTCTCTTAAACATACTACTTTATATTCCTCTTAAACATACTACTTCATATTCCTCTTAAACATACTACTTCATATTCCTCTTAAATATACTACTTCATATTCCTCTTAAATGTACTACTTCATATTCCTCTTAAACAAACTACTTCATATTCCTCTTAAATATACTACTTCATATTCCTCTTAAACATACTACTTCACATTCCTTTCTAAACATACTACTTCATATTTCTCTTCAATATACTACTTCATATTCCTCTTAAACATACTACTTCACATTCCTCTTAATCATACTACTTCATATTCCTCTTAAATATACTACTTCATATTTCTCTTAAACATACTACTTTATATTCCTCTTAAACATACTACTTCATATTCCTCTTAAACATACTACTTCATATTCCTCTTAAATATACTACTTCATATTCCTCTTAAATGTACTACTTCATATTCCTCTTAAACAAACTTCTTCATATTCCTCTTAAACATACTACTTCATATTCCTCTTAAACATACTACTTTATATTCCTTTTAAACCTACTACTTCATATTCCTCTTAAACGTTCTACTTCATATTCCTCTTAAATATACTACTTCATATTCCTCTTAAATATACTACTTCATATTCCTCTTAAATATACTACTTCATATTCCTCTTAAATATACTACTTCATATTCCTCTTAAACATACTACTTCATATTCCTCTTAAACATACTACTTCATATTTGTCTTAAACATACTACTTCATATTCCACTTAAATATACTGCTTCATATTCCTCTTAAACATACTACTTCATATTCCTCTTAAACATACTACTTTATATTCCTCTTAAACATACTACTTCATATTCCTCTTAAACATACTACTTCATATTCAACTTAAATATACTACTTCATATTTCTCTTAAACATACTACTTCATATTCCTCTTAAACGTTCTACTTCATATTCCCTCTTAAACATACTACTTCATATTCCTCTTAAACTTACTACTTCATATTCCTCTTAAACATACTACTTCATATTCCTCTTAAATATACTACTTCATATTCCTCTTAAACATACTACTTCATATTCCTCTTAAATATACTGCTTCATATTCCTCTTAAATATACTACTTCATATTCCTCTTAAACATACTCCTTCATATTCCTCTTAAACATACTACTTCATATTCCTCTTAAACATACTACTTCATATTCCTCTTAAGCATACTGCTTCATATTCCACTTAAATATATTACTTCATATTTTTCTTAAACATACTACTTCATATTCCTCTTAAACGTTCTACTTCATGTTCCTCTTAAACATACTACTTCATGTTCCTCTTAAACATACTACTTCATATTCCTCTTAAACATACTACTTCATATTCCTCTTAAACATACTACTTCATATTCCTCTTAAATATACTACTTCATATTCCTCTTAAATATACTACTTCATATATCTCTTAAACATACTACTTCATATTCCTCTTAAATATACTACTTCATATTCCTCTTAAACATACTACTTCATATTCCTCTTAAATGTACTACTTCATATTCCTCTTAAACAAACTACTTCATATTCCTCTTAAATATACTACTTCATATTCCTCTTAAATATACTACTTCATATTCCTCTTAAACAAACTACTTCATATTCCTCTTAAATATACTGCTTCATATTCCTCTTAAACATACTACTTCACATTCCTTTCTAAACATACTACTTCATATTCCTCTTAAATATACTACTTCATATTCCTCTTAAACATACTACTTCACATTCCTCTTAAACATACTACTTCATATTCCTCTTAAATATATTACTTCATATTTTTCTTAAACATACTACTTTATATTCCTCTTAAACATACTACTTTATATTCCTTTTAAACATACTACTTCATATTCCTTTTAAACATACTACTTCATATTCCTCTTAAACATACTACTTCATATTCCTCTTAAATATACTACTTCATATTCCTCTTAAACAAACTACTTCATATTCCTCTTAAATATACTACTTCATATTCCTCTTAAACAAACTACTTCATATTCCTCTTAAATATACTACTTCATATTCCTCTTAAACATACTACTTCACATTCCTTTCTAAACATACTACTTCATATTCCTCTTAAATATACTACTTCATATTCCTCTTAAACATACTACTTCACATTCCTCTTAAACATACTACTTCATATTCCTCTTAAATATACTACTTCATATTTCTCTTAAACATACTACTTTATATTCCTCTTAAACATACTACTTCATATTCCTCTTAAACATACTACTTCATATTCCTCTTAAATATACTACTTCATATTCCTCTTAAATGTACTACTTCATATTCCTCTTAAACAAACTACTTCATATTCCTCTTAAATATACTACTTCATATTCCTCTTAAACATACTACTTCACATTCCTTTCTAAACATACTACTTCATATTCCTCTTAAATATACTACTTCATATTCCTCTTAAACATACTACTTCACATTCCTCTTAATCATACTACTTCATATTCCTCTTAAATATACTACTTCATATTCCTCTTAAACAAACTACTTCATATTCCTCTTAAACATACTACTTCATATTCCTCTTAAACATACTACTTTATATTCCTCTTAAACATACTACTTCATATTCCTCTTAAACGTTCTACTTCATATTCCTCTTAAATATACTACTTCATATTCCTCTTAAATATACTACTTCATATTCCTCTTAAATATACTACTTCATATTCCTCTTAAATATACTACTTCATATTCCTCTTAAACATACTACTTCATATTCCTCTTAAACATACTACTTCATATTTGTCTTAAACATACTACTTCATATTCCACTTAAATATACTGCTTCATATTCCTCTTAAACATACTACTTCATATTCCTCTTAAACATACTACTTTATATTCCTCTTAAACATACTACTTCATATTCCTCTTAAACATACTACTTCATATTCAACTTAAATATACTACTTCATATTTCTCTTAAACATACTACTTCATATTCCTCTTAAACGTTCTACTTCATATTCCTCTTAAACATACTACTTCATATTCCTCTTAAACTTACTACTTCATATTCCTCTTAAACATACTACTTCATATTCCTCTTAAATATACTACTTCATATTCCTCTTAAATATACTGCTTCATATTCCTCTTAAATATACTACTTCATATTCCTCTTAAACATACTACTTCATATTCCTCTTAAACATACTACTTCATATTCCTCTTAAACATACTACTTCATATTCCTCTTAAACATACTGCTTCATATTCCACTTAAATATATTACTTCATATTTTTCTTAAACATACTACTTCATATTCCTCTTAAACGTTCTACTTCATATTCCTCTTAAACATACTACTTCATATTCCTCTTAAACATACTACTTCATATTCCTCTTAAACATACTACTTCATATTCCTCTTAAACATACTACTTCATATTCCTCTTAAATATACTACTTCATATTCCTCTTAAATATACTACTTCATATATCTCTTAAACATACTACTTCATATTCCTCTTAAATATACTACTTCATATTCCTCTTAAACATACTACTTCATATTCCTCTTAAATGTACTACTTCATATTCCTCTTAAACAAACTACTTCATATTCCTCTTAAATATACTACTTCATATTCCTCTTAAATATACTACTTCATATTCCTCTTAAACAAACTACTTCATATTCCTCTTAAATATACTGCTTCATATTCCTCTTAAACATACTACTTCACATTCCTTTCTAAACATACTACTTCATATTCCTCTTAAATATACTACTTCATATTCCTCTTAAACATACTACTTCACATTCCTCTTAAACATACTACTTCATATTCCTCTTAAATATATTACTTCATATTTTTCTTAAACATACTACTTTATATTCCTCTTAAACATACGTACTACTTCATATTCCTCTTAAACAGACTACTTCATATTCCTCTTAAAAATACTACTTCATATTCCTCTTAAACATACTACTTCATATTCCACTTAAATATACTGCTTCATATTCCTCTTAAACATACTACTTCATATTCCTCTTAAACATACTACTTTATATTCCTCTTAAACATACTACTTCATATTCCTCTTAAACATACTACTTCATATTCCTCTTAAATATACTGCTTCATATTCCTCTTAAATATACTACTTCATATTCCTCTTAAACATACTACTTCATATTCCTCTTAAACATACTACTTCATATTCCTCTTAAACATACTACTTCATATTCCACTTAAATATACTGCTTCATATTCCTCTTAAACATACTACTTCATATTATTCTTAAACATACTACTTCATATTCCTCTTAAACATACTACTTCACATTCCTCTTAAACATACTGCTTCATATTCCTCTTAAACATACTACTTCATATTCCTCTTAAACATACTACTTCACATTCCTTTTAAACATACTACTTCATATTCCTCTTTAATATAGTACTTCATATTCCTCCAAAACATACTACTTCAAATTCCTCTTAAACATACTAATTCATATTCCTCTTAAACATACTACTTTATATTCCTTTTAAACATACTACTTCATATTCCTCTTAAATATACTACTTCATATTCCTCTTAAACATACTACTTCACATTCCTCTTAAACATACTACTTCATATTCCTATTAAACATACTACTTTATATTCCTTTTAAACATACTACTTCATATTCCTTTTAAACATACTACTTCATATTCCTCTTAAACATACTACTTCATATTCCTCTTAAATGTACTACTTCATATTCCTCTTAAACAAACTACTTCATATTCCTCTTAAATATACTACTTCATATTCCTCTTAAACAAACTACTTCATATTCCTCTTAAATATACTACTTCATGTTCCTCTTAAACATACTACTTCACATTCCTTTCTAAACATACAACTTCATATTCCTCTTAAATATACTACTTCATATTCCTCTTAAACATACTACTTCACATTCCTCTTAAACATACTACTTCATATTCCTCTTAAATATACTACTTCATATTTCTCTTAAACATACTACTTTATATTCCTCTTAATCATACTACTTCATATTCCTCTTAAACATACTACTTCATATTCCTCTTAAATATACTACTTCATATTCCTCTTAAATGTACTACTTCATATTCCTCTTAAACAAACTACTTCATATTCCTCTTAAATATACTACTTCATATTCCTCTTAAACATACTACTTCACATTCCTTTCTAAACATACTACTTCATATTCCTCTTAAATATACTACTTCATATTCCTCTTAAACATACTACTTCAAATTCCTCTTAAACATACTACTTCATATTCCTCTTAAATATACTACTTCATATTCGTCTTAAACCAACTACTTCATATTCCTCTTAAACATACTACTTCATATTCCTCTTAAACATACTACTTTATATTCCTCTTAAACATACTACTTCATATTCCTCTTAAACGTTCTACTTCATATTCCTCTTAAATATACTACTTCATATTCCTCTTAAATATACTACTTCATATTCCTCTTAAATATACTACTTCATATTCCTCTTAAATATACTACTTCATATTCCTCTTAAACATACTACTTCATATTCCTCTTAAACATACTACTTCATATTCCTCTTAAACATACTACTTCATATTCCACTTAAATATACTGCTTCATATTCCTCTTAAACATACTACTTCATATTCCTCTTAAACATACTACTTTATATTCCTCTTAAATATACTACTTCATATTCCTCTTAAACATACTACTTCATATTCCACTTAAATATACTACTTCATATTTCTCTTAAACATACTACTTCATATTCCTCTTAAACGTTCTACTTCATATTCCTCTTAAACATACTACTTCATATTCCTCTTAAACATACTACTTCATATTCCTCTTAAACATTCTACTTCATATTCCTCTTAAATATACTACTTCATATTCCTCTTAAACATACTACTTCATATTCCTCTTAAATATACTGCTTCATATTCCTCTTAAATATACTACTTCATATTCCTCTTAAACATACTACTTCATATTCCTCTTAAACATACTACTTCATATTCCTCTTAAACATACTACTTCATATTCCTCTTAAACATACTACTTCATATTCCACTTAAATATACTACTTCATATTTTTCTTACACATACTACTTCATATTCCTCTTAAACGTTCTACTTCATATTCCTCTTAAACATACTACTTCATATTCCTCTTAAACATACTACTTCATATTCCTCTTAAACATACTACTTCATATTCCTCTTAAACATACTACTTCATATTCCTCTTAAATATACTACTTCATATTCCTCTTAAATATACTACTTCATATATCTCTTAAACATACTACTTCATATTCCTCTTAAATATACTACTTCATATTCCTCTTAAACATACTACTTCATATTCCTCTGAAATGTACTACTTCATATTCCTCTTAAACAAACTACTTCATATTCCTCTTAAATATACTACTTCATATTCCTCTTAAATATACTACTTCATATTCCTCTTAAACAAACTACTTCATATTCCTCTTAAATATACTACTTCATATTCCTCTTAAACATACTACTTCACATTCCTTTCTAAACATACTACTTCATATTCCTCTTAAATATACTACTTCATATTCCTCTTAAACATACTACTTCACATTCCTCTTAAGCATACTACTTCATATTCCTCTTAAATATACTACTTCATATTTCTCTTAAACATACTACTTTATATTCCTCTTAAACATACTACTTCATATTCCTCTTAAACATACTACTTCATATTCCTCTTAAATATACTACTTCATATTCCTCTTAAATGTACTACTTCATATTCCTCTTAAACAAACTACTTCATATTCCTCTTAAATATACTACTTCATATTCCTCTTAAACATACTACTTCAC
This sequence comes from Atherix ibis, assembly GCA_958298945.1. Classification (NCBI taxonomy): domain Eukaryota; kingdom Metazoa; phylum Arthropoda; class Insecta; order Diptera; family Athericidae; genus Atherix; species Atherix ibis. The sequence goes on from CATQJD010000111.1 coordinate 2,607,944, forward strand.
ATTCCTTTCTAAACATACTACTTCATATTCCTCTTAAATATACTACTTCATATTCCTCTTAAACATACTTCTTCACATTCCTCTTAAACATACTACTTCATAATCCTCTTAAATATACTACTTCATATTCCTCTTAAACAAACTACTTCATATTCCTCTTAAACATACTACTTCATATTCCTCTTAAACATACTACTTTATATTCCTCTTAAACATACTACTTCATATTCCTCTTAAACGTTCTACTTCATATTCCTCTTAAATATACTACTTCATATTCCTCTTAAATATACTACTTCATATTCCTCTTAAATATACTACTTCATATTCCTCTTAAATATACTACTTCATATTCCTCTTAAACATACTACTTCATATTCCTCTTAAATATACTACTTCATATTCCTCTTAAACATACTACTTCATATTCCTCTTAAATATACTGCTTCATATTCCTCTTAAATATACTACTACATATTCCTCTTAAACATACTACTTCATATTCCTCTTAAACATACTACTTCATATTCCTCTTAAACATACTACTTCATATTCCTCTTAAACATACTACTTCATATTCCACTTAAATATACTACTTCATATTTCTCTTAAACATACTACTTCATATTCCTCTTAAACGTTCTACTTCATATTCCTCTTAAACATACTACTTCATATTCCTCTTAAACATACTACTTCATATTCCTCTTAAACATACTACTTCATATTCCTCTTAAACATACTACTTCATATTCCTCTTAAATATACTACTTCATATTCCTCTTAAATATACTACTTTATATATCTCTTAAACATACTACTTCATATTCCTCTTAAATATACTACTTCATATTCCTCTTAAACATACTACTTCATATTCCTCTTAAATGTACTACTTCATATTACTCTTAAACAAACTACTTCATATTCCTCTTAAATATACTACTTCATATTCCTCTTAAATATACTACTTCATATTCCTCTTAAACAAACTACTTAATATTCCTCTTAAATATACTACTTCATATTCCTCTTAAACATACTACTTCACATTCCTTTCTAAACATTCTACTTCATATTCCTCTTAAATATACTACTTCATATTCCTCTTAAACATACTACTTAACATTCCTCTTAAACATACTACTTCATATTCCTCTTAAATATACTATTTCATTTTTCTCTTAAACATACTACTTTATATTCCTCTTAAACATACTACTTCATATTCCTCTTAAACATACTACTTCATATTCCTCTTAAATATACTACTTCATATTCCTCTAAAATGTACTACTTCATATTCCTCTTAAACAAACTACTTCATATTCCTCTTAAATATACTACTTCATATTCCTCTTAAACATACTACTTAACATTCCTTTCTAAACATACTACTTCATATTCCTCTTAAATATACTACTTCATATTCCTCTTAAACATACTACTTCACATTCCTCTTAAACATACTACTTCATATTCCTCTTAAATATACTACTTCATATTCCTCTTAAACAAACTACTTCATATTCCTCTTAAACATACTACTTCATATTGCTCTTAAACATACTACTTTATATTCCTCTTAAACATACTACTTCATATTCCTCTTAAACGTTCTACTTCATATTCCTCTTAAATATACTACTTCATATTCCTCTTAAATATACTACTTCATATTCCTCTTAAATATACTACTTCATATTCCTCTTAAATATACTATTTCATATTCCTCTTAAACATACTACTTCATATTCCTCTTAAACATACTACTTCATATTCCTCTTAAACATACTACTTTATATTCCTCTTAAACATACTACTTCATATTCCTCTTAAACATACTACTTCATATTCCTCTTAAATATACTACTTCATATTCCTCTTAAATATACTACTTCATATTTCTCTTAAACATACTACTTCATATTCCTCTTAAGCATACTACTTCATATTCCTCTTAAACATACTACTTCATATTCCTCTTAAACATACTACTCTTAAATATACTACTTCATTTTCCTCTTAAACATACTACTTCACATTCCTTTTAAACATACTACTTCATATTCCTCTTAAATGTACTACTTCATATTCCTCTTAAACAAACTACTTCATATTCCTCTTAAATATACTACTTCATATTCCTCTTAAACAAACTACTTCATATTCCTCTTAAATATACTACTTCATATTTCTCTTAAACATACTACATCACATATTCCTCTTAAATATACTACTTCATATTTCTCTTAAACATACTACTTTATATTACTCTTAAACATACTACTTCATATTCCTCTTAAACATACTACTTCATATTCCTCTTAAATATACTACTTCTTATTCCTCTTAAATGTACTACTTCATATTCCTCTTAAACAAACTACTTCATATTCCTCTTAAATATACTACTTTATATTCCTCTTAAACATACTACTTCACATTCCTTTCTAAACATACTACTTCATATTCCTCTTAAATATACTACTTCATATTCCTCTTAAACATACTACTTCACATTCCTCTTAAACATACTACTTCATATTCCTCTTAAATATACTACTTCATATTCCTCTTAAACAAACTACTTCATATTCCTCTTAAACATACTACTTCATATTCCTCTTAAACATACTACTTTATATTCCTCTTTAACATACTACTTCATATTCCTCTTAAACGTTCTCCTTCATATTCCTCTTAAATATACTACTTCATATTCCTCTTAAATATACTACTTCATATTCCTCTTAAATATAGTACTTCATATTCCTCTTAAATATACTACTTCATATTCCTCTTAAACATACTACTTCATATTCCTCTTAAACATACTACTTCATATTCCTCTTAAACATACAACTTCATATTCCACTTAAATATACTGCTTCATATTTCCCTTAAACATACTACTTCATATTCCTCTTAAACATACTACTTCACATTCCTCTTAAACATACTACTTCATATTCCTCTTAAATATACTACTTCATATTCCTCTTAAACAAACTACTTCATATTCCTCTTAAACATACTACTTCATATTCCTCTTAAACATACTACTTTATATTCCTCTTAAACATACTACTTCATATTCCTCTTAAACGTTCTACTTCATATTCCTCTTAAATATACTACTTCATATTCCTCTAAAATGTACTACTTCATATTCCTCTTAAACAAACTACTTCATATTCCTCTTAAATATACTACTTCATATTCCTCTTAAACATACTACTTAAAATTCCTTTCTAAACATACTACTTCATATTCCTCTTAAATATACTACTTCATATTCCTCTTAAACATACTACTTCACATTCCTCTTAAACATACTACTTCATATTCCTCTTAAATATACTACTTCATATTCCTTTTAAACAAACTACTTCATATTCCTCTTAAACATACTACTTCATATTCCTCTTAAACATACTACTTTATATTCCTCTTAAACATACTACTTCATATTCCTCTTAAACGTTCTACTTCATATTCCTCTTAAATATACTACTTCATATTCCTCTTAAATATACTACTTCATATTCCTCTTAAATATACTACTTCATATTCCTCTTAAATATACTATTTCATATTCCTCTTAAACATACTACTTCATATTCCTCTTAAACATACTACTTCATATTCCTCTTAAACATACTACTTTATATTCCTCTTAAACATACTACTTCATATTCCTCTTAAACATACTACGTCATATTCCTCTTAAATATACTACTTCATATTCCTCTTAAATATACTACTTCATATTTCTCTTAAACATACTACTTCATATTCCTCTTAAGCATACTACTTCATATTCCTCTTAAACATACTACTTCATATTCCTCTTAAACATACTACTCTTAAATATACTACTTCATTTTCCTCTTAAACATACTACTTCACATTCCTTTTAAACATACTACTTCATATTCCTCTTAAATGTACTACTTCATGTTCCTCTTAAACAAACTACTTCATATTCCTCTTAAATATACTACTTCATATTCCTCTTAAACAAACTACTTCATATTCCTCTTAAATATACTACTTCATATTTCTCTTAAACATACTACTTCACATATTCCTCTTAAATATACTACTTCATATTTCTCTTAAACATACTACTTTATATTACTCTTAAACATACTACTTCATATTCCTCTTAAACATACGTGTACTACTTCATATTCCTCTTAAATATACTACTTCTTATTCCTCTTAAATGTACTACTTCATATTCCTCTTAAACAAACTACTTCATATTCCTCTTAAATATACTACTTTATATTCCTCTTAAACATACTACTTCACATTCCTTTCTAAACATACTACTTCATATTCCTCTTAAATATACTACTTCATATTCCTCTTAAACATACTACTTCACATTCCTCTTAAACATACTACTTCATATTCCTCTTAAATATACTACTTCATATTCCTCTTAAACAAACTACTTCATATTCCTCTTAAACATACTACTTCATATTCCTCTTAAACATACTACTTTATATTCCTCTTTAACATACTACTTCATATTCCTCTTAAACGTTCTCCTTCATATTCCTCTTAAATATACTACTTCATATTCCTCTTAAATATACTACTTCATATTCCTCTTAAATATAGTACTTCATATTCCTCTTAAATATACTACTTCATATTCCTCTTAAACATACTACTTCATATTCCTCTTAAACATACTACTTCATATTCCTCTTAAACATACAACTTCATATTCCACTTAAATATACTGCTTCATATTTCCCTTAAACATACTACTTCATATTCCTCTTAAACATACTACTTTATATTCCTCTTAAACATACTACTTCATATTCCTCTTAAACATACTACTTCATATTCCTCTTAAATATACTACTTCATATTCCTCTTAAATATACTACTTCATATTTCTCTTAAACATACTACTTCATATTCCTCTTAAGCATACTACTTCATATTCCTCTTAAACATACTACTTCATATTCCTCTTAAACATACTATTTCATATTCCTCTTAAATATACTGCTTCATATTCCTCTTAAACATACTACTTCTTATTCCTCTTAAATATACTGCTTTATATTCCTCTTAAATATACTACTTCATATTCCCCTTAAACATACTACTTCATATTCCTCTTAAACATACTACTTCATATTCCTCTTAAACATACTACTTCATATTCCTCTTAAACATACTACTTCATATTCCACTTAAATATACTACTTCATATTTCTCTTAAACATACTACTTCATATTCCTCTTAAACGTTCTACTTCATATTCCTCTTAAACATACTACTTCATATTCCTCTTAAACATACTACTTCATATTCCTCTTAAACATACAACTTCATATTCCTCTTAAACATACTACTTCATATTCTTCTTAAATATACTACTTCATATTCCTCTTAAATATACTACTTCATATATCTCTTAAACATACTACTTCATATTCCTCTTAAATATACTACTTCATATTCCTCTTAAACATACTACTTCATATTCCTCTTAAATGTACTACTTCATATTCCTCTTAAACAAACTACTTCATATTCCTCTTAAATATACTACTTCATATTCCTCTTAAATATACTACTTCATATTCCTCTTAAACATACTACTTCATATTCCTCTTAAACATACTACTTCACATTCCTCTTAAACATACTACTTCATATTCCTCTTAAATATACAAATTCACATTCCTCTGAAACATACTACTTCATATTCCTCTTAAATATACTACTTCATATTCCACTTAAATATACTACTTCATATTCCTCTGAAACATACTACTTCATATTCCTCTTAAACATACTACTTCACATATTCCTCTTACACATACTACTTCATATTCCTCTTAAACATACTACTTCATACTCCTCTTAAACATACTACTTCACATTCCTTTTAAACATACTGCTTCATATTCCTCTTAAACATACTACTTCATATTCCTCTTAAACATACTACTTCACATTCCTTTTAAACATACTACTTCATATTCCTCTTAAATATACTAATTCATATTCCTCTTAAACATACTACTTCACATTTCTCTTAAACATACTACTTCATATTCCTCTTAAACATACTACTTTATATTCTTTTTAAACATACTACTTCATATTCCTCTTAAATATACTACTTAATATTCCTCTTAAACATACTACTTCACATTCCTCTTAAACATACTATTTCATATTCCTCTTAAACATACTACTTTATATTCCTTTTAAACATACTACTTCATATTCCTCTTAAATATAATACTTCATTTTCCTCTTAAACATACTACTTTATATTCCTTTTAAACATACTACTTCATATTCCTTTTAAACAGACTACTTCATATTCCTCTTAAACATACTACTTCATATTCCTCTTAAATGTACTACTTCATATTCCTCTTAAACAAACTACTTCATATTCCTCTTAAATATACTACTTCATATTCCTCTTAAATATACTACTTCATAATCCTCTTAAATGTACTACTTCATATTCCTCTTAAACAAACTACTTCATATTCCTCTTAAATATACTACTTCATATTCCTCTTAAACATATAACTTCACATTCCTTTCTAAACATACTACTTCATATTCCTCTTAAATATACTACATCATATTCCTCTTAAACATACTACTTCACATTCCTCTTAAACATACTACTTCATATTCCTCTTAAATATACTACTTCATATTCTTCTTAAACAAACTACTTCATATTCCTCTTAAACATACTACTTCATATTCCTCTTAAACATACTACTTTATATTCCTCTTAAACATACTACTTCATATTCCTCTTAAACGTTCTACTTCATATTCCTCTTAAATATACTACTTCATATTCCTCTTAAATATACTACTTCATATTCCTCTTAAATATACTACTTCAAATTCCTCTTAAACATACTACTTTATATTCCTCTTAAACATACTACTTCATATTCCTATTAAACATACTACTTCATATTCCACTTAAATATGCTGCTTCATATTCCTCTTAAACATACTACTTCATATTCCTCCTAAACATACTACTTTATATTCCTCTTAAACATACTACTTCATATTCCTGTTAAACATACTACTTCATATTCCTCTTAAATATACTACTTCATATTCCTCTTAAATATACTACTTCATATTTCTCTTAAACATAATACTTCATATTCCTCTTAAGCATACTACTTCATATTTCTCTTAAACATACTACTTCATATTCCTCTTAAACATACTACTTCATATTCCTCTTAAATATACTACTTCATATTCCTCTTTAACATAATACTTCATATTCCTCTTAAATATACTGCTTCATATTCCTCTTAAATAAACTACTTCATATTCCTCTTAAACATACTACTTCATATTCCTCTTAAACATACTCCTTCATATTCCTCTTAAGCATACTACTTCATATTCCTCTTAAACATACTACTTCATATTCCACTTAAATATACTACTTCATATTTCTCTTAAACATACATCTTCATATTCCTCTTAAACGTTCTACTTCATATTCCTCTTAAACATACTACTTCATATTCCTCTTAAATATACTACTTCATATTCCTCTTAAACATACTACTTCACATTCCTCTTAAACATACTACTTCACTTATTCCTCTTAAACATACTACTTCATATTCCTCTTAAACATACTACTTCATATTCCTCTTAAACATACTACTTCACATTCCTCTTAAACATACTGCTTCATATTCCTCTTAAACATACTACTTCATATTCCTCTTAAACCTACTACTTTACATTCCTTTTAAACATACTACTTCATATTCCTCTTAAATGTACTACTTCATATTCCTCTTAAACATACTACTTCACATTCCTCTTAAACATACTACTTCATATTCCTCTTAAACATACTACTTTATATTCTTTTTAAACATACTACTTCATATTCCTCTTAAATATACTACTTAATATTCCTCTTAAACTTACTACTTCACATTCCTCTTAAACATACTACTTCATATTCCTCTTAAACATACTACTTTGTATTCCTTTTAAACATACTACTTTATATTCCTCTTAAATATAATACTTCATTTTCCTCTTAAACATACTACTTTATATTCCTCTTAAACATACTACTTCATATTCCTCTTAAACATACTACTTCACATTCCTCTTAAACATACTACTTCACATATTCCTCTTAAACATACTACTTCATATTCCTCTTAACCATACTACTTCATATTCCTCTTAAACATACTACTTCACATTCCTCTTAAACATACTGCTTCATATTCCTCTTAAACATACTACTTCATATTTCTCTTAAACATACTACTTCACATTCCTTTTAAACATACTACTTCATATTCCTCTTAAACATACAAATTCACATTCCTCTTAAACATACTACTTCATATTCCTCTTAAATATACTACTTCATATTCCACTTTAATATACTACTTCATATTCCTCTTAAACATACTACTTCATATTCCTCTTAAACATACTACTTCACATATTCCTCTTAAACATACTACTTCATATTCCTCTTAAACATACTACTTCATATTCCTCTTAAACATACTACTTCACATTCCTCTTAAACATACTACTTCATTTTCCTCTTAAACATACTACTTTATATTCCTTTTAAACATACTACTTCATATTCCTCTTAAACATACTACTTCATATTCCTCTTAAATGTACTACTTCATATTCCTCTTAAACAAACTACTTCATATTCCTCTTAAATATACTACTTCATATTCCTCTTAAATATACTACTTCATATTCCTCTTAAATGTACTACTTCATATTCCTCTTAAACAAACTACTTCATATTCCTCTTAAAAATACTACTTCATATTCCTCTTAAACATACTACTTCATATTCCTCTTAAACATACTACTTTATATTCCTCTTAAACATACTACTTCATATTCCTCTTAAACGTTCTACTTCATATTCCTCTTAAATATACTACTTCATATTCCTCTTAAATATACTACTTCATATTCCTCTTAAATATACTACTTCATATTCCTCTTAAATATACTACTTCATATTCCTCTTAAACATACTACTTCATATTCCTCTTAAACATACTACTTCATATTCCTTTTAAACATACTACTTCATATTCCACTTAAATATACTGCTTCATATTCCTCTTAAACATACTACTTCATATTCCTCTTAAACATACTACTTTATATTCCTCTTAAACATACTACTTCATATTCCTCTTAAACATACTACTTCATATTCCTCTTAAATATACTACTTCATATTCCTCTTAAATATACTACTTAATATTTCTCTTAAACATAATACTTCATATTCCTCTTAAGCATACTACTTCATATTCCTCTTAAACATACTACTTCATATTCCTCTTAAACATACTACTTCATATTCCTCTTAAATATACTACTTCATATTCCTCTTAAACATACTACTTCATATTCCTCTTAAATATACTGCTTCATATTCCTCTTAAATATACTACTTCATATTCCTCTTAAACATACTACTTCATATTCCTCTTAAACATACTCCTTCATATTCCTCTTAAACATACTACTTCATATTCCTCTTAAACATACTACTTCATATTCCACTTAAATATACTACTTCATATTTCTCTTAAACATACTACTTCATATTCCTCTTAAACGTTCTACTTCATATTCCTCTTAAACATACTACTTCATATTCCTCTTAAACATACTAATTCATATTCCTCTTAAACATACTACTTCATATTCCTCTTAAACATACTACTTCATATTCCTCTTAAATATACTACTTCATATTCCTCTTAAATATACTACTTCATATATCTCTTAAACATACTACTTCATATTCCTCTTAAATATACTACTTCATATTCCTCTTAAACATACTACTTCATATTCCTCTTAAATGTACTACTTCATATTCCTCTTAAACAAACTACTTCATATTGCTCTTAAATATACTACTTCATATTCCTCTTAAATATACTACTTCATATTCCTCTTAAACATACTACTTCATATTCCTCTTAAACATACTACTTCACATTCCTCTTAAACATACTACTTCATATTCCTCTTAAACATACAATTTCACATTCCTCTTAAACATACTACTTCATATTCCTCTTAAATATACTACTTCATATTCCACTTAAATATACTACTTCATATTCCTCTTAAACATACTACTTCATATTCCTCTTAAACATACTACTTCATATTCCTCTTAAACATACTACTTCATATTCCTCTTAAACATACTACTTCATATTCCTCTTAAACATACTACTTCACATTCCTTTTAAGCATACTACTTCATATTCCTCTTAAATGTACTACTTCATATTCCTCTTAAACAAACTACTTCATATTCCTCTTAAATATACTACTTCATATTCCTCTTAAATATACTACTTCATAATCCTCTTAAATGTACTACTTCATATTCCTCTTAAACAAACTACTTCATATTCTTCTTAAATATACTACTTCATATTCCTCTTAAACATATAACTTCACATTCCTTTCTAAACATACTACTTCATATTCCTCTTAAATATACTACATCATATTCCTCTTAAACATACTACTTCACATTCCTCTTAAACATACTACTTCATATTCCTCTTAAATATACTACTTCATATTCTTCTTAAACAAACTACTTCATATTCCTCTTAAACATACTACTTCATATTCCTCTTAAACATACTACTTTATATTCCTCTTAAACATACTACTTCATATTCCTCTTAAACGTTCTACTTCATATTCCTCTTAAATATACTACTTCATATTCCTCTTAAATATACTACTTCATATTCCTCTTAAATATACTACTTCAAATTCCTCTTAAACATACTACTTTATATTCCTCTTAAACATACTACTTCATATTCCTCTTAAACATACTACTTCATATTCCACTTAAATATGCTGCTTCATATTCCTCTTAAACATACTACTTCATATTCCTCCTAAACATACTACTTTATATTCCTCTTAAACATACTACTTCATATTCCTGTTAAACATACTACTTCATATTCCTCTTAAATATACTACTTCATATTCCTCTTAAATATACTACTTCATATTTCTCTTAAACATAATACTTCATATTCCTCTTAAGCATACTACTTCATATTCCTCTTAAACATACTACTTCATATTCCTCTTAAACATACTACTTCATATTCCTCTTAAATATACTACTTCATATTCCTCTTTAACATAATACTTCATATTCCTCTTAAATATACTGCTTCATATGCCTCTTAAATAAACTACTTCATATTCCTCTTAAACATACTACTTCATATTCCTCTTAAACATACTCCTTCATATTCCTCTTAAGCATACTACTTCATATTCCTCTTAAACATACTACTTCATATTCCACTTAAATATACTACTTCATATTTCTCTTAAACATACATCTTCATATTCCTCTTAAACGTTCTACTTCATATTCCTCTTAAACATACTACTTCATATTCCTCTTAAATATACTACTTCATATTCCTCTTAAACATACTACTTCACATTCCTCTTAAACATACTACTTCACTTATTCCTCTTAAACATACTACTTCATATTCCTCTTAAACATACTACTTCATATTCCTCTTAAACATACTACTTCACATTCCTCTTAAACATACTGCTTCATATTCCTCTTAAACATACTACTTCATATTCCTCTTAAACCTACTACTTTACATTCCTTTTAAACATACTACTTCATATTCCTCTTAAATGTACTACTTCATATTCCTCTTAAACATACTACTTCACATTCCTCTTAAACATACTACTTCATATTCCTCTTAAACATACTACTTTATATTCTTTTTAAACATACTACTTCATATTCCTCTTAAATATACTACTTAATATTCCTCTTAAACTTACTACTTCACATTCCTCTTAAACATACTACTTCATATTCCTCTTAAACATACTACTTTGTATTCCTTTTAAACATACTACTTCATATTCCTCTTAAATATAATACTTCATTTTCCTCTTAAACATACTACTTTATATTCCTCTTAAACATACTACTTCATATTCCTCTTAAACATACTACTTCACATTCCTCTTAAACATACTACTTCACATATTCCTCTTAAACATACTACTTCATATTCCTCTTAACCATACTACTTCATATTCCTCTTAAACATACTACTTCACATTCCTCTTAAACATACTGCTTCATATTCCTCTTAAACATACTACTTCATATTCCTCTTAAACATACTACTTCACATTCCTTTTAAACATACTACTTCATATTCCTCTTAAACATACAAATTCACATTCCTCTTAAACATACTACTTCATATTCCTCTTAAATATACTACTTCATATTCCACTTAAATATACTACTTCATATTCCTCTTAAACATACTACTTCATATTCCTCTTAAACATACTACTTCACATATTCCTCTTAAACATACTACTTCATATTCCTCTTAAACATACTACTTCATATTCCTCTTAAACATACTACTTCACATTCCTCTTAAACATACTACTTCATTTTCCTCTTAAACATACTACTTTATATTCCTTTTAAACATACTACTTCATATTCCTTTTAAACATACTACTTCATATAACTCTTAAACATACTACTTCATATTCCTCTTAAATGTACTACTTCATATTCCTCTTAAACAAACTACTTCATATTCCTCTTAAATATACTACTTCATATTCCTCTTAAATATACTACTTCATATTCCTCTTAAATGTACTACTTCATATTCCTCTTAAACAAACTACTTCATATTCCTCTTAAAAATACTACTTCATATTCCTCTTAAACATACTACTTCATATTCCTCTTAAACATACTACTTTATATTCCTCTTAAACATACTACTTCATATTCCTCTTAAACGTTCTACTTCATATTCCTCTTAAATATACTACTTCATATTCCTCTTAAATATACTACTTCATATTCCTCTTAAATATACTACTTCATATTCCTCTTAAATATACTACTTCATATTCCTCTTAAACATACTACTTCATATTCCTCTTAAACATACTACTTCATATTCCTTTTAAACATACTACTTCATATTCCACTTAAATATACTGCTTCATATTCCTCTTAAACATACTACTTCATATTCCTCTTAAACATACTACTTTATATTCCTCTTAAACATACTACTTCATATTCCTCTTAAACATACTACTTCATATTCCTCTTAAATATACTACTTCATATTCCTCTTAAATATACTACTTAATATTTCTCTTAAACATAATACTTCATATTCCTCTTAAGCATACTACTTCATATTCCTCTTAAACATACTACTTCATATTCCTCTTAAACATACTACTTCATATTCCTCTTAAATATACTACTTCATATTCCTCTTAAACATACTACTTCATATTCCTCTTAAATATACTGCTTCATATTCCTCTTAAATATACTACTTCATATTCCTCTTAAACATACTACTTCATATTCCTCTTAAACATACTCCTTCATATTCCTCTTAAACATACTACTTCATATTCCTCTTAAACATACTACTTCATATTCCACTTAAATATACTACTTCATATTTCTCTTAAACATACTACTTCATATTCCTCTTAAACGTTCTACTTCATATTCCTCTTAAACATACTACTTCATATTCCTCTTAAACATACTAATTCATATTCCTCTTAAACATACTACTTCATATTCCTCTTAAACATACTACTTCATATTCCTCTTAAATATACTACTTCATATTCCTCTTAAATATACTACTTCATATATCTCTTAAACATACTACTTCATATTCCTCTTAAATATACTACTTCATATTCCTCTTAAACATACTACTTCATATTCCTCTTAAATGTACTACTTCATATTCCTCTTAAACAAACTACTTCATATTGCTCTTAAATATACTACTTCATATTCCTCTTAAATATACTACTTCATATTCCTCTTAAACAAACTACTTCATATTCCTCTTAAACATACTACTTCACATTCCTCTTAAACATACTACTTCATATTCCTCTTAAACATACAATTTCACATTCCTCTTAAACATACTACTTCATATTCCTCTTAAATATACTACTTCATATTCCACTTAAATATACTACTTCATATTCCTCTTAAACATACTACTTCATATTCCTCTTAAACATACTGCTTCATATTCCTCTTAAACATACTACTTCATATTCCTCTTAAACATACTACTTCATATTCCTCTTAAACATACTACTTCACATTCCTTTTAAGCATACTACTTCATATTCCTCTTAAATATACTACTTCATATTCCTCTTAAACATACTACTTCACATTCCTCTTAAACATACTGCTTCATATTTCTCTTAAACATACTACTTCATATTCCTCTTAAACATACTACTTCACATTCCTTTTAAGCATACTACTTCATATTCCTCTTAAATATACTACTTCATATTCCTCTTAAACATACTACTTCACATTCCTCTTAAACATACTACTTCATATTCCTCTTAAACATACTACTTTATATTCCTTTTAAACATACTACTTCATATTCCTCTTAAATATACTACTTCATATTCCTCTTAAACATACTACTTCACATTCCTCTTGAACATACTGCTTCATATTCCTCTTAAACATACTACTTCATATTCCTCTTAAACATACTACTTCACATTCCTTTTAAGCATACTACTTCATATTCCTCTTAAATATACTACTTCATATTCCTCTTAAACATACTACTTCACATTCCTCTTAAACATACTACTTCATATTCCTCTTAAACATACTACTTTATATTCCTTTTAAACATACTACTTCATATTCCTCTTAAATATACTACTTAATATTCCTCTAAAGCATACTACTTCACATTCCTCTTACACATACTACTTCATATTCCTCTTAAACATACTACTTTATATTCCTTTTAAACATACTACTTCATATTACTCTTAAATATAATACCTCATTTTCCTCTTAAACATACTGCTTTATATTCCTTTTAAACATACTACTTCATATTCCTTTTAAACATACTACTTCATATTCCTCTTAGACATACTACTTCATATTCCTCTTAAATGTACTACTTCATATTCCTCTTAAACAAACTACTTCATATTCCTCTTAAATATACTACTTCATATTCCTCTTAAAAATACTACTTCATATTCCTCTTAAACATACTACTTCATATTCCTCTTAAACATACTACTTCACATTCCTCTTAAACATACTACTTCATATTCCTCTTAAACATACTACTTCACATTCCTTTCTAAACATACTACTTCATATTCCTCTTAAATAAACTATTTCATATTCCTCTTAAACATACTACTTCACATTCATCTTAAAAATACTACTTCATATTCCTCTTAAATATACTACTTCATATTCCTCTTAAACATACTACTTCATATTCCTCTTAAACATAATACTTCATATTCTTCTTAAATATACTACTTCATATTCCTCTTAAATATACTACTTCATATTCCTCTTAAATATACTACTTCATATTCCTCTTAAACATACTTCTTCATATTCCTCTTAAACATACTACTTCACATTCCTCTTAAACATACTACTTCATATTCCTCTTAAACATACAATTTCACATTCCTCTTAAACATACTACTTCATATTCCTCTTAAATATACTACTTCATATTCCACTTAAATATACTACTTCATATTCCTCTTAAACATACTACTTCATATTCCTCTTAAACATAATACTTCATATTCCTCTTAAACATACTACTTCATATTCCTCTTAAACATACTACTTCATATTCCTCTTAAACATACTACTTCACATTCCTCTTAAACGTACTGCTTCATATTCCTCTTAAACATACTACTTCATATTCCTCTTAAACATACTACTTCACATTCCTTTTAAGCATACTACTTCATATTCCTCTTAAATATACTACTTCATATTCCTCTAAAACATACTACTTCACATTCCTCTTAAACATACTGCTTCATATTCCTCTTAAACATACCACTTCATATTCCTCTTAAACATACTACTTCACATTCCTTTTAAGCATACTACTTCATATTCCTCTTAAATATACTACTTCATATTCCTCTTAAACATACTACTTCACATTCCTCTTAAACATACTACTTCATATTCCTCTTAAACATACTACTTTATATTCCTTTTAAACATACTACTTCATATTCCTCTTAAATATACTACTTAATATTCTTCTTAAACATACTACTTCACATTCCTCTTAAACATACTGCTTCATATTCCTCTTAAACATACTACTTCATATTCCTCTTAAACATACTACTTCACATTCCTTTTAAGCATACTACTTCATATTCCTCTTAAATATACTACTTCATATTCCTCTTAAACATACTACTTCACATTCCTCTTAAACATACTACTTCATATTCCTCTTAAACATACTACTTTATATTCCTTTTAAACATACTACTTCATATTCCTCTTAAATATACTACTTAATATTCCTCTTAAACATACTACCTCACATTCCTCTTACACATACTACTTCATATTCCTCTTAAACATACTACTTTATATTCCTTTTAAACATACTACTTTATATTACTCTTAAATATAATACTTCATTTTCCTCTTAAACATACTGCTTTATATTCCTTTTAAACATACTACTTCATATTCCTTTTAAACATACTACTTAACATTCCTCTTAAACATACTACTTCATATTCCTCTTAAATGTACTACTTCATATTCCTCTTAAACAAACTACTTCATATTCCTCTTCAATATACTACTTCATATTCCTCTTAAATATACTACTTCATATTCCTCTCAAACATACTACTTCATATTCCTCTTAAACATACTACTTCACATTCCTCTTAAACATACTACTTCATATTCCTCTTAAACATACTACTTCACATTCCTTTCTAAACATACTACTTCATATTCCTCTTAAATAAACTACTTCATATTCCTCTTAAACATACTACTTCACATTCCTCTTAAACATACTACTTCATATTCCTCTTAAACATACTACTTCATATTCCTCTTAAACATACTACTTCACATTCCTCTTAAACATACTACTTCATATTCCTCTTAAACATACAAATTCATATTCCTCTTAAACATACTACTTCATATTCCTCTTAAATATACTACTTCATATTCCACTTAAATATACTACTTCATATTCCTCTTAAACATACTACTTCATATTCCTCTTAAACATACTACTTCATATTCCCCTTAAACATACTACTTCATATTCCTCTTAAACATACTACTTCATATTCCTCTTAAACATACTACTTCATATTCCTCTTAAATATACTACTTCATATTCCTCTTAAACATACTACTTCACATTCCTCTTAAACATACAGCTTCATATTCCTCTTAAACATACTACTTCATATTCCTCTTAAACATACTACTTCACATTCCTTTCTAAACACACTACTTCACATTCCTCTTAAACATACTACTTCATATTCCTCTTAAACATACAAATTCACATTCCTCTTAAACATACTACTTCATATTCCTCTTAAATATACTACTTCATATTCCACTTAAATATACTACTTTATATTCCTCTTAAACATACTACTTCATATTCCTCTTAAACATACTACTTCATATTCCTCTTAAACATACTACTTCATATTCCTCTTAAACATACTACTTCATATTCCTCTTAAACATACTACTTCATATTCTTCTTAAATATACTACTTCATATTCCTCTTAAACATACTACTTCACATTCCTCTTAAACATACTGCTTCATATTCCTCTTAAACATACTACTTCATATTCCTCTTAAACATACTACTTCACATTCCTTTCTAAACATACTACTTCATATTCCTCTTAAATATACTACTTCATATTCCTCTTAAACATACTACTTCACATTCCTCTTAAGCATACTACTTCATATTCCTCTTAAATATACTACTTCATATTCCTCTTAAACAAACTACTACATATTCCTCTTAAACATACTACTTCATATTCCTCTTAAACATACTACTTTATATTCCTCTTAAACATACTACTTCATATTCCTCTTAAACGATCTACTTCATATTCCTCTTAAATATACTACTTCATATTCCTCTTAAATATACTACTTCATATTCCTCTTAAGCATACTACTTCATATTCCTCTTAAATATACTACTTCATATTCCTCTTAAACATACTGCTTCATATTCCTCTTAAACATACTACTTCATATTCCTCTTAAACATACTACTTCATATTCCTCTTAAACATACTACTTCATATTCCTCTTAAACATACTACTTCATATTCCTCTTAAACATACTACTTCATATTCCTCTTAAACATACTACTTCATATTCCTCTTAAATATACTACTTCATATATCTCTTAAACATACTACTTCATATTCCTCTTAAATATACTACTTCATATTCCTCTTAAACATACTACTTCATATTCTTCTTAAATATACTACTTCATATTCCTCTTAAACATACTACTGCACATTCCTCTTAAACATACTGCTTCATATTCCTCTTAAACATACTACTTCATATTCCTCTTAAACATACTACTTCACATTCCTTTCTAAACATACTACTTCATATTCCTCTTAAATATACTACTTCATATTCCTCTTAAACATACTACTTCACATTCCTCTTAAACATACTACTTCATATTGCTCTTAAATATGCTACTTCATATTCCTCTTAAGCAAACTACTTCATATTCCTCTTAAACATACTACTTCATATTCCTCTTAAACATACTACTTCATATTCCTCTTAAACATACTACTTCACATTCCTCTTAAACATACTACTTCATATTCCTCTTAAACATACAAATTCATATTCCTCTTAAACATACTACTTCATATTCCTCTTAAATATACTACTTCATATTCCACTTAAATATACTACTTCATATTCCTCTTAAACATACTACTTCATATTCCTCTTAAACATACTACTTCATATTCCCCTTAAACATACTACTTCATATTCCTCTTAAACATACTACTTCATATTCCTCTTAAACATACTACTTCATATTCCTCTTAAATATACTACTTCATATTCCTCTTAAACATACTACTTCACATTCCTCTTAAACATACAGCTTCATATTCCTCTTAAACATACTACTTCATATTCCTCTTAAACATACTACTTCACATTCCTTTCTAAACACACTACTTCACATTCCTCTTAAACATACTACTTCATATTCCTCTTAAACATACAAATTCCCATTCCTCTTAAACATACTACTTCATATTCCTCTTAAATATACTACTTCATATTCCTCTTAAACATACTACTTCATATTCCTCTTAAACATACTACTTCATATTCTTCTTAAATATACTACTTCATATTCCTCTTAAACATACTACTTCACATTCCTCTTAAACATACTGCTTCATATTCCTCTTAAACATACTACTTCATATTCCTCTTAAACATACTACTTCACATTCCTTTCTAAACATACTACTTCATATTCCTCTTAAATATACTACTTCATATTCCTCTTAAACATACTACTTCACATTCCTCTTAAGCATACTACTTCATATTCCTCTTAAATATACTACTTCATATTCCTCTTAAACAAACTACTACATATTCCTCTTAAACATACTACTTCATATTCCTCTTAAACATACTACTTTATATTCCTCTTAAACATACTACTTCATATTCCTCTTAAACGATCTACTTCATATTCCTCTTAAATATACTACTTCATATTCCTCTTAAATATACTACTTCATATTCCTCTTAAACATACTACTTCATATTCCTCTTAAATATACTACTTCATATTCCTCTTAAACATACTGCTTCATATTCCTCTTAAACATACTACTTCATATTCCTCTTAAACATACTACTTCATATTCCTCTTAAACATACTACTTCATATTCCTCTTAAACATACTACTTCATATTCCTCTTAAACATACTACTTCATATTCCTCTTAAACATACTACTTCATATTCCTCTTAAATATACTACTTCATATATCTCTTAAACATACTACTTCATATTCCTCTTAAATATACTACTTCATATTCCTCTTAAACATACTACTTCATATTCTTCTTAAATATACTACTTCATATTCCTCTTAAACATACTACTGCACATTCCTCTTAAACATACTACTTCATATTCCTCTTAAATATACTACTTCATATTCCTCTTAAACATACTACTTCACATTCCTCTTAAACATACTACTTCATATTCTTCTTAAACATACTACTTTATATTCCTTTTAAACATACTACCTCATATTCCTCTTAAATATACTACGTAATATTCCTCTTAAACATACTACTTCACATTCCTCTTAAACATACTACTTCATATTCCTCTTAAACATACTACTTTATATTCCTTCTAAACATACTACTTCATATTACTCTTAAATATAATACTTCATTTTCCTCTTAAACATACTGCTTTATATTCCTTTTAAACATACTACTTCATATTCCTTTTAAACATACTACTTCATATTCCTCTTAAACGTACTACTTCATATTCCTCTTAAATGTACTACTTCATATTCCTCTTAAACAAACTACTTCATATTCCTCTTAAATATACTACTTCATATTCCTCTTAAATATACTACTTCATATTCCTCTTAAACATACTACTTCATATTCCTCTTAAACATACTACTTCACATTCCTCTTAAACATACTACTTCATATTCCTCTTAAACATACTACTTCACATTCCTTTCTAAACATACTACTTCATATTCCTCTTAAATATACTACTTCATATTCCTGTTAAACATACTACTTCACATTCTTCTTAAAAATACTACTTCATATTCCTCTTAAATATACTACTTCATATTCCTCTTAAACATACTACTTCATATTCCTCCTAAACATACTACTACATATTCTTCTTAAATATACTACTTCATATTCCACTTAAATATACTACTTCATATTCCTCTTAAACATACTACTTCATATTCCTCTTAAACATACTACTTCATATTCCTCTTAAACATACTACTTCATATTCCTCTTAAACATACTACTTCATATTCCTCTTAAACATACTACTTCACATTCCTCTTAAACATACTGCTTCATATTCCTCTTAAACATACTACTTCATATTCCCTTTAAACATACTACTTCACATTCCTTTTAAACATACTACTTCATATTCCTCTTAAATATACTACTTCATATTCCTCTTAAACATACTACTTCACATTCCTCTTAAATATACTACTTCACATTCCTCTTAAACATACTACTTCATATTCCTCTTAAACATACTACTTAACATTCCTCTTAAACATACTACTTCATATTCCTCTTAAACATACAAATTCACATTCCTCTTAAACATACTACTTCATCTCTTAAATATACTACTTCATATTCCACTTAAATATACTACTTCATATTCCTCTTAAACATACTATTTCATATTCCTCTTAAACATACTACTTCATATTCCTCTTAAACATACTACTTCATATTCCTCTTAAACATACTACTTCATATTCCTCTTAAACATACTACTTCATATTCCTCTTAAATATACTACTTCATATTCCTCTTAAACATACTACTTCACATTCCTCTTAAACATACTGCTTCATATTCCTCTTAAACATAATACTTCATATTCCTCTTAAACATACTACTTCACATTCCTTTCTAAACATACTGCTTCACATTCCTCTTAAACATACTACTTCATATTCCTCTGAAACATACAAATTCACATTCCTCTTAAACATACTACTTCATATTCCTCTTAAATATACTACTTCATATTCCACTTAAATATACTACTTCATATTCCTCTTAAACATACTACTTCATATTCCTCTTAAACATACTACTTCATATTCCTCTTAAACATACTACTTCATATTCCCCTTAAACATACTACATCATATTCCTCTTAAATATACTACTTCATATTCTTCTGAAATATACTACTTCATATTCCTCTTAAACATACTACTTCACATTCCTCTTAAACATACTGCTTCATATTCCTCTATTTACATACTACTTCATATTCCTCTTAAACATACTACTTCACATTCCTTTCTAAACATACTACTTCATATTCCTCTTAAATATACTACTTCATATTCCTCTTAAACATACTACTTCACATTCCTCTTAAACATACTACTTCATATTCCTCTTAAATATACTACTTCATATTCCTCTTAAACAAACTACTACATATTCCTCTTAAACATACTACTTCATATTCCTCTTAAACATACTACTTTATATTCCTCTTAAACATACTACTTCATATTCCTCTTAAACGTTCTACTTCATATTCCTCTTAAATATACTACTTCATATTCCTCTTAAATATACTACTTCATATTCCTCTTAAACATACTACTTCATATTCCTCTTAAATATACTACTTCATATTCCTCTTAAACATACTGCTTCATATTCCTCTTAAACATACTACTTCATATTCCTCTTAAACATACTACTTCATATTCCTCTTAAACATACTACTTCATATTCCTCTTAAACATACTACTTTATATTCCTCTTAAACATACTACTTCATATTCCTCTTAAACATACTACTTCATATTCCTCTTAAATATACTACTTCATATATCTCTTAAACATACTATTTCATATTCCTCTTAAATATACTACTTCATATTCCTCTTAAACATACTACTTCATATTCTTCTTAAATATACTACTTCATATTCCTCTTAAACATACTACTTCACATTCCTCTTAAACATACTGCTTCATATTCCTCTTAAACATACTACTTCATATTCCTCTTAAACATACTACTTCACATTCCTTTCTAAACATACTACTTCATATTCCTCTTAAATATACTACTTCATATTTCTCTTAAACATACTACTTCACATTCCTCTTAAACATACTACTTCCCTCTTAAATATACTACTTCATATTCCTCTTAAACAAACTACTTCATATTCCTCTTAAACATACTACTTCATATTCCTCTTAAACATACTACTTCATATTCCTGTTAAATATACTACTTCATATTCCTCTTAAACATACTACTTCACATTCCTGTTAAACATACTACTTCATATTCCTCTTAAATATACTACTTCATATTCCTCTTAAACAAACTACTTCGTATTCCTCTTAAATATACTACTTCATATTCCTCTTAAATATACTCCTTCATATTCCTCTTAAACATACTACTTCATATTCTTCTTAAACATACTACTTCATATTCCTCTTAAACATACTACTTCATATTCCTCTTAAACATACTGCTTCATATTCCTCTTAAACATACTACTTCATATTCCTCTTAAACATACTACTTCACATTCCTCTTAAACATACTGCTTCATATTCCTCTTAAACATACTACTTTATATTCCTCTTAAACATACTACTTCATATTCCTCTTAAACGTTCTACTTCATATTCCTCTTAAATATACTACTTCATATTTCCTTAAATATACTACTTCATATTCCTCTTAAACATACTACTTCATATTCCTCTTAAATATACTACTTCATATTCCTCTTAAACATACTGCTTCATATTCCTCTTAAACATAATACTTCATATTCCTCTTAAACATACTACTTCATATTCCTCTTAAACATACTACTTCATATTCCTCTTAAACATACTACTTCATATTCCTCTTAAATATACTACTTCATATTCCTCTTAAACATACTACTTCACATTCCTCTTAAACATACTGCTTCATATTCCTCTTAAATATACTACTTCATATTCCTCTTAAACATACTACTTCACATTCCTTTCTAAACATACTACTTCATATTCCTCTTAAATATACTACTTCATATTCCTCTTAAACATACTACTTCACATTCCTCTTAAACATACTTCTTCATATTCCTCTTAAATATACTACTTCATATTCCTCTTAAACAAACTAATTCATATTCCTCTTAAACATACTACTTAATATTCCTCTTAAACATACTACTTCATATTCCTCTTAAATATACTACTTCATATTCCACTTAAATATACTACTTCATATTCCTCTTAAACATACTACTTCATATTCCTCTTAAACATACTACTTCATATTCCTCTTAAACATACTACTTCATATTCCTCTTAAACATACTACTTCATATTCCTCTTAAACATACTACTTCACATTCCTCTTAAACATTCTGCTTCATATTCCTCTCAAACATACCACTTCATATTCCTCTTAAACATATTATTTCACATTCCTTTTAAACATACTACTTCATATTCCTCTTAAATATACTACTTCATATTCCTCTTAAACATACTACTTCACATTCCTCTTAAACATACTACTTCATATTCCTCTTAAACATACTACTTTATATTCCTTTTAAACATACTACTTCATATTCCTCTTAAATATACTACTTCATATTCCTCTTAAACATACTACTTCACATTCCTCTTAAACATACTACTTCATATTCCTCTTAAACATACTACTTCATATTCCTCTTAAACATACTACTTCATATTCCTCTTAAACATACTACTTCACATTCCTTTCTAAACATACTACTTCACATTCCTCTTAAATATGCTACTTCATATTCCTCTTAAACAAACTACTTCACATTCCTCTTAAACATACTACTTCATATTCCTCTTAAATATATTACTTCATATTCCTCTTAAACAAACTACTTCATATTCCTCTTAAACATACTACTTCATATTCCTCTTAAACATACTACTTTATATTTCTCTTAAACATACTAGTTCATATTCCTCTTAAACGTTCTACTTCATATTCCTCTTAAACATACTACTTCATATTCCTCTTAAACATACTACTTCATATTCCTCTTAAACATACTACTTCATATTCCTCTTAAACATACAAATTCAAATTCCTCTTAAACATACTACTTTATATTCCTCTTAAACATACTACTTCATATTCCTCTTAAGCGTTCTACTTCATATTCCTCTTAAATATACTACTTCATATTCCTCTTAAATATACTACTTCATATTTCTCTTAAACATACTACTTCATATTCCTCTTAAATATACTACTTCATATTCCTCTTAAACATACTGCTTCATATTCCTCTTAAACATACTACTTCATATTCCTCTTAAACATACTACTTCATATTCCTCTTAAACATACTACTTCATATTCCTCTTAAAAATACTACTTCATATTCCTCTTAAACATACTACTTCATATTCCTCTTAAACATACTACTTCATATTCCTCTTAAATATACTACTTCATATATCTCTTAAACATACTGCTTCATATTCCTCTTAAACATACTACTTCATATTCCTCTTAAACATACTACTTCACATTCCTTTCTAAACATACTACTTCACATTCCTCTTAAATATGCTACTTCATATTCCTCTTAAACATACTACTTCACATTCCTCTTAAACATACTACTTCATATTCCTCTTAAATATATTACTTCATATTCCTCTTAAACAAACTACTTCATATTCCTCTTAAACATACTACTTCATATTCCTCTTAAACATACTACTTTATATTTCTCTTAAACATACTACTTCATATTCCTCTTAAACGTTCTACTTCATATTCCTCTTAAATATACTACTTCATATTCCTCTTAAATATACTACTTCATATTCCTCTTAAACATACTACTTCATATTCCTCTTAAATATACTACTTCATATTTCTCTTAAGCATACTGCTTCACATTTATCTTAAACATACCACTTCATATTCCTCTTAAATATATTACTTCATATTCCTCTTAAACAAACTACTTCATATTCCTCTTAAACATACTACTTCATATTCCTCTTAAACATACTACTTCATATTCCTCTTAAACATACTACTTCATATTCCTCTTAAATATACTACTTCATATATCTCTTAAACATACTACTTCATATTCCTCTTAAACATACTACTTCATATTCCTCTTAAATAAACTACTTCATATTCCTCTTAAACATACTACTTCATATTCCTCTTAAATGTTCTACTTCATATTCCTCTTAAACAAACTACTTCATATTCCTCTTAAATATACTACTTCATATTCCTCTTAAATATAATACTTCATATTCCTCTTAAACATACTACTTCATATTCCTCTTAAATATACTACTTCACATTCCTCTTAAACATACTACTTCATATTCCTCTTAAACATACAAATTCACATTCCTCTTAAACATACTACCTCATATTCCTCTTAAATATACTACTTCATATTCCACTTAAATATACTACTTCATATTCCTCTTAAACATACTACTTCATATTCCTCTTAAGCATACTACTTCATATTCCTCTTAAACATACTACTTCATATTCATCTTAAACATACTACTTCATATTCCTCTTAAACATACTACTTCATATTCCTCTTAAATATACTACTTCATATTCCTCTTAAACATACTACTTCACATTCCTCTTAAACATACTGCTTCATATTCCTCTTAAACATACTACTTCATATTCCTCTTAAACATACTACTTCACATTCCTTTCTAAACATACTACTTCACATTCCTCTTAACGTTCTACTTCATATTCCTCTTAAATATACTACTTCATATTCCTCTTAAATATACTACTTCATATTCCTCATAAACATAATACTTCATATTCCTCTTAAACATACTACTTCATATTCCTCTTAAGCATACTACTTCACATTCCTCTTAATGATACTACTTCATATTCCTCTTAAACATACAAATTCACATTCCTCTTAAACATACTACTTCATATTCCTGTTAAATATACTACTTCATATTCCACTTAAATATACTACATCATATTCCTCTTAAACATACTACTTCATATTCCTCTTAAACATACTACTTCATATTCCTCTTAAACATACTACTTCATATTCCTCTTAAACATACTACTTCATATTCCTCTTAAACATACTACTTCATATTCCTCTTAAACATACTACTTCATATTCCTCTTAAACATACAACTTTATATTCCTCTTAAATATAATACTTCATATTCCTCTTAAATATAATACTTCATATTCCTCTTAAACATACTACTTCACATTCCTCTTAAACATACTACTTCATATTCCTCTTAAACATACTACTTCAGATTCCTCTTAAACATACTACTTCATATTCCTCTTAAACATACTACTTCATATTCCTCTTAAACATACTACTTCATATTCCTCTTAAACATACTACTTCATATTCCTCTTAAACATACAAATTCACATTCCTCTTAAACATACTACTTTATATTCCTCTTAAACATACTACTTCATATTCCTCTTAAACGTTCTACTTCATATTCCTCTTAAATATACTACTTCATATTCCTCTTAAATATACTACTTCATATTCCTCTTAAAAATACTACTTTATATTCCTCTTAAATATACTACTTCATATTCCTCTTAAACATACTCCTTCATATTCCTCTTAAACATACTACTTCATATTCCTCTTAAACTTACTACTTCATATTCCTCTTAAACATACTACTTCATATTCCTCTTAAAAATACTACTTCATATTCCTCTTAAACATACTACTTCATATTCCTCTTAAACACACTACTTCATATTCCTCTTAAATATACTACTTCATATATCTCTTAAACATACTGCTTCATATTCCTCTTAAATATACTTCTTCATATTCCTCTTAAACATACTACTTCACATTCCTTTCTAAACATACTACTTCATATTCCTCTTAAATATACTACTTCATATTTCTCTTAAACATACTACTTCACATTCCTCTTAAACATACTACTTCCCTCTTAAATATACTACTTCATATTCCTCTTAAACAAACTACTTCATATTCCTCTTAAACATACTACTTCATATTCCTCTTAAACATACTACTTCATATTCCTCTTAAATATACTACTTCATATTCCTCTTAAACATACTACTTCACATTCCTGTTAAACATACTACTTCATATTCCTCTCAAATATACTACTTCATATTCCTCTTAAACAAACTACTTCATATTCCTCTTAAATATACTACTTCATATTCCTCTTAAATATACTCCTTCATATTCCTCTTAAACATACTACTTCATATTCTTCTTAAACATACTACTTCATATTCCTCTTAAACATACTACTTCATATTCCTCTTAAACATACTGCTTCATATTCCTCTTAAACATACTACTTCATATTTCTCTTAAACATACTACTTCACGTTCCTCTTAAACATACTGCTTCATATTCCTCTTAAACATACTACTTTATATTCCTCTTAAACATACTACTTCATATTCCTCTTAAACGTTCTACTTCATATTTCTCTTAAATATACTACTTCATATTTCCTTAAATATACTACTTCATATTCCTCTTAAACATACTACTTCATATTCCTCTTAAATATACTACTTCATATTCCTCTTAAACATACTGCTTCATATTCCTCTTAAACATAATACTTCATATTCCTCTTAAACATACTACTTCATATTCCTCTTAAACATACTACTTCATATTCCTCTTAAACATACTACTTCATATTCCTCTTAAATATACTACTTCATATTCCTCTTAAACATACTACTTCACATTCCTCTTAAACATACTGCTTCATATTCCTCTTAAATATACTACTTCATATTCCTCTTAAACATACTACTTCACATTCCTTTCTAAACATACTACTTCATATTCCTCTTAAATATACTACTTCATATTCCTCTTAAACATACTACTTCACATTCCTCTTAAACATACTTCTTCATATTCCTCTTAAATATACTACTTCATATTCCTCTTAAACAAACTACTTCATATTCCTCTTAAACATACTACTTAATATTCCTCTTAAACATACAACTTCATATTCCTCTTAAATATACTACTTCATATTCCACTTAAATATACTACTTCATATTCCTCTTAAACATACTACTTCATATTCCTCTTAAACATACTACTTCATATTCCTCTTAAACATACTACTTCATATTCCTCTTAAACATACTACTTCATATTCCTCTTAAACATACTACTTCACATTCCTCTTAAACATTCTGCTTCATATTCCTCTCAAACATACCACTTCATATTCCTCTTAAACATATTATTTCACATTCCTTTTAAACATACTACTTCATATTCCTCTTAAATATACTACTTCATATTCCTCTTAAACATACTACTTCACATTCCTCTTAAACATACTACTTCATATTCCTCTTAAACATAATACTTTATATTCCTTTTAAACATACTACTTCATATTCCTCTTAAATATACTACTTCATATTCCTCTTAAACATACTACTTCACATTCCTCTTAAACATACTACTTCATATTCCTCTTAAACATACTACTTCATATTCCTCTTAAACATACTACTTCATATTCCTCTTAAACATACTACTTCACATTCCTTTCTAAACATACTACTTCACATTCCTCTTAAATATGCTACTTCATATTCCTCTTAAACAAACTACTTCACATTCCTCTTAAACATACTACTTCATATTCCTCTTAAATATATTACTTCATATTCCTCTTAAACAAACTACTTCATATTCCTCTTAAACATACTACTTCATATTCCTCTTAAACATACTACTTTATATTTCTCTTAAACATACTACTTCATATTCCTCTTAAACGTTCTACTTCATATTCCTCTTAAACATACTACTTCATATTCCTCTTAAACATACTACTTCATATTCCTCTTAAACATACTACTTCATATTCCTCTTAAACATACAAATTCAAATTCCTCTTAAACATACTACTTTATATTCCTCTTAAACATACTACTTCATATTCCTCTTAAGCGTTCTACTTCATATTCCTCTTAAATATACTACTTCATATTCCTCTTAAATATACTACTTCATATTTCTCTTAAACATACTACTTCATATTCCTCTTAAATATACTACTTCATATTCCTCTTAAACATACTGCTTCATATTCCTCTTAAACATACTACTTCATATTCCTCTTAAACATACTACTTCATATTCCTCTTAAACATACTACTTCATATTCCTCTTAAAAATACTACTTCATATTCCTCTTAAACATACTACTTCATATTCCTCTTAAACATACTACTTCATATTCCTCTTAAATATACTACTTCATATATCTCTTAAACATACTGCTTCATATTCCTCTTAAACATACTACTTCATATTCCTCTTAAACATACTACTTCACATTCCTTTCTAAACATACTACTTCACATTCCTCTTAAATATGCTACTTCATATTCCTCTTAAACATACTACTTCACATTCCTCTTAAACATACTACTTCATATTCCTCTTAAATATATTACTTCATATTCCTCTTAAACAAACTACTTCATATTCCTCTTAAACATACTACTTCATATTCCTCTTAAACATACTACTTTATATTTCTCTTAAACATACTACTTCATATTCCTCTTAAACGTTCTACTTCATATTCCTCTTAAATATACTACTTCATATTCCTCTTAAATATACTACTTCATATTCCTCTTAAACATACTACTTCATATTCCTCTTAAATATACTACTTCATATTTCTCTTAAGCATACTGCTTCACATTTATCTTAAACATACCACTTCATATTCCTCTTAAATATATTACTTCATATTCCTCTTAAACAAACTACTTCATATTCCTCTTAAACATACTACTTCATATTCCTCTTAAACATACTACTTCATATTCCTCTTAAACATACTACTTCATATTCCTCTTAAATATACTACTTCATATATCTCTTAAACATACTACTTCATATTCCTCTTAAACATACTACTTCATATTCCTCTTAAATAAACTACTTCATATTCCTCTTAAACATACTACTTCATATTCCTCTTAAATGTTCTACTTCATATTCCTCTTAAACAAACTACTTCATATTCCTCTTAAATATACTACTTCATATTCCTCTTAAATATAATACTTCATATTCCTCTTAAACATACTACTTCATATTCCTCTTAAATATACTACTTCACATTCCTCTTAAACATACTACTTCATATTCCTCTTAAACATACAAATTCACATTCCTCTTAAACATACTACCTCATATTCCTCTTAAATATACTACTTCATATTCCACTTAAATATACTACTTCATATTCCTCTTAAACATACTACTTCATATTCCTCTTAAGCATACTACTTCATATTCCTCTTAAACATACTACTTCATATTCATCTTAAACATACTACTTCATATTCCTCTTAAACATACTACTTCATATTCCTCTTAAATATACTACTTCATATTCCTCTTAAACATACTACTTCACATTCCTCTTAAACATACTGCTTCATATTCCTCTTAAACATACTACTTCATATTCCTCTTAAACATACTACTTCACATTCCTTTCTAAACATACTACTTCACATTCCTCTTAACGTTCTACTTCATATTCCTCTTAAATATACTACTTCATATTCCTCTTAAATATACTACTTCATATTCCTCATAAACATAATACTTCATATTCCTCTTAAACATACTACTTCATATTCCTCTTAAGCATACTACTTCACATTCCTCTTAATGATACTACTTCATATTCCTCTTAAACATACAAATTCACATTCCTCTTAAACATACTACTTCATATTCCTGTTAAATATACTACTTCATATTCCACTTAAATATACTACATCATATTCCTCTTAAACATACTACTTCATATTACTCTTAAACATACTACTTCATATTCCTCTTAAACATACTACTTCATATTCCTCTTAAACATACTACTTCATATTCCTCTTAAACATACTACTTCATATTCCTCTTAAACATACTACTTCATATTCCTCTTAAACATACAACTTTATATTCCTCTTAAATATAATACTTCATATTCCTCTTAAATATAATACTTCATATTCCTCTTAAACATACTACTTCACATTCCTCTTAAACATACTACTTCATATTCCTCTTAAACATACTACTTCAGATTCCTCTTAAACATACTACTTCATATTCCTCTTAAACATACTACTTCATATTCCTCTTAAACATACTACTTCATATTCCTCTTAAACATACTACTTCATATTCCTCTTAAACATACAAATTCACATTCCTCTTAAACATACTACTTTATATTCCTCTTAAACATACTACTTCATATTCCTCTTAAACGTTCTACTTCATATTCCTCTTAAATATACTACTTCATATTCCTCTTAAATATACTACTTCATATTCCTCTTAAAAATACTACTTTATATTCCTCTTAAATATACTACTTCATATTCCTCTTAAACATACTGCTTCATATTCCTCTTAAACATACTACTTCATATTCCTCTTAAACTTACTACTTCATATTCCTCTTAAACATACTACTTCATATTCCTCTTAAAAATACTACTTCATATTCCTCTTAAACATACTACTTCATATTCCTCTTAAACACACTACTTCATATTCCTCTTAAATATACTACTTCATATATCTCTTAAACATACTGCTTCATATTCCTCTTAAACATACTACTTCATATTCCTCTTAAACATACTACTTCACATTCCTTTCTAAACATACTACTTCACATTCCTCTTAAATATACTACTTCATATTCCTCTTAAACATACTACTTCACATTCCTCTTAAACATACTACTTCATATTCCTCTTAAATATATTACTTCATATTCCTCTTAAACAAACTACTTCATATTCCTCTTAAACATACTACTTCATATTCCTCTTAAACATACTACTTTATATTCCTCTTAAACATACTACTTCATATTCCTCTTAAACGTTCTACTTCATATTCCTCTTAAATATACTACTTCATGTTCCTCTTAAATATACTACTTCATATTCCTCTTAAACATACTACTTCATATTCCTCTTAAATATACTACTTCATATTCCTCTTAAGCATACTGCTTCACATTCCTCTTAAACATACTACTTCATATTCCTCTTAAATATATTACTTCATATTCCTCTTAAACAAACTACTTCATATTCCTCTTAAACATACTACTTCATATTCCTCTAAAACATACTACTTCATATTCCTCTTAAACATACTACTTCATATTCCTCTTAAATATACTACTTCATATATCTCTTAAACATACTACTTCATATTCCTCTTAAACATACTACTTCATATTCCTCTTAAATAAACTACTTCATATTACTCTTAAACATACTACTTCATATTCCTCTTAAAGGTACTACTTCATATTCCTCTTAAACAAACTACTTCATATTCCTCTTAAATATACTACTTCATATTCCTCTTAAATATACTACTTCATATTCCTCTTAAACATACTACTTCATATTCCTCTTAAATATACTACTTCACATTCCTCTTAAACATACTACTTCATATTCCTCTTAAACATAAAAATTCACATTCCTCTTAAACATACTACTTCATATTCCTCTTAAATATACTACTTCATATTCCACTTAAATATACTACTTCATATTCCTCTTAAACATACTACTTCATATTTCTCTTAAGCATAGTACTTCATATTCCTCTTAAACATACTACTTCATATTCCTCTTAAAGATACTACTTCATATTCCTCTTAAACATACTACTTCATATTCCTCTTAAATATACTACTTCATATTCCTCTTAAACATACTACTTCACATTCCTCTTAAACATATTGCTTCATATTCCTCTTAAACATACTACTTCATATTCCTCTTAAACATACTACTTCACATTCCTTTCTAAACATACTACTTCATATTCCTCTTAAATATACTACTTCATATTCCTCTTAAACATACTACTTCACATTCCTCTTAAACGTTCTACTTCATATTCCTCTTAAATATACTACTTCATATTCCTCTTAAATATACTACTTCATATTCCTCATAAACATAATACTTCATATTCCTCTTAAACATACTACTTCATATTCCTCTTAAGCAGACTACTTCACATTCCTCTTAATGATACTACTTCATATTCCTCTTAAACATACAAATTCACATTCCTCTTAAACATACTACTTCATATTCCTGTTAAATATACTACTTCATATTCCACTTAAATATACTACATCATATTC